>CP129453.1:5046500-6305000 GCA_030445155.1 Quercus variabilis | reverse complement strand
TTAGAGATATTACAAACTTCTTAATAAACTAGTATGTTAACTTTTAAATATACCAAAAAAAAAAAAAAAGTCATTGCATGCGGTTCATGTCCAAACAAAGAACAAATTGATCATTGAAGTTAATCAAGGACATTCATTAGAGATTTCTTTACAGTTGAGCTAGAATGAGTGGTAAGAAATCCAACAAATTATCCAACAACCCTACAACCCTAATCAACACCTACCACAATAAAAACTTCAAAAATATACCTACATTTGACAAACCCACTAATTAGCGTGTTGATGTAGTTTAGAGAGAGATTATTGTTAAATTGACATATCAGTATTTAAGCTTTTTTATTCTTTAAAAAAAAAGTCTGCAAGCCTTTTCATTTAAAGGTTGTAATTTGAAAATGTTTTAATTTTGGACATTATTGTCTTGTTCTTTTAGAGTTGAAAGGTGTCGTCGTGCCTCCAACAACATTAGATCCCTGGACCCATTTTGGAGTAGGTTATGGTAATAAGCAATCCAAAAAGTCATTAACTCTAGGTATTGGAACTCGAGCACTTTTTTTCTTCACGATTGTTGACATGTTATTTTTAAGCTTTTTATAGCAAAATTTATAGGATTTCTAACGTCACCATTTAAAAGAGCCTTAATTTGTTAAGGACATATTTTATGTAGTTGGCTAATCCTTTGACAAAACGCACTTTACTTGTATTTGGGTAGATCTAAAATGTATTTAATACTTGAAGGAACATGTTGTTCAAGTCTAGTATTAAAGCCATGAAGATTGGACCAAGAAACAAGTGAAGAAAAGGTGTTTATTAAAGCTAGACAGATAGCTTGACACCTGTGGACAGATAGCCTGACAGCTTCTCGACACCTTTCGACAACTGGCTATCTATTGAGATTCTTAAGCTTTTTCTTATCATAATCTCGACACCTTCTAGATACTTGGTGGATCGATTGAGAACGTTTCTGTCCCCTCGACACCTCATCGATAGTTGTACCTGTCAAGCCTCATTAAACCTTGACACCTGCTCGACACCTGCTATTTGTCGAGGTTACGAAAATTCAGATTTTTGATTTTTGGGCCAGGCTTATGTATTTGTATAGGGTTTCTTTTCTCACAACCCTAGACCTATATAAGGCTTATTTTAGAGGCCGTCACATGAGAGAATACAAGGAGAACATAAGAAAAAGTGATTGATGCCTTATTCTCTCTGAAAGAAACTACTACATCTTTATGCCTATGCATGATATGCTTAAAAGAAAATATGTAAAAAAAATAAAAAGCAAAAATATTAAAATGCTTTAAATATGATTGCAAGTGTGTTTTTTAGGATATATGAGAGTTATAGGATGTACCTCGAAGGTGATAGTCCCCATTATACAGTTATGATTGTGTGTGAGTTAAAGTGATTTTCTCATATCTCAAATCGTTATAACATGTATACACATATGCAATCTTGCGATGTTTTTCATACACAGCACACATTATTCTTTGCTACTCTTGATACATGTGCAAGTACAATGTGATTTGGCTATCACAAGTGTTTACATGTGGTAATGTATGCTCACTAAACTATCTTGACTTGTTTTTGAAAAATAAAATTGGTTAGACTTGTTTAGTGTGTCTGTGTGTTTTGTGATCAATGTGCTTAACATTTTTTTTGTTGAGAAATGTGTTTTTCACAAATTTTGCATCCTATTTTTATTATCTTGCCATCCATAGCATCTTGTTTCATTACACTCATGCATTTATATGGATTCTTTGTACCCCCTTAATTATCTTTGATCATCTTTATGTTTCTCGGGTGAAATTTTCTAACTTCTTGTACCCTTTGTCAATCATGATAAAAAGGAGGAGAAATTGTGGAGACTTTGTGGTTTTTGTTTAAGATTCTATAAGTTAGGAGGAGAAATACATTCCTTTGTAAAGGAGAGATGTGTTTCATCTTGTTAGGGGAAGTGCTTACCTCCTTCTTCTTGTACCTTGGGTCTTGTGACCATGTTTGCATACATTGTGCTTAACCTTGATATATTTATATACTGATGTATGTTTCTTTCACCTATCTTTACATGTGTTGTTTCTTTTCTTTCTTTATACACATGTTTCTTTACTTGTATACAATCTATTATTTCTGTTTCACACTAAGATGCCTTGATGAGTTTAGTTTAAAGTGTTTCAGAAATACAGGTTGTCAAAGTCTACTTGCCATAAACTCTCTTCTTGCAAAGTTTTTCAAGAGTTTGTGTTAGGATAGATTTTAATGTATTCAACAAGTGAATATGAGTTGAGTGATTTATAACTTCTCTCATATGTTCATTTGTTTGTTGTAGTTTTGTCACAGATTGTCAAAGGAGGAGATTGTTAAGGACATATTTTATGTAGTTGGCTAATCCATTGACAAAACGCACTTTACTTATATTTGGGTAGATTTAAGATGTGTTTAATACTTGAAAGAACATGTTGTTTAAGTCTAGTATTAAAGCCATGAAGATTAGACCAAGAAACAAGTGAAGAAAAGGTATTCATTAAAACTGGACAGATAGCTTGACACCTGTGGACAGATAGCCCGACAGCTTCTCGACACCTCTCGACAGCTGGCTATCTATCAAGATTCTTAAACTTTTTCTTATCGCAATCTCAACACCTTCTAGATACCTGGTGGATCGATCGAGAAAGCTTTTGTCCCCTTGACACCTCCTCGATAGTTGTATCTGTCAAGCCTCATTAAACCTCGGCACTTGCTCGACACTTGCTATCTGTCGAGGTTACGAAAATTCAGATTTTTGATTTTTGGGCCAGGCTTATGTATTTGTGTAAAATTTCTTTTCTCACAATCCTAGACCTATATAAGGCTTATTTTAGAGACCGTCACATGAGAGAATAGAAGGAGAACATAAGAAAAAGTGACCGATGCCTTATTCTCTCTGAAAGAAACTACTGCGTCTTTTGCGCCTTAAGGTTTTGTAACCAAGTGCTTCTTTATCTTCATTGTTGATGAAGTGAAGAACTTTGCAGCCAATAATCTTTTTCTAGTTGGTGTTTAAAGTCATGTACTGGGATTCATGCATCATCAAAGGATGACATTCGTATATTGAAGAGTTTAGAGGTTCTGAAGCGGTAAAAAGTTTCTGCTGTGAGTTCATCTACGAAGATTGTAGAGTCTAGGGACAAAAGTTTTGTACTAAATCTGAAACTTCTTTTTACTATAGTGGATTGCTTTTCGAGAAGGTTTCCCCCAGGTTTTTTTTTAGTGAAACAAGTTTGTTTCATTGGTTTTCCTGGGTCATCATATCTTGTCTTATTTATTTTTCCGTTGTATATTATTTTGACATAATATTGATGCTTGTTTGTTTTAACAAGTTTTATTCATAATAAATTTAATTGATAACTTGGATTTAAAACTTATTAATTCTATTAACCGGGGTCTAAATTTCCCAACATAATTTTGCAGTGTTAATGTTTTAATCTTTCAGAGGCGAACAAAAGTAAAGGCCTGGTACCTCCGATAGGACCAAATATAGGCGCCTATATACCCAAAACGCCTCCAGGTAGTCGAACTTAAGTTGGGATATGTAGCACATGAATAAAAGGAGTGAATGAATTCTCTGCCTCCGCTACTTGGTGATTTAATAAACTACAAACCTTTGATGTTACAAGTTATCCAATATAAAAGAAAACATCTCTACCTTCTCGATAAAACAGTCACTAGCATCTATAAAATTCATGCCATGTGACTTGTGATTATGGTATCTGTGATGCACATTTAGTGCACATTATTGTACCTTTGGAATTCTATTAAACTTTTTCCATATACATATGGCCTCTCAAATTTTTGTTATTGTTGATAATTTGATAGTTATACTAGTGTAGAAGGATTTGAATTCTAAATGTTGTCATGAAAAGTATTTGCACTTGCAGCTATCATTGCTAAACTCAAACTTCTATATCATCAAAATATCGTGAAAAATGCCAAAAGTTATTATCAATTTTACTGCAAAAAATTTATAAAATAATGTGATAACAAATATACCAAGAGCATTGTAGCTTAATTGACACTTCCTAAAAACTTTTGAAATCATGTGCAAAATTCTAAAATTGCAAAAAAGCAACCCTCAAGATATCCTCAAAGCAATTCAAGAACTCTAGAACCTTACAAACCCTAACAATGGGCCAAATATCATGGTGCTTATTGTCTTTTTGTATTAGATCATGTTATCTATCTCTACCGTAATTCCTCGATTCGTATAATTTCGTAGGTCCCATGAGGCAATGTGGCCATTTTGAAGAAATTCGATTTAATTATGCCTTTGATTGTGGTTTAGTTGGCCATTTTTTAACTAGTACAATCTATTGCGGTGATTCTCATTCTCACTAAGAGTTCTTGATTTTTCAAAGAGCAAATAATTATAACGCTCCACAATAAAATTAGTGTGCTTCTAATGAGATATGTGGGACAAAATGGGCTTTTGCCCTTTTCAACCAAATTAATTAGCCTTATGCCCTCCTTCCCAAACTAAATAGGGAAATGCCCTTCTTTTAAAATTCGATTTTTGATAAATCGAGTTATATTAAAAAAAAAAATCTAGAGCCCTATAGCGGCGTTTTTAAGGACCTATAGTGACGTTTTTAAGACATATAGCGACGTTTTTTAACTCGACTTCCATTAAATCGAGTTATAGGCAATTTTTTTAATTTTTTTTACCTATAACTCGATTTCATATAAATCGAGTTACAAAACGCCACTATAGGTCTTGAAAACGTCACTATAGGTCCTTAAAAACGCCGCTATAGGACTTAACTCGATTTATCAAAAATCGAGTTTTAAAAGAGGGGCATTTCCCTATTTAGTTTGGGAAGAAGGGCATAAGGCTAATTAGTTTGGTTGAAAAGGGCAAAAGCCCATTTTGTCCGAGATATGTGTGACTTATATTTTTACAGAGTTCAAGATATCAGGTTGGTTTGGTTCCCTTCTTCAAACTCTTCTCAGTTATTTAAAATTAGTTAGAAAGGGATAATTTTTCTTTCTTGTTGCATCCTCATTTTTTAGATGTCGCTTGGAAAGCTTTCAAAAAACTTATAAATAATGTTAGAGATATAAACTATTTTACAAATTTTTTTATAAATTGCTAATATGGTGAGTAATTATTGGTAAATAAAAATGTAATATTAATGATAGACCTAGATAAAAATCAATAAAAGGTTTGCCATATCAACATTTTGTAAAATGTTGTAAAATAGTTTGTGATGGTAGCATTACTTAAAACTTATATGGCAAAAAACAGTACTAAGTTAAGTCTTCTCAGTTACTAAGTTAAAGTGTTGGAAAAAACAATACTTTTCTTTTTCGGTGATAAGACTACAACATTGTAATTAGACTCGTCAGTCTCAGATACATGCAAATTATTGAGATGTCGTTGGAAAATTTGAGGTACCGATTTTTTGTTTATAATTTTTTTTTTTGGCACCCAATGTTCTAGTATTTCGACAAGTCATGGGTATAAGAGCATTCCAATCCACATGTGCTTCAAAAATTCTCATTTTTCGGTTGGGATCATCTCTCAGAGTTTTTGTATTCGTGACCCTTCAAATCGAAGCTCCTTGTGTGGCCTTTCTAATGAAAAACTTAATTCGAGTGACTTAGGACATTTGTTTGACACATTTTGATTGATGTCAAATGCTATGGCAGAGCTAGGATTTCAATTAATGGGGGCAAAATCATGAGGCAACTTTGGAAGCACAATTAAACTAAAATATATAGTAAACATTTAAAATAAGCAAACTAATATATAATAATGTAATCTTTATATGAAATGTAATATAAATGTGAGGAAAAAAATTTTACTTTTCATACCTATGTTAATTTACTAAGTTCCCTTGACAAGTTTTCATATTTGAAGTGACTACATGATGTCTTTATTTTCAATATTTTTAAATATATGTATTTTTTTCTGTGTATGTAATTAAGCAATTGTTCATCTATTGATCTCCCATCAAATTTTTTAATTGATTTTTAATAATTCATTGCTAAAAGGCCTCAAAGTTCATTACCAAACATAGAATTTGAAACAATGAAAGAGTCAAAGAGATTGAGGGGAAAAAAAGAAGGCATAATTTGAAAGCATGGATCTGCTATGTGGAGTTGGAACACCGTGAAATATTTTAAACTCAATTTAGAAGATGATTTTCATTTGAACTTAAAAAGTGTAATGAAAATTGAATTTCAATTGTTGTAAAAGACTAAGTTCTGAGCATCTCCTATTTAAAAAAAATAGTAATTGTCAACGTGTCCAATTTAATATTATCTTTTCGTATCTTTTTTCTTTAGAATGATATGTAGTAAAACTTTGTTGATAAAAGTATAAGTGTGTAACACATCTCATGACATTACAGCAAGTTCATGCATGTGCTGCCAGAGAATAACAAGCTAGCTCATAAGGCACTATCTCTCACAAACATACATGATATTAGCTCAATAGAATGTAAAATCACAATTTTTTTTTTCATTCTATAATCTTGTAATGCCAAGTTTTCAATAAAATAAAGACGTGTTTCATTCATTCTTAGTTTTCGATCATGTTTTTTATGTGATGACTTCAAAATGTAAAATATCAACCTTTATTTATTTATTTATTTATTTTTTTTTATGAACAAAATATCAACCTTTAAATCATCATTTTAAGAACTCATTTAGTGTTCTCACACTTGTGTGTCAAAATTTATGTGACATGATAATAATGATATCCCACACACACACACACATATACATATGTGTGTGCGCGCGCGAGCGCGCGTGTTTATTTGACAATTATAATGGAAGGAAGAATTTTAATCTTGAATGTTTTCATTAAATATACCAAGAGGTTCTAGTTGAACTTTAAGTCTCTTGTCATATCTTATGTCTATTTGAGTTTATGCTTATGAAAACTTTTTGCACTTCTATCCACTGTGATTTATTCTTTCTAGTTGTAATTGATTTGTTGGGAAAATTGAAATACGCAGAAAGCTCCAGTACTTATCTAAGATGGCTCTATTCAACCAACTAGTTTAATATCCTGCACATGCCATGCGCAGTATATTTTGAAATATTTTGTTCGTAAGAGAATAACACTTGTGAGTATTCCTTATTATCAGTATAATAATAATACCAAAAATATCATAAATAATGCCACAAATATGACATTTTTCTTAGCGATTAAGTTTGAAAGTTTTTAATGGATCTCATATACGTCCACAACTAAAATAGTTTTTTTTTTTTACCAGTCAATAACAACCAGTTATCTTCGTAATTGTGAAGTATTTTCTTTTTTCCTCCACATTTATTGAAATATATATCATAGAGGTACTATTAAATTTCTCTCCTTTTTTTTTTTTTTATTTAAAAAAAAAACATTACCATAATGTGCACTAAGCGTGCTTCACTGTTTCTATAATCATACAGTTACATTCCATGAATTCAGATACACCAGCTATAAGCAGTAATACTAGTTTCCATACAACACACGCCACATTGTAAAAAGCCTAGGGTGGCACTAACACAGATAGAAGAAAGAATTGTAGTATATTAAACCATCAAGCAGTCGAGGCAGCTCCTTCACTCCTTTTATTCAAGACTTACGCATAGACAGTTTCACTTAGAATTAAGGGCGATGACCATTGTTGGACGTCTTGCGTTTATAAGTGATCCTCCGGGCATGATCAGAAAGAGGTGGAACAACATCTGAAAGAACAAGATATCTTTAGTTTTTTTTTTTTGGAGAAATAATTACAATAATGACACCCAAACATTTTGTACATGTAGAGGTATCAATTCAGCTATAATATCTTTGACTTTCTCTTCAGTTGTTTCTAAAGAAAATG
Organism: Quercus variabilis; assembly: GCA_030445155.1. Classification (NCBI taxonomy): domain Eukaryota; kingdom Viridiplantae; phylum Streptophyta; class Magnoliopsida; order Fagales; family Fagaceae; genus Quercus; species Quercus variabilis. Next base: position 6,297,147 of record CP129453.1, on the reverse strand, counting down.
AAATAAATTGAATAGAAGCTCTACTCACTGCGGGTTTCTTTCAATGGCAAGTCTGGCGACGCCGACACTTTTATATTCTTGATGGGATGCGCTTTTGAGACATAGGAAAACATCAAAATGAAGAGAACCAGCGAGATGATGAATTTCTTATAAGACATTGTTTTAGTCTTTTAGCACACAAGAGTCTGTCTAGGACAAGGTTAAATATATATAGTAGTCAGTTACAACTTACAAGCGCGTATTGAGGCTCTTAAGAAATAAAAATAAAGTTATAAGGTTTGCAATTTGCAGTAATTCATTATTATTCAATTTATTAAAAGTGATTATAGATTTTGTAAAGACTTAGGTAACTATCTAAAAAGGGGGAGACAAAATCGAGGAAAGTGATTTTTTTTTAACAATATGATAAATATGATCTTATCGTGTTCATTCCATAATGATTGTTCTTTATTTTCTAACTAAGATACCAAATGATTTTTGATATAGATAGAATTTGAACTTAAATCTCTTATTTGACGATTAATAATTTTATGAGTTTAACTAACTAGTACCATGTAGAAAATATTTTAAGAGAAAAAGGAAATAAGAAATTTTTGGATAAGTTGAACTTCTACTAGAGATTATGTAGGAGTCTAATCAATATCTATATCTATCTAGAATCTATAAAATCTATAATATTTATAAAACTAAAGCAATTTAACTTTTGGTTAACCTCATAATATTAAAATATATAGTTTCATATATAAGCACAATCATAATGAATACCTATTAATAACTATCATAATTAACAGATAAAAAAAAAATTGCATATTTGTGTGCCCAAGATATTCACAAAGTAAAAGTCCTATTGGGTTAGATCTATGTGTGGTCATGTGAGTAATTAAGTTGCTACTATACATAGTAATATTAGGATTGGGTATATTCTTGTATTGTCACTGCTTCCATTCCACTATAGTATATTCTTCAAATTGATGGTAAGTTTCAAACCACTTGTTGGGTTTTCCCACAAGGGTTTTTTATTGTGATCATATCGATCACAGTGTAAAATTTATTTTCTACTGCAAATAAATATTTGGCAATATGATTATACCCATCCTTAATTGAATTGAATCAATTCTTAATTTGAAAAATTAAAGAACTTGAGTAGTTGGTTAATTCAACTGGGGCTCTAATTTCCCAACAATTAAAACATCAAACCACTCTATAAATGTTTTTGTGTGTAAGTGTTGATAAATATCTTTTATTTTTTCTGCAACATAAAAAAGACCTACGTACGTGCCAACTGCCATGAGAACCAACAATTCATCAATTCTGCCATACCCTTTTTGTTTTTTTCTTTTCCCTTTTTAATTAAAAATGCCTACGATACACTGGGTTTCATTTCTTTTTTACAGTGGTACAAAAGTAAAACGCTGATATTCTTCCTTTCATGGCTGTTGTAATGGCTCAAATTTTGGTCTTAAGGTCCGTTTGGATACAGCTGAAAATTAAAAATTAAAACTAAAAATTGAAAAATACTGTAACTAAATAATTTTTAAATATATGAATAATATCATGAGACCCATTCTTAATAAAAAAGTTATTGAAACGCGTGTTTGCATTTCAACATTTTTTTTTCACGGGTTTCAGTTTTTTTTTACTATTTATGTACTGTTGTGGTAACCGCAAAGTTTGACATTTCAACCCATATTTTACTATTTACAGACCCACAATTTTTACTTTTCAATCACTTTTTACTTTCCAACCCAAAGTTTGACATTTCATCCAAACTTTCCATTAATTTGAAAATATCGAATCTTACGAGACAGCCTTTTACTTTCCAAGATGCCATTTCCTTTCGAAATCAGATTGCTTTTACTTTTTTGACCCGGCCTTGTGTTGCCTCACGCTTACAGCTGGTGGGACGTACCAGCTGTGGGACCCACTCAGCTGAGGGGAGAAAGTATAACAAACTTCTGAAAAAGTTCTTCCGATTTAAGTCGACTGGTCGGTGGATTGGAATTACGAAGAAGTTGCACGGGCGTGTTTGAATTTCACATTAAGTTGATTCGAATTATATAAATCATTACCCATACAAAAAATATATATATATATATATATATATTATATAAATCATTACAAGAAATTCTAATTATAAATGATTACATTAAAAAGTGTAAAATTGTAATTTACAACTATATATTTTTTATTAGATTTTATTCTGTGTCAAATTTAATTGTAATTATATTCAATCTTTTGTACCTTATATTTATTGTGATATTTAATTATAAGGGTTGTGTGTTAGAGAGAGAGTGTGTGAAGACTCAAACAATTGAAGACATAAGATTTCTCGTAGGTAGCTTGCTACTAAGCATCTCGTGAAATGATGCATATGCCTTGCACATGAATGACATGCGAAAAGTCAGTATAGCTGGAGACAGCTGTGTTTCGCGAGTAGCTCGTAGGTAAGGCTTTCCTGCGAGACACTCGTGAAACATTTAATTTTGCCAGACTGTGCTATTAGATATACACTTTCTGTAATCATACTATATATACTCACATTACCTACAAATGATGAGGAGTGATTCTGAGAGAAAACCCTAGCCACAAACCTTGAGAGTTAGAGATTGTTATATTTATATTTCTCTACACAATTGTTTGTGGATTTTCCTCAACTCCTACCTCTCAATTTCTATACCATTGAGAAGTTGATAGCCCAAACACTTCCACACCCTTTCAAAGTGTCAAGTGAGATTTTGGTATTGCTGGAAAGCATTAGAAGAAGCCAAGGATGACAAATGCAACATGGAGCTTGTTGTGGGATCTGAAAAGTTAGACAAGATACGGTTCTGAGAATTCTTGTTGGAGTAGGAGCTTGGAGGGCTTAGATATATCCGGTAGATTAGGCTTAGAGGGTCTCTTATTAACCCATATATCCCAACTGATTGTCTAGTGGATCGATTACCGCTTAGAGGGCAGCGGAAAGGTTTTTCGTTGAGTTTTTCTGTTTTTTCTTCGATAACACATTGGCGTGTTATCTTGTGTTTTTATCTCTCTTCCATACTCTTTTACATTTCATTTTACTGTTGTGTTGTCTTAATTATGGATTAGAGTAACTTGTTTGTTTATCCGCTTGCATTTATACTATTCCGCACTTAGAATTAAGTTAGTGTAAAATCTATCGAGCCATAACTTTAATTTGGAGGGTCTAAACAACTCTTGTGTTTTCAACATATTTTCAAGCGTTCAAAAACACTAAAAATTGTATTTTTTCATTGGAATAACGGGAATGTCAAATTTCACTTAGTTCATTCCAATCAGATGTCAGATTGACCTATGATTTTAAAAATTGAATTGTTGAAAAAACTGAAAAGAGGAGAGAGGTTCAAGATTTTAAAATCGAATTAGGGTTCAACCAATAGTCGAACCGAGATGACGTAATAATTATTTTAATAATTAATTAGCACAAAAATAATTAAAATATATGTGCAAAATGCCAATATCTAGCAATTCTTAACTTAAAATAGTATTGGCATAAATGCTCTTTTCGTCTTTACATTTTGGGGTCATTTTTATTTTGGTCCCTACATTTTTATTTTACCACTTTTAGTCCCTAATCCAATTAACGTTTGTTATTTTAGTCCTTTCCATCAGCCACCAGACGGAAATAGCTGACGTGGCTAATGGAAGAATTAAAATATTATTAAAAAAGCCACATAAGATAAAATAATATAAAAAATTTCTAACCTTCTTATTCTTTAAAAAGAAAAGAAAAAAAAAAAGAATTAAATTAATTTTGTTTCTCTCTTTTTTTGGAAGAACATGAAGAATCTAGAACATGTATTCTTCCCCATCAATCATGTTCTACATTTTCTTCCTAGCAAACCTTGCCTAGAAATTTAAAAAATCAATATATATTTTTTCTCTCTCTTTTCTTATATTTCCTTAGCAACAAAACTCATAAAATCAGTTCGATTTACAAACACAAAAACATACCCACAGATTTACAAAACACAAAAACATTCAACAATTACTCTGTCATTCTTTCACATTCCCATTACAAACACAAAGACCTTCAAGGATTCAAAATACCTTCAACAAACCCAAAGTCCTTACATGCCTTAATCCAAATTTACAGACCCAAGCAAATCCAAATAGCAAAAACCCTAAACTCAAGATTGCTTTCCTCTTCCTCACCAACTCTGACCTCCACTTCGCCCCTCTCTGGCAGCAGTTTTTCCAAAATGCCCCTTCCAAAAACCTCTACAACATCTATGTCCACGCCGATCCTTCCATCAATGTCACCCATCCTAAGGGCACTGTCTTCGAATTCCGCTTCATTCCGGTGAAAAAAACCTACCACGGCTCACCGACGCTTATCTCCGCCACGTGCCATTTGCTCACCACCGCTGTCATCGACAATTCGGCCAACGTGTTCATCTTCTTCTTTTTTCTGTATCGGATCTCCTTAGAGTTTGGATCCAGGTTGATGGAGCCAGATCTGTCTCTGGGAGCCATTTTGGGTTTGTAAAAGTTTTGGAGATTTGTATTTGTTTGGAACAAGTGAAAGAGTCAAAAACGGTGTTTGAGGAAAGGAAAGAAGTGAGGGTGTGGGTTTTTATAGAGGCAAGTTAGAGAGAGAGAGAGAGAGTGTGTGTGTGTGTGTGTGTTTAAGAGGGTGTGGGTTTTGTGTTGTTGTGATCTAGGTCTGTGTTTGTGTTTGATCTTTGTTTTTTTTTTTTTTTTTTTTTTTTTTTTTTTTTTTTTTTTTTTTTTTTTTCGTTTGTGTTGTTGTAATCTGGGTTTAAGTAATTGGTTGCTAGGTTTGTGTTCTTGTAATTTGGATTTGAGTTATTGATTGCAGGGTTTGTGTTTTATAACCTGGGTTTGAGTTCTTCGTTATTGGGTTGGATTGGGAAGAACAAGAAGAACAAGTTGGAGTGTTCTTATGAAAATTAATAATGATAAGTAATATATTTTTTTTAAAATTAAATTAGATTTAATGTTTTTTTTTTAAAAAAATTTTAATAATATTTTAATCATTACATCAGTGCCACATTAGCGCCACGTCAGCCAATAGGATGTTCCGTTAGCCATGTTAGCTATTTCCATCTAGTGGCTAACGGAAAGGACTAAAATAACAAGCGTTAATTGGATTAGGGACTAAAAGTGGTAAAATAAAAATGTAGAGGCCAAAATAGAAATGACCTCAAAATGTAGAGACAAAAAGAGCATTTACACCAATAGTATTTAAGGAAGTTTAAGTATATTTTGATTAACGATGAGATGATATTTTTCATAATGTATTACAAAGATTAGGTAAATATTATTTTATTATTTAATATCTCAAAATTTCCAATATACTTATATAATTAAACATAAATAGTACTTTAGAGCTTAAAATTTGAAACAGGTAGTTCAAAAAAAAACTCAAGTTGTGAATAATCTAAGTCAACTGTTCTTTTCTCCCAAAAAAATTCTAAGCGTATTTATATAATGTCTATGTTAGAATAAAATATGAATATTGTTCACATGTTGATTCGTGTCAAGTATTTGGGCTAACCGAACTCCAATTTGGCCTATTTATTGAATGAGTCGTGTCAACTCAGTACGGCCTATTTATTAAATATATTATGCAAAATTATTATATTTTTATTGATTTATATTGTCAAATACTTATGAGTTGACAATTTGACATAACACAAACATGAATTATTGTTCCTACTTCCTTGCATTAATTAGATACAAAATTACAAATAGTCTAATTAACCAAAAGATTAAAAGTAAAATCATCTTATTGGCAAAAGTCATATTATAAAAATGACAAAGTTTAGTTATAAAATTGGTTGTAACTTAAGACTACGACCTTACTCAACAAGATAAATATTTTAAAAATTTAACCGTTAAATTATATCTTCTTTACATTCTTAATACACATGTCCAATTTTGGGTCAATTGGATATTGTTTATTATATGATTTATTAGTTTATATTTTATAAATAATTTTAAACAACAAAAATTTACAATTTAAACAATTTATTGATGACATAGTTATTGATCTTTAATTTTCTAAAAATTTTGCAAACATGAAAGAAGAAGATGTAATCCAATAGTAAATTTCTCAAAATTAACCTCTAATAAAGATACATTAGATAAAGTTATAATTTAAGGTTACAACTAATTTTGTAACTAAATTTTTTCCTTATAAAAAATTGTTATAGCCTCAAACGACTCTATAAATCTTTTTGTTGGTTGGTCTAAATAATTATTAAAATAAATAAATATTTAATTAATTGATTAAAAAAAAAAAAGAATTGGTCTACGCCAAGTAAACCACCAATGTCATTTTTTTTTTGTTTCTTTTCTCTTTTGCTTGGAAGATGCCAACGACACACTGTTTTGATCTTTTGAGAGCATTCATATTGGTAGAGTTATTTTTTTTAGTTATTTGGCATCACAAAAAAGTTAGTTTATCTATTTTACTTACTCACTTATAAAATATCCACTATTAGTAAATCTATTTAGCTTTCAACATAATAAAATAATATAAACATCACAATAAAATAATATATATACTATAATATTAGTGTAAATGCACAAATAAAAAAACAATATATAAGAAAAGAAAAAAAAGAATAAAAGAACAATATTAGTCCATGTGAACGCACAAAGCAGTGTGAACGCTATATAAATAAGAAAGAAAAAATGAGTAAAAGAAGTGACAACGCATAAACAATAGCAGTGTGACGCAGAAGAAGATAAATAAGAATAAAAGAAAGAATAAAGATGTGTAAAATAATAAAAAACAATGTGAACACATAAATAAATTTTTTAAATTTTTTTACCTTTCAGCTACAGTGTACAGTGCATTGTAACTGTAGGGTCAAAAAATATAATTTTGACTCCATCATTATAGGGCACATTTTGGTATTTGACGGTGCTAAAAATAGCAATATAGCTATTTAACACCACGAATAGCAATAGAATAAATCTCGTGCTACACATTTTTTCACAACAAAATGTGTGGCTCTAGACTTATAGCAATATGTTAGAGTGCAAAACGTGGGCGTTGTTTTGTTCGTGTGGGGCGTTGCGGTGGAAAAGGCATGGACATTTTGGCGTGGAGTTTTCGTGGAATGACTCTTTTATGATCATTGTTTTGTGCGTGTGGGCCGTTGCGGTGGACAAAACATGCACATTTTGGCGTAAAGTTTTCGTGGAATGACTCTTTTATGTTCAACTTGTACAATTTTAATATCACTTTTAATTCTTTATGGTAAAGTTTTTTTAGAGGATGACAACTTTGTTGACCTGGCTTGTAAAAGCAACAAAACTGCCGGTAAAGAGAAGAAAAGTTGGCATCTTAAAAAGAAAAGGTTGTTAGGTAAGATCCACATCTTCAAAGCTACAATCCATTTGGACTAGTGGCAGAATTTGGGCCATAACAATGTTATCGACGCCAAACTTCTGAGAAGTGAGAAGGGTGTTCAGATTTGTTTGGATTTGTACATGGATTGCGCTGGTGTGTTGAATTTTACCTGAGAGTATTCACATTAGTAGAGTCATAAATTTAGAAATTTAGTTCTACAAAAAAAATATTTTATCTATTTACCACTTCGTTTTACAAAACACCGAACATCAATGGTTTTATTTTATCTTTCAACACAATAAAATAATATATCTACTACAATAAACAATTTATTTATTTATTTATTTATTTCTATTCTTCACTATCTTCAAGCACTCACGGCACCACTCCACCACCACCATTGGTCCACCACCAATGTGAAACTCCTATGGGAAGTAGAACCTAAAAGCCAGCAACCCGAAATCAGCCAAAAACCCAGCAACCCCAAATTAGCTACAACTCAACCCTAAATCTAGCAGCCCCAAATCAGCCAAACATACATCTACCACACCTAGTAACAAAACACAAACCCACCACACAAATGAGATAGTAGAGAGGGAGAGAGGGGCAGAACGAAGTCATAGTCAGAGCCGAACTCAACATAGAGTACTCCGGCAAAGAGCATTTGGAGGCCTTCGATTGATGGCTAGGCAAACTAGTGAGGTGGAGGAAGAGAGAAAAAAAAAGTGAAAGGGAGAGGGGATCAACAATGGGGAAGGGAAAGGAGATTGGCGATGAGGAAGGGAAAGGCGGTGGGGAATGGAGAGAGTGAGGGTAGAGAGGTTGAGCGGCGGTGAGAAGGAAGGAGACTGTGCTCGGCGAAAGGGGAGGCAGAGGATTTTTCTGAGGAGAGAGAAGTTAACTAGAAGAAGAGAAAAGAATTATTTAATAGAACAAGTGTGAACACAACAATATAATAATATAATAATATATATATATATATATATATATATATATATATTTTTTACATATGAGCTGTAGTGCACTGCCAAAAGTGCACTGTAGCTAAGATGCTAGATTATTTGGCTTTGGCTCCACCAATACAGCCCTATTTTTGTATTTGGTAGGGCTAAAAATAGCAATATAGCTTTTTGGCATCACTAATAATAATACTCTTAAATTTGTACTAGTGGCTACTCTCTGCTACGCACATAATAATTTAATAAAAAACAAACATAATAAATAGTGTATCCTTAACAACAAACAATCAAATTACATGGGAGAGAGAAAATAGAGAGTTTTGTGGCAGAAGCCACCAGTTGGTTGGGCGAAGTTAAATACTGATGGATCCACCCGTGGCAGCGCTTGGGGGGGGGGGGGCGGAGGTATACTGAGGAACGAACACGACAAATGGATCAAAGGATTTGCCAAAAATTTTGGGAAGGTGAATAGTGTAATGGCTGAGCTATGGGCTCTTCGGGATGGGTTACACATGGTAGCAATGGATAACATACATAATCTTATTGTTTTACTTGATGCTCTTTCTGTTGTTCAACTGATGAAAAACTCTATTGCTAACTTATCTCTTGAACCCTTACTTACTGATTGCAGGCTCCTCTTGAGTAAGTTCCCAAACCTGTGTGTTAACCATGTGTACAAAGAAGCAAATCAATGCGCGGATGCCTTAGCCCATATTGGTAGTAATAGCGATGTCCCTTTCATTTTGTTTGCCTATCCATCGCCTATGGTGGATCGGCTTTGCACCCTGGATGTAGAAAGGGCCTTTTGTAACAAACTAATTTAGTTTTAATGCATTCAACCTCCTTTACCAAGAAAAAAAAAATAGAGAAAATAGAGAGTAAAGCACTAAGAAACTTGGAATTCAATGAGCCTAAAACATTGGGCTGAATTGCAACGAAAATTCAATATTTAGATTCTTACATAAAAAGGAAACAAAGGACCCAATTTTGAGTCCTATTTATGGCTTAAACCCCATTTATTTTGTCAAGGTCATATTTTATGTGTTGCCAAATTTGAGTCAAAGCACATTGTTTCATATATTTGAGTCTTAGTTTTTTCAGTGTCTAAAAATGTATTGAAAATTCATGTTAAAGATACAAGAAAACTGCCTAGTGAAGAAACAGTTATCTCAACTTCACCTCAATACTTGCTTGACACCTCGCTAGTCTCTATCAATCGAGCTACAAGATTTCTATACAAATTTTTCTATTTTAGCCCATGATGGCTTGGCCCATCTTGGGATCCATTTACTAGGGTTCCCAAATGTATAAAAACTATATTTTATGGCCGTCATCATAGAGAGGAGAGATATACAAACATTAGATTCATACATAAGAAGGAAATTGATATATATATATATATATATGTTCTACTACTACTTTTAAGGTGTTAGTGGGGTGGTTATTTTGCACACTCAATCATACAGACCATTCATGCATTACCTTTTGCACCCACTAACATGAAAATGTATTTTGTATCAAATACGTCAACCGTATTAAAATTCAATAATTGAGATGTTGGGGCAAAAAGAGGAAATCTGAGCATGAAAAAAGTAGATCTAAGCACGGCAAAGGTAGATCTAGGAATGTCGGCCGCATATCTAGGCGGAGTATCAAAAAGGCAAAGAGGAGGCGGTTGGGTGGGTTCTAATTGAGATTTGGAGAGGCAAAACTGCCACTCGATCGAGAAATAGTGGGTTTTGGATGGGAGCACCTGCAGCCGATCCCCAAGCGTCGGGTCGGCTGATAGTCAGCTCGGTTCTAGGTGGTTGTGTTGGGTAGTGTGTTTCGGTAGACAACCCTAATCTCAATCTGTGTTTGACTACCGTGTGTTTGGACGAACAATATCTTTTTTATGTTCATTTCGTCCATTTCATGTATAAGAAGTCCAGCATTCTATTCTAATAATTTTAAAAAAAGTAAAAAAATCCAGCATTCTATTTTTATTTTACACTTAGTTAACTTAAGAGAGTGATTGCCTAAAGGACGATGATTTCTTTTTTCTTTTACACTTAGTTTTTTCAAGTTGTGTTAGTGACGTAGGCCCACTATACATCTTTCACGCCTCAATATCTCTTTCTCACATCAAGCCATAACAAGAACATATAATTCTTAACTCTCATTCATATTTGATTTTAGAACAAAGTGTAACTATAAAATTAGTTGTAGTCTAGGACAATAACCTTACTTAATAAAATAAATATTATTACATATTTTGAAAATCGAAATGTTGAATTGCATGTTTTTTACTCTCTTAATACACACATCAAATTTAGTATTAATCAAATATTATTTACTATATGATCTACAAGCTTATAATATATATTATCAAAAATTAGGATGGCTTTTTTTCTATTAATCCATGTCGGTTAACTTTTAAAATTTAGGTATATCTTGGTTAAGAACTATTGTTATATGGGTCATGTTAAAGGGTGTCTTTTGGGCATTTATTAAAGGACCATTCTAAGAAAGTTTAATACCACTTTCATAGGAAATATAAAAATCTATATAAAAAAAAAGTTAGTTATATTTTCTTTTCCCATAAAAATTTTCTAAAAGTTGTTCATTCATCCCAACTTGAAGTTATACATTTGTCTGATGATGTTTATGCACTCAAAAAGGTTTTTTTTTTTTTGGGTGGGGGCAAAGAGTTCTACTAAGACCACAACTTTTGTGTCATAATTCTTACATGATAGATTTTAAGGGACTATCTATCACTTTCATAAAAATCCACCACTTAATTTTTATTATTGTTAAATAATAAAAATGAGATCATTTTTAGTGATGTTGTGCTTTGCTTTAACAAACATCCCAATTAGAGGATAGTGCCTTGTGGGGTCGGAGAATTTGGTAACCCAGTGTCCCATTTAATACCAAGCCAAAGACCCATGCCGAGGAGGAGGAAGCCTAATGCCCTCGCCGAGGACAGTCATGTCCTCGACCAACTAAGACCATGGGAGGAGGAAGCAATAGCTACCATAGGCAGCCCTTCAAGGGATCTAAGGAGAAAGACCAAGCACAACCTATCAGCCGTGGAAGAGTGGCCGAGGAGCAAAGCCAGGTTTGAATTGTCACTTCTACATTAAATGCACACGACTAATATTCCGACAACATTAATAGGGAAATGACCCCTGAGCATTGCTGCCTCGGTTACTGCAACTCACAAGGAGTTTTGATAAGGTGGCTGATGGGACGGGTTGTTAGAGAGGGGCGTAGATGATCTACAAGTGGAGGAAAGGGATCGTTGGAGGAGGACTATATAAGGGGAAGAAGTAGACCAAAGAAAGGGGATTCGGAGGAAATAAGGACCACCACCAAGCTCCTTAGACTGGGCCGAGGACAAAATTTTGAGGATAACTTCCACTCGTTTATGTCGAATGGTGGCGAACGCTACATTGGGCGTTGTCCGCTTGCTAAGGCCTAGTTCTGGAACCCGCTCTCTACAAATTCATTGTATTGGGCTAGTTGGGCTTGAGTCCACTTACTCAGTGGTAGAAGTGATCAAACTCAGTCCCTACAATTGGCGGCATCTGTTGGAAGAACTTGTGCGCTAGCAAGCATAGAGGGCAATTGTTCCTACAATGCTAACTTACTCAAAGTCAGGCGGTTTTTCGTCACCACCAATGATACCAATTCCGGATCCCATCAAAAGAAAAAATAAGAAACAACAAACAACGATGCATTTGCTCAAGAAACGATTATTGCAGAAAAATAAAAGATTTAGGAAAAAAAAAAGCAAATAAACATTTTAGCCTTTTTATTAAATAAAGGAAAAGTGCATTATACAAACAGAGGCTTAGACAAGCTTGTTTTAAAGCTAACTGTACAAACAGAGGCCTAGACAGGCTTGTTCTAAAGCTAACCCTAGAAAAGGAGGCTGAGGCAGGCTTGTTTTAAGGTTACCAATAACCCTCGGGCCGGTGTGGATGGTGCCAGTGAGGAGAGGGGAGTAGATACAAAAGCGCCTGATGGCCCCATCCCATGATGTTCCCTTGATCCTCCCCCAGCCTCATGATAACTAAGCATTAGAGATGGCAACACCCGGGCACTAAACATGACGTAATGTTGTGAACCTCCGTCGGCAGGTAAGCTGGGTTCGAGTCACTACCAGCTTGAAGGGCAAGCATGGACGCGTACCGGAGAAAAGCATTATGTTCTTCATGGACCTCCTTCCTAACTGCTAGACATGCTACCATCAGGATGACACCCAAGCCTTGCCGCGCTGGAAGTCCGACGCGAACCATAACTGTTATGGCTTTCGATTGAGGGAGGAGGACCTTTGGCTTCCTTGCCCTCGCCCTCATCTAGAGCCGTCCCATTCCTCCAAGCCTTGATCACAATCTTGGCAAGGTTATCGAAGAGGCTTAGAGGGTTAGAGGATCATGGTTCCTGTTTAATTAAAGGGTTCGTGAAGTGTGGAAGGACGATTCCCTCAGAAAACCTTATATAGAGGGCAAAGGTTGGTAGGAATTGGTCCACACAGAATTTGAAAGAAGAATTATTAGCAACATTAATCTTGACCAAATTCCAAAGAGGCCACCAACCACTGGATTTGTATTAATCCACGAGGATATTAATAAGGGCTCGCCTCGCACACCGATGCGTTAGGTGCACAACTCAAATAGTTAAAAGATGTCTCGTAATCAAAGATGGCAAAAAATTGGAGTGAAGGAGGGGTTACTACCACACATGAGGATGGAAATCTGAGCCGCCCCTGTCCAGGGCAGTAGGGGACCAAGGGCTCAGGCTGAGGAACAACCCATTTTCGGTGAAGCGGGGCCGAGGCCGCCGTCACGCTAAAAATAAACTTCCCAACACTAAGGACAAATTCCTTCACTCCAAGCAGAAGAAAAACCTTGGTACTAGAGTAAACCAAGGTCCTGCAAGGTCCTTGGACTCAAACTTGTGGGAAAACTAGTTATTTACAGAAGAACATAAGTGTTAAACTGAACCAAGGTCTTGCATGGTCCTCGCTATGGGGAAACTAATCACTTCAAGAAAAACCTGGGTACTAGATTGAACTAAGGTCTTGCATGGTCCTTGGACTCAAACTTATGGGAAAACTAGTTACTTACAAAAGAACATAAGTGTTAGACTGAACCAAAGTTTTGCATGGATAACATAAGTGTTAGACTGAACCAAAGTTTTGCATGGTCCTCGAACTCAAACCTATGGGGAAACTAACCACTTCAAGAAAAACCTAGGTACTAGACTGAACCAGGGTTTTGCATGGTCCTCGGACTCAAACTTGGGAAAAGTAGTTACTTGTAGAAGAACATAAGTGTTAGAATGAATCAAGGTCTTGCATGGTCCTCGGACTCAAACTTATGAGGAAACTAACCACTTTAAGGAAAACCTGGGTACTAGACTGAACCAAGGTCTTGCATAGTTCTCAAGCTCAAACCTATGGGAAAACTAGTTACTTACAGAAGAACATAAGTGTTAGACTGAACCAAGGTCTTGCATGGTACTCGGACTCAAACCTATGGGGAAACTAATCACTTCAAGAAAAACCTGGGTAGTAGATTGAACCAAGGTCTTGCATGGTCCTCAGACTCAAACCTATGGGGAAACTAACCACTTTAAGAAAAACCTGGGTACTAGACTGAACTAAGGTCTTGCATGGTTCTCGAACTCAAACTTATGGGAAAACTAGTTACCTACAGAAGAATATAAGCGTTAGACTGAACCAAGGTCTTGCATGGTCCTCAAACTCAAACCTATAGGGAAACTAGCTACTCAGAAAAGAACGTAAGGGTTCGACAGCACTAGGGTCTCGCACCGCTCTCGGACTCAGGTCCCTGGGGAGACTGGCTATGTTCAGCAAAGGAGCAAATAGACACAAGCCCATTAGCATCACTTAAAGCACTCTAAGGCACATTGAACCTAATCCTTTAGCACAATCAGCAAGTAAGGGCTTTCCTAAGCATTTTCTACTGTCTATAGTAACTAATTCATGTGATGTAGAACTAATATTGTGGAGTTGTTCCCTTAGCGTTCAATCTGGCAAAAATAGGTCGTGGTGTTAATGTGGTTCAATTATCGATCAAGCTCCAAGTGAGAACTATTGCTAGGGGCTTCACATTCTTCGGTTGCCAGTTTAGAATGAAAAACATGCTGAGTTTCTGAGATTGTAAAGCTTATAATTGAAGCACAGGTTATATGAGTAGCTAAACTTATCACAATAACAATAAACACAAAAAAAGAAAAAAAGAAAAAAAAAAGAAGAGAGAAAGATTCATGCATTCAACTTGAAATTAGCATTACTGTGCTTTAGACAAAAATAAAATGTACAGTAGTAAATTAAGGTAAGGAGGAAATAAGACTAAGACGGCACAAGTCAACGAAGCAAGGTGGCCCGACAAGATTGCCTACTTCTTCAACTCGATAGACAGCTTGTCCTTAGGGGTCTGTCGAGAAGTTTCGTCTGATGCCTCGAGATCCTGGCTCAGAGGTGCAACTTCAGAGGACTCCTTCTCGGCGGGGGGAGCCTGGGAGTCAGCAGTAGGCTTCACCACGTCCTGGGGCACTACTGGATTACTGATCTCCTCTTTCTTTAATGCACCTTGGTGCCCAGCCTCCTCAGCAAGCTTATCAGTTAACATTTGATCGTCGGCAGCACTAGCCTGACCTTCGTTTGCCGCTTTAGGGGTGGTGCTAGCTTCAGGGTCAGCAGAGGCAGCCTCACGAATGGCAGAGGGATAATACACCCTCTCGGCCCTCCTAAGCTCAGACGAAGCCTCAACCTCAGCTTGGTTGAGGGCCTCATTCCAAGTCTGGGAGCAGTAGCGTCTACACACCTTGGGCACTTGAGCCTTGAGGCTAGCCTCGGTCTTAGCTACTCCCTCGGCAAAGGCCTCCTCCTTTGCCTGCTCTTTGGAGCTCTCAGCATTTGCCCTTGTAAACTCGGCCAATTCTTTAGCCCTCAGGATTTCATCCTCGGCGTACTCGGCAACACCTTTGGCCCACTCTGCCTCAGCTAGTTTCTTTTTTAAGTCGGTGATATGCTCCTTGACAACCTGCAGCTGACCCTCAACCTCTTGTAGGTACCCTGTCTAGTCCTCGGCCTGTTTCTTAACGCTAGCTAGGTCAGATGCCGCGCTGTCTCTGGCCTTCGTCATCTTCACCAAATCTTCCCTTGCCTTCTTAAGGTCGGCCTTAGATTTCTTAAGGGTACCCACAGCATCTAAGTACTTGTCGCGCTCCTGATCCAGGGCTCTACCCTGGTTATCGGCCTCTTCTTCTAACGTAAAAGTGGCCTGGACAGCTTGCCAATCAAAACAAGCACACCGCAAGTTGGGTACGGAGGAATGAAATACAAACAAAGGTACAAGTATCGGAAATCTTACCTACCTAGGTACCTCTTGAGGTTACAAGCAACTTCTTGCCTCCTCATTCCCCCCAGCTTGGCCATGTCAACGGGGAGAAGCAGGGACCTCTCCAAGGCATCGGCCACGCGAGCGCCCTCTCCCCCTTGAAAGTCTCTGAGGGTGGTGTCATCCATTAAAGGCTTCCCATGAAGCATGGCAGCAGGCAGCCAGGCTTGGGGTTCGGATTGCTGGATGACCTCTTTTCCCTTGTTTTGACCATTAATCCTCAGCTGCTTGGAAGGTCGGCCGGTTTCATCTTCCTCTTGGGAGGAACGAGATCTCCCTCCATCCACTGGGTCTTTACCCTTGAAAGGTCTCTTCCTCTTCGGGTTGGTGGACTTGGGCCGAGAGTCCGAGGCCGGCGGAATGGAGGATGACTTAGTTTGCGTAGGCAAAGACTTAGGTGGGGGAGAGGGAAGCTTGGGTGGAGGAGAAGGAGGCTTGGACTGTGACTTCCCCGGCGTGTCCTTCCCCGGTTGGCCCTCAAGTAGGTCGAATAGGTTGGTTTGGGGTTGTCTCTTGAAACCCATCTCGGCCTGAGTACCAGTCCTTGGTGGTAGAAGGTCTGCTTCAGATAAATGGGGATCGCCCAAATCACCAGAGGGATCCTCGGATAGATAGACTTGGTCGAATGCACCAAATTCGTCCTTGGACGAACCCAGGTCAACTACTTCTCTCTCTTTTTCCAAACTTCCTCCCTCGGCCTCCGCAGCTTGATGGGACAAGGAAGAGCCTGCCAACGGGATGCCCTCAGGGATGGAAGGTCCTTTAGAAAATGAGAACCCATGCTCCACCACGATGATTTGGTGAAACCTAGGGTCCTTGGCTCTGATCATGTGTCTGGGAGCCGAGAATGACTTCTGAAGCAACTTATACCCGAGGATCTTGTGGGTGGCTCTAACTTGGTTGGTTGCCTCGTTCACAAAGATCTCCGCTTTGAAGACCTTTTCCTAGTCTTCCTTGTTGACTAAGTGGAAGTGCCTTTCAAAGGCGTGTGGATCTACAAAAGAAAAGGCTAGCTCTCGTTAACAACCAAGTAGTGTAAATAGTGAAATCACAGCAGATCAACCTTCCTATATTCCAAATGCCCTACCTAGCTCCCCCTTACTGTAGGGCAGTGAAGGCCATCGTGCCACTCCCACGACATGATGAGAAAATCCTTATCCAACCCTTTGCTAGACTCGGGGAGACACTGGATGAGCCTAACTCTATCATCCCTCGTCTTCATGTAGTAGGACTTACCAATTAGGTGCTGAAGATTGTAGCACCAATTCACATCGTGATGGGTTAACCTCAACCCCATCTTCTCGTTCAAGGCATCCACGCAACCCAAGATCCTAAACACGTTAATGGCACACTGGGTAGGGGCTAATCGGAAATGCCTAAGATAGCACCTCATCACTGACCCCATGGGAATCCTGATACCACCTTCAAGGAAGGCAATTATGGGAATCACTACTTCACTAACCTCCCT
The DNA here is from genome assembly GCA_030445155.1 of Quercus variabilis. Taxonomy (NCBI): domain Eukaryota; kingdom Viridiplantae; phylum Streptophyta; class Magnoliopsida; order Fagales; family Fagaceae; genus Quercus; species Quercus variabilis. The sequence continues at coordinate 6,279,957 of CP129453.1, read as the reverse complement.
CCTAATATACCAATCCCCCTCCTCCCAGTACCTCAGACCCATGTTACTGGGTATTCTATGGGTGGTGATGAATTCCTCCATCACCTCCTCAGACTCAACCAATTTCTTAAACCTACCCATCCTGAAAAACGGCTAAAAGACTCTGGGAAGAGTAAAAAGAAGAGAGGAGTAGAGGAAGAGGAAAATCAGAAAGGGAAAAGTATAAGATAAAGTAAGGAGAAAACCTACGGAAATAAGGGAAGGCACTCCGACCTAGGCTTTTTAGGCTGCAAAGAGATGCGAATTGGGTTGTAGACTTGATCGGATTCGGGGTGTGTGCATAAGAACCCTTGAATGCAGAAGTGAGGAGGCAAACCGGTTTAAATGGGTATTTACCCCCTCACTAAAGACAACTGTGTAAGGCTTCCTGCCCATAATGGCAAAAGATCCACGCCGTTGGATTACCATCACACCGTTGAATGTGGGGAGTATGGAGTTGCCAAAATTTAATACGGGTGCGTATCGCATATCGAAGTGCCAAAAATGTGCATTAGACAGATGAAAAGACTTCAAACACTGACTTGGGACCAGACTAGACTAGCCACAATACAGGCCCAAGGGCATCAAAATTCTCCTCCCCGTTCGAGGACCTCAATAGTAGGATTTTGAGGGGCTAATGTGGAGTCGGAGAATTTGGTAACCCAGTGGCCCACTTTATACCAAGCCCAAGACCCACGCTGGGAAGGAGGAAGCCCAATGCCCTCGCCGAGGATAGTCATGTCCTCGACCAACCAAGACCATGGGAGAAGGAAGCAACAGCTACCATAAGCGGCCCTCGAAGGTATCTAAGGAGAAAGACCAAGCACAACCCATCAGCCCTGGAAGAGTGGCTGAGGAGCAAAGCCAGGATTGAGCTGTCACTTCCATATTAAATGCGTACGACTAATGTTCCGGCAGCATTAATGGGGGAAATGACCCTTGAGCAGTGTTACTTCAGTTACTGCAACTCACAAGGAGTTTCAATAAGGTGGCTGATTGGACGGGTTGTCAGAGAGGGGCATGGATGATTAACAAGTGGAGGAAAGGGATCTTTGGAGGAGAACTATATACGAGGAAGAAGTAGACCAAAGAAAGGGGATTCGGAGGAAATAAGGACCACCACCAAGCTCCTCGGACCAGGCCGAGGACAAACTTTTGAGGATAACTTCCACTCGTCTATGTTGAATGGTGGTGAACGCTGCATTGGGCGTTGTTCACTTACTAGGGCCTAGTTCTGTAACCCGCTTTCTACAAATTTATTGTATTGGGCTAGTTGGGTTTGAGTCCAATTACTCAGTGGCAGAAGTGCTCAAACTCAGTCCCTACATGCCTTTTTTCTTTTTCATTTTTGTTTTTTAATGTAAACCATTGAGGTTTTGAATCTTCAAATTATGGCGCGATGTAACAACATTTTTACTTTTTATAGATATTATAGAATTTCGATTTATGATGTCCACTCCATAACAATTGTTCTTTATCATTAGATAATACATCAATCAATTTTTTGTGTAAATGAATTTGAATCTTAAATCTCTTATTTGATGATAATAGAATTTACCAGTTGAGTTATTTGAAATCCACGATATAATGACATTTGAGAACCAAAACACGGGACAGTTTTGTTTCAATTTTGTGATTTTGAATGTCTGCCTTGGTTGGTTAAATGAGGTGGCGTGCTCTTTGCATGAGCAACTCTATATTGGGTTTGATTACAAAAAATTGAAGAAATTAGAACTTGTAACGTCAAGTCATGGTTTTAGATTTTTGTTTTTGTTTTTGTTTTTGTTTTTGTTTTTGTCTTTTGTTTGTTTGTTTGTTTTTTTTTTTTTTTTTTTTTTTTAGTATTTGTAAAATTGTGTAAAACTACAACAAATTTAACCATAGAATGATTAGCCTAGTGCATTGTGGTCCCATGCAAAAATAGGGGAGCTTGAACTCCTTTTTTATACTTTAGTATTCTTTTTTTTTCTTATCATCAATAAATTTTTCTCCCAATCAAAAAATGATAATCATAAGATAAAGTTTTCTCTTTCAATAATTTTATATATAAAAAAAAGAACACACACACTCCCCACAGGCCAACACAACACATTAGCAATCGGAACGGTAGAAAAAAGGATTCCTGATGGCTAGCCAAGGAAAACAGTCAAAACATGTTTCACTTGCACTATTAGTTGCATGCTGGTTTGCTTTGCTATCCTCCTGCAAGGCTAATCCCAGATCAAAGACAGAAATTGAGGCTCTACTCAAATGGAAAGAAGGCCTCCCACACCAACAGATTCTGCAGTCATGGGTAGCACACATCGATGCCACTGCTTCAAGTCCATGCCAATGGAGCGGAATATTATGCAACGATGAAGGAAGCGTAACTGAAATAAACCTTGCATACACGGAATTGAGAGGTACCATCGAAAACTTAAATTTCTCTTCCTTCCCAAACCTTCTTCGCCTTGATCTCAAAGTGAACAACCTCACAGGCACCATACCAACAAACATTGGTACACTTTCTAAGCTCCAATATCTTGACCTTTCCACAAATTCCTTCAATGGCTCATTACCTCTTTCTCTTGCTAATCTCACTCAGGTTTATGAGCTTGATGTTTCCCGAAACAAAATAACCGGAGAACTAGACCGGCATTTATTCCCAGCTGATGGAACCAGTCTGCCCAAAACAGGCCTCCTGAGTCTAAAAAATTTCCTCCTCCAAGGTAATGAGCTTGGTGGCAGGATTCCTGAAGAAATAGGAAACTTGAAATACCTAGTTCTACTGGATCTTGATGAGAATTACTTTTGTGGTCCAATACCTCCATCCATAGGTAATTTGAGTCACTTAACCACGTTGTACCTTAACCAAAATGAGCTTTCAGGACAAATCCCTGTTAGCTTTGGGACTTTAAAACTAGAAGAGTTGAGCCTGTTCACTAACCGGTTATTTGGTTATGTACCGGATGAAATAGGAAATCTTTCTTCGTTAATTGCTCTACACCTGGCTGAGAACAACTTCACTGGCCACTTACCCCAACAAGTGTGTCATGGTGGAAAGCTAGTCAATTTCAGTGCAGCCTTTAACAATTTCATTGGTCCTATCCCAGTTAGCCTCAGAAATTGCCGTACCTTACATAGAGTTCGGCTTGAATATAATAAACTAACAGGAGATATAGACCAGGATTTGGGAGTGTACCCAGATCTCAATTATATTGATTTGAGTTACAATAGGTTGAGAGGTAAACTCTCACCAAATTGGGGTGAATGCCAAAACTTGACTGTTTTGAGACTAGCAGGGAATATGATTAGTGGTAAAATCCCCAATGAGATTGTTCAATTGAGCAAAATGGGATACATTGACCTTTCTTCCAATCAATTGTCTGGTGACATACCTGCAGAAATTGGAAAGTTATCCCAATTGTACTCCCTATTCCTGAATGACAACAAGCTTTCAGGTAAGGTACCAGTGGGAATTGGAGGACTTTTCAACTTGGAATCTTTAAACCTTTCAATGAACATGCTAAGTGGGCCAATTCCAGATCAAATAGGAGACTGCTGGAAGTTACAAAGTTTATATTTGAGCAATAATTACTTGAGTGGCGTGATTCCCTATCAAATTGGTAGTCTTGTGGCATTACAAGATATACTAGATTTGAGTTTCAATTCGCTGTTTGGAGAGATACCGCCCCAGCTTGGGAACCTTAGAAATTTAGCAAACTTGAACCTCTCACACAACCACCTTAATGGTTCAATCCCCACTTCACTCAGTGACATGATGAGCATGACAAGCATCAACCTGTCAAACAACAACTTACAGGGCCCTCTTCCTGAGGGAAAAATATTTCAGTCAGCTACACTGGAGGCTTTTAGCAACAACAAAGACCTATGTGGCAAAATCCAAGGATTGCGTCAATGTAATGCCTCAGTTATTAAGAAGGGTGGTGGAAATAAGAAAAGCAAAATTGTAATAGTCATTGTTGCTTCTTTAGTCGGTGCATTGTCAGTTTTATATGCCTTTGTTGGGATTTTTGTATTTCTCCAAAAGAAGCACTCAAGAAATATGTTGAAAGATGAAAACACATCAAAGACTGAAAATCCATTCTCAATATGGCACTTTAATGGGAATGCCGTGTATGAAGACATCATTAAAGCTTCAAACAACTTTGATGACATGTCCTGTATTGGAATGGGGGCATCTGCAAAAGTTTACAAAGTAGAAATACCAGGCGCTCAAGTATTAGCAGTCAAGAAGCTGAATTCCCAAGCCGATGGCATAGGGACTGACAATATAAAAAGCTTTAGCAATGAGTTAGCAGCTTTAACCGAAATAAGACATCGAAACATTGTGAAGCTCCTTGGCTTTTGTTTCCATGAAGTGCACACATTTTTTATTTATGAATTCATGGAAAGAGGAAGCTTAGCTGATATGCTAAGCAGCACAGAAGCAAAGGAACTAGACTGGGAAACTAGAATACGAGTTATTAAAGGTGTGGCCTATGCTATATCTTATATGCATCATGATTGTGTCCCACCTATAATTCACCGAGACATCTCAAGCAAGAATGTTTTGTTGAACTCCAAACTTGAAACCTTTGTCTCTGATTTTGGCACTGCAAGGTTTTTGAAGCCTGATTCATCTAACTGGACAACAATTGTAGGCACATATGGTTATCTTGCACCAGGTAAGCTTTTAAACTTCTCTTTGATGTTTTCTTTTTTTTTTTTTTTGCTTGACTTGAACATTTTTTTTTAGAACTTTTTTTAAAAATTCTTTTTATATAATTGTTTTTCTATTTTGGGATATCGGTGCATGTGATGTGATATATTGATTAAATAGTGAAAAATAATAAAAAGGAAAACAAATCTTTTGAAAATATTCCTTTCATTTTGTAAGGTTGAATTTAATCAACTATCTTGTTGGCTTAATTCTGTGCCAAATTTACTTGTATTTTAGCAATTAATAACCCTATATTTAGGTGGGATCCATGTAAGGGTAGTGTGTGAAAGAGTGTGAAGAAAAGCCCAAGTTTGTGCAAGGATGTGGGGATTCGCGACTAGGACTCGCGGGTGACTTGCAACTGGAAGTCACCAACTACAGCACACGTGAGAAGCATGCGGGGAGTTAAAGGGTCACGCTAGCTGTCGTACCACAGGACAAAAGTCTCAGGCTGGCTAGGCCATTAACTCGCGGCTGGAACTCGCGACTCAAACCAGTCACGAGGCTAAGCCACCATACCACCCTATTTGGGATAAATCTGTCTCTTCGTATTCCAAATACACACCACTATATATAGACTCTTATACCCACGAAATAGAGAGAGCTTTCAGAGAGAATTTTGAGAGAGAAACCCTAGAGAAAAATAAGATTAATTCATCCACAATCTTTACTAAGAGACTCTTCAAATTCCTCTACTCTTGCCCTTTCCATTGATAAATCCTTTAGAGGTTCTTGACCAAATCCTTTTCTCACCACACCCACATCTATGAGAAGGTTTATTAGGTGCTTTGGGAAGCATTTATAAATGGACCAATTCACATTGGTTAATGCTATGGTTTATAGCAGAATCTGATAAGCTAAAGAAGAAATAGGTTCGGCACAACCTCGTTAGAGCAAGAAGCTTGGAGGGCTTAGGTACACTGGGTAGATTAGGCTTGGAGGGTCTTCTGCTGTTCATGTATCCCAACTACATTCTTTAGTGGATTATTTACCGCTTAGAGGGTGGCGGAGAGATTTTACGCCGAGCGCTTCGGTTTTCTCTTCAATAACACATCGTTTGTTGTCCTTGTGTTTGCATTTCTCTTCCCTTAATCTTTGCCTTTTATTTTCTGTTGTGGATGTGACTATATTTGACTTAGATTGTTTATCAATTCTGTGTTTAGCTTATGTTCATGTTCCGCACATTAATTATTTAATTATAAGTTGAATTGATATTTTGTAATTTGGAGTCTAAATGTTCAAGTGTGTTTTATACCCATATTGAACATTCACATTTCATCTTTGTTTGAAATTTTAAATAAGAGAAAACAAAATGATTAATAGAAAGTTGGAAGACCATTTGTCCATTTTCCTTCATTTTGATTGTTTATGTTTCAATTTTTCATTTTGACCCTTTATGTTTGATTCTGTTATTATATTGGTTTTACCATTTTTTTTTGGGGGTGTAGAAAAGGAAATGCATTAAAAAAAATGAGAGAAAAGTGGAGAAATGATGTTTTTAGTGGGTGTTTGGTTGGAAGGATGTTTTTAGTGGGTGTTTGGTTGGAAGGAAGGGAGGAAAATAAATTGGTGGGGCCCGGATGTTTTCTCCCTAACCTACCAAAATGTTTTCTTCCCAAATTGTGGAGAAAACAAGAGAGAAAATGTTTGGACAAAAAACACCTGTATTGTGCTAACGTGTTGGATAACCTGGGTTTCTACTATTCACAGTTTTCTTTTTCTTTTTTATTTTTAATAAAAAAGAAGTGTGATAGTTATGTTGTTACAAAATAATTCATTTCTATTCATTCTTTGAATAACTAATAATGTATAGCAGCTGGCAAGACTACAACCTGCTCTCTCTAGATGAGATCACATCTCTAGCATATAAACTATTGGGACACACACATCTTGCTGATTAGGAATGAAACATTATTAATTATAAAGACAATTTAAGAACCAAATATATCAAAAAATTAAATGATACATCATAGTTTAATCTCGGTCTGACTTCAGAAATCTTAAGCCTTTCTCATTTCCAGTAATTCTTTGAATAGTCTGAATTTCAATACCATGATAATGTCTTGTAATACTAGAGTACATGTTTTGGTTCAAAGATGTCTTCACATTTGGATTTATTTATTTTTGCAGAGCTTGCGTACAAAATGGTAGTGACTGAAAAATGTGACGTCTATAGCTTTGGTGTTTTGGTACTTGAAGTTCTTATGGGAAAGCATCCAGGTGAACTCATTATTGATCTACATTCCTCAGTTGGTAAAAGTGTCCACCTCAACGATGTGTTAGATGATCGTCTCTCACCTCCTCAAGGTAAAAAGATTTTTGATGCGTTAGCTCTAATGGTGGAACTAGCAGTTTCATGTTTATGTACCAATCCACAATCTCGCCCAACCATGCGAAGTGTGTGTCAGCAGCTAGACACACAAGCTTCTAATTACTAAAAAGTAATCTTCTTTGACCCTATGTGTGTAGGCATTTGTGTATGTATTTTTGGGCATGTATGTTTGTAAGACTAATAAAAAGTGTGTAACGTATGCTTCAAAAAAACGTGTGTAACACGCATATATTGAACGCAGACAATGCGTCCTGTAAGCATGTCAGGTTAATTTTCATATATATGTTGTGGGGAATTATGTATCAAAGTCCCACATTTGTTTTTCATTGAAATGGAGTAGTATGATTTTTTACATAACAGTACTATTTACAAAATAGTTTATATATATATACACACACACACGTATGTATGATACTACGTTTGTTATCCACCTCATTCCCTTCGATGCTAGCTAGTTGGTTAGCGCTAAAGTTTGTTTCCCAATAGCATTGTTATCAATTCCATTCCGTTCTGGCCAGAATGGCAGGAAAATTTCGTACCGGTCACCTAACCGGTATGAACCACCCCTTTGTTCCACCTTGGATTAAATTTCGGTGAATTTTGGTATGTTTCGGACATTCCAGCCTGTTTCGGTAAATTTTGGCCGGTATAGCAAATTTGGCCGGTATTGATATAATCAATATATTTTACATTTTCAAGTTGAAAAATGACTAACAAACCTAGTAGAGTAGGTCGCCACCTCGTTCTGGTTTCCTGAAGAACAATCCTAGCTCATTGCAGACAACGCAGAGTCATAGATCAGGCTTCTTCTTCTCTGTTTCCTCTTTACTCTTTTGTTCTTCGTTTTTGAGTCTGCTTACTTTCATCTCCTGCTCTTAGTTTCTCTGCTTTGTTTCTCTTTTATCTTTCTTTTTAGTTTTGTGAGCTTAGTCAGTAGTCACGTGACAAAGCATTGGAAAGTAGCAAAGAGAGTTTGAACTTTGAAACTCTCAAACTTTTTTTATTGAGTTCGACCCTTTCCCCCAAACGTAAATGTACTATCTTTCTTTCTTTTTTAAATTTTTTTTAACTTGTGGCTTTTTTTTTATTATTATTTATTATCTATGTACATACTATTTATTGTTTTACACTTTTAATATTCTAAAAAGTGATAGGTGTTATTAACTTATTATTATAATTATAATTTAGGCAGATATCTAGGCGTAATATTGATATACTAGTTGAAACATAGACTTATAATTTTAATATTTTCAATAAATTATATAAGAAATATATGTATATAAATAAAATAAAATAAAAAATCGGTAACCCGAAATACGCTGGTACTGAAATATTCCATTCCAATGAACAAACCAAAACGAGTTCCAAAATGGTATTCCTCACATTGCCCAATAGACATATCTTCTCTATTCTCACCAAGCTTGTACATGTATTTAGAAACAAGTGCATATACTCATGGTGGGGTTGTTAGCTCATCATGTAAGTACTGATAGATAAATAGAGAATCCAACTCAAGGTTCATGTCTCTGTATCCTCTTTCCCATATAGGCACTGATAGCTTGAGTCTTTTCCCCTCTTTCTTCCCTTTAAGATTCTTTCCTATTTTGGGAACTCTCATTGAATTTACTCTTAGGTTGCTCATCAAATCTAGGGGTTCTTCACTTCTTCTTGCTCTCAACCTTCCTTAATTCGAGGAATTTTCTAAATTTCCTATCATCAACGTCCAAAGATTCCTCATCAAAGGAGTCACTGCTCTCTTCTTTGACAGTTTTCAATACATGTTCTTCTCAGGTTTAGCCAAGGTTAGTTGGAGAAAATAGGCATTTGCCCCTTTCACCAAAACTTTTCAGTAAAATGCCCCATATGTGAAACTAATTAGGGAAATGCCCTTGTTTTGAAACTCGATTTTCTAAAAATTGAGTTTCAATTTAAAACCCGAGTTTTGGACAATCGAGTTATAGCAAACTGAAAAATTAAAATCTTGAACTTGAGTACCATGTGAAGTACTCGAGTTCATGGAACTCAAGTTCCTTGAAAAAATTCAAGTGGAACTCAAGTTCCATGAACTCGAGTACTTTACATGGTACTCGAGTTCCCAAAAAAAAAAAAATTCCTAAGTCCATGTTCGCTATAACTCAATATTCTAAAAATCGAGTTTTACATTTGGAACTCAATTTTTAGAAAATCAAGTTTCAAAACAGGGACATTTTCCCCAATTAGTTTCAGACATGGGGCATTTTGCTGGAAAATTTGTGAGAAAGGGTAAAAGCCCATTTTGGCTAAGGTTAGTTCATAGGTTTGGAGGGAACCTATCAATTCTTCTATCTCTACTAAGTTAATATCCTCACTCTAGTCTTGTGACTTTAGGACAGAACCTTTTAAAAAGAGGCCTTATAACTTTTCGTACAATTCTTTATTCAAAAGCTAGATTCTGAGTTACATTTTTTAACCAACTTAATATCGAGGTCAAGGGTGAAAATTTTGAGAATGTAACTAGGAATTGCAATGGACATAACTACAGGAGCTTTAACTTTTAAGAGCTTTCACGTTGCAAACCTTTTCAAACATGTGTACAAGTTTGAATGTAGCTTTTTGTTGAAAATCAATTTGTTAGGACATATGTGAATCATGTTAGGAACATATGTTAGTATTTTATGTAATTGGCTAATCCTTTGACAAAATGTACTTTACTTGTATTTGGATAGATCTAGAATGTGTTTAATACTTCATGGAACAAAGTTTCAAGATCAAGTGTTAAAGCCATGCAAGTATGTCTAAGAAACAAGTGAAGAAGTGCTAAATTTTAAAACTCGACAGCTAGTATCTATCGAGGCTTAAATAGCTGTTTCAGCCTGAGGCTCGACAGTTACTCGATAGATATGGTATCTATCGAGATTTATGAAAAACAGATTTTCAGTTCTGTTTTGCATCCAATTCGTGAGTATGTGTTTAAGCTTTCTTTTCTCATAACCCTAAACATATATAAGGATCATTTTTAAGGGTCGTCAAAGGTTACACAAGTTGCGTAAGTGTGAAAAGAAAAGTTTTGTTCATGCAAATTATGACCGGAGACAGAGTTTGCCCTAGTTCATTTTTCTCTTGAAGAAGTTGCTGTGTTTGTATACCGTAGGGTTTTGTGACCAGGGAGCTTCTTGATCTTCATCGTTTGGATGAACTGAAGAACTTTGCAGCTAACACCCTTCTCAAGTTGGTGATTAAGTTGCATACTGGGATCTGCACATCTATTGGTTAGTCACGTACTGGGAACCATGCATTGAAAATGAGATATTGTGACTACAGAACAAGTTTAATTGAGTATTGGGGTAAGGGTTCAACTGTAGGTTGGTATAAGGTACTGGGATTCCTTTACCTGTAACCGTTTGTTTTGATAATAGTGGATTCTTAGGAGTGGTGACCTTAAAATCACTTGGTGGAGTTTTGCCTTGGTGGTTTTCCCCATTCGTAAACAAATCACTTGTGTCAAATTTATTTTCCGCTGCACTTTAACTTAGTTGGTGATTTGTTTGCGCTACCATGCTCATTGCATGCAAATTGAATTAATTGATTAACTTGACTAATTAATTGGTTAATTCATCATAAAGGGTCAACCCATTCTTGGCCTATCAAGTGGTATCAGAGTGGGCACACTTTGAGTAGGTTTTAATCTTTACTGTGTGATCTATTGACTCTTGTTTATCATAGATAGAGGACAATCTCTTATTATACCTTCTTTATTTAATGGCACTAACTATGCATACTGAAAAGTACACATGAGAGCTTTCTTGCAATCTTTAAATGAGAAAGTGTGGTAAGCTGTGGAGATAGGCTAGACTAAGCCAATGGAAGTGTCGGCTAACTGGGATGACGCTAAGATCAAGGCAGAAAACTTTAATAATAGGGCATTGAATGCTTTATTTAGTGTGGTCACTAATGAGGAATTCAAGAAAATATACTCCACTAAAACTAGAAAGGAAGCATGGACTATTCTCCAGACAACCTATGAGGGAACCAAGGCTGTCAAAGATTCGAAAATTCTGAGACTCACTACAAGCTTCGAAGAGATTAAGATGGAGGAAGATGAGTCATTTGATGAGTTTTATGCCAAGCTCAAGGACATAGTGAACTCAGCCTTTAATTTTGGGGAAACCATTCCTGAACTTAAGATTGTTAGAAAGGTGCTCAGATCTCTACTCGAGAGATTTCATATCAAGATCACTGCGATTGAGGAATTGAAGGATATTGAAAAAAATCCTTTTATAGAATTGGTTGGCAACCTATAGACCTATGAGTTGGGTTTAACAAGGATCGAAAAATCGAGCAAAAGTAAGAGCATGGCACTGAAGGCCAAGAGAACTGACACGGATGAGTGACACCGAGCCTAAGGATGACTTCGACAATGAGGATGATGGGATCCTAAATGCCTTCATTGCCACAATAAATCCTGCTGAGGGGATTGTTGAAGATGTGGATGATGAAGAAGACTTAGTGGATTCTAAGTTTGAGAAAATGGAAGATCAAGATGATATCCATACAACCTATGAAAAGTTGTATAAAGTTTATGAAAAGCATAGGCTGGCCACCAAGAAGTTGAGTGATTTGGAACTTGATTGAGAAGAGCTTTTCACAAAGTTTGATGAAGCCAATCAGACTATTGGAGCACTGCGATTTGAGAACAACTTTTTGGCTGAAAAAACTAAGAAGCTTGAGGCAGAGCTGTTCCAAGTCAGAGCTCAGCTGGAAATGACTTCAAATGCAAAGCTTGATGAGTTGCTCAGTTTATAAAAATTTGCTTTTGATAGAACTGGTTTAGGGTATGATTTCTTTTCTCCTAGTATTGCTACTTCTCGTTCTATTGTTTTTGTTCCTCCTTCTAATAATGTTGAAACTGAGAACAATAATGTTAAAAATGAATTAGCTAGTGAGAACATAGACAAGGGTAAATCTATCTTAGGAGCGCCCCCTAAGCTTGATAAGAAAGAGATTAAGTACTCTAGGGCTAAGAAGGAAAATACTTGAAAGCCCAAAAAAAAAAAAAAAAAAAAAAAAAAAACAGCATCTCTGTCATCACTGTGGAGTAGCTGGACATACTGGGCCTAATTGCTATAAATGGTTAGCCACTCAACAGAGCAATAGCATGATCGTGTCGGGAAACCAAAATCAGTTTCCATCCTCCTTTGCTCCTCTTGGAGATCTTCTCAAAGCCCTCATGTTCCTTTCGGACTTGAATAGTTTTAATTCCTCCCCCTTACCACTGGTTCAAGGGTTTGCACAAAGGAAAGGTTCTTCCAAGGGGTAGAAGGAAAAAGGCTCGAAGTGATTTTGTCACTTTTTCTCTCTCCCCTTCTTGTTTTATTTCTGCATTGCTTGTGTGTTTTGCTTTCTTGTTTTGAGTCCATCTAGTTTTATGCATTGCTTTGTTTAACATGTTTTTGTTTGCTTATTTTCAGATTTGATTTATTTTGTCTTTCATAAAAATAAAAATAAAAATTAGAAAAATACAAAAACATTGTGTGTTATGTGTATATTGGTACTTGTGTACCTTCAATGGTCATTGAAACAAAGTTTTCTAAATTTTGTATCTTTTGTAGCTTAGATGAGCATTTCTATGCACAACCAAGCAAGTGAGCTTGTGACTCGTGTTTGTGATGAGTAAGGTTAAGTAATCTCATGTGCTTAACACTCGTATTACTCTTTTTGACGAGAAGGACTAAAAAATTCTAAGAGAAAGACATAAATAACCATCTCACCACTGTTGTCCACCAATCATGAAATGACATTTGTATGCTTTAGCATAACAAAAATGGAATGTCAAATGCTTAACATCATTGGGTATTTCTTTTCTATCACTTATATGCCCATGCATGGTTTGCTTAAAAAAATATATATATATGCAAAGAAAAATAAAAGCAAAAAGAATCAAAATGTTTTATATATGATTGCAAGCATGTATTTTAAGAGATGTGGGAGTTATAAGATGTACTCCGGAAGGTAATAGTCCCCATCAAACAGTTATGATTGTGTGTGAGTTAAAGTGATTTCTCATATCTCAAATCGTCATAACATGTTAACACTTATGCAATCTTGTGATGTTTTACGCACACAACATGCAATATTATTTGCTACTTTTGATACATATGCACGTACAATGTGATTTGGCCATCACAAGAAATACATATGTTAATGTATGATCACTAAACTGTCTTGAATTGTTTTTGAAATATAAAATTGGTTAGACTTGTTTAATGTGTGTGTGTGTGTGTGTGTGTGTGTGTGTGTGTTTTGGATCATGTGCTTGACATTTTTTCTCAATTGTCGAGAGATGATTTTTAGAGTTTAAAATGTTGTTTGGATCTTTGGTTGAGTAGCATGTTTGATTGCATTCATGTTTGTATTTTTTTCTTCTTTGAAAAATTGTTTTAAGCAATCTCGATAGCTTCTCGACGGTTAGGCTATCTATTGAGACCCTTCAGCTGTTTTTTATCGCATTCTCGTTAGCTACCTTGATCCATTGAGATCCTTTAGCTGTGGACACCTCTCGACAAATTCTGAACAGCTCTTTGATAGATAAAACACGCGTTTTAATTCTCGATACCTCTCGATTTATCGAGAATTATGAAGTTTCTATATAAAGGATCTACGCGACGTTTCTTCATTTCTCGTCTATCTCTCTCAATAGTTTTCATCTCTTCACCTTCCAAAACCTCTCTCTCTCACTCCAAACCTTTAACCCAAGTGATCTTTGACCTTTGTGTGCATTTTCTGCTTCTGGTATGTCGCTTTCTCACTCATTCATCATGCATTTCACATTTTTGACCTAACTTTTGGGTTTGTGTTGAAAATTTGGGGTTTTTCAAAATTGTTAGGCTTTTCACAAAATTCTTGGGTTGGTTTTTGTGAAAATGTTTTAAAATCATCATGGATTGCATCACACTTGCATTATAACTATATTTTCATGCATTATAGATGTGTGCTATATATGTTGATCTCCTGTATGCTGCTAGGTTTGGATTGGGTTGAGCCCATGATGTATTTAAGTTTGCATGTCACATGTTCACGCATTTTCATGCATATGTACCTTCAAGTTTTTATATTTTTATATGTTGTCTTGCTAGTGCTTTTCTGATTGTCTCTCTTTCTCCCTCTATCTCTCTTTCTTGCATTAGTTGCTTCATGGCACCTAAATGCAAATTTACTCCATCTTAGAACCTTCTTCATTTTGGGGCATCTTCTTCCTCCGATCCTACTCCTTCTCACGTTCAGTTCCTTGACGATAAAGCTCAAAAGGACTTTTTGGATAATTTTTCTAGACGAGGCATTCATTCAGAACTCCAAGTCATCCTGTCGAACTTTTCTGACACTGACCTACCCACTATCATCTACAGTAGGGGTTGGGAGTCACTGTGTGACATCCCGGTCACGTGCCCTTCCATGATCATACAGGAGTTTTACTCCAATATGCATAGATTTGATACTTTTGTACCTCATTTCTTCTCTTGCGTTCGAGGCATGCGCATCGTAGTTACTCCAGATATTGTATCTGAGGTACTACATGTTTTTAGGGTAGCGCATCCTAACTACCCTGGTTGTGATCGTCTGAGGACTGTGTCCAAAGACGAACTCATGTCTCTATTCTCTGAGACATCAGCTTCATGGGGAAATCGTCAAAACAATCGATGCCCAGCCTTTACTAAAGGTCTGAGAGTCCTTAACAGGGTGATGACATTCATTCTTCATTCATTGTCACACTATTACACTATCATTGAGCCTCGCGCTCAATTTTTGTTATCCCTATTAGAGGATAGCAGGTCCTCTAGCTTCTACCATTCCATCTACCTTTGCTCCTTCGTCTTCTACAGGTGGAGTGACTCTTGAGGCCATCATGGCATTGCTTGTGCACATGGATGCTTGTCTAGACACTCTCAGTGATGAGTTGTGTCAGGTGAACACCCATGTTGGTCGTATCACATGACGATAAGTTGTCATAGGCAATTTCACAGTTGCTTCTTCTCCATCTCCATCGGCTTCCAGGGATGAGAGTGACGATGGCTCCAGTAGTGATAATGCTGATGAGGATGATGGTGCTAGCTCACCCAGTGATGATGAGATGTCTACTTGATGTACTGATCCTTTGTCACTCGTGACAAAAAGGGGGAGTAGTTTTGATATGAGAGTAGTCTTACACATAGGGGGAGCGTTAGCATAGGAGATTTTTGTGATAGGGGGAGTGTCTATGAGGGATGTAGTGAGGATTTTTTTTTTTTTTTTTAATCTTTTCTTTTCTTTCTATTTTAGATACATTATTCTTGTACATCGATCTTGTGACCACTTAGTGATAACAAACATTGTACTTATCTTTGATATATATTTGATGTTGTTGTTATCACATTTCACCTATCTCTCCATGTGTTGTTTCTTTTCTCTCTTTATACACATGATTCTTATATAACTATATGCAATCTATTATTTCTATTTCACAATAAGATGCCATGATGAGTTTTGTTTAAAGTGTTTCAGAAATACAAGTTGTCAAAGTCTTCTTGCCATGAACTCTCTTCTTGCAAAGTTTTTCAAGATTTTGTATTAGGATGGATTTTATTGTATTCAACAAGTGAATATAAGTTAAGTGATTTATGACTTCTTTCATATGTTCATTTGTTTGTTGTGGTTTTGTCACGGATTGGCAAAAGGGGAGATTGTTAGGACATATGTGAGTCATGTTAGGAACATATGTCAATATTTTATATAATTGGCTAATCCTTTAACAAAACACACTTTACTTGTATTTGGGTAGATCTAGGATATGTTTAATGCTTCATGGAACAAGGTTTCAGGATCAAATGTTAAAACCATGCAAGTTTGTCCAAGAAACAAGTGAAGAAGTGCTGAATTTTAAAACTCTTCAGCTAGTATCTATTGAGGCTTAAAGAGTTGTTTCAGCCCGAGGCTCGACAGCTGCTTGATAGATATGATATCTGTCAAGATTTATGAAAAACAGATTTTCAGTTCTGTTCTGCATCCAGTTAGTGAGTATGTGTTTAAGCTTTCTTTTCTCATAACCCTAAACATATATAATGATTATTTTAAGGGGCCATCAGAAGTGACACAAGTTGTGCAAGTGTGAAGCAAAGTTTTATTCATGTAAATTGTGATCGGAGATAGAATTTGCCCTAATTCATCTTTCTCTTGAAGAAGCTATTGTGTTTGTACACTATAGGGTTTTGTGACCAAGGAGCTTCTTGATCTTTATTGCCTAGATAAACTGAAGAACTTTGCAGCCAACATCCTTCTTAAGTTGGTGACTAAGTCTTGTATTGGGATCCGCGCTTCTATTGGTTAGTCACGTACTGGGAGTCGTGCATTAAAAAAGAGAGATTGTCTCTACAAAACAAGTCTAATTGGGTATTGGGGTAAAAGTTCAATTGTAGGTTGGTATAAGGTACTGAGATTCCTTTACTTGTAACTGCTTGTTTTGATAATTGTGAATTCTCAAGAGTGGTGACCTTAAAATCACTCGGTGGGGTTTTACTTTGGTGGTTTTCCCCCATTCGTAAACAAATCATCTGTGTCAAAATTATTTTCGCTGCACTTTAACTTAGTTGGTGATTTGTTTGTGCTACCATGCTCATTGCATGCAAATTGAATTAATTAATTAACTTGACTAATTAATTGGTTAATTTATCACAAGGGGTCAATTCATTCTTGGCTTATCATTATTTATTGAAAATTGTTAAAGTAGAGATGTAAATAGATCGAAAATGTTAAATTTTAAAAATTGAACATTAACAAATTAGCTATATATTTCTGACCGATGTTTTTAGGCATGATCTTACAAATACAACAAAGAAACAACTTTTAAAAATTGGAAAATGCACCATCACGCACCCTTGGTGCGGTGGTCACTCTACAAGTATAAGTGCTTGTGGGGTGTTAGGGGCAAGAGCTGAGATTCAAGTCTCTAGGTTAAATTTTAAAAATTGAACATTAACAAATTAGCTATATATTTTTGACCGACATTTTTAGGCATGATCTTTACAAATACAACAAAGAAACAACTTTTAAAAATTGGAAAATCCACCACCGTGCACCTTTGGTGCAGTGGTCACTCTACAAGTATAAGTGCTTGTGGGATGTTGGGGGCAAGAGTCGGGATTTAAGTCTCCATGAG
The DNA here is from genome assembly GCA_030445155.1 of Quercus variabilis. Classification (NCBI taxonomy): domain Eukaryota; kingdom Viridiplantae; phylum Streptophyta; class Magnoliopsida; order Fagales; family Fagaceae; genus Quercus; species Quercus variabilis. The sequence continues at coordinate 6,262,740 of CP129453.1, read as the reverse complement.
GGAACTTCACCCACATATACACTTAGATTAGGCTAGAGTAGAAATTTTATCTTATATACAAAAAAAAAAAAAAAATTGAAAAATGCTAAAAGTAGTATAAGTTTTATTGCAGAAGGTTTACAAACTGATGTGATAATAAAAGTGCTTGGTAGCTTCTGACCTCCTCATAAATGAATATTTAAATTGTCTTATATTATAATTCAAAATTACAAGTTCTCTCTTTTCATCACTTTGGTTTAATTTAAATTTGGTTTACTATTTAGTTGTTTTTAGAGGAGATAATTTGAGTTCCACAAAACTTTTGGATAGTATTTCAAGGATGAGCTATCCAACTATTTGATTGATTGCTTAGAAATGAAATGAATTGGACCAAATTAGACTGAAGTAGACCGAATTGGACCGAAAAGGACTAAAGTAGATGTAATGGACCGACGTAGACCGCAATGGACTGAATTAGCCGAAGTAGACCGAAAAAACTCTATATACTACTTTTGTGTTTGTGTGTTCTAATAAGTATTACTGTTTCCTAAAAAAATAAATAAATAGAAAGAATATCAAAGAAAATATTAAAAAGAAAAACTCGTTGTTTTTCCACTGGAATCCACCATTAGGTTTTAGTATAACGAAACAACAACACCAAAATTTTCGTTTTTCTTCTTTTTAACACCAAGAGAATTTTATTTCCTGATTATGTTAGGATGGATCTTGAGTGTTATCTCTAATTTATATGTATTGCGCTTGTTTCTTTAATATATCTTTCCTTTTGTCAAGGTAAAACAAAACAAAAAATGAGAGAGAGAAATCCATTTTCCCCCTTGATCGATTGATCCATAAAATCAATGCAAATTAATATAGCTTTAATTCTCAAGAAATGTCATGTTCACAATATTTTCACAACACTTCATAACAAATCTTTTTTTTTTTTAATACAAAATAGAAATTCTACTCTATCTTAATATAAATGTATATGTGTGTGAAACTCCCTCCTAGAGACTTGAAGCCCAGTCATTGCCCTCCACACCCCACAAATATTTATACTTGTGGAGTGATCATCGCACCAAGGGTATGCGGTGGTTCATAACAAATCTTAAATGACAGATTGTTACTAGTTGTTACTATTGGACAAAAAAATAATTTCAATGATGAGGTTCAAATCAAAACAAATAACAATGTGTCACTTATGATTTAATGTGAAAATGTTGTAAATGTAACATTTCTTTTAATTCTCTGTTGTAAAAGATTTAAGGTTTAGAAGGGGGAAAATATCTTCTATTGTTTCTGCAAAAAATGAAATAATCTGAATAATAAAGCAATGAATAAGGGCAGATATAATTGTCATGCCAGGTTCAGTTACTTCCCTTGACGCCACTTTTGAGGCAAAGAGAAACATCAAAATGAAGAGAACCAGCGTAGTGATAAATTTCATAGAGGCCATTGTTTTAGGCTAATTTAGCACATAGAAGCGCCTGTCTGCGTAACTTAATTTTCTCTGACCTGGGGCGGTAACTCACGCCACCCTAGCCACTAGGAGAAAAATGTGCCTATTCCCTGTGAGTGAGGTGATTAGGAAGCTACAGATTCTTCAGCGTGAGAGGTAGGGATGAAGTCTCTCTCGAGTATGTGGAAGAAACTCTCTTTGTTAGAGTCCGAGGGAAGGAGCTTTGTTGTGGAGGAGAGTGATGGGAAAAAAGAGTTTTTCTTGGTTGCAAGGTTCTACACAGGTCGGATGCTGAGTATGGAGGTGATTGCAAAAACTTTGAAGGGTTTATGGAGAACCAGAAGGGGTTTTAAAGTTAGGGACACGGGGGAACATAGGGTGTTGTTTATTTTTCGGGAGGAAGGGGATGTGGAGCAGATCATGAATAGGGAGCCATGGACTTTTGACAAACACTTGGTGGCTTTGAAAAGGATTGAGAAACATACGAATTTAAGCCAGATTCAATTTGAGACTACTTGTATGTGGGTACAATTGCATAACCTACCTATAGGGATATCCTTTAGTGCTGCTAAGTGTATAGTTTTTGAAGTACTCAAGGTGTTTGAGAATAATCTGGAAGAGAATACGTATGAAGGCTGCAACTTTGAACGTGTAAGGGTAGGTGTTGATATCACAAAACCTTTGTGTTGAGGAAGGAAATTAGTTTAAAGGAATGGACAAGAGAGTTGGGTATGCTTCAAGTATGAGAGAATGCCCAACAGTTGCCAATGGTGCGGCAAGCTTACACACATGGATAGGGACTGTCCAACTTGGTTGAAGGGCAAGCAAGCTTTGAAGAAAGGTGAACAACAATTTGGGTCCTAGATGAGGGCTACAACACCGAATCTAGCTAGGATATCAGTGGTTAGGGTGGCTGGCTTTGATGAGAATGATACTGAAACAGAGGATAGTGTGCAGGCTAATGAAGAAGTGGGACATGGCAGTGTTGACAACTATGAAACTAGGATCTTTTCCCATGACACAGTCACTCCAAATCTAGTGGAACAAGTGAGATCGAGGGATGATATTGAGATTGAGGTGACTGGGGTTAAGAGTGCGCAAATAGTGGAGGACAAGTGTGATAACACTATGCGGATTGATTCAACTCATGTTGTTATGTCCACGGGAGGTGTTGGCTTCAGTGATATGGAACCTTCAAAGCTAGATTTCCATAACCAATTACAGGAGATTGATAGGGAGATTGTGAGATATGATTCCAGTGAGGGAGGATCCAAGGAAGGTGAAGACAGTCAAAACTTGGTTTTCATTCATACTTTTCTTTTTACAATATCGTGGGCATAAATAGCCACTATACATAATTGGAATGCTAAAGTTTAGGACTACAAATCTCTAAGCCAGCAGAGCGTATCTCTAATCTAGGAAACATATATAATTGGAATGGAAACATATATATTTACAATCAATCTATATACGGAAGTCTACCAACTTGGAATTATTTCTAGAATCTTCAACACTCCCCCTCAAGTTGGTGCGTAGATGTCGCTCATTCCCAATTTGTTGAGACCATCATGAAATGCTCGACTTGATACGGCCTTGGTGAGTAGGTCAGCAAGTTGTTCTTGAGACGAGACATGAGGTGTTTCAATGATCCTTGCTTCTAGTTTTTCCTTGATGAAATGCCTATCAACTTCCACATGTTTGGTTCGATCGTGCTGAATTGGGTTATGGGCAATATCACAAGCTGCCTTGTTATCACAATATAGCTTCATTGGGCTGTCATGCTTAATATTCAAATCCTTTAATAAATTACGGATCCATAATAATTCACATACTGCCTTAGCCATTCCTCTGAACTCAGATTCAGCACTAGATAGAGCAACTACAACTTGCTTCTTGCTTCGCCAAGTGACCAAATTCCCTCCTACAAAAGTGAAATATCCTGCTGTAGACCGCCTATCTTTGATTGATCCAGCCCAATCTGCATCAGTGTATCCTTTGACATCCAAATTATTCCCCTTTTTAAACATAATCCCTTTCCCTGGAGATGACTTCAAGTAGTGCAAAATGCGAGTAACTGCATTCATATGCTCTTCGCTTGGAGAATGCATGAATTGGCTCACGGCACTTAGTGCATATGCCAAGTCAGGCCGAGTATGTGCAAGATACATCAGTCTCCCAACTAATCTTTGATACCTCTTCTTGTTGGTTGGGACTTGATCCGGATATATGCCTAGCTTCAAATTTTCTTCCATAGGAGTGCTAACTGGACTACATGCTGTCATACCAGTCTCACTTAGTAAATCTAAGGCATATTTTCGTTGAGATAGAAAGACACCTTCCTTTGATCTTGACACTTCAATACCAAGGAAGTATTTCAATGGACCAAGGTCCTTCATCTCAAATTCTCGGGCTAGATGGTCTTGCAATGCTTTCCTTTCTTCTGAATCATTTCCCGTTACTATCATATCATCAACATACACAATGAGACAAGTAATCATTCCTTTTTTTATGCTTCACAAAAAGGGTATGATCTGAGTTACTTTGCTTGTATCCAAAAGCTTTCATTGACATCGTAAACCTTCCAAACCATGCTCTCGGAGATTGCTTCAGACCATATAGGGCCTTTTTCAATCTGCAGACATGTTTTCCACCTTCTGACTGCATATTACATCCAGGAGGCAACTCCATGTATACTTCTTCTTGAAGATCTCCATGCAAAAAGGCATTCTTCACATCAAACTGGTGCAATGGCCAGTCAAGATTCACCGCCAAGGATATAAGAATACGAACAATATTGATTTTTGCTACTGGTGCGAATGTCTCCATGTAGTCAATTCCATAAGTTTGAGTGTACCCCTTGGCAACTAGTCTAGCTTTGAATCGTTCAATGGTTCCATCTGCCTTGTATTTGACTGTGAAAACCCACCTACATCCAACAGGTTTCTTTCCTTCAGGCAGCTCGACAACTTTCCAAGTTGAGTTCTTTTGAAGTGACTTCATTTCTTCATTCATAGCTTCCTTCCACCTAGGATCTCCCAGAGCTTCCTGCATGTTAGTAGGAATAGATACAACAGATAATTGATTCGCAAATGACTCACTTTCTTTTGACAGTCTATGGTAGGATACATAGTTGCTCATGGGATACTTAGGATTGGAACTAAGAACAGGTTCATAGTTAACTCTAGGTATACCTCTAGTGGCTCGATTAGGTAGTACTTTTGGAAGGAATTGAGATTCAGAATGTACCTGGGGTTGTACCTGGAGTTCAGGAAAGGAATTTTCCTCAGAAAACAATTGGTTAGATGGTACTTGAAGTGGAGTCGCTTCCATCTGATTCTGATTATTTTCCCCATTCAAACTAACATCTGGTTGGTCAAGAATAGGTTGCTCACGCAGCACAGTTTCCTCCTCTGGACACTCACCACTTTTATCCAAAAATTCACCACTTGTATTCAAATGGTCCAAAGAAGGATTTAGATTTAGAGTATGCAATTCACTTCGTCTCTCCCCCTGAATTAAGGACTCGGGAACAGTATAGTACATTTCATTTTCATGAAAGACAACGTCAAGGGTGACATACATTTTTCGTGATGGGGGGTGATAGCAGCGGTAGCCTTTTTGAAGTGAGGCATAGCCAACAAAGACACATCGTAGGGCTCGTGGTTCTAGCTTATCACGCAATGGCTTAGGAAGATGCACAAATGCAACGCACCCAAAAATTCTAGGTGATAAATTCGGAGCAGTAGGAGCAGTTACAGTCGAATGAAGAACTTCAAAGGGAGTTTGAAAATTCAGCTAGCTGGAGGGTACACGGTTAATGAGGTAAGCTGCAACACTGAGCGCTTCACCCCAGTAACTGGTGGGCATGTGAGCTCCAAACAAAGAGGCTCGTACAACTTCAAGTAGGTGGCGATTCTTGCGCTCCGCAACCCCATTTTGTTGAGGGGAATAAGGGCAAGTTGTCTGGTGAGATATGCCATGTTCTTGCAAGTACTTCTTCAGGTCCTAATTAACAAATTCTCCACCATTATCAGTGCGAAGAACTTGTATGTGAGATTGGTATTGAGTGGCGATCATCTTATGAAATTTCTGAAACAAGGAGCTAACTTCATTTTTTGATTTCATCAAGCAAACCCAAGTCATACGAGTGTGATCATCAATAAATGAGACAAACCACCGAGAACCATTCAAGGACGGTTTTTTGGCCGGCCCCCATACATCAGAGTGAATCAACATAAAAGGTACTGGACTTTTATTCATACTCAAGGGGAACGATACACGGTGACTTTTTGCAAGTTCACAAATACTACATTTGAAATCTGAAGTATTTAACTGAGAAAACAACTTTGGGAACAATACTTTTAAATATCCAAAAGATGCATGACCCAAGCGCCTGTGCCACAACCAAATTTCGGAGGACTTGTCAATCTGATTCGCTGAAAGAGCTTGAGCCAACTGATGTGAGCTAGTAGGCTTCAGATCCAGATAGTACAGCTTCCCCCTTCTAGTACCACAACCAATCGTCTTCTGAGTTCGAATGTCCTTAAAAACACAAAGGTTAGGCCAAAAAATCACAACACAATACAATGCACTAGTTATTTGAGCGACAGACAATAAATTATGGTTGAGGGAAGGTACAACTAAAACAGAAGCAAGATTCAAATTATCTGAGAGAGGAATTGAACATTCCCCAATCACAGGTGAGGGATTGCCATTAGCGGTAGAGACTATATGTGTGGTGGACTGTTTCATAGACGAAACATGCTGACTGTCAAAGGTCATGTGATCCGTAGCACCAGAATCAATTATCCATGTACTACTACTACTATTTGATGCAGAAGTATGGAAAACCTTACCAATGTTACCTGAAGTAGCAATCAAAGAGGAAGCTTCTGCAACATCATTGGAAGGTTTGGTCACAGCAACAGAGGCTTGGTGGTTTGTCTTCAAATTGCGCTTGCGCGGTGCCTTTGCTGGATCCCACCAATCTGGATAACCAATTAAGTCATAACATCGTGCCTTTGTATGGCCTGTCTCACCACAGTGAGTACACAAGCGTTCGGGTTTGGCAGCACCTATTTCATAACTGCCCTTCTGAGATCGTGCTTGGTCAGAATCAGTCTTTTGAGTAGATTGTCAAGGCTAGGGCTTAGAGCGTCGAGCCATTAGAGCGGAAGACTCAGGATTATCAGGTTCAGCATTTAAGGTAGCTCGGCGTACGGCATCTCGACGGACATAGGCATAGGTGTCATCGAGGTCCATCGAGGGGTCCTTCCGAAGAACCTCACCTCTAATCTGTTCGAATTCTGCATCCAGGCCACTAAGAAAGATATGCACTCTCAACCGTGCAACAGATTTCTTATAGGTGACTATATCATCGGGATCCTTCATGATAACTTTATCACGATAATCTAATTCTTGGAAAATTTCGACAAGCTCACCATAATAGGTTGATAGAGGTCGACCAGCTTGTTTGGTGGTGAAGGCACGCTGATTCAATGCAAAGAGTTGTGTCTCATCCGATCCGTCATAGAATGCTTTGGCAAGAGCACTCCAGATTTCCCTTGCGGTACGCAGTCGGAGATAATGCTTCATTATCTCTGGCGACATGGAGGTCAGCAACCAACCCTTGACCTTTTGATTCTCTGCATACCACTTTGCATAGGTAGCATCAGTTTCCTTTGGTGGATCAGTTTTACCCATAATATATTCGAGCTTCTCACGTCCTGCGATTTGCATCTCTAATATTTGGGACCATACATCATAGTTAACTTCAGTGAGGACAACTCCGGCATGGAAGCCAGAATTTTCAGATTGGATATGGATTACTGGGGTTGATGGTTCGAGAGTAGAGGATTCGGAAGCCATATGGTGGTACTTGTTTGCTGCGATGGTTGTTCAGAGTAGTATGGTAGTACTTGTTTGCTACGATGGAAATTTTCGGGAGGCTCTGATACCAAGTCAAAACTTGGTTTTCATTCATACTTTTCTTTTTACAATATCGTGGGCATAAATAGCCACTATACATAATTGGAATGCTAAAGTTTAGGACTACAAATCTCTAAGCCAGCAGAGCGTATCTCTAATCTAGGAAACATATATAATTGGAATGGAAACATATATATTTACAATCAATCTATATACGGAAGTCTACCAACTTGGAATTATTTCTAGAATCTTCAACAAAGACATCTTACAAACTAGTGTGGGTGGTTATCCACCTCAAACTGGTATAGAAGAAGGGTGGGGTAGTTCAAGGACAGAGCAGCACAGTATGACGAAAGAAGGGAAAGGAAAGATTAAGAGTGGATACACACAATCTACTATAAGAAACCAAACTAAAGAGAAGGGTGTGATTAATTCTTGTAGTCCTAAGAAGGGCAGGAGGGTTACTTCTTTAAAAAGGACTATTCAAGATGTTGATGGGGAGGGTGAGGAGTCAGATGTTAGCAAGAAGCACAAAAGGGGTGGGTCTTGATGATTTAACGGTGGAGGCTGTGTCCCAGCCCCGCTGACAGCCATGAATCTATTAGCTTAGAACTGCTGGGGGCTTGGGAACCATCGTGCAGTGGATGAGCTTGGGGAAATTATCCAAGCAAAAGATCCTGGGATTATGTCTCTATCTGAAACATGGTCCACCAAGGAACATATGGAGCGCATTAAATTGAAGTTGAATTTTGATGGTTTGTTTACTGTAACTAATGTAGCTAAGGGTGGTGATTTGGTATTGATGTGGAAAACTGATAGCGATGTTTGGGTGGATAGTTTCTCTTCCTATCATATTGATGCAATCGTTAAGGGGGGTACGGAGGATGCATGGAGGTTAACAGGTTTTTATGGAGAACTAGAGATGAGTTTTCGAAACGAAGGATGGAATATGCTTCGTATGTTGGGGTCAAAGCCAAAACTATCATGGTGTTGTTTCGTGGATTTTAATGAGTTATTACAAGTGGAAGATAAACAGGGCAGTGCACCACGTGCTCATTATCTCATACAGGCCTTTAGGGATGTACTTGATCTCTGTGGGTTTGTTGACTTAGGTTACTCTGGTTCGGATTATACCTAGCATGGGTGACGTAGAGGTGAGTTGATTTGGGAAAGGTTGGATCGAGGGGTAGCCAACTACGAGTGGCTTGCTCGGTTTCCTACAGGAAGGATTAGGCACTTGAATTGTTTCACTTCAGATCATTGCCCAATTCTATTATCTTTGAATCCGAATTGGGAACACCAAAGGTGGAGATGAAAGCCTTTTTGTTTCGAAGCTATGTGATTAACAAATTCAGAATGTAATGGTATTATCTCAAGAGCTTGGGAGGTTGACCAAGAGGGTACTCCCATGCATGTGGTTTCAAAAAAGCTAAAAAAATGTAAGAAGATACTTACGGCATGGAACCGTGACCGATATTGTGCTGAAAAAAATAAAAACCTTAAAGGAAAGGCTTTGGAGGGCTGAAGCTATTTCAGTAAGGTCCAGGGAGGTTGATGTGGTGATTCGCTTGAAGAAGGAGCTTAATGAATTATGTGCACAAGAGGAGAGAATGTGGCAACAACGGTTTCGAGTTCAGTGGCTACAAAGGGGTGATCAAAATACTAAATTTTTTCACAGTGTCTCAATTCAACGAAAGCGAAGGAACTTTATAAAGGGGTTGCATGATGAGAATGGAATTTGGCAAGAAAATGAGGAGGTAATTTCAGGTTTGCTGATTGAGTATTACGCTAACTTGTTTACGTCTTCCAATCCTCGCAATCTTGATAGGATTTTGGAAGGGGTTCAACCAGTGGTGACTGAAGAGATGAGGGCTGCCTTGGCTAGGCCCTTTAATGTGGAAGAGGTGGAATGTGCTATTAAGGATATGGCTCCGTTAAAGGCCTCGGGACCAGATGGGATACCTCCTTTATTTTATCAAACCTATTTGACTGATATAGGTATGGATGTCTCTTGGGCCGTTATTTCATGTTTAAATTCTAGATCCATCATGAAAGCTATTAACCATACTTTTATCACTTTAATTCCTAAAGTCCAAAATCCAGAAAGAGTGTCTGATTTCAGGCCCATTAGCTTATGTAATGTGATTTATAAGATTGTTAGTAAGGTTATTACTAATCGCCTCAAACCTTTACTGGATTCTATTGTGTCTGAAACTCAGAGTGCCTTTGTTGCAAATAGACTTATCACGGATAATATTTTAATTGCTTTTGAATCTTTACATCATATGAAGAATAATTGCTCAGGTAAGCAGGGTTACATGGCTCTTAAGCTGGATATGAGTAAAGCATATGATTGGGTGGAGTGGGCTTTTCTAGAACAGATACTTCTGAAATTGGGTGGCGTTGTTAATGGAGTGTATTACATCAGTGTCCTATTGTATTCTTGTGAACAAAGAGCCTAAGGGTTTGTTTAGGCCTTCAAGGGGTTTGTGGCAAGGAGATCCTCTCTCGCCCTATCTTTTTCTTTTTTGTGCTGAAGGTTTAAATGCAATCCTGAATGAGGCAGCCTCAAAAGAAGAAATTCATGGGTTCTCTATTTGCAGGAGTGGCCCGAAACTCACCCATCTATTTTTTGCAGATGATTGTCTTTTGTTTTGCAGAGCATCATTGACTGAATGTGAAAAAATCCAAGAATTATTGGGTTTCTATGAAGATGCTTTGGGACAAATGATAAACAAGAGTAAAACTACTATCTTCTTCTGTAAGTACACTGATGCACATACCATGGAGGAAATAAAGCTGTCCCTGTGCGTTCCTGCCATTCAGCATTATGAGAAGTATTTGGGGCTACTTTCTTTTGTTGGTAGAGGGAAAAAAGCTTGCTTTACACAAATCAAGGAGCGGATTTGGGCAAAAATGCAAGGATGGAAAGAGAAGCTTTTGTCTTAGGCTGGAAAGGAAGTTATGATAAAGGAAATAGTTCAATCTATACCTACCTATTCCATGAGTGGGTTCAAATTACCTAGGGGTCTGTGCAAAGATATTGAAGCGATGATTTGGAAGTTTTGGTGGGGGCAAAGGGAGATAAAAAAAATCCATTGGGTGAAGTGGAGTGCTCTGTGTTCGTCTAAGTTAGTGGGTGGAATGGGTTTCAGAGATATTCAGAACTTTAATAATGCTCTTCTTGCAAAACAGGTTTGGCAGTTACTACATCATAAAGATTCTCTACTGTATAAGGTTTTCAGCGTAAAATATTTCCCTAACAGTAGCATCTTGGAAGCGTCGGCTCATCCATGATGCTCTTTTGCTTGGAGAAGCATTTTACAGGCAAGGGATGTCATCAATAAAGGTGCAGTGTGGAGAGTGTGAAATGGAGAATCAATCAAAATTTGGGAGCATCAATGGTTGTTGGAGCATTCAAACAGTAAGATTGTCTCTCCAAGAACTGATACAAATGTCATTTTTGTGAAGGATCTATTTTTGGCTGAAAGAAGGGTGTGGGATTCAGGTCTTATGAAACGGCTTTTTCTACCATGGGAGGCTGATTTGATTTGCAGAATTCTAGTGGGTGAGGTGCCTGTTGCAGATTTGTTGATTTGGCCTCTTACTCCTACTGGGGATTATAGTGTGTGGAGCCCCTATCATTTGTTGGAGTCCAATGCTTGGAGGGTTAATTTGGGGTCATCTTCATTGGATGGGCAAAGTAAGGTTTGGAAGGGGATGTGGAAGATTAAAACTCCAAATCGGATTAGGCACTTCATTTGGAGGGCTGCCCGTGACTCCTTACCTACAAAGAATAACCTTCGTCATTGTCATGTACCTGTGGATGCTTCTTGTCCTACTTGTGATGAGCATTTGGAATCTCTTATCCATTGCTTGTGGCTGTGTGAGCATGCCCAGGCTATGTGGAGATCAAACATCATTTTTGTTTGGTTTTTTAGGAGACAGTATAGGAGTTTTTTTGAACTATTGGAGGAAGTCATGGTTTTTGCTTCGGAGTTCCAGCTCGCTTTATTCTCGACCATTTCCTGGAGTTTGTGGCAAAGGCGAAATAGATTGAGGGAGAATCAAACCACTTGGCCATTGCAGGAAGTGGGCGAGAGGGCTGACATGATGGTTTGAGAATATTTGGAGCTTTGCATTCCTGGTGCTATGCCGAGAGGTCCTACTACCCATATGTAATGGTCTCGTCCTCCTAAAGGTGTGTTTAAGGTGAACTTTGATGCTGCCTTGTTTGAGAATGTTGGTTATGCGGGCATTGGAGTGGCAATACGAGATTCAGATGGTGAGATCATAGCGGCTTTATCTCAGCAGATTCCTCTTCCTTTTTCAGTGGAGATGGCAGAAGCCATGGCAGCTTGACGTGCTACTCTTTTTGCACAAGAGCTGAGTCTCTCTAAGGTGTTGTTGGATGGTGATTGTCTTAGCTTTGAATTCTCAAGTCTGCTGCAACACGTTGTATGGGAATGTGGTTGAGGAGACACGTCATCAAGTTTGTAAGTTTCATTTTTGTAGGTTTACTCATGTGCGTTGAGGTAGGAACAAGTTAGCCCATGCCCTTGCTAAAAGAGCAGTTTCATCTGCTAATTTAGATGTTTGGGTAGAAGAACTACCATTTGATTTGGAGAGTGTATTCCAATTTGATTTATCTTAATTAAAAGAGCTTACCTTTTTCTCAGAAAAAAAAAAAAAAAAAAAAAAAAAAAAAAAAAAAAAAAAAAAAAAAAAAAAAAAAAAAAAAAAAAGCCCTTGTCTAGGTTTGTTTCTAAAAAAAAAAAAAAAAAAAAAGCTTGTCTAGGATAGCACATAATAGAAGTAGTCACTTCTCACTTTATATACAAGCGCGCATTCTGTCTCTTAAGGAAAAAAAAAAAAAAAAAAGTTTTGCCTTTTTGCAATAATAAATTATTATTCAAATTATTAATTAAAAGTGTTCCTAAAAAAATATTAGAAGTGATTAAAATCTAGCCTGCGACACTAGGGCATATAATTATGTGTAGCCTATATTAGCACAAATATAATTTTCCTTTTTTAAAAAAAGTAAATAAATAAAAGCATTTGCCACTTTATTATCTCATCTTATTCAAAGTTCTTTTTTTGTTTTTGTTTTTTTTTCGTTTATTTTGCCCTGCCCATGGGGAAGGGGTAAATTCTTCCGAGTCTTAAGACTTGGAAAACTTGATGCTTAAGAACACATAAACCAATTAGCTTAATACTATATATATATATATAGTTGGGTTCAAGTTACACCTAGTGTAATTCTAAATAATATTATATTACCTAATAATTTTTAATTGTAAGTAAATTTTGACAAATTCTCTATTGAATAACATTATCTTTGCCTCTACAATTTCAAGGTGATCAAAAATCTATAATCATACCATCAATCAATTGTTTAAATACAGGTTTTAGTAATTTAAAATAATGCATGGAATTTGAGTTTATGGATTGACTAGTAAATAATATCTGATTGACATGAAAATTGGCATATATATATATGTGTGCGTGTTAAGAAAAAAAAAAAATATATATATATATATATATCGTTTTATGCAGTAAAAATTTTAAATTAAAAAAATTAATCAGCAATAAATTAAGAGCAAACCGAAAAAGGGGCTACAAGCCTTGAAGAAATTAAAGATTATTCTTTTATTTCTATTCTAAGATAGTTTTTTTAATTTTTTTTAATTTATCATTATATCTTTTAATTTTTTTTTTAATTTATCATTATATCTTTTTGAATTGTGTCAAATGCTGGTAAGTAAAACTAAAAAATGAACAATCTTTCAACTTGTTTACCAAGTGAGTGTATTTCAGTATTTATACTTACTCTTTTTTATTGCAACTATAAAATGATCATTTTCAATTATAAATATAGACAAAACTATAATTCGCAATAAAAAAGAATATAATTTTTTAAAGGATGATTTGGTTTTGTATAGAAAAAGGGAAATTATTGTAAAATTTTAGTAGAGTCAATATGGCATAGATGCACCCTTGACTAGAGTCAATATGGCCAATAAATTTTCCTGACATAGGTGCTCCCTTGACTAGAGTCAATATGGCTAATGTTGGGTTAGGTGGGCTATCCAATCTTGGTCTATTTGGATATAATTTATTGTTATTGAAAATTGATTGTTTTTTAAAAATTATAGCAAAATAATTTTTAAATGTATGAATAGTATCGTAAGATCCATTTTTAATATTTTTTAATGCGTAAATAGTGCATAAACAGTGCGTAAACAGTGTCGCATTATTCATACGTAGTATTTTTTTCCCTCAAAAGTCAATAACTCCGGCGAAAAAAGAACAAAAAAAATTGAAAACAGAGGGGCAAAACACAACGTGACAAAACTCACTATCCAAACCCTCACATAGACTTCGATTTTTCTTAGTTGAGGTCAAGCGTCTCGGCTGAATTTTACTTATGATTTATTTATTTATTTGATGGAAGTATTTTTTTTTCTTTAATCTAAAATGGAATTCTATTTTAGTCTAATTTAAATGTATATATGTGTGTGTGAAATTCCCTCCTGGAGACTTGAATATTGATTTTTGCCCCTCACACCTCATAAGCACTACTAATCTCCCACAAATATAAACTAATACAAATTCATTACACCCAAAATAAACTCTAAATATCAACTCACAAACTTGTGACTCTCAGGGGCTGAAAACCACAATTCACACTCTTAACTTATACTAACAATAGTAAACGTACCCCCTCAAATCGTACATGTCGGATCTTTAAATCCAAAAATTTAATCAAATTAGTCATCAAAGAAACTCTTTCCATATTCTTAATCTTCTAATTTTTCCATGGGGAAAAACAACTTGAACCGAACCCATCAAAACGCCAATATGAGTGCCTATTAGCCTATGCATAAGATTATAACTACATAATATAGTTAGGGTCAGCTAATGAAACTTTTACCTATGATAGTATGATGTAGCATTCGGTTAGGGAAATTTAATGTCTCCCAACAATCAAATTTTTGAGGATGTGATGCTTTGGAACCTAGATGTTCAATAATATCTATACTACTATTTAAGAGACTTCACCTGTTTGGACCAGATTTTTTATTTTGTTCCAAAATACCCTTACATTCTACGTTTAATTAGGGGCAAAACTTGGTAAAAATGTTTCTTTAACTCTCACGTAAAAGATGTGACAAAATGGGCAGAACAAGTCGGGTTCGAGTTAGGTCAATCGGGTTTGTGGATCAAACGGGTCATGGGTCAAAACGGGTCATTTTTAAACGGGTCAATTGGGTTGCGGGTCAGGTTGGGTCAGGTTGACCCATGTTGAGGTACAAATTTTTGGGCCTTGATTTTATTAGCCCACTCACAAAAATACCCATATGAGCCCACACATTATTAAACCCACATAAATATTCCCACATATATTACCCAAATATTCTCTATTTATTCGGCCTTCACAAATACTCCATACATAAGCCCATAACTAGCCTTGGCCCCTCTCACAATTATTACCCATTATATCCCACATATTATCCAACTTGAATCTTCACACAAAATACTCACCATATCACTACCAAAATTGAGCCACAAAATTACACTATCTTCATTCAAAGCCCAACATCATTTAGCATGTGGGCCAAATCCAAAGAAGGACCAAACTCCCTAAAGCCCACTATGATGTGGCAAGTTCAAAGCCCACTACGATGTGGCGAATACAAAGCCCACTACGATGTGGCAAATTCAAAACCCACTACGATGTGGCTAATTCAAAGCCCACTACGATGTGGCACCATTTACAAAGCCCACTACGATGTGGCAAATTCAAAGCCCACTACGATGTGGCAAATACAAAGCCTGCTACGATGCGGCACCATTTACAAAGCCCACTGCAATGTGGCAAATTCAAAACCCACTACGATGTGGCTAATTCAAAGTCCACAACGATGTGGCAAATTCAAAGCCCACTATGATGTGGCAAATTTAAAGTCCACTACGATGTGGCAAATTCAAAAGCTTGCTACGATGCAGCACCATTCACAAAGCCAGCTACAATGTGGCACCACTTACAAAGCCCGCCACGATGCGGCACCACCTACAAAGACCGTTACGATACGACATTACTACTAAGTCCATTGCTACATGGCAATATTTTATAAAATCCTAAACTATTTTACAAAGCCCAAGTATTTATTTGGCACTATTTTACAAAGCTCGAGTATTTATTTGGCACTATTATACAAAGCCCAAGTATTCATTTGGCACTATTTTACAAAGCCAAAAATGCTATTTTTGGAAAAAACAAATACTTTATGCTCAAAAGCCCAAATATTAATTTGACACTTATTTTCCAAAGCCCAAAATGCTATTTTGGCAAAAACAATTATTTTATGCTCAAAGCCCAAATATTAATATTTGGCACTACTATTAATTTTACACTTATTCTATAAAGCCCAATTATCATTTTGGCAACTATCTCATAAAGCCCAAATACTATTTTGGCACACATTTATAAAATCAAATACTATTTTGACATTTGTTACACATCTCTCAAAAATATTGCTTCCACAAAATTTATGGAAGTCATGTCTATTATTTCCATAATCAACTAAACTACAAAGCCTATGAATATTACCCATGGCAAAACCACTCATTTTGTAGGGTTAACCAAGCCCAAGCAAGCTTATCTACAAAGCCCAGCTAGGTTAGGCCAGCCCACACACAAATTTCAGCAAATGGAGAACACGTGAACTGGTCAGACAAATCCCAGCAACAATTGAACAGCTGGAGCTCCTTCCCATCAGATCTCAACTTGTCCAATCAGATCAGAAAAGGGACATGTGTCCACCAGGGGATGAATCCTTTCTCTATAAGCTGAAATCCCATTATTCCTCAAGTGACATAAAGCTAAAAGTGATGTGACAGAAAGCTGAAAAAGCTTCACCCAATTGTCACCTTTTTCTCCTTCAACTCATTCAATCAAAAACTCAAAGCTGCCATGAGAAGGCCTTCAAAGCTCCTGAAACAAGATGAAACCAGCTCATTTTCATACTAAAAATATGTATTCTCTGGTTCATGAACCAAGCACATGAACCCCAAATGGGGAAACTTAGGGAAATGTGGTTTGGAGAGCATCAAGGGGATCCCAGTAGAGTTTCCAGCAAAGGCTCCAAGGTTGACACCTGGCTTGGGGTGGTCCAATCTGCCTAAGGGAACTTTGATTCTAGCAATAGCATATCCAAGATCATTAGCCTAAAGCATGCTCTAATCCAATCAGCCAAGGGTAATCAGCATTTAATGCTAAGCTAGAAACCCAACTGTTACTACCCAAAACAGCAACAACCTTCTAAAGTTGAGATTACTACTCTTAGCTAAAAATCCTAAGAACGATTCTCTAAAGATTTTCTGAAAATTGAGAAAGATTTAGCAAAGATTATTTTGCTAATCACCCCCTAAAACCTAAAGTATAAATGGAACTCTCCATTAATACTTCAAAGAACTCAAGCCAACTCATTAAGCTACACACCAAGATTTCTCCTTAACCTCTCTACAAAAAGTCTTCTCTAAGCTTTGAAAAGTCACTGAGTTCTCAGTCTTAAGCTTAGAAACTGAGTTCCCAAGTTCTTAGTTCTCAAACACTCATTATACTTCTACTAAAAAACGTTCAACTCTCCCCAGCAGAAAGGTTTAGCAAACTCACTATATTCTCTCACTCATTACTCATACTACTCACCATACTCTTTCACTCATTACTCATACTACTCTCCCTACTCTCCCACTCATTACTCACACTACTTATAAATGACTATCTCTACTCATTACACATACTATATTCATAAGCATGCCATGGCACCATAATGATCTTGATGCGCTAGCTGGGATCTCTTTCTCCCTTCATCTCACACTAAGTTTTGTCCATTATTTGTTATTATGGAACTCATGATATTTACTTATTCAGTTACTATTAATGGTTATGATGTAACTGTCACTATAGAATTTTTTCCTTATATTGTTGTGTTAGAAGACTCTTCTCTAGAGCTAACAGATGTTGAGTCTGAAAATATGGACATTTCTCTTGATTTATGAAGTAGTTAACAGTTGGGAACTTATTCTGTTTGTATTACTTTATCGTTGGGTTATTTTTTGCAGAAACCCTTTGCTGCTAGGCTATTTTCTGCAGAAACACTTTACTGCTGGGCTATCTCCTGCAGAAACACTTTACCGTTGGGGCATTTTCTGCATAAACATTTTACCATTGGGCTATCTTCTACAGAAACATTTTACTGCTGGGCCATTTTTTGCAGAAACATTTTACTGCTGGGCTATCTTTTGCAGAAACATTTTACTGCTAGGCCATATCATACAGTATACTTTTAAATCATGCTAACGTGTCTGCTGTACAGATTATTTGTGGGCTACTTTTGTCAATTCCAATCTAGGCCCAAGGCATAAAAAAAATAGTGGATTTATTGGATCTTCACCAATAGCCTTTGGGCTGCGCATCAAGCTCATCATTGAGTTTCGGTTTAAATCCCCCGACCCATTATAAAACTTATTTGTTAGGTTAAAAAATTTTTCACCCCCGACATTTTGGCGTCTCCACTGGGGAGTCTATTGAAGCCAAGAGTTCACAATGCCTCCTAGGTTGTGGAACAGCTGGCAAGAGGGGACTAGAAACACCAGTCTCCCAGTAGTACAAAGCCATCACAGTGAAGCTCCACAAGGAGAACAAGCTGACAACCATGAGTTCAACCAAGAAGATTCTGATCACCGTTTCTCTTTCCTCTTAGAAACAATACAAGGAATGTAGCAAGCTTAGTTCGAATTTGCTGAATCTTTAAGGGTCTTGAGAGAGACTCAAAGGCCAACACCCCAGCCATTACTTAAAGAACCAGATCCTAGAACACAGCCGGAGAGGGGATCAGCTACTGGGAATCCCTAGTCTGGTGAGCAAAATGCCTCTCTTCCTCAATTTGCTACATTATCTGCTCTTACTGCTTTGCTGGAAAGGGAAAGGCTTAGCCAGCCAAAGAAACTAAGGCACTTTGTTCATAGGCCTCCTTACTCAGCAGAGTTACTAAGCAAGCCGTATCTAGAGAAATATGAAACTCCCACCTTCTCTCTTTATGATGGGAGGAAATGGAATACGATCAAGCATGTCAACAAGTTCCCTGATTCTATGGGACCTTTTGCTGGAAATTGTGATCTTTGCTTAAGAGAATTCTCAAAGTCTCTTACCGATCGTGCTTACACATGGTAGTCCACTTTAGGGCCAGGTTCCATTGCCACATGGGATGACATGGTTGAAAGTTTCTGCTCAAAGTATTTTCATGGAGAGGAAAAGGTTACTCCCTTCACTCTTCACAACACTAAGCAAAATTCCTCCGAAGGACTCCTTGATTTCATTCGATGGTTTAGAAATGCTGCTCTTGATTGTTATGGATAGTTCAAAGAGCAAGAGCTAGTTGAGATTTACATTGACAAATGTCCCATGAATACTAGGCCCATTTGGCGAATCTTGATATTATCCAGTTTGCCCAACTGCTCTAGAAGGCCCGTAAGACAGCCATATCAGTCAAGCCTTCCGCAGCTGGAAAGCCCAAGTCAGAAAAGAAAAATACTCCTTAGGCTCTCACGGTCTCCACCAATGAACCAATGGTGGGAGAGAAACGAAAAAGGGAAGAAGAGGAAGAGTATCCTTCCATTCCGTGCATTGATGAAGAAATGAATGCTATCATTAAAAAATTGGTGGCTGATGGAGTGCTTAGGCTTTCAAGCATATCCGTGAGCCTACTTCGGAAGATATGCGAAAACCCTTCCACTGTCTATATCATAGATATGTGGGTCATGGGACTAGAAATTGTAGAGCGGTTTGAGGAACGTTTTACTGGAAAATTTCAGATGGCACTCTAAATCTCACTTATGAACAAGAAGTCCAGCGGAACGCACTGCCTCAGCATCACAAAGGGAAAGCCATAGCAGTTGTACTTTTTCATAATGGGGCTAACGACAGTGAGACTGCTAGCAGTACAGGTATGCCTCCAGCAGCTATCTCTGCTCTTCAAAGAAGTCATACCTTTCGGACTTTGTTTAATCAGTTAGGGCTCAAAGAAGAGTCAAGAAGATCAGCAACCGAAGCACTTGTATCCATCGCTGCCAGCTCTGGAATACAATGCCTTACAGCTGAAGCTCATGCCAGCCGTGCCTTCTTAGAAACTATTAATGTCATCACCTTCACCGACAAGGATATGGAGGTACAACACCTTGAACATAGTAAACCATTATATGTTGCTACTCAAATTAATGATGTTCACATAAGAAGGGCACTAGTCGACATTGGTGTATCACTTAATCTTATTCCAACCAGCACGCTCAAGGCAACTAGGATCCCACTCAGCAGAATAGCTAAGGCTTCAATTGAGGTTTTTGGTTTTGCTGGAATTCATGAATGCACTATTGGGAGTGTACAGTTAGTTCTTAAAGTGGGGCCCATTGTTGCTCTCACTAGATTTCACGTTATCGATTCACCCGTTTCTTATCATGCTCTACATGGGAGGCTATGGCTCCACAAACATAAGCTTGTTCCATCTACTTACCACCAATGTGTCAAGGGAAGATTTAATGGTAAGCCTATACGCATCCTTGCTAATCCTACACCATTTAATCTATCTGAAGCACACTATTTTGAAGCTACTTTTTATGATGAGCTCACCCCAAGTGGGGAAGATTCTACTTCAAGGCATTCTAGGATCCCTTTACCTAGTTGGCAAGATATTGAGAATAATCTAGAAGTAGACATGAGATATTTCCTTGATCAAAGGAAAAAGAATAGAGAACATGGGGAAACCTCCAATAGTGCCTCACAGCCACATTGTGTACAAGTTCGACTGCCGAATGGTCGTTTGGGGTATCGTTTATAACGGTACGCGGGGCCTAGCTATCTCAAACAAAAGGGTCTCATACTGAATGAAGCAAGCACTACACCAACATGTTGTTATACACAAGAAAAAGAAGAACCAGCAGTAGAAGAAAATCTGCCCAGCAGTTTGGAAAAACTATCTGAAGGGCCCCTAGTAGTAACTAGTTTCTCAACTAATGAGGAGTTGGAAACCATTATCTCAGTGATGATCCTAATGTTCAGCGATCAACTTCAGTTAATGCAACTTTGCCACCGCTAGAGAAAGCTTAACTCATTTCATAATTAAATGAGTACATTGATGTCTTCGCTTGGGAGTACCATGAGATGCCTGGTTTGGATCCCAACCTACTAGCACATGCTCTTAATGTGGAACTAGGGACAAAGCCAGTAGTACGGCCCATGCAGACCTTCCATCCTGATGTTGAAGCTCAAATCATTCAAGAAATCCAAAAGCTTCTCATAGCTGGGTTCATCAAGCCTATCTTGCATCCAAGGTGGCTTTTAAACATTGTACCAGTCAAGAAAAAGAATAGGCAAATACGATGTTCAGTTGACTTCTGGAATCTTAATAAAGCATACCCCAAAGACGAATTTCCACTTCCCAACATGGATATGCTCATTGATTCATCAGTTGGGCATGCTATGTTTTCATTCATAGATGGCTTCAACGGCTATAATTAGATCAGAATGTCATCCAAAGAGGCAGCCAAAATAGCCTTTCGAACTCCTATTGGTAACTTCTACTATACAGCCATGCCTTTTGATCTCAAAAATGCCAAAGCCACATATCAAAGGGCTATAACTACAATCTTCCATGACATGATGCACAAAGAGATTAAGGACTATACGGATGACATTGTTGTGAAGTCAAAGACCAGTGGAGATCATCTTGCCATCTTACGAAAGGTTTTTGAAAGGTGTCGACTTTACAAGCTTCGCATGAATCCACTCAAATGTGCTTTTGGAGTTACGGCTGGGAAATTTCTGGGATTTCTTATCCACCAAAGAGGCATAGATGTTGATCTTAATAAGGTACAAGCCATTGCTACTATGAAGCCA
Organism: Quercus variabilis; assembly: GCA_030445155.1. Lineage (NCBI taxonomy): Eukaryota > Viridiplantae > Streptophyta > Magnoliopsida > Fagales > Fagaceae > Quercus > Quercus variabilis. The sequence continues at coordinate 6,241,417 of CP129453.1, read as the reverse complement.
CCTGCAACACTTACACAGCTCAAAAGTTTCCTTGGTAAACTCTTATACATCCAGTGGTTTATTCAGAGTCTCATTGCCTTCACAGCTGCCTTTGCACCACTGCTGAAGAAAGGAAAACCCTTCTGTCGGGGTTCCATATATCAGCAAGCATTTCTCCAGCTGCAACAACTCATGACCAAACTGCCAACTGTATGTGCACCCATACTAGGGAAATCACTCAAGCTGTATTTGGCTACCAATAACGAAGCAATAGGGGCACTCATAGCCCAAGATGATCAAGAGGGGATTGAGCGACCGGTTTATTATGTTAGCAGAAAATTAAAGGATGCTGAAACACGCTATCCAAGAGCTAAAAGGGCTTGTCTTGCTCTAATATATGCTGCCCAGCGACTGCGCCATTATCTGCTAGCTCACACGGTACAGCTCTTGACAAAATCTCATCTAATCCACTTACTCTTGAGGCAACCTGTTCTTTCCAAAAAGCTAGCATAATGACTCTTACAATTATCTGAGTTTGGAATCATAGCAATCACCCCAACGGCTGGAAGGGGTCAAGCCAATGCTGATTTGTTGGCAAATTTTCCTAGTGAAGACAGCTAGGACATTACTGATGATGTACCTAGGGAGCTGCACTGATGGAAGCAGCTAGGGTAGGTTGGACTTTACATTTTGATGGATCCTCTACCACTTTTGAAGGAGGGGCTGGAATAGTCTTATCCAAAAGTACCAGAGAAATAGTAGGTATGTCATTCAAGCTTGACTTCCTATGCACCAACAATATGGCTGAATATGAGGCATACCTCACAGGCCTAGCGGTAGCTCGTGAAATGGGTATCAAATGTCTTCGAGTAATTGGAGACTCAAGTCTGGTTGTTTGCCAAGCTAAAGGAGATTTTGCACTCAAAGGGCCATCTTTAGCTCCATATAGAGCTATGGCTCAAAGGTTGGAGGACTCTTTTGAAGAATTCAATATTGAACACTCCCTAAGGTCCGACAATTGCTTTGCCGATGCTCTAGCCACATTGGGATCAAAAATCAGATTTGAAGGTGCAACTACAAATGTTACTATTGTGAAAAGGCCAATCCCAGTGGTACAAATGTTGAAGGAGGAACTCTTTGATCAACCGCTGGGACAAATAGATTGGCGGTCTTCCATTAAAAAAGCACTATTATCACCGGATGAGAAGAATCATTTGAAAGTACTTAAAAATTATGCTCTAATGGCAGGAGAATTGTATAAAAAGCTACCTGGAGGAGTTCTAGCTAGATGCTTGAGCCCTGGTGAGTCCACTAAGCAAAAAATCTTGTGGCCTCAGCGGTTCTGTCAATCTCTATAGACGCCTTTAGCGGTTAGGCTATTACTGGCCAGAAATGGGTAAACAGGCTGCCATTGTCCAAGAGCAATGCACAATTACCAAAATGTCTTTGATCAGATGGAATCATGTGCAGTTCTTACTATCAGCGATTGGCGTATACCCTTCCTTGAGTATCTCATAGAGCGCATCTTGCCCGACGTTCATGAAGAGGCCCACCGCTTGAAAAAGTTGGCTTCTCGCTATTTTGTGGAAGAAGGTATTCTTTTCAGGAAGGGGTTCAATGGGGAGCCTTTAAGATGCTTAGGGACCCTTGAAGCACAATCAGTTATGTAAGAGGTACATGCGGGAGAGTGTGGTGACCATCAAGGCAAAAGGCGACTTCTCCACCAGTTGCTCAATTTGGGGTATTTCTGGCCCACAATGAAGCAAGATGCAGCTGAATGTGTAAAGACATGCCATACTTGCCAAGTCTATAGGAACTTCATACATACTCACACCACTAACCTCCAAAACATGATGACTCCTTGGCCATTTCATACTTGGGGGCTTGACCTAATAGGCCCAATCAATTCACCATCCAAGGGTCATATTTGGATACTAGTGGCCATCGAATACTTTACAAAGTAGGTTGAGGTCATCTCCCTAAAGAAGGCTGCAAGCTTAGCTGTTGCCAATTTCATCCGAGAGCACATAATCTGCAGGTTTGGTATTCCTCACAAGATTGTTATTGATAATGGTACTCCTTTTGTCAACAACGATGTCTGAAAATTGCTAGACCATCGCCACATCAAGCACCGTAAGTCCACTCCTTATTATCCATAAGGCAATGGCCAAGCGGAGGTTACCAATCGAGTGCTATTGAGAATTCTCAGTAAGATGGTGCATGAATATGAGGGTGGCTAGACAAAACACCTGTTGGAAACCCTGTGGGCATACTGAAGCTCAAGCAAAATGGTCACCAGACAATCACCATTCTCTCTTGTATATGGTACCGAGGCTATATCTCCCGTTGAGCTATTGGTTCCCACACCAAGGGTTGTTCATGGACAAGAAACAGACATAGATGCTGCCACTTGTGTAGAAATTAGAACTACTGACCTTGAAACCTTGGAGGAGATGCAAAATCTTGCCTATAACCATACCCAGCAGTACCAGCAGCAGATGGCCAATGCTTAAAATAAGGCCACGAAGTCCAGGGTTTTTATCAAGGGACAAATGGTTTTGAAGGCAACAGATCATATTAAGAGGAATCTCTTAGCACCCTATAAGTTTGCCCTAAGTTGGGTAGGGCCCTATCTTATAAAGGAAGCCAGTGCCAGCAATTATTATCGTCTAGCTACAGCAGAAGGTGAAAGTCTCACGGAACCTATCAATGGCAAATGGCTTAAGTTGCACTATGCTTAGCTCAACTTTCAAGTATGTACCAAGTAACTCTCTTTTGCATGATCTTAAACTACTTCTACTATGCCAATAAAGAGTTAAGCATTGCCTTTTGCCTTAAACACGAACTTATCATGCTTATGAATACTCCAATATTATTCTTCATACATAAATATGCTTACTTTGAATTGTGAATACGGTCACAGCCCTAGCAGTTGGGTATTTTAAACCAAAATAGTCATGAACACAACAAATATTTGCAAAACTATGTATATGATTTCCATGACTATATTTTAGCTTGAATATACTATTCTTTGATAAATGAAGTATTTTTCATAAGATAAATTCATGTAATTGTTCATAGACCAAAAACACAGCTTGCACAGTTGGGGAAATATTGAATTACTACACAAAGTTTATATGGCTGGTGCACCTTTGCACAAAACACAGCCTACATAGTCAAATATGCCCAAATACATGACATGTTTCATCATATCACAACTTAGAAACAAACTGGCCAAATTACCAACAACTAATAATGATAAATAAAAGAGAAAAGGAAGCTAGTCAAATAAGCCATCGCCAAAGGTTCCCTTTGAGGAAGAAATACCCTTAGCTGATGATGACTACATCAATGCATCTCTCTGACTCAGCAACAGTGCAAGCTTAACTTTCTTTGCTGCTATTTCTCTCTCAAGATCTACTATTTTCCTTGAAAACTCATCATCTTGGGTAATGCAAACCTCGGCAGCAGCCCGAATCTTGTCAAGGATGAATCAAACTCTGAATTTCATAAACAACAAGACCTTAAGAGCACTCTTTCACTCAAGTGCTCTCTGCAAGTTTGAACTATCAAGCTTCATACGCTACATTTCTAGTAGCATTGCAACAAGCAATTCAAGACTAGAATTCCTCAAAGAGGCACCTAACTTACATCCAGCTATGAAGTGTGGGTGTTTCCTCATAATTGCTGCTAGCAATGGCTGGCCTTCTACTGGAATTTTTGACCGCTGGAATATGATAGTGTCACTTAAAAGGGAATGAAAGTCAATTGCTACTTTTTCATTCTCTTCATCTTCTGAAAATCTTTCCAAGAATTCTTCAAGGCTCATTCCTTTGGTAGCAGCACCAGAAGACTCAACCCGTGGCTTTGTGAGTAAGAGGAATGGTTATATCCCCAGCAACAATAGAAAAGCATTCATATAGCCAAGTATCATTGAACAATAAACTTGCTTTACTAAATATGAACAACTCAAAGTTATCATACTTGAAGGTTCTTTGTCATGATGTGCATCATGAACGGTCAAATAAACAACATGTCCTTGGCTGGGCACACTAGCAACAGCTTCTCCAGCAGTAACAATGACTTCAGGATCCTTGCTAGCATGTTCTTGACTAAACACCTTAGCAGTAATCTCTTTAGCAGTAACATCAGAGGCTATTTCCACTGAAACCACAGGTTTAGTATGCCATAAGCAAATGGATCCCACGCCGTTTCATGACTAGGGGCTTCGCCTTTCAAAATCCACTTCCTTAGCACCCTAGGTGGGCTGACTTCAGGGGCCCCAACTGCTGGGAACAGAGAGGATGAATAGCATCACTGGTCCTGCAATGCCAACAAGGACTCCCTTGGCCCAATCTCCTCAGCCATGGCCCCAGCAGTAGCCTCACTTTCTGGCATAGTTACCCCAGCAGTGCTGACATCACCAGAACCTAGCGGTTCTTCTCCTTCAACCATGACTGACAACAGCAGGAATATTATTTTTCCAAGAGCAAAATGAGGCACAAAAACACCCACAGCCACAACGGGAAGCAAGAAAAATTGTGGGGCTCTCTCTCACTTGGTCGAAATCAACAAGGGAAGAGAAAAATATTGCAGTCCCTCACTAAACCCTGGCCGCTGCCCTCTCTCTCTCATTCTTGGTCAAAGACAATGGAAAAGAATAAGAAAAGGCTCTATTTCTCTCCTTGTTTGGCCGAAAATCTCAATCACTCTCTCTCTACCTTGGTTGAAGATGGTGTTACTCTCTCACCCTTGGTCGAAAATAGAAAAGGAAAGAGGAAAAGATGCTCTCCCTGCCTTTATCTCTCTGTTTTTTGGTCCAAGCAAAAAAATAAAAGAAGGAAACAGCCAAGGCCAACCCTTTACTGGTAAATGTGAAAAGCGTAGATGACAAGACATGGAGAAGAGACCAGCAGTTAATGCCATAAACCTGAGGATTAACTGAAAACCCACCAAGTGCTGAACGTGGTAGAGTACTAGACGTGGGAAAATTGCAGAAGCCCACTATTCATAACTGCCACCAAATTTCAAACTCACACATGTGACCAAGCAAAAACTACTCACACGTGACTCGGGGGGATAAACGTTGAGGTACAAATTTTCAGTATTTAATTTCATTAGCCCACTCACAAAAATACCCACATGAGCCCACACATTACTTTAAACCCACATAAATATTCCCACATATATTACCCAAATATTCTCTATGTTATTGGGCCTTCTCAAATACTCTATACACAAGCCTATAAATTGCCTTGGGCCTTCTCACAAATGTTACCTATTACACCCCACATATTACCCAACTTAGATTTTCCACAAATAATACTCACCATATTGCTACCAAAATTGGGCCACAAAACTACACTACCTCCACAAAAGCCCAACAAAATACCATTTATAAAGCTCGGTACGATTCGGCATCTCCAAAAGCCCGGTTCGATCTAGCATCTTTAAAGTCCGGTACGATTTGGCATCTCTAAAACCCAGTACGATCTGGAATCTCTGAAGTCCGGTACGATCTGGCATCACTAAAGCTTGGTACGATCCAGCATCTCTAAAGCCCGGTACCACCTAGCATCTCTAAAGTCCTGTACGATTCAACATCTCTAAAGCCCGGTATGATCTGGCATCTCTAAAGCCCGGTATGACCCGGCATCTCTAAAGTCCGGTACGATCCGGTATCTCTACAGCCCGATACGATCTGACGTCTCTAAAGCTTGATATGATCCGGCACCTCTAAAGTCTGTTGCTACACGGAAATATTTTATGAAATCCTAAATTTTTTTACAAAGCCCAAATATTCATTAGGCACCATTTTACAAAGCCCAAGTATTTATTTGGCACTATTTTACAACGCCCAAATATTCATTTGGTACTATTTTACAAGGCCTAAGTATTCATTTGGCACTATTTTTACAAAGACCAAAATGCTATTTTTGGCAAAAACGAATACTTTATGCTCCAAAGCCCAAATGCTAATTTGACACTTATTTTCCAAATCCCAAAATACTATTTTGGGAAAAACAATTATTTTACACTCAAAGCCCAAATATTAATATTTGGCGCTACTATTAATTTTACACTTATTCTATAAAGCCCAAATATTATTTTGGCAACTATCTCATAAAACCCAAATGCTATTTTGGCATATATTTACAAAATCAAATACTATTTTGACAATTGCTACTCATCTCTCAAAAATATTGCTTCCATAAAATTTATGGAAGTTATGTCTATTATTTCCATAATCAACTAAACTACAAAGCCCATGAATATTAACCATGGCAAAACCACTTAGGTCTCAAATCCCAGCAGCAATTAAGCAGCTGGAGCTCCTTCCCATCAGGTCTCAACTTGTCCAATCAGATCAGAAAATGGACACGTGTCCACCAGAGGATGAATCCTTTCTCTACAAGCTAAAATCTCATCATTCCTCAAGTGACATAAAGCTAAAAGTGATGTGCTAGAAAGCTGAAAAAGCTTCAGCTAGCTGTCACCTCTTTCTTTTCCAACTCATTTCGGTCAAAGAACTCAAAGCTGCCACAACAAGGCCTTCAAAGCTCCTGAAACGTGATGGAACCAGCTCATTTTCATACTAAAAATATGTATTCTCTGGTTCATGAACCAAGCACATGAACCCTAAATGGGGAAACTTAGGAAAATGTGGTTTGGAGGGCACCAAGGAGATCCTAGTAGAGTTCCTAGCAAGGGCTCTAAGGTTGACACCTGGCTTAGGGTGGTCCAATCTGCCCTAGGGAGCTCTGATTCTAATTGTAGCATAACCGAGGTCATTAGCCTCAAGCATGCTCTAATCCAATCAGCCAAGGTTAATTAGCATTTAATGCTAAGCCAGAAACCCAACTGTTACTACCCAAAACAACAACAACCTCCTAAAGTTGAGCTTACTACTCTTAGTTAAAAATCCTAAGAACGTTTTCCAAAGGATTCTCTGAAGATTAGGAAAGATTTAGCAAAGATTATTTGCTAATAACCCCTTAAAAATCCAGATATAAATGTAACTCTCCATTAATGCTTCAACCAACTCAAACCAACTCATTAAGCTACACACCAAGATTTCTCCTTAACCTCTCTGCAAAAAATCTTCTCTAAGCTCTAAAAAGTCACTGAGTTCTCAGTCTCAAGCTTAGAAACTGAGTTCCCATGTTCTTAGTTCTCAAACACTCATTATACTTCTACTAAAAAACGTTTAGCTCTCCCCAGCAAAAAGCTCCACCAGACTCACTATATTCTCTCACTCATTACTCATACTGCTTACCATACTCTTTCACTCATTACTTATACTACTCACCATACTCTCTCACTCATTACTCACACTACTTACAAATGACTATCTCTACTCACTACACATACTATATTCACGAGCATGCCATGGCACCATAATGATCTTGTTGCGCTAGGTGGGATCTCTCTCTCTCCCTTCATCTCACACTAAGTTTTCTCTATTATTTGTTATTATGGAACCCATGATATTTACTTATTTATTTACTATTAATGGTTATAATGTAATTGCCACTATAGAATTTTTTCCTCATATTGTTGTGTTAGAAGACCCTTCTCTAGAGCTAACAGATGCTGAGTATGAAAATATAGACATTTCTCTTGATTTATGAAGTAGCTAACATTTGGGAACTTATTCTGTAAGTATTACTTTACCGCTGGGCTTCTGCAGAAACACTTTATTGCAGGGCTATTTTCTGCAAAAACACTTTACTTCTGGGCTATAGAAACACTTTACTGCTGGGCTATCTCTTGCAGGAACACTTTACCGTTGGGCTATTTTCTGCAGAAATATTTTATCGCCGGGCTATCTTTTGCAGAAACGTTTTACTACTGGGCCATTTTCTACAGAAACATTTTACCGCTGGGCTATCTTCTGCAGAAACATTTTACAGTATGCTTTTACAGGAAAACCCTTCCGCTGGGGTTCCAGATATCAGAAGGCATTTCTCTAGCTGCAGCAACTCATGACCAAACTACCAACCGTACGTGCACCCATACCAGGGAAACCACTCAAGCTGTATTTGGCTACCAATAACAAAGCAATAGGGGCACTCATAGCCAAGATGATCAGGAGGGGATTGAATGACCGGTTTATTATGTTAGCAGAAAATTAAAGGATGATGAAACCTACTATCCAAGAGTTGAAAAGGCTTGTCTTGCTTTAATATATGCTGCCCAGCAACTGCCCTGTCTATGCTCCCAGCCATAGTATCTTTTTTTGACATAGCTACCCCAGTAGTGCTGACACCACCAAAACCCAGCGGTTCATCTCCTTCAGCCATAGCTTACAAAATTAGAAGTATTGTTTCTCAGAGAAAAGAGAAAAATAGCAGAAGAACACCCACAGCCACCACGGGAAGCAAGAAAAATTGTGGGTCTTGCTCTCACTTGACTGAAATCAACGATGGAAGAGAGAAATAATGCGGTCCCTCACTAAACCATGGCCGCCGCTCTCTCACTCTTGGTTGAAGGCAATGGAAAAGAATAAGAAAAGGCTCTATTTCTCTCTCTATGTGGCTGAAAATCTCAGTCACTCTCTCTCTACCTTGGCTAAAACTGGTGTTTCTCTCTCACCCTTGGCCGAAAATAGAAAAGGGAATAAGAAAAAATGCTCTCTCTACATTTCTCACTCTATTTTTCGGTCCAAGCAAAAAATAAAAGAAGAAATAGCCAAGGCCGTCCCTTTATTGGTAAACATGAAGGGTTCAGTTGATAAGACATGGAGAAAAGACTAGCATTTAATGCCATAAACCTGAGAAGTAACTGAAGACCCACCAAGTTCTAAACATGGGAGAGTACTGCATGTGGGAAAATTGCAAAAGCCCATTATTCATAACTGCCACCAAATTTCAAACTCGCACGTGTGACCAAGCAAAAACTACTCACACATGACTCGGGGGGCTAAATGTTGAGGTACAAATTTTCGGGCCATGATTTTATTAGCCCACTCACAAAAATACCCATATGAGCCCACACATTATTCTAAACCCACATAAATATTCCTATATATATTACCCAAATATTCTCTATGTTATTTGGCCTTCACAAATACTCCATACACAAGCCCATAACTTGCCTTGGGCCCTCTCACAATTATTACCCATTATATCCCACATATTATCCAACTTGAATCTTCACACAAAATACTCACCATATCACTACCAAAATTGGGCCACAAAATTACACTATCTCCACTCAAAGCCCAACATCATTTAGCTTGTGGGCAAAATCCAAAGAAGGTCCAAACTACCTAAAGCCCACTATGATGTGGTGAATACAAAGCCCGCTACGATGCAGCACCATTTACAAAGCAAGCTACAATGCGGCAAATTTAAAGCCCACTACGATGTGGCAAATTCAAAAGCCCGCTACGATGCAGCACCATTCACAAAGCCCACTATGATGCGGCACCAATTACAAAGCCTACTACGATGCGACACCACTTACAAAGCCCGCTATAATACGGCACCACCTACAAGGCCCGTTACAATACGACACTACTACTAAGTCTGTTGCTACACAACAATATTTTATAAAATCCTAAACTATTTTACAAAGCCTGAGTATTTATTTGGCACTATTTTACAAGGCCCAAGTATTTATTTGGCACCATTATACAAAGCCCAAGTATTCATTTGGCATTATTTTACAAAGCCCAAAATGTTATTTTTGGCAAAAACAAATACTTTATGCTCGAAAGCCCAAATGTTAATTTGGCACTTATTTTCCAAAGCCCAAAATGCTATTTTGGCAAAAATAATTATTTTAAGCTCAAAGCCCAAATATTAATATTTGGCACTACTATTAATTTTACACTTATTCTATAAAGCCCAAATATCATTTTGGCAACTATCTAATAAAGCCCAAATGCTATTTTGGCACACATTTACAAAATCAAATACTATTTTGACATTTGTTACTCATCTCTCAAAAATATTGCTTCCACAAAATTTATGGAAGTCATGTCTATTATTTCCATAATCAACTAAACTACAAAACCCATGAATATTACCCATGGCAAAACCACACATTTTGTAGGGTTGACCAAGTCCAAGCAAGCTCATCTACAAAGCCCAGCTGGGTCAGGCCAGCCCACACACAAATCTCAGCAAATGGAGAATATGTGAATTGGTCAGCCAAATCCCAATAGCAATGGAACAGCTAGAGCTCCTTCCCATCAGGTCTCAACTAGTCCAATCAGATCAAAAAAGGGACACGTGTCCACCAGGGGATGAATCCTTTCTCTATAAGTTGAAATCCCATCATTCCTCAAGTGACATAAAGCTAAAAGTGATGTGATAGAAAGCTGAAAAAGCTTCAGCCAGCTGTCACCTTTTTCTCCTTCAACTCATTCAATCAAAAACTCGAAGCTACCATGACAAAGCCTGCAAAGCTCTTGAAAAAAAGATGAAACCAGCTCATTTTCATACTAAAAATGTGCATTCTCTGGTTCATGAACCAAGCAGGTGAACCCTAAATGGGGAAACTTAGGGAAATGTGGTTTGGAGGGCACTAAGGGGATCCCAACAGAGTTTCCAGCAAGGGCTCCAAGGTTGACACATGGCTTGGGGTGGTCCAATTTGCCCTAGGGAACTCTGATTCTAGCAGCAGCATATCTAAGATCATTAGCCTAAAGCGTGCTCTAATCCAATCAGCCAAGGCTAATCAGCATTTAATGCTAAGCTAGAAACCTAGCTATTACTACCCAAAACAACAACAACCTTCTAAAGTTAAGCTTACTACTCTTAGCTAAAAATCCTAAGAACGATTCTCTAAAGATTTTCTGAAGATTGAGAAAGATTTAGCAAAGATTATTTTACTAATCACCCCCTAAAAACTCAGGTATAAATGGAACTCTCCATTAATGTTTCAGAGAACTCAAGCCAACTTATTAAGCTACACACCAAGATTTCTCCTTAACCTCTTTGCAAAAAGTCTTCTCTAAGCTCTGAAAAGTCACTGAGTTCTCAGTTTCAAGCTTAGAAACTGAGTTTCCAAGTTCTTAGTTCTCAAACAGTCATTATACTTCTACTAAAAAAGGTTCAGCTATCCCAAGCAGAAAGCTCCAGCAGACTCACTATATTCTCTCACTCATTACTCATATTGCTTACCATACTCTTTCACTCATTACTCATACTACTCACCATACTCTCTCACTCATTACTCACCTTACTTACAAATGACTATCTCTACTCACTACACATACTATATTCATGAGCATGCCACGGCACCATAATGATCTTGTTGCGCTAGCTGGGATCTCTCTCTCTCTCCCTTAATCTCACACTAAGTTTTCTCCATTATTTGTTATTATGGAACCCATGATATTTACTTATTCATTTACTATTAATGGTTATGATGTAACTGTCTCTATATAATTTTTTCCTCATATTGTTGTGTTAAAAGACTCTTCTCCAGAGCTAATCGATGCTGAGTTTGAAAATACGGAAATTTCTTTTGATTTATGAAGTAGCTAACAGTTGGGAACTTATTCTGTTTGTATTACTTTACCGCTGGGCCGTTTTCTGCAAAAACACTTTACTGCTGGGCTATTTTTTGCAGAAACACTTTATTGCTGGGCTATCTCCTGCAACAACATTTTACCATTGGGCCATTTTCTGCAAAAACATTTTACCACTGGGCTATCTTCTACAGAAATGTTTTACTACTGGGCCATTTTCTACTGAAACATTTTACCCTTGGGCTACCTTCTGCAAAAACGTTTTACAGTATGCTTTTACTGTTGGGCCATATCTTACAGTATGCTTTTAAATCATGCTAATGTGTCTTCTGTAGGGATTATTTGTGGGCTACTCTTGTCAGTTCCAATCTAGGCCCAAGGCATAAAAAAAAAATAGTGGATTTTTTAGATCTTTACCGATAGCCTTTGGGTTGTGCATCAAGCCCATCGTTGAGTTTTGGTTTAGACCCCCCGACCCATTATAAAACTTATTTGTTGGAAGGAAATCTTTTTTGCCCCGACAACCCATATTTTTCAAACAATTTTTTTTTTCCAATTACAAAAACAAATCAATGACGACTTGTTTAGAGAAAATGTATAAAATCAATTAAGTAAATGAATTGCACTAAATGCCACTTGTTAATATCATTCCAATTCTGACAGTTTTAAACATGACAAAAATTATTTATAGTCATAAATTTATGATGGAAAAAGTCTTTAATGTTAATAGTTTACTGTCAAAATGCATATAATTACAAGTTTGCATCTTCGAAAAGAGATAAATCTTAAAACAAACAAAACAAGTAAGCCAGCAAAGTAGCAAATTATCTGTCTTCTTAAGTGCACATGTTCTTGTTACATTTAAAATAATAGTAAAGTTAGATTACTTAGAAAGATAAACTAAATAAAAATAAGATTTAAAAATAAACATAACATATTAAGTAAAGAAGAATAAGTAAATATTTTATAAGAATTACACCTTAATCTTAATTTACTCAACGTTGGTAGCAGATTCGGCATTACAAATATTCATACTTACAAATTGTAGCTCAAGTTGGCCAACTTTCAACTTTCAGGTTCCAACTTTCAACTTTCAACTGTCACGTTCCAACTTTCAACTTTCAGGTTTGTTTTGTGCATTGTGGGCGTGGCTTTGGCTTTGGAGTCTTGGATAATGGATTACAGCTAAGCCAGTACTGAATGAGATTTTTTTTTTTAATGGCTGTCTTGACTCTTGACAGGCTTGAGCCTTGTGTTGTCTTGTGTCTTATGTCACTCATGTTCGTGATTTGTGAGCTCTTATTGGTTGTGATGAAGGCATGAAGGTCAAAATAGTCTTCAGCAAAAAAAAAAAAAAAACCTCAAATAGTCATTCACGTGCTTTATGCACCTAGTATCATGACATAGTTTAATTTTTTTTTTTTTTTAATGGGTTGGGTCATGGGTTATCTAGGTCGGGTCGAGTTGACTTGTAAAAAAATCGGGTCAGGTCACGGGTCAATCCGTTTTTGTTTTAAGTCAAAAAAATCGGGTTTGGGTCAGGTATTTTTCGGTCGAGTCGGGTTGAGTTAGAAAATTATGACCTATATTGTCATGTCTACGTAAAACACTATTTACAAAATAGGACCACACTCACAGTACACTATCTACAAAATATCTTTCTCTCTCTTCCATATAAATATAAAAGTATATATTTATAAATGTATACCTATAAACATATAATATTATATAGACTTAAATGGAGTCTTTTTACTGACAAGTTTATTTACAAACACATTGTTATATTTGAGTCAATTTGTTTACACGTTAAGCCTAAATTTAAGCTTGAACATGACTCATTTGATAAATATGCCAACAAAAACCTTTTTTTTTTTTAGTCGAACCCAGTCTATTCATAAATATCTCTATTTATTTATAGCTCTAGTAGTTGGAGATTTTTTAAGGTGTAGAGGCAACATCAAACCTCTTTTGTATGTTATGTACAGTAACGTATTAACCAAAAAAAAGTACTGATAAAATATATATATATATATATATATATATATATTATAAAGATAATTTCTTCTTGATAACGAAAAAAATTACAAAGTATGTAAATGCACAATTACTAACAGATACATAAAGGGAGGCCGCTTTTCCATCCAAGTACAAGTTTTCAGGTTTAGACATGCCATCCAATTCCCATTACTACTGCACGAAGTAAGCTGGCCTTTTATGTTCTCAATAGGGTTACAGCCCATGAGGAATTGGGTTTGACATTAACAAAATAAACTGTACATTAATAGACATGGTAAAGAGAAGTGAATGGGCCGGACTGGAGATAAGTCAAGTCCAATTTTGATTATTTTTAAATATATCAGTATATATATATGGGATTATTTTTATAAGTGTAAATACCAGTTTTCAGTGGCCCTATAGTGGCATTTTTTATCCCTATAGTGGCGTTTTTCTAGAATTTTTTTTTATAAGTGTAAATACCAGGTTTCAGTGGCCCTGTAGCGGCGTTTTTTATCCCTATAGTGGCGTTTTTAAGCCTTATAGTGACGTTTTGGAACTCGATTTCCATTTACTCGAATTTCATGATTTTTTTTTTTTTTTTTTTTTTTTTTTTTTTTTTTTTAAGTTTGATCGGGCATAACTCGATTTTAAACCAATCGAGTACTTTAAGTAACTCGATTTTAGGGTTATCGAGTATCGAAACAGGGGCATGCACCTATATAATTTCGAAACAGGGGCATTTTGCCAATTAAAAAAATAAAAGGGGGTAAAATGCCAGAATGTCCTTCCAAGAGTCGGAAACTAGCAAGAGGTGTGTAAATTCAGTGAAGCACGGCTAGTCCCGCATATGCTTCTTCGATAAAAAAAAATAGAAGACAAAATAAAGGGCTAGTAAATTATCATTTTGGTAAATTGGTAAAATTTTGTGTATCCACTCGAACCACGCCGTGACCTTTGAAATTATGTTTTGTGATGTCTTCTCAGTATATATTATTGATTAGAAAAGGTATAAGAACACAAATGATATTATTGACATTGTTGTAAAGATGATTCTCGATTCCGAGCCCAATAGTGACCATCTCATCTTTGATAGCCTAATCCATCCTGCGGGTTCTAAACGATATATACGTTTGAATCTAAACATGAGAGGGCAAAGGAAAATTACTGTGGGAGCGTGGGGCTGCACAGTATATATATATATATATATATAATGGAAAGAAAGCTTTGTTTTACTATCTAAGGAGTTTTGGTTTAAGGGGAGGAAAATTAAGAAATTCAAACTAATGACTTTGGTTTTATGAAGCGTTCTCTTCAATCACTTGTGTTTCTCAATAATACAATTAAAAATTTAAACTAAGTCTAGAGTTACACACAAAATTTATATTAAAAAAAATACAACTATTGAGGAAACAAATTGTTATTAATAATTTAATAGATAATGTTAACAATATCAAGAGAGTGAGAATGACTGAATAGTCAGTATATTATTGTGTAAAACAATGTACAAAAGAGAGGCTTATATAGGTTAAGTATGTGTACAGTACAAGTAATATAAGTGCAATACAAGTAATATATTGGGCTAAGCCCAATGGGTTAATATAGCCTAATCTATACAACTAACATCCCTCCTTAAACTCGAGGTGGCAAGGAAGAAGCCAACTGGAGTTTGGATATAAGATCTCGAAGATGACCAGGCGGGTGAGACTTGGTGAAGATATTAGCAGGCTGGTCAGCAGATGAGATGGAGAACAACTTGAGATTACCTTTCTTGAGATGCTGGTGAGTGATGTGGCAGTCAATCTCAATGTGCTTGGTGCGTTCGTGGAAGACATCATTATGAGCAATGTAGATAGCACTACGATTGTCACAATAAAGAGGAGTAGCAGTGGGCTGTGGAGCATCCATGTCAGCCAAGAGCCAGCGAAGCCAGACAAGCTCGCAGGTGGTGTCGGCAAGGACATGATACTCAGCCTCAGTATTGGAATGGGAAACAACATCCTGCTTTTTGCTACGCCACGAGACAAGAGAAGTACCCAACAGGAAACAGAAACCTATGATAGAGCATCGATCAATCAGATCACCTACCCAGTCCGCATCTGAATAAGCATGAAGCTCAAGAGAAGATCGAGAGGAGTAGTGTAGACCATGATAAAGTGTACCCTTGACATACCGGAGAATCCAAAAAACAGCAGCATAGTGGACAGAACGAGGGGCATCCATGAATTTATTAACCATACTCACGGCATGTAAAATATCTAGACGAGTAACTGTGAGATAGATCAGACTACCAACCAACTGACGATAACGAGTAGCATTAGAGATAGGTTCACCATCCAAGAGTGTGAGCTTTGCATTGTATTCCAAAGGTGTGGAAACAGTCTTGTTGTCAGTGATACCTGCTTTGGAGAGGAGATCGGATGCATATTTAGCTTGGGAAAGATAATATTCATCAGAGGATGAGGTAACCTCAAGTCCAAGAAAATAGCTGAGAGTGCCCAAATCTTTCATCTCAAAATGCTGACTAAGGAAGTGCTGAAGAGAGCAGATACCTGCAGAATCATCTTCAGTAATAATCATATCATCAACATAGAGAAGAATAAGAGTGATACCAGCAGAGAATCTTCGAACGAAGAGAGCAGTGTCATGAGGACTTAAAGTGAAACCCTGCTGAGCAACAACTGAGCTGAACTTTTCAAACCAAGCTCGAGGAGCCTGCTTGAGGCCATAAAGAGCACGGCGAAGGCAACAAACTTGACTGCCTGAGTGTGGATAGCCAAGGGGTGGTTGCATGTACACTTCTTCTTGAAGGTCTCCATTGAGGAAGGCATTCTTCAAATCCATTTGATAAAGAGGCTAACGGCGAACAGCAGCCATAGCAATGAGACATCTGACAGATGTAAGGCGAGCAACAGGAGCAAATGTTTCCTCATAATCAATGCCATACTCTTGGGTAAAGCCCTTAGCAACTAGGCGAGCCTTGTATCGTTCAACAAATCCATCACCTTGGTCTTGATCTTGTAAACCCACCTACAACCTACTACAGACTGACCAGGAGGCAAATCAACCATATTCCAAGTGTGATTTTTATGAAGGGCATCTAGTTCATCATTCATAGCTTGCTGCCAAAGAGGGTCAGTATGGGCCTCCCGATAGGTATGAGGTTCATAGAGGGTGGCAAGGGTAAAAGAGCAATGATAATCAGAGAGATAAGGGGGAGGAATGCTTACCCGAGTGGAACGACGAAGTTTAGGACCATCAAGAGACTCAGGAGAGGGTGGTGCCACAAGATCCAAGATAGGCGGGTCATATGTCGGGGACAGAACCAAAGATGGGTCGTTTGGAGAGGCAACCGATGTTGAAGAATCCTCCACAAGTTCAGGATAGAGAGGGAGGAAAATATCAGTAAAAATGGGAGACTCAGAGGAAGAAGATGTAGAAAATTGCTGAAGACTCGTGAAAGGACGATGTTCCCAAAACTCAACATGACGAGAGACACGAAGACGATGAGAAATGGGATCATAGCAGCGAAACCCCTTTTGAGATACACCATAACCAAGGAAACAACAGAGACAAGCACGAGGTTGGAGCTTTGTTCGTTCATGAGGAGGAAGAGAGACAAAGCAAGCACAACCAAAAACCCGAAGAGAAGAGTAGTCGGGGGTTTGACCATAGAGAAGCTCAAATGGTAATTTGTTGTGTGTAGTTGGTGAAGGGATACGATTAATGGTGTATACAGCAGTGAGTGCAGCCTCACCCCAGAAGCACTCAGGAAGAGAGGCAGAAATGAGAAGGGTGCGAACAACATTAAGAATGTGACGATGTTTTCGTTCTGCACGACCATTTTGTTGAGAGGTATAAGGACAAGACCGCTGAGTAAGTGTACCATGATTGTCTAAAAAGGATGGGAAAATTTTATCATTATATTCTTGAGCATTATCTGATCAAAAAACTTTGACAGTGCGATTGAACTGTGTTTCAATCATTTTATGAAATGTTTGGTAAATAGACACAAGTTCAGACCTATGGTGAAGCAAATAAATCCAAGTATATCGAGAAAAAATCATCCACAAATATGACAAAATATCTAGATCCCCCCTCAGTAGAAACAGGTGCAGGACCCCAAATATCAGAATGTATAAGATCAAAAGGTGCAGAAAAAAATGAGTCACTATTATTAAAGGGTAATTTTGTTTGTTTGCCAAAATGACAAGAAGTACAATCAAATTTTTGAAACTGAACTGAACCTAAATGACCTTGAGAAGCTAACAACTAAAGACGAGATAAGGATGGATGACCAAGACGAGCATGCCATAGATCAGGTGAGGAGGTGGCAGTGGTAGCAGCTGCAGAAATAACTTGTGAAGGAATCTTTAAGTCATGAACCTCAAACATGCGACTAACCTTACAGCTTGTCCCAAGCACTTGACCCGTCCAGGAATCCTGCACGTCCATACCATGATTAGTAAATAGAAGATCTACGCCTAATTCATAAAGTTGACCAACAGAAAGCAAATTGGGGGATAACTTTGGAATATGAAAAGTGTCACTAAGGGATAAACAAGGAGAAGAGATTGTTCCTTTATGACTAACAGGCATAGGAGTTCCATCAACAGTGTAAATGGTGACTAGATGTTCTAAGGGTGCCTTATTAGAAAATTGGGATTCATCAGGAGTCATATGGTTACAACATGCAGTATCAAAAAAACCAAGGTTGTTTACCTGAGGTGGCAAAAAGGGCAGTGGAAGTGTGGGATAAAACCTGTTGAACAACTACCTCAATTTCAGCCGTAGTAAGTGAGGAAGCTAAAGATGGACCTGTTGGAACCGATGGATCGGAAGGACATACAATAGCTGACCGAGGAAGAGAAGCTTTATTCTGCTCTTGCATAAATTTCTGCAGTTTGCGACAAACTGAGATGTCATGGCCTTTAGCACGGCAAAACTCGCAGCGAATACCTTTGGAAGATTGAGAGGTGGAATGCCCAGAGTTTATTCGTGGAGGAGCAGTGAATGCAGCAATGGGAAGCTGTGGAGATGGTGTAGCCAATACATGATCAGATGATGACATGTGATAAGCAGGCCGACGGTTTTCCTCAGAGATGAGCTCCTTCACTACAGCATCAAGAGAAGGAGTAGGAGACTGGCTAAGCAAAGAAGCCCTAGTAGGCTCAAAATCCTCACACAAACCCATCATGACGTGCATAAATTTACGGTGATCCCGATATTTGACAAAGAGCTCAATATCCTTAGAACACACTAATGGAGGATCTGCGGTAGAGAGTTGTTCCCACATAGTAGAAGTCTGAGAATAAAAATCAGAAATGGACTGACCTGTCTCTTGGTGCATTTAATAAAGTTTTGATTTAATGTGGAACTCCAAGCTTGAATCATTAGTACAATTATAGCGATCGGCCAGAAACTTCCAAGCAGCCTCAACAGCTTCAGCAGTCTCAAGACGAGGAAGAAGATTATGAATGGAGGGAATAGAGGTATTAATAAACCAAGACAAGATCTTACTCTGAATACTCTCCCATTCCTCTAGGCGATCTTCATAATCATCTGTTGTAACAGTAGTCGTGGAAGACTCTTCAACAGCTATGACTTTGGACTTAGGGTTTGGTACTGGCTTAGGAATTGAACCAGTCACATATCTCCACAGTTTACAACCCTTGAGAAAAACAATCATATTCTGAGACCATGCATGATAGCTAGTAGGACCATCCAACATAATGGTGATAGGACGTATGATATCGCGTTCATTTTGTTGAGCCATAATGAAGAAAATGACCAAAAAATGAGATTTAGAGACCTCAAATGCAGAAATGGAGCCCAAAATCAGAATCTACGCAAAAAACTGAACAAGACAGGTCCTGTTGAAATTTTTTGACTTTGGTCAAAGTCAACGATTAAAGTCAACGGTCAACGGTCTGGTCAATGGCTGACGTTGACGTGGATGCTGGCGTGGGATGCTAACGTGGCTGAGTGACGTCACCCTAGGGCTGATGTGGCAGTCCATGAAACGGAGCAGGGTGCCCTGGCGCATGACAGGCGTGTGACAGGCATGTGACAGGCGCGTGAGGCGCGTAGAAGGGAGAGATGGCGTGTGGCAGCGTGTGGTGGCTGGTGCTCGTGAGGCAGAAACTTCTGGTGGCGCGTGGAGGCACGTGGAAGGTTGTTTCTGGCAGATTTTTGTTGGGTTTTGCTCGGGACTGTCAGATTTGTCAATGTGTGCCTTTAGTTTGGCAGTTTGATCAACAAATTGACGAATCCGAGTGTTCTATGGTTGTGGGCATGACGGCGGTGACTCACTTCTGACAGTGACTACTGGATGAAGGCGAGGGCAACGGAAGAACGCCGGAGATGTCCACAGGAACCAAAAAATCAGAGGAAAGGCTCTGATACCATGTTAACAATATCAAGAGAGTGAGAATGACTGAATAGTCAGTATATTATTATGTGTAAAAAAATGTACAAAAGAGAGCCTTATATAGGCTAGGTATGTGTGCAGTACAAGTAATATAAGTGCAATACAAGTAATATACTAAGCTAAGCCCAATGGGCTAATATAACCTAATCTATACAACTAACAGATAAAAATGTAATACTAGTAGTAAGCTTAAATAAAAAACGATAAGAATAACAATAATAATTAAAAATTCAATTATTGGGAAAATTGCTATGTTGGTAACATTACTAATGCAATTATTAGGTCTAAAAAAGAAAGACTTGCTTTTATGGGAGAAGACTTTTAAAGTACAAGCTTTTTTGTTATTAATAAACTTTTTTTTTTTGAAAAAAAAAAAATATATATTAAACATTTTTTCAACTATAAACAAATAAACACAACTTTTTATAGTGGAAGAACTTGGGAGACTAGCGCTTTTTTTCCCCCAGAACATATGCCACTTCATTGACTTGTTGACTTATGGGTCATCTACTAAGCCATGACTCTATTCTCTTCATGGCAAGTGTGTGGGAACTGATAAGGTCATGCAACACGCAAAAGATCAATCTTACTCTTTGGTTGATGTGTAGCAGAGAAAATGTTTATTGCATGTTATGAAGTATACTCTACAAACATGGAACAAGAATTTATTGCAATATTTGAATGTTTTTCGCTTGACAAATTTTATATGCTAAGAGACAAGCATTAAAATTGTAACTTCAATGAGTTACGTTTATTTCACACAAATTGTTGCACACAATTATACACACACTTTGCACTGAAATCATGACTTCAAAGTGTGTGTCCAAAAACCAATATTTATTTCACACCGGTTGTATACAACCATGCATGTACATTTTGTTCATTTTTTGAAGCTAGCCTTATGACACTCTTGGTTGTATTAGTAGTTTTAAATGCATAATATAATGATAAAATGTGTAAACCTCAAATTAGAATGAATGAAAAATTATGACACTATAATTTTTTTTTTTTAAAAAAGCCTCATCACACACTCGCGAAGTATGTGTGATGAGGCTTGTGTGTGTGTGTGTATACAATTTTGGTCCATGGTAAGTTAAAATTTAAATTCATTCGTGAACTATTGATCATTACAAATGTTTAATATAATTATATATATTATAAAAAAATATTTTTTTTAATAATTTAATAATCACAAAAATGGAGAGAAGAATTTTTTGTTATTGTTGTTTAGATAAACATATAGTAGAAGGGGGAGATGTGAAGTTCAAACCACAAATATAGGGATTAGGCACTACAATAATACTATTACCACTCAGATAAATTGTTGAATTAAAAGAAGGTTATTTTAAAATTTTAAGCATGTGGCAAAAGGCCAAGCCCAACCCAACCTAATATTGGGTTTTCCAAAATAGATTGAGTGACGCCCTACATACGGGAAATGATCCTTTTTGCTTAATTCGTAGTTTGTTTGTTCTTGAAAGTATTGTTTGATAAGTAGCTCTAAGTAAACATGGTTGTTGCGTTGGAATTATGATTAAATCATTAAATTCATAATTTTGTAATAGTTTAAGTTTTTAAGTTTTAAGTAATCAATTATTTATCATGTTATCGGAGCAAGTGATCTCAAGTTCAAATATTGTCTCCACTAGTCTACCTTAGTAAACATTTTCCCCTGATTCAAACCACTTGATAGAGCTGAAAATGTCATATTTTAGCACATTTATTTTTACTTGAGTATGTGATACATATAATTATTATAATAAATCGTCTTTATTTGGTATCTCGGTTAGGACTTGTTAATACAGTTGTGTGTGCGCTTATGATCCAATGTTTGTAGTTTAAACCCACCTACCTCCTCCCCTACTATCTACCTAGCCTAAAAACTATATAAAAAAAACATTTTTTTTACTAACTAAATCCCTTTTTGTAGGATTTAATTCTGAAATCAAACCCCTTTATTTACTTTTAACCCAAAAAAAAAAAAAGTTATTATGTTTGAGTCAATTTGTTTACCAATTAAGCTTAAATTTTGGTTTGAACTTGACACATTTATTAAATAAGCCAACATAAACCATTTTTTTTTAGTTGACCCCAACCTGTTCAAAAACATTTTTATTTATTTATAGCTTTAGCGGTAGGAGCTTTTTGATGGCGCAGAGGCAACATCAAACCTCTTTTGTATGTTCATGTAGTACAAGTATTGATGTAGGGAGGAAAAATTCCCGACTTATCACAAGCTGACACGTCACACTACCAACTCCACAAAATACAGCCAATTACAAAGCGCCACATATTGCTACTATGTTTTGCTATCACTATTCAGAAACCAATAGAAATTTGCTAAGTGTCATGCAAAAACCAATCACACATCAGCGCACGTGTAAGCGATGACATAAGCAGTCTCGCACGTGTAAGCGATGACACAATCAGTCCAGCACGTGTAAGCGATGACATAAGCGAACCAATCAAGCTCTGCCACGTGTCACCAATCAAACTCCGCCACGTGTCGCTTACCTACCCCTAAACTCTTATAAATAGAAGCCTTCCTAAGGCATTTAAGGAGAGCTGGGAGGAGGACATCAAGCCATCTAAAGCACAAGCAGCATCAGAGAAGACATCTTGAATTCAGAAGTCCAGAAGCCCTGCTGGAATCAAGCTCCGAAGCCTTCAGCAACTTCAAGAACTTCAATCTTCGAATAAGAAGAACATTCGAAGAGAAATCATTCAAATCATCTTCCTAGATCTCAAAAGTCACTAGAATCAAGCTTAAAAGCCTCCAGAAACCTTACAAACCACAAATCAATGAAGCTCTACGGATTCAAGCCTCTAAAGCACCGAAGAACTTTCACTACAAAACCTTCAAATACGAAGAACATTCGAAGAGGAATCATCCAAATCATATTCCTAAATCTCAAAGGCCACTGGAATCAAGCTCAAAAGCCTCTAGAAACCTCAACAAATCACAAATCAGCGAAGCTCTACGGATTCAAGCCTCTAAAGCACCGAAGAACTTCCAACACAAACCTTCGAAGACGAAGAACACACCAAGAACATGAAGAACAGACGAAGAACACAAAAAACGTGAAGAACAAAGGATTTCTAACAAGCTCATGGCCAAAGATTCATTGTAATTCCGTTTCAACAATCTTCGATCCATCCCTCAACCAAATTGAAGGATATTTTGTGTTTAAATCAAAATCACATTACCACAACTCCAATCAATAGATCTTTCAAGGAGATCGAATCAGAGGATCACTCTTTTATAATCACAGAGAATTGTATCACACAATCATCAATACAAATTCGCATTTGTGCAACTATTTTACTTGTTTGACTTATTTCGAACGAGAAATTTAGTCGTCCACAATTGAATAAACTATTTTCATGTAAAGATAATTTTATTGATAACGAAAGAAATTACCAAGTATGTAAATCCACAATTACTAAGAGATATATAAAGGGAGGACACTTTTCCATCCAAATCCAAGTTTTAGATTGTAGGGATAAAGGGCCCAAGAACATATTCTTGGGCCTTGGGACTTGTCTGAGGACAAATAAACAATAATGAATATGTAAGACTCAGGACTCCAAGAGTGAGCTATGAGTAAGAATGCTGGGGAAGGTAAGCTGAGGAGATACTCCTCCTCGGCTTACCTTATGAATGTAGAGGTTAGAAAGAGTGTCCTGTCTTCCAAGGTGACATTCCGGGAAATTCTATTGATAAAGATATACGTTATGAACGTATAGGACAACTAGGAGGTGGGAAATATCTAAGGGAAAGTTGCAACTACTGCATTGAATGCTCTGCAGCTAACCTTCTGACCGCATTAATGAGGAAGTGATACTTGAATAATAGTTTTCAACCTTACAGCTACTCTTCAGAGACTTCAGCAAGGTGTTGATGTGACAGGGATCAACACTAACAACCTAATCTACATGTGGAGAGTAAAGATGAAGGCAAAGTAATAGTATAAAATAGGAAGAAGGCCATGAGAGTGGGGAATCGAAAATTGAAGAAAAGAATATTGTAGCACTAACGAACTGTACTTGTAATCAAATTTAAGAAATATATACAAGAACTGATCTTCTTGGACTGTACCGAAAACTATTTTTCTTCAGTAAAAACTAGAGTATCTCTACCTTATTGTCATTTGGATCCATTACAATTGCTACACAACTTATTATAGCCTAGTTTTTCAACACACTCTCTACAAATTCATTGTATTAGGCTCTTTGGGCCTAAGTCTTTTTAACTTTTGGGCCCAGGATTCAAATCGTGACCGTACACAGATTTAGAAAATAATAATAATAATTAACTAAGTAATGTGTATGCTTGTTGGCCCTTGTACCACATAAACATGCCATCCAATTCCAATTACTAATACAGGAAGTAGGCTGGCCTTTTATATCCTCAAGTAGGTTACGGCCCATGAGGAATTGGGCTTGAACTGTACATTAATAGACAAGGCAAAGAGAAGTGAATGGGCCGGGACTGGAGAGTCGAGTCCAATTATTATTGTCTTGATTAAATCTAATGGACTTTCATGTGTTCATGAACAAGAAACACATTGAAATTTTTACTTAACCCAATCAAAGAAGACTTTGAACGGGGTAATTAAGAAAATGAAAGGCAACTGCTCTTTGGTTATATAGACAGTGTATCATGTTGCAGACATATATGGTTTTATGTGCGGAAACAATGGCCTTTAAGAAGTTCAATTCATTGGTTCTCTTCATTTTCATGCTTCTCTTTGCCTCAAAAGCGAAATTAAGGGGAGTAACCATGACTTCCAAGCTTGGTGTGACAAGCAATTAATCTACCCCTATACTTGTTTTTTATATTCTGTCTGTTTTAAAGTTTAAGAAAACGATAAAACAGAAAGAATAATGTTTCAGAAAACAATAAAGATGTAAATTTTGCTAATGTTAAGATTCGTACCATAGCATTATTAATGTGCCCTTAGGACATCAGTAAATATTTTCTATTATTAAATGGCCTCTGATCAATATATGCTACTGATTAGAAAAGGTATAAAAACATTTATGGTTTAAGGATATTGACGAATTGTTGTGAAGTTATTTGTCCTATAAATCAGGCTTCTAGTGATTACTTATTTTGCAAGTATAGGCTTACAAATGTGTGGAATTTACAAAATAACATGTTTGGGCCAAATAGATCTAACATCCCTCTTGAACTCAAGGTAGTTAACCTAAGATGAGATTGAGTTTGGATAGAAGCATGAGAAAATGACAAGGAGATCAAAAGAAACAGGTTGAAGTCGGAAAAGACCATGAAAGAGATGAAGTCATCATTGGAAAAGACCAATAAAGTGACAATCACTCTCAATATGCTTTTTCTATTCATTGAAGACATCATTTTGAGTTTCACAATAATTCAAAGTGACAATTAAAAAAGGAACGCCCATGTCCTCAACAAGAGAGTGCAACCAAACGAGCTCAGTAGTTATGTTGGCCAAAGTGCCCATCAAGCCTCGGTAATAGATCAAGCAACAATCTGCTTATTCATTCACTAAGAAATCAACACACATATCCCTTTTGCAAGAAATAATATTCAGTGGTGGAACAACAATCAGTGAGGTCTCCTACCTTCTAATGAGAAACTTTAAAAATGTCAACCACAGATAATTAAGACATTCTTGATGGTTTGGAAGTAATTACGACTCAAAACTTATAAGGCAATGCTGAAAAAAGAAACTAGATCACTCATGTGCTCATATCTTTTCAACCATGACGAATTTTTGAGTGATACTTACTTCATTGAAAAGTAGACGTCTGCTATGACCTCAAAATGGATACAATTTTAACCAAGTTTAGATTAAAATGAGTAAATTATAACATCATTTTGAAAACCAGACTGGATTGACCGATTGAACC
The DNA here is from genome assembly GCA_030445155.1 of Quercus variabilis. Lineage (NCBI taxonomy): Eukaryota > Viridiplantae > Streptophyta > Magnoliopsida > Fagales > Fagaceae > Quercus > Quercus variabilis. The sequence goes on along the minus strand of CP129453.1, from coordinate 6,215,636 downwards.
AGGAACCAAACTCAAAATCAATTCCGGAAAACTAGTGGTTCAATAGGTAAAAGCCAAAAACCAAACATGTTTTCAATTCTTTGACCATTTTGTTTTTTAAAACCATGAGTTATAATTATATGAATTTAGAGTGGCTATTTGTGTCCAAGGCATTGGAGCATGTATGCATCTACTATTCATGTGTACGCATGAACAAATAACGATACATATGTACATAGCGCTACCAAAAACTCTGTTTCCATATTTAAGCTCAAAATGATCAATATCTATGAAGGATGTTGCCTAATCATCTAAGAGGCTTTAAAATCCTTGAGGAACCCTCCAAAACCCTAGTTTGGACTTATAAATATTCACCTTCTACATTTATTCCAAATCATTTTTAGAAAGAAAGGGTTTTAGCTATTACTGTTGCCAAAATACTATCTTTCTTCAATTTTTTTTTTCTTTACACTAGCAAATTAAGCACGACTTTTAATTTGTCTTTAAAATTTCTCCCTCATCATCATTTTATATAAAGCTCATTTTTGCTATTGCTTCAAAACTTGTTTACCAAAAAAAAAAAAAAAAATTCTTTCTTTGAATTGTGATTGCTATTTTCTAAAGATTGCCAATGGAACATATACTCGATGTTGGGATTGAAAATTTTTATTTCATATAGACTGAGACGGACCCATGAGGGGGACTGGGCCTCCCGGGCTTTTGAAAAAAAAATTATATTACGGGTTTGTTTAGGATCCGCTTATTTTGCTGAAACTAAAAACTTTTTATTGAAACAACTGTAGATAAAGGTAAAAATTAGCTAAAATAGTACAATAGGACTCATGAATAATACCAAAAAGTGTAATGAGATCCATAAATAGTAGCAAAAATACAAAAATAAGCTGAATAGTCAAATAAGTTGGTAATATTAATTTTTGCCAAACAGACACTAATGTATATCTTTAGCCCAAATTTTATTTATTTATTTAGGCCTCTCTTCGAAGTAGCTCGGCTCCTCTCCTCTCCTCTTTAAAATTATTAGTCCAACCTAATCTAGTCTTGTCCAAATTCATGTAAATATTAGCCCAAAACATATAGATGATTATTTGTTAATACTTTATTAATGCTTAATTGAATTTTTTTTTTTAGAATGTTATGTCTACAATATTTTCGCAACAAAATATTAAGTGTCAGGTTATTGGTGGGTAAAAAAGAAATTTCAGCAGCAAGTTCAAATTTTTCTTCTTTCATATACTCCAGCCCCCTAACTTGAAATCTTAGATTCATCTTATAGACCAATGACTTCTTTGAAGTTTTTAGCATTCAATTTTTTCTTTGTTTAATTTCACTTTTGAAGCGTGCATTTAGTCAATATTCATCACCGAAGGACTTTTTCTCGATTTACTGGTTCTCCCTTGGGCTAGAGTCAACTATGAGTTGTTGGAAGAGAGCAGAGGTTCCGGATCTTATCTCTAGAAAACCTATAGCATGAAAGCTATGCCTATTATTGCTCAAGTTCATGCATGTATTGCCATTAGCTTGACTATTTTGTAGTTAACTTCAAATACACCGTCACCACCCCTAAATCTTGTTACTTTGTTTCTAATGAGTACAGAGATAGAGAGTATCAATTTGAACAAATTTCTCATAACCAATCTCCAACTAATTGACCTTTAGCCAATATGGTCTATTTCCCAAATAAATATTCAAGTACGCTCTAAAATCCCAAGAAAAATTCTTCGTGGCTAGAGTTCAATGGCCGCAATGCTGACAGGGCAATGTCGACATTATTGAAGTTTTTGGCCGTCTGTTTTGGAAACAGATTGAACTCAAGAGAAGTGACCTCTCCACCATTTAGGTTTTCAAGGGCATAGATACACATGGAGAAATAGGAGACGTGGGGACAATTTTGTGGAACAAAGGCTTGATAGGGTTTGTGCATCGGAGGAATGGCGAGAGCTTTACCCCCAGGCAAAGGTCCTTCACACGTCAGCTGCCTATTCTAACCATGATCCCATTCTGTTAACTATTGAGCCCACTTGCTTACGTCATCACTAAAAAACAAAGATACAACGTTTTGAGAAAAAAGTGGGTGGCTCACCCCGAGTGTGAGGAGCGGATTAGAACTTCTTGAGCAAAAAGTCAACCTGTTGGAAGCCCTATGTTCTGCTTGTTTGAAAAAATAAATATTTGTAGGATGGACTTGGTGGCTTGGAGTAGAAATACCTTTGGAAGAGAGATTAATGACCTTCTGCATCACAAAGAAGTGTTCTGGGGGCAAAGGTCTCGCTCCATCTAGCTTCCCACAGGAGACAAGAACACCAAGTATTTTCACCAACGGGCTAGCTAAGGATAAGGAAAAATATTATTGAGGGCCTGCATGATACAAATGCGGTATGGTGTGCGAATACTGGGGAGATAGCAAACATAGCAAAAGCATATTACTAAGGTTTGTTCACTGCCTCAACGAACCTCAACATGGAAGCTGTGTTGGCGTTTGTGAATAGTATAGTTACTGAAGAGATGGCGAGGAGCTTGACTCGTTCCTACATGGAGAAGGAGGTAGGGGTGGCCCTCTTCGAGATGCACCCCTCAAAGTCACCGGGTCCTGATGGTATGTCTCCTTTCTTCTTCCAAAAATTCTGGCATACTGTGGGGCATGACGTCATTGCAACGATTTTGTCTGTGTTACACTTAGGGAGGTATTTGCAAAAAATGAATTATACACATATTGTGCTAATTCCTAAAAAGAAGGATCCACAATACATCACGGAGTATTGTCCTATAAGTTTGGGAAACGTTGTCTTAAGGATTATCTTAAAGGTACTTGTGAATCAGATGAAGCCTATTTTACCAAATATTATCTCTGACTCCCAAAGTGCTTTTGTGCCCAGTAGGCTTAACATAGACAACACTACTATTGCTTTTGAAATGTTACACAGGATATGGAATGGAAGAAGAGGGAAGGTGGGACACATGGCTGTTAAGCTTGATGTTAGTAAAGCTTACGATAGGGTGGAGTGGGAATTCTTAGAAAAGATCATGCTGAGAATTGATTTTCTAGTGCAGTAGGTGAACCTTGCAATGTTGATAGTATGAATAGCTTCTTACTCCATCATTATCAACGGTGAACCTTGCGGCTATGTCTCCCCTTCAAGGGGTATCAAGCAAGGGGACCCATTGTCCCCGTATCTCTTTCTTTTTTGTGCTAAGGGCCTCTCCTCCTTGTTGGGAAGGGTGACTAAAACTAGTCATTTGAGAGGACTTCTCTCTTGTTAGGGAAGGGTGTGCATCTCTCACCTTCTCTTTGCCGACAACAGCCTACTTTTTAGTGAAACCAAAACGGATGAATGTCGTTGTTTGTGGATGTGCTCACCCAGTATGAAAATGCTTCGGGGCAGGTTATTAATCTCCAAAAGACCACTCTGTTCTTTAGTCAAAACACTTGCCGAGATGTTCAGGATAACATTCGGACCATGTTCGATGCACAGGTAATGACAAACTGCAAGAAACATCTGGGGTTACCCATGGTGGGAGGAAGATCAAGAGTGAGTACCTTTAAGGAACTCTAGGAAAGGGTCACTAAAAAGGTGATGAGGTGGAAGGAAAAGAACATTTCTAAGGTTAGGAGAGAAGTCCTTATCAAGACAGTGGCCCAAGCAATACCTATGTACTCGATGAGCATTTTCAAAAATCCCAAAAGCAGTTTGTGACGGAATGAACTCAATGCTGGCTAAGTATTGGTAGGGACAAACTCGGAATGAGTGGAAAATTCACTGGATTAATTAGGGCAAGCTGTGCACTCTTAAGAATTGTGGTGGGGTGGGCTTTCGCGATATTCATGCTTTTAACCTTGCGATGTTGGCCAAGCAGGTGTGGAGGCTCATCCATGGGACACATTTGTTGTTCTACCGAGTTTACAAACCAAGGTACTTCCCCATATTTTCTTTCATGGAGGCCCATCTTGGGAGTAACCCCTTTTACATGTGGCATAGTCTCCTTAGTGCTAAGGAGTTGATTCGAGAGGGGTCCGTATGGAAAATCGGGGATAGTAACTCAGTTGGTATTTAGACTCATATGTGGCTACCTCACTCCCCGACGTTCCATGCCTGTATGGACCTAGCTTTGAGAGTGGCTGGCTTTATGAACCCACAAACCAAGCAGTGGACAAGGGGAAAGCTAACGCTTGGTTTTAACCACTATCGAGAGACATTGTAATGCGGGTTCGCTTGGGGAATTCGAAGAGTTAGGACACACTGGTATGGAAAGAAAACATGGTTTAAACGTTTTTGGTGCGAACTACTTATCAAGTAGCACTCTGGATGAACCAGATGGGGAATGCAGAACAATCCAAGGTGCATGAAGACAAGAGAGTATGGAACAAGCTGTGGAAGCTATCCATTCCTCCAAAAGTATGAAACTTTGTGTGGCAGGCTAGCTCGGGCATCCTACCCACTCGTGTAAACTTGGCCTGTCGGAGAGTACCCATTGATCCTAAGTGTGCGGTGTGTGGTTTGAGTGATGAGACGACCTTTCACATCCTTTGGCAGTGCCCGTTAGCGCGTAACATGTGGGCACTTGTTTGGGGAAAACTGCAAAAATGCGACTCCTCGGCTAGGACTTTCTTTTACTTAGCCCAAACGTTAAAGGAAAAGTTGTTCCACATGGTGTTTTCAATCCCATCCTCTTGCTAGTTTAGATAGTCTTTTGTCACCAAGATCAAGTCCAAATTAGAGAATAAAGAATGGCTTTAATAAGAAGGCCCAGTTTTCAACCCACTATGACCCCAATGTTTCTTTTCGACGCAAAATTTAAAGCAAGAAATTTTTAACTTAGGCCCATCCATGCTTATGAAGTTAACCTTAAAATCATGCTTTTTATAATAACTAGAAAGGCGTCAAGTTCCTCCTCCGACAGTTTGGACATCATAAACTGGAATAGTTGTAGAAAGTCTTCCTTCACACCTCCACACTTTTGTATTCGAGCAGTAAATCCAGCCCATACATCTTGTGTAGCACTACATTAACAAAGTGCATGAATCACAGATTCCGGACATCGTTGACATAAACCACACCTATCCTCCTTCAGAATTTGCTGTCTAACTAAGTTCACCTTTGATGGCAAAATATTAAGGCAAGCCCTCCAGCCAAAAACTTTTATTTTGCTAGGAACACAGAGTTGCCAAAACCTATTCCAGACCCGGTGATTTGCCCTCTATTCTGAGCTCTCTTCTCTTCCATTGGTGTCTCCAGCTAGCGTTCGAGCAACATCACACCCCGAGATTACTGTGTACTTTCCATTGCGACAATGCATCCACACCATTTTATCTTGCACCAGCCTCTGGATCAAACCGATTGAATATCATGTAAATCCGCTCAAAAAAAAAAAAAAAAAAAAAAACCCTAGTTTGATTACATTTTCTTAAGAGGCAAACATAATTTTTACGGTGGACCACTTAGGTTAGCCTATGCTTAGGACCATCCATCAATAACCCGACTTTGACGAATCTGGCCGACCAATAAAAGGATTCAAACCAACTATTTAGATAGGGACAGATCTTGGGCTTTTGCTTTGGCGATGTAATGGTGAGTTTTTGGCCCAATTCTTTAGTGAAGTGAGGAAGGCTCAAAATAATTTGTAAATGATATTTGTGATTCTGTGTTTTTTTTTTTGGTTGATTGAGTAGGTTTTTTTTTTTGGTGGGAAAAAGAGCAAACTAAGTAGGTGAAATATAGTAAGGTTAAAACATGTGGCATGTGGAAAAAAATTTCTCTCAATAATATGCAATCATTCAAAATAGTCCTTATCTATTAACATTTCTTTCCTCAATCCAAGCTTTAGCAGGTAATTGGGGATTGTGCTTGAAGGGAAAGCTTAGGTAGTCAAAAACTTTGTACACCATGGTTCTTTAAATAAACAAAGAAGTTGATGTTCTCATGTTCTGAACAACGATATGGAAACACGAGAAAATACAATGTAAGAAAATTTGAGAATTGTTATGTAATCCCTTTATCAATTGAGGATGTAAAAGATATGAATTTTACTTTATTTTTTTATGCAAGATATTCGGAGGTTGCAATTGTTGAATTGAATGATAGGACCCTTGTGGTCCCCACCTCAACAGAGTGATTGGCTAAAACTAAGGGTCTGTTTGAATTGAGGGGAAGAGAGGAAAAGTAGAGTAAAGTAGAGTAAATTTAGCCCAAAATTAGCCTATTTTTAGTCAACTCTACTCTACTCCCTTCCACTCTCCCTCTTTCCCTCCTCAAACCAAACGGGCCCTAAAGTAGGATGAAAATGAAAGTTAATAATGGAAAAATGATTGTTAAAATGAAGATAAAATTGCTAAAATGAGAAAAAGAAACGTAAATAAATAATCATTAGTGTTTGGTGCTTGCCTACCACTTTTGCTTTATCCCCCTACAAAGGCTATAAAATATGGTAGGTTCTAATTAGTTTAATTGGTAAAGTCTCTAATAATTAAATAAGAGATTTGGAGTTCAATCCTTATTTACATTAAAAACTGATTAGTGTCTTAGTCTAATAATAAAGAGTTTTCATCAAGAGCAAACATTATAGGTTGAAACCCTCTCTAAAAAAATTAAAAAAAAAAAAAAAAGCTATAATGATGTGGTGAGATTCGTGAGAATCCTATTGGGCCATGATCATTCTTGTATTTCCTAGCTTAGGTAGGATCATTTCTATCACCCATAATTTCTTTGTCATGCTCCTCTTGCATTATCCAAAATTTTTTTTCTATTATAACATAGTGAAGTACCAAAAATAATTTTAACGAATTTTATTTTTACACAAAGAGTACACATTTAAAAATCTTCTTATATTGTTTTTTTTTTCTATGTTTTTTTTTCCTTTTTAAATTTTTTATCAAGCATTAACAAATGAAGAGGAGAGTCATTTAAAAATAAAAGCTACAAATGGAAAATTGGGCTAAAGAATTTAAAAATCCATGGAGACCTAAATTTGCTAACAACTGAAAAATAATGAAGATAATAATTTTAAAAAAAGATATGAAGTATCCATTGATCATGATTTATATACTATGCAAAGAATGTGACATAATTTACATACACATGTGAATATAAAAATGCTATGCAATTAGGATGCATCAAGAAACTGAGTATGGTGGGTGGCAATTATAAGGACCCTTTTGCTTTTATGTAATCTCATTAAACATACACAAAGTTCAGGTTCAACATAGAATTTGAAGTATTATATCTGAACATCAATCAGCCTTTACGAAAAATAGGTTGATATTGGATAATATCCTTGTTGCCTATGAGTCACTTCACTATATGAATAATATGAGAACAAGGAAAACAGGATATATGACTGTAAAGCTAGATATGAGCAAAGCCTATGACCGTGTAGAGTGGGTGTACCTGGAGAATGTCATGAGAAAATTGGGTTTTTGTGAGAGGTGGATTGGTTTGATTATGGTGTGCATAAAAACAGTGACATATTCTATCCTGGTCAATGGTGAACTACAAGGACTCATTCAACCTACTAGGGGGATTAGACAAGGGGATCCACTGTCTCCCTTTCTCTTCTTGTTGTGCACAAAAAACTTACATGGACTCATACAACATTCTGTGAGAATGGGGGAGCTAAAAGGGCTATCCATCAGCCGGAATGGCCCTAAACTAACACATTTATTGTTTGCAGACGACAGTCTCCTTTTTTGTAGGTCAACCATTGAGGAGTGCAGAAAAATTTTGGAGATTCTGGAGATTTATGAGGAGGGGTCAGGCCAAAAGGTGAACAAAAACAAAACTGCTATTTTCTTTAGTTAATCCACTCCGGAAGCAACTAAAGTTGAGGTAAAGGAGGCTTTAGGCTTAAAAGAGATTGTACAGTATGACAAATATCTCAGGCTGCCATCTCTAATGGGGAGGAAGAAGAAGGAGAGTTTCAATTTCATCAAGGAAAAAGTTTGGAGAAAATTACAAGGCTGGGAAGGGAAGCTCTTATCTCAGGCGGGACGAGAGATCTTGATAAAAGCGGTCATTCAAGCAATTCCAACATATGCAATGGGGTGCTTTAAAATTCCGGTGGGACTTTGCCATGAGATCGAATCAATGGTCAGGAAATTTTGGTGGGGTCAAAGGGAAGATAAAAGGAAAATTCATTGGGTGAAATGGGGGGATTTGACAAAATCAAAGATGGAGGGGGGGGGGGGGTATGGGTTTTAGAGACTTAGAAATTTTCAATGATTCCTTGTTGGCAAAACACGCTTGGAGGCTCTTGCAAAATTCCGACTCACTTTTCTATAAATTTTTCAAAGCCCGTTTTTTCCCAAATTGCTCTATAATGGAGGCTAAGGAATCATCCGCTGGTTCCTACGCATGGAGGAGTATTTTAAATGGGAGAGATGTGCTACTTAGAGGTTATAGGTGGAGGGTGGGGAATGGGAGGTCTGTGCACATATGGCAGAGTAAATGGCTACCAAGAAAACACCCAACCAAAGTTCTTTCTCCTATCATTGATTCCATGGTAGATGCAAGGGTGGAGATATTGATAGATGAAGAGACACACAGTTGGAACCATTCTGTCATTGACGGCATATTTATTCCTGAAGAGGCTGAACTGATCAAGTCCATGCCATTGCCACAACAAGGTGTGGATGACAGACTCTTTTGGCCCTTCACTCAAACAGGGGCTTATACCAGCAAATCGGGATATCAGTATTTGAAGTCGAAGGAGGAAGACTCTAGTAGTGCAGTCCGTTCAGAGGAAGATAGGAAATTATGGCGTGGTATTTGGTCACTGAGGATACCAAACAAAGTTAAAAATTTCATTTGGAGGGTTAGCCGAAACTCCCTGCCCACCAAGGAAAATTTGGTGCGTCGAACTGTCATCGATAACCCGCTCTGTGATCGATGTTCTGGTGCTCATGAATCTGCCCTCCATGCCATGTGGTCATGTGCTGAATTGGACGTGGTCTAGGAGGACGTTACGTTATGGAGTTGCCGTGGTTCAATCACTTTCTTCACCTTCAAAGAGCTGCTGTCTTGGCTGATCAAAAACCAGCACCACGTGGAGCTCTTTTCAGTCACGGCGTGGACCATCTGGAATCAATGGAATCAAGTCAGACTTAATAAACCCAACTGTATCTCGCATCAAATCTCCCAACTCGCAAAGGAACGTTTGCAAGAATTCATGGCAGTTAATGCGCTCCCTCACTCAAGTCGAATTGGTCCTCCTACGGTGCAAAAATGGAAACCACCTGAGCATGGTCTGGTGAAAGTTAATTGCGATGGTGCTAGGTTCACGAAGGAACATAGTGCTGGGGTTGGGGTGGTCATTCGGAATAGTGAAGGCTTGGTTTTAGGCTCACTGTCGAAGCTGGTCCCTCAGGCTTACAGCCCCTTGGAAATTGAGGCGACGGCTATTGCAACCGCCTTGGAGTTTGCTTCTGATCTGGGTTTTCAAAGGGCTATCATTGAGACTGACTCACTTGTGTTGGTGAAGGCTTTGCAGGAAGATACGGAGTTCCTTTCAGCCATGGGCTTAGTTTTGGATGAGATTAGACGTAAGGTTAATTTTTTTAATGAATTACACTACTCTCATGTAAAGAGAGAGGGTAATATTGTTGCTCATAAATTAGCTCGTCATGCTATTTCTGTTTCGGATGTTGTAGTGTGGATGGAAGATGTTCCACCACTTTTATTTCCAGTTGTATTGGTTGACATAGCCGGTTTTTCTTAATTAGAATGAATTTCGTTCTTCCTCAAAAAAAAAAAAAAAAAACATAGAATTTGAAGTAACTTCTAACGTCCATGTCGTTGGATTAATTTTCTTTAAGAAAGGGCACCCCAAGGATACTTTACAACAATTTGTTTGTGCGTTTGGTTGTGTAAGGACAGATAATTATTCTTCATTTATTAGTGATTAATATAAGATTATATATATATATATATATAAAATTTTTTAGCATATGATTTTTCATTATACATGCATCATGCAAATTGATTATGAGATTCTGTGTTTGAAATCTCTAAACAAAAAATATGGGTCATTTTTAAAAGATTCTTCATTTTAATACATAATGTTTATTGGATAGGAGATTATATACATCTAAAAAATAGACAGATACTAAAAAAAGAAAAAATTTATTAATATCGTACTAAAATAAATAATGTTGACGTTATGTCAATGAGAAACAGTATGGAAAGTGGAAACACGAGGAAAAAGAAAAACTTTTGTAAGAAAATTTGAGAATTGCTATTTAATTCCCTTGTCAATTGATGGTAGTCTATTTATTAGTCTATTTTTAAACGCAACAGCTTCGAAGGTAGTTTGGCATGATTCACGTAGTCCAGCTGGTCACCATTCTTGGGTTGAATGATTAGGAACTTTGCACTTTGCAGTGCCCTTTATTAAGTGATTGACCAAACTAAAAGCAACATGATTGATTTGATGGGCAATGAATGAAAGGTAATAATGGAAAAAGTGAATAGGAAAATGAAAATGATTGATTGAAGAGGAGAAAAAAAAAATTGTAAAGTTGAATTTAATCAACCACTATATTGGCTTTATTCTGTGTCAAATTTACTTGTAATTTAGCAATTAGTAATCTTGTATTTAGGTGAGAATCATGTAAGGGTAGTGAGTGAAAGATTGTGAAGAAATGCTTAAAATTATGCAAGGATGCAGAGACTTACGGCTGGGATTTGCAGGTGACTCATAACTGGTAAGCTACCAACTACAGTACATGAGTGAAGCGTGCGAGAAGATGAACAGTCGCGCCAGCTGGAGCACTACAGGATAAAAAATCCAGTCTGACTGTTCTGTTATCTCGCGGCTTGAACTCGTAACTTAATCAAGTCGCGAGGCCAAGCCGCAGACCACCCTGTTTGGGAAAAACTAACTCTTTGCATTCCTTTCTCACTCAAGTATAAATACTTCTTATACTCACGAAATGTAAAGAGCTTCTAAAGAGAATTTTGAGAGAGAAACCCTAGAGAAAAACAAAATTCATTAATCCACAATCTTTCCATAGAAACTCTTCAAATTCATCTACTCTCATCCTCTCCATTGTTACATCCTTGAGAGGTTCTTACTCAAATCATTTTCTCACCGCACCCATATCTGCGAAAAGGCTATTTGGTGCTTTAGGAAGTAGTTAAGAAGGGACTAATGGTTATTGGTTGATGTTATAGGTTATAGTGGAATCCCATAAGCTAGAAAAGACAAAAGTTTAGCATAACCTCGTTGAAGTAAGAAGCTTGGAAGGCTTAGATATCTGGATAGATTAGGCTTGGAGGATCTATTGTTGTTCATGTATCCTAACTTCATTTTCTAGTAGATTATTGATCGCTTGGAAGGTGGTGAAGAGGTTTTACGCCAAGGGCTTCGGTTTCATCTTCGATAACACATCGTTGTGTTGTCCTTGTGTTTGCATCTCTCTTCCCTTAATCTTTGCCATTTAATTTTTGCTGTAGATGTGATTTTATTTGGTTTAGATTGTTTATCAATTCTGGTATAAGCTTATAATCAATTTCTGCACATACATTGTTTGATATAAAACTTGAATTGGTAATTTGTATTTTGGGGGTCTAAACGTTCATAGTGGTTTATACACTATTTGAACTTTCAATTGGTATTAGAGTGGTTGCACTCTCTGTGGTTTAAACACCTTAGTGCGATTCTTGACCCCTTATTGAGATGGACTGGTCTCAATCTTTAAATGCTCCACCATATTTTGATGATAGCAACTATGCTTTTTGGAAAGTCAGGATGATGGCATTTTTGTGTTCTATGGATAAAACCGTTTGGGATGCGATGGATATTGGATGGACTAGGCCGGAGGCTGCCAAATCCACATGGGATAAGGTAACCCTCACAGCATCTAATGCAAATAACAAAGCACTTAATGCTATTTTTTGTGGTGTGTCTCCAGAAGAATTTCACAGGATATCTCACATTTCCATTGCCAATGAGGCATGGCAGATGTTGGAGACCATATATGAGGAACAAAGAAAGTGAAGGATACCAAGCTATAGATGTTGACCACTCGTTTCGAGGAGCTAAAAATGAGTGAGGGCGAGTCCTTTGACTCTTTCCATAGCAAGCTGAATGAAATAGTAATCGGTAAGTTCAACTTGGGGGAGAAAACAGAGGACTCTAAAGTTATGAGGAAAATACTTCGTTCGTTGCCGAAGAGCACGGAGGTGACAGCGATTGAAGAGAGCAAAGACCTTGATGATATCAAAGTCCAAGAACTGATTGGCTCACTTCAGAACTATGAATTGACGTTGCCTACACAAAGGAAGAGCAAATCGCTTGCTCTTAAGACCATTAATGAAAGAGTGGAGGTCCATGACTCATCAGGTGAAGATGTTGTTGATAAGGATGTTGCATACCTTGTGAAAAATTTTCGAAAATTCTTGAAATTTGAGAACAATGGTAAATTTAGTGATAAAGGGAAATTCCAAAGTTCAGGAAGAGAGAAAAAGGAATTCAGAAAGAAAGATGGAAATGAATCCCAATCTACACAAGGAATCACTTGCTTCGAGTGTAACGGGCATGGACACTTCAAGAAAGAATGTCCCAATTATTTGAAATCAAAGGGCAAGATGTATGCCACAACTCTTAGTGACTCGGATTCATCAAATTCTAATTCTGAGGAAAGTTGTGATAGAGAAGGGAATTACTCCGCTTTTATGACCATTGCTTATGTTGAGTCTTCAGAGGACTTGAATTTACTTGTACAAGAGCTTGGGGAGCATAGTGATGAGGAATCAATGGGAATTGTCAAAGAATAAGATGGTGAAGAAGATGAGAACTCAGGGGGTCTTCAAGAAAACTTCAATTCACTCCTTGAGAAATCAAGAGAATATGCATGTATGGCCAAAGTAGTTGTGAAAAAGATGAAGAAGGCAGAGGAGGACTATAGAAGTCTCCTGGTGCGACATAAGGACGCAAAGTGTGAGATAGAGATGCTGAATGGAAAGCTGATAAAAGCTTATTCAAAGATAAAGTTTCTTGAGCTTGAGGTAGTTCAAGCAAATGCCAAGGTAGAGGGGGTCTCCACCAAGAAACTAGATGATGTCATTTCCTCTTAAAAACAATTTTTAGAAAAATCCAGGTTAGGATATATCGGAGAAAGCAATTCAACTATCAAAATCTCAAAAGAAGTGAAGTTTGTGCAAGCCAAAGAATCTCTTGTGGCTGCCTCTACACCTAAGATAGTAAGGGATGAAAAGAGAAAGAACGTGGCTGATCAAAGGGTGTTGAACAAGCCCTGTAATCAATTAGTGAGCAAACTTGAAGTTAGAGGGAAATCTCTTCCAAGATCACAAAGAGGTCTAAGAATGAACCACTTTTACCATCATTGTGGACTTTAGGGACACACCAAACCGAATTGTCATAAGTTTAGTGCATTGAAGAATGCTAATGATCAAAGGTCAAGAAGACCAAGAAGTGACAAGAGGACTTGGGCTGTTGAGTCATCAAGAGGTCGAAATGGTGATCCTGGTGTGATGGACGTGATGAAGATAATTGGTACATTCACCACCTGCTTGGAAAGCTTCACTAGAAGATAGCTCCCACCCCTACAAAGAAGAAGACTCCTACTAAAAAGGCTGATAAAAGATTGAAAATGGACCACAATCTGTTTAGATCTGTTCAACACTTTGAGAGATACAAAGATTCTTTCATGAAGGGAACAATTGTCCAAGAAAGGTTTGTGGACTTAGGTGACTTGAAGGATACCTTCATTCAAGACTGTTTTGAGGGCAGAGGATGGGATAAGTTCCTGAGTGACCTACTTGCTGTATGTGAGCCTTTAATAAGGGAATTCTATGCAAATGTTGTTATAAGGGAGAATGAATTGAATTGCTGGATCAAAGGTCATGAGTTCACCATAGATGTATATGATATTGATGAGGTTCTAGGACTTGAGGGATTAGAGGATCATGATTTCACCAATTACAAAGACAAGATGCTATCTATAGAAATTGTCCTGACTCAGATTGGTGGTGTTAAAGAAGGAAGATGTCTCAATATTAATGCCTTTCCTGCTGACATGAGGTGTCTGACCACCATCATGATGTTCAATTTGTATCCTATAAGGAAGCTAACTACACTTACTAATGCTAGAGCTATCTTCCTCATGGAGCTCAAGGAGAAAACTTTCATTGACATCAGCTCTCACATATTTGACACAATTGTGGATGAGACTAGAACCACCTCCAGGTCCAAGCTGATCTTTCCTAGCCTTCTCATGAGACTATTCAGAGCAAAATGTGTTGTAATCCCTCAAGATATCAGTCCCATGACTCTACTATCAGTCATAAACAAACTAACCATCACAATGATTATACAAGTTTGTCTTCTAGGTGATGAAGAAGAGGGTGATCAAGGAGAAGGTGATCCTATGGAAACTGAAGCAGAGGCTGCAGGACAGACATCCACATCCAGAAGTAGAGGTAAAAGGAGTAGGGTTTCAACCTCATCAACTGTACCTCCAGATGCATTTCAGATCATCCTAGAGAGGATTGATGGACTCAGAGAGGTCCAGAATGAACATACTAATAGGATGGCAGCAATTCAGGATCAGCTCAACATACTTTTCAGCCAAGTTTGCTAGCCTCAACAACCAACAGTGACCCTTTAGCCATTCCAGTCAAAAAAGCGGAAAATTTTTTAGAAGCAACTCTTGAGGGGGAGTCCCATTTTGAAGGGGAGAATCCAAAAATAGTGTTTAAAAATAAAGATACTTTTTCTTATAGTTTAAGAGTTTCACAGATTCTAAAGTTAAGTGTGAGTGAGTTTTGATCAACTGTTTCCAACTCATGCGTTAAGTCTAGAGTTTGTTGTAGGGTTTTGTCACACAATAACCAAAGGGGGAGATTGTAAGGTTGAATTTAATCAACCATTGTATTGGCTTTATTCTGTGTCAAATTTGATTGTAATTTAGTAATTAGTAACCCTGTATTTAGGTGGGAATCATGTAATGGTAGTGAGTGAGAGAGTGTGAAGAAATGCTCAAGATTGTGTAAGGATGTAGAGACTTTAGCTGGGACTCGCGGATGACTTGCGACTAGCAAGCCACCAACTATAGCACACAAGTGAAGTGTGCGAGAAGATGAATAGTCGTGCTAGTTGGAGCACTACAGGACAAAAAGTCTAGCCTGACTGTTCTGTTATCTCGTGGCTTGAACTTGCGACTTAGTCAAGTCGCGAGGCCAAGCCGCTAGACCACTCTATTTGGAAAAAACTGACTCTTCGGATTCCTTTCTCACCCAAGTATAAATAGTCCTTATACCCACAAAATGTAGAGAGATTCTAGAGAGAATTTTGAGAGAGAAATCCTAGAGAAAAACAAGATTGATTCATCCACAATCTTCACATAGAGACTCTTCAAATTCCTCTACTCTCATCCTCTCCATTGTTACATCCTTGAGAGGTTCTTACCCAAATCCTTTTCTTACCATACTCATATCTGTGAGAAGACTATATGGTGCTTTGGGAAGTAGTTAAGAAGGGACCAATAGTTATTGGTTGATGCTATGGGTTATAGCGAAAATCGGTAAGCTAGAAAAGACAAACGTTCAGTGTATCCTCGTTGGAGCAAGAAGCTTGGAGAGATTAGGTACCTGGGTAGATTAGGCTTGGAGGGTCTATTGATGTTCATGTATTCCAATTTCATTTTCTAGTAGATTATTGACCGCTTGGAGGGCGGCGAAGAGATTTTACGTCGATGGCTTCGATTTCCTCTTCGATAACACATCTTGTGTTGTCCTTGTGTTTGCATCTCTCTTCCCTTAATCTTTGCCATTTAATTTCTGTTGTGGATATGATTTTATTTGGTTTAGATTATTTATCAATTCTGGTATAAGCTTATAATCATTTTTCGCACATACATTGCTTGATATAAACCTTGAATTGGTAATTTGTATCTTGGGGGTCTAAACGCTCATAGTGGTTTATACAGTATTTGAACTTTCAAAGGTGATTATAGAATTATAGAAACAAGAGAAGAGAATCAAGAGATAGAATTATAGAAACAAAAAATAGAGGTGATCACGTGGGCTTGGCCATTGCCTATTGGTTATTGCCTCCCACTTTTACATTATCTCACTATTGCCATGTCGAGAATCAAAAGTGAAATCATTAGATCCTAAAAAAAAAAAAAATCATCTAAAGATGATAAGCACAAATTATTGTTTTCAAGTAAAAAAATTTAAGGTTATTTTTGGTAATAGCTTTTTTTTTTCTTTTTTTTTTTTTA
This sequence comes from Quercus variabilis, assembly GCA_030445155.1. Lineage (NCBI taxonomy): Eukaryota > Viridiplantae > Streptophyta > Magnoliopsida > Fagales > Fagaceae > Quercus > Quercus variabilis. The sequence goes on along the minus strand of CP129453.1, from coordinate 6,199,402 downwards.
AATTTGTTTTTGAAAATATAAAGAAAAAACAATTTTTTTTTTGTATTTTTTTTAAAAAAAAACATGTTGGGTTAGTTGAAATTAAAAAAAAAAAAAATTAGAGAAAAAAAATAGAAAATACTAAAATATTTTGTTACTAGGATTTGAACTCTAATATTAACTTATTAAATGAGATAGATTCATTAAATTAAATTCGTATTTTCATTGATATTTGAAAATTAGAAACTGAAAATAGTCTTTTGCATGTTTTCAGTTTCTTTCACAAATTGAGTTTTGAGAATAGTTTTTGTTTTCTGTTTATTTTGGGTTTTCAAACAAGTTTTTCAGTCACAAAAACAAAAACAAAAAATTGTTTTAGTTGATAACACTGTAGAAATTAGCCGATGGTAGAGTTATACATCGTTCCTACTTCCTAACCATTCAATTCATGATCTCTCTGGAGATTTTGAAGTAATTATAATATTTAAGATCCAACCATTCCTCATATTCTTATAGTTTATAAATTATAATTTGAATATGTAAATTTCAAAGATGTTGTGTTTTTTAAGTCAGTGGAGTATAATTACTTTTACTTATCTAAAAAAAAAGTAGAAGAATGAGAAAAAGATTCAATCATGTTGCTGGTAATGCTTATAATGCTTGCCTTGTGGATGTCTCACCTGCTTTTATACTGCCTTAAAAAGAAAGAAAAAAAGACTAACCCTTAAGGTATCCCACTTAAAACAACCTTGTCAAAAGATGTATCCCACTTTTGCATTAGAGGTTTAGACTCCAAGCTTGACTAATATTAGATGTTTAATATTAACTCTTTAAAATACTATTCTAATTGTCGATATTTCTTATAGTTGTTCATATGGGTTATGACATTCAAGCTAATGAGAGCTATGCATTTTGCAGCTACCTCTTTAATCCAGGTCGGTGAAGTTTGTTACTGCGAAAAGGAACTCTTGATATATAAGGTTTGTTTGGATACAACTTATTTTTGCTGAAACTAAAAACTGAAACTAAAAACGGAAAACATAATTTTTAAATGTATGAATAGTACTGTGGGACTCATTTTTATTATTATTTTTTTTTAATAAAGTAGTTGTGAGTCTTGTGAACAGTGTAATTTGTCTTTTGCACAGTGAATCCATGTGCATGAATAGTGCAGTTACTATTCATACACACTGAAAAAAAGAAAAAAAAAAAAAGAAAAAAAGAAAAGGAAGGAAACATGATTCAATAAACGCAAACACACAAATAAATTGAATCCAAATGCTCTAATAGTTTGTATATTAGCTGTTGTATTCCTGACAATGTATTTTTCCTGAATCCATTGTTGACCAACCTCTTGTTGGATGTACATCAAGTTGTGCCTCTTTCTCTAAGACCTGCAGTCTCTAAAACCTCTTAAGCAATTTTTTAAAATCCTTTTGGGTTATAAGTTGTCCTTTTGAGGTACATCACTAAAGAATAGTGCTATGTTGTAGTCCTTGATTTTGGCTAATTAGATTTTAATTTTAAGAAAGATTGTTTGAGCAAGAAAGACATCGAATAAGCAGAAAATGAAAGCCTAGTAGCCCTATTGAGACTTGAGAGTGACAATTAGCCAGATGCAATTCTGGATTACGGCATTGAATTTGGAGCTTAGTAATTGAATTCCAAAAGAATTCCAGAACAGGAATATGTGATGTCTAGTAATTAAATAACCAAGTTAGGTCAAGAACAATATTGTTGGAATTTGGATATACTTTGTTGGATTCCTATATAAAAAAGAAAAAAAAATCTTTTGCTTTTTTATGGCAGAACAATATTGCTTTTTTCTCTCTAGGTTCTCCCAAGAGTCCCAGAGGTGAAACTTTTTTCGTCTTTGTACGAATAGTTCTCTCATCGTCACGGTAGAAACGTTTGGTTCACGCTTAATGATCAGGAAGCCGTGGATGATATCTTGAATAAATGTTGCAGTTTAAAGCTTTCAGAGAGGGAGGGAACAGAGATTGTTATAGGTGCTCCAGTGATAGAAAGTAATAGAGTGTTGGCCAGGAAGTTCTTCACGAAACGGCGAGTTAATCTGGAGTCGGTGGTGCGGGTTCTGAGATCGATCTGGAAAACGAACAAGAGCTTCGAGGTGAGTGACTTAGGAGATAACAAGGCACTCTTTCTTTTCCAGAATGAGGATGATGCAGACAAAGTCCTCTCCAAGGCCCTTGGTCCTTTGACAAATATCTCCTTGCCTTGCACAAATTGAAAACAGGGGAGGCGGTGAGTAAGATCAATTTTGACAAGATGACGCTATGGATCCAAGTCCACGTTATCCCAACCACGTACCAAACCAAGGAGGTGGGGTATAGCATTGGGACCACCATTGGGTCGGTGGAATGTGTGGATGTGAATGAAAAGGGCTTCTGCCTTGGAAGTTTCATGCAAATAAAGGTAATGATAGACATTTCACATCCACTGTGTAGAGGCCGGAAGGTTCGATTGGGAGAACTGAACCAATTTTGGGTTGACTTCAAGTACGAGCGAATGCCAATATTTTGCTATCTTTGTGGCATGGTGACCCACAATGAAAATGATTGTCTGGTGGGGCTCCGTCGTACTGAACAGATGAATGCAAATGACAAGCTGTATGGGCCATGGTTGAGGGCAACGCAGGAAAGACTTCAGAAACCACAACTAGTCTTGGCACCATCTCAAGTCAGCGATAGAGAGGTACAAAAGAACGTAGACGTCCATGCTTAGGCTGCCTCGAGATCGGACCGGCATCTGTGAAGTGCTGTGAAGGAAACCCATCCCCAAACGACGGCGGTAAAGGACAATGGAAAAGATAGGGCTGACGTAGGGGTTGTGGGCGCAGTTACCGAGGTGGAAATCCCGAGAATCCCTCACGCGCAGCGAAGCTGTCAGTTCGAGGAGCAGCTAAAGGAGATTAACGCAGCAATTTTTGGGGATATGGCTGACACAACAAATCACCATCATGCAGAGCAGAGCACGGATATGACCAAGATGATACAGAAAAATGCTCAGTCCACTCATGCGTAAATGAAGGAGGAAGATGCTACCAGACATATTGGGTCCCAGGAAATGTTAAATAACAACATCTTGACACCACCTGGGCCACAAATGCAAAACGGGACAGCCAATAAAGCTCAGGTAAACTTTACAACTCTTACTCCTTTCATTTTGGGCTAAACCTCACCATCCAGCTCTACAAAACCCAAACCGAAAAAATCCAGCCAAGTAAATTTAAGGAAAAGCCGTGTGGGACCAGCTATGCAAAGAAAAGAAAATTTTCTACATAAAGTGATAGAGAGAGTGAAAAGCAATGGCTTGGGAATGGGTACCATGATGGAGGTATAGCATAATGAAAAGTGTGGTAAGCGGAGAACTCACTCTCCCTTGAAAGACATTTTGGGTACGATGGAGAATGTGAAGAGGAACAAGGTAGAAGGGGATGTCATGGCCCTTAGTAAACTCATGGCTCAAGAGTTGGGATTAGTGGTGGCTGCAAGTCAACCCTGCCGGAAGCAATGAGTGCATTAAGTTGGAACTGTAGGGGGTTTGGGAACCCCTTCACAGTTAAAGCACTCCACAAAGTTGTGGTGGAGGAAGATCCCACTTTAGTCTTCCTAATAGAGACTAAGCACAATGTTACTGAAATGAAATGGATCCAAAGGAAGTTAGACAGAAAACAGGGGCTTGTGGTGCCTTGTATTCGTCGGGGGGGTGGACTGGCTCTCTTATGGCGGTGTTCTACGATTGTGGAGGTGCAAACATACTCAGCCAACCATATTGATGCTATCATTTCGGAGAATCAGGGTGCAAAGAAATAAAGGTTCACCGAGTTTTATGGGCACCCCGAAACTAGTAGGCGTAATGAATCTTAGGCTTTGCTTTCAAGGCTCAGTACTCGTAATGATTTACCTTGGGTGTGTATAGGGGATTATAATGAACTCATTTTTGCAAGTGAAAAGGAGGGTGGTAATGCTAGACCGGAGGGTCAGATGAAACAAGTTTGGGATGTAATAAATAGATGCAACCTTAGGGACTTGGGTTATAAGGGCTCGACTTTCACTTGGTAGCGGAGGTTGGGTAACTGCGGATGGATACAAGAAAGGCTAGACCGTGCACTGGTCTCTACCAATTGGGTGGGGATGTTCCTATGCACTAACGTATTCCATATTGCTTCCTTGACATCTGACCATAGTATACAACTCCTAAAGGCATTCAACTCTCCTCGGCAGAAGTTTAGGAGACCAAAATTTTTTCGGTTTGAAGCCATGTGGCTCTGAGATGAGGTGTGTAGTGAAGTGGTTCAGGAAGCTTAGGTAAGAGAAGAAAACAGGGGAGCTCAATGGCCAATTGCTAGCTGCCGGGATGAATGCCAATCTGCACTGACGACATGGAACAAAAGTGTTTTTGGCCACATGGGTAGAAGAGTCACAGTATTGCAAAAGAAGCTCCAAACTCTGGAGAATTCAAACTTGGGGGGCACAGCCTTGAATGATCTCCATGAGGTTAGATTAGAGTTAAACAAAGCACTTACCATTGAGGAAGATATATGGCATCAGAGGTCCAGGAGTAGTTGGTTGAAAGTAGGGGACAAGAATACAACTTTCTTCCACACCAAAGCATCCAACCACATGCATCGTAACACTATAGCCAGGGTGCGGGACTCCAACAACATGTGGATAGAAGATGAGGAGCAGATTGGCATTGAATTTGTACAATATTTTGATGGCCTCTATACCTCCTCTAGCCCTCAGATTGAAGGGGAGCTTATTGATGCCATCCAGCCAAAAGTATCAGCCCGGATGAATACCAACTGATCAGGGAGTTCTAGGCAGTGGAAGTTAAGAAAGCATTGAAGCAGATGCACCCCATGACGGGCCCGGACCCAGATGGTATGCCCCCTGTATTTTATCAACATTACTGGCCTACTGTTAGAGAGACTGTTATATGTAATACCTTAAATTTATTTAACCATGGCACAACCCCGCCCAAATTCCATGAGGCACATATTGTGCTCCTACCAAAAATGAAAGAACCGGAAAGGGTCACAGATTATCGACCGATAAGCTTGTGCAATGTGGCTTATAAATTGGCTTCAAAAGTGGTGGCAAACAGAATGAAGGTAGTGCTGCAGGAAGTTGTGTGTGAAAACCAAAGTGCTTTTGTGGCAGAGAGGCTAATCACGAATAATATTTTAGTGGCTCATGAAGTGATGAATCATATCGGCAAGCGAAGAACAGCCAAATGTGGGGAAATGGCATTGAAATTAGACATGAGTAAAGCCTATGACCAGGTTGAATGGGTGCAAATAGTTATGAGATGCGTGTCGTCGGTCTTTTATGCAGTGAGATTTAATGGCAGGCCTTTTGGGTAAATACGTCCGACCCGTGGGCTTCGACAGGGCAACCCCTTCTCTCCATACCTCTTTCTCCTTTGTGCAGAGGGACTATCTGCTCTTCTCCACAGTTCTGTTCAACGGCAAAGATTAAGAGGAGTGGCTACCTCGAGTAGGGGTCCTAGAGCATCCCATCTTTTTTTCGCAGATGACAGCCTAATTTTTGGGAGGGCCTCGTTGGAGGAATGCACTGAAATACAAAGGGTGCTTCAAGTGTATGAACAGTCATCTGGGCAATAGTTAAATCGGTCCAAAACCTCTTTATTTTTCAAGCCTAACACAGCTGAGGAGTTAAAGGAGTCAATTAAGGCAATGTTTGGTGCAAGTGAAATTCGGCCTCATGAATCCTACCTCGGGCTACCATCCTTGGTGGGTCGGTCAAAAAACAATACTTTTGCCAATTTGAAACAAAGGGTCGCCAACAAAGTGTCGGGATGGAAGGAAAAACTCTTGACAACGGCTGGGAAGGAAATATTGATCAAAGCGGTTGCACAGGCAGTATTGTCTTACTCCATGTCATGTTTTTTCTTGCCTAAGAAATTATGTGATGAACTCACTAGCTTGATTCGGCAGTTTTGGTGGGGTCAGGTTAAATATGAGAAAAAACTTGCCTGGTTAAGTTGGGACAAGCTATGCATGCCTAAGGAAATGGGCGGCATGGGGTTTAGGGATTTGAGGCTGTTCAATTTGGCACTTATGGCAAAGCAAGGGTGGAGGTTATAGACTAACTCCACTTCTCTATTTGCCCCTTTTTTTAAGGCTAAGTACTTCCCCCACTGTTCCTTCTTAGAGGCTAATTTAGGCTGCCAACCTTCTTATGCTTAGCGAAGCATAATGGCGGCCCAAGGGGTGGTAAAAAGGGGCACGAGGTGGCAAATAGGCTTTGGGGAGAGTGTGTGAGTGTGGTGCGACAAATGGATTCTGAAACCGACCTCATACAGTGTTGTCACAAGGGAAGATGCTTGCCTAAATATTGCTCTAGTTTGTGACCTCATAAACATAGCATCTATGGAGTGAAAAGTGGAACGTGTCCGAGGCTGCTTCACAAAAGAGGATGCTGATGCTATTTTAAGCATCCCACTAAGCTTGCATCGGCCCAAGGATGGGTTGATATGGGCAGAATCACCAAGTGGTAAATTTACGGTCAAAAGCACATACAGGGTGGCTTATGAGGTGAACAAGGGTGGCGGCAAAGTGGAATGCTCGAACCCTTCGGTGTGGAAGAAAGTATGGAAGGGATTGTGGAGAATGAACCTTCCTCATAAAGTCAAGCATTTTGCTTGGAAGGCTGCTAGGGACATCCTGGCTTCTAAAGAGGCACTGCAGTAGAGGCACATCGTGGTGGATGGTGGCTGTGCTCTTTGCGGGAACCCAACGGAAAACATTCTCCATATTCTCTGGTTTTGTGATCACGCCAAGGAGGTATGGAACATGAGTAAGTTCTCTCTCCCTTTGATATTGGGCCCAATTGGTGTTTCTTGGATGTTATGGAAAAGCTCTAAACGTATGAGGAGGTGTATCATAGTTTGGCAGAACAGTTTGTTTCTGTGTGCTGGGGTATTTGGAAAGAGAGGAATGTCATTTGAACTGGTGGGAGGGGTAAACCTAGTAGGGTCACTTTGAAGACCTCCCTTGGCTTAATGGATGAGTTTTAGGTGGCCAATGAGGGTACGGGGAAGCCTACAGTGGTTGGGCGGGAACTGATATGGTGGGCGCCTCCGCTCCTAGGACAGTACAAGGTTAACTCAGATGGTGCAGTGTTTGGAAACCAAAGAAAGGTGGGGCTGGGCGTGATGGTCCATGACAGCAATGGGAAGGTGATTGTTGCTTTAAGCAAGCCCATGGTGGGTCCCCTTGGCACGCTTGAGACGGAAGCCAAGGCGTTGGAGGTTGGCATGTGCTTCGCACTAGACATAGGCATCCGAGAAGTGGTGTTTGAGTGTGATGCGTTGGAAGTCTTCAATGCTGTCCAGGGGTTAGCGGCACCAAGTTCTTCGACCCTCTTCATCATGGATGGCATCCTCCAGCAAGCTAGTTGTTTCAGGTCATGTTGTTTCACTCACACAAAAAGGTAGGGAAGTGTCCCTGCCCACATGTTAGCACAATATTCTAAGTCTTAATTAGTTATGTTGCTTGGGTAGAATCTTGCCCGAGCCATATTGAGTGGGCCTATGCCCAGGATATGGATGTAGCTACTATTGCTTACCTATTGATTACAATGTCAGTATTTCCTATTAAAAAAAACATGACATTCCAGAAAAAGAAAAGGAAATGATGCCATTGAAAATGATTTCATTCAGCAGTAAAAAGTTTACCCGTGACGTGATAGATGGTGATGCAGAATTGTAGAGGATTGGACCTCCATATCTATTTTTAATCATGACTCAAGCTAATTGGTTTGTGTTGATGAGCATAAGAGCATTCACAGCAGTGAAGGCAAAATTTTAGCTATTTAGCTACACAAAAAGTCACTTTATTTATTTTACCTACACTCATGCTGCAGTAGTGGATCTATTTTAGCTTTTAACACAATAAAATAATATACACATCACAATAAAATAATATAATCACTACAATAAAATAATATATCCTACTACCCAAAATAACAACCAAAGCCCCAACCACAACCACTCTACCTTCAGCCACCACCACCACCACCACCAGCAGTCCATAGCAGAGAAAAAAAATAAAAAAAACCCACAGCACCACAAAGCACGGCACAACCACCGCCAACACAGCACCACAAAACAAACCCACTCTACCATCAGCCACACCCACAACCACCACCACAGCTCATAACAAAGAAAAAAAAAATCAACCAAGCCCATACCCACCCGACCCACCAGGCAACACCCACACCACGGCAATCAAATTCAAGCAATGCAAAAAAAAAAAAAAAAAAAAAAAAAAAAAAAAAAAAACCTAAAGCTTGGATCGACAGAAAACCAAAGCATTAAGTGGAGGAAGAAAGCGGTGGCTTCAATAATGAAACCCAGAGCTTGGATCGACGAATGAAACCCACGAAATCCAGAGCTTGGGTCTGATCGACGAGATGGGTCTTTTGGCAAAAAGGGTGGGGAGATCGGCGAGATGGGTTTTTTTGGCAGAAAGGGTGGGGAGATTGGAGAGATGGGTTGGCGCCGGTGATGGGTCGAAGCTAGGCTAGCGGCTGGGCTGTGAGACCAGGTTGGCAGTGGAGGAAGAAGAGAGAAGATGAGGAAAGTGGAGGAAGAAAGAAGAAAGAAGAGAAGTCGGAGAGAGAAAGAGAATGGGAAATATATATTTAATGAGAGAAGAGAGAGAGTGTATTAAAAAAATATTTTTTTTTTAGATGTGAGCTACAGTGCACATCTAAAGATAGATGTGCATTGTAGCTGAGGAGCTAAATTTTTTAGATTTAGCTCCACTGCTGCGTGGTGTTTTTTGTGGTTGAGAGCTAAAAAAATAGCATTATACCTATATAGCACTACTGCTGTGGATGCTCTAAAGTTAAATAATGCTATAGACAAGTCCAAAAGCTACAATAATTTCATAATATTTTTATATTAAGTTGTCAAAAAAATGAAATTTAGAAATGTTATAAAATTTATGTGACTTTTTATTGTATCCCTTGCATTATTTTTCCAAGTCTTAAACTGACTGGGCGAAATAAAAGTAACTTTCGACGAGATAAGAAAGTAGGAGGCAAATTCCTTTTCTTTTTTTTTTCTTTTTTTCTTTTTTTTTTTACTAAGTGATCTTTGGACTATATACTTATATAGCCCATATATAATACCATGCCCAAGAGATGCGTTCATGTACCAAAACGATGGCCTCTAAGAAGTTCATCACCTGGGGGCTTCTCTTCATTTTGACGTTTCTATTGGCCTCAGAAGCGGCATCCAAGAAAGTACTTGAGACTTCCGAGCTTGGCAATTCAAGTAACTCTGTTCTTATTCTTGGTTTTTATTTTCAGTTTGCTTCTTTGTATTATTCTCATTTGATTAAGATGAATCGAGTGAAAAAGAAAATGAAATAAGTTAAAAGCTTATTTGCTTTAAAGCTATTTTTGGTGGGTTAGAGTGGAATTGTGGAAACACACACTCTCTCTCATAACACTAGGTTAACAAGATAAAACAACTTCGAAAATTTCAATAGAAATATTATCACGAGTCAATGATATTTCATACTCTTATCAAAAGCGATTACTATATTTTATGCTTGGATATATTTTTAATAGTTTATGTATCTTTTATATAAATTTTTTAAAGCACCTTTCATATACTTCTTTACATTGAAAGGCAATGATGTTAGAGGTACTACAAATTTCTTAATAAACTAGTATGTCAACTTTTAAATATACAAAAAAAAAAAAAAAAAAAAAAAACCAGTCATTGCGTGTGGTTCATGTCCAAACAAAGAACAATTTGAAATTAATCAAGGACATTCATAACAAATTTCATTACAGTTGAGATAGAATGAGTGGTAAGCAATCCAACAAATTATCCAACAACCCAAATCAACAGCAACGACGATAAAAACTTCAAAAATATACCTACATCCAACAAACCCACTAATAAGTGTGTCAATGTAGTTTAGAGAGAGATTATTGTTAAATTGACATATCAGAATGTAAGATTTTTTATTATTAAAAAAATAAGAAGTCTGTAAGCCTTTTCATTTAAAGGTTGTAATTTGAAAATGTTTTAATTTTGCGACATTATTGTCTTGTTCTTTTAGAGGTGAGAGGTGTTCCGACGCCTCCAAAAGCACCATCACCCGGGATCCATTTTGGAGTAGGTTATGGTAATAAGCAATCCAGAAAGTCATCAACTCTAGGTATTGTAACTCAAGCACTTTTTTTCTTTGTAATTGTTGACATATTAATTTGTAAGCTTTTTATGGTAAAATTGAAAGGATTTCTAATATGTCACAATTTTAAAAGAGTCTTAATTTTTGCGGTATTATTGTTTTAAATTTTCAGAGGGGAACAATGCTAGAGGCTTGGTACCTCCGGCAGCACCAAATCCTGGTGTCCATATTCCTCCGAGCAGTCGAACTTAAGTTGAGATATGTAGCACATAAATAAAAGGAGTGAATGAATTCGCTGCCTCCATTACTTGGTGATTTAATAAGCTACAAAACTTTGATGTTACAAGCTATCCGATCTGAAAATTCATGCCATGTGACTTGTGATTATTGTCGCTGTGACACACGTTTAGTGCACATTATTGTACCTTTGGAATTCTATTAAACTTTTTCAATATAAATATGGCCTCTCGAATTTTGTTGTTGATAATTTGATAGTTACAATAATGCGGAAGTATTCGAACTCTGAATGTCATGGAAAGTATTTGCAGATGCAGCTATCATCACTAAACCCGGACTTCCATATCACCAAAATATTGTGGAAAATGCCAAAAGTTATTTATCAATTTTACTGCAAAAAATTTATAAAATGATGTGGTTGAAAATATACCAAAAGTATTATAGCTTAATTGACACCTCCCAATTAAAAACTTTTGAAATCATGCCTAAACTTCTAAAATCGCATAAAAAGTTAAAAACAACCGTCAAGATCCTCAAAACAATTCAAGAACTCTGGAACCGTACAAAGCCCAACAATGGCCCAAATATCATGGTGCTTATTATCTTTTTGTATTGGATCCTGTTGTCTCTACCGTAATTCCTCAATTCGAATAATTTTGTAGGTCTCATGAGGCAATGAGGCCATTTTGAAGAAATTTGATTTAATTATGCCTTTGATTGTGGTCTAGTTGGCCATTTTTTAACTAGTACAATCTATTGCGGAGATTCTCAATCTCACTAAGAGTTCTTGATTTTGAAAAGAGCAAATAATTAAAAGGCTCCACAATAAAATTAGTGTGCTTCTAATGTGATATGTACGTGACTCATATTTTTACAGAGTTCAAGATATCAGGTTGGTTTGGTTCCCTTCTTCAAACTCTTTTCAGTTATTTAGTTAGAGAGGGGCTAATTTTCTTTCTAGTTGCATCCTCATTTTTTAGATGTCCTTGGAAAGCTTTCAAAAAACTTATATAGCAAAAAACAGTACTAAGTTAAATCTTCTCAGTTACAAAGTTAAGATATATAGCAAAAACCAATACTTTTCTTTTTTGGTAATAAGACCACAACATTGTAATTTTAGACTCATCGGTCTCAGATTTATGCAAATGAGATGTCGTTCGAAGATTTATGGTACCAATTTTTTGTTTATGCTTTTTTTTTTTGTGGCACCCAGTGTTCTAGGATTCTGACAAGTCACGGGTTTAAGAACATTTTAATGCAAATGTGCTTCAAAATTTTCTCATTTTCTTGGGTTGGGATCATGTCTCAGAGATTTCATAATCATGACTTCTCAGATCGAAGCTCATTGTGTGGTCTTTCAAATGAAACATAATTTCAGACATTGTTGGACACATTTTGACTGATGTCAAACGTAAGTTACGTAATTCAAAGTTTTCCATACTTCGGCCAAAAGAGGACTTGTATATTGAGTAACTTTCGATCCTCAACCCAAATCCCTGAAGACCCTCACTTGAGAATTTCTTTAGCTGACACAAGAGTAGCATGATTACAAGCATAGATTATCAGATTGAAAATAACATTCCTAGAATGTGAAGCTGCTCATTTAATATCTTCTACCAGAACACCAAATTCTGATAAACCTGGCTCAGGTTGCTGCTGTGCTGAACAAAGCCTTATGAAAGTTAACTGCACTTCAGTTGTAACTTGTAATTTTTACTAATACTATCCAAGGACTAGCTTTCAAGTTTCATCTCTACGAACGGTTTAGACAATTAAGAGTGACAATTAGCCAAATACAATTCCAGACTACGGCATTGGTTCAGCTTTGTAATCGAAATTCCAATGAATTCCAGAACAGGAAAACTTGAAATCTAGTAATTTAATAACCAAGGGTCAAGTCAAGAGCAATATAGTTGGAATTTGGAAATATTTTTTTTGATTTTCTCTTTAAAGAAAAAAAAAAAAAAAAAAAAAAAAAAAAAAAAAAACACTACTCGTTTCTTTGTGGAGGAAGAGATTTAAATGTTCCTGGAAGTTTAACAAAATCAACGATCCTCCAGCAAAAGAAAAGAAAACAACACCATTGAAAATATTTAAAAGGTCATCTTAACAGGTATTTTTAGGGCCATTGTTAATAAATCATTTTGAGAAAATTTTGATACAACTTTTATGAAAAATATAGAAAACTAAATTATTTATTTTTTTCTTTTTCAGTAAAAAGTTTCTAAAAATATATTTTAAATCAATGTCTTTAGGGTTTCTCAAAAAAAAAAAAATCAACGTCTTTAGGAAATTCGTTAACATTTCTCATATTTAAATTCAAGAGTAAACATTTTACCTGTGACAGACACTGATGCAGGGGATTGGACACCATCAACTATTTTAGTCATGACTAAAACTAATTGGTTTGTGTGTTCTTGAGCATAAATTTTTCCAAGTCTTAAAGCCTTGGAAAAATTTACCTCCTTCCCCTCTGGTGGGGCAAAATAAAGAACCTTGTGAAACGATAAGGTATCCCACTTTTGCATTAGAGGTTTAGATTTCAAGCTTGACTAATATTAGATGTTAATGCTTACTCTTTAAAATACTATTTTAATTTTCAATCTTTCTTGTAGTTGTTCATATGGCTATATGACATTCAAGCTGATGAGAGCTTTGCATTTTGCAGCTACTTCTTTAATCCAGGCCGGTGAAGTTTGTTACTGTGAAAAGGAACTCTTGATATATAGTTTGTATATTTGCTGTTGTATTCCCAACACTGTATATTTCCCGAATCCATTGTTGACCAGCCTCTTATTGGATGTTAGATGTACATCAAGTTGTGCCTCTTTCTCAAAGACCTGCAGTCTCTAAAGCCTCTAAGCAATTTTTAAAAATCCTTTTAGGTTTTGAAGTTGTAATTTTGAGATACATCACTAAAGAATAGTGCTATGTTGTTGTACTTGTTACCAAAAAAAGCAGGGAATATTGTTTTTTGCTATATAAGTCCTTGACTTTGGCTAATTAGATTTTAGTTTTTTAAAAGATTGGTTGAGCAAGAAAGACATCAAATAAGCAGAAAGTGAAAGCCTAGTAGCCCGATTGAGAGGGACAATTAGCCTGATGCAATTCCGGACTACGGCATTGGAGCTTAGTAATCGAATTCCAAAGGAGTCTAGAACAGGAAAACATGATATCTAGTAATTAAATAATCAAGTTAGGTCAAGAACAGTATTGTTGGAATTTGGATATACTTTGTTGGATTCCTTTTAAAAAAAACAAAAAAAATCTTTTGCTTCTTTATGGAAGAAGATTTAGTAGTACATTTCGGCGGAAGTTTAGTGCAATCAATGACATTCCAGAAAAAAAGAAACGGAAATGATGCCATTGAAAATGGTTTGATTCAGAAGTAAAAAGTTTAGATATTGATGCAGAGGATTGGACATCCATATCTATTTTTAATCATGACTCAAGCTATTTTTATTTTTATATTTTTTGGTTGTTGAGAAAGATGACTCAAGCTAATTGGTTTGTGTTTTTGGGCATAAAGTTTTGAGTAATGCTATAGACATGTCAAAAAGTCACAACAATTTCACAATATTTTTAGATTAGCATGTCAAAAAATGTAAATTGGAGATTGTGATGGGTCCATGTATGAATTGACATACTAATTTAGGAATGTTATGAAATTGTTGTGACTTTTTGTTGTGCACTAGAATTATTTTTCCAAGTCTTAACAAAATAAAAGTAACTTTGGGATAAGATAAGTAAGAAAGTAGGAGGCAAATTCCTTCTTCTTCTTCTTCTTCTTCTCTTATTTATTTTTATTTTTTATTTTACTAGTAGAAACGCAAGTGATCTTTGGACTATATACTTATATAGCCTGTATATAATACCATGTCCTAGAGATGCGTCCATGTACCAGAACGATGGTCTCTAAGAAGTTCATCACTTGGGGATTTCTCTTTATTTTGATGTTTCTGTTGGCCTCAGAAGCGGCATCCAGGAAAGTACTTGAGACTTTCGAGCTTGGCAATTCAAGTAACTCTGCTTTTATTCTTGGTTTTATTTTCAATTCGCTTCATTATATTATTCTCATTTGATTAAGGTGAATGGAGTGAAAAAGAAAAAGAAATAAGTTAAGCTTATTTGCTTTAAAGCTACTTTTTGGTGGGTTAGAGTGGAAACACACACACACTCTCTCTCTCATAACACAGGGTTAACAAAATAAAACAACTTTGAAAATTTCAAGAGAAATATTATTACGAGCCAATGATTTTTGTACTCTTATCAAAAGCGATTTCTATATTTTATTCTTGGATATATTTTAATAGTTAATGTATCTTTTTTATAATTTTTTTAAAAGATTCTTTCATATACTTTTTTACATTTAAAGGAAGTGATGTTAGAGGTACTACAAATTTTTTAATAAACTAGTATGTTAACTTTTAAAGAGACAAAAAAAAAAAAAAAAAAAAAAAAAACAGTCATTGCATGTGGTTCATGTCCAAACAAAGAACAAATTGGTCATTGAAGTTAATCAAGAACACTCATAATAGATTTCGTTACAGTTGAGCTAGAATGAGTGGTTGGCAATCCAAAAAATTATCCAACAACCCTAATCAACACCAACCCACGGTAAAAACTTCAAAAATATACCTGCATCCAACAAACCCACTAATAAGTGTGTCGAAGTAGTTTAGAGAGAGATTATTGTTAAATGACATATCAGTATGTAAGCATTTTTATTCTTAAAAAAAGAAAAAAAAAAGTCTGTTAGCCTTTTCATTTAAAGGTGGTAATTTGAAAATGTAGTCTTCCCACATGAAAAGAAGGATAAGAGTAAGACTAGGAGCATAAAATGAGTTTCTTTGAATCCCAATTTGGCAGTTCTTTTAATATGTGGCTAAAAGGTATATGCATTACCACCGCCCACCCTTGACTTGATGGTCATTTCATAAGTACAAAATTCTCGTGAAATGGAAGGGTTCAATTCTCCAGAAAAATGTGAGTCTAGCTAACAATTTCGTTAGTACACAATATTTTCTCTTAAAAAAAATAAACAACTAATAGTTTTGAAATTATCAACGTGAGTTAAATTTACGATTTTAAGGTCCGTTTAGATATCGCTTATTTTGTTAAAAACTGAAAACAATTAAAAAAAAAGTTACTGTTCACGCGCGAGCTATTGTTCATTTGCCTATTTGCATGGTTCATGTCCCATGAACAGTGTAAGAGGTGCTAGTCCAAAAGAAAAAAAAAAAAGAAGAAGAAGAAGAAGAAGAAGAAGAAGAAGAAGAAGAAGAAGAAGAAGCCTGAAACACAAAACGTCCAGACGTGGACGCAATCCAAATGCGCCTTAGTGTTATTTAACAATAATGTGTTAAAGTTTTTATATTATAAAGTATAGAGTACTTAACTTATTTTTTTGGCAAAAAACACTTTTTAGTCCTTACATTTTCAGGCGATTCCCATTTTAGTCCCTAAATTTTATTTTTACCGCTTTTAATCCCTATCTTTAAAAACATTTCTCGTTTTGGTCCCCGCCGTTACATCAGAAACGGAAATTGCACAGTTAGCAAACGACATGTACTGTTGGCCTGACGTGACCATTAAAATAATAATAAAAAATGCCACGCCAGTATTTAAATTAAAAAAATTAATTTATTAATTTTAACTAAATAAAAAAAATTAAAAACAGAATTAAAAACTAAAAATTACATAAATTGAAATTTAAGTGGATCTTAAACAAGAACACAAACTCAAACCTAAGAACACAAACCCAGAAAAAATCACAGTGACCAAACCCACCAATAAATCACAAATCGATAATGAAATTAAAAAAAAAAAAAAACCAAAAGGTGTTCTAGTTCCACTTCGAGCCTCTCTCACCCATTAATTAAATTCTTTACTTATCAAAAAAAAAAAATCACAAACCCAGATCTGTTTTTAGTTTTTTAGCAAAAGGTGTTCGACTTCTTGGGTGTTCCACGTAAATCACAACACCCAGATCTAAAGTAGTGTCGATCCCAGTCCAATTCATCAGGTCGGGGCGGGGTGTAGTCCGACTCGTCGGCGTTGAAGATCTAGAAGGTGTTCCGAGGGTTTTTGGTGAGGAAGAGCGTGAAGAAGATTGCGGCGATCAGGAGAGAAGTCGATGAGGTGGAGAGGCGGATCTCGAGGGAGGAGGCGCTGGAATCAATGAAGAAGAACCCAAAGGAGAGGTTGAGGGTGAACGAGACGCTGATGAACTTGCTCTTCAGGTTGGATTCAGTGAGAGGCATCAATTCGGGTTTAGGGATTGCGAGTGTGATCAAGAGGGCGATCGCGTTGCAAGAGTTTTTGGACTCCATTGTTGCTGATGGACAAACCTTAACCCTAGGAGGTGAGGTTGATGAAGCTTCCGATTCCTCTAAAATCAGGGAAATTTCTGAGTCTAAGGTTGAAGGTAAAGTCTCTAAGGCTGAGATTGAAATTTCTAGTACTAATTGAGCTAAATTTGTATTTGACCTAAATTTTTTGGGTTTATTTTGTGTTTGTTTCCTAAGAAAATATAGGTTTATGGGTTTGTTGGAGATTGGATTGTTTACTGGGTTTATGGGTTTGATTTGCTGGAGAATTCAGTGTTGTATGGTTTATGGGTTTGATTTTCGTTTATGATGTAATGGTAGGGACCAAAACGAGAAACGTTTTTAAGGATAGGGACTAAAAGCGGTAAAAATAAAATCTAGAGACTAAAATGAGAATCGCCTGAAAATGTAGGAACTAAAAAATGCTTTTCGCTTTTTTTTTTTATTATAATTTTTGATATATATATATATATATATATAATACTTACATTTATTATATTCTTTGAGCCAACCCCCACTTCTGCCATCCCACATCCACCATATATTGCGTCCACCACCAATATACTCAGCTCAACCACAATCATTTTTAGGACCCCATTGCGAGTCACCATACCCATATTTGCCTTTCATTTTCTTGACTCATTCAAAGTTGTCTTTTCCTTTTTTTTTTTTTTTTTTGCGTTGAACTCCCTCATATACGTTACTAATAAGTGTTCCTCCACAAAGAAACGTAAATTTCTTTTTGCTAGCAAATCAAGGAAGTATTACCAAATTCAAACAATATTGTTCTGGATTCCATTGGATTACAATGCTGAATCAATACCCTAGTTCAGTATTGTGTTTGGCTAATTCTCACTATAGTCAACGCTGTAGACTCATCAGAATAACAGAAATTCAAATAGCACTTCAAGCTGGTGCTGGTCCTTCTCCTTCGCAGATGGCATCATAGACATTAGACATTAGACATAGGGATGATGATAACGTGACGTGATCAGATCATAAGTATATATATATATATATATACATAGGGATGATGATAACGTGACGTGATCAGATCATAACTATACATATATATATATATATATATATATATATAAACACACATGGTTTGCTCAACATAATTTGGAACCGTAAGGTGAAAATTTATGTGAAACCTTTTTATATGTAAATATTAATTAAATAGAATTATTTAATACTAATCAAATCAAAGTTAATTTGATATATTAAACACATAATTTGATGAATTATACTAACTGAAAGTTAATTTCATATAGTAAATTGAATATCATAGTTGAAGCATAAATTTTTTAATAATATATATATATATATATATATGTAGGGACCAGAAAAACTGGCGACCCAAGTCCACTTAGAATAGTGTCTGGATCGATCTAACTGTGGCCCAAAACAATGAATTTGTAAGAGAGGGAAACAAACAACTAAAGGGGGCTCCGCCCGAGGAGGAAAATAACTAAGAAAAGGCTGATATTGTTGGTTGGATGAACCACTTTCTCAATACAAGCTGGCCTGAGGAGGCCACATTTACACAAGAAATATTACTGTTCACTCTCTTTTCTCTCAGTGTTCTCCTTGTTTCTTCTCTATCTCTTGGTACTTGTCTCTCGATCCTTTTCTCTGTAAACTCTCCTTTTCTTATATACTTCTCCTTTCCTCATATCTCAACCATACACTTGTCCCTTTTTACATTTGAAGAAGGTGGCGGAAGGAATCTGCTTAGCTGTGACTTACACTGTTCAGGTTACTTTCTTATCAATGCAGCTGATAAAGCTGTTGCCCTCCATTTAATGTGGAGGCAACGGGCTACTCCAAACTAGAAACTTCTCCTATGATCACTGATTATCTCTCTTCATATCCTTCTTTCCACCTGGAATGCCTTAGAGCCCTTTGACTCATCCCTTCCTCTCCTCAGGTGACCTCCCTCCCTAGGCCCGTGGACCGCAGCCTTCCCACACTTATACTACAACTATTCAACTTCATCCTCAGTCCTCGGGTATCCACAATATATATATATATATATATATTATTTTTTTTTAAAAGAAACTTATTTATTTTGGTTATATGATAATGCATAATTAAATAAAGTTATAATCTAGTTTTTAATTTTATAACATGCTTTTAAGAATGAGAAGGAAATTATTTGGTGCGTGACTTTATAGGGGATTGGTTTACAAAATTAAAGTCTTGAACTATTAGGAAAAACTAGTCGTAGACCCACTCTATTTTGGGTTCATTCCTTTTGATGTATTTTAGATTGTAAAATCTAATCTTAGACCCACGCGATGTATTTTTTAGTTCTCTCTCTCTCTTAGTTTTGGTGCAATTTTGCAGTCTTGACTAAGGGTGAGTAGAGTGATACTGGAGCTGACCCAACTGACCGGCGCCAATCCAACTGTACCACCTCTGTCACCGACCGACTAAGCTGAGGCCGGCGATCGAATGAAGAATCCCACTCCGACGCCGGTGCGGTGCTGCCATCGAAACTGCAACTCTAAACCGAGTTGGTTACCAAACTGACTGATATGGCGATATTGTTTCGTTCTGTAGGTGTTTTATGTTTTGTTGACAAAACAATTCGTTTCACTTAGGAATTAAAAAACAAAATATTTCAAAACGTTGTCGTTTTGAGTTAGGGTTGTTGATTTCTGCCTAGTATAAATAGCATGTTTCCACTCTTAGCCACTCAACTCTCTTAAACACTCTATCTCAGTATCTCTTGCTCTTGCCTGAGTCCATGGACTGTGACTAGCAACTGATCGTGAGTCACTAAGTTGCCTCTTGCAGCTCGGTAGGCTCACCATTCACAAGTCACGACCAGGCCAGCTACCGCACTTATGGAACCTTCAAAATTGGCCAAGTTAGTAATGAGGTGAACCTGATAACTTGCCATGTTTGTAGGACAAAATTGGGAAATGCCCCTCTTTTGAAAATCGAGTTTCTCAAAATCGATTTAGGCCCTATAGCGGCGTTTTTTAGAAGGCTATAGTGATGTTTTTAGGATCTATAGTGGCGTTTTTTAACTCGATTTCTATGAAATTGAGTTATAGGTAAAAAGAATTAAAAAAAATTGCCTATAACTCGATTTTATGGAAGTTGAGTTACAAAACGTCACTATAGGTCCTGAAAATGTCACTATAGGTCCTTAAAAACGCCGTTATAGGGCTCCAGAATTTTTTTTTTTATAACTCGATTTTGAGAAAATCGAGTTACAAAAGAGGGACATTTCCTTATTTAGTTTGGAAAATAGGGCATAATGCTGGTTTTTTTGCCCAAACGGGGCATTTCCCAATTTTGTCCCATGTTTGTACAATTCTAAGTTTGTAAAGTGTGTCTTCATATTGGAGAAAGTCATGTTCTGTTGTCCCATACGTGAGAATCTGTAAATTTCAAGTCAGTTGAAGAATATTTCTTCTATGTGTTCCTTATTCCTGTCTTTTTTTGAGAATGCATAACAGGTGAGAGCTTCGGCAATTGAAGAAACAACTACATTGGGTTTGCAATAGGCTATTTTAAAGTTGTTTCCAAAGAAATGGCCCATAACGTAGCAACCCAATGGCCCATAATTAACAATTAACACTTTAATTGTTAATCAAATCAATTATAATTTTAAGTCTGCTAACTTTTTTTCTTCTGCATTTTGATTGTTAGGGAAGGGAGACTGAGACTGAGAGATTTCTCTCACTCTTCATATCTTTACTTCTTTGACTGGTTTGGTAGATTGGTTCAAGTGCTAGCCAAAGTATAAAAAGAACAAGTTAACACAAAGTACAAGGGCCAGTAACTACTAACTATATTATCAATCTGTCTTTAGGAATATCAATCCATTTCTGGGCTAATTGCTTATATATCAATTCGTTTATATATCTGTTTCTAGGCATATTTCTTTATTGCTTATATATCAAATTATCAATTTTTTTAATATCAATATGTATCTGGGCATATATATCAAATTATCAATTGGTTGAACAGATTTTTTTTTTTAAAAAAAAACAAATAGAATTTTTAATGTTTCAAACCGACCAAACCGATTAAACCGGCCGCAAAAAACCGCACCGCTATAGGTCGGAAAACCGACCTTAAACGGTATGCATCGGTTTTAATTATGAGAGAACTGATCCTTATCAGTTTGGTAACAAATTAAAAAAAAAAAAAAAAAAAAAAAAAAAAAAAGAGCCGACCGAACCACGCACACCCTTAGTCTTGACCTTGGCTGATTAGATTTCATGTGTACTTAAAAAATTAAAAATTAAAAAAAGAAGAAGAAGGGGAGAGATTTCATGTGTATTATTGGTGCAAGAAAGGCTTTTGAATGAGCAGAAAATGAAAAGACAAGTTCACTTTCATTGTACGTTATACTATCCAAGGACTAGCCCTCTGACTTTCTTGAGTTCAGGGCTTGCACTATTGAGAGTGACAATTAGCCAAACATAATTCTGGACTACGGCATTGGTTCAGCTTATTGATCGAAATTCCAACAGGAAAACGTGAATACGTGATACATAGTAATCAAATAACCAAGTTAGGTCAAAAGAAATATTGTTGGAATTTGGAAAATACTTCAATTCGTTAATTTCCAATAGAAAAAGTCCTTTTGTTTCTTTGTGGAGAACGACTCATTAGCACAATCAATGATAATCCAGCAAAAGAAAAAGAATGACACCATTGAAAATAGTTAAATTCAGCTGTAAAAAGTTTACCGGTGACAGCTAGCTATAGTGATGCAGAGTACTGGACGTCCTTAACTATTCTTAATCATGACTTAAGATGTATTGGTTTGTGTTCTTAAGAAACCAAATCCCGCCGCTGAGATGTCCAGCGGATTCCTGGGCCTTGACGAAAGGCCGGCCACCTTTTACGTTAGAAGAGCAAAAGGCCCAGGGCATAGCAGGATGAACCAATGTGAATGAGTGTAAGCTTCGTTGCCCGAACACGATTGGTGCTGACCACACTAGGTGCTACCATGGTAGCAAGAGAGGCCAGGCGGTGACAATTGAGAGGTTGTCACTGGGCATTCCTAGTCACACGGGAAGAGAGGTCAGTCAAATGGCAAGGCAAGGCCATACGCCCATTTGGCTCCTCGCGGAGTATAGCTCACATCCAAACATCTGATTGGGGAACGGGGCAACGCCCATGAAGCTCCGGCGGAAAGGGAAGGCCTGCCGGGCCGTATGCCCATGGGTGCAGGATTCTTCGAAAAGGCGCGGTCTGACTCGGGGACCTGGGACCTTGGCTTAGCAACGAATGAAGGGGAGCTCTTCGAGCTTTCTCCGCCAGCGGCTTATGTAGTGGTCGGCCTTATAAAGCTCGCTAAGCTTCCCTCCCCCTTCCCTTATTAAATGAAGTGGAAAGTCTTCACTTAGTAGTCGGCACTCTATAAGCGACTTGTCGAGTCTACGAAGCTTTGCTTTTTGTAGTCGGCCCGTAATGCCTCCCTTCATTTGCTTGCCCCCTTCCAGCTCAGAATGCCGAATGCCTATTAAATTATCTAGTTCTAAAAGCGAATCGCCAGAAGCTCACCCTTCGGGTGTCGCTTCCAGCGCAGGAGGCCAAGCATTCTGCCAGACGTCCCGGCCTGGGAGCCCCGTTCGCCTTGTTAGTATTGAGTAGTACTTAAGTAGCTAAGTTTCCAAAGGTGAACAGCCCCCTGTCCTTTATATTATAGTCGTAAAGGGCTTCTCAGAAAAGTAAGGAAGGAGGCATTCGAAAGGCCGACCACTCATAGGCCTTTTCCTCTGGTGGGAAGGCCGACGACTACACGGACTCTATACCAAGTCATGAGCGATAGCGAAGCCAAGATGCCGCCGCCTATAGGCGAAGGGGCGAAAGCCCGACGAAGGCCTATGCTAAAGTAAGAAAGAAAGTACGTTAAGGTTACGAAGTAAGGTCAGCTGGTTAAGGAAAGCTCAGGTTATAAAATCGCTTAGCCGTTAATGAATTCATTAAGTAGTAGTAAGGCGTCGGTACGGAGTTGCGCCAGCTGTAGATATAGACTAGGCTATAAGGAACGGAGTCTTAAACAATGGACCGAGACTGCACTAAGGAACAAGGAAGCTTGACTGAGCAAAGAAGTCAAGGAAGGAAGCTGCTTCTCTAAAAGCCCCGTTGAATAGGAGAGGAGGGCGGAGGCTTTTTGAAAAAGTCTTTTTTTTGTCTTGTAAATGCATTTTTTTTTTATTTCTATTTAGAGAGAGGGGGCTTCAAGTTCTTAGGAAGAGCCGTACGAGGCAGCTCACGTACGGTTCGGGAGCCGAGCCCCAGCACAGGGGCTTAGGTCAACACTTATATAATAGCCAGTCATCAATTGGAAGCGGGCAAGATGGTGATGAATTGCGATTGGTCTAAACCTTCGACCAGCGACTTATTGCGACCCGCCCAGAATGCCCATACAGACTAAGACCTTATTCATACAGCGAAGAAAGGCCGAGCGGAAGGGGGCAGTTAGCTGGCTGCTTCTTGGCCATGTCCCCCTGCTTATATATACGAGATACTTGATCTAAATTATCAAATAGGAAATTGCATACCATTAACCGATATACGTATAGGAACATGGGTACATGATATTGAATGTCATCTGGGTCAAGGCGCAAAGCCGGCTCGAGCCGCAGGAACTTTTGCTAAAATAATGAAGGAACCAGCACCCCCTACGCCCTCTCTTAGGCTTGTGCGGCCACCTTCGGGTGTTGAAAAACTCATGGATTCCCGATGCCGAGCTACTATTGGTAGAGTTTCCAATCCTAACCATGGTGCACGTAAGCTTAGAAAAGCTGTACAAAGCCGGTGGTTAGGCAGACGCCCCTTTGTTCGTGGTGTTGCAATGAATCCAGTGGATCATCCTCATGGAAGAGGTGAGGGGCGCACGAAAGGAGGTAGACCTTCGGTTTCACCTTGAGGGAAGCCCACCAAAGCTGGATTTCGGGCAGGGGCGGAATCGAAGCGAAGAAATTCTGAGTTCATGCCACGACGATCTATATGGAAGGGCAGTTTTGTTGATGCATTCCTGTTGAGAATGAAGAAGAAGCTTCTATCAATATTGTGTCGCCCCAGGGAACCCCCTCTTTCTAGTTAAGAAGGTTGCGGAATGGGCTTTTTCTTCTTGATTTTTTTTCCGGTATGCCGCTCCGTGAGCAAGGAGGAGTGCCACGCACGAGCGGAGCGAAAACAAAGCCAGGGGGAATTCTTCGTTGGGGGAAATCCTTTTATTGCGTATTGAATATAGATCCATGTGTCTTTCTTGTTCCACTAGCTAGGACCAAATTCTCACATGTCCATTTCGTTATTACAACCGTATTTTTTGATGTCAAAGACCAGAAGCTACGCGCAAATTCTTATTGGATCTCGGTTGTTCTTAACAGCGATGGCTATTCATTTAAGTCTTCGGGTAGCACCACTAGATCTTCAACAAGGTGGAAATTCTCGTATTCTGTATGTACATGTTCCTGCGGCTCGGATGAGTATTCTTGTTTATATCGCTACAGCTATAAACACTTTCTTCTTCCTATTAACAAAACACCCCCTTTTTCTTCGCTCTTCCGGAACCGGTACAGAAATGGGTGCTTTTTTTACGTTGTTTACCTTAGTTACTGGGGTGTTTCGGGGAAGACCTATGTGGGGCACCTTTTGGGTGTGGGATGCTCGTTTAACCTCCGTATTCATCTCGTTTCTTATTTACCTGGGTGCACTGCGTTTTCAAAAGCTTCCTGTCGAACCGGCTTCTATTTCAATCCGTGCTGGACCGATCGATATACCAATAATAAAGTCTTCAGTCAACTGGTGGAATACATCGCATCAACCTGGGAGCATTA
Source organism: Quercus variabilis (assembly GCA_030445155.1). Classification (NCBI taxonomy): domain Eukaryota; kingdom Viridiplantae; phylum Streptophyta; class Magnoliopsida; order Fagales; family Fagaceae; genus Quercus; species Quercus variabilis. The sequence continues at coordinate 6,174,836 of CP129453.1, read as the reverse complement.
GCCGATCTGGTACATCAATACATGTTCCTATGCTCATTCCAATCTTGTCTAACTTTGCTAACTTCCCCTTCTCAACCCGTATCTTCTTTGTTCTGGAAACACGTCTTCTTATTCCATCTTTTCTCGAATCTCCCTTAACGGAAGAAATAGAAGCTCGAGAAGGAATACCAAAACCTAGTTCACTCGCTGAGTCTTTTTGCATCCATGGCTGAATGGTTAAAGCGCCCAACCTAATAAAGAGGCAAATTCGTAGGTTCGATTCCTGCTGGATGCACTTGGAACGCTCAGTTCAATTGCTGCTCACGGAATTTATACATATAGCTCACCCTTATAGCTTATGGGGCACTTCACTCGCTGGAAGCGGACCCATTCGGGAACCAAGCAGTCGACCATTCGCCGCCAACAAACAGGCCCACTAGGATGCTCTCTTGGATTGGGTATGGGATAGGAGGCCTATACATCCACTTGCATAGCATATCGGTAGTAGCTACAAGACAAAAAACTAACTCAAGAACGCAAGAGAAGTGCTTTTTAAATGGTAGAGCTACAAGAAAGCATCTACTAAGCTAACCATCTAATCTAAGCAGTAGTATCTCAACTCAAGGAATAGCTTTCCCGCAAGAGGAAAGAGCATCTATCTACACAGTTAGCTGCCCCTACTTTGGGATATTGCCTTAGCTAGGTTGGCTCCTAGGCTAAAGCAACTGTACAACAGGCGATGCCTCGCAGCATGGAATGTTATTTCTTCTTCCTCTGGGCTCTGGAATGGAAGAATTGGTTCAGCATCAACCCCGGGATTCTTTCCCCGACTACAAGAAAAGAAAGCCTTGCTTGCTTCTAATTTGGTTTGGCATTCTAAGGAGCAACTTCCCCGTAGGCTCGATTCGGTTCCATCCTATACCTTCTATCCTACGTCTTATCACTCGGAATCGCATTCTCTCACACTGGTGGTACTTCTTGTTGAATGAAAAGATTGGATTAGTCTTTCTGTACCCACCCGCCACCCCTGTTTGAGAGTGATTTTATATCAATGGGGAACCTCCTAATAAGGAAGTTGCTCCTTGGAAAAGCCTTTTTGCTGCCAAGCCTTTTTCTTATTTTTTGGGCAAGAATCCATTTCGGTTTAAGAATTCACCGAATTGGGACATCCATTCAGAACCTGAAACCATTACCAACGAAAAAGAAGGTGTTAGAAAGGGGCTTCGAAAGAACTCTTAAAAGAAGAAGGATGCTGCGAGCGAGCCTGTTAAGCTGCGATTAAGCCTAAGTCTTTCCAAAAAGGGTCACTTTATTGAGAAGTTCCCATAATAATACCTTTCTCATCGAGAATTTACAACAACTGAAACTTCAACTCATGCCCACACCAAACGAGATAACTCAGTTGGCTTAGGATTCGTAATGATCTGGAACATCGGGTCCAGTCTTCTTTCCCGACCTTCCTTCAATCGCAAAGGGCAGTGTCTTAACGTCAGAGATAGTGCCATAGCAGGGACTTCCTACTATCATATCAAGGGAGGGGTTACCAGGTGGAGAGCGTGAGCCCATCTATTTACATAGCCTGCTATTTGATTGCCCTACTTCTTTTTTTTCTGGTAGCTAGTCAGTCTATGGGTCTTTGTGGGCTTCCCCCAAGCAAGGATAGAGAATCTCTCCTGCCTTGAGGCACTAGCAATCGATCTCACGCCCAACAATCGATCTTAACAAAAAGAAATTGTGGTTCAAGATCGACTGTAACGAATCGAGTGTGAAAAGGCCCAATCGAATGGAAGCCCCAGGTGGAAGTACAAGATTCGAAAGAGTTCAAGAATAAAAACCTCGGATCTGTCCTCCTTTTCTCTTCATTTCAATTCTCATTCGCTCGCTTTCGTTCTCAATAATTCATATATATATAAGTAAAGTAGTTGTTCTCTTTCATAGCTCTAGCTGTATGGCTGGACCGGTTGGTTGAACCTGGCTGCTTTACGTACACTCCCTTTTTGAGAGCAATCAAGCCTGACGCAGTTCTCCCTCTCTATGCCCACCCTTACCCTTATTTCTTTCGTCTGACTGCTCATTCTTCCTTCCGGAAGCATCTTCCCCTCCCTCTATGAGGAATTCGGCGAAATCGATTTCGTACCAACCAGAATGAGCATGGTGACTCTGATTTAATAGAATCTGATTCATTATCATATAATCTGATTAATCTCCCTTCCTTCGACCAAACGCTCTCTTTTGACCCTGGCCATCCCCCCTTCTGCTCTCTCTCGGAAGCTCGCTTCTTTCTCGTTGGCAGGCTCCCTCTGAAAGAGTTGAATGAGGTTTTTTTATTCCTGGTGATTTGAAAATCCCCTGAACGGCCTTTATGGCTATTGGCCAAACGGCGTAATCTCGTGCGTGATTGGACTTGCTTCTCCAGACAGTCAGAACTGCCGTCTCTTTTATGAATGCCATGACATGGGTTGGTTGCCGACCATCGTCCTCTCTAAGTCTGAGGTAGAGGTCGGTAGATGGTTCTTCCTCTCGCTTTCTTAATGGTACAATGGCGAAAGAAAAGAGTGAGAGCTCATTTCCCCCCAGGGATTCCTCATCAATATCGATGAAATTGAAAAAAGGGTAGAAATTCTCCTTATCTACGAGCTCTTTCTTCTGCATTACCCCCATCTCTCCCGATTCAGATAGAAAGAGCCCGTCTTGCTCAAAATATGTGTTCGCTGGGGAATTGGGAATAAAAAGGATCCTTCCTATACATTCGTTATACGCTATCTTCATATCAATGTTATGAGAGTCGATGATTCTGCTTAACCGCCTCCTTATACAGCCATAGAATGTTGCAACCAGACGTTCTTCCCTCTGAGATTACAAACGTTGGAGACGATTTGAAGCGAGATGAATCTATCTTTCCGTAGGTTAAGGGGTCCCTTTTCTTTGAAGCAAATAGGGGAATGCTCCCCCCCTATCATGACAACAGGAACTTTTGCTCTCTTTTGTGAAAAGGCCGAGCCCCTTCTGAATCGAGCCAAAAAGACCTTCCATCTAAGATCTTGAGCACGGTGTTCTCAAAGCGCAGGCCCCCCTCTCTCTCTCTCAAAATGGGTGATCCGCATCATGATCCCCCTTGGTCAGATCAAAAAGCCAGAGATCGAAGTAATCATCTGCGCCGCTGAAAGCCCGCCCTCGTGGGCCCGCAAAAAAGATTCTCAAGACCGAGGAAAGCATGTGGATTTTAAACTTCGTTGTCTTAGGCAGTCCATAGAGGACTAGATTCTTTGTCTTTAGTGGTCTTTGAAAGCAGAACTGGCATGACAGCCAATCAAGCAGGAAATAGACCTCCCTTAGGTCTTCAATGTCATATTCGTCTTCCTCTCCATATTGATAGAAATGATCGACGCACCTTTCTCCGATCGTTGTTTTCATCTCTCTCACGACCACGAGATCGGAGTAGAGCTGACGCAAGCGTTCATACGAATGAAAGGCATGCTCTCTCAAGATGGGATCATCAAAGACTTCAGACCAGTCCCTGATTTCTGCGAGCTTCTCAATTTGAATTATAGATTGAGGGCGAGAAAGACCTTGGCTTGGCTGCTGATCAGTTTGACTGTGATCTACGATTGGCCCAGGTAGAGTCTTTCTATTAGATTTCTTCCTTTTTCTAGACCGGCCAAGCTGAATGACTTCGTCTAGGTTTTTTTTACCAAAATAAGGGAGCCTGGTTGAGTTGAAGAATCAGTTTACAAACCGAAGCCCAAGCCTTATGGAATTAAACCTGGATTTCGCTTTCTTGCCATTCGCTGAAGGCTTGCTTAATCCGATCTTTCGCAGTGTATGTTGATGCATTTTTGTTTAAAAGCCCAACATGCCAATTGTACCCTTCCGCCCTGGCCACAAGAAGGGCTTGACAATCGAATAGCATTCTCAATCTTTCTTGCACCACTTCTCGAGTGACAGCAGTCTCCTTTGAGATCCGCTCGATTCAACGTGATCAAAAGGTTGTACCTTAGATGGGTCGGTTTAGTTTTCCTTTTGTTCTGGAAACTGCTCATTACCGGCCGTCTTACAATAAGAAACCCTACCTGAAGTTTGATTCAAATTACCTAGTACTGCCGTAAGAATAAGTCTGCCCTTATTCTTGTTTATTATTTTCATCTTGCTTCATTATATTATTTTTCATTTGATTAAAGTGAATCGAGTGGAAAAGAAAATAAATAAGGTAAGCTTATTTGCTTAAAGTTATTTTTTGTGGGTTAGAGTGGAAACGTACTCTTTGTCTCATAACATTTGGTGTCAACCTTAACAAACTAAAACATCTTCGAAAATTTCAATAGAAACAGTACGAATAATCGATACTCATACTCTATCTAAAGTGAGTACTATATTTTGTGAATGGATACACTTTTCATATATCTTTGATATACTTCTCTACATTTAAATATAGTGTTGTAAGAGATTCCACCAATTTTATTATATTAATCTTACAAGCTAATATAAGTATGTCAAACTTTTAAACATACAACAAAAAAAGTAGTCATTGTGGTTCTCGTTTCACATTCAAACAATGAACAAGCTGGTCATTGAAGTTAATCATTGACATCCATACCTGATTTCATCACAATTGAGCTCGTATGAGTGATAAGCAATTCTCAACAACCCAATAGATTATCCAAGCAAAACCCTAATTGACACCAACCCACATTAAATTCTTCAAAAATATACCTACACCCAATAGACTCACAAATAAGTGTGTTGGCCTAGTTTAGAAAGAGAGAGCGATTAGTTTTTTTTTTTTTTTTTTGGGGAGCGGAAAGGAAATATTTTTCTATATAACATGTTGGGGAGATAAACACATTGGGGAGCTTCTTTGAATAATTAATATAACAAATAAATATACACTTTAACTCAAAATGCCTAAGCCCAATAGGTATGTGCTCAATTATGTTATATTAACCACTCATTCTTCTCATCTTTATTCAATGTGGGACTTTACTCACACGTGTAACCCAATAATCTCCCTCACATGTGAGTCCCTGCCTCTCTGTGGGCCATGAACAAGTCCTACTCACTTGTACGCCATCCATGGGAACCATGTGTCAACCCCGCACGCACATCCATGGAAACCTCACACCACACCATTATTTAGCACCATTAGCAATATTCCTTTGTTGGGCTTTTCTTTTCTTTTTTTCTCTAGGATCTTTGTGTGTGGGCCATTTGGGTTGTCTTTGTCCTCGTTGGGTAGGGACCATGAACACCTCACTACCTTCGCCGCACACTACCATGAGTTCTGATACCACTTGTTGGGGAGATAAAACGCATTGGGGAGCTTCATTTAATAATTAATATAACATATAGAGACATTTTAACCCTAAAGGCCTAAGCCCAATAAGTATGTGCTCAATTATGTTATATGAACTTACTCACACGTGTAATCCAAATAACAATCATTGTTACAATTTGGTCATTACTTAATTATTGAAATGATATGTAAATTGATATATCTGTTTATAAGATTTCAATTTAAATATTGTAATTTTAAAATGTATTTAATTTTGTAGCATTATTGTCTTGTTCTTCCAAAGGTGAAGAAAGTTGGCCCTATGGCTCCATCAACACCAAATCCCTGGACCGGTTTTGGAGAACGTTATAGTCATCCTAATAAGCAATCCAGAAAGCCATCATCTCTAGGTAATCAAACTTGAGTACTTATTTTTCAGTGATCCTTGAGATATCATTTTGTAAATTTATTATGATAAAATTGATAAGATTATTTTAAATGTCACAATTTTAAAAAACCTTAATTTTGCAGCATTTTTTTTTTTTTTAATCATTCAGATGGGAAAGGCCCGGTTCCTCCGGCAAAACCAAATCCATATACACCCATGCCACCATAAGTATGCCAGCAGCTTCGGGTAGTTGAACTTGAGTGCTTTCATTGTGATCGTAGCTTGTATAATTAAGCACCATATCATAATGTCTGAGATATGTAGCGCATGAATAAAAGTAGTAAAGGAAAAATTCTCTCTCCAAGTATTTGGGTATCTTCTAAAACATGCAAATCGAGATGGGTATTCCACAAATTCGAAGTTCTGTTACTACCAATATCATTTCAAAAGCAACGGCATGCAAAAGAATATAAAAAAGGATCAAATGACTGTGATTACCTAAGGGGAGTGAAGAAGCTGCTGCGATCGCCATGAGAGGGAGAGAGAGAGAGAGAGAGATCAGAGAGACAGAAATAGCATACGACGATGAGTGCTGTCGCTGTTGGTGCGTAATATGTAGTCTGCTTTGTTCGTCAGTCACTCAGATAAGGGAAGACTGAAGAGTTGGGGACCTCTCTGTTTCGTGTCTTTATTGAATTGGGTGTGCGCTGCCAAATAATAAAACGGTTATAAAGAACCTCAAAAATGAGTTTGGGGATAGCAGAACGTGCCTTTTTAGTTTCTACCTAACACAAGAGTCTGGCTTGTGCTAACATATCCGTTAATGTGTACATACACTCTAATTCGCAAACAAAGAGTTAAAAACAGAATTTTAAGGTGGAAGTTGTGTTTGGTAAAATCCAATTTTTATTAAGTTCGATCTCTCTTAATAGTTTGCTTGTTTGCTCGAAGCAAATCTCAAGGTGGAATTTCACAGCGAGTAGGGATTCAAAATCTGAATGTGGAAAGTATTTGCAATTGCAGTTATCATTGCTAAACCCAGACTTTCTTTGTCACCAAAACATAATGAAAAATGCCTAAAGTTATTATCAATTTTATTGCAAAAAAATGTATAAAATAATGAGATAAAGAATATACCAAGAGCATTATAGCTTAATTGACACCTCATAAAAAATTTTGAAATCATGTGCAAACTTCTAAAGTCACATAAAAACAACCTTCAAGATCCTCAAAACAATTCAAGAACCCCAACAATGGCCCAAATATCACGGTGCTTATTATCTTTTTGTTTAAAATCATGTTATCTCTACTGTGATTCCTCAACTCGTATAATTTTGTTGGCCTCATGAGGCAATGTGATCATTTTGAAGAAATTTGATTTGATTATGCCATTGATTGTGGTCTAGTTGGCCATTTTTTAACGAGTACAATCTATTGCTGTGATTCTCATTCTCACTAGAGTTACTGATTTAGAATTGGGCAGATAAAATGCTCCACAAACACAATAATAATAGTGTGTTTCCAATGTGATAAGTGTCACTTATATTGTTACAGTGTTCAAGATACCAGGTTATTAAGTTAGAAAAGGGCTAATTTTTCTTTCTAGTTGCATCGCCCAATTTTTAAGATGCCGTGGGAAAGCTTTCAAAAAAACTTATATCAAAGTTCAGCACCCAGAAGCAAGAAGAAGAACCAGCTACAAGCATCAGATAAGAAGACTTAAACATGGGTTATACGGCAGAAAAATGTCTCTGTACATATGACAAAGCTACAAGACGTTTTTGTTACTTTAATTATCTTTTTAGTGTTCACACGTGCCACAATCATCTGTAACTATCCATTACACGTGTTCCTTATAATGTGCACAATTAGTTAGAGCTTAGCAAGTTAGTTAGCTTAGTTTTCTTGTATAAATACGATCTTGATGTACAGAAATCATTTTAAGCTAATACAATCAGAAATTTCTCATCTTTCTTGATCTATTGCTCTCTGTTTTTCTTCTTTCTCTGATAGTATTAGATTCTTTTGACTTATATAGCAAAAAACAGTACTAAGTTAAGATTTATATGGCAAAAAACCAGTACTTTATTATTTTTCGGTAATAAGACTACAACATTGTAATTAGACTCATTGGTCTCAGATTTATGCAAATGAGATGTTGTTGGAAAACTTGAGATATCAATTTTTTGTTTATGGTTTTTTTTTGGGCACCCAATGTTCTAGGATTTCAATAAGTCACGGGTATAAGAACATTTCAATCCAAATTTGCCTCAAAAAAATTTCTTATTTTCTTGCGTTGGGATTATCTCAGAGTTTTCATATTTATGACCCCTCAGATTGAAGCTCATTTTGTGGTCTTTCAAATGAAACTTAATTCGAGTGAATCAGACATCGTTTGACACATTATGACTGACGTCAAACGTAACTCAAAGATTTCTATACTTGGCCAAAAGAGGAGTTGTATATTGTGTAACTTTCGTATATTCACGATACTCAACTTGATTCAAATTCCTCAACCCAAATCCCTGAAGACTCACTCTAGAGCTTCTTTAGCTAACACATGAGTAGTATGATTACAAGCATATATAGTTTATCAGATCGAAAATAACATTCATAAAGTGTGAAGCTGCCCAATAATATCTTCTTCCGGAACACCAAATTCTGATGAACATGGCTCAGGTTGTTGCTGTGCAGAACAAAGCCGTATGAAAGTTAACTGCCCTTCAGTTGTAACTTGTACTTTATAGCCAAATCGGCCATTTACCACTTTTCGCAGAAATTATTAAGAACATACCACTGTTTGCAAAATAAGTTGCAATATATCACTTTTTTAAAACTCGAGTTCATGAAACTCGAGTTTGCTCTGTAAATCGAGTTTTAAACATTCGAGTTTTATAAAAAAAACTTGTTCTGAAGTGAATTTGTTTTTTTTTTGAAAAAATGCCACATGAGACTCGAGCTTGTTAAACTCGAGTTCCATGCAACACAATACTTGAACTTACCAAGCTCGAGTTCTTTGTAAATACAAAACTCGAGTGTATTGCTCTTTTTTTTTTTTTTTTTCCTTCTATGGTACTCGAGCTTCCCAAGTTCGAATTCCTTGTAATATGGAACTCGAGTTTGGTAAGCTCGAGTTCCTTATACTTTTTTTTGCCCGATCATTTGAACGCACAAGCATATGTTTTTATTTATTTAAATAGAAGCATTGTAAAATATAGAAATTTCAACACATTGAGAAGTTTAAGCTACATATTGTTACTTTATCAATCCTGTTCCTCAAGAAGTTTAAGCTTAAACTTCTTTTGGTATGGCCATGACTAAAATGGAGTGAGATTTTTCTTTTACATGTTCTAAGTTCTCATTGTAACCCCCAATATTTTACCAATTTGACCATAACGCTTCCGAGAAGTTAGAAATTGATGAGTGTGTTAAAAATGAATGAACAAGGGGTATGAGTGGCCTAAAAATTAATATTTTGAAATCAAAATTTCTATATTTTACAATGCTTCTATTTAAATAAATAAAAACATATGTTTGTGCATTCAAATGAAAAAAAAATTACTTATTTTTATGTTTATGTTTATTTGTAAATTATCGGGGAAAAAAAGTATAAGTCTCCAAATCGATCCACCACCCAAACCCTCTCCGGCATCTACTCATTGGTTCTCTCTCTCGATTTGTATCTCCCTCTCTCTCATGTTCTCAATCTCCTTTGCCCTCTTTCTCTTAGTCGGGTTAGGGTAGGGATTTTGGGATGGTTGTTTTGATTTTGGGATGGTTCTCTGGCCATGGGTGGTCTGGGTTTGGAGCAGATGAAAAAGAAATCAGAGAGATAGAAACTTAATTTTGATTTGGGTTGGGGTTCATGGGATTTTTTGTGATAGGAACTCAATTTTTTAAACTGAAAATCTTTTTTTTTCTTCTTAATTTAATTAAATTAATGTTTATTTATTTATTTATTTTAAAATTTTTGACTTGGATTTTTTGTTTTAATTTTTACTAATTTAAATCTGATGTGGCATTTCAAAAATGCTACATAAGTTTTTTAATAATATTTTAATATCCATATCAGCGCCATGTCAGCAAGTAGGACACGCTGTCTGCCACCTCAGCTTTTTTCGTAACTGGGTTGACGGTAGGAACCATTTTAAAAACGATTTAAAAAAGTCAGGGATTGACCTAGGAGTAAAATCAGTTTAGGGATCAAATTGAGAAATGACCCAAAATGTAGGGATCAAAAGTGCATTTATGCCTTATTTAAATACAGGCAAATAGTTTTCTCATTGGCTTTTAGTTTTGTTTCTTATTCTTCCAGGTGTGGTTTCTCTTTTTTCTTTCTTTTGTCAGGGTCATGTGGGATGGGAGGCCACAATTGTTGACTTATCTAAATTTTTTTTTTCTCATTGTTTAAACACAGGCAAATAGTTTTATCACAAGGAACTCAAGTTTCATAAACTTGAGTTCTAAGTGGAATTTTTTCACATCTCAATTTTCCTAAACTCAATTTCCATGTCAAACTTGAGTTTGTGAAACTCAAGTTTCAAAAAAGTGATACATTACTAGATATTTCGAAAAATAGTGGTATTTGGCTATTTTTGCTCGATATTGCAAATATAAATAATCAAGTACGGTCCAAAATCCCAAGAAAAATTCTTTGCGGCTAAAGTTCAACCAACGCAATGCTAACAGGGCAATGACATTATTGAAAATTTTAGCCATTTTTTTGGGCACAGATTGAACTCACGAGAAGTGTCCTCTCCATTTGTCAGTGAGATACATGTTTGTAGCTTATTAGATGAAATCAGAACATGGCCGAATATGCTCTTTAAATTTATTACGTGACAAGTCAAATAATTTTGTGTATTTTAATCACATGATCAAATACCAACTCATGTTGGGATCAAGTGAACTATGGCCTCACATAAATTTATGTATTTGTATAATAAATATTCATATATAAATATTTAAATTTAACACTCAAAATATTGATATGTCAGTAAAACTTTTTTATTTATTTGTGTTTTATGAAATTAAAATTCTTTAGTTAAAACATATTTTAATAAAAAGAAGGGGGCTAAAATTCTTCAAAAAAGATTACTTTTTTATTTCGATTCTAAGATAATTTCTTACTCTATTTGTGCAGGCTCATGCTCCCCTCTTTTCTTCTTCCTCAATTCATCAAGTTCCTCGTGATAAATCAATTAAAGGGGTATAAGGAGGTTTTTTTTTTTTTTTTTTTTAAACAAGATAGAAATTCTACTCTAGCCTAATTTAAATGCAGTGGCGGAGCCAGAAATTTAGGTTAGGGGGGGCAAGATTAAAAGTAAAAAACTAGTCTAAAAAAATTAATCAATATTAATAACAAAATAAACAAACAACTATATGCTAATGTAATTGTCATATAGAATCTAACATAAAATGTAAACTTTAATTTGGCTTTTCACACCTAGCTTAATTTACTCAATTGCCCTTGACGATTTTTCATATTTTGAAATCGCTACATGATTTTTTCACACTTAATAGTTTTAAATATATCTTTCTAAACAATTATTCATTCATTGATTTCTCATTCGATTGTGTAGTCGATTTTTAATTATGTTCATTGCTAAAAAAGCCCTTTCAATAATAGCTGTTGCAATTGGTAAGATCAATGCCAACTACCAAGGTCACTAACGAGTAAACCAATGGATATGAAACATCTTTTTTCATTTCTACCATCTTTTTAGCAAGCTGTCCAATTCCTTTAAGTGCTGAATGCTTTTAAAAACTCAACAAAAACTCTAAGGTACAAATCGAAAGAGACTGGTATCAAAAGTTTTTTTTTTTTTTTTAATAATTTTAATGTGAGGCGTCCTTTACTCCTTTATACTATATATATATATATATATATATATATATATATTTATGGAAGGAGAAGTTCATCAATGGTTTACTTATCCTTTTTGGAGAAAAGGTTAAGGAAACCCTGTGTAATCCCTTAGGTGTCATAGATTATGATAACCTGCAGCTTCAGTCAACAGATATCCATTTGACCCATTACAGGATTCACAAGATCCCTATGATGGTTACAATTTGGATGAAGATTAGATTCTCCAGATAGCACCAGTCACTATTTAGAACAGTGTTCAGACCTAGTTACTATTCAATTCCTGACATGAATAATACCTGCACTCTCCGACAATTCACTATTCCTCCAACAGTAAAGATGAACAGTGAATTAGAAAAGCAAGGGGACAAAGCATTATTCATGTATAGTGACCGTTACTGTTCACTCTACAGTACCTGACAAAAATCATGGAGTTACTATTTACTTTTGGCTGAAATGATTTTTCACCCGGGTTAAAGCATTTTACCCCTTCGGATTTTCGGCAATCTTCAGCAGGATCCAATGCTCCCTTCTTCTATAAAAGGTAGCCTCTCCTCCAGTTTGAAGCAGGTCCTAATTTTAGCTACCTCAGAAGTCTTTTAGCTCAGATCAGCAAAACACTTCATAGCCCTCTCCTTTACAATTTTGTAATCAGATGGCACTAGTTTATATCCCAGCTTACACTTGTATCCACAACTGTAACCTGTTTATTTTATATTTCTGCAATCAGATGGCATCCCCCCATCACTTGTAACTTTCCTGAACATCATTTTCTAAAACATGCTTTGCAGATTTGCAATTAATCCGTAACAAAAACTTTTGATTCAAAAGATTACTTTGAAATTTTGAAATGCATAGTACTATAGATAAAATTTCTTTTTTAATAGTACTATAATTAAGTTGTGTGGGAGTCAAAATTCCTGAATGAAAATAGACAATCTATTCAGGGGAAGTGGGACTAGCACGCTGGAGGAGAATGCCACCATAACCAATGTTAGATGCATCAGTCTAGACAATCTTGAAGGAATTAACTGAATGAATTCCTAAACAAGGGAGAGACTTGACATATTTTTTGGTTGCTTGGACAATAGCAGTATGATGTGGAGTCCAAGGAGGAGGGTTCGCACGAAGTCTATCAAAAAGGGGTTTGCATTGCTGCTTGAGGTTCTGATAGAAGTCTGCTATGTAGTTGAGAAATCCTGGAAATCTTTGAAGCTGGGTTTTTCTTCTGACTCTAGCTTTTCTGATTAGATTTGCAACTGCTGGGCAAGATCTTTTAATTCCTTGCTAGATTTTCTGGCGATCTGGATGGAGTCTAGGCCTGACTGAGATCTTGTATTATAAGCGATGGCTTTCTGAACTGGAGGAGGGAAGTCTTTCTCAATCTGTCCGATGACTTGTGAGAATCTGAATTTGTCCCTCCATTTTATTGAAAATTCTCTGTCTAACAGATTGGAGTTGATTGCATAATTTCACATGCTGATCCGATGGATTCTGTATTTGACTGTCATATGCAGAATTGCTAGAAACTAGGAATCATGTGTTGTAACTTGAAATTTAGAACTGAAATACCTGATAGCGTCTTGTAAGGGTTCTAGAAAGATCTATGGAACTGGTCCAAACATTTCCCACCACTTTAAGAACTATGAGGGTATCTGGCTGGAGAACTTCTTATCAAAAATTATGAACCAAGAGTGGTCATAATTTATGTTTTGGTAAAAAAGAACTTTCTCAAAGGCATCCATGTAGTCATAATAATTTTAATGGAGTTCTAAACCTATGATACTCTTAAGATCCTTAAGAATTTTCAACAAAAAGGGATGCTGGCCCCAATCTTTGCAGCTAACAAAACCTGTGATAATGAATTTGTGGTAGAGAACCTAGGAAGGGTCTCCTTTGTTCATGATGGGGGGATGCCATCTGATTGCGAAAATATAAAATAAACAGGTTACAGTTATGGATACAAGTGTAAGCTGGGATATAAACTAATGCCATCTGATTACAAAATTGTAAATGAGAAGGCTATAAAGTGTTTTGCTGATCTGAGCTAAAAGACTTCTGAGGTAGCTAAAATTAGGACCTGCTTCAAATTGGAGGAGAGGCTGCCTTTTATAGAAGAAGGGAGCATTAGATCCTGCTGAAGATTACTGAAAATCTAGAGGGGTAAAATGCTTTAACCTAGGTGAAAAATCATTTCAGCCGAAAGCAAATAGTAAGTCCATGATTTTTGTCAGGTATTGTAGAGTGAATAGTAACGGTCACTGTACATGAATAGTGCTTTGTCCCCTTGCTTTTATGATTCATTGTTCATCGGTGCTGTTGGAGGAATAGTGAATTGTCGGAGAGTTCGGGTACTGTTCATGTCAGGAATCTTGAATAGTAATCAGGTCTGAACACTGTTCCAAATAGTGACTGGTGCTATCTGGAGAATCTAAACAACCTATTCATTGTTCTGGATTAAAAGCCTAGTTAAACAATCACAACTTAATTATCTTTATCCTCAAACATCTGGATCTATCCTTAGATCTGAAACAGGGGTACAACTAGACTATTGCCTAATCTCGTGCAAACTCAATCTCCTACCGCCACAATCCTTACTCTGAGATAACTTCCTTCTGCTCACGCCCTACCGTTGGGACTTATTGTTTGGTATGGGACACACACTCAGCTTGGGATTTATTGGTCTTACTGGGTTGACAACAGCACAGATCTTGGTCTTACGTGTCTCAACAGTACACATCTGAAACAAGCTGGACGGATAAACACAGAAACCAGAAGAAGCAGATAATTGGGATATAACTGAGCAACAAGAACAAAGAATCACAGAATAATAAACAGATAGGTAAAGAAGGAGGCTCAGCCTTCCAACAGAAGAATAATACTGAACAAGAGATAATAGAAGTAGAAAACAATGTATGGTAATGGAAGAGCTATCAGAAAATAGATGTAAAACAAAATAAAGCTGTCAAGAGATAACATATTCAAAATAATGTTAATAATGCAGAAAATAATGGATAACTATGGCGGCGGTGCCAGCCAACTTGACCTTTAGTCAAGCTCCCCACATCTAAGCAACCCAACCTTAGATCTAAGGACAAAACAACCTTAGAAATAGTTAACCAAAAACTTGAAGAACTAGTGAAGAAGGAACCAGTTACCCCTTCAAGAGTTAGCACTTCAACCAGTGTTAATCCCCATCTAGAAACTAGATTACAGGTTTTAGACGTCCACACAACTTCTAGCAGTTCTAGCGGAACCTCCTCAGATAGTGAAAATGAGATAGAACACCTAGAAAACCAGTTCAGGAACTTAGAGGTAAAAAGGCTTACCAATCAAAAGGTAACCTCTACTAGCCTAACCAGAAATTGGTATCCCAGACCTACACCTCTTGACCTCCAGTTCGAGGAAAGAAATGTTAGCAACCGATTCTCAGTCTCTTTAGGTAAACTCTATGAATGGAACATAGATGGTCTGTCTGAATAGGAAATCCTGAATAAACTCCATCATATGACCATGGTAGCTAACAACTACATCAGTGAAGGACATCCCCATACTAAGGTCATAGAACTTATATCCTTAGGATTCACAGGTAAACTCCTCCAATGGTGGAACAATTGCCTTACGGAAGAATCTAAGCAAGACATCAAGTATGCTGTCCAAAAAGATGAGGAAGGACTCCCCATCTTTGACACCAACTTAGGTAGAGGTATCCCTGACGGAGTCAATACCTTGGTCTATATGATCATGAAACACTTCGTAGGAAAACCCAACAACATCACATCTAGGATTTACGATCAGTTGAGTAACCTTAGATGCAAAACCCTTGGTGACTTTAGGTGGTATGAAGATGTGTTTACTACCAGAGTCATGCACAGAAGTGATTGCAACTCTCCATTTTGGAAGGAGAAGTTCATCAATGGTTTACCTACCCTTTTTGGAGAAAAGGTTAAGGAAACCTTGTGTAATCCCTTAGGTGTCATAGATTATGATAACCTAACCTATGAAGACATCTCTAACACCATTCGAAGTGAAGGAATGAAGATGTGCACAGATCTCAAAATCCAAAGCAAAGCCAACAAAGGAAAACAGAAGTACAACAAAGATGATTTCTATAAGAAAGGAAAGTCCAAATCCACAAGAAAGTTCATACCCAAAGTTCAGGAAAATGCTTTAACTGTGGAAAGAGAGGTCATTTCAGGAAAGAGTGGAAAGCTAAGGTCAAATCCCTTATTAATACCCTCGTTAGTGACTAAGCCAGAAAAGATGAAATCTTTAAGCTCCTAGAACTGAATCACTCAGAAAGTGAGTCATCTAGTAGTGAGATTCATCAGATCTACCAGTCATCCTCTGAACCCTCTAAAGTTTCTTATTGCACCTCCAGTGGCCCAGATGAACCCGTACCTTGCATGGATAGTTGTTGTAGGAACAAAACTATCAATGTTCTTTCTAAGCAAGAAGAGCTCCTCTTAGATCTCATGGAACAGATCGAAGACCCAATCATCAAAGCTCAAAAGCTTACAGAATTCAAGAGAACCTTAGTTAGGCAAACCAGTAAACCTGAACCTAAGCTTTAGGAACCCAAAGTTGATTTGGAACAAATCTACAAAAGATTTACCAAATCCAAGAAGGAAGTTACGGTCAATGACCTTCAAATGGAAATCAAGGAAACCAAGTCTGATGTTAGAACCCTTAAGCAAGAGCTCACCATCCTTAGAATTGATCACAATTTCCTTGATCAGAGATTAAAGAATCTAGAAATTACTTCTCATCAAGGCAATGAGGAAGGATCCTCATTTCAAAACCCTTCAGATAATGGATCTGAAGAAACTGTTAACCCTACTGCTGATATGGTTCAAGACCAAGACCCTGTCCCATCCAATGACAAGTTCTTAGTAACCATTAGTAGGATTAACTTCCAGAAAGGGCACTCCAAAGTCAGGATTGTCATTAGCAAAGATTTTGAATTCGAGGCCATAGCCTTAATGGATTCAAGTGCTGATCTCAACTGTATTTAGGAAGGAATCATTCCTTCTAAGTACTTCAGAAAAACCAGAGAAATGTTAACTTCTGCGAGTGGAGGTAAAATGTAGATTGAATTCAAAATACCCAAAGCTCATGTGTGCCAGGACAACACATGTTTCAAAACCACATTTGTCCTTGTTAAAAACATGATAGATAGAGTGATATTAGGAAATCCCTTTATGTGTTTGTTGTACCCTTTCACCACGGATAGTGAAGGAATCACTACCCATTCTTTTGGTCAACTAGTTAAGTTTGAGTTTCTCAGAAGTCTTGAGCTAAGTGAGATTACCAGTCTCCAAAATGTTTCAGTTTCTAAGATCCTCAACCTTATCTATTCCAATAATCACAATCAAGCCAAGAACCTTGATTTGTCCACCATAGTTGATGGTTCTTTTAATCAAATCTAATTCCAGAGATCATCACAACATTCCAACTCTCATATTTATCATAAAACTTGGTATCAGAGCCAAATTTTGGCCGATCGTAGTGTTGTAAGTTACATTTTATTTTGAATTAATCAAGTTGGCTGGCACTGCCGCTATAGTTATCCATTATTTTCTGCATTATTATCATTATTTTGAATATGTTATCTCTTGACAATTTTATTTTGTTTTACATCTATTTTCTGATAGCTCTTCCATTACCATACATTGCTTTCTACTTCTATTATCTCTTGTTCAGTATTATTCTTCTGTTGGAAGGCTGAGCCTCCTTCTTTACCTATCTGTTTATTATTCTATGATTCTTTGTTCTTGTTGCTCAGTTATATCCTAATTATCTGCTTCTTCTTGTTTCTGTGTTTATTTGTCCAGTTTGTTTTAGATGTGTACTGTTGAGACACGTAAGACCAAGATCTGTGCTGTTGCCAACCTAGTAAGACTAGTAAATCCCAAGTTGAGTGTGTGTCCCGTACCAAACAATAAGTCCCAACTGTAGGGCGTGAGCGAAAGGGAGTTATCTCAGAGTAAGGATTGTGGCAGTAGGAGATTGAGTTTGCACGAGATTAGGCAATAGTCTTGTTGTACCCCTGTTTCAGATCTAAGGATAGATCCAGAGGTTTGAGGATAAAGATAATTAGGTTGTGATTGTTTAACTAGGCTTTTAATCCAAAATAATGAATAGGTTGTTTAGAAGTAACTCTTCTACCAGCATTAGGTCATCTAGTACATCCCTCCCAGAGATACCTCAGTCCAGTGGAATTCTCAATTCTGAGAGTTATGAGTTATCAGATCTTGATCTAAAACTAAGAGATTGGAACATCCCTAAGGTTCCCACAAACAAGATTTACAAATCTTCATGGACCCTTAAGAATGCCTTTAAGACAAGTTACCATGTCTAGGAAGTTTTATCAAAAGAACTGCAATGGAAAAAAGGTGCATACAAAGACTTGCCGTTTTCCATCAAATTTATCCTTGATAACTTCCAAGTAGCATGGACCCTATACAAAAAAGGCCTTTTCCAAAGAACCCTCAGAGCTCTAGAAATTTATCTAGTTGACCTTGAGGTAAGAAATGAAGCCATCACTAGTCAACTCTTTGGCCAAGAGGATATCCATTCAATGGATAAAACGACTATTATGGGCATTGATTACGTAAAGTTTAGCCTTAAAGCTCAAACTGTCTTAAGAAGTGCCATTGCCAACTTGCCCCTAGAAGTACAAACTAATATTTTTGGTTGCAAGGCTATGTTCGAATCATTTGACCAATGGTGCGAACACTTCAGAATTCTGGTCACCACCCACTTCCCCGTTTTTGGTGAAACTGATAGTGATGTTGACACAAAAGTTGACTGTGCCTTGGCACAGTCTATATGGGAACAATATTTTGGAAGCAACCATAGAGCCTATGAGAAGCAGCATCCTTTCCCTGGTCTTATAATCAATTATGAAGATGGATCAGATGATGGAACAGATGAAGAAGTTAGGAACTCAAGTTGGCTTTCTAGGATGTTTGAATATGGGTTTGTTAGGCTAATCAAACTAACACACCATGGCCAAATCAGCCAGTTCCCCCAGATCATACAACAAGTTGTCAAAAAGATTATAAGTCCATTTGTATCCATTAGATGTTGGAACACACTCCTACAATGGGATGGTAATAACTGGATGACTGTCATTCCCTCCAAACACCTTGTACTCATTAATGGTTACACCTACCAAGGTCCTTGGTATGATGTAGACTCTTATTTATCCCACAGAGAACCTTATAACCTTGCAGATTGTTGGCGTAACTACTTCAACAATGAAATCCTTACTGTTGCCCAAGAATTATGGGCAAATTATCATTTTGTTGGTAGCACTGGAAGAATTTCAGTATTCACCACCAAGCCATATTCCGAAGCAGCCATGAATCTCCAATGGGTTAATTACAATAATGATCCAAGAAAATTCATCACAAAAGCACCAGAATATGAAGCCCTGAATTGGTGTGGTGTCTGTAATCAGTTTGCCACTTTTCATGAGCATGATTACCATCATATTCCTCCTTTAGATTATTATGGTATAGATTAGTATCCATCCAGCAATAAGGACTGCAAACCCAAAGGATGGTCCAGGGATCCTTTGCCAGTTAAGGGTTTCACTCCTTCAATTCAGAGAGCCATTGCTTACAATATGAGATCACAGTCCAGCCTAGACTCCATCTAGATCGCCAGAAAATCTAGCAAGGGATTAAAAGATCTTGCACAGCAATTGCAAATCCAAGCAAAAAAGCTAGAGTTAGTAGAAAGAGCTTCTCCTGCCTCCTCTACAACATCTGTCAACAAATATCCATTTGACCCATTCTAGGATTCTCAAGATCCTTATGATGGTTACAATTTGGATGAAGAATAGATTCTCCAAATAGCACTAGTCACTATTTGGAACAGTATTCAGACTCGATTACTATTCAAGATTCCTGACATGAACAATACCCGAACTCTCTAACAATTCACTATTCCTCCAACAGTATCGATGAACAGTGAATTAGAAAAGCAAGGGGACAAAGCACTATTCATGTACAGTGACCGTTATTGTTCACTGTACAGTACCCGAGAAAAATCATGGACTTACTATTTGCTTTTGGCTGAAATGATTTTTCACCCGGGTTAAAGCATTTTAC
Source organism: Quercus variabilis (assembly GCA_030445155.1). NCBI lineage: Eukaryota > Viridiplantae > Streptophyta > Magnoliopsida > Fagales > Fagaceae > Quercus > Quercus variabilis. The sequence continues at coordinate 6,155,214 of CP129453.1, read as the reverse complement.
CCCTCCGAATTTTCAGCAATCTTCGGCAGGATCCAATGCTCTTTTCTTCTATAAAAGGCAGCCTCTCCTCCAGTTTGAAGCAGGTCCTAATTTTAGCTACCTCAGAAGTCTTTTAGCTTAGATAAGCAAAACACTTCACAACCCTTTCCTTTACAATTTTGTAATAAGATGGCACTAGTTTATATCCCAGCTTACACTTGTATCCACAAGACTATGGCTTCCTGAGGTGGATGGTGAGATCTAACAACTTCTGGGGGTTTGGGTTTGCCACTAGCATTTTTACTAGGGGGTTTGATCCAATTGGTTTTGGTGAGAACACAAGATTTCTTGTGCCACTTAAAGTGGTTCTCAAAATATTCAAAGAAAGAGATATTACTAGATATCTCTTTCATGAATGTTGTCCAACTTTTGAGAACTTCTTTCTTTTGTTCAAGAGTATGGTTGGCTTTATAGGCTTCTCTTTTGAGTTTGTTTTCTTCTGACTCAAACTCCTTGTCTAAGGCATCCATATTAGGGGTGAATTATTTCCTGATAACCTTGATTTCATAATCTATTTCAGGTTCTGGCTGAAAAGGATCTTGAGGTTCATGTTGATATGGATTCATCATATCACTATTTGATGGTGATGGAGGTTTCTGACCTTTTTAACTTTTGTTGTCTTCTTCCTCATCAACAATTGAATCTTGCTTAGCTGTATAACAAGGTGTGCTAACCTGGGATCTGGTCTAGACACCTTGGAGCTCTAGATCTAAGTCTCTCCTAGACTTGGGAAAAGTATCTAACAATTTCTGGGGGTTTGGGTTTGCCACTAGCATCTTTACTAGGGGGTTTTGTCCAATTGGTTTTGGTGAGAACATAAGACTTCTTGTGCCACTCAAAGTGGTTCTTAAAATATTCAAAGAAAGGGACATTACTGGATATCTCTTTCATGAATGTTATCCAACTTTTGAGAACTTCTTAGACCACCCATAGGTTCACCCTTTTATTCCCCATCAGGATATGATGAACTTAGGATTAGATCCCCAGTAGATCTACACCAATCCTTTGGGTAGCCAACCAATCTCTTAAGAAATAAACATGCATCCCAGTGTAGCACATCTAGACACCCATCATATAAGATTTAATGATAGCCTCTTAGGAACCGTAGAAACCAGTCTTAGCAATGGACCTGTCCATTTTGATTGTTTTCCCAATTTTTCAGTGGCTCTTAATGATCCACATGTTATGAAAACTCTCACCCTCAATATCAAAACCCATGGCACCCTCATGTTGCCCGAAGTTAAGTAGTTGGCCTTGATATACAGAGTTTATTATAAGTGCACGAGAACGAACTTCAATGTTCAAGCACTTGACAAAAGAGTAAAAGGAGAAACGACCCTCATCCAAACCACAGACACCAGATCTAACATTCAGATACCTAAAACCCTAAAATGGTTAGAGGTTACGTTCCCTAGAAATTGGACTATTGAGAATGAGAATTTCACTCATCAGATCCAAAACCTAGCCCAAAATCTAGATTTAGATTTTGTCTAACAGCTAGTTGACGGTTCGGTTAGACTTAGTTTTGACCATTCTAGGCTTAGACCACCCATAGGTTCACTCTTTTATTCCCCGTCAGGATATGATGAACTTAGGATTAGATCCCCAGTAGATCTACACCAATCCTTTGGGCAGCCAACCAATCTTATATTTATAGAGTCCTATTAGTATTAGTATTAGGTTGTGTAATTCCTTTTTCATTTGGTGGTACGATCCTCTTTTCTTTTCTTCCTCTTTTTTTTAATCATTATTAGGTTAGCCCCATTCCCATATGATTCCTATTTCCTTATGTCAGCCCCATTCCTCTATGATTTTTATTTCCTTTTGGCAGTAGGATTTGCATCTTGTGTACAACTACAACCTAATGTCTTTTGTGTTAGGGGGCATGTGTAATATATGTAACATATTAGTACTAAAAAAATTTGAAAGTTCAGGGGGGTACCTGCCCCCCCCTCCCTCCGCCCCTGTCTAAATGTATATGTGTATGAAGTTCTCTCCTGAAGATTTGAACCCTGGTCCTTGCCCCCCACACCCCATAAGTACTTATACTTGTAAAGTGACCATCATACCAAGAATGTGCAGTGGTAGGTATAATGAGGTTTTAAGCACCAAAACGTTGGCTTACTAAATAAACTTAAGCCAATGAATTGGGATTCCCTTAGGCTAGTTATGTAGGTTGGGCTCAGTTTATAATAATGGGTTTCATCATTTAGTTAATAGGCCTACGGAATGCTCACACTTGTTTTGAATCCCATCCTCTCGTTAGTCTAGATAGTCTTTTGTCACCAAGATCAAGTCCAAATCAGAGAATGAAGAATGGCTTTAATAAGAAGGCCCAATTTTCAACCCACTATGACCCCAATGCTTCTTTTCAACGCACAATTTAAAGCAAGAAAATTTTAACTTCGGCCCTTCCATGCTTATGAAGTTAACCTTAAAATCATGCTTTTTATAATAACTAGAAAGGCGTTAAGTTCCTCCTCCGACAGTTTGGACATCATAAACTGAAATAGTTGCAGAAAGTCTTCCTTCACACCTCCACACTTCTGTATTCGAGCAGTAGACCCAGCCCATACATCTTGTGCAGCACTGCATTCCCAAAGTGCATGAATCACAGATTCTGGACATTGTTGACATAAACCACACCTGTCCTCCTTCAGAATTTGCCATCTAACTAAGTTCACCTTTGATGGCAAAATATTAAGGCAAGCCGTCCAACCAAAAACTTTTATTTTGCAAGGAACAGGGAGTTGCCAAAGCCAATTCCAGACCCGGTGATTTGCCCTCTGTTCTGAGCTCTCTTCTCTTCCATTGGTGTCTCCAGCTAGCATTCGAGCAACATGATACCCTGATTTTACCGTGTACTTTCCACTGCGACAATGCATCCACACTATTTTATCTTGCACCTGCCTCTGCATCAAACCGATTGAATATCATGTAAATCCGCTCAAAAAAAAAAAAAAAAAAAAAAACAAAAAACAAAAAAACTTAATTTGATTACATTTTCTTAAGAGGCAAATATAAGTTTTATGGTGGACCACTTAGGTTAGCCTAAGCTTAGGACCGTCCATCAATAACCCGACTTTGACGACTCTGGCCGACCAATAAAAGGATTCAAACCAACTATTTAGATAGGGACAGATCTTGGGCTTTTGCTTTGGCAATGTAATGGTGAGTTTTTGGCCCAATTCTTTAGTGAAGTGAGGAAGGCTCAAAATAATTTGTAATGAATATATGTGATTTGTATTTTTTTAGCATGTGGAAAAAATTGTCTCTCAATAATATGCAATCATTCAAAATAGTCCTTATCTATTAACATTTCTTTCCTCAATCCAAGCTTTAGCAGGTAATTGAGGACTGTGCTTGAAGGGAAAGCTTAGGTAGTCAAAGAACTTTGTACACCATGGTTCTTTAAATAAACAAATAAGTTGATGTTCTCATGTTCTGAACAATGATATGGAAACACGAGAAAATACAATGTAAGAAAATTTGAGAATTGATATGTAATCCTTTTATCAATTGAGGATATAAAAGATATGAATTTTACTTTATTTTTTTATGCAAGATATTTGGAGGTTGCAATTTTTGAATTGAATGATAGGACCCTTGCGGTCCCCACCTCAACGGAGTGATTGGCCTAAACTAATGGTCTGTTTGGAATGAGGGAGAGGGAGGGAAAGTAGAGTAGAGTAGAGTAAATTTAGTCCAAAATTAGTCTATTTTCAGTCAACTCAACTCTATTCCCCTCCACTCTCTCTCTTTCCCCCCTCAAACCAAATGGGCCCTAAAGTAGGATGAAAATGAAAGTTAATAATGGAAAAATGATTGCTAAAATGAGAAAAAGAAACGTAAATAAATAATCAAAAGTGTTTGGTGCTTGCCTACCACTTTTGCTTTATCCCCCTACAAAGGCTATAATAATATGGTAGGTTCTAATTAGCTCAATTGGTAAAGTCTCTAATAATTAAATAAGAGATTTAGAGTTCAGTCCTCACTTACAACAAAAACTGATTAGAGTCTTAGTCTGATAATAAAAAATTATCATTAAGAGTAGACATCATAGGTTGAAACCCTCTCTAAATTTTTTTTTAAAAAAAAGCTATAATGATGTGGTGAGATTTGTGAGAATCCTATTGGGCCATGATTATTCTTGTATTTCCTAGCTTAGGTAGGACCATTTCTATCACCCATAATTTCTTTGTCGCGCTCCTCTTGCATTATCCAAAAAAATTTTCTATTATAACATAGTGAAGTACCAAAAATAATTTTAACGAATTTTATTTTTACACAAAGAGTACACATTTAAAAATCTTCTTATATATTTTTTTTCTATGTTTTTTTTTTCTTTTTAATTTTTTTTTCAAGCATTAACAAATGAAGAGGAGATTCATTTAAAAATAAGAGTGACAAATGGAAAATTGGGCTAAAGAATTTAAAAATCCATGGAGACCTAAATTTGCGAACAACTGCAAAATAATGAAGATAATAATTTAAAAAAAGATATGAAGAATCCATTGATCATGATTTATATACTTTGCAAAGAATGTGACATAATTTGCATACACATGTGAGTATAAAAATGCTATGCAATTAGGATGCATCAAGAAACTGAGTATGGTGGGTGGCAATTATAAGGACCCTTTTGCTTTTATGTAATCTCATTAAACATACACAAAGTTTAGATTCAACATAGAATTTGAAGTAACTTCTAACGTCCATGTCGTTGGATTATAATTGTCTTTAAGAGCGGGCACCCCAAGGATACTTTACAACAATTTGTTTGTGCGTTTGGTTGTGTAAAGACAGATAATTATTCTTCATTTATTAGTGATTAATATAAGATTATATATATATATATATATATATAAACTTTTTTAGCATATGATTTTTTTTTTTTGAAACCAAGACGATGCATATGATTTTTCATTATACTTGCATCATGCAAATTGATTATGAGATTCTATGTTCGAAATCTCTAAACAAAAAAATATGGGTCATTTTTAAAAGATTCTTCATTTTAGTACATAATGTTTATTGGACAAGGGATTATATACATCTAAAAAATAGACAGATACTAAACAAAGAAAAACTTTATTAATATCGTACTAAAATAAATAATGTTGACGTTATGTCAATGAGAAATGGTATGGAAAGTGGAAACACGAGAAAAAAAAAAACTTTGTAAGAAAATTCGAGAATTGCTAATTAATTCCCTTGTCAATTGATGGTATAAGAGCATCCACACTAGCTCATGTAAATTTATCATCTATTTTACACGGAAAAAGCTACTTTTTGTATTTTACACATCTATTTTTATAAAACACCCATATCAGTTCATCTATTATACACTACATTTTATATAAATAATATTTTTATATTCTTTTTTTAATATTATTTTACCTACACATTTCTTTTTCCAATACCTCATTTTCTTTCTTCTTTCTTTCTTATGCCTTATCTTTACCGTTTCCCCTTTCTTTTCTTCCTCTTCTCTCTTCTTCTTTCTCTCACGGTCAAAACCCAAAAGCACTAGAGCAAGAACTCCATCAATACCACAACCATCACAAGCACCACAACACCTCTCCAATCCACCGATCTTCGTCAACCTAGAAGCACCATCACAAGCCTCCATCAACACCGATCTCCGTCAACCCAGATGCACCATCACAAGCCTCCATCAACGCTGATCTCCGTCAACCCATAAGCAAGACCCATACCCACGACCAGATCAAGCATGACTAGATCAGGCAAGACCCATACCCATGACAAAATTAGGCAAGACCTATACCCACGAGCTCCGATCAAGCGAGACCTACGAGCTCCGATCGTTCCAGTCAAGCATCGATCATTCCGATAAGTGCCGATCTCTCTTGTTGTTTGTCCGTTTGGGTTTTTTTGTGTGTGGGTGTGTTTATGTATCTTTGTGTTTTTTTTTCCTTTGATCAGGTGTATCTTTGTGTTGATTTTGGGTTAATTTTCAGTTGATTTTGGTTAATACTCTGTGCTGGTAGCACTAGGTTTGGTGGTTATTCTGGCGCGTTGGGTGGTTATACTGTACAATGATAATATTATTTTAATGTATACACGAGCTACAATACTCGTGTAAATATACACAGGTATTGTAGCTCATGGAAATATATACACGGTTTTACACCTATTGATGTGGGTATTTTTTTTGCTCAAAATGTGTAAAATTAGCACTGTAGTTCTATTTTAGAAGACTTTAGCCGAGCATATGTGAATGGTCTAAGAGCATTCACATCAGCTCTTGTAAATTTTCTGTCTATTTTACACGAAAAAACCTACTTTTTTCTATTTTACACATCCACTCTTACAATACATCCACATCAGTTTATCTATTCTACACATTTATTTAATAAAATATTCATTATTTTATAATTTTTTTTAATTATTCACTCCCCTCTCTCTCACAGATCTACAGCCACCATCACCGCCCAGCCACTGTCACCACTATCATCAGAAACCAAAAGCCATTAAATCAGAAACCAAAATCAACATCATATCAAAATGCCATCAATCAACCGATCAACCCACACCGATCAATCAACGCCAATCAATCAACGCCGATCAAAACACCATCGTCTCAATGCGATGGTAAGATCAACCCAAAAAACAACATTAGATCAACCAACACCGATCAACCCACACTGATCAATCAATGCCGATCAAAACGCCATCATCTCCATGCCTCCATGCCTCCACACATACCCAGATTAACCCACAACCTAAATCAACCAAGAACCAAGCAAACCCACATAAACCAAGACCAACCCACACCATAAACTCAGATTAAACCACCATCGAGACCTCCCCATGTTGCCGTCATCGATCATTGACCCAAACCTACACTGCCACCATTGAGACCACGCCACACGCCACGTGCCGACTCGCCACGCTTTGACCCACAACGCTGATCTCGCCACGCTGTGAACTCTGGTGGCATGCTTTGAACGAGAGAGAAAGATGTGAAAGAGGGAGAGAAAACTGAGGATGAAAGAATGTAGTGGGTTTTTTGTGAGAGAAAGAGAGAGCGCAGCGCCTGAGAGGGAAGGAGGGAGGTGAGAGTTAGTAGAAAGGAGAGAGAAAAAACTAATAAAAAACTAAATACACGAGCTACAGTGCTTTTGTAAATTTATACGGGTACTGTAACTCGTTGATAATTTTAGACAAGTTTACACATTTTTAAATGAATTGATGTGGAGTGTTTTTTGGTTCAAAATGTACAAAAGTTGTCAAAATGTGTATTTTATACATTTATAAAAGAGCTAATGTGAATGCTCTAAAGTCTTTTTTTTATTAGTCTATTTTTAAACGCAACAACTTCGAAGGTAGTTTGGCATGATTCACGTAGTCCAGCTAGTCGCCATTCTTGGGTTGAATGATTAAAAACTTTGTAGTCCTCTTTATTAAGTGATTGGCCAAACTAAAAGCAACATGATTGATTTGATGGGCAATGAATGATAGGTAGTAATGGAAAAAGTGAATAGGAAAATGAAAACGATTGATTGAAGAGGAGAAAAAAAAAAAAAGGTAATTATAGAAGGATTTTACTAACGTGACATTAATTTTTTTTTCAAGAATTGAAAAAGAAATGACAAATTTTTTCAATTTTCAAAAAAATATTTTTAAAAATAGAAAAATTAATGTGTATCCTTAACCGCACCCATTATAGAATTATAGAAAAAAGAGAAGAGAATCAAGAGATAGAATTATAGAAACAAAAAACAGAGGTGATCACGTGGGCTTGGCCATTGCCTATTGGTTATTGCCTCCCACTTTTGCATTATCTCACTATTGCCATGTCGAGAATTAAAAGTGAAATTATCAGATCCTCAAAAAAAAAAAAAAAAAAAATGGTGAAATCATCAAAAGATGATAAGTGCAAATTATTGTTTTCAAGTCAAAAAAGTTAAGGTTATTTTTGGTAATAGGTTTTTTTTTTTTTAAAAAAGTTATTTTTGAAAATATAAAAAAAAAACAATTTTTTTTTTTTGTATTTTTTAAATAAAAAACATGTTTGATTAGTTGAAATTAAAAAAATTATTTTTTGAAGAAAAAATTAGAAAATACTAAAATATATTGTTACTAGGATTTGAACTCTAATGTTAACTTATTAAATGAGATAGATTCATTAAATTAAATGAGATAGATTCATTAAATTAAATGCATGTTTTCATTGATATTTGAAAATTAGAAACTGAAAACAGTCTTTTGCATGTTTTTAGTTTCCTTCATAAATTGAGTTTTGAGAATAGTTTTTGTTTTCTGTTTATTTTGAGTTTTCAAACAAGTTTTTTAGTCACAAAAACAAAAAAAATGTTTTAGTTGATAACACTGTAGAAATCAGTCGATGGCAGAATTATACATCGTTCCTACTTCGTAACCATTCAATTCATGATCTCTCTAGAGATTTTGAAGTAATTATAATATTTAAGATCCAACAATACTTCATATTCTTATAATTTATAAATTATAATTTGAATATGTAAATTTCAAAGATGTTGTGTTTTTTAAGTCAGTGGAGTATAATTACTTTTACTTATCTCAAAAAAAAGTAGAAAAATGAGAAAAAGATTCAATCATGTTGCTGGTAGTGCTTATAATGCTTGCCTTGTGGATGTCTCACTTGTTTTTATACTGCCTTAAAAAGAAAGCAATAAAGACTACCCCCTTAAATTATCCCACTTAAAACAACCTTGTCAAAAGATAAAGTATCCCACTTTTGCATTAGAGGTTTAGATTCCAAGCTTGACTAATATTAGATGTTTAATATTAACTCTTTAAAATACTATTCTAATTGTCGATCTTTCTTATAGTTGTTCATATGGGTATATGACATTCAAGCTGATGAGAGCTATGCATTTTGCAGCGCAGCTACCTCTTTAATCCAGGCCGATGAAGTTTGTTACTGCGAAAAGGAACTCTTGATATATAGGTCCGTTTGGATACAACTTATTTTTGCTGAAACTGAAAACGGAAAATACTGTAGTAAAATAATTTTTAAATTTGTGAATAGTGTCATGGGACCCATTTTTAATAATTTTTTTGAATAAAGTAGTTGTGGGTCTCGTAAACAGTGTAATTTGTCTCTTGCACAGTGAATTCGTGTGCATGAATAGTGCGGTTACTGTTCATACACACCGAAGAAAAAAAGAAAAAAGAAAAGGAAGGAAATGTGATTCAGTAAACGCAAATGCACAAATAAGTTGAATCCAAACGTTCTAATAGTTTGTATATTAGCTGTTGTATTCCCAACACTGTATATTTCCTGAATCCATTGTTGACCAACCTCTTGTTGGATGTACATCAAGTTGTGCCTCTTTCTCTAAGACCTGCAGTCTCTAAAACCTCTTAAGCATTTTTTTAAAATCCTTTTAGGTTTTGAAGTTGTCCTTTTGAGGTACATCACTAAAGAATAGTGCTATGTTGTAGTCCTTGATTTTGGCTAATTAGATTTTATTTTTAAAAAAGATTGTTTGAGCAAGAGAGACATCGAATAAGCAGAAAATGAAAGCCTAGTAGCCCTATTGAGACTTTTTGTTTTTTTTGATCAAGGGCTTGAGAGTGACAATTATCCAGATGCAATTCTGGATTACGGCATTGAATTTGATGCTTAGTAATCGAATTCCAAAAGAATTCCAGAACAGGAATACGTGATGTCTAGCAATTAAATAACCAAGTTAGGTCAAGAACAATATTGTTGGAATTTGGATATACTTTGTTGGATTCCTTTATTTAAAAAAAAAAAAAAAAATCTTTTGCTTTTTTATGGCAGAAGATTTGGTTGTAGATTTCGGTGGTTCAGTGCAATCAATGACATTCCAGAAAAAGAAAAGGAAATGATGCCATTGAAAATGATTTGATTCAGCAATAAAAAGTTTACCCGTGATAGATCGCGATGCAGACTTGCGGAGGATTGGACATCCATATCTATTTTTAATCATGACTCAAGCTAATTGGTTTGTGTTTATGAGCATAAAGTTGAGTAATGCTAATAGGCAAGTCAAAAAGCTACAATAATTTCATAATATTTTATATTACCTTGTCAAAAAAATGGAATTTAGAAATGTTATAAAATTGATGTGACTTTTTATTGTATCCGTTGCATTATTTTTCCAAGTCTTAAACTGACTGGGTAAAATAAAATTAACTTTCGATGAGATAAGAAAGTAGGAGGCAAATTCCCTTTTTTTTTTTTTTTTTTTTTTAATTATTTAATTATTTAATTATTTTTTACTAAGTGATCTTTGGACTATATACTTATATAGCCTATATATAATACCATGCCCTAGAGACGCGTTCATGTACCAAAACGATGGCCTCTAAGAAGTTCATCATTTGGGGGCTTCTCTTCATTTTGATGTTTCTGTTGGCCTCAGAAGCGGCATCCAGGAAAGTACTCGAGACTTCCGAGCTTGGCAATTCAAGTAACTCTGTTCTTATTCTTGGTTTTTACTTTCAGTTTGCTTCTTTGTATTATTCTCATTTGATTAAGATGAATCGAGTGATAAAGAAAATGAAATAAGTTAAAAGCTTATTTGCTTTAAAGCTATTTTTGGTGGGTTAGAGTGGAATTGTGGAAACACACACTCTCTCTCATAACACTGGGTTAACAAAATAAAACAACTTTGAAATTCAATAGAAATATTATCACGAGTCAATGATATTTCATACTCTTATCAAAAGCGATTACTATATTTTATGCTTAGATATATTTTTATAGCACCATTCGTATACTTCTTTACATTGAAAGGCAGCGATGTTGAAGATATTACAAATTTCTTAATAAACTAGTAAGTCAACTTTTAAATATACCAAAAAAAAAAAAAAAAAACTAGTCATTGCATGTGGTTCATGTCCAAACAAAGAACAATTTGAAATTAATCAAGGACATTCATAACAAATTTCACTACAGTTCAGATAGAATGAGTGGTAAGCAATCCAACAAATTATCCAACAACCCAAATCAACACCAACGATGATAAAAACTTCAAAAATATACCTACATCCAATAAACCCACTAAAAAGTGTGTCAATGTAGTTTAGAGAGAGATTATTGTTAAATTGACATAGCAGAATGTAAGCTTTTTTATTCTTAAAAAGAAAAAAAAAGTCTGTAAGCCTTTTCATTTAAAGGTTGTAATTTGAAAATGTTTTAATTTTGCGACATTATTGTCTTGTTCTTTCAGAGCCGAGAGGTGTCCCGGCGCCTCCAACAGCATCCACACCCGGGATCCATTTTGGAGGAGGTTATGGTAATAAGCAATCCAGAAAGTCATCAACTCTAGGTATTGTAACTCGAGCACTTTTTTTCTTTGTAATTGTTGACATAATAATTTGTAAGCTTTTTATGGTAAAATTGAAAGAATTTCTAATATGTCACAATTTTAAAAGAGTCTTAATTTTTGCGGTATTATTGTTTTAAATTTTCAGAGGGGAACAAAAAAAGAGGCCCGGTACCTCCTAGTGCCCATATACCTAGTCCCCATAATTAATGCCTCCGAGCAGTCGAACTTAAGTTGAGATATGTAGCACATAAATAAAAGGAGTGAATGAATTCGCTGCCTCCATTACTCGGTGATTTAATAAGCTACAAAACTTTGATGCTACTAGCTATCCGATCTGAAAATTCGTGCCATGTGACTTATGATTATGGTCGCTGTGACGCACGTTTAGTGCACATTATTGTACCTTTGGAATTCTATTAAACTTTTTCAATATAAATATGGCCTCTCGAATTTTGTTGTTGATAATTTGATAGTTACAATAGTGCGAAAGTATTCGAACTCTGAATGTTATGGAAAGTATTTGCAGAGGCAGCTATCATCGCTAAACCTGGACTTCCATATCACCAAACTATTGTGGAAAATGCCAAAAGTTATTATCAATTTTACTGCAAAAAATTTATAAAATGATGTGGTTGAAAATATACCAAGAGTATTATAGCTTAATTAACACCTCCTGAGTAAAATTTTTTGAAATCATGTGTAAACTTCTAATATGGTAAGTTCTAATTAACTCAATTGGTAAAGTCTCTAATAATTAAATGTGTACTCTTTGTGTAAAAATAAAATTCATTAAAATTATTTCTGGTACTTCACTATGTTATAATAGAAAAAAAATTTGGATAATGCAAGAGGAGCGCAACAAAGAAATTATGGGTGATAGAAATAGTCCTACCTAAGCTAGGAAATACAAGAATGATCATGGCCCAATAGGATTCTCACGAATCTCGCCACATCATTATAGCTTTTTTTTTAAATTTTTTTTTAGAGAGGGTTTCAACCTATGTTGTTTGCTCTTGATGATAACTTTTTATTATCAGACTAAGACACCAATCAATTTTTGTTGTAAGTGAGGATTGAACTCTAAATCTTTTATTTAATTATTAGAGACTTTATCAATTGAGCTAATTAAAACCTACCATATAAATCATGCACGACTGTTAGGCTTCAATATGAGATTTGCTAATGCAGCTTTATTTTTAATGACAAAAAATTCTTGTACAATTCAAGTAACAAAAGCAGTCCGCTGATACACACATCTGTTGCTCTGCTATAAGAGTTAAGTGTTCAAAATTATTATGCAGCTGCTTTACCAACAATCAGAAATAGGAAATATTGGAAAATGTGGCATGAAATAAGCAAACTGCAACTACAATTTTTTACTCTCTTCTCCCCCCTCCCCTTAGGGCCAACTTACTTTAAAAAATAAAACATTTTTTTAGTGAGTCATTTTCCAAGAACAAGAAACAATTCACAAAAGAAAGCAGACAATTCACAAATACAACAATGAAACTGTAACTAATTCCAGTGATCTGGCCAAACACAAGCACCAGCAAGTATTTGGTACTTTTTGTTTTGTTAGTTATGTGAAAACAAACAGTTGAATGGGTGCCTTGAGTAGCCATTCCTTTACCTGCTTAGAGGAATTTCTAGATTTATGTACTTTTCGCTAGCATTACAGATTTTTCTGATACACAGCCTGTGTACAGGGGATTCTGTTTTTGCTCTTTTGATGCAATGAGATTTGTTATTTTTTTCCGATCAAAAAATAAACAATAAAACAATTGACACCCAGATTATTGCCACTAAAGAAACTTGGACCAAATGCAAGCACAATAAAAACTAGCTTTCTTCATTACCTGGTAAAATTCATCTGCTTCTGGATTGTGTTGGACTGTTAGGCTTCAATAGCTTTTCTGGATTGTGTTGGACTTTCTGCTTTTTGTATTCGTTAACTTGATGTAGAATCTGAACTACTGCTAATCTTTTACTTAAAATGCTTTTGTTAAATCTATAGCATTTTCAACTGCTGTATCAAAATTTTGAAAAGTGCAGCTCTTGGAACAACCTTTCAAACCCACATTATATATTGAGAAAAACACTACAACATCCTTTAACAGTATGCAAATTGATTACACACAAATACCTCATTAAATCACAAGCATCAAAAGAACCACTTTGGTCTACTTCTTCTTCCTTATCTGTCAACTCCCGATATTGGTACCATTCTGCTCCCACCTTGCCTACAGGTAGTGGAGGCCTAACAAAAACCTCTACCGGCTTGGGAACATGGACAGTTAAATGCAGTGCTCCGGCTTTGTCCTTTAAATTTAAATCTGAATCTGAATCAGATTGCCTAATTGATCTGCTGACTGGTTCAATAGAAATCCATTTTAGACCAGATATAGCCACATCACATGCAGGCCTGTCCAAACCAAAAAAATAAGAAGTTTATGTTTACTGACTGAGGAATCAGAAGAAAATATCAGCATTTGTGGCTAGAGTGAAAACAAAAAAAGCTCATCAGGGAATATATATATATATATATATATATACATGTAAAAGCTTTTTAAGATAACAACCAGAACTAAATACAAATGGCTCTAGCAACATAAATGCACTATGAAAATTCAACTACACATTTCCACATCTTCATATGGTATACGCAACTGACGCTCAGTTTCCAATCCTCTCCAGTCATCTGCTCTTTCTTTTCCAGTTGGAGGTTTTAACAGAACCCCAAGTTCTTTCTACAAAAAAAGGTAAAGGCCACTTTATTCATACTGAAAAGAGATACGAGAGAAAAAACATCCCACAAAGCTCAAATAAAAACAAAAACCAATGAACATATAGGAAGGTGAGAGAAACAAAGAAAGAAAAAGAGATTTCTTCTGACTTTTAGAATCATGCTAGAAATACAGATTCATGAACTCCACTTCAGACAAGATATCAATTTATTGCTGGTGTATAAATCACGCATGACTGTTAGGCTTCAATATGAGATTTGCTAGCTTCTTCATAACTTGTAATAATCATTGTTGCTTCTTTTGTTGGTGCATTGTCAACTCATAAATCACGCATGACTGTTAGGCTTCAATATTCCAAGCTTGACTAATATTAGCTGTTAATGCTTACTCTTTAAAATACTATTCTAATTTTCAATCTTTCTTATAGTTGTTCATATGGCTATATGACATTCAAGCTGATGAGAGCTTTGCATTTTGCAGCTACTTCTTAAATCCAGGCCGGTGAAGTTTGTTACTGCGAAAAGTAACTCTTGATATATAGTTTGTATATTTGCTGTTGTATTCCCAACACTGTATATTTCCTGAATCCATTGTTGACCAGCCTCTTGTTGGATGTACATCAAGTTGTGCCTCTTTCTCAAAGACCTGCCTCTTAGGTTTTGAAGTTGTAATTTTGAGATACATAACCAAAGAACAGTGCTATGTTGTTGTACTTGTTACCAAAAAAAGCAGGGAATATTGTTTTTTGCTATATAAGTCCTTGACTTTGGCTAATTAGATTTTAGTTTTTTAAAAGATTGGTTGAGCAAGAAAGACATCAAATAAGCAGAAAATGAAAGCCTAGTAGCCCGATTGAGAGTGACAATTAGCCTGATGCAATTCCGGACTACGGCATTGGAGCTTAGTAATCGAATTCCAAAGGAGTCCAGAACAGGAAAACATGATACCTAGTAATTAAATAAGGCTCCGGTTAATGCGTGCCCTTAAGGCACACATTAAGTTTTCTATAAAAATATTTTCTCGAAAATTGAAAAAGTTGTTATTAATTTTTCAATTTTCAAGAAAACTTTTTTCAAAAATAAAAATTAGACACACATTAGTAAAATCCATTAAATAATCAAGTTAGGTCAAGAACAGTATTGTTGGAATTCGGATATACTTTGTTGGATTCCTTTAAAAAAACAAAAAAATCTTTTGCTTCTTTATGGAAGAAGATTTAGTAGTACATTTCGGCAGAAGTTCAGTGCAATCAGTGACATTCCAGAAAAAAAAAAAAGGAAATGATGCCATTGAAAATGGTTTGATTCAGAAGTAAAAAGTTTACCCGTGATGGATATTGATGCAGAGGATTGGACATCCATATCTATTTTTAATCACGACTCAAGCTATTTTTTAAAATTTTTTTTGGTTGTTGAGAAAGATGACTCAAGCTAATTGGTTTGTGTTTTTGAGCATAAAGTTTTGAGTAATGCTATAGACATGTCAAAAAGTCAAAACAATTTCACAATATTTTTAAATTAGCATGCCCAAAAATGTAAATTGGAGATTGTGATGAGTCCATGTATGAATTGACATACTAATTTAGAAATGTTATAAAATTGTTGTGACTTTTTGTTGTGTAGCATTATTTTTCCAAGTCTTACAAAATAAAAGTAACTTTGGGATAAGATAAGTAAGAAAGTAGGAGGCACATTCCCTTTTTTATTATTATTATTATTTTTTTAATACTAGTAGAAAGGCAAGTGATCTTTGGACTATATACTTATATAGCCTGTATATAATACCATGCCCTAGAGATGCGTCCATGTACCAGAACGATGGCCTTTAAGAAGTGCATCACTTGGGGATTTCTCTTCATTTTGATGTTTCTGTTGGCCTCAGAAGCGGCATCCAGGAAAGTACTTGAAACTTTCGAGCTTGGCAATTCAAGTAACTCTGCTTTTATTCTTGGTTTTTATTTTCAGTTTGCTTCATTATATTATTCTCATTTGATTAAGGTGAATGGAGTGAAAAAGAAAATGAAATAAGTTAAGCTTATTAGCTTTAAAGCTACTTTTTGGTGGGTTAGAGTGGAAACACACACATACTCTCTCTCATAACACAGGGTTAACAAAATAAAACAACTTTGAAAATTTCAAGAGAAATATTATTACGGGTCAATGATTTTTGTAATCTTATCAAAAGTGATTACTATTGTAGGAGGCAAAAATTTGTCAAGCCAATTACAAAATGCCACATCAAAAATTTAGTGACAATTCCAAATTAATATGTCATTAAATTAATTAAGTCAAATGATGACATGTGTCATCCAAATTGACATCACATTGGCATGTTAAAATTTGCCAAGTGTCATTTGGCCCATTAAATAAAGATAAATTTTCAATTCAAAATTTATGGATAATTATCTTTATAAATAAATAAAATAAAGATAAATTTTCTATTCAAAATTGATAGATAATTATCTTTATTAAAATAAATTAAATAGAGATAATCATTTATCTTTGTTGATTATTATCTTTATCAAAATAGATGAATAGAGATAATTATCTCTAAGAAGGATTTGGGCCAATCAAAATTATCTTTATAAATAAATAAAATAAAGATAAATTTTCTATTCAAAATTGATAGATAATTATCTTTATTAAAATAAATTAAATAGAGATAATTATTTATCTTTGTTGATTATTATCTTTATCAAAAGATGATATTTATCAAAATAGATAAATAGAGATAATTATCTCTAAGAAGGATTTAGGCCAATCAAAAGTCTACTACATACTTTCAAGTATATCAATTCAAAGTGGAGTTTATCCTCTAAAATCACTATAAATAGAGGACATCCCCTCACATTTTCGACACCAAGTTTTCGAGGGGCCCAAGCTTTGGAGAAGTTCTGTCTCAAGAATCTTTGAAGAACTTGAAGCATCTTTGAAGAAGTTGAAGAACATTCAAAGGGCTTGAAGAATTTGAAGGACAACAAATCTCTAACAAGCTTTATGCTAGAAATTCAATGTGAAGACCGTTCAATTCATCTTCCAACCAAAGTCAAGAAGATCTCTTGTTCAAGCTCTTTGAAGTTCTATTGGAACTAAGCTAAAAAGCCTCCATAAACCTCAACAAACCCAAATCTTTGAAGCTCAACGGATCAAGCCTCTAAAGCCCCGAAGAACTTCAACCTAAGAACCTTCATATTCGAAGACTTGAAGAACAATAAATCTCTAACAAGCTCAAAGCTAGAGATTTTTTGTGAAGACCATTCAATCCATCTTCTAACCAAAGTCAAGAAGATCTCTTGTTCGAGTCAAGTTCAAAGAAGATAGAATCAGAGGGTATTCTTTTGTAAAAGAATTGAAATAGAGATTGTACTCATTATTCATCAATACAAATTTATATTTTTAAACCATATTTCTTTTCGATTGTTTGATTTTCTACAATTGAGAGAATTTTGTGTTTACGACTGTAGGGGCTCCGTTTTTCGGAGGGCACCCCCAACAATACATTTGTAGAGAGTGGGGACGAAGGGCTTGGCTCCGGCCGGCTTCTCGCTAGTCCTCCTTGAGCTTTTCTTTAGTTTTTCTTCGCTTGGGGTTGCTCCTCGGCAGGCGTCCGAGGAGGCCCCCCTTCACGAGGAGGGCTCTTTGCCTTATATACTCCTTTTGGTTTGATCCTAGCCTTACAGCTGTTGGCCATCCAGGCTACTGCTCCAGAGCTTGTCCCATCAGACATGTTCTTCGCCATGCTGTGGGTTGCGGCCCCCAAGGTTGCACTGTCCAGGGGTCTTGTCCTCATTAATGTAGCTTGGGGGGTTAGGCAAATACATTAAGTTTGGATGTGACCACCTACTCTAAGTTTGCCCCCTACCCAGAATTAGACTAGGTATGCCGAGGAAGGGTGTGTCCTCGGCATGGATCCGAAAAGGGCTGAAAAACCCTTCAGACAATCGTCCGGGGCAACTGTCCCTCCTCGGCTTAGGCCTTGGGCCAGCCTAAAAGTGGGCCGGGGATTCTAGGCCCACGGGCCCCATAATAGCCCCTCAAAATCCTGCTGCCCGTTCCCTCGGACGGGGAGGAGGGTTTTGAAAACTATGGCCCTCATGTTCTGGAAGGCCTTCCGCTGGCTGGTCCCTCCTCGAATGGCTGGATCGACACTCAGATTCTTCAGTAAGTAGTCGGTTTCCCCATAGGACTGGGTCCTTGGACCATGCAATATCTTGGCTCTATCATAAATGGCTAGCTCCCCATAAGCTTGAGTCCGAGGACCATGCAAGACCTAGGTACAGTTGCTGCCTTTAAGGTAAGTGGCTAGCTCCCCACAGGCTTGGGTCCGAGGACCATGCAAGACCTAGGTACAGTTGCTGCCTTTAGAGTAAGTGGCTAGCTCCCCATAGGCTTGGGTTCGAGGACCATGCAAGACCTAGGTACAGTTGCTGCCTTCAGAGTAAGTGGCTAGCTCCCCGTAGGCTTGGGTCCGAGGACCATGTAAGACCTAGGTACAGTTGCTGCCTTCAGAGTAAGTGGCTAGCTCCCCATAGGCTTGAGTCCATAGACCATGCAAGACCTAGGTACAGTTGCTGCCTTCAGAGTAAGTGGCTAGCTCCCCGTAGGCTTGGGTCCGAGGACCATGCAAAACCTAGGTACAATTGCTGCCTTCATAGTAAGTGGCTAGCTCCCCGTAAGCTTGAGTCCATAGACCATGCAAGACCTAGGTACAGTTACTGCATTCAGAGTAAGTGGCTAGCTCCCCATAGGCTTGAGTCCGTAGACCATGCAAGATCTAGGTACAATTGCAGCCTTCAGAGTAAGCGGCTAGCTCCCCATAGGCTTGAGTCCGTAGACCATACAAGACCTAGGTACAATTGCTGCCGTCAAGGTAAGTTGCTAGCTCCCTGTAGGTTTGAGTCCGAGGACCATGCAAGACCTAGGTACAGTTGCTGCCTTCAGAGTAAGCGGCTAGCTCCCCATAGGCTTGAGTCCGTAGACCATGCAAGACCTAGGTACAATTGCTGCCTTCATAGTAAGTGGCTAGCTCCCCGTAGGCTTAGGTCCGAGGACCATGCAAGACCTAGGTACAATTGCTGCCTTCATAGTAAGTGGCTAGCTCCCTGTAGGCTTGGGTCCAAGGGCCATGCAAGACCTAGGTACAATTGCTGCCTTCATAGTAAGTGGCTAGCTCCCCGTAGGCTTGAGTCCGTAGACCATGCAAGACCTAGGTACAATTACTGCCTTCAAAGTAAGTGGCTAGCTCCCCATAGGCTTGAGTCCAAGGACCATGCAAGACCTAGGTACAATTGCTGCCTTCAAAGTAAGTGGCTAGCTCCCCATAGGCTTGAGTCCAAGGACCATGCAAGACCTAGGTACAATTGCTGCCTTCAAAGTAAGTGGCTAGCTCCCCGTAGGTTTGAGTCCGTAGACCATGCAAGACCTAGGTACAATTGCTGCCTTCATAGTAAGTGGCTAGCTCCCCGTAGGCTTGAGTCCGTAGACCATGCAAGACCTAGGTACAATTGCTGCCTTCAATAGGAGTTCATCCTCGGATCCGAGAGCTTTGCTTTTAGTGTGAAGATGTCCACGGGTCGTCTTCTGGGAGCTGTTTTTCCTCAGGTCGGATTGTGACCTCACTCGTGAAGTTGATCTCGCCTCTAGTTCGTGTTTCCCATCTTTTTGGCTTACGAGGCGTCGCTTGGCTTTTCGCGCTCCGCGTTTGACGCTTCGGTGCACGTAACGCGCCTTCATTAATGCCCTCGTGAATTAACACGAATCTGGCGGTTGGCAATCCCCTTGGAATTGGGTGAGAATTAATTCCCTTTGACAATCCTCCCTTCGAATTCTGCGTGGCTCAACTCCCACTAGTTTTCGCCTTCCATAAAAGGCGTTCTGGGGAGAATGTTTCTCCTCATTCCATGAATCTTCCACCACAACCAGAAACACATACTTTCACCTCCTTGAGCCCCTTTGACACCGCCGCCAGGATTGTGACCAAGGTTAGGAGATATGGGGTTAAGGGCCACTGTGGCCGCAGCCCCTACTGGGCTTCCGGCGCGGCAGAGTTTGGGCGTAACACTGGCAGTGCCTTGTACGGTGGCCAGGAGGGACGTCGTTGAAGTACCTAACGTCTCTCCCCAGAGCGCACCTCCGACGAAGGAGACACGTGAACTCTCGTCATGGCTGGTGCCCGAGTATTGCCGTCTCCGATGGCCAATGCTCGTGCAGTTTGGAGAGGGTCGAGGAAGCATCACGGGGGAGGGTGTTCCGAGGCCCCTGCGTCGGCTCCTCGCTTTGTTCAAGCTTCGGCTTCGAGGCGAGCCAGCCCCCAGCCCCCCTTCCCGTGCTTTTACTGTCCAGTTCTCCCATTCTCTGGATGTCAATAAAAGTACGGGTTGACACTTTCCTCATTCCTGATATTAATTCTTTGCGAGCCTCTTGCCCAGCTAGTTCTAGAATCGGTCCACCTGGGCCTCTGATTGTAGGATTAGTTTGTAGGATTTTTTGTAAAACATGCCTGTCTGAGCCTCTGATTGTATTTGTAATCCCTCTATGAAATAATAAAGAACTCTTCCTTTTATTTGCAGTTGAATCTTCTTTTCTACTGCAATTTTTTTTTTGCACCGCCAACTTTTGCGTAGTAACTACTTTAGAACGACCGCCGGTTGCGCCGGCCAGTGCACTAACCCTTCCCACAGACGGCGCCAATTGTAGGGGCTCCGTTTTTCGGAGGGCACCCCCGACAATACATTTGTAGAGAGTGGGGATGAAGGGCTTGGCTCCGGCCGGCTTCTCGCCAGTCCTCCTTGAGCTTTTCCTTAGTTTTTCTTCGCTTGGGGTTGCTCCTCGGCAGGCATTCGAGGAGGCCCCCCTTCACGAGGGGGCTCTTTGCCTTATATACTCCTTTTGGTTTGATCTTGGCCTTACAGCTGTTGGCCATCCAGGCTACTGCTCCAGAGCTTGTCCCATCAGGCATGTTCTTCGCCATGCTGTAGGTTGCGGCCCCCAAGGTTGCACTGTCCAGGGGTCTTGTCCTCATTAATGTAGCCTGGGGGGTCAGGCAAATACATTAAGTGTGGATGTGACCACCTACTCTGAGTTTGCCCCCTACCCAGAATTAGAATAGGTATGCCGAGGAAGGGTGTGTCCTCGGCATGGATCCGAAAAGGGCTGAAAAACCCTTCAGACAATCGTTCGGGGCAACTGTCCCTCCTTGGCTTGGGCCTTGGGCCAGCCTAAAAGTGGGCCGGGGATTCCAGGCCCACGGGCCCCACAACGACTATATTTTATTCTTGGATATATTTTAATAGTTAATGTATCTTTTATATAATTTTTTGTAAAGGTCCTTTCATATACTTCTTTACATTTAAAGGAAGTGATGTTAGAGCTACTAAATTTTTTTTTTAAAATAAACTAGTATGTTAACTTTTAAATATACAAAAAAAAAAAATACAGTCACTGCATGGTTCATGTCCAAACAAAGAACAAATTGGTCATTGAAGTTAATCAAGAACATTCATAATAGATTTCGTTGCAGTTGAGCTACAATGAGTCGTTGGCAATCCAAAAAATTATCCAACAACCCTAATCAACACCAACCCGCGGTAAAAACTTCAAAAATATACCTGCATCCAACAAACCCACTAATTAATAAGTGTGTCGAAGTAGTTTAGAGAGAGATTATTGTTAAATGACATATCAGTATGTAAGCATTTTTATTCTTAAAAAAAAAAAAAAAAAAGTCTGTTAGCCTTTTCATTTAAAGGTGGTAATTTGAAAATGTATTCTTCCCACATGAAAAGAAGGATAAGACTAGGAGCATAAAATGAGTTTCTTTGAATCCTAATTTGGCATTTCTTTTTAATTTGTGGTTAAAAGGTGCATGCATTACCATCGCCCATCCTTGACTTAATGTTCATTTCATAAGTACAAAATTCTTGTGAAATGGGAGGGTTCAATTCTGCAAAAAAAACGTGAGTCTAGCTAACAATTTTGTTAGTACACAGTATTTTCTCTTAAAAAAAAAAGCAATTAATAATTTCAAAATTATCAACATGAGTTAAATTTACGATTTTAGTGTTATTTAACAATAATGTGTAAAAATTTTTATCTTATAGAGTATAGAGTACTTAACTTTTTTTTTTTTTTTAAATTTTTGATTTATATATATATATATATATAATACTTACGTTTATTACATTCTTTGACCCAACTCCCACTTCTGCCATCCCACATCCATCATATATTGCGTCTACCACCAATTACTCAGCTCAACCACGATCATTTCTAGGACTCCATTGCGAGTCACCATACCCATATTTGCCTTTCATTTTTTTAACTCATTCAAAGTTGTCTTCTTCTTCTTCTTTTTTTTTTTTTTTTTTAACCCTGGTGGTGTGTGTGGGGAGAATTTTTTGAAGTCTTCCTATTTCAAGACCAAAGTCGTCTTCTACTTTTTTTTTTTGGGGTGGGGGTAATTTTTCCAAGTCTTTCCTTGCTCAAGAACGCATAGAAACCAACTAGCTTAAATCATGATTAAAAATAGTTAAAGAGGTCCAATCCTCTTCGTCTCTATCTCTCGTGTGAAGCTTTTTGTTGCTGGATTTATTTTCGGTGGTGTCATCTCCATATTTTTTTTATTTTTTATTTTTTTTTTGCGTTGAACTCCCTCATATACGTTACTAATAACTGTTCCTCCACAAAGAAACGTAAATTTCTTTTTGCTAGGAAATCAAGGGAGTATTACCAAATTCAAACAATATTGTTCTGGATTCCATTGGATTACAATGCTGAACCAATGCCCTAGTCCAGTATTGTGTTTGGCTAATTCTCACTATAGTCAACGCCGTGGACTCATCATAACAACAGAAATTCAAATAGCACTTCAAGCTGGTGCTGGGCCTTCTCCATCGCAGATGTCATTATAGACATTAGACATAGGGATGATGATAACGTGACGTGATCAGATCATAAGTATATATATATATATATATATATATGGGATAATTACATTTTGTCCATTTATGGTTTGCCTCTAATTTTATGTGCCCACTCACAGTTTAAATTTTGACACTTTGCCCACCTATGATTCTGACCGTGAGTGCTCCGTAACCCACCTCAATGTTTTTCGTTACTTTAATACAAAATAAGTAAAAAACACATTCTAAAATGGATCAAACAACCAAAAAAATAACAAAAACATACCCAAGACACAAAAATCAACAAACACAAACGCAGGACACTTTTTGAATAACGTGATAGTAATGTGGTATACCTGCTTGCTGCAAGGGCAATACAGATTTGAATGAATTGACCAAAAAGAAAAACAGAGAGAAATTTCCAATTGAATAATCATCTTGAAATGTTCCCATATCTCAAACTGTTGGAGATCTTCACATGGGCCATGGGATCTTTCTTCTTCTTTTTCTTGAAATGTTTAGAGGTAGCTTTCAACGCCTTAGTCCAAGCCTGTAATGAACAGTGTAAAATATGATAAGAAAAATGCTTTTTTGTTTTTTCTTTTTGTTTTTAATCAGATGATGAACCAAAAGTAAATTGCGCTCAATAGAGACAAAGTTTCCCTACAAATTTTTTTCTCTCAAAAGGGCTTATTAATTTCAAATTAATAATCTCAAAATTTCAGATTAAAAAAAATATAGAAATAAAGAAAATAAAATAATAGAAATTCTCTAGAAAGAAATAGGAATAGACATACCTTTGTGGTGTGTGGGAAACAGGTAAAAGTGGGCTTTAGAGGAGTTGGGGAAAACTCAGACGCCTTGGTTTTGTTCTTGTGCATGTGCTTCATCTTCAAAACATTAAGATTAAGATTTATGTTGAGCTTCTTCTTGATGTTGTAAGTGACTTTCTTCAACTTGGTTTTGTTGCTCAACACCATAGCACCACCACCAAATGAGATCTTTCTATTTGTGGGTGTCATGAAATCCAAATCTTCAAAATCATAATCCAAGTCCATGGCACTGTAAGCCCGAGGGACCAAAGGGGACAATATTGAGCTCTACGTGTAGTCGAAGTCGAAAGCCGATGACTTGTCAGGGAATTTGCAGAGAAGCTCTTTTGACATCAATGGTTCTAAGTAGATAATTTTGTCCTTGGTTTGTGTTTGTTGATTTTTGTGTCTTGGGTATGTTCTTGTTATTTTTTTGGTTGTTTGATCCGTTTTGGGATGTGTTTTTTACTTATGTGGTGTTAGAGTAACGGAAAACATTGAGGTGGGTTACGGAGCACTCACAGTCAAAATCACAGGTGGGCAAAGTGTCAAAATTTAAACCATGGGTGGACACATAGAATTAGAAGCAAACCATAGGTGGGTAAAATGTAATTATCCCTCTATATATATATATATATATATATAAACACATATGGTTTGCTCAACATAATTTGGAACCGTAAGGTAAAAATTTATGCGGAACTTTTTATATGTAAATATTAATTAAATAGAATTATTTAATACTAATCAAATCAAAGTTAATTTGATGTATTAAATACATAATTTGATGAATAATACTAACTAAAAGTTAATTTCATATAGTAAATTGAATATCATAGTTGAAGCATAATTTTTTTAATAATATATATATATATATATATATATATGTAGGGATCAGAAAAATTGGCGACCCAAGCCCACTTAGAATAGTGATTGGATCGGTCTAACCGTGGCCCAAAACAATGAATTTGTAAGAGAGGGAAACAAACAACTAAAGTGGGGCTCCACCCGAGGAGGAAAATAAGTAAGAAAAGGCCGATATTGTTGGTTGGATGAACCACTTTCTCAATACAAGCTGGGTCGAGGAGGCCACATTTACACAAGAAATATTACTGTTCACTCTCTTTTCTTTCAGTGTTCTCCTTGTTTCTTTTCTATCTCTTGGTACTTGTCTCTCAATCCTTTTCTCTATAAACTCTTCTTTTCTTATATACTTCTCATTTTCTCATATCTCAACCATCCATCCTTACCTAACAAATCTCCTCTCATGACACTTGTCTCTTTTTACATTTGAAGAAGGTGGCAGAAGAAATCTGGTTAGCTGTGACTTACACTATTCAGGTCACTTCCTTATCAATGCAGCTGATAAAGTTGTTGCCCTCGATTTAATGTGGAGGCAACGGGCTACTCCAAACTAGAAACTTCCCCTATGATTATTGATTCTCTCTCTTCATATCCTTCTTTCAACCTGGAACGCCTCAGAGCACTTTGACTCATCCCTTCCTCTCCTTGGGTGACCTCCCTCCCTGGGCCTGTGGACTGCGGCCTTCCCACACTTATACTGCAACTCTTCAACTTCGTCCTCGGTCCTCGGGTACCCACAATATATATATATATATATATTATTTTTTTTAAAAAGAAACTTATTTGTTTTGGTTATATGATAATGCATAATTAAATAAAGTTATAATCTAGTTTTTAATTTTATAACATGCTTTTAAGAAAGAGAGGGAAATTATTTGGTGCGTGACTTTATAGTGGATTGGTTTACAAAATTAAAGTCTTGAACTATTAGGAAAAACTAGTTGTAGACCCACTCTATTTTGGGTTCATTCCTTTTGATGTATTTTAAACTGTAAAATCTAGTCGTAGACCCACGCGATGTATTTTTTAACTCTCTCTCTCTCTCTCTCTCTCTCTCTCTCTCTCTCTCTCTCTCTCTCTCTCTCTCTCTCTCTCTCTCAGAGTTTTGGTGCAATTTTGCAGTCTTGACCTTGGCTGATTAGATTTCATGTGTACTTAAAAAATTAAAATTAAAAATAGAAGAAGAAGAAGAAGAGAGATTTCATGTGTATTATTGGTGCAAGAAAGGCTTTTGAATGAGCAGAAAATGAAAAGCCAAGTTCACTTTCATTGTACGTTATTCTATCCAAGGACTAGCCCTCTGACTCTCTTGGGTCCAGGGCTTGCACTATTGAGAGTGACAATTAGCCAAACATAATTCTAGACTACGGCATTGGTTCAGCTTATTGATCGAAATTCCAACGGGAAAACGTGATACATAGTAATTAAATAACCAAGTTAGGTCAAAAGAAATATTGTTGGAATTTGGAAAATACTTCAATTCGTTAATTCCAATAGAAAAAGTCCTTTTGTTTCTTTGTGGAGAACGACTCATTAGCACAATCAATGATACTCCAGCAAAAGAAAAAGAATGACACCATTGAAAATAGTTAAATTCAGCTGTAAAAAGTTTATCGGTGATAGCTGTTAGAGATATATTAGACATATTATCCCAATATAATAGGCCCAAGTCCACTCTTCCTTGTACTAGTAGTCTAGGGTTTAGTCACATATATATACTAATGTTAGGGTTCATTGTAACATAGGTTTTGTACTACACTCTTATACATAATAAAGATGTAGCCCTTAAGGGATTTCTCCGTGGATGTAGGCCGTCAAGGCTAAACCATGTAACCCCCGTGTTCTCGATATTCTTATTCTATGCTTTTCGTTCCACATCCACTCTAGCATACACAACATGGTATAACAATAATAATAATGTTATTTAACATGATATCAGAGTTGAGCTTCGTTCTTTGCATCAAACAAACATCTCTAGCAAGTAAAGAAGATAATCACGTGCACATCATCATCTAAAGTCACATATGCTTGCCTGCTGGATCTAGACTCCACAGCATCTCACAGCCACCATGGCTTAGTGCTGTGTCCAAGATCCACAAACTCAAGCAAAGCCATTACTTAACTTTTCAGATTTGTGCAAATCCGAGCTTCGCTGGATGAAAACAACACCATAGACATGCTCCATGACCTCCCGCGACAAAAACCTAAAAAACACGTCCCCAAATGGCAGCCTCACATGCCACCATGCACTTCTAATAGCTCTAGAACCTCCCCACGCGCCACCACTATTTCCTCTTTTGCAGCTCATCCATTGGCCACACGCGTCGTCCTATCGGCCATGTAGATCACCGATCAGCCTAAGGAACAAATTTGGCTTTCAACTGCTCTAGAATGTGCCTCCACGCATCGCTTGGGATTCTGGCTTATCCTCCACGCGCCGGCCACATGCTGAATCTGTGATGCTGTCATCCATGACGTCAGCTAATGATGTCAGCAAATAGCCATGTCAGCCCTAGCCATATCTACAGCCATGTTAGCTAGCCACGTCAACGGTGTCACCACGTCATCAACATGTCAGCCCTAGCCACGTCTACAGCCATGTTAGCGATGTCACCACATCATCACCACATCACTGAGCTAACCGTTGACCAAACTGACTTGACCCGAACCACTCGGATCTAACCCGTGAGCACTGACCGTTGACTTTTTCTAGGATCCATTGACTTTCGTGACTTTGACTTTTGCGTTGACCTTTGACCAAAGTCAAAATTTTTGAAAGGGCTTATCTTACTCAATTTTTCATGTAAATTCCAATTTTGGACTCTGTTTCTTCATTTGAAGCTCCAAAATTGGTCAATTGGCACAGTCTTCATTGTGGTTTCTTCAAAGGCATTCTTTATGGCATCTCCAAGTGATCTTCTAATTCTTATCCAACCTCAAGCCTTCATCAAGCTTCCACCTTGAGTTTAAGGGAGGGTGTTAGAGATATATTAGACATATTAGCCCAATGTAATAGGCCTAAGCCCACTCTTGCTCGTACTAGTAGTCTAGGATTTAGTTGCCTACATATACTCATGTTAGGGTTCATTATAACACATATTTTGTACTACACTCATATACATAATAAAGATGTAGCCTTTAAAGGATTCCTTCGTGGTTGTAGGCCGTCAAGATTGAACCACGTAACCCTTGTGTTCTTGGTGTTTTTATTCTATGCGTCCACTCTAGCATACACAACATGATATAACAATAATAATAATGTTATTTAACAACTGCTAGCTATAGTGATTGTTAGGACATATATGTTTTAACTTGTTTAAGAACATATGTCACTTAATTATGTAAATTGGCTTATCCTTTGACAAAACACACTCTGCTTGTAATTGGGTAGATCTAGGTGTTTTTAATACTTCAAGAAACCATGTTTCAAGGTCAAGTGTTGAAGTCATCAAGTCTGTCCAAGAAAAAGCAAGTTGAAGTGCAGAATTTTTAAAGCTCGACACCTCTCGACACCTACCTCGACACCTGCTATCTGTCGAGAATTGAAAAGTCAGAATTCCAATCTGATTTTCTTGGGATCCGTGAATGTGTTTTTGGGGCTTCTTTTCTTCTAACCCTAAACATATAAAAGGATTGTCTTAAGAGCCGTTTTTAGGGACAGAAGTTGCATTATCATTGAGCAATCTCTGTTTATGCAATTTGTGCTCAATAGACGAAGTTCTTGACCTAGTTCATCCTTCATCAAGAAGTTGCTGTGTCTTTGCACCATAGGGTTTTGTAACCAAGCATCTTCCTGCTATTCATCACGTGGATGAACTGAAGAACTTTGCAGCCAACCATTCTTCCTCAAGTTGGTATTCTGAAGTCGCGTATTGGGATTCGCGCATTGGTTAGTCACGTACTTGGGAGCCGTGCAACAAAGGTGGAAATTGTCACTACAGGTCAAGTCCAATTGGGTATTGGGGTAAGGGTTCAACTGTAGGTTAGTAAGGTACTTGGGATTCCTTTCTTGTAACCGCTTGATTTGATAATAGTGGAGTTTCGGGAGTGGTGACCTGAAAATCACCCGGTGGGGTTTTTCCGTTAGGGTTTTCCCCATTCGTAAACAAATCACCGTGTTAATTATTTTCCGTTGCATATTTAGTATTTGGTGATTTTTTTGTGCTTCCACGCAATTGCATGCTTAATTTGATTAATTAACAACTTGGCTAATTAATTAATTAATTAGGGTTTATCACAAGGGGTCATTCAAATTGTGACCTAACAAGTGGTATCAGAGCAGGCACACTCTGATTAGGATTTAATCTTTGCTATGTTTGATCCATTGACCCCTGTTTGTCATAGATAGAGGACAATCATTAATTATACCTCCTTTCTTTGATGGCACTAACTATGTATACTGGAAAGTACGCATGAGAGTTTTTCTGCAGTCTTTAAATGAAAAAGTGTGGCAAGCTATAGAGATTGGCTGGACTAAGCCAAAAGAAGAACCGGCCGATTGGGATGATGCTAAGATCAAGGCGGCCAACTTCAACAGCAGAGCGCTGAATGCCCTTTTTAGCGCAGTCACCAATGAGGAGTTCAAGAAGATATCCTTAACTGAAACTGCTAAGGAGGCTTGGACCATCCTCCAGACAACCTATGAAGGCACAAAGGCTGTCAAAGACTCAAAGCTTCAAAGGCTCACTACAAGCTTTGAAGAAATAAAGATGGAGGAGGATGAGTCGTTTGATGAGTTCTATGCCAAGCTCAAGGACATAGTGAACTCAGCCTTCAATCTTGGGGAAACCATCCCTGAACCCAAGATTGTAAGGAAGGTGCTCAGATCTCTACCTAAGAGATTTCATGCTAAGATTACGGCAATTGAGGAATCAAAGGATATAGACAAGATACCTTTGACTGAGCTGGTTGGAAACTTACAGACCTATGAGATAGGGTTATCCAGGATTGGCAAGCCCAATAAAGGCAAAAGCATGGCCTTGAAGGCGAAGAGCAGTGATACAGATGAGTCTTCCGATGATGAAGATTCTAAGATGAAGTCCTACATTACTCGGCAGTTCAAAAAATTCATGAAGAATGCCAATGGAAGGAGCTTCGACAAGGACCGCAGGCAGTTCAGTTCTTCTCAGGTCAAAAGCCAAGACAAAGGGAAGAAGGATGCTAAGGAGGGCGGTCAGTATACTGTTCCTGCAGGACCAAAGTGCTTTGGTTGTCATGGGTTCGGACACATGAAACATGAGTGTCCTACATATCTGAAGAGCATTGGGAAAAGCAAGGCCCTTGCCGTAACCCTAAGTGACACTGAGCCTGAAGACGATTCCGACAATGAGGATGATGGAATCCTAAATGCCTTCACTGCCACAGTCAATCCTACTGAAGGGATTGTTGAAGAAGTGGATGAAGAAGAAGAATTGGTGGAGTCCAAATTTGAGAAGATGGATGATCAAGATGATATCCATTTAGCCTATGAGAAGCTTTATAAGCTCTCTGAAAAGCATGAGAAATTATATAGGCTGGCCACTAAGAAGCTCAGTGATGTGGAACTTGAACGTGAAGAGTTGTCCACAAAGGTTGATGAAGCGAATCAAACCATTGGAGCACTGAGATTTGAAAACAACTTTTTGGTTGAGAAGACCAAGAAGCTTGAAGCAGAGTTGTTTCAAGTCAGAGCTCAATTAGAAAGGACTTCAAGTGCAAAGCTTGATGAGATGCTTAGCAATCAGAAATCTGCTTCAGATCGAACTGGTTTGGGGTATGGTATTTCTCTCTCTAATACTGCTTCTACTAGCAATACTGTTTTTGTTCCTGCTGCTAACAACATTGAAATTGAGAATACAAATGTTAAAACTGAATTAGTTAGTGAGAACTTAGACAAGGGAAAATCTATCTTAGGAGCCCCCCCTAAGCTAGACAAGAAAGATGCTAAAAACCCTAGGGCTAAGAAGGCTAACTCTCAAGAGCCTAAACAAAAGAAGCAGCATCTCTGTCATTATTGTGGAGCTGCCGGTCACACTTGACCAAATTGCTATAAGTGGTTAGCCACTCAACAGTGCAATGGCGTGATAGCATCTGGAAACCATAATCAGCTTCCATCCTCCCTTGCTCCTCTTGGAGATCTTCTGAAAGCCCTCATGTTCCTTTCAAACTTGAACGGTTTGAATTCTTCCCCCTCACCGCCTGTTCAAGGTTTCAATCAAAGGAAAGGTTCTTCCAAGGTGTGGAAGAAAAAGGACCTTAAGTGATTTCATCACTTTCTCTTTCCCCTCTTGTTTTTCTGTTTATTGCATTGCTTGTGTGTTTTACTCTTCTGCTGAGTCAGTCTAGTTTTTGCCTTATTTTGTTAACATGTTTTGTGCGTTTAATTTCAGTTTTGTTTATTTTGTTTTTTTTTAAAAAAAAAAAATTGAAAAATACAAAAACAGTGTGTGTCTTGTGTATTTTGGTATTTGTGTACCTTGGATGGCCAATGAAACAAAGTTTTCTAAACTTTGTATCTCTTGTAACTTAGATGAGTATCTCTATGCACAACTAAGCAAGTGAGCTTTGTGGCTCTTGTTTGTGATGAGTAAAATTAGGTTATCTCTTAAAACTTAACACTCACATCACTCTCTTTGACGGGTAGGACTAGAAAATCCTAAGAGAAAAGCATAAATAACCATCTTACCACTGTTGCCCGCCAATCATAATATGACACCTGTATGCTTCGGCATAGCAAAAGTGCAGTGTCAAAGACATTCGTATGCCTCGGCATAGTAAAAGTGTGATGTCAAATGCTTAAACATCTTGGGTATTTCTTTTCTCCTCTTTATGCCCATGTATGATATGCTAAATAAAATAAAAAGCAAAAAGATTAAAAATGCTTTAAATATGGTTGCAAGCGTGTATTCTAGGAGATGTGGGAGTTATAAGATGTACCTCGAAGGTGATAGTCCCTATCAAATAGTTATGATTGTGTGTGAGTTAAAAGTTATTTTCTCATATCTCAGATCGTCATAACATCTATACACATATGCAATCTTGCGATGTTTTTCACACACAACACGCAATATTCTTTGCTACTTTTGATACATGTGCAGGTACAATGTGATTTGGCCATCACAAAGGTTTTACATGTGCTAATGTATGCTCACTAAACTGTCAAAATTTGTTTTTGAAATATAAAATTGGTTAGACTTGTTTAGTGTGTGTGTGTGTTTTGCATGATCCTTGTGCTCATTTTCTTGTTGAGAGATGTTTTTGAGAGGTTTATCACTTTAGTGGATCTTTGATTGAGATGTGTGTTAGATTGCATTCATGTCTGTGTTTTTCCCTTCTCGAAAAATTGCACTTTTATGTGAGCTCAACACCTACCTCGACACCTTCTCGATACCTGATCATCTGTCGAGCTTCTCATATGGTTTCTTATCGCAATCTCAACACCTCCTTGACACCTGGTGGATCGATCGAGAAAGTCTTTGTCCTCTCGACAGATCCTCGACACCTGTTGGATCGATCGAGATTCAATTGTGCTGTTTGTGCATTCTTTCTCGACACCTGTCTCGACACCTTTCGGATCGATCGAGATTTCTTCTGCCTCCTCGATACCTTCTCGACACCTTCGCGATCGATCGAGATTCACATGTCTGTATTTCTCATTTATCTCGATACCTCTCGACACCTTCATCTGTCGAAGGCATTTTCCTCGATACCTTACTCGACAGCTTCCTCGATACCTCTCGACACCTCTGCTGTCAAGAATTAGTAAGGGTTCTATTTAAAGCCTGATCGCGATTCAGACCTCAATTTCTCGATTTCTCTCGATCTCTCCGTGCCTGTTCATCTCCCTTTCACTCTCTTTTCACTCAAATCCTTCAACCCACTTGGATCTTGCTCCTATCTTGCTCAAATCACTTGGTAAGATCGCTATTCTCTTCATTTTTCATGCATTTCATGTTTTGAAAACCTAGTTTTTGGGGTTTTTCATAAAATTTGGGGTTTTTCAAAATTGTTGAGTTTTTATTGAAATTTTTGGGTTGGGTTTGTGCTTAAATGATTTCAAAATGTCATACATTGCATTACATTTGCATTCTAATGATATTTACATGCATTTAGATGTGTGCCTTATGTTTGTGTGCTGCTAGGATTGGATTGGGCTGAGCCCATGATGTTTTTCTTTTGCATGTCACATGTTCATGCATTCCCATGCATACGTAATTCTTGTTCAACATATTTGTTATATATTTGAACTGTGTTTGGGACTTTTCTGATTGTTTCCCCCTCTATCTTTTTCTCATTCTTTTTACGTTAGTTGTGTCTATGGCACCTAAACGTAAATCTACTCCTACTCGGAACCCTCTGCGTTCTGGAGCATCTACTTCTTCTGATTCTGCTCCCTTTGAGATTCGGTTCCGTGATGGAGATGCCCATAAGGCATTTTCGGAGAAATTTTCTAAACGAGGTGTTCATTCGGAACGCCAAGTCATTCTGGCGGACTTCGCCAACACTGACCTTCCCTCTGTCATCCACAGTAGGGGATGGGGGTCACTGTGTGACATCCCGGTCACTTGCCCTCTCGTGCTGATACAGGAGTTCTACTCCAACATCCATGGGATTGATCTTTCAGTACCTCATTTTTCCACTCGCGTTCGAGGTATGCGCATTCATGTCACACCGCGACTTGTTGCGGATATGCTTAGGGTACCTAGGATAGAGTTCCCAGATTACCCCTCTTATGAGCGTCTGAGGACTGTGTCCAAAGACGAGCTCATCTCTGCCTTCTGTCAGCGTCCTGCTGATTGGGGTGAGCACCAGTTCACATCATGTAGGCCTTTTGCTAAAGGTCCTAGATTCATGAACATGGTGATGACTTTTGTTCTCCATCCTCTTTCTCACTATAACTCTATCACAGAGCCTCGTGCTCGATTTTTGCTTTCTCTTCTTGAGCATTTGACCATAGACTTCCCTTCTCACTTCATCCGGTATATCATAGAGGTTTATCTTGATTCGGCGTCCCGTGATAAGCTCATTTTTCCTTCTGCTATCAAGAGGATTATGCGCCATTTTTCTGTTCCCTTTCCTGTGTCCGACCACTTCACACACATATCTGCCATAGATTCCGCTACTGTAAAATGTAGTGAGGTGCAGTTCAGGTCGAGACAGCCTGGTGCCACTCCTCCCTCCCGTTCAGCACCATCCAGATCCGCACCATCTACATCTGCTCCTTCTTCCTCTTCGAGTGATGTATCCCTTGGAGATATTATGGCGTAGCTGCAGCGCATGGACACTCGCCTAGATACACTCTCTGCTGAGTTGTATCAGGTGAATGTTCGTGTTGGTCATATTGCACGACGGCAGGTGATCATGGGTGGATTTGCTCCAGAGGCTACTCCTTTACCATCCACTCCAGCAGCTTCAGATTCTGAGGATAATGAGGATGATGATGATGATGATGAGGACGCTAGCTCTGCCGATGAGATGTCTACATGATACTCTACCCTTTGTCACTCGTGACAAAAAGGGGGAGTAGTTTGGGCTATGAGAGTAGTCATCTTAGGGGGAGAGTTAGCATAGGACATTTTTGATAGGGGGAGTGTTATCATATTTTTGAGGGATGTAGTGAGGCTATATGTATTTTTTTTTCTTATCTTTTAGTTACATTGGTCTTGTATATGAGGTCCTTTGACCATTTTTACATACATTGTACTTATTCTATCTCTTATATATGTTGATGTATGTTTCTTTCACCTCTCTCTTCATGTGTTGTTTCTTTCCTGTCTTAATACACATGTTCTTTATACTTGTATGCAATCTAATTATTTCTGTTTCACACAAGATGCCTTGATGAGTTTTGTTTAAAGTGTTTCAGAAATACAGGTTGTCAAAGTCTACTTGCCATAAACTCTCTTCTTGCAAAGTTTTTCAAGAGTTTGTGTTAGGATAGATTTTATTGTATTTAACAAGTGAATATGAGTTGAGTGATTTATGACTTCTCTCATATGCTCATTTGTTTGTTGTGGTTTTGTCACGGATTTCCAAAGGGGGAGATTGTTAGGACATATATGTTTTAACTTGTTTAAGAACATATGTCACTTAATTATGTAAATTGGCTTATCCTTTGACAAAACGCACTCTGCTTGTAATTGGGTAGATCTAGGTGTTTTTAATACTTCAAGAAACCGTGTTTCAAGGTCAAGTGTTGAAGTCATCAAGTCTGTCCAAGAAAAAGCAAGTTGAAGTGCAGAATTTTTAAAGCTCGACACCTCTCGACACCTACCTCGACACCTGCTATTTGTCGAGAATTAAAAAGTCAGAATTTCAATCTGATTTTCTTGGGATCTGTGAATGTGTTTTTGGGGCTTCTTTTCTTCTAACCCTAAACATATAAAAGGATTGTCTTAAGAGTCGTTTTTAGGGACAGAAGTTGCATTATCATTGAGCAATCTCTGTTTATGCAATTTGTGCTCAATAGACGAAGTTCTTGACCTAGTTCATCCTTCATCAAGAAGTTGCTGTGTCTTTGCACCATAGGGTTTTGTAATCAAGCATCTTCCTGCTATTCATCACGTGGATGAACTGAAGAACTTTGCAGCCAACCATTCTTCCTCAAGTTGGTATTCTGAAGTCGCGTATTGGGATTCGCGCATTGGTTAGTCACGTACTTGGGAGCCGTGCAACAAAGGTGGAAATTGTCACTACAGATCAAGTCCAATTGGGTATTGGGGTAAGGGTTCAACTGTAGGTTAGTAAGGTACTTGGGATTCCTTTCTTGTAACCGCTTGATTTGATAATAGTGGAGTTTCGGGAGTGGTGACCTGAAAATCACCCGGTGGGGTTTTTGCCGTTAGGGTTTTCCCCATTCGTAAACAAATCACCGTATTAATTATTTTCCGCTGCATATTTAGTATTTGGTGATTTGTTTGTACTTCCACGCAATTGCATGCTTAATTTGATTAATTAACAACTTGGCTAATTAATTAATTAATTAGGGTTTATCACAAGGGGTCATTCAAATTGTGACCTAACAGTGATGCAGAATATTGGACATCCTTAACTATTCTTAATCATGACTTTAGATGAATTGGTTTGTGTTCTTAGAAAACTTTACCTCTGACCCCTTGGGTGGGGCAAAATAAACCAAAAAAGAAAAAAAAAAAAGGAATAAGATAGGAGAATAAGAGGCAAATCGTTTTTATTTTATTTTATTTTTAAAAAAGAAATGCAAAATATGTCCTATATATATAATACCACGCGCTAGATATGCGTCCATGTCCCAAAACCATGGCCTCTAAAAAGTTCATCATCACTTGGGGAGTTCTCTTCATTTTAATGTTTTTTTTTGCCTTAAAAGTGGCATCCACAACCGAGCTTGACAATCCAAGTAAGTCTGCCCTTATTCTTGTTTTTTATTTTCATCTTGCTTCATTATATTATTTTTCATTTGATTAAAGTGAATCGAGCAGAAAAGAAAATAAATAAGCTGAGCTTATTTGCTTAAAGTTATTTTTTGTGGGTTAGAGTGGAAACGTACTCTGTCTCATAACATTTGGTGTCAACCTTAACAAACTAAAACATCTTCGAAAATTTCAATAGAAACAGTACGAATAATCGATACTCATACTCTATCTAAAGTGAGTACTATATATTGTGAATGGATACACTTTTCATATATCTTTGATATACTTCTCTACATTTAAATATAGTGTTATAAGAGATTCCACCAATTTTATTATATTAATCTTACAAGCTAATATTTATGTCGAACTTTTAAATATACAACAAAAAAAAAAAAAAGTAGTCATTGTGGTTCTCGTTTCACGTTCAAACAATGAACAAGCTGGTCATTGAAATTAATCATCAACATCCATAACTGATTTCATCACAATTGAGCTCGTATGAGTGATAAGCAATTCTCAACAACCCAATAGATTATCCAAGCAAAACCCTAATCGACACCAACCCACATTAAATTCTTCAAAAATATACCTACACCCAACAGACGCACAAATAAGTGTGTTGGCCTAGTTTAGAAAGAGAGCGATTACATATATATATATATATATATATATATATATTTTTTTTTTTTTTTGGGAGCGGGGAGGAAATATTTTTCTATATAACAATCATTGTTACAATTTGGTTATTACTTAATTATCGAAATGGTTCGTAAATTGATATATCTGTTTATAAGATTTTAATTTAAATGTTGTAATTTTAAAATGTATTTAATTTTGTAGCATTATGTCTTGTTCTTTCAGAGGTGAAGAAAGTTGGCCCTATGGGTCCATCAACACCAAATCCCTGGACCGGTTTTGGAGAACGTTATAGTCATCCTAGTAAGCAATCCAGAAAGGCCATCTCCTGTAGGTAATCAAACTTGAGTACTTATTTTTCAGTGATTCTTGACATATCATTTTGTAAATTTATTATGATAAAATTGATAAGATTATTTTAAATATGTCACAATTTTAAAAAGCCTTAATTTTGCGGCATTTTTTTTTAATCTTTCAGATGGGAAAGGCCCGGTTCCTCCGGCAAAACCAAATCCATATACACCCATACCACCATAAGTATGCCAGCCAGCAGCTTCGGGTAGTTGAACTTGAGTGCTTTCGTTGGGATCGTAGCTTGTATAATTAAGCACCATATCATAAAGTCTGAGATATGTAGCGCATGAATAAAAGCAGTAAAGGAAAAATTCTGTCTCTCCAAGTATTTGGAGTTGGTGATGTGTAATAAGCTACAACCCTCTCTTATTAGAAGTTATTAAATAAAAAAGAGAACATATCTAACTTCTGGATAATGTATGTGGCCTCTATCATTAACATTACTACATTTGTAGATTGTAGTTGGTGTCTGATCTGAATTCATGCCATCTGAATTAGTACTCATTATCGTATTATTTTGCGTATCAGCACTGCAACGCGGTGTTATTCAACCTGGCTTGGCTTAACCTGTTGGACCAGTAATTTAGTGACTCGGCACATAGACCGGTCCCTGTCATCAATTGGATCGGATGTGCACAAGACTTGGTCAAAACTGATAAAATTCGGCGGGTTTTAAGCAAACCATGTGATCCAGTTGGGTTTATTGACCCGGCTGGGTTTGTGAATTGTACAAAATTACATTAATAGGTCAATCTCATTGACTTTTTTATTGTTTAATGTGTGATAATATGATAATTTAAATAAGAGAAAACCCAAAGAAATATAAAAACTGCAACGTTCTCTCACTTCTTCGCTGATTCACACTGCTTAGCCCATCACTTTTCACAATTTCAATTCCCCAAACTTGCAGATAGGAACAAATCACTTTTTGGTTTCACGTAGCTAATTAGGTATGAGTATATTAGTATATGTTATATATTTATTTTTTAAACCTTATTTTCTCTTCTTTTGTTTACGTTTTTTGTGTTTCATTTGTTTATTGCTTTAAGTTTAAGTTCTTATCATTTTTTTTTCCTCTTTTTGTATTTGACCTTGAGGTTCAACTGTTCACTCACTGGTTGAACTAGTGACCCAACTCATAGACCCAGTCAATTTCTAATCCGAGTTTAATAACTATAGTGCGATGGACCTTGAAATTATAAATATAGGCCATATGGCCTATCCATTATTGATTTGACTAATAATAAAAATTATCATTCGTGTCGTAATTTTTATTCAATTTACCAAACTTGTCCTTATGATCTTAATGATATCATTGTAAAATTAATTCAAATGATGCCGCACAGGATTCGTATGGTCAAGATTTTAATTTTGGTAGTTGGTATACCATTAACCATGACTTTCTTCGAGTTAAGCGAGGCCACATAAATCTCTTCAACTTTTACGTACTCTCAAAATATTATTTAGCCATGCATACAAAAGAAGTAATGGGTTCTAATTTTTGTGAAATAAAATTATAAATTAACCCACTCTTAAAAATATAATATAATCATGATTATATTGAGAACAAAATGGAGGTATATTGTATACTTCCATTTTTGGTCAATTGAACGCCTTTTAAATCTTTAAGATTAAGAAATCAACCCATTAAACCAAAAAGACAATTGAAATCTACTCATTTCGTTATATAATTTTTGCTAAATCTCATTATTTTTTGTTAAATTTAATGTTAAATTGGGTTTGATGAGAATTAAGTGTGTTTGGAAATTTGGAGGAATAAAAAAAGTAGAGGATAAAGAGGAAAAGAGATGAGATTTTTGGGAAAAAAATATACAAAATTTCATGTGGTTTTTTTACCTCTTTTTTTTTGG
Organism: Quercus variabilis; assembly: GCA_030445155.1. NCBI lineage: Eukaryota > Viridiplantae > Streptophyta > Magnoliopsida > Fagales > Fagaceae > Quercus > Quercus variabilis. The sequence continues at coordinate 6,116,314 of CP129453.1, read as the reverse complement.
TTGTAAAACATGAAACTCCCTAAAGTTTTGAGGGTAATATTTAACATCTTGTGGTATCTATATATTAATATTTAAAAGCATAACATTTATTATTTTTACACTTTTATTGAGCCACATCAGCGGCCGTGTCATCATCATTTTTCTTTCCAATTTTTCCTCTAATTTTTTACACGATTAAATATATAAATTATTAATATTGAAACAATTAAAATTAAAATCATTAATATCCACATCAATTACTTTACCTTTACATATACATGCAACGCTATTATTTTCTCCAAAAAAAAAAAAATACTATATACAAATTATTAATATTAAAACAACTAAAATTACAATCATTAATATCCACATTAGTTATTTTACCTTTACATATACATACCACTATTTGGTTACTTTTCACATCTAAAGTTTTAAACTCATTAAAAATAAAATACTACAAATATTGATAAGGGATATTTCGATCAAGGAAACTTTCCAACTCTTTTCACTCGTTAGTTTTGCAATGCCCGTTGGGCTCCTTGAAATCCTACGAGACAAGCGCCTCCTATGGGTTTGATGGCCACGCAACATCGCCTGTGTCCATTGTCGAGCTTGAGAGCACCTGTCGGGTTAAAAAGCATACTGACAGGTGGATACAGTTAGCCCCATACCACTCTGCGTGTTCTCCACTCATATCGCCCTATATGGAAAGAACTTGCACACTACGTCTATAGACCCTACTATATATTCGTATCCTCTCAAGTATGGGAAGTAAAACCCTAAGATCTCGGGACCTTAACTCCATATCTTCTCTACAAGGAAAGATCCTACATTTAAGGGATTTTGGTCAGCTCTCCACCACAATATAAGCACTGAGTCTCTGTTTCTCTAAGGTACGTGAAAATTCCTAGCTCTTACACTTTAGAGTTATCGAAGATTCTTCTATTACTGACTTAGCTTTTGGAGGGTCTTTGGCCAGCACTCTACCAGTGCTCTCTTTACATTCTTTGTTCTTTTGTTCTTTAGGTACCCTAATTGGCGTGCGTGTGGACAATCAACTCATTGACAATTTTATGCATTGTCAAATACAATTATAATTGCTTGATATCTTGGTTTGATAATAAATAGCTATTATCAAAAGCAGGCGATATATGTTGAAACTCTAAAAAAAAAAAAAAAAAAAAAAAAATTGCTAATGTGCATAAGGGTTATGGCATGACTTTATACAATATAACCACAGCCCTACCAACTTACTTGGCTACCTCAATGTTCCCAACTCCCAAGTGACATTCCGTTGGTTTGGTAAATTAATTTGACAATTTTTTTTGGGGTCAAAATCACATTCCGGCTTAAGCCTCAATATTGAAACGAGTTAAAAATTCCTTTAATCCTTTGCTCAACCCGTTAAAGTCCTTTCCACTACTATAAACATTTATACAGAAATAACTAGAGTGTGCGTTTTTATATGAAAACAAAAACAAGAATAGAAAAAAAGGTCCAGACTGTTTTGGATATACATCACTGTTAGTTTCTTTAAAACCGTCTCTCCTCTCCCCTTTTGTGTGTGTGTGTGTTAAAATATATAGTATTCTCAAAAAAGAAAAAAGACCCATGATGAAAATGTGGGACAAAATTGCTAAATGCCCTGTTTGGGCAAACTAAGCGGCATTTTGCCCTATTTTTGAAACTAATTAGGAAAATACCCCTCTTTTAAAATTTGATTTTCTCAAAATCGAGTTATTAAAAAAAAAATTCTAGAGCCCTATAGTGGCGTTTTTAAGGACCTATAGTGACATTTTCAGGATCTATAGTGACGTTTTGTAACTCGACCTTCATTAAATCTAGTTATAAGCAATTTTTAAAATTTTTTTTGCCTATAACTCGATTTTATATAGGTCAAGTTACAAAACGCCACTATAGGTCCTGGAAACGTCATTATAAGCTACTTAAAAAGGCCACTATAGGGCCTAACTAAATTTTTAAAAAATTGATTTTCAAAAGAAGGGTATTTCTCTAATTTGTTTAAAAAATAGGGCAAAACGCTGCTTAGTTTGCCCAAACAGGGCATTTAGCAATTTTGTCCTGAAAATGTGGTTTAATTTTCTTTCGTAAGATTGAGATGAGCTTCCCATGATAAAAGATTGTTATCCAACACACCACACTTATCAAAGTTCGCTATGTATTTTAAATTTTAATATGCTTACAATACTATATATATATATATATATATATATATATATATATTCTATTTTGTTACTCTTTTGATGGATTTTTCATTGTGGGTACCTAGGCATGCATGGAACGTACTAGGCATGCATGCAACGTCCTAAGCCGTCCTCGGACGGCTTTGCAACGTCCTAGGCATGTTTTGCAACGTCTAAGGTATGCTTTGCTATGTCCTCGAATGGTGTCCTAGGAGTCCCACATCGAAGGAAAACCCCCCCACTTGTTGCCTTATAAGCTGTGAAGTAAAGGGAGTAGTATACCATTAGTTTAGTTATTCGAATAATTATAAACTAATGGTATACTACTCCCTTTGCTTCACAGCTTATAAGGCAGCAAGTAGAGGGGGTTTTCCTTCGATGTGGGACTCCTAGGACAGCGTCCTAGGACGTTGAAGGACATGCCTAGGACGTTGCCAAGCATGCCCGAGGTCCCAAGGACTCGAGGACGTTGCAAAAAGCATGCCTAGGACGTTGCCTAGCACGCCTATGGTACCCACAGTTCTTTTCCTCAATTACAGATTACCAATTTCGATCACATGAAAATAATTCTTGATCACAAGTTTTCTCTTTTTATCATTTTGGTTTGTTTATAGTTTTGTTTAATATTTAATTGTTATTGGAAGTGGGTATTTAAGTTTTACAAAATACATTTTTTTTTTTAGAAAGAAGTTTTACACAACATTTGAATATATTTTTCAACGTCCATACCAGCTATTTGGTTAATTGAAATTATTGAAATTATTTGTACCCATATTTGAATATTAAAATCAATCACCGTATGAACATATAACCACAATAGTTATTATTACACAAGAAAGACCATCTTCCTGCCAAAGAATAATGGATTGTTTTGTTCATTTTTATTTATTTTTTTGCCTCAAAATCACTTTGTTATTCAATTCAATTCAATTCAATTCTAGTCTAATTTGTTTTCTTTATTTTGAAAGATTTGTAATGGTTTATAAATTTTGGGGGTCTATGTTATAATTTATAATCATAGGTTCTCTCTTTTCATCACTTTGGTTTAATTTAAATTATGTTTATTATTTAGTTGTTTTTAGAGGTGACAATTTGAGTTTCACACAACATTTGTATAGTATTTCAATGAGCTATCCAATTATTTGATTAATTGCCTTGAAATAGACTGAAATGGACCGAAACAAACCGAAATGGACTAAAGTAGACTAAAATGGACTGAAGTAGACCGAAATGAACCAAAAAGCACCACAACAGATTAAAGTGGATTGAATGGACTGAAACGGACCGAATAAAACAGAAATGGACTATAGTAGACCGAAATAGACCGAAATAGACTGCAAAGGTCATAAAGGACGGAAGTAGACTGAAAAGAACTGGAATGGACAAAAGTGGATCAAATGGACGGATTAGATTGCAATAGACCTAACGGACTATAATAGACTGAAGTGGACCGAAATAGACCGAACTGGACTGAAGTGGACTAAAATGGACCGAAGTAGACCTAATCTGATCTTTAAAATAAAAATACATCATCAAAAGTAATTTCAACGAAACACACACTAAATGAAGTGGTCCAAGAAAGTTGTTTGTCAAAATTGACCAAAAACTGAACAACCTCTTGTTTGAAGTACATAAACTTGTGCTTCTCTATGACCTGGAGTCTCCGAAGTCCAAAGCCTCTTCTTGGTGAGGTTGACAATGCTTCTAGGTTTTGAAGTTGTCCTTTGGAGATACATAACTTCAAGAGTTTCTTAATGGCTTTTTGGATTGTATAGGTGCAATTTTGCGATTCTTATTACCAAAAAAGAAAGGGAATATTGTTTTTTGCTATGTAAGTCTTGACTTTGGCTGATTAGATTTCATGTGTACTTAACAAGAAAAAAGAAAAAAAAAAAGAAAAAGAAAGATTTCATGTGCAGTTGAGCAAGAAAGACTTTGAATAAGCAGAAAAATCGAAACCCAAGTTCAATTCCGTTGTACATTATACTATCCAAGGACTAGCCCTCTGACTCTGTTTGAGTCCAGGGCTTTGCATTATTGAGCGTGACAATTAGCCAAACATAATTCTGGACTACGGCATTGGTTCAACTTATTGATCGAAATTCCAACAGGAAAACGTGATACGTACATAGTAATCAAATAACCAAGTTAGGTCAAAAACAATATTGTTGGAATTTGGAAATACTTCAATTCTTTAATTTCCAAAAGAAAAAGCCCTTTTGTTTCTGTGGAGAGAGACTCATTAGTACCTTATACTGGAAGTTCAGCCCAATCAATGATACTCCAGCAAAAGAAAAAGAATGACACCATTGAAAATAGTTCAATTCAGCTGTAAAAAGTTTACCGGTGACAGCTTGTGATGCAGAGTATTGGACATCCTAACTATTATTAATCATGACTTAATCATGACTTAAGATGAATTGGTTTGTGTTCCTGGAAAAATTTACCTCCTTCCCCTTGGGTGGGGCAAAATAAACAATAATTAAAAAGAAAGAAAAAGAAAAAAAGAAAAAAGGAATAAGATAGGAGAATAAGAGGCAAATAGTTTTTATTTTATTTTATTTTTAAAGTAGAAATGCAAAATATGGCCTATATATATAATACCATGCCCTAGATATGCATCCATGTCCCAAAACCATGGCCTCTAAGAAGTTCATCATCACTTGGGGAGTTCTCTTCATTTTGATGTTTCAGTTTGCCTCAAAAGTGGCATCCACAACCGAGCTTGATAATCCAAGTAACTCTATATACCCTTATTCTTTGTTTTTATTTTTAGCTTGCTTCGTTATATTATTCTCATTTGATTAAAGTGAATCGAGTGAACATGAGAATGAATAAGCTAAAGCAGATTTGCTTGAAGTTACTATTGGTGGGTTAGAGTAGAAACAAACACTGTCTTATAACATTGGGTGTCAAGATTAACAAACCAAAACAACTTCAAAATTTTCAATAGAAATAGTTAATAGTTAATATAGTTAATATGTACCTGGAAGGTTTCCAGGTCTGGGTACTTGAACAAGAGTATTTTTTATATTTTCATTTGTTAATCCTTGACATATTTTGTATGTATTTTTTAAAATTTTTTATTTTTATGGTAAAAAGCCTTAATTTTATTGTCATTTTTTTTTTTCCTTTTTAATCTTTCAGATGTGAAAGGCTTGCCTACTCCGGCAACACCAAATCCTGGGGTCCATATACCCGGAAGCTTTGGAAGTCCAGGTACTCGAACTTGAGTACCTTTTTTTTTTTTTTTTTTTTTTTTTTTAATTTTTTATTTTTATCCTTGACATATTTTGTAAGTTTTGTTTTGTTTTGTTTTTTATTTTTTATTTTTTTTTTATTATTATTTTTATAAATGGTAAAAGCCTTAATTTTGTGTCATTATTTCTTTAATCTTTCAGATGCTAAAGGCCTGCCACCTCCAGCTACACTAAATCCTGGGGTCCATATACCCGGAAGGTTTCCAGGTTTGGGTACATGAACTAGAGTATCTTTTATATTTTTATCTTTGATCCTTGACATATTTTGTAAGTTATTTTATTTTTATGGTAAAAAGCCTATATTTTGTGTCATTATTTTTTTAATCTTTTAGATGTGAAAGGCTTGCCTACTCCGGCAACACCAAATCCTGGGGTCCATATACCTAGAAGCTTTGCAAGTCCAGGTACTCGAACTTGAGTACTTTTTTGTTGTTGATCCTTGACATATTTTGTAAGTGTTTTTTAATGGTAAAAGCCTTAATTTTGTGTCATTATTTCTTTAATCTTTCAGATGCTAAAGGCTTGCTTCCTCCGGTTACACCAAATCCTGGGGTCCATATACCCGGAAGGTTTCCAGGTCTGGGTACTCGAATTAGAATATTTTTTATATTTTTATTTGTTGATCCTTGACATATTTTGTAAGTTTTTTTTTTTTTTTTTTTTTTTTAATTTTTTTTTTTTGTGGTAAAAAGCCTTAATTTTATGTCATTATTTTTTTTTAATCTTTCAGATGTGAAAGGCTTGCCTACTCCAGCAACACCAAATCCTGGGGTCCATATACCCGGAAGCTTTGCAAGTCCAGGTACTCGAACTGAGTACTTTTTTTTTTCGTTGATCCTTGACATATATATTTTATGAGTTTTTATTTATTTATTTATTTTTATATGGTAAAAGGCTTAATTTTGTGTCATTATTTCTTTAATCTTTCAGATGCTAAAGGCCTGCCTACTCCAGCAACACCGAATCCTGGGGTCCATATACCCTGAAGCTTTGCAGGCCCGGGTACTCGAACTTGAGTACTTTCTTTGTCATCCCAGTCTGTATAAATCAGCACCGTATCATAAAGTCTGAGATATGTAGCACATGAATAAAAGAAGTAAAGGAATAATAATTCTGTCTGCACTACTTGGATTTGGTGATTGAATAAGCTACAACCCTTTGTTATTAGAAAGTATTAAATAAAAAAGAGAACATCTACCTTCTTGATAAATATGGGCTATCGATTATTGATTTGAAAAGGAACAAAGATGATGTTGCCCTGGATTTATGGTCAAGATTTTAATTTTTGTAATTAGTTTGTACCATCAACCATGCCTTTCTTACATTCTCCAAAAAAAAAAAAAAAAAAAAAAAAAAAAAAAACACCATGCCTTTCTTAGAGTTAAGCGAGGTCGCATATAAATCTTTTTCACGGGCTCTCAAAATATTTTTTTAGCAATGCATACTAATGGAATAATGAGTTCTAATTTTTTCACCAAAAATTATAAATTACCCCAGTCTTATAATATAATCATGTTTATTATGAGAACAAAATGGAGGTATATTGTATATTTTCATCCTAAAGTACTTTTTGGTCAATTGAATGTCTTCTAAATCTTTACGATTAAGAGACCAACCCGTAGGAAAAACAGAGGTGAGAAGGGAAGGGTTGGGGGGGAGGGGGATGGTTGTGTTGCACAAATAAGGAAGAGTTGATTCAAGTGGATAAGGGATGTGAGGGCCATCCCATATATTTTTGGGAAAAATACACAAAATTTCATGTGATTTTTTTGTAAAAACGAAAACTCCCTAAGGTTTTGAGTATAATATTTAGTTACAAAATTAGTTGTAGTCTTAGACTACAAAATTGGTTGTAGTCTACAACGAGGGTGAATTTTGACAAATCTATCATTGGATTACATCTTCTTCTTATATCCTCCGTGCTTGCAAAATTTCTAGAAAATAAAAACCAATAGTTATGTCATCAATAAATTGTTTAAATTGCAAGTTTTTTTAGTTTAAAATTATACATAAAGTATAAGCTTATAGATCATATAATAGATAATATATGATTGATATAAAATTTGACATGTGTATTAAGAGCGTAAAAAACATGCAATTTGATAGTTAGATTTTCAAAAATATAGTAATGTTTATTTTATTGAGTAAAATTGTAATTTTAGGCTACAACTAATTTTGTAACTAAACTTTATTTTTTTTTAACGTGTAAACCATTAATTATTTGTTAAAATGAAGGGTGAGTTTCTATGATTTGTTTAACCACTATGAAGTTTTAAATGTAACACTTAACTCCTTAAAGTTATAAAAATTGAAAATACTGCACATAAAATTTACTCTTGTTATTCGATGAACATGAAAACAAGCAAATCAAACTTGTTGAATGCATAAATAATTACAAACAATTAAATACACTTATAGACCGAATGAATGCAAAATGATAAATGCATATCTAATCAAGACTAGTGTTTGACATTGCTTTCTTTAGATAAATTTCTCCCTCACACAATTTCTTTAGTGGTGCTTTGAGACTTATGGTTATCCCCCTTGCAAGATATAATAATCAACAATACATAGAAGAAGCATTACAATCTCTGTGCACAATGAACAAAACTCCTCTCTCTCTCTCTCTCTCTCTCTCTCTCTCTCTCTCTCTCTCTCTCTCTCTCTCTCTCTCTCTCTCTCTCTCTCTCTCTCTCTCTCTCTCTCTCTCTCTCAATGAGTCAATGCATGAATGCAACAATTAATGTGACTTAAATGAAATGAGGGACTCCTATTTATAAACACACTTGCATTTAATTCAAAAAGAAAAAAGAAAAAAAAGTGCAGTAGCTAACAAACAGGCTATTCCACTACGTTTCATACACACAAAATAAAAACACACAAATTAAATAAAAATGATAAGTGAATACTAGATTGATTCAACCCAATCCACACATAGACATGATGAATGTATAATGATAACTACATATTTGATCAAGGCTAGTGTTTAACACTATCTATTTAAGATAGATTTCGCCTATTGTATTATTTCTTTAGTGGTGCTTTGAGACTTATAGATGTCTGTCTCTCAAAATGCGATGATTAATAGCACGCAGAATGAGTACTATAATCTCCATGCACAGTAGACAAAAATGTGTCTCATTCTCTCTCTAAATAACTCAATGTATGAATGCAAAAAATTGACCTAATTAAAAGGAGTGAAGGACTCCTATTTATAAACACACTTGCACTAGTTCATAATAGGTGCAATGGCAAAACCCAATCTAACTTGTCTTGACTTGGTGAGAGCGGCACAAATACGTGTGGTGTAAAGGACTACTATGTAGGTCCTTCTATTTCCATTAAAGTGGGGTGCCCCTTGGAGACCAACCCAATAGCAAACTTATATATAAACTCATTCAAAATCTAATTCATTTCTCATATGGATATAAAGGATATCATCACTTTAAACTATGTTCATGTTAGGAACCCATGGGTAGAACTTATCCTTGAAAACCTGTTTGTAAGAGAAGGATGCCTAAGAGCTTATAAACACATGATTAAACTTATACTTAATTTATGTGGGACATTAGGATCATAACATGCCACCACACTTTGTGGCTGATGTCCACGATAGCTCACTCTAGCAACACTGACCCAATGGTAACCCTTTCTCTTTTGGTGGTTCCAAACACCTATAAGTTATTTTAATCTAGCCTCTAGGTCACCCCCTCCGAGATGCGACTAGGAAGCTGCAACTCATTTGATCTTATACTCAATGAGTTACGTCCGATTACTAGACATGGTGGTTGGCTCTAATACCAAATGTTAGGAACCCATGGGTAAAACTCACTCTTGAAAACCGGTTTGCAAAGGGAGGGTGCCCAGGAGCTTATAAACATTTGGTTAAGCTTATACTTAATTCATGTGGGATAGTAGGATCATAACAGTTCAAGTAGGCATCATGGAAGTCAACGTCTCATTCACTCTTTAATGGTTTTGAGCAAATGATCAAATGGTGTTGATCTTGTCCTAGGAGAGAACTCGTCCTAACTTGGACTCGTCTCAAACGACATACGTACAAGTCTCATTTTAATTTTTTTAAATCTCATCTTTTTTTAGGTTTAATTCATTTTTTTTTTTAATAATTTCTAACTTTTTCCCAAAAGAAAAGGAAAAAAAATTTAAACAAAATAAATCAACCAAAATAGGTTCATCCAAAAACACACTAAATGAAGCGGTCCAAGAATGTGGCTTATCAAAATTGACCAAAAACTGAACAACCTCTTGTTTAAAGTACATAAACTTGTGCGTCTCTTAGACCTGGAGTCTCCAAAGCCTCTCGTTGGTGAGGTTGAGAACCCTTCTAGGTTTTGAAGTTGTCCTTTGATGATACATAGCTAAAGAATTTCCTACTGGCTTATTAGACTGTGTAAGTGCAATGTTGCAGTTCTTATTACCAAAAAAAAAAAAAAAGAAAAAAGAAAAAAAAAAGAGGGGAATATTGTTTTTTTTTGCCATGTAAGTCTTGACTTAGGTTTATTATGAAGAAATTCTGAATACTGAAGATTTCCTTAGAGAGGCAAGATCAAGAACTGAAGTAGAATGAATAGCAGAGATTATAGAGAAACAGTGTGAGACAGTGCAAGAGAGAAAGAGAGAGAAAAAGGGAGAAAGCGAAGAGAAATTAAGTTGAGAGAAAATTCTATGTATTGAAGAATGATTATCTTGCTTAATAATACATCTGAGTACTTGCACCCTATTTATAGTGTAGAGATTATGACTATAACAAGATAATTATCGGTCCCAACTTATACGGATCTAGTCCGTGATTTCTGGAATTACAGCTGCACTTGTAACTGTTTTTCGTGCCATCCATAACTGTCATTTGAACTCAGCAACACGACACCGTTTTGTCACGGATTCAATAACACTCAGCTACTGACTCTAAACGACGCGTTTTGTTCATGGAGTATTAATGAAACGGTGCGTTCCTTGATTTAATGAGACGGTGCGTTTTGACTCTGTTTCTTTTTCGTTGAGCCAGAACCAGAACCTCCTTCATCTTCAACAGATTATATTTCATGCATACTTAAAAAAAAAAAAAAAAAAAAAAGGATTTCTCGTGTAGTTGAGCAGAATTAAACGCAAAAAATGAAAGCCAAGTTCACTTCCGTTATACGTTATACTATCCAAGGACTAGCTCTCTGAGTCCACAGCTTGCACTATTGAGAGTGACAATTAGCCAAACACAATAACCAAGTTAGGTCAAATGCAATGTTGTAGGAATTTGGAAACACTTCTTTGTTTCTTTGTGGAGGAAGACTTAGTAGTACCTTGCGGTGGAAGTTTAGCACAATCAATAATATTCTAGCAAAAGATGCCTTAGGAGGCTAGAACTAAAATTGGGTTTTTTATTTTTTATTTTTTATTTATTTTTTAATTTTTTTAATAATTATGTATTAATTAAATTAATATTTATTTAATATTTGTATATTATAATATATTTCATTTAAAATATATTTTTCTTGCTTTTTAATATAAAATTGACTAATTAAATTTTTGTATTCAAAGTTCTTCTAACATTTCATTTTCAATCGATAATATAACTAATCTACTTAACTTTTCTTGGGACATTGTCGATTTTAGATATGATTTTAATAATTTCAATTTTGAAAAATGTCTTTCTGCAAAAGCAATTGTAACATGTATTGTTAGTAAAATACGATAAGCAATGCATATAGTTGGAAATAAATCTAACCTTTTTATATAATTTTGTATGTTAATTGGAGTATTTTTTTTATTTGTAAAATTTCTTTTAAAACTTTTAACTTTGAGAATAAATCTAAACCATTTGTATCATAATAAACATCATATTTGAGACAAGATTCAAGATTAATTTTTCTTCTTTTTTTCTTTTTTTAAGTTTTTAATATCTAGATGCAAATTTTCTAGTAGACATTTTTAATCAAATAATATATTTATAATGATTGGAATAAAAAATAATTTTCAAGTGTAGAGAAATAAACCTAATGTATATGAAAAATATTGTTGGGGGTTTCATTGAATGATAACAAGTATCTAGCAATCTCAACCTGCATAAATAAATACATATTCATTATATTACCTGATGAATCCAATGAATCAGTGGGCTAAAATTTCCAGGCGTTAACGATCTACAAGCAAAATCCTGAAAATAACAAACAAGAAGTCAGAGGAGACCGGTGGAGGCCGGTCAAAAATCCTCCGATGGTGAAGTTAGTGAGTTTGTAATTCTCAGTAAAGGGAAAAAAAATTCTCTGATAGAAAATTTATGAATTCCCTTTAACCTTCCTGTAGAAGAGCCTTTATATAGTTTTTTCCTGAGGCAGTTATTTCTCCTACCATTGTGTAGTTTGGAGGATTCTGAGGTAACTTCCATAATTGCTTTGGAAGTTACTTTATTTGGGTTCTATTGATTATAACCGTTTTCAAAGAAGGAACGATTATAGTCTAATAGAAAAATGGAGTGCAAAGGAGATTTCCAGGACACTCGTCCATCTTACTAGATTGATGGACGAGCGAATCCTCGGACGAGCTCGTCCATCTGGACAGATGGATGGATGAGCTTACAATAAATGGAGTCCCTTTTCTGTGGATGAGCTATATGGACGAGTTTAACAGTTGAGCTTTTTTTGTAACATCATCATTACCTATAAGAATAAATATATATATATATATATATATATATATGCAAGATTAAAATTAAATTAAAAAAAAAAAAATTCCAGAGCCAACCAAAAGTACTAGTGTACAACTTCGCCTACAGCCACACAAGTCTTAGCCAGGCCGACCCAGCCTGTTTTTACTTGGCCCATGGGTCTAATGGGCTGGGCTTAGCGGGTCGTTGACTAGTCAATGGGTTGGGTCGGGCCAGGCTGGATGGAAAAACCCTAGCCCATGGCCCTACCCATGGGCAATGCCCATTTGGGCTTTAGCAGGTTGGGCTGGTGAGGTGGGTTTAATGGGCTACCTATGGGCATTTTTAATGGGTCTTCAATGGGGTTATAAAAATTTAACCAAAAAAGTTATAATTATATATTATTACAAACTATCAAATTGAACAATTAAATCTACTAAAAAGATTCTATTAAAAAAAAATACTAAGGCATACCTCTTAAAAAGGTACTAAAATAAGATTAATTAACTTGTATTGATAAGAATAAATAAGTACATTGAAATTTTCATGAATATATTAGACTGAAAATAGTTGCATCACTACAAATGTGTACATCCCAACTAGGTTGGTACCCACACACTTGTCTATCATTTGCAATTCCCAATCTATTTGTGTTGAAACATCAAATAATTTTATCTAAGAAAAAAATTGAAAAACTTGTTACATAAATTTTATAACTATTTGCCAAGCATTATCTTGAAGTGGTGGATTGTTGGTCATGTGGTGGACTTCTTGGCATCCACTCAGGCCTTTCTAACTTCAATCGCTCAAATGCCTCTGCTAATTCTGCTTCTTGTTCTGCATCTTCTTGTCTTGTGTCTGCTAAGTTCCAATCCTTTAAGCACACAAGTGCCTCAACAGTCTCGGGACTAAGACCACATCTCTTGTCAGATACAACTCTACCACCTGCAGAAAAAGATGCTTCCGATGCTACCGTGGAAACGGGAATTAATAATATTTCACGAGCCATAATGGAAAGTATGGAATACTTACTTTGATTTGTTTTCCACCAGCCCAATAAATCAAATGATCCTTCTTCATCAATTTCAAGTAAAGGTTGATTTAAATAACGTTGAAATTCCGATAACCCACCTGATGTTACTGAAGATACTTGTTCTCTTCGTCTTTTAACCATGTGATAAGCATTTTGTTCTTCTTGGTCACCTAGAAAACTAGTAGAGGACAAAGAGCTTCTTGTGTTTTGTGTTTGGGCACCAATTTCGGAATTTTTATAAGCATTTCCATAATAATCAAATAATTGTGTCGTTGAATTTTGAAATGATTGTATGGTCTTTTGAATTTTTTCAACTTCATCATTATAAATTATTTCTAAAAAAACATTCAACTCTTCAATCTTAAATCTAGGATCAAGAATAATAGCCATTCCAAAAATCAAAGGAATATCTCCCCAATATTTGTCAAATTTTTGTCTCATTAAATCTAACGTTTCATCAAATATTCCAAAAGTTTGCCCATAAAATTTTGAAAATTTTGCACAAATGTTAGTCAATTGAATTATAACTCTACAAGATGTTGGATAATATACACCACAAAATTTTTTTGTTGAATCATCAAAAACCTTTAAAAAGTCTCTTACAAGTTCTGCTAACAGCCAATCATGTTCTTCAATTTTTTCTAGAGGACAACGTAAATTTTAAGAAAGATGAGAATAATATAAATTTAAAACATCTTTATATTTTATTGCTGAATCTAAAAGAAGATAAGTAGCATTCCACCTATGAGGCACATCAATATTTATATTTTTTTTGTTTCTTTTCAATTCCATACAACATTTTATATACAATTCATATCTTGCTTGAGAACTATTAATATTACGAACAATATCTTTTATTTTTTCAACAGATGAGGATAAATTTGATAAACCATCTTGAACAATTATATTTAAAATATGTGCACAACAACGTATTCGAAATAATGTACCATGTAAAGGTAAGCTAATTTTTCTTTTAAAAACATCTCTGCTGTATCATTATTTGTTGAATTATCAAGTGTTATTGAAAATATTTTATCAGTAATCCCTCAATATTGAAGTTCCTCACTAATAAGATTTGCAATGTTATATCCTATGTGTGGAGATTCCAACATTTTAAATGATATTATTCTTTTATTTAAATTCCAATTAGAATCAATATAATGAATAGTTAAAGAGAGAAAACCTAATTTATTTCTTGATGTCCACAAGTCAGAAGTTAAACAAAATCTACCACTATGTGCATGCAAAATACTTTTTAATTTTTCTTTATAAAATTTAAAACTCTTCATAATATCTCTTTTTGCGGTGGATGCAGAAAATCCTTTATAATGTGGAGTAAAACCATGTTGTACCATTCCTGTAAAATCATGTTTTTCAACAAATGTAAATGGATGTTCAGCTCTAACAAGATATTCTACCACTTCATTACGTGCATTTGCATCAGTGTAAATAAATGTAGTTAAATTTCCCTTCTTATCTTTTCTTAATTGTTTAAAATCTCTAATATCCATTTGATTTTTTTGTTTACAACTATTTAACATATGACGTTTTAAATGGTTAGTCCCCCCCGCACTTGGGCCACCAGCTAGCTCGTCACCACATTTGCTACATATAGCTTTAATTTCTTTTGTTCCATCTTGTTTTATCCTCTCTACCCTATCAAAAATTTTCCAAACTTCACTTTTTAATTTTTTATTAGTAAAACTTGGATTTGAGCCAAGTGTAGTATTATTATTAGTTGGTACATTAGATGTAGGGGAAATTGGGGATGTGGGGGAACCAATTGACTCAAAATGTTGTCCTTGCTCATCTAAATCATCTAGTATGATGTGATCATTTCTATGAGTCATTTTAAAATTTTGAAAACTAACAAAAATAGTGTATAAAAATAATGAGATAGCAAGTATATAATAAAAGTTATGAAAAGATGTCACCCAATCAATTGAATTTTGAGACAAATAGCTTCCACAATTCCACTCCAATTTGGAGAAGTTGATTTTCAAATGCAATTGGATGCTCAAGCCTCCAAGTTCCAAGCCTCCAACTTGAAGAATTTGATTATTTGATACTTGTAATTGTATAAATATAACTATAAAAATATAATACTATTATTCTATAGAGTATATAACTATAAGAGGGCAAAAATAATAAGAGATGAAAAATTGAGAATAGTCTAGGGAGAGTTTGAATTTGAGAGATTTTTTGTGAGTAAAATGAGAGAAATGGTATAGGTATTTATAGATTGGATACATGAACACAAAAAAAAATAAAATAAAATAAAAATATGACTTTTGTATTAGTCAAATTTTCCAGAGGATTCTCCAAGGAGGTCAACTTCTGGATCTCCTGCTTCATATCTTTCTTTGAGTTTTTGCTAGGAAGCTTTCTTCTTTCTTCTTGAATTATCTTCTTCAAAATCTTCATCTTCTTGGCAGTCAGCACAATTACAAACATCCCACCATATGTGGCCAGAAGGTGATTTTCCTTCATAACAAGGCTTTCCATCCTTGCCAAATGCCTTTATTTTAAGACCATTTTCACCAACATATGAAACCGGCTGGAGCATTTCCATTTGAGTCAGAAGCAGGAGATCCAGAAGTTGACCTCCTTGGAGAATCCTCTGGAAAATTTGACTACTATGTTCAAAAAGCTCTTAAATCTAATAATATCGTTTGCTTTATTATATCTTGTTCCTGAGAAGCACCTGAATTTGAACTTGTACTTTAATAGCATCACAAAGATGAGGATCTCTGAGAGACATGTTGAAGTTGAGAAAAAGGGTGACAAAAACTGTTCCTACATTGAGAGTGGTTTAAACAGTTCCAATGACTGCATTCTGGTATTCTAGAAATCTGGAATCAAGAAGTGAAATTCTGGAAGCTATAGGAAGCCCCTTTCTTCCGTGGAAGGTTAATGCCAGCCTTACTGCACCAAAATAAAGATGAGTGTACCCTTGTTTTTGCCATGGAATCACAAACTCTCTAAGAAGGGCAAGAGTAATAAAATTTTCTGTTTCACTCGCTGGGATATTAAACTGGTCAAACTTAGAGGCTTGAATGTATTCTTTTACAGTAGAAGGACGAGAAGGGCCTAACAACTTTTTTATAGATTGTCTAAAAGAGGTTTGAGGTTTATCAAATACAGTATAAGGATTTACAATAGGGAAATCAATAATAGGGATCTTACTATCTTCAGGAACATGAGAAATTTCGTACAGATAGTCTAACCTATTTGCAGCAGATTTGCGAAGGGAAAGATCAAAGACAGAACTAGTTGTATCAGTGATGTCTGAAGATGCCTTTGCCATGAGAGTTTCTTCGAGAAAGAACTACTTTCCAAGGCCTAACAGGACTAAACACCAACTCAGGCTTAAACGTCCACAAGGTTACTATGGAAAATAAAATTCTTTAAGACCTCTAAGAACAAACCCCTTAGTGTTCTACTTGATTATCAAATCCAGTGTTCTGATGTGAATAATACAGAGGATCCACGTATTGTGGCAACTGTAATTCACAAAGCATACTAATCAGGACAATAATCAAAGTATACTAATCAAAGGAGTGAGAAACTGGTCGTATGGCTTTGATACCAACTATGTAGACAACAGGGAAGACAACAGGGAGTGTAAGAAGACAACAGGGAAGACAACATGGAGTGTAAGAAGATTATGGAATAAAGGAATTATAGAAATTGGTAAACCACGTATCCTACTAGAAAAGTGTAAAAGATAGTATGGATATAAGGATTAAAACTCAGAACAAGATACAATAAAACAAACGATATTATTAGATTTAAGAGCTTTTTTCATCAGACATATAGGACTCAAGTTGGTTATGGAGGCTTCTCCTAACTCTCTCTTGCCCCCTTTGGATTACAATGACTCTATTTATAGATAAAACAAAATATATAATACGATACAGAAAAGGAGGGGCCATCCTTATGGATTTACACGTGTCCATAATAAGGGTAGGGGTCTGGCTTTGAAGAATCTTCTGGGAGATAAGGATCTGCCATCATCTTGTCTTCATACGACTCTGAAGAGGTGAAGCTTGGCAACAAGTGTCATGCTACGTAGGGGTCTATGTGCAGGAGTGGATTTCTTCAGATATGTTTCTGATAAAGGGATAGATAGTGAACAGTAATGGGTGAAGGATTACGTCTAAAGACGTTTCTAGGACTTTGTGGTTTTTTTTTTTTTTTTTTGCAATAATAATGCTATTTAATCCCATCCATCTCTTCCTTGGAACCATTCTTCATCAACGTCATCTAGATCATGATTGTGATAGTAAGGGTCATCGTATCCTACAAGAGGATTAGGCATTTCCCAATGATCTTCATGTGCCCACTGTTGTCTGCAGATATCTGGATCAGATGGTATTATTTCAGGGAGGATTCCTTTGTTAAGAGATTCAGCCATGGTGAGTGCATGATAATAGGATACCCAATGAACATCTGAATGTGTGTGGAGAGTACCATCTGAATATTGATTCTTCATATATTTCCTTTAAGAATGCTTATTGTAGGGAAAGAATTTCTTCCAACCAACAGTAAGCTTTTTTTTTTTTTTTTTTAAAGAAATTTCTTCTCTAATTGTAATTTGTAAAGAAAGAATTAGAATTTATCAAAGGAAATAATGACTTTCTGTCCAGAGGCACAAAGGTAGGGCAACGGTCATCTTAGTAACTTAGTTTTAAAAATCAAACTACTAAACTAATACCAAAATATATATATTTATTATGCATATTGTATCACAATCACTCCAAATATTTAGTGGTTAGTGTGGTCTTAAAGTTTTTATAATGTCTAAAGTTCAATCCCTCACCCACCCAACCCCAAAATTATTTTGTCATGAATTTTGGGCAATGAGTCAGGTTAATGGGTCGGGCTAATGGGCTGGGCTAATGGGCCGGCCCACTGGGCCCCCATGGGTAAAGAAACCAACGCATAGCCTATCCCATTGGGCTACTGGGCTACCCACAGGCTTCAATATTACCGGGCCAGGCTGCCCATTAGCCTGGTGGGCTAGCGGGCTATTGGGCTAGCCCATGGGTCATGGGCTATTTGATGACCCTTAGATAAGACTCAATCGCGAAAAAACAAAATAGATCCTATTACATTAAAAAAAAAAAAACCCGCAAGAATTTAAAACTAAAACTTCAAGGCCTAATGGCCCCAGCCAGAACTCAAGCACTCAAGTAGGCCCACGACTCCATCTAGAAGTCTTATTAGACAAGACTCCACCCACAGTAAAAAAACAAAATCGGAAGAATGTAACAGAAAAAATCAAATAAGAAAGAGAAACTCAGAGAAAGAATAAAACTCTACCTGGAGAGTATGTATTAGATTCGGAGGAAACCTGAGCCAGCAACACATGGATTTAAGAGTAAGACCAGTAGAATGAGAGAGGCCGAGAGCAAGAGAGAGAGAGAGAGAGAAATGGTAATATGAATAAATTTTAGGGATGTGAGATTTTTGAATTGATTTGTGATTGTTTTGTGGTTAATTTTTTTACACTGGATTTGTATTTTATCTGGTTGAACTTTGGTTTGTTTAAAGGTTAATGATGTTATTTTTGGGATAATTGATTTTATTTAGACCAGAGAATTTTTTGGGCACCAATGTTTACTAGGATATATTGGATTTTTTGTTCTTTAATTACAAGGATGTATCAAATTTTTTGAGTTTCATCTAAAACTAAATTTTTTTTTTCTACTATCCTTCTTTTCCAAAATTTTGGGACCCCTTTTACTTGGGGCCTCAGGCAATGGCCTAATGGAAGGGCTGGCCCATTGACACCATTGATAGATGTCAGAGGGCCCTTAACTATTTTTAATTATGACTTTAAACTAGCTGATTGGTTTTGTGTTCTTGAGCATAATGATTTCTTAGAAAAATTTATCCCCTTCCCCTCGGGCAGGGGCAAAAAAAGAAAACTTTAAATAAGATAAGAGAGTAAGAAGCAAATGCTC
The DNA here is from genome assembly GCA_030445155.1 of Quercus variabilis. Classification (NCBI taxonomy): domain Eukaryota; kingdom Viridiplantae; phylum Streptophyta; class Magnoliopsida; order Fagales; family Fagaceae; genus Quercus; species Quercus variabilis. Next base: position 6,097,211 of record CP129453.1, on the reverse strand, counting down.
TTTGGGCTAATATGGCCTATATATAATACAATGCCCTAGATATGTGTCTATGTGCCAAAATGATGGCCTCTAAGAAGTTCATAACTGTTAACGCATATAGTGTTGTTGGCTTTAGGTCCAACTAGATTACTTGTATAACACATATTCTTGTACTACACTCTTATTTGTACTGCACATATGCCTCTTATATAAAGGCACTCATGTATATTCTATTATTTTGAGAAATAAAATACAATTATTCAGTATTTCTAATATGGTATTAGAGTCATTGCTCTAACTTTCTTGTGTTTTGCAGTCTTGTTTTTGTTGGTATTTTTCGCTGCCTTGACTTCTTCGGTCAGTAAACCTCTTCCGTGCCCTCTCCTGACTGCTCCACCGTCGTCAGAGGTGCCCAAGGTTGAATTTTCACTGCCAGAAGCTCGATCACTGCCACCAAGATCACTGCCTTCGTCAGATCTTCCACATAGGACCTCCGATTAGGACATATTATCATCGTGTAGATTTTCAACCAATCTACACAACACTACTGAAATCATCATCATCTGACCCTCCACACGCTGGTCAAAGATTCGACAGTTTGTTCCACGCATTTCATGCACTGATCAAAGATTTGACAATTTGTTCCACACATTTCACGCGCCTTCAATATTGCTCCGATCATCTCATCGCTGCCGTTATCTGAATCATCTTTCTCTGATCTACATCATCAGAAAAGAATTGGCCTAATTGAATTGCCCATGCACTCTCACGCGCTGTTGAAGAATTCTACCATGTTGTCTACGTGCCTCACTTGTTGCCATCGCGACTGCTGTTGACGACATTTGTGACATCACTCTGCCACATCAGCCCTAGCTAACATCATCTTCCAGGTTGCTATTGACCTCATCTTCTCTTCTACTAATGTCATTGCCCAATCAACCTACTGATGTCATCTAATGACTTTGACTAGGTTTGACTGTTGACTTTTTTGCCAAAGTTGACTTTTTGCAGTTCAGGTGCTCTTACCCAGTTTTTCGCGTAGATTTTATTTTTGCAGTCCATTTTTACATATTTTTCTTCTAAATGAAGAATAAAGACAGGTCTTCTTCTTGCTGCAATAAACGTCGTTGACAATCTAGCAAACATTTTTGCAATTTTTGCAAACGTTTTGGCCACAATATTGAGACTTGCTATCATCGCAACAAATCAGCTGTTTCAATTTTTACTGCTATTGTTGCTAACACTAAGAGTATCCAACCAATGGCTCTTGTCTCTGCACAGTCTAAGTCTTCAGGATGCACTTTCACCATGTCCATAGATGACCTTAAAAACATTATTGCCAATGTCATTCGTATGGTTGGTAATGCATCTTATTCCTCTTCTCTCTCAGTTTTATCTGGCATGTCTCCTTCCTCTTGCCTTATGAATTCCGCTTGTTGCAATCACATGACACCTTACTCATTCTTATTTTTTGAACTCAAACTTGCACCACACCCTTTTAATATTCGCATAGCAAATGGTTCCACAATGTCTGGTCATAATATAGGTTCTGTTTCGACCTTCAACCTCTCGATTCCTAGGGTCTTTAATGTTCTTGACCTTTCTTACAATTTATTTTTGTGCGACAATTAGCTGAGTTGGGTTTTCGCATTATATTAATTATTCTAGGTGTATTGTGCAGGATCCGAGGATAGGACAGGAGCTTGGGACCAGTCCTAAAGTTGGGCTTATGTTTCCCATGGACAACCTTCATCTTCCACTTATTGCTCCTGTTTCTATTGTTACAGCTGCTACAGTTTCTTCATTTTCTTCCCTTGCACTTTGACATGCTTGTCTTGGTCACGCATTTTCCTCTTGGGTATAACAATTGGTTTCTAGAGGTTTGTTAGGTTCAGTGCCTACAGAAAATTTTAATTATGTTTCATGTCAGTTAGGAAAACAACCAGCTTTGCCTTTCAATACTAGTGAATTAATATCCACTGATATCTTTGACCTTATTCATTTTGATGTTTGAGGGCCTTCCTCTGTTTCTAGTATTGGTGGGTCTCAATATTTTGTCGTCTTTGTTAATGATTACTCTCGCTATAGCTGGATTTTTAATATGAAATATCGTTTTGAATTATTGCAAGTATATTCTAGTTTTGCAAAAATGGTAGAAACTTAGTTTTCCAAACACATCAAAATTTTTCGATATGATAATGCTCTTGAATTCACTCAATATGCTTTTCAAGTTGTTTTGCATTCCTATGGCACTGTTCATCAACTAACTTGTCCAGGTATCTCTTAGCAAAATGGTAGAGCCGAATGAAAACTTTGTCATATTCTTGACATTGTTCGTACTCTCCTTCTCTCTACCAAAGTTCCTACTCCTTTTTGGAGCGAAACTGCTTTTCATGCTATTCATGCTATTAATCACATTTCAAGTCCTGTTATCTAAAATCAAACTCCATATGAGCACCTTTTTGGGTCACCCCCAAATTATCACCACCTTTGCTTCTTCGGTTCTGCTTGTTTCACTCTTCTTCAGCCACATGAGCATAACAAACTTAAGCCTCGAACAAGGCTTTATTGTTTTCTTGGCCATGGCGAAACTCAAAAGGGGTATCGGTGTTATGGTCCTGTCTTTCATCATCTTCATATCTCTTGTAATGTTGTCTTTTAGGAACATCGCTCCTTTGTCGAGCTTTCTCACTTCTGTGCCTCCCTATCTTCCTCCTCTGTCTTATATCTTTTTTCAGATGAGGCACATATTCCTTATATAGTTGCTCCTGATTCTCCTGTAGACTTCTCTGTCCAACCACTAGATATCCTTGATCCCTTTTCTAGTTCACCCTTTAATGAACAGATGGAAGATGAATTGGTCAAAGACAAGCTACCCAACCCTGAGCTTGGGTCTCTTGCACTTGCTCTACCTAAAGATCTTGCACAAGATATTCCACCTCGTTACTCAACTCAGGTAAGATCCATTCCTGCACATTTACTTGACTATCATTGTTACATTGCCCTTGCTACACTGCACGAGCTTTACAATTATCGTGAGGCTTCCAATGAAAGAGGAACTTGATGCATTATCTAAAAACCATACTTGGGATTTGGTGACTCTCCCCCCTAGGAAATCTGTGGTTGGTTGTAAGTGGATCTACAAGATTAAGACTCGCTTTGATGGGTCCATTAAGTGCTACAAAGCTTGTCTTGTTGCAAAAAGTTTTATACAGGAATATAGGATTGATTATGAAGAGACCTTTACTTCTGTTGCTCGTATCTCATCTGTTCATGCCCTCTTAGCTGTTGCTGCTACCAGTAAATGAGACATTTTCAGATGGATGTCAAAAATGCATTCCTTAATGGGGATTTAAGTGAAGAATTTATATGCAACCTCCTCCTAGTCTCTTTGTTGAATCAAACAAGGTTTGCCATCTTTGACATGCACTTTATGACCTTAAACAAGTTCCATGAGCTTGGTTTGCCAAATTCAGCTCTACCATCTCTTGCTTAGGTTTCATGGCCAATCATTATGATTCTGCCTTATTTCTTTGTTGCATTGACAAATGCATTATTTTACTTCTCCTGTATGTGGATGATATGATCATAGCTGGTGATAACTTTAGTGGCATTCAAGAACTCAAGGATTTTCTTAGTCAGTAGTTTGAGATGAAAGATCTTGGACATCTTAGCTACTTCTTGGGTCTTGAAATCATTTATTCTACATATGGACTTTACATTACTCAAGCCAAGTATGCCTCTGAACTCTTGTCTTGAGCTGAACTTACTGATAGCAAGACTGCTGACACTACAGTTAAGCTTAATGCGCATCTGACTCCCTCAGGAGGGAAACCATTGTCTAATTCCTTTCTTTACAGACACTTGGTTGGTAGCCTAGTTTATCTCACTGTCACTCATCTGGACATTTCCTATGCTGTTCACCAGGTGAGCTAGTATCTCTCTACTCCACGATCGGCTCACTATACTGCTATTCTGTGCATTCTTCGATACCTAAAGGGACTCTCTTCCATTGTTTTTTCTACTTTGCTTAGTCTCCTCTTATTCTCCATGCATTTTTTAATGTTGATTGGGTAGGAGATCCCACTGATTGTAGGTCCACCACAAGTTATGCTTTCTTCTTGGTTCTTCTATGATTTCTTAGCGAAGTAAAAAACAAACTCATATGGCCCGCTTTAGTACTGAAGCAAAATATCGTGCCCTTGCTGATACCACATCTGAGCTCCTTTGACTACGATGGCTTTTTAAAAACTTAGGTGTGTTCACATCTTCTGCTACTCCTTTTTATTGTGACAACTAGAGTGCCATTCATATTGCTCACAATGATGTTTTCCATGAATGGACTAAATATATCAAGATCGATTGTCATTTTATCCATTATCATCTTGTCCATGGTGCTCTCAAGCTGATCCCAGTCTCCTCTAAGGATCAACTTGCAAATATCTTCACCAAGTCACATTCTAAAGGATGCCTTCGTGATTTGGTTAACAACCTTAAGCTGGTCTCACATCCACCTTGAGTTTGAGGGGGGCTGTTAACGTATATAGTGTTGTGAGCTTTAGGCCCAACTAGATTACTTGTATAGCACACATTCTTGTACTACACTTTTGCTTGTACTGTACACATATGCCTCATATATAAAGGCACTCATGTATATTCTATTATTTTGAGAAATAGAATACAATTTTTTAGTATTTCTAACAATAACTTTGGGGTTTCTCTTCATTTTGATGTTTTTGTTTGCCTCAAAAGTGGCATCCAGACTTGGGACTTCCGAACTTGACAACCCAAGTAAGTCTACCCTTCTTGGTTTTTTACTTTTAGTTTGCTTCATTATATTATTCTTATTTGATTAAAGTGAATTCAGAGAAAAAGAAAAAGAAATAAACTAGCTTATCTATATATCTAATAATAGGTGAAACTGAGAAAAACTCAAATTAAAATTCAAAATTAAAGTTCCAATTTTGCGCCATGTGTCCTAAATTATTTATTCTTAAAGAGTTTTACTTCTTAATTTTAGAATCAAATGTGGGACCACATAATAAATATTCATCCAAGTGAATTATTAAGTACAAAAACCAAGGAGTATAGAATAAATGAATCCTAAAAAAAAAAAAAAATGCTTCACAATAATTTTTTTTAAAAAATAATATCCTTACAAAATTTTTCAAAGAGTTAACAAAATATAAAAATGACTATAAATAGTATTTAAATTATATAGATAGGAATTATATTATGCATCTTTTTGTATATCTTTAAGTGTATCCATGTATATGCATGGAGTTACAAGCTAGTTTGCTTAATACACGATGCCTCATATCATGGAGCAAAAAGCTTCAAAAAAATTTAATTTGATAGAAATAGTAAGTCATTGATATTCACACTATCAAAGTGAGTGCTATATTTTTGGCATGGATAGTAATATTACAAATATTACAAATTTTACTGCATTAATTTTATGAAATAATATGTCAACTTTTAAAATATATGACAAAAATGCAGTAATTATGGTTCAAGTTTCTCGCCCAAACAAAGAACAAGTTGGTCATTGAAGTTAATCATCAGCACCCATAATTAACCGATTTATCACAATTGAGCTTGTATGAGTGGTAGTAAGTAATTCTAAATAACACAACAGAGTATCCAACCCAAAAAGCCTAATCAACACCGACAAACGATAAAATCTTCAAAATATTTATATACCTCCACCCAAAAGACCCACCAATATGTCATTACAATATGTGTTTTTGTTACGGTCTGGATAAGTATATCAAAGTGGTATATAAATTGTCATAAAAGTTTGTAGGCTTTTTTAATTTAAATTTCGTTTAAGTTTAAAATATTTTAATATTGTGGCATTATTGTCTTGTACTTTCAGAGGTGAAAAAAAGTGGTGCAGTGCCTCCATCAACACCAAATTCCGGGACCTACTTTGGAGGAGGTTACAGTTATCTCGACGGGCAATTCAGACAATCAAATTTAGGTGTCAGAACTTGAGTATTTTGTTTTTTTTTTTTTGGGTGTGATATTAACATATCATTTTATAAGCTTTTTATGGTAAAATTAAATATGTCACAATTTTAAAAAGCCTTGATTTTGCGGCATTATTTTCTTAATCTTTCAGATTCACCAAATCCTGGGACCCATATGGGTTACAGTCAAGTAATATGAATCCCAAAATGTCTGCAGCTCTGGGTAGTCCAACTTGAGTGCTTTCTTTGTGATCCTAAGCTGTATAAGCGCCATATATATCATAACCAGGGGTGACAAAGTACACCAAAATCCATTTTCCCACCCAAACTTACCCACTCTAATTGAACCCAAATTCACCCAATTTTTGGGTTAAATGGGCATCAACCCAATTAAACCCAATGATTATTGGGTTTTAACTAAAAACCTAATGAGGCCCATTTAACCCAAAAATAATATATCCAAATTCAACCCAACCATTCCCATAAAAAAAAAAAAAAAAAAAAACAGCCCTCAAACGTTTTAGTGTTTTAGGGTTTTCATTTTTCTTCATTTTCTCAGCCTCCAAACACTTCTCTCTCTCTCTCTCTCTCGCACGCGCTTGCTCTCTCTCTTTCTCTCTCTAGCTCTCACAGAGAACAATGAGGCACAACAAACACAGCAAAGAAACCCTCCTCTGGACACATACATAGATCCGGGCTTCAAAACCCTGAAGATCTCGGCGTAGACCTCCTTGAGCTTTGGCATGTGGCAGGTGGCCTCGATTGAGTACGTGCCGTCAAAGCTATTGTCCAGGAATGGCATTTTGAGGAAGTTCCCGCACATGACCTTGCAGAGTGAGTTGACTTTCTCGGATGAGATTGAATCGCCGGAGAGATCGACGGCTCTTTTTCCCTTTTGTTCAGCGGAGCCAAGTATGCAAACGAACCAGTAAACTCTAGAGAGAGAGTGAAGCACCAGAGATTGGAATTTTCTTGAGAAAGTTAGAGAGGGAAAATGAATGAAATGAAAGTTTATCGGAAATCAAACAGAGAGAAGTGAGAGTTTTTTGGTCAGAATTGAAGTGGGGAGGCTATGGAGGAGAAAGAAAACGAAATTCTAGATCCAAGAAAAGTTTTTTTCTTTTTCCTGAGAAAGTAGAGTGGAGACCTGAGAGACTGGAAAAGGGAATCCAAGAAAGTGTTGGGTTTTCACTTTAATGGCATTTTGGTAATTTTGATAATTGGGTAATTGGGTGAGTTGGGGTTTACCCATAATAATTGGGTTGGGTTGGATTTAGGTTAGAAGCAATTAGTTAAATGAGTTTTAATAGGTAAATAGATTTTATATACCCAACCCAATTATGCCCATCCTAAACCCACCTAAACCCACCCATTTGACAACCCTAAATTCATAATGCCTAAGATACGAAGCACATGAATAAAAGGAGTCAGGGAATACTTTTGTCTCCACTACTTCTTGTTGGTGATTGAATAAGCTACAACCTTTTGTTATTAGAAATTATTAAATAAAAAAGAGACAACTATACCTTCTTGCTAATATGGTCACTAGCATTAGAATTATTACATGAATTCATGCTATGTATGAAGCATTTATTTCAAGCATTTCTACCTATAGCGTTTGCTTTATAATAATTGTTTTAGTTATAATTAGATCAAAACACAAATTGATATTTAGAATAGATGAATCAAGTTTGAGCCCCAAATCTTTTAACCCATGACAGTGAATCATTAGTGCTGATGATCTTACTATTTAGCATACCTGCACTACGACCTTTGAAATTATAAATGTAGCCTCTCGATTATTTATTAAAAAAAGGAATAAAGACACATGGTTTAATAAGGGCATCATTGTAAAATCGGTTCAAATTATGTCACTATGAACTTCATGATCAAGATTTTAATTTTTGTATTTACTAGTCTACATGGTATGTACTAGAAATCAAACTCCAATTGATATGGCCCTGTCGATTCCAGTTAGTTCAATTGGTAAAGTTTCTGATGGTTGTATAAGAGATTTAGGGTTTAATCCTCGCCTACACTAAAAACTAATTGGTGTCTTGGTCTAATGAGAAAGAGCTATCATCCGGAGTGGATGCTATAGGTTGAAACTCTCTCCAAAAAAAAAAAAAAAAAATGATATGGCCCTGTTTCTCAAAAAAAGAAAAAGATATGGCCTTTGGCCAATAATGATTGAGTTCCCAAATATATCATCAAGGTCTAGAACCCAAACAAAAATGCTTAATTGAGGTAAAGTGTATATTTTTGCTTAATTCCCCACCCCACCCCACCCCCCCCCCCCCCCCCCAACACACACACACACACACACACACACACACACACACATATATATATATATATATATTATTCTCTTAAAAATAGATGTGGCCCTTATTGATTGCTTGGTAGAAAATAATACATGTGATTGATTTGACTAGTTTGTTGAGGATTCATAACTAACTTTAATTAGATTAGTTTTTTTTTTTAATTACTAATTTTCCCAATTTTTTTTTCTTTGAAGATTTGAAAATAATTTTTTTAATAAGATTTAAAAGGATAAGTCACACTCATACAATCCAATCTTGTAATGATCCAAAAAAAAAAAAAAAATATTAGCCACATTTGCGTTGTATCCTAAAAAGAACTAGTTTAGTCTTGAAAATAAAATTAATATAATTTTTAAAAATTTTAATTTATTATTCATAAATTTTAATTAAAGAAAAAAAAAATCAAAACTACATTCTTTTAAACGTCACTAATAATACGATTTTGAGAGAAACCAATGGAAAGCATGAGTTTAATAAAATTGGAATTTAAAGTACCAAAATGAATGAAAGTAAAGTAACACGATTAAATCGAATTTAAACAAAATTATAGGATTGAATTTATAAATTAATATAGTTTTTAATTATCACATCATAAGTTGTTCAAATTAGGTGGAGGAAAATTGTATTGCATCTGTAAAAGTAAAGTCAGTCAACCTAGTTTTATTTGTTACATGTCAACTGAAGTTTAATGCCGACACCGGTTTTCAATCAACTCACGACACTCGGTAGTCGGACAGTCTTTAACTTTAAGTAGAAATATTTGCAGTGGTTGGTTAACGATGAAATGTGGTAGCAGTCTCCTTTGAGAACAGGTCATATAGGCTTTGTTTTTTATTTTTTATTTTTGTTGTGAGGATGGATTTATGAAGTCTGTTTTATGATAATTACTTGTTATTATCATGCCAAAATATTAATTAATTTTTTATTTTTTTTTTATATAAACAACATTTTGGCATATAAGTTAATTCTGTAAAGGGTAATGCATGTTTACTTTTATAATTATTTATTTTGGCTAATTATGTTTTAAATAAGAATTGAGTTTTAACTCATTGCTATCTATCTATCTATCTATCTATCTATATATAAAAAAGTGTATATCTTTAAGGTTAATTTATTTTCTTGTTAAACAAGTAGTTCTAGTGCACAATCTTTTACTAATTTATATTAATAATTAATTAATAAATAAATGATACTTGAAAATTATATTATTTGAGATAATTATTAATAAGAATAAAGTTTTTTTCCAAGCCAGCTTGGAGGAATTTTCTACAATTAATAATGTAGCAGTTTATAAGACCACCAATGTGAATTTAATCACATAATAGATAAATTATTTAATCAAGTTGCATGACTATTGAATATGTCATATTACTAAAGAATTGATATATAAACATTTGAGTTGCCACCCAGTGGGTTGGAGGATGTCTTCAAATTGGTTTGGATTAAAACTTAGTCCATTAGGTAGAATGATATTTGTTAATGAACTTATAAAAATTACATTAAGCAAACCATATATTGTTAACACACACACACACACATATAACCTTACTAAATGAACTATTTGTATTATTAATTAATTATAAATAATTATTTGAAATATTATGAACTTATTTACAAATTTACACAACATTTTGTTTGTTTTTTAAAATGGGTAGATTGTGGGGGAGGGAAAAATGACGTTCGAAAAACAAATATAATATACTACAAATGATACTATTATCATTGGGCTATCATTAATTTGAACTCCTACACAATCCAATTTTAGGTACACACACACACACATATATATATACATATTCAAATAAAGTCTTATAGTGAAAATTTGTTCATGAACACATTATTATGTTTTGAGCTTAATTTGTTTAATAACCTAAACTAAGCTTAGGTTTGAATTCGACTCATTTGCTAAGTAAATGAACATAATCAAGATTTTTCGCAAGTGGAGTCTAAAATGTTTATAAAAAATTTAGTTCATTTATAACCCTAGTTGTAGGAGTTTTATTAAGGATGCAGACAGGACATCAAAACTCTTTCGTATGCTATTTAATGTACAAGTATTTAAAAAAAAAAAAATCAAATAAAAGGGTAGTATTGATAGAATAAACTTGAAGTAACTTCAATGGCCATGAGCCTTGTGTTTTGACATTTTTAAAATAAGCCTTAATCTGTAGCATTAATATTTAATAGACATGCCAAAGAAAGATGAAGGGGACTGGAGTGGAATCCAGTTATTTTTATCTTTTGACTTAATAATTTCATGAGCTCTTAAAACGGAAGAACTTTTTATGCAGAGCAAGAATGACTCAGAAAAATTTACTTGACCCATTCAAAGAAGACTTTGGACGAGATAAGAAGATGAAAGGCAACTGCTCTTCGGTTTATATATATATATATATATAATCGTTTTTCATGAGCTCTTGAACAGGAAGGACTTTTTATGCAGAGCAAGAATGACTTAGAAAAATTTACTTGACCCATTCAAAGAAGACTTTGGACGAGATAAGAAAATGAAAGGCAACTGCTCTTCGGTTTATATATATATATATAATCGTTTTTCTTGAGCTCTTGAACAGGAAGGACTTTTTATGCAGGGCAAGAATGACTTTGAAAATTTTACATAACCATTCAAAGAAGATTTTTGAAAGCTCGAATTTGTGTGAAAACATAAGAGCCTTGTTTAGACCCCTAATAAAAATTATGGTTCGATTGCTTTTACTCTAACTGAAACTAAGTGCAGAATAAGAGTAAATGAGCGCAAACAACCAATAAAATTACCCTAAGCCATATTCATTTATATTCAATAGTATAAAGTAAAGTTTAAGAGTAGGAAAGAGAAATACAAATACAAGATAACACTGAGACATTTTATCGAAGAGGAAACCAAAGAACTCGGCGAAAAATCTCTCTGCTGCCCTCCAAGCGGTAATTGATCCACTAGAGAATAAAGTTAGAGTACATGAATAACAAAAGACCCTCCAAGCCTAGTTTACCCAATGTATTTGAGCCCTCCAAGCTTTTTCTACCAACTGGCTTCTCGAAACCTTATCTTCTCTAGCTTTCCCGGATCTCGCAATACACCTAATTGCATTCGCCAATGATTGGCTCCTTCCAATGCTACCCAACAACACCAAAACCTCAGTTGACACTTAGATTGGGTGTGGTAAGTGTTTGGGCTATCAACCTCTCAAGGATTTAGAGATGGAGAGGTAGGAGTAGAGGAAAACCATAAGGAAATGAGATAGGCTAAGAATATATTGGCCCCTAGTGATGGATTAACCAATTAAATAGCCAAGTTGATTAATTAATCAGATTAACATACAATAAACATGGCAACACAAACAAATCACCAATTAAACTAAATGCAACAGAAAATAAATTTGACACAAGTGATTTATTTACAAATAAGGAAAATCACCGAGGCAAAACCCCACCGGGTGAATTTAAGGTCACCGCTCCCGAGAATCCACTATTATCAAAACAAGTGGTTACAAGTAAATGAATCCCAATACCTTATACCAACTTACAGTTGAACCCTTATCCCAATACCCAATTAGACTTGTTCTGCAATTACGATTTCTCCTTTTCAATGCACTGCTCCAAGTACGTGACTAACCAATTGATGCATGGATCTCAGTACGTGACTAACTCCACAGCAACCCTTTGATTGTTGTAGTTGATTTGCATAGAAACACCAATAAGATCTTCAATGATAGTATGAGAGACTTTGCTTGGTTACAGAACCCAAAGGCGTACAAGAAACGTAGCAAGAACTCTTTCTTCTATAGGAGGAGGCTAAGGTTTCAAAAAGAAAATCTTATGAAGCTCTCTAGGGTTAGGTTTTTTTTTTTTCCACCTCCTTTAAATAGGACCTTAATGGGCTCTCCTATTCCAAATAGGTTTACACAAACCTTAGGCTTTCCTGGTCCAATAAGGATTATACAAACCCATAAACAAATAGCATTTTAAAATAAAAACATTGCTGGCTATAGTCTAAATACCGTAAACTTGATAGATCAAGACATGTGTTAAGCTTTAATGAATCTCGACAGATTGAGCTTTTATCGAGGTGGTATCGAGACCTGTAGATTACACTTTTCTTGAGCAGTTCTTAAGTAATCTTCATGTCTTCAATATAACCACTTGTAATGATCATCTTGAACCTACTTAGATTTACCCAAATACAAATAAAGTGCGTTTTGTCAAAGGATATGCCAATTACATAAAAATATGTCCTTAACAAAATGTATAGATGATTGTGGGTATAACAATCTCTAACTCTCAAGTGTGTATGCTAGGGTTTTCTCTCTAAAAAGCACTCCTTACAATATGTGGGTAATGAGAATATATATAGTATGGGTAAAGACATTGTAAAAAAAAAAAATGACAAATTAGCCAAACAGAATATTTTGTGAATATTTCGTGAGAAGGCCTTACCCATGAGACACTCATGAAAACTCAAGGCTATCATGACTCTTCGCATTACAGTCATGTGCTCTACATGTGGCTACTTCGCGGGTTAGCTTCTCATGAGCTTCTTGCGAAATCCACTTGTTCTTCATTTTAAGCTTAAGTCTTCACACTCTCTCACACTCATACCTTACAATTAAAAACCCTACACAAATACAAGGAAAAATGATTGAATAAAATTACAATAAAATTTGGCAAGAAATTAAAGCCAACACAAAATAGTTGTAAATAACAACTTTGATTGGCTAAGAATGTATTGACCCCTTGTGATGAATTAACCAATTAATTAGCCAAGTTAATTAATTAATTCAATTAGCATGCAAAAAGCGTGGTAACACAAACAAATCACCAACTAAGTTAAAGTACAGCGGAAAATAAATTAACATGGTGATTTGTTTATAAATGGGGAAAAACTTCACAGCAAAAACCCAATCGGATGATTTTAAGGTCACTACTATTGAGAATTCACTATTATCACAACAAGCAGTTACAAGTAAAGGAATCCCAATACCTTATACTAACCTACAGTTGAATGCTTACTCCAATACCCAATTAGACTTGTTCTGTAGTGATAATCTCTCCTTTTAATGCATGGCTCCTAGTATGTGACTAGCCAATTCGATGTGTGGATCTTAGTACGTGGCTTACTCACTAACTTGAGAAGGATATTAGCTGCAAAGTTCTTTAGTTCATCACACGATGAAGATCATGAAATTCTTTGGTTACAAAACCCTACGATGTACAAACATAGAAACTTCTTGAAGATAAAGATGAAATAGGGCATATGTCTCTGGTTCACTATATGCTTGTGAAAACTTTTGCAGTGAGTTGCATCAGCTATGACAGCCCTTTAAACAATCCTTATATATGTTTAGAGTTGTGAGAAAAGAAAGCCCAAACATCTATTCACGGATTAGAGTGAAATTAGATTTGAAAAACTGATTTTCATAAACCTTAATGGATACCTTATCTGGCGAGAAGCTGTCAAACATCGGGCTTGAACAACCTTTTAAACCTCGATAGATACTATCTGTTGAGATTTAAAATCTAGCACTTGTTCACTTGTTTTCTTGGACAGATTTGCATGGCTTTAACACTTGAACTTGAAACCTTGTTCCTTGAAGTATTAAACACATCTTAGTTCTACCTAATTACAAGTAACGTGCGTTTTGTCAAAGGATTAGCCAATTCTATATTGACATATGTTCCTAACATGATTCACATATGTCCTAACGATCCCCTTCTTTGGCAATCTGTGATAAAACCATAACAAACAAATGAACATATGAGAGAAGTCATAAATCACTCAACTCATACTCACTTGTTGAATACAATAAAATCTATCCTAACACAAATTCTTGAAAAATTTTGTAAGAAGAGAGTTTATGGCAAGAAGACTTTGACAACCTGTATTTTTGAAACACTTTAAACAAAACTCATCACGGCATCTTAGTGTAAAACAGAAATAAAAGATTGCATACAATAAATAAGAAGCATGTGCATAAAAAGAAAAAAAAAAAAAAAAAAAACAACATATGTAAAGATAGGTGAAAGAATTGTAATAACAACCTCATTATCTAAATATAACATTATAAGTACAAGGTTTGCTATCACAAAGTAAGAACAATCTATCTCTAAAAGAAAGAAAAGAAAATAAAAACATAAGTCCTTGCTGCATCCCTAAAAAAATATACATTCTCCCTAACAAAAATCTCTTATACTAATTCTCTACCTATGTATATGACTACTTTCATATCAAAACTACTCTCCTTTTTTGTCATGAGTGACAAAGGGTAAGTACTTAAGCAGTCTTCTCATCATCACTAGGTGAGTTAGCATCCTCATCCCCATCATCATTGTCGTCACCGTCATTGTCCTCATCCTTAGATGCCTCTGGAGAAGGAGAGGGAGACTCTACGAAGCCATATAGGTGAGCTTGCCATCTAGCAATACGGCTAACAGGGGTGTTCACCTCACACAACTCATCACTAAGAGTGTTAAGGCGAGCATCCATATGCTGTAGCTATGCCATGACTACCTTGAGGGACACACCACCCGCCGATGAAGAAGGTGCAGATGTGGAAAGAGCGGAAGAAGCTGAAGGAGTTGATGTCTTTGTCCGTGGCTGCTTCGATCGATGCTGGACCTCGCTCTGTCTAACGGTAGCAACGTCTATGGCACATATAATGGAAAAGTGTGTAGACTCGGGATAGGAGACAGAAAAATGGCGAAGAAGCCTCGTGATAGTGGAAGGAAAAATGAGCTTATCACGAGTGGCCGTATTCCTACATCTATGAGGGATAGAATGAAGTAAGAGGGAAAATCAATAGAGAGGCCCTCAAGGAAGGATAACAAAAATTGAGCACGAGGCTTTGTGATAGGGTTATAGTGAGACAATGGATGGAGAACGAATGTCATCACCATGTTAAGGAATCTCAGACCTTTTGCAAAGCGCGAGCAAGGGGTGTTTTGATGGTTACCCCAAGATAAAGGTGTCTCACAGAATAGAGATGAGAGTTCATTTTTGGAAACAGTCCTCAGACAATCGTAGCTAGGGTAGTCAGGAGGCGCTACCTTAGGAATGTGTAGTACCTCAGATACAATAGTCAGAGTAACTACAATGCGCGTACCTTGAACGTGAGTGATAAAATGAGGTACAAAGTAGTTAAATCTGTGCATATTGGAGTAAAACTCCTGTATGATCACAGAGGAACAAGTAATTGGGATGCCATACAGTGACTCCCAACGTCGACTGTAAATGACAGTGGGAAGGTTAGTATCGAAAAAGTCCAATAGAGCGACTTGGCATTCCGAATGAACACCTCTTCATGAGAAGTTCTCCAAAAAAGTCCTCACGGGCTTTATCATCACGGAACCTGACTTGAGAAGAAGTAGGGTTAGAAGGAGAAGAAGAAGATGCCTCAGAACGAAGAGGGGTTTTGGGATGGAGTAGATTTTCATTTAGGTGCCATAGAGCAACTAACTGAAAGAAAGAGAGAGAAAGAAAACACGCAGAAAAGCACCAACATAGATCAATATAAGAAAATAGAGAAATGAAGGTACATATGCATGAAAAATGCATGAACATGTAACATACAATATTAAAGACATCATGGGCTCAGCAAAATCCAATCCTAACAGCACACATCAATTCAACATATATTGCACACATCTATAATGCATGAAAATATAGTTACAATGCAAATGGGATGTAATACATGAACAAAATGGATCATTTAAACAAAACCCACCCCAAAAATTTTGTAAAAACCTCAACAATTTAAAAAAAATCCCAAAGATTTTCAAAAACCCTAAAAGTTAGGTCAAAAGATATGAAATGCATGATAAATGAGTGAAAAAGCATCGTATCAGAGAAGAACAAGGATCTTTAGGCCGAAAAACTTCTAGGTTTGAGGTTTGGAGTGAGAGAAAGGTTTTGGGAGGTGAAGAGACAAGATCTGTCAAGAGAGATCAAGGAGAAATAAGAGAAATGTCGTGGACCCTATTTATAGAAATCTCAATTTCTCGATGGATCGAGAGGTGTCAAGAATTAAAAAGCAAGAAATATCTATCAAGGAGCTATCGAGCAGCTATCGACAGGTGTCCACAACAAATAAACATTGATGGATCGAGAAGCTATCAAGCATACAAAAACTTCCTCGGTGGATCGAGAAGCTGTTGAGAAGCTATTGAGAATGCGATAAAAAGAAGCTCAAGGTGCTCGATAGATAGCTTAGCTAAAGGTGAAGGATACCAAGTTGCAAATGCTTACCACATGCTTTGAGGAGCTAAATATGAGTGAAGACGAGTCATTTGACTTATTTTATGGGAAGCTAAATGAAGTGGTGATTGGGAAATTCAACTTGGGAGAAAAGACGGAGGACTCCAAGATTATGAGGAAGATTTTAACTTCATTGTCGGAGAGTTTCTGTGCAAAGGTCACTGCCATCGAAGAGAGTAAAGACCTTGATGAGATTAAAATTTAAGAACTTATCAGTTCTCTTCAAACCTGTAAAGTTGTGATTTACAACTATGTTTTATGTTGGCTTTATTCTATAACAAAAAGTGTTATAATTGCTTTAATTTTGTTCCTTGTATTTTGTGGGATTTTATTGTACTGGGTTTAGTATTAAGTTGGTGAAGAATCAAGCATGAAATGAAGATTAGTGCATTTTGCAACTAGGTCGCGAGAGGTTCGCGAGAAGGGTTCCCGTGAAAAGGGCATGTGAGAAGCATATGACTGGAAGCTGAAGAGTTATGCCAAGCTGTCGTTTTCGAGAGTGTCTCGCAAGTAAAGCCTTTTCGCGAGATACCCGTGAAACATTCTGCTTGGAGGATTTTTAAGTGTGACTTTCTTACCCTTCACCCATACTATATATACCCTCATTACCCACAAAAGTAAAGAAGGCAATTTAGAGAGAAAAACCCTAGATAAATTTTCTACAACACACTCACCTATTTTTTAGAGAGAGAGCTACTCATTCTTAGTGAGAAATTATTCTAGGCTCTTCTCCTTCCCTCTTCCATTGTCATACCTTGAGAGGAGATTTTTACCCAAACACAACTGTTAGGACATATGTGATTCAATGTTAGGTACATATGTCACTATTTTATGTAATTGGCTAATCTTTTGACAAAACGCATTTTACTTGTAATTGGGTAGATCTAGGATGTGTTTAATACTTCAAGGAACAAGGATTCAAATTTAAGTGTTAAAACCATGCAAGTTTGTGCAAGAATTAAGTGATGAAATGCCAGATTTTAAAACTCGACAGCTAGCATTTATTGAGGTTTAAAAGCTATTGAAGCTTGTGGCTCGATAGCTAGCTTGATTAATGGCTATCAATCAAGGTTTATGAAACTCAGTTTTTCAGAGCTATTTTTCATCCAATCCATGAGTGTGTGTTTGGACTTTCTTTTCTCAAAACCCTAAATATATATAAGGATTATTTTAAGGGATGTAAAAGATTACGCACAGTTGCATAAGAGCACAATTCCACAAGTGTGAAGAAAAGTGTGACTAGAAACCTAGTTTGCTTTAGTTCTTCTTTTTCTTGAAGAAGCTGTTGTGTTTGTACACCATAGGGTTTTGTGACCAAGCAACTTCATGATCTTCATCATGTGATGAACTAAAGAACTTTGTAGCCAACATCTTTCTCAAGTTGGTGATCAAGTCACGTTACTAAGATCCACACAATTGGTTAGTCACGTACTAGGAGCCGTGCATTGAAAATGAGAGATTGTCACTACAGAACAAGTCCAATTGGGTATTGGGGTAAGGGTTCAACTGTAGGTTGGTATAAGATACTAAGATTTCTTTACTTGTAACTGCTTGTTTTGATAATAGTGGATTTTCGAGAGTGGTGACTTTAAAATCACCCGGTGGGGTTTTGGGGTTTTTGCCGTATAGGTTTTCCCCATTTGTAAACAAATTACCGTGTCAATTTATTTTTTGCCACATACTTTAGGTAATTGGTGATTTGTTTATGCTACCACGCATCTTACATGTTAAATTGATTAAATATGAAACTTGGTTAATTAATCAATTAATTCATCACAAGGAGTCAATACATTCTTGGCCTATCAACAACCCACATATTTTCAGAGTGTAGTGAGTGTTTTGGAGCTTGAGAAGTTTTAGGGATTTTCCAAAAGAAGCTGGTAAGACTTGGCGGATGCAATCGGGCATATTATGGGATTTGAAAAGTTAGACAAGACACGGTTCCAAGAAGCCTAGTTGGAGTAGGAGTTTGGAGGACTTAGGTATATTGGGTAGATTAGGCTTGGAGGGTCTCTTGCTATTTGTGTATCCCAACTTATTGTTTAATGGATCGATTTACCGCTTGGAGGGTGGCGGAGAGGTTTTTCGCTAAGTTTTTCAGTTTCCTCTTTGATAACAAATCGGTGTGTTATCTTGTGTTTGCATTCTCTCTTCCCTTACTCTTGTGCTTTACTTTTAATGTTTGTTGTTTATGTTAATGCACTAGAGTAGTATCGGTTTATTGTGCTTCATTTACTCTTGTTCCGCACTTAGATAAGTTAGAGTAAAAGCAATCTAGCCGTAATCTTTTAATTTGGGGGTCTAAACAAGCTCTTGTGTTTTCACACAAATCTGAACTTTTAATTGGTATCAGAGCAAGTACACTTGTATTGGTTTCATTACCTAAGTGTGATCCTTGACCCCATGTGTGTTTTGCCATGGATAGTGTTTTGTATGCTTCTATGGATGTTGTTAAGTGTAACATGCCATGTGTTTATGAAAATGCATCTATGAGTGTTAATCCTCAAAATTATGATGACCTGTTACATGAATCTATGGTTGTTGTTGATATTCCAAATGTCGAACTCTTGAAGAAAAAGTTTAAGAAGGTTCATGAGAATTTGAGCAAGTTTCGTTGTGAAAAGGATGATTTGATTGTTAAACTCAATGAATCCAATAAATTGGTTAAAAAGTATATGAGGCTTGTTGAAAATTCTCTTGAAAAGTTGAAAAAGTTTGAATGTTTGAATATGGACTTGGATGCTAAACTTGTTTTGTCTAACAAACTGGTTGATAAGCTAATGAACATAGACAAGGAGTTAAGAGCATTAAATACTTTCTTTAACAACATGCTATTTTCACTCAAAACCGATTTACCCTTTTTAGCATAACTTCCAAGAAGCTCAAGTTTCTCTTTTCTTTTTATTCTTTTAAAAGCATGAAACTTAGAACATTGAGGTCTTAGATGACCAAAGGCACCACAATGGTGACAAACAATGTGTTTAGGTCCACTAGGCTTTTTGGGAAGGGATCTAGTAACATGGTTTTTTTCTTTCTTTAACTTATGACATTGAGGTCTTATATGACCAATCACACCACAATGGTGGCAAGTTTGAACAAACTTAGATCCATCCAAAGCCTTAGGTTGAGACCTAAATGGAGGTTTTGACTTAACAACCTTTCTCTCCACCTTTTGATTTCTTTTATGTGAAGGAATGTACACCAATTTGTCCTTTGAGGTAGAACACACAATAGGCACAAAATCAGGTACCATAACATGATTGCAACAAAAATTTTCATCCCTTTTAGCAATAGGTTCAGCAATCAAACACTTGGCATGCATCTTAAGAGATTCATTTTCACATTTTAGCTCATTAACAAGTTTGTTAGATAAAACAAGTTTAGCATCCAAGTCCATATTCAAATATTCAAACTCTTTCAACTTTTCAAGAGAATTTTCAGCAAGTTTCTTATATTTTTCAACCAAAATGTTGGATTCATTGAGCTTAGCAATCAAATTATCTTTTTCAGAAAATAACTTGCTCAAATCCTTATGCAACTTCTTAACCTTTTTCTTCAAGAGTTTAGTGTTAGGAATATCAACAACACCAAAAGAATCAAGTAACATGTCATCACAATCATGAGGGTTAACACTCATAGATGCATTTTCACAAATACATGGCACGTTACAATCATCAACAACCAAAGAAGCATACAAATCACTATCCATGGCAAAATACAAGGGGTCAAGGATCACACTTAGGTAATTAAACCACAGCAAGTGTACTCCCTTTGATACCAATTGAAAGTTCAAATAGTATGTAAAACACATATGAACGTTTAGACCCTCAAACATAAAATTACCAACACAAACTTATACACAAACAATATATGTGTGGAAAAATGAATATAAACTAAACCGAAATTTGTAAAACACTCCAAACCGAACTTAATCACAACCACAACAATAATTAAAAGGTAAAGAGTAAAGGAAGAGAGATGCAAACACAAAGATAACACGACGATATGTTATAGAAGAGGAAACCGAAATACTTGACAAAAAATCTCTCTGCCGTCCTCCAAGTGGTTAATAATCCACTAGAGAATGAAGCTGGGATACATGAATAGCAGAAGACCCTCCAAGCCTAATCTACCCAGTGCACCTAAGCCCTCCAAACTTCTTGCTCTAATAGGGTTACATTGAATCTTGTCTTCTCTAGCTTACCAGTTCCCGCAACAAGCTCCATGTTGCATCTGCCATCCTTGGCATCTTCTAATGCTTCCCAAAGCTCCAAAAACACTCAACACTCTAAATGGGTGTGGGTAGTATTTGAGTACAAATCTCCTTTCAATGGGTATAACAATGGGAGAGGGAATGAGAAGAGACTACAAAGATTTCTCTCTAAGAATGAGTAGCTCTCTCTCTAATGAGATATGTGTGTTTGTTAGGACAAATGTGATTCATGTTAGGTACATATGTAAACATTTTATGTAATTGGCTAATCCTTTAACAAAATGCACTTTACTTCTAATTGGATAGATCTAGGATGTGTTTAATATTGCAAGAAACATGTTGTTTAAGTCTAGTATTAAAGCCATGATGATTGGACCAAGAAACAAGTGAAGAAAAGCTGTTCACTAAAACTGGACAGATAGCTCAAGAGCTGCGCACAGATAGCTCAACAGCTACTCAATTGATAGCTATCTATCGAGGTTTAATGAGGCTTGACAGATACTATCTATTGAGGTATCTATCGAGAATTGCGAAAATCAGTTTTTCAGATCTGATTTTCGGCCCATGCTTATGTATTTGTGTAGGGTTTCTTTTCTCATAACCCTAGACATATATAAGACTTATTTTAGAGGCCGACACATAAGAGAATACAAGGAAAACATATGCAAAAGGTGATCAATGCCTTATTCTCTCTGAAAGAAGCTACTGCATCTTTATATTTTAGAGTTTTGTAACCAAGTGCTTCTTGATCTTCATTGTTGATGAAGTGAAGAACTTTGTAGCCAACATCTTCTTCAAGTTGGTGTGTTAGTCACATACTGGGAGTCGTGCATCTTTGGTTAGTCACGTACTAGGATCCATACAAAAAGAGTAGCATTCATATATTGAAGAGTTCAGAGGTTCTGAAACGGTAGAAGGTTTCTGTTGTAAGTTCATCTGTACGGATTGTAGAGTTTAAGGACAAAGGTTTTGCACTAGATCTGAAACTTCTCTTTACTATAGTGAATTGCTTTTTGGGAAGGTTTCTCCCCAGGTTTTTTACTGTGAAACTAGTTTGTTTCATTGGTTTTTCTGGGTCATCATATCTTGTGTTATTTAATTTTTCGCTGTGCATGATATTGATGTTTGTTTGTTTTAATAAGTTTTATTCATAATAAATCTAATTAATAACTTGGGTTTAAAACTTGTTAATTTTAACAACTGGGGTCTAAATTTCCCAACAGTGTTGTAGAAACCTCTCTTAGGGTTTTTTTTTTCTCTGAATAGCCATACTACATTTCATGGGAATAAGGGTATTTATAATAGGGTTTGAGATGGAATGTGAAAAGTTAGTTTTCATCGAAATAGGGCATTCTGGCGACTCGAGCTTGCGATTGGAATGAGTCGCAAGTTTGAGTCGGGAGCTAATTGCCTGGCCAGACTGAAAGTTTTGTCCTGTAGTGCAACAGTTGGCATGACCCTTTAACTCCCCTTGCATGCTTCACACGTGTACTATTCTAACGACTTGCCAGTCGCGAGATCCAGTTATGAGACTCCCTTGAATTGCACACGTCTGAGATTTCTTCACACTCTTTCACACACTACCCATACATGAATCCCACCTAAATACAGGGTATCTAATTGCTAAATTACAAGCAAATTTGGCACGAAATAAAACCAACAAATGATTGAATAAATTCAACCTTACACATGAGTCCACAATAAATTGGATATACAACAAATAAATCGCTCAAGGAGTATGTACAATCACACCACAAAACCCAGTAGCTAAGATCTTCCCTTTGAACACTCCAACATTCTATGGTTGTAGCACCCAAAAAACCTCCAAGAGAATACCAATTTATCTTCCTTGAGTGTAGCTTAAGTAAAGAAAAATGTCTCTTCTTTTTCACTCTCAGTATTTCTCTCTATTTCTTTCAGACTACACCTCTCACTAAAGCTCACTGCAACGCTCTATGGTTGTAGCACCCAAAAAACCTTCAAGAGATTATCAATTTATCTTCCTTGTGTGTAGCTTTAGCAAAGAAAAATTTCTCTTTTTTTTTTTTTTTTTTTTTTTTTTTCACTCTAACACACTCTCATTGTATTTCTCTCCATTTCTTTTGGATTGCACCTCTCACTGAAGCTCTCTATCTCTTTGCGTTTCTCTCACACAAACTAGAAATTCAGCTCTTCACCTAAGTGGCCAAATGGCCTTGTATTTCTTTTGGTTTCTTTTCTTTTTCCCTCAATGTGTGAGACACGCCTAAGTAAAATCTCATTAAGGGTCCGTTTGGTTGAAGTGGTGGAAAATTGGGAGGATAGAAAATGAGAAATGGATAGAAAAGTGAGAGGATAGTAGAAATTTAGTTTTCACTCATATGCGTTTGGTTGGGAGGATAAAAAAGTATAGAGATAAAAACTGTTGAGAAGAAATATACAATTATGTTCCTATTAAATAAAACAAAATGTAACACATATTTTTATTAAAAAATTATGTAAGGGCACTTCAAATTTTTTTTTTTTAAAAGAGTCTAAAGGTTCCAAAACAGGTGATGAAAAAAAAAAAAAAAACTGAAGAAGAAAACCAAAAAAAAAAAAAAAAAAAAAGAAACAAATAATGAAACAAGTGGGTTTAGAAAGAGACAAAAATTAAAGGAATAATAAAAAAGGGCAAAGAATTTATGACAAACCCATGTATAGGTTTTTAGTCTTTTTATTTGTCTGGAGTTCCCTTTTATTTTTCTCATTATTTTGGGTAGAAAATATTTTGGTGGACCTGAGACTTACCATTTTTTTTTCCTCTCTCCCCTCCAACCAAACATCCGCTTCAAAATGTTTTCTTCATTTTTCTCTTTTTTCTTTTCTATCCTCCCTATGCCACTTAAAAAGGCTGGCTTGAAGACTTTAGAGATAGGCTCATTAACGAGCAAGTCTATCAAGTGGGGGCTGCGTGTGCCACAACAGCTGCACATGCACACCTAGTGGCGGCTCTAGGAATTTTTCTCAGGATGTTCCTTAAGAAATATAAATTATACGATCTAGTAAAAAGAAAAATTCATATATTGATAACAACAACAATAAAAAAAACATGTAAATACATAAAGTTAAAATTGTCTTTTACGAGTTTTCATATTTTGAAATTATTGCATGATAGTCTCATTATCAATGTTACAAGCTACATCTCTTTTAATGTATACAACCAAACAATCATTTATCCACTTAAATGTAGAACAAATTATAAATAGAGCAAAATTTAATTTTATTAGCATAAAAAAAAATTGAGGGTGTTCCCAAAATTTTTTTGAAGGGTAGACAAATAAATATTTTAAAATTATAATAATAATAATAATAATAATAATAATAAAAATCAGGTCAGGGTGGTCTTGGCCTTAAGGTGGTGCCACCCTTGTGCACACCCAACAGTTACCCCATGGGGAGTTAGGTTTGACTTTTTCAAAATAAACTGTACATTTATAGACATGGCAAAGAGAAGTGAATGAGACTGGAGAGTCGAGTCCAACATTGCAACATGTTATTGTCTGCATTTAATTCAATCGATTTTCATGTGCTCTTGAGCAAGAAAGACTTTGAAAATTTTACAAAACCCAGTCAAAGAAGACTTTGAATGAGATAATTAAGACAATGAACGGCAGCTACTCTTCGGTTATATATGCAACGTATCATGTTGCAGACTTATATGCTTTTATATGAGAAAACAATGGCCTTTAAGAAGTTCATTTCAATGGTTCTCTTCATTTGGATTTTTCTCTTTGCCTCAAAAGTGGAAGGAAGGGGAGGAACCGAGACTTCTCAGCTTGGTGTAGCAAGTAATTAATCTGCCCTTATTCTCGGTTTTTATATTTTGTTTGTTTTTAATGTTTCAGAAAACGATAAATTTGTATTATTAGTGAATGGAAGCGTGAAGTTGGACGAACCACACTTAACTTTGTCTTTTGTGTGAATTTTTTAAGTTTTATTAATGTGAAAGAATGTGCTTTAATTCGTTAGTCCTAAATTCTAGTAAATTGGTACGAGGGTTTCATTATGTGACATCTATATTACTTTTTTTTTTAATGGAAAAAAAAGGGGTAGACATCTATATTATATATTTTTTTTAAGGATCATGCTAACGAGTGCCCTTAGGGCACTTATTAATAATTCATTTTAAGAAAGTTTTGATACCATTTTTATGAGAAATGAAAAAAATTGTCAAAATATTAATAAGTTTTTTTTTTTTTTTTTTCATTTTTCGTAAAAACTTTTTTTAAATGAATTATTAATGAATACCCTAAGGGCACTCGTTAGCATTTCCCTTCTTTTAATGGAAAAAAAATGGTAGAAGAAGTGACCTGAGTTGGCATCTTACTTTTACTTATTTATTACTAATACAATATAATTTTAATCTATGAAATCCACTTTGTTAAAGCTGTTGTGTGATAATTAAATAATGAGTGGAAGCATAAAAAAAGACTACACACAGAATTAGATTGGCTAACATCACTGGTCAGAGTTGCACTCGCACAACTGCAGTTGATAAAGAAAGGGAAGCTTTTTTTTTTTTTTAACTCAGATTTTATATTTTGGAAGTATAGGGCTGTTAAGTTTAGGATTTTTTTTTTCTTTTCTTTTTATATGGGTCTGGAGGAGTCCCTAATTTACAAGGGATTTGGGATTTTTATTTTGGAATTTGTAAAATTATGGGTTAAAGAGAGGGCTAGATGCTATTTTGTTTTTAAGTATTCTCTAAACCAGCTTTAAGATTTGAGGAGTGAATTTTTTTTTTTTTTGGGTCAAAATCCTAAGCTCCACCTCCGAGCACTTGTATTACATGAACTTTATATACTAAAGAATACTTGATTGACTCTAAACTAATCATAGACCTACCCAATGTTAAATTACTTATTCTACAAGTATATGGACGTGCTCTCTGATAAGTTTTATATTACTCCAATATTACAAAATTATATGCATTGCCTTCTTTTTTTTTTTTAATGTGAGCGTATATGTTTTGTACGTACAAGAATTTAGCCTTCAGCACAACTGTGCTCCGTAAAAGAAAATATTAATCATTGACTTCAAATACCTGAATTTTGGTTGAATTAATACTGTATTTGGGTTATGATTATCTTCCTTTCAAAAAGAAAGGAAGATATTATATATCAATTTTCAGAGGCCTTGATTATATATAGGGCATTAATTTCTTGCTCTTTCAGATTTCAAGGGTCGTAAGCTCCTAAATGGTCCCGCTACCCCCATCAATTACCGTAAATGTTTCCGCTGCAATCCTTGAGTACTTCTTTTGTGCTGCTCCGCTAGCTGAATCTATATAAGCGCCATAATGTTTGAGAAGTGTAGATCATGAATAAAAGGAGAGTGTGAAGTATTTCGGCTTCCACTGCATGGTAGTTTATGATAAGCTTCAACTCTTTACTAGATGCAATTGTTGTCCCCCTTTTCTTTTCACGTAATTTGGTAAATGATTATACTGGCAGTGAAGCGCGTCCAGTAGTGCATATTAAGATAATAACATTATCCTACTATATTCTGTAGGACCTTTGAAATTATTGTATGGCTGTGTGTGTATATATATTACTGATTGGGATTAGAAAAGCACAATCAAGAGCCCTCATAACTCAATCGGCACTTCATGTACATGTATGGATGTTCAGGTGGGAGAGGGGTTCGAGCTGTAGAGTATCTAGAAAAAAAGTTTAGAAAAGGTATAAAAGCATTTATGGTTTAAGGATATTGACATATTATCTTCATGATTATCTTCTATAAAAAATTTAAATGTCTATTTTTTATTAATATTTAATTAACACAAAATTTTGTAATACATATAAGAAGAATGAGAACTTATGACCCAATGATAGAATTTTTAAATATTTATTCATTAAAAAGTTATTAAATGATATAACATTAAGATAATTTACATCAAGTGTAGCTTGTCTTTGTCATAGAACATATATATTGTTATCAAAAAAATATTTATTTATTTATTTTCTACGCAAACAAATTACAACTATAAGAAGAAATTCAACAATGGAAAGAATTGCAAAACTATTTCACAATTTAGTAGACTCAAATAGATGTGAATCGATCCCATGTGGCAATATTGATTGGCAAGATGAAAAAGCCTCAAGAGGTTAGCTTAGTGGTTCCTAAGGCCTAATGAATCCATGAGATCTTGCTTCTGGGGCTACCTCTAAGAGATTCCTTCCTACAATCACCCAGTACAAAGTGAAAAATGCATAATTACTATGTTCCAAACATAAAGCATGGGGAAGGCACAAACTGACTATCAAGTTGCACAACATAAGTGAAAGTTCAAATAGTGTGTAAAGCACTTATGAACGTTTAGACCCCCAAATACAAAAATACTAACACAAGCTTATAATCAAACAATTTATGTGCGGAATATAAAATATAAGCTATATCCAAGTTGGTAACATACTCTAAACCATAATTAAATACAATCACAATAGTAATTAAAAGGTAAAGAGTAAAGGAAGAGAGATGCAAACACAAAGATAACAAGGCGATATCCTCAAAGCGATCAATAATTCACTAGAGAATGAAGTTGGGATACATGAATACTAGAAGACCCTCCAAGCCTAATCTACCCAGTGCACCTAAGCCCTCCAAGCTTCTTGCTCCAACAGGGTTACACCAAACCTTGTCTTCTCTAGCTTACTGGATCACGCAATCGCCCATTACATTAACCAAAATGAATAGGTCCTTTCTGAATTGCTTCCCAAGTACCAAAATACCTCCTCACTAATATAGGTATGGTGAGAAAAGGATTTGGCTAAATGTGCATCTCAAGGATATGTCAATGGAGAGAGTGAAAGTAGAGGAATTTGGAGAATCAAGTGATGAAGATTGTGGATGAGTCAATCTTGTTTTTCTCTAGGGTTTCTCTCTAAAAATTCTCTCTAGAAGCTTTCTACATTTTATGGTTATAAGGGTATTTATAGTAGGGTGTATGAGGAATGTGAAAAGTCATGTTTCAACTAAACAAGGCAATTTGGCGACTCGAGCTCGCGACTAGAACAAGTCGCGAGTTTGAGTTGCAAGCTTACTACCTGGCCAAATTGGAAGTTTTGTCATGTAGTACTCCAACTGTTGTGACCCTTCAGCTCCCTGCATGCTTCACACGTGTGCCACCTTTGGCGACTTGCTAGTCGTGAGATCCAGTCTGAGACACTTCTTGAGTGCACACATCTTGAGTTTTCTTCACACTCTCTCACACACTACCCTTACATGATTCCTACCTAAATACAAGGTATCTAATTGCTAACTTACAGGCAAATTTGGCACGGAATAAAGCCAACACATGATTGAATAAATTCAACCTTACAATCTCCCTCTTTAGCTATTTCACAACAAAACCCTAAAACATACTCTAGACTTAACATGTGAGTTAGAAACAGTTGCCAAAACTCACTCCCATCTAACTCTAGAAACTGTGAAGCTCTTGAACCATACGAATAAGTTTTTCCTGAAAACAACAATACAAGATGATCATTGTAAGCAGAAATCTTGAAATGCCTATGGAGCAAGCACAATGCGATTAAGTAGTAAAAAGTATAGCAATAAAGCAAAACTTGACTAAACAAGAACAATCACTATAAATAGTTGAAAGTTCAATTCGTGTATAAAACACTATGAACGTTTAGACCCCCAAATTACAAATTATCAATTCAAACTTATTATCAAATAATAAATATTCAAAACATGAACATAAGCTAATGATAGAATTGATAAACAATCTAAACCAATTTAAAATCACATCCACAGCAGAAATTAAATGCCAAAGATTAAAGGAAGAGATATGCAAACACAAGGACAACACAACGATATATTATTGAAGAGGAAACTGAAGCTCTCAGCGTAAAACCTCTCCGCCACCCTCCAAACGATCAATAATCCTCTAGAAAATGTAGTTGGGATACATAAACAACAATAGACCCTCCAAGCCTAATCTACCCAGTGTACCTAAGCCCTCCAAGCTTCTTGCTCCAACGAGGTTACGCCGAACCTATTTCTTTTCTAGCTTACCGGATTTCGCTATAACCCATAGCATCAACCAATAATCATTGGTCCCTTCCTAACTGCTTCCTAAAGCATCAAAAGACCTTCTCACAGATGTGGGTATGGTGAGAAAAGGATTTGGTCAAGAGCCTCTCAAGGATGTATCAATGGAGAGGGTGAAAGTAGAGGAATTTGAAGAGTCTCTATGTGAAGATTGTGGATGAGTCAATCTTATTTTTCTTTAGGGTTTCTCTCTGGAAGCTCTCTGCATTTCGTGGGTATAAGGGGTATTTATACTGGGGTGAGAAAGGAATACGAAGAGTCAGTTTTTCCCAAACAGGGTGGATTGGCGACTTGGCCTCGCGACTAGAATGTGTCGCGAGTTCAAGCCGCGAGCTAACGCCCTGGCTAGCTTGGGACTTTTGTCCTATAGTGCAACAACTAGCGTGACTCTTCAGCTCCCCTGCATGCTTTACATGTATTTTGTAGTTGGCGGCTTACTAGTCACGAGTCATCCGCGAGTCTCATCCGCAAGTCTCTGCCTCCTTGCACAATCTTAAGCATTTCTTCACACTCTCACACACTCTACCCTCACATGAATCCCACCTAAATACAGGGTTTCTAAGTGTTGAAATACAAGCAAATTGGCATAGAATAAAGCCAACAAGATGGTTGATTAAATTCAACCTTACAATCTCCCCTTTTGGCTATTCCGCGACAAAACCTTACAACAAACTCTAGACTTAACGCGTGAGTTGGGAATAGTTGGAAAACTCACTCACACCTAACTCTAGAATCTGTGAAGCTGTTGAACCATAAGAACAAGCACCTCCTGAAACACAACAACATAATAGATTCATTGTATGCAGAAAACTTGTAATACATATGAAACAAGCACAATGCGATCAAGCAAAATGGAATATAGCAATAGACCATGGCATGACAAAAAACAAACAATCATTGTAAATAGTGATCACAATGCTCATTCACACAAGATATGAAAATCCAGACATGCAAGCTAATAAGCTCAATTGTAAATTATCATTTGCATGTCCAACACTCAACCAATGCAACAACACTAGGAAATTGCATTAAGGATAAACAAATCCAACAAAAGGCACAAGTGTGAAGTACTAAACGAAAATGCATGACATTTAACAGCAAGCACTTAAGTTACATAGCATGAGTACATAAACCTAAAAACCTTAAAAGCTTACAAAAGCAACAGGTACAAACAAAAACATGAAGTACTAAATAACATAACATAGACACTGAAATATGCTAAAATGAAACAAAACGTTAAACAAAGTCCTGCTTGCTAAAATCTCCCCCTTTGATTAAGCTCTATCTCCCCCTATCATTGAACTCCCCCTCAACATCATCTCCCTCTTTTTGTCATGGAATAGCTAGTCTTCATTTTCCTCTAGCTTTCGTTGAATTTGATCCAGTTGGGTTTGGAGAGAATGAACTTTATATCATATCGAATGTTGTGATGGTGCAAGATAGTTGCGAGTTCGAACATCTTGGTACTCAACTCATGGACAGATGCCACAATAGTGTCTAGCTTTTCGTTGAAGGAGGATGAGCTAGAGTGTGAATCACTGTGAGACGCTGAAGTTTTTGTTTTGATTCCCTTCTTACTATGACCAATGCTAGCGTTGAATGTACGCATGTTGATTGGACTCAGTTTTGTGCAATGAGACTCATCTTCTGATGGTTGGATCCTTTTGAGCTTCAAAATTTTGGAAATAAGGCAGCAAAAAGGAATGCACGTCCTTGACTTAATTCGTAGAATAGTTTTGCGCAGAACGTGAAAGATATGAGCACAAATGTCAATCTCTACATCAGAGATTAAATCATGAAGAAACAAGGCACGACCGAGGTTCATATACCCTATGCTGGATAGGGGGTACAGGTTGTGAAATGTGATGATTGTAAGCACCCTCAATTTTGGAGGAAGAGAGGAAACACTGACTGAGTTTCCATTTGATGAAAATTCCAAATCATTTCCAAGGGCATCCTGAAGTAAGTCCTCATTTGGACATAGATCATCATAAACCGGTGAGTTTCCAAGCGTCGGCTGATTGATGTGAAGAATCTCTGCTAGGTATGCGAGAGAGACGGAGAAACTTTTTCTCCTAACCCAGCACTTAAGTTCATCACCTTCAACAATTGCATTTGCATAAAATTCTTTGACCAAATTCTCATATGCATCATCAAGGTCAGAGAGAAGGTAATTCCAATCTTTGTCAACAAACCATTTAGGGATGTCAGTGTCAAAAAGAGAATGTTGGTCAATAGCCCTTTCAACCAATAGTGTAGCATCTCTGAAGTAATTTTCATGAGTCTGAAAAGCAGCATACGATTTGAACTTGTTAGGATCGAACACACTTGATGGTGGGCGAGTCCTTTTTGGTCTAGGTGAGAGATCATCAACGTCAATGACAGGCTCATTCCCTTTGCTACTACCCCCTTTCTCAGCTGATCTCTTGAATGGAGACATTTTGACCCTGTATCATGTTTTATCAAAAACAAGAGAAACCACATAGGACACCAAGCATTATTAGCATTGGGTCAGTTTCAAACCATGGATTATGAAGAAAACCCTAAATATTTGAGATTTAGGTTCCAAACATGATAATGAGTGTATATGTGCCACCAAAAACACAATGTACACTTATGGTAGAGTAGATTAGTACACAAACCACCAAAAAGCACACACTAATTTTACCAGAAGATTAGAAACCTATAATCAAACAAGAGATATAAAAATATCATCAAAAACATACAATCCAAGAAATAAATTTTGTAAATGAGAAGTATAATGAGAAAGGAACACAACCCATACCTTTTCTTGAAGTTTGATGCCTAAATGATGAACAATAATGGTGGTTTATGTGAGAAACACGGCGAGATTAAGAACAGTTCAAGTGAGGAAGACAATGAATAGTCACAAAAGTTTGATGGAAAACCAAAAAGGTTTAAAAACTGACCTTAAAACGCAAAACACGCATTTTTTGCGACTGGAACAAGTCGCGTCTAAGCTGCGAGGGCTAGCCGCCAAAACACTTAAAAGAAAACATTTGGAAAAATTTTCTAAGTGTTTTTCACAACTGGAAGGTCTACTTGCGAGAGAGTTGCGAGGTGAGCCATGAAAATTTCTATGTACCCCTCGCGATTGGACCTTCCACCCACGAACAAGTTGCCACACTAAACCGCGAGAATCATAAAACTCAAATTTTGAAAAAATTTCTAAGTATTTTTCGTGACTAGGACATTGACTCACCAGTGAGCCACAAAAAATCTCGAAGTGGGCTTACGACTAGGGCATGCGACTGGGCCAACCCGTGACTAAGTCGCTACAATAGGACAACACTGTTTTTAAAATTCTGACATTTTTGTAAAAACAAAACAACTTTCCAAAAACCACTAAAAACACTCAAAAATATTTTTGTGTTTGATCAACAAAGGTTGAGCATGTGAAAACGCATTTAATCAAGTACAATCACACAAATAAATATGGCATTCATTGAACATAGACTTGTGTGATGTGTGTGGATATAAAAAATGAGATAGTCCTTAGTCCAATGTGAAGCTTCAATGATCAATTCAATCAAGGCATACACAACTAGCACTAGATAATGTGACCCATCTTAATTATAGAAATATGCATATATGACCTCCCACATAAACTTGATTACATTTCTTTGAAGCTTTTCATTTGGCTCCATATACATCATATCGTTTGATCTTTTTAAATCAATACATCTCATTGTGAGATCAATGCTTGAAATTTTTTATATTTAAATTTGATGAGTTAGCCTTTGGCTTTTTGGGCATCATACATTTTATTTTGGTCGCTTTCCCTTTTTCCTAGTCGAATACTAGTATGTGCGACAGGCTTTTACAACTCAATATCTCTTTTTATTTGGAGATTTATATTTTGGAGAGCTCTTTAAGCAAAAACAACAAAATAAAAAGTGGGAAGATATATAGACACAAGTCTATGCAGCCCTCAAGGTCAACAAAATCATTCACTAATCATTCATGACAAGGTTGAAGATTTATTTACAACAGTTACATAAATTTCAAAATTTCTCTCACAATGATATGAGTGCATAAGAAACAAACTAAGCTCATAGATGCACAAAGCCATTAGTACAATGGTACAAGGCAAAACATGCTATGAGACAAAACTCAACAATGCCAATCAAACTTTTTGGATTTTCTACTTTTTATGTATTTTTGAATTTTTGACACAAAAGCAGTAAAAGGTTGATCAAAAACAGAACAACAATGTAAAAACATTTTAAATTAAAGGAAGGCAACTATACATAACATGAAAAAAAATGCAAACATGTACACAGAGATTTCATGGAAGATAGAGTTCAAGGAATGATACCGACACTAATGGTCTTACGCAAGGATTCAAACCTCGGGCCATCAAGAGGTTTAGTGAATATGTCTGCCTTTTGATTGTGTGTTGATGAAATCTAGACACACAATCTTGTCCTCCACTAAGTCCCGAATGAAATGATACCGGATCTCGATATGTTTGGATTTCGAGTGTTAAACTGGATTCTTTGACAGATTTATGGACCTAGTGTTATCATAGAATACACACATAGTGTCTTGAGAGATTCCATAATCATGTAGCAGCTTTCTCATCCATAGTAGCTGTGCACAACAACTTCCTGCTGCTATATATTCAGCTTCAACTGTTGAAAGAGAAACTGAATTCTACTTTTTGCTCATCCATGAAACCAAGTTATTTCCAAGATAGAAGCAACCACCAGAGGTGCTTTTCCTATCATCAATGCATCCTGCCCGATTAGCATCTGAATATCCAGCCAAGCACTCATTCGAATCTTTTGAATACCAGATTCCATAGTCAGATATGCCATTGATATAGCGAATAATTTGCTAACTGCCATCAAATGGGACTCCTTAGGGGTTGCCTGGAATCGTGCACAAACCCTGATGCTAAAGGCAATGTCTGGCCTACTTGTAGTGAGATAGAGAAGACTACCACTCATGCTTCGATAGAGTGTTGGGTCTACGTCGACACCGGCTACATCGATGCTCAGTTTTGCTGAGGAACTCATGGGAGTGGAAGTGTGTTTCTTAGAGTCTAGACCAAATCTTTTGACAAGATTTTTGGCATACTTCTCTTGAGAGATGAATATTCCATCTTTCCATTGTTTCACTTGAAACCTTAGAAATTATTTCAACTCACCCACCATGCTCATCTCAAATTCCCTTTTCATTTCCTCTGAAAAGTCATGAGCTAGTTGATCAATTGTGGATCTAAAAAAAATATCATTTACATATACTTGAGCAACAAGGAGAGATTTCTCGTCTCTTTTAACAAACATTATTCTATCGACTTGCCCTCTCTTGAAACCACGTTCCAATAAGTATGAGGTGAGGCGATCACACCATGCTCTTGGTGCTTGCTTCAGCCCATACAATGCTTTCTTCAGCCTTAACACATGATCAGGAAACTGAGGGTCTTGAAACCCCTTCGGTTGCTCAACAAAAACTTCTTCATTCAGAAAACCATTCAAGGAGGCACTCTTCACATCCATTTGGTACAGCTTGAAGTTCATAATACATACTATGGAGAGAAGCATTCAGATTGACTCTAGTCTTGCTACTGGTGCAAATGATTCATCAAAATCTATGCCTTCCACTTGAGTATATCCTTGAACTACCAATCTAGACTTGTTTCAAACGACTTCACCATCTTCATTTGTCTTGTTCTTAAAAATCCACTTGGTGCCAATCACATGTGTATCCTTGGGCCTTGGAATCAGCTCTCATACATCATTCCTAACAAACTAATGTAGCTCTTAGTGCATAGACTCTATCCAATTCTCGTCTTTAAGAGTTTCTTCTACCTTTTTGGGTTCAAATTGAGCAAGATAACAATTGTAAGTCACATGATTCAAACTATAGCTTGGTCCTTTTCTCAAACGAAGTCCCTCATGTATATCACCAATGATATTGCTTGGTGGATGATTGAGAGTTACTCTTGACGATGGTTTCTTGGAAGTTGAAGGTTCCTCATTACGTGAGATTGGAGGTTGGACTTCCGGAGGTGTGAGTGGACTTGAAACCTCTTGTGTTGATCGAGTCTCTCTTCTCAATATAGGAGGTGTAGATTCCTTTTCCGATGATTCTTTCTCAACATCATCTCCTAGAGGCATATCATCATCATCTTCATTCTTCTTGATATTTAGCCCCTTGCCATCATCATCACTTGAGATGGTGTCATTTATGACCACATTTATTGACTCCATCACTGTCTTAGTGCGCTTGTTGTACACTTTATATGCTTGGCTATTTGTGGAGTATCTTAGGAATATCCCTTCATCACTTTTAGCATCAAATTTTTCAAGATTTTCTATCATTTAGGATCCTAAATATTTTGAAATATTTCACCTTTGGTTTCTTTTCTCTCCAAATTTCATATGACGCATTCTTCGTCCTTACTCGAAAATAAATTCTATTCCCAATGTGACATGACGTATTCACAGCTTCAGCCCAGAATTTTTGAGGAATGTTTTTGTTGAGTAAAATAATTCTTACCATTTCTTGGATCACTTGATTCTTTCTTTTAACCACCCCATTCTGTTGTGGAGTCTTTGGAGCTGAAAATTCTTTCTTGATGCCGTGCTCATTGCAAAATGCTTCAAATTTTGCATTTTCAAATTCCTTCCCATGATCACTTTTGATTTTGACTATGGGAACCCCTTTTTCATTCTGTAGCCTCTTGGACAGCCTTTCCATTTTGTCACTTGCTTCTAACTTCTCTCTAAGGAATTCCATCTAAGAGTACCTTGAGAAATCATCAACTACCACCCTAATATAGCGCTTTCTGCCCATGCTTTCAATTCTTGTTGGACCTATTAAATCCACATGAAGTAACTCCAAGGGTCATGAAGTAGCAACTACATTCACCTTAGGATGAGTTGATTTTGTTTGTTTTCCCATTTGACATGGACCACAAATTTATTTCTCAATTTTCTCAAACTTTGGTAAGCCAACCACTGCTTCTAACTTTGAGACTTTGGCCACTTGCTTGTAATTAGCATGCCCATGTCGTTGATGCCACAGCTCTAAGAGATTCACTTGAGCACTTCAACATGCTATGCTTGGCTTGGGAACAATAATGTAGCAATTGTCGGTGGTCTAGAGTCCTTTCAACACTTGAACACCCTCATCATTAAGTATTAGACACCCCTTCTTCGAAAATTGGACTAAGAAGTCTTCATCATATTTGAGTGATGCTGAGCAAGTTCACTTTTAGTCGTTTGATGTACAGCACATCAGTCAGCAATGGCAGTCCCAAAATTTCTACGGTTCCATTTCCCAGAACTTGTGAATGACTACCATCTCCAAATGTCACATAAACATCTTCCTTCTCTTTGAGAGTTTTGAACAAAGACTTATCTCCAGTCATATACCTTGAATAGCCACTATCAAGATACCACAAACATGAATTAAACACTTTCAATGCGGTATGAACAAAAAAAAAAATGCATGTGATAGACATTCTTGACCATCAAAACAGAGTTCGTCCTTACTTTCTTCATTCATAGAAGAATGTAGCTTCCTTTTCAAATTATCAAGTTTATCACACAAATATCTATTTCTCTTCTTATATTTTTCAACCAAGGAAATAGACTCACACAAGCTATTGTGGACATCATGATTTCTATGAACTAATGATTTTAGCACGTGAACGAAAATTCTGGCATGTTTCTTTGACTTGAATAAATCTACAAGTTCACTACTAGGACAATCACCAAATATGCTCATAGAATCATTGTCACAAACACCTTTACTTCTCTTCACATTGGCCTTTGCCATAGCAAGCCACGGGGTCTAGGATCATACTCAGGTATTAAAACCACAGTGAGTGTACCTACTTTGATACTAATTGAAAGTTCAATTAGTGTATAAAACACTACGAACGTTTAGACCCCCAAATTACAAATTATCAATTCAAGCTTATTATCAAACAATAAATGTTCGAAACATGAACATAAGCTAATGACAAATTGATAAACAATCTAAACCAATTTAAAATCACATCCATAGCAGAAATTAAATGGCAAAGATTAAGGGAAGAGAGATGCAAACACAAGGACAACACAACGATGTGTTATTGAAAAGGAAACCGAAGCCCTCGGCGTAAAACCTCTCCACCGCCCTCCAAGCGGTCAATAATCCACTAGAAAATGTAGTTGGGATACATGAACAACAATAGACCCTTTAAGCCTAATCTACCTAATGTACCTAAGCCTTCCAAGCCTCTTGCTCCAACGAGGTTGCGCCGAATCTATTTCTTTTCTAGCTTACCGAATTCTGCTATAACCCATAGCATCAACCAATAACCATTGGTCCCTTCCTAACTGCTTTTCAAAGCACCAAAAGACCTTCTCACAGACGTGGGTATGGTGAGAAAAGGATTTGGTCAAGAACCTCTTAAGGATGTATCAATGGAGAGGGTGAGAGTAGAGGAATTTGAAGAGTCTCTATGTGAAGATTGTGGATGAGTCAATCTTGTTTTTCTCTAGGGTTTCTCTCTCAAAATTCTCTCTGGAAGCTCTCTACATTTCATGGGTGTAAGGGGCATTTATACTGGGGTAAGAAAGGAATGCGAAGAGTCAGTTTTTCCTAAATATGGTGGATTGGCAACTTGGCCTCATGACTGGACTGAGTCACGAGTTCAAGCCGTGAGCTAACGGCTTGGCCAACCTGAGAATTTTGTCTTGTAGTGCAATAGCTGGTGTGACTCTTTAGCTCCCCTGCATGCTTCACACATGTGCTGCAGTTGGCGGCTTGCCAGTCGCGAGTCACCCACGAGTCCCAACCGCGAGTCTCTGCCTCCTTGCACAATCTTGAATATTTCTTCACACTCTCTCACACTCTACCCTTACATGAATCCCACCTAAATATAGGGTTTCTGAGTGCTGAAATACAAGCAAATTGGCACGGAATAAAGCCAACAAAATGGTTGATTAAATTCAACCTTACAATAGTGATCACAATGATCATTCACACAAGGAATGAATATCTAGACATGCAAGCTAATAAGCTCAATGCAAAGTATCATTTGCTTGTCTAACACTCAATCGATACAAAAAATACAAAGTAATTGTGTCAAGGATATAAAATCTAACAAGGGCACAAGAGTGAAGTACTAAAGAAAATGCATAACATTAATTAAAAGTACTGAGCTACAAAGCAAAAAAGCAAAGGTACAAGATAAAAGCATAGTTTAAATACATAGCATAGACCCTGATATAAGATAATATGAAGCAAAATATTAAGCATAGGCCATTTCTTTCTCTTGCTCTTCAACTTCAATACTCCCCCTTTGATCAAGCTTTTTCTCCCCCTATCATGCACCATTTCTCCCTTTTTGTCATGGAATAGCTAGTCGTCATTTTCTTTTAGCTTTCTTTGAATTTGGTCCAATTGAGTTTGGAGAGAAGTGAACTTTGTATAATAATGGATGTTGTGAGAGTCCGGGATAGAGAGTCTAGTCTAGACATCTTAGTGCTTATGTCTAGGACGGATGCCATAATGTTGTCTAACTTCTCATCATAGGATTGTGAGCTAGAGTGTGAACCACCATGAGGAGTTGGACTCTCTGTCTTGATTCCCTTTTGTCTATGACCAATGCTAGCATTGAGTGTACGAATGTTGGTTGGACTCAGCTTAGGGTAGGGAGACTTATCTTCTGATGGATGAATGCCTTTGAGTTTTAAAATCTTTGAAATAAGGCAGTAGAAAGGAATGCAGCTCCTTGAGGCAGTTTTCGCAGCAGTTTTGCGCAAAATATGGAAGATATGAGCGCAAATATCGATCTCTTCATCAGTAATCAGGTCATGAAGGAACAAGACTCTACCAAGATTCATGTATTCGGTGCTGGGTAGAGGATAGAGACTATGGAACATGATTGTTGTAAGTACCCTCAATTCTGGAGATAGTGAGGAAACACTAATTGATTTCCCATTGGGAGAGAATTCCAAGTTATCTCCAAGAACTTCCCAAAGTAATTCTTCCTCTAGATTCAAGTCATCATACATTGGTGGCTTTGGAAACATTGGCCGGTTGATGTGAAAAATGTTAGCAAGGTAGCAGGGTGTTACTGTGAAGTGTTCCCCTCTAACACAACATTTCAGCTCATCCCTTTCATAAATGGCATTTGCATAGAATTCCTTCACCATTTGGTCATATGTTTCTTCTAAGCTGGATAAGAGGAAGTTCCAATCCTTGTTAGCAAACCATTTCAGAATGTTTGTATCCAAAAGAGAACCTTGCTCAAGCACCCTTTCCACTAACAAGGGAGCATCCATGAAGTAATTCTCATAAGCTTGAGATGCTGCATTTGACCTGAACTTGCTGACATCATAGAATCCTATCGATGATCGAGACTTCTTTGCTTTAGGAGTGATGCTCTCAAGATCAATCACTAGTTCCTTTC
The DNA here is from genome assembly GCA_030445155.1 of Quercus variabilis. Taxonomy (NCBI): domain Eukaryota; kingdom Viridiplantae; phylum Streptophyta; class Magnoliopsida; order Fagales; family Fagaceae; genus Quercus; species Quercus variabilis. The sequence continues at coordinate 6,057,958 of CP129453.1, read as the reverse complement.
CTTTGCTACTACTCCTTTCACAGCTGATTTCTTAAACGGGTACATTTCCAAGCTAGATCATGTAGTATCAAAGAACAATATAAACCACACATGACAATAGCACTAGGTTAGTCTCAAATCAAAATTTTTGAGTAAAACCCTAAAATCATGATATTAAGATCTCAAACATGTCAAAGAGTGTGTGTGCGCAACAAATGTCACCAAGTACAACCTAGGACGCAGTATAAAACCACATAATCAACAAAACCCATACATTAAGTTCAACAAAATCATCAGTAAACTAGATTCAAACATCGTATTTTCAAATCCCAACAAAGATACACAATCCAAGAAATCTAAGGTAAGAAACATGAAATACATTGAGAAAGAAGCAGAACCCATACCTTTCCTTAAAGATTGGTTAAGAAATGACGATGAAACTGGAGGTTTTGTGTGTGAAAATGGTGATTTTGGAAGAGGAAGGGATGAACAAGATGATGAATAGTCGTGAGATGTGAGGGAAAAATGAAAAGTTTTTGAAACTACCCTAAAAATAACCCTCAACGCACAAAACATAGTTTTTCATGACTAGGATGAGTCGCAAACAAGTTGCCAAAAACCCGTGTAACAAATTTGAAAAATTTGTCTAAGTGTTTTTCGCGACTAGAAGTTCCACTCGCGAGTAAGTCACAAAGGGAGTCGCAAATCATTTTGAGTAAACCTTGCGACTGGAGCTTCCACTCACGAACCAGTCACCAACCAGTCACCAACATGAGTCACGAAAATCTCAAAAACCCATATTTTTGATATTTTTCTTAGTCTTTTCCGCGACTAGGGGCTTGACTCGCTAGAGAGTCGCAAAAGCTTCTGAGTAAGCTTATGACTGGGGTCTCACGTGGCAGAGTCACCAAAACAGGGTTGCACAGTTTTTGAAATTATTGAAATTTTCAAAACAAAAACACTTTCTAAAAAAAACTAAAACACTCAATTTATTTTATTTTATTTTATTGTGTTTGATCAACATATGATTGAGTAAGTGCAACAAGTACAATCACACAAATGAATAAGACATTCATTGAACATAGACATGTGTGATGTATGTGTGTACCACAGATGAGATAGTCCTTAGTCTAATGTGAAGTTTTAATGATCAATTCAACCAAGACATACAAAATTAGCACTAGGAAGAGTGACCAATCTCAATTATAGAAATATGCATATATGACTTCTCACAAAACTTGATTACAACTTTTGAAGCTTTTCATTTGGCTTTATACACATCATAACATTTGATTATTTTGAATCAATACATCTCACTTTGAGATCGATGCTTGAAATTTTTGATATTTCAATTTGATGGACAAGCCTTTGGCTTTTTGGGGCATCATACATTTTCATAAAAGTCACTTTCCCTTTTTCTTAGTCAAATACTAGTATGTGCAACGGCTTTTGCAGCTCATTATCTCTTTTCATTTTGAGATTTACATTTGTTGAGCTCTTTAAGTAAAAAAATAAAATAAAATAAAAGAGTGGGAAGATATATAGGCACAAGTTTATGCAAGTCTCAAGATCAACAAAACCATTGACTAATCATTCATGATAAGTTTGAAGATCTATTTACAATAGTCACATAGATGTCAAGATTTTCCCTACAATGATATGAGTGCATAAAGAACAAACTTTTTGGATTTTTTACTTTTTATGTGTTTTTGGATTTTTGACACAAAAATAAGTAAAGATTGATAAAAAATGTAAAAACATTCAAAGAAAATAGTAAACAAATAAAAATTTTCAAAACATGCTCTACATGTAGCCAACAAAATAGCGTGTGCTAAACAACAGTGAGAGCAAATCAAGATATATAAGTAAAGCACACATCACACATGATATTCAAGGAATTTTACCAACATCGATGGTCTTACGAAGTGATTCAAACCATGGACCATCGAGAGGTTTGGTGAAGATATCCGCCTTTTAGTTGTCCGTATGTATGAATTCAGGACACACAACTTTATCTTCCATCAAATCCTAGATGAAGTGGTAACGTATCTCTCTGTGCTTCGACTTTGAATGCTGAACCGGATTCTTAGAGAGATTTATAGCACTAGTGTTATCACAAAACACACACATTGTATCTTGAGGAATCCCATAGTCGTGAAGTAGCTTCTTCATCCAGAGAAGTTGTGTGCCGCAACTCCCAGCAACTATGTACTCTGCTTCTGCTGTAGAGAGAGACACGAAATTTTGTTTCTTGCTCATCCAAGAGACAAGATTGTTCCCAAGATAGAAATAGCACCTAAGGTACTCTTCTAGTCATCCACACTTCTAGCCCAGTTTGCATCTAAATAACCCACAAGGCAAGCATTAAAATCCTTTGAGTACCACAAGCCATAATCTGGAGTGTCATTGACATATCTTATAAGTCGCTTCACCGCTATCAAATGGGATTCCTTTGGAGCAGCTTGATATCGAGCACAAACTCCCACACCAAAAGCAATATTCGATCTACTTGCCGTAAGATAGAGTAAACTCCCAATTATGCTACTACACAAAGTTGGGCTCACTTCTACCTCGGAAGGATCAAGATTAAGCTTTGTAAATGAACTCATGGGAGTGGAGGCATGCTTTTTGGAATCTAATCCAAACTTCTTGACAATATTTCTAATATATTATTCTTGTGAAATAAATATGCCCTCCTTTTGTTGTTTGACTTGAAGGCCCAAGAAAATTGTAAGCTCTTCCACCATACTCATCTCAAATTCTTTCTTCATCTCCTTAGAGAACTCTATTGCTTGAGCATTTGTGGTAGCTCCAAATACAATGTCATCAACATATACTTGGGCCACAAGAAGGTAGTCCTCATCATTCTTGAAAAATAGAGTCCAGTTGACATATCCTCTTTTGAATCCTCTATCCAAGAGGTAATTTATAAGTCGGTCATACCAAGCTCTAGGAACTTGTTTCAAGCCATAAAAAGCCTTCTTCAATCTCAGCACATGATTAGGGAAGTAAGGGTCTTGGAAACCTTTGGGCTATTCAACAAACACTTCTTCATTCAAGTATCCATTGAGAAATGCACATTTCACATCCATTTCGTAGAGTTTGAAGTTCATGGTGCATGCAATTGACATAAGAATGTGGATAGACTCAAGTCTTGCTATGGGAGCGAAGGATTCATCAAAATCTACTCCTTCTACTTGAGTGTATCCTTGAGCCACCAACCTAGATTTATTCTGTATAATCTCTCCATCTTCATTGGTCTTGTTTTCGAAGATCAATTTGGTGCCGATGACATGAACATTTTCAAGCCTAGGAACAAGTTCCTATACATCATTTCTTACAAATTGATTCTGCTCTTCATGCATCAACTCAACCCAATTTTCATCTTGAAGGGCTTTTTCTACCTTTTTCAGCTCAAATTAGGCAAGGTAGCAATGGTATGTTACATGATTGGCCAGAAGTATGTTTTTTTTCTAAGGCGAAGACCTTCATCTAGAGGCCCAATGATGTTACTGTTTGGGTGGTTTTTAACTACTCTTGACCATGGCTTCTTGGAGGTGGACACTTCATCATTCCAGGAGATAAGAGGATGAACTTCTGGAGGAGTGAGAGGACTTGATGTTCTAGACATTGACCTTGTTTCCATTCTTGAGTTCACGGGGGTCAATTCCTTTTTCGGTGTAAGTCTTTCTCTTTCACTATCTTGGACTTTGACCTCAACAGTGGGTCCTTTGGAGTTTGGTCCTTCTCCATCATCATCAATCTCTACTTTTATTATAGCATCATCAATTTCCACATTGATGGACTCCATTACCATTTTTTTTCTCTTTTTTAAAACTCTATATGCTCAGCTAGAAGTAGAATACCTAAGGAAGATGCCTTTATCACTTTTTGCATCAAAGTTTCCAAGGTTCTCCCGATCATTTAGAATGTAACATTTACGTCCAAATACTTTGAAGTACTTCACTTTGGCTTCTTTCCATTCTAAATTTCATATGAGGCCTTCTTTGTTTTGGCTTGGAAGAATATTCTATTACCAATGTGACATGAAGTGTTCACAGCTTCTCCCCAAAACTTTTGAGGAATTTGCTTGTTGAATAGCATAACTCTTGCCATTTCTTGAATCACCCAATTTTTCCTCTCAACCACCTCATTTTGTTAAGGAGTTTGGGGGTTGAATATTCCTTTTTGATCCCATTCTTCTCGCAAAAAGACTCAAATCTAGCATTCTCAAACTCCTTGCCATGATCACTCCTTATCTTGACAATATGAGCACCTTTCTCATTTTGAAGTCTCTTGCACAGAATTTCCAATTCCTCACATGCTTCTGATTTTTCTTGATGAAATTTTACCCAAGTGTATCTTGAGAAATCATCAACAATGACCATGATGTACCTTTTTCCTCCTAGACTTTTAGTTCTTGTAGGCCCCATTAGATCAACATGAAGAAGCTTTAAACAATGTGAAGTAGTGATCACATTCACCTTGTGATGACTAGCCTTGGTTTGATTCCCCGTTTGGCATGTAGCACAAATGGTCTTCTCCACTTTTCCAAAATTTGGAAGTCCCTCAACAGCCTCAAGTTTAGACACTTTAGCCACTTATTTGAAATTTGCATGCCCAAATCTTTGATGCCAAAGTTCCAACATGTCAATATGAGCACTTTTGCAGGAAATCTTTGATGTAGGAACTACTTCATAGCAATTGTCGGTAGTCCTATTTCCCTCCAAGACTTGAATCCCTTTCTCATCAATGATTACACACCCCTTCTTTGAAAACCAAATAAGGAAGTCCTCATCACATATTTGAGTGATGCTTAAGGGATTTGCCTTAAGCCCTTTGATGTATAAGACATCCTTCAATAGAGGTAATCCCAGTATCTCAACAGTCCCTTTGTCAAGTACTTGAGCATGACTTCCGTCGCCAAATGTCACATAGTCACCGACCTTCTCTTTGAGTGACTTAAACAGTGATTTATCTCCGGTCATATGGCGAGAGTAACCACTATCAAGATACCATAATCATGAATTAAATAACTTCAAAGAAGTGTGCACAAACAAGCAAGCATGAGATAAGCAATCTTGACCTTCAAATAGAAAATTGTCTTCATTTTTCACACTCATGTTAGATTGAATTTTCTTTTTAAGATTATTAACCCATTGCATCAACCAAAATGAATTGGTCCCTTCTGAACTGCTTCCCAAATACTAAATACCTCCTCACTGATATGGGTATGGTGAAATAAGGATTTGGCTAAATATACCTATCAAGGATATGTCAATGGAGAGGGTGAGAGTAGAGGAATTCGGAGAATTAAGTGATGAAGATTATGAATGAGTCAATCTTGTTTTTCTCTAGGGTTTCTCTCTCAAAATTCTCTCTGGAAGCTCTCTATATTTCATGGGTATAAGGGTATTTATAGTAGGGTGTATAAGGAATGCGAAAAGTCATATTTTAACCAAATAGTGCATTCTGGTGACTCAAGCTCGCGACTAGAACGAGTAGCGAGTTTGAGTCGCGAGCAAACTGCCTGGCCAAACTAAAAGTTTTGTCCTGTAGTGCTCCAGTTGTCGTGACCCTTCAGCTCCCTTGCATGCTTCACACATGTGCCACCTTTGGCGACTTGCCAGTTGCAAGGCAATCGCAAGACCCAGTTGCGAGACTTTTCTTGAATACACACATCTTGAGTTTTCTTCACATTCTCTCACACACTACCCTTACATGATTCCCACCTAAATACAGAGTATCTAATTGCTAAATTACAAGAAAATTTAGCATGGAATAAAGCCAACACATGATTGAATAAATTCAACCTTACAATAAGAAAAGTAAAGACGTATATCACAATAAATCAAATGCATCCCCAAACAATGCCCAGATCCTTCATGTCAAAGTGGTGGCTGAATGATCATTTAAGTTCCTCAATTCATTCAAGATCAACTCCATTAATAAGGATGCCATCAACATAGAATAGTAAAGGAGTATCACCCTTATCTGCGAGATGGAGAAAGCAAGTTGAGTCATTAGGACTAGAGGAGAAGTTGAGCTATGAAACTGTAGCACTAAATTTGGTAAACCAAGCCAAAGGATTTTTGCAAAGATGACAAATGATATGAGGTGGGTGCTAACACTAGTGTTTAAACATTAAAAAAAAAAAATTGGGAGGATTATAACTAAAACAAGTGTTTAAACATTAAAAGATTTTGAGGGGTCAAATAGTATTTTTGTAAGGGCTATACTTTGTTATGCCATATGGGGAAATAAACAAATTTCAAAAGTTTGGCCGCGGTGTAGGGCCGCTCCACCACGGTGTAGGGCTCCATAAGGATAAAGTTCATTATGAGTTGAACTATAATATAAAAGGAAAATTAAATTTTGGTATTAATTAGCCATTAGTTCCACTTGTTTGTAACCCTATGCATATGGATGGATACACTTAAAGATATATAATAAGATGCAGAATATAATTCCTATATATATAATTGAAATACTATTGATAGTCATTTTTATATTTTGTTAACTCTTTAAAAAATTTTGTAAGGATATTATTAGATATAAAATGTAAATTGTCCATTTTTTTTATTATTATTATTGTGAAGCACTTTTTTTTTTTTTTTTAATTTTAGACTCTGGTTTTTGTACTTAATAACTCACTTGAATGAATGTTTATGATGTGGTCCCACATTTTATTTTAAAATTAAGAAATAAAACTCTTTGAGAATAAATAATTTAGGACTCGTGGCACAAAATTGGAACTCTAATTTGGAATTCTAATTTGAGTTTTTCTCAGCTTCACCTATTATTATATACTAGTTGTTTACCTTTGCAATGCACAGGCATATCTCTTAGTTGAATAGCATTTGTTTTCCTTATTTAAGTAGACAAATAAAATGTAGATTATATATATTTTTTTAAAAAGGACACTTTAATTGACACTAAAACATCAAATAAAAATGTTAATGCTTTAAATAAGGAATTTGTATAACAAATATGAAATGAAACTTTCATGAAACTTTTTTCTTAAATTATGGCTCTTAAAATAGCATGCAATAGTACAATTGCCTAAGCAGAAGACCTCAAATGTCTTCTTTCTCAACATTCATAAATGTAGACAGTGGGACAATTTGCAAATCACATCTTCCATCAATCACCTACTGCATAAGTTACTAGATTTTCTCTTTCAATGTTTTAGAGTATTTAAGCTCCAACACTGGAGATTTGTTTGTAAAAAAACAAAAGAAGATAAATCATATAAGAATAAGAAATCAATTTACCTATTAGAGGCCTTTAGTGAACACCTATGCAATGTTAAGTATGTTAAATTTTTTTTTTTTTTTTTTTAATTTTAAATATGAACTATTTCAAAATTTAGGATGGATTACACAATAACTATATAATCCATTTAGGACATGTTCATTTGTAAGGTTGAATTTATTCAATCATGTGTTGTCTTTATTCCTTGCCAAATTTGCTTGTATTTTAGCAATTAAATACCTGTATTTATGTGGGAATTATGTAAGGGTAGTGTATGAGAGAGTGTGAAGAAAACTCAAGATGTGTGCACTCAAAGGAGTCTTGCGACTGGCTTGCAACTGGCAAGTCGCCAAAGTGGCACACATGTGAAGCACGCAAGGAACTGAAGGGTCATGACAGCTGGAGCACTACAGGACAAAAATGTACAGTCTGGCCAGGTAGTTAGCTCATGACTTAAACTCGCAACTTGTTCCAATTGCGAGGCTGAGTTGCTAGAATGCCCTATTTGATTAAAATTTACTTTTCACATTCCTCACCTACACTACTATAAATACCCTTATTCCCACGAAATGTAGAGAGCTTCCAGAGAGAATTTTGAAAGAGAAACCCTAGAGAAAAACAAGATTAATTCATCCACAATCTTCATCACTTGATTCTCTAAATTCCTCTACTCTTACCCTCTCCATTGACATATCCTTGAGTGGTACATTTGACAAATCCTTATCTCACCATACCCATATTAGTGAGGAGGTATTTTGGTGTTTGGGAAGCAGTTCAGAGAGGTCTAATTGATTTGGTTGATGCAATGGGCTTATTGCAGGATCCGATAAGTTAGAGAAGACAAGGTTCGGCATAACCCTATTGGAGAAAGAAGTTTGGAGGGCTTAGGTGCATCGGGTAGATTAGGCTTGGAGGGTCTATTGCTATTCATGTATCCCAACTACATTCTCTAGTGGATTATTTGACCGCTTGGAGGGCGGTGGAGAGGTTTTTTCGCTGAGTACTTCGATGGTTTCATTACCTAAGTGTTTTACACACTAATTGAACTTTCAATTGGTATCAAAGCGGGTGCACTTGCAGTAGTTTCATTACCTAAGTATGATCTTAGACCCCGTTTGAGATGGAACGATCTCAATCTCTCAATGCACCTCCCTACTTTGATGGGAGCAACTATGCATTTTGGAAAGTTTGTATGATGGCATTTCTCTGTTCTATTGATGATAGTGTTTGGGATGTCGTTGAGATAGGATGGACTAGGTCGGAGGCCGCCAAATCCATATGGGATAAGGCAGCCCCTGTGGCAGCTAACACTAATAGCAAGGCTTTAAATGCTATTTTCTATGATATTTCTCCTAATGAGTTTCACAGAATTTCTCATGTCATGATTGCCAAGGAGGCGTGGTAAATATTGGAAACGACCTATGAAGGCACGAAAAAGGTGAAGGACACCAAGTTACAAATGCTGACCACCCACTTCGAGGAGCTGAAAATGAGTGAGGGCGAGTCATTTGATTCATTCTATGGGAAGCTAAATGAAGTGGTGATTGGAAAATCCTACTTGGGAGAAAAGACGGAGGACTCCAAGATTGTGAGGAAGATCCTACGATCATTGCCGGAGAGTTTCCGTACAAAAGTCACTGCCATAGAAGAGAGCAAAGACCTTGATGAGATTAAAATTCAAGAACTCATCAGTTCTCTTTAAACCTATGAACTACCTCTATCATCACAAAGGAAGAGCAAATATCTTGCTCTAAAGACAATCAATGAGAGAGTAGAAGCTCAAGACTCCATGGATGAGGATCAAGTTGAAAAGAAAGTGGCGTACCTTGCTAAGAACTTCCGCAAGTTCTTAAAGTACAAGAAGAATGGAAAGTTTTTTAAGAAGGGAAAATTCTCAAACTCTAGGAAGGAGAAAAAGGATTTCAAGAAGAAAGATGGGAAGGATTTTCAATCTCCTCAAGGAATTGTGTGCTACGAATGCAACGGTCATGGACATCTCAAGAAGGAGTGTCCCAACTATTTGAGAGGGAAGGGTAAAGTGTATGCCACTACCCTTAGTGACACAAACACCTCCAATTTAGTCTGGGAAGAAAGCTGTGATAGAGAAGGAAACTACTCTGCATTTATGACCATTGCTCATGTGGAATCTTCGGATGATTTGAGGGCTTTAGTGGAAGAGCTGGGTGAGCACACTGAAGTGAAGTCTATGAGGATTGGAGAGGAATCCGATGATGATGAACATGAAGGAACAAAAGGATTGCAAGAGACCTATAATTCTCTTCTAGAGAAGACCAGAGAGTATGCAAGAGTGACCAAGGAAGCCATAGGAAAAATGAAGAGAGCAAAGCAAGATTACAAAAGTCTTCTAGTTCGATATAAAGAAACGAAATGTGAAGTTGAGGGGCTGAATGGAGAACTAACCGAAGCCTATTCCAAGATCAAGTTTCTTGAGCTCGAAATGATTCAAGCCAATGCTAAGGTGGAGCGAGCTGCCTCCAAAAAGATTGACGAAGTGCTTGCACATCAAAAGCCCTTTTCTGACAAAAGCGACTTAGGATACACCGGAGAGAGTAGTTCAAGTGCCAATGTGTGTAAAGAGATGAAGTTTGTTATAGCAAAAGAACCAGTGGTAGTAACTCCAACTGTTGAGAAAGGGAAGTTTGAGAAGAAGCCAAAGGTGATTGCTCAATGGGTTTTAACAATACCTCCAAACCCAGTAGCGGTTAAACTCAAGGCAAAAGGAAAATCTCTTTCGAAGTCACAAAGAGGACCACAAACTCAACACGTTTGCCATCATTATGGAATCCAAGGACACACTATATCAAATTGTCACAAGCTTTAGACATTAAAGAATGGCAACTCTCAAAGGACAAGAGAACAAAGAAATGGCAGCTTCGGGTTTTACTTTTCCAAATCAGAGCAATTGCAAATGAAAAACTTTAAATATATACTGCAAGAACCTTGACAACAATGGTAGAAAAGAAACATTGGAAATGAAAATAGAAAGAGGGAAAAATATTTCAACAAAAAATTAAAAACAGCATATTAAAAACCATTCTAAAGCAAATTCCTTACTCAAAACTGAATCTAAGCCAAAACCTAAATGCAATCCAATACAATCCAATCCAAATACCCAGACCTAAATCATATTTAAACCCAAATTTAAAGAACCAAATAACAAAGACTAATCGGTGAAGGATACGGGATTTGATGGTGGCAGAGGCCTAACTGTCTTCTTAGTTTTTCTCTCTCCACTCTCTATGCCTGACCGAATATCTCTTTCCATCATTCTCTTTCTCCCCGTCTCTTTGTTTAATAATTCAGTGTTACATGTCTCCCTCCCTAAACCATTTTTTGGGTTTTTATGTTTTTGTTTTTCTTTATACAGGTTTCAATAAAGGGAAAAATAAACCTAACCGTACCCATTTCTTCTTAGACTTTAGGTTGCCTCAAGGGCTTGGCCTTTCTACCTATAAACCTAGAAATAAATAAAGAAACATAAACAAAGAGTGCAGTCAAGATTGCATAGTGAATCTATACTTGAAATAAATAAATAGAGAGTCAAAAGAACCTACCCAATAACGGCTCTGGTGGTGCGATGGCAGAAGAAATAAAGTTTCCTTGTGGTTGGAGGCTAACGGTAATGCTGGCCCTGAGATGTCTATCTTTCTCACCTGTGCCTTAACAACACATCCTTTCAGTAATTTCTCTCTTCTCTTTTAAAATTGAAACCAAATGTAACCCAAATACCTAAATAAAAATCAATCCAACCAAAATTCTCAAAACTAATTCATATTTCATATCTAGATCTAAGAAAGAAAGGAGAAAAAAATTATCGGTGACAGTTCTCTCTATCTCTGTATCTCAATACCAGCATGCACCTTTAGGTTATTGACGCTGGTTCTGGTGGTCTAAGTTTGGCAAGGGATGGTGATGGCCGGCTGTACGAACTCTGTCTCTCCCCTGTATCGCAACTCACAAGCTTTTTTCTTCTTCTCTTCTTCCCTTTCTCTACATCGCTAGTGTTTTATAAGTTGCAAGCCTTTTTTTTTTTTACCCCACAACTATCAAATGGTGTTAAGGTTCTGAAGCAATATAATTTATCACTTCTTAATTGTGAACATGGCTAAAAGTTGGATGCCCATTTTTCCTAACATGGCTTAATTGCAGGAAAGGCTTCTACTTTCATATATGGTACTAGATATGACTAGTATTATGTCTGTGCAATGCACGGCTTGATAAAAGAATTATATATAAAATTTAAAAAAAAAAATATATATATATATATATATATTTTGATAATATAATTAAATTTAATAACAAATAAAATAGTAAAAATATTTTAAAGATTATAGCAAGTTTTAAATTTCTAAAAGCTTTTAGTAGTTAACGGGCCAGGTTTGGCACAGTTTTGGTCATAAACTTATAACAAGAATAATTTTATTGAGAAACACTAATTAATGATTGAAGAGAAATGCTATACTTGGTTAGACTAAGACATAACTTTTACTTATTCAAATAACAATTAAGGTGAAGTAGGATGAGGAACAACAAATAATAATTATAACATACCGGCATAATGACATTTATATTTAATTATAATGAAGTGCTTGTATCTCAAAGAGTCAAATTAATATCAACACTAAACATGATAAGATGTTTATGTTAATTAATGTAAATAAGCATAAAATTAATATCAACATCTAAAACCCTACTATTGCATGAATTGTGGTTAAAATTGACCTAATATTTTTTCTTTAACCCCTAAGCAGTCATCCCAAATTTACAAATTAAAACTACCCAAATTTATAATATTAAAAAAAAAAAATTGAAAGCAAAATTCACAATAACACACACATAAATATATAGACACAAAAAAAACTCTGAATTCAATAATTACAAATAATATTAATCTCTGAACATTTAAAAAATATATGGAATTAGAGTTAAAGTAAAGATACTCACATGAAAATTGAATTAACTTTGACAGCTAGGGGGAGATAGCAAAGTCATGGAGATTTCACATCACCTTAAATATCCGTTGTTTTTACAATTGTTTTTGAAGACCATAATAAGCATATAAATTAGGTCAAAGTTAACAAAAATAACTTAAACAATAGGCAACCTGCACACAAAACATATTCAATTTGATGAAAAAATAAAAATAAAGAAGGGAATTTTATGGAAAAACAAAAAGAAGAAGGCAATTACACATATGCAAGTTTCATAGGTAAGGTAAGTATGAGAAGGAAAGAATACATCAAGAAATTGTATGTATACTTCCTCTTTTATATTAGATAATTTTAAGTTGAGAAGAAGTTAATAGCTTGATATGAATAGAAAGAAAAAGGAGTTTGCGTTATTAAGAAGTTTATGTTAATTACATATTATTTTTTTTTTTTTTACTTTATCCCAAAAAATAGTTAATGTTATTAGATTATTATTAGATTTTTTTTAGTTTACATTAAAGTTAATAAATATTAGCTATATTTTTGTTGTTTATTCCAAAAGAAAAAAATTTTGAGAAGAAAAAATAATACTTTTAAATTTGTTACTTTATTATTAGGAAATAGATGATGTAGGATAAATGTTTATTCCAAAAAAAAGAAAAGAAAAATACTAATGTAATCTAGTAAAATTGTTACTTTATAATTTTTTTTTTTTAAAAAGAAAAAGAAAAGAAGAAGTTCATTAGAACACTTATTGTTACTTTATCTAAAGAAGTTAATAAAGATCAAAAACTTTTTGTTTTTAGCTAAAAACTTAAGTGAGTGAATTTATTGAAAAATCTAAAAATCTAAAAACAACATCTACAATTTGGTGAAGCCACTTGTCGGAATCACGGCGTCTAAATCCAACTTTTATTATATACTGTATGATATAGATTTCTTGGACTTTTCTTCTCCGGTGTTTGCAGAGGCAAGCTTACAAGTTATCAATGATGTTTTGTTAGGGCATGAATAACAGGGACGGAGTTAGTTGTTAGTGAACTGTAAATTTGATCAAATGGAGTTGAAACTTTTGCTCTTCCTACGAATATGATTATGGGATGAAATAAGGGATATGCTTTTAATGTACTTTATAGAAGTTCAATTAAGTTGCTAGTTGTGACTCTTTTATTTCTCAATCAAGAGTACAATTTTTTTATATATAAAAAAAATATACAATTTTGGTCCATGGTAAGTCAAAATTTAAATTCATTTATTAACTATTGATCATTTCAAATGTTTAATATAATTTTTTTTAATAATTCAATAATTACAAAAATTGAGAGTAGATTTTGTTGTTGTTGTTGTTGTTTAGATAAACAGATAGTAAAGGAGGGGGACGTGAAATTTGAAACACAAACATAGGGATTGGGCACCACAAAAATATTATTAGTCTATTACCACTTAGATAAATTGTGGAATTAAAGGAAGGTTATTTTAAAATTTTAAGCCCGTGGCAAAAGGCCAACCCAGCCTAAAATGGGTTTTCCATAATAGATTGAGTAACACCCTTACATATGGAAAATGATCATTTTCACTTAATTTGTAGTTCGCTTGTTCTTGGAAGTAATCTATACTATATATAAGAGGATACCACTCTTTCAACTAGACTTTTATGTGGTTAAAAAATACCCTCATTAATAAAGGGTAACTTCATTTAGAAATATGGTCATAAATGTTAAATAACAAATTTCATTTTGAATTCAAAAGGAGAACTCCTAAAATTTAGGATTGTAAGGTTGAATTTATTCAATCATGTGTTGCCTTTATTCAATGCCAAATTACTTGTAATTTAGCAATTAAATACCCTATATTTAGGTGGGAATCATGTAAGGGTAGTGTGTGAAGTCGCCAAAATGGCACACGTGAGAAGCTGTAGGGGGAGCTGAAGGGTCATGACAGTTAGAGCACTACAGGGCAAAACTTCCAGTCTGGCCAAGTAGTTAGCTCGCGACTCAAACTCGCAAGTCATTCTAGTCGCGAGGTCGAGTCGCTAGAATGCCCTGTTTATTGAAAAACTGACATTTTGCATTCCTCATACACCCTGATATAAATACCCTTATGCCCATGAAATGTAGTGAGCTTTCAAAGAGAATTTTGAGAGAGAAACCCTAGAGAAAAACAAGATTGACTCGTCTACAATCTTCATCCTTTGATTCTACAAATTCCTATATTCTCATCCTCTCCATTGACATATCCTTGAGAGGTACATTTAGCTAAATCCTTATCTCACCATACCTATATCAGTGATGAGGTATTTTGGTGCTTAGGAAGCAATTCAGAAGGGACCAATTCATTTTGGTTGATGCAATGGGCTATTGTGAGATCCAGTAAGCTAGAGAGGACAAGGTTCGGTGTAACCCTGTTAGAGCGAGAAGCTTAGAGGGCTTAGGTGCACTGGGTAGATTAGTTTTGGAGGGTCTTCTACTATTCATGTATCCCAACTATATTCTTTAGTGGATTATTGACCGCTTGGAGGGCGGCGGAGAGGTTTTTCGCCGAGTACTTCGGTTTCCTCTTCGATAACACATCACCGTATTATCTTTGTGTTTGCATCTTTATTCCCTTTCTCTTTACCTTTTAGTTACTACTGTGTTGGTTATTAATTATGGTTTAGAGTGTGTTACCAATTTGGTTATAGCTTATATTTCATACAAACACAGCAGCTTCTTCAAGAGAAAGAACAACTAGGGCAAACTAGGTTTTCGGTTACACTTTTTTTCATACTTATGAAATTGTGCTCTTGTACAACTTGCGTAACCTTTTATGGCCCTTAAAATAATCCTTATATATGTTTAGGGTTGTGATAAAAGAAAGCCCAAATATACATTCACGAATTGGATGAAAATCTGAACTAAAAATCTGAACTTCAAATATCTCGATAGATACTCTATCTGTTAAGCAACTGTTGAGCCTCGGGTTGAAACAACTCTCTTTAAACCTCAATAGATATTGGCTACCAAGCTTTAATGAACAACACTTTTTCACTTGATTCTTGCATAGACATGCATGGCTTTAATACTTGAACTTGAAACCTTGTTTCTTGAAGCATTAAACATATCCTAGATCTTCCAATTACAAGTAAAGTGCGTTTTGTCAAAAGATTAGCCTATTACATAAAATAGTGACATATGTTCCTAACATTGAATCACATATGTCCTAACACAATTAACTCCTTTAAGTTATAAATATTGAAAATATTGCACATAAAATTTACTCTTGTTATTCAATGAACGCGAAAAACAAGCAAATCAAACTTGTTGAATGCATAAATAATTACAAACAATTTTATGCATTTGCAGATTGAATGAATGCAAAATGATAAATGCATATCTAATCAAGACTAGTGTTTGACATTAATTCCTTTAGATAAATTTCTCCCTCACACTATTTCTTTAGTGGTGCTTTGAGACTCATGGTTATCTATCTTCCTAGCTTCCTAGATATAATAATGAACAATACATAGAAGAAGCATTACAATCTTTGTGCACAATGAACAAAACCCTCTCTCTCTCTCTCTCTCTCTCTCTCTCTCTCTCTCAATGAGGCAATGCATGAATGCAACAATTAATGTGACAAATGAAATGAGGGACTCCTATTTATAAACACTTGCATTAATTCAAAAAAAAAAAAAGTGCAATAGCGAACAAACATGCTATTCCACTACGTTTCATACACACAAAATAAAAACACACAAATTCAATAAAAATGATAAGTGAATTCTAGATGGATTTGACCCAATCCACACATAAACAAGATGAATGTAGAATGACAACTACATATTTGATCAAGGATAGTTCATAATAGGTGCAATGGCAAAACCCAATCTAACTTGTCTTGACTTGGTGAGAGTGGCGCAAATACGTGTGGTGTAAGGACTATTATGTAGGTCCTATTTCTGTTAGGACATATGTGTTTTCACTTGTTAAAAACATATGTCACTTATTTATGTAAATTGGCTAATCTTTTTGACAAAACGCACTCTATTTGTAATTAGGTAAATCTAGGTGTTTTTAATACTTCAAGAAACAAGGTTTCAAAATCAAGTGTTGAAGTCATCAAGTATGTCCAAGAAAAATCAAGCTGAAGTGCAAATTCATTAAACCTCGACACTTGCTCGATAGCTACCTCGACACCAACTATCTGTCGAGATTTATAATTTCAGATTTTCTGATCTGATTTCCTTAGGATCCGTGAATATGCTTTTGGGCCTTCTTTTCTCTAAACCCTAAACATATAAAAGGATTGTTTTAAGAGCCGTCAAGTTGTACACAAGTTGCAAAAGCATTGAGCAATCTCTATTTAAGCAAATTGTGATCAAAAGACGAAGGTCTTGACCTAGTTCATCTTCTTTGAAGAAGTTGCTGTGTATTTGCACCAAAGGGTTTTATGACCAAGCATCTTCCTGATCTTCATCGTATAGGATGAATTGAAGAGCTTTGCAGCCAACCTCTCCTCCTTAGTTGGTATTTGAAATCGCGTACTGAGATCCATGCATTGGTTAGTTACGTACTTGAGAGCCATGCATCAGAAGGGAAATTGTCACTACAGATCAAGTCCAATTGGGTATTGGGGTAAGGGTTCAACTGTAGGTTGGTAAGGTACTTGGGATTCCTTTATTTGTAACTGCTTGATTTGATAATAGTGGAGTTTCAGGAGTGGTGACCTGAAAATCACCCGGTGGGGGTTTTTTCCACGATATTTTTCCCCATTCGTAAACAAATTACTGTGTCATTTAATTTCTGCTGCATATTTAGTTATTTGGTGATTTGTTTGTGCTTCCACGCAATTGCATGATAAATTTATTAATTAATAAATTGGCTAATTAATTAATTGGTTTAATCACAAAGGATCATTCAGTTTGTGGCCTATCAAGTGGTATCAGAGCAGGCGCACTCTGATTAGGTTTTAATCTGTGTTGTGTTGATCCATTGACCCCTGTTGTCATGGAAACTCTTGATTGTTTTGATTTGCATGATCTTATGTTGAATGATGATGATGATATTCAAGATGCCTATTGCAAGCTTTATAATTTTTGTATGAAATCTCTTGAATATTCTGCAAAATTAAAAGCTAAATTTAAAAAGGTCAAGCTTGGAAAAGATGATTTGATTGCAAAATTGGATGAAGCCAATAATTTGAATGAGAATTTTAAAAATCAAATTTCATCTCAGGTGGACAAAATTAAGAGTTTGGAAGAGCAACTAGTAGAATTTAAAACTGAAGTTGAAAATTTAACTAGTGCCAAACTTGTTGTTGAGCCTCGCTCAAAAGAAAATGATTTTTATGTTCCCCCATTTAAAAGGAATAATTAAGAGTTAAAGGCTAATATTGCTAGGATAGACAATGGTAAAAATTCTGATGTTAACGCTAAAGTTTCTAAACCTACATCTAAAACTCTTCCTAGGTTGAATAAAAATTCTGAATTTGTCCCCACTTGTCATCATTGTCATATTGTTGGTCATATTAGGCCAAATTTTCCTAAGTTGTCAACCTCTAAGGTTAGACCTCCTTTTAGGAAGCCGAGTGGCTCTAAAACTACTCATGTTTGTCACCATTGTGGTGATTCTGGTCATACTCGCTCTAATTGTTTCAAGTTGTTTCCTCATAAGCGAGTGTCCAATAGGTCTCATCCTTTGTCTAAAGGCTTTGTACCTATTCTTAGTGAGTTATTAAAAGCTTTGAGCTTTTTGACTCAATTTCAGGGGAATTCTAATTCCTCTATGTCCTTTATTAATCATACTAGGACACGTGCCTTTTCATCTTCATGGCTAAAGACTTGTGCTGTGTGGATGATAAAGGATACTAAGACTTAATTGTTTTTTCTGTTTGTCCTCTACTTTAATTCTTTCTATCTAAAGTAGGACTCCTTTTGCTTGTTTTCTTAACTGCATCTCTCTATCATGCCTTCATGCATAAGCATCTTTCTTTCATGCTTTCATGTTTGTTTAATATGTTTTTGTTTGTTTGTTTGTTTTTAGTTTTGTTTATTTTTGTTTTTCATAAAAATAAAAAAATAAAAATTGAAAAATTGAAAAATACAAAAATAGTGTGTGTTTTGTGTACTTTGGTACTTGTATACCTTGGATGGCCATTGAAACAAAGTTTTCTAAACTTTGTATCTCTTGTACCTTAGATGAGCATCTCTATACACAACTAAGTAAGTGAGCTTTGTGGCTCTTGTTTGTGATGAGTAAGATTAAGTTATCTCTTAAAGCTTAACACTCGTATCAATCTTTTTTGACGGGTAGGACTAGAAAATCCTAGCAAAAGTGCAGTGTCAAAGACACCTGTATGCTTCGGCATAGTAAAAGTACAGTGTCAAAGACATTCGTATGCTTCGGCATAGCAAAAGTGCAATGTCAAATACTTAACATCTTTGGTATTTCTTTTCTATCTTTTTATGCCCATGTATGATATGCTAAAAATAAAAGAAAATATGCAAAGAAAATAAAAAGAAAAAAGATTAAAAATGCTTTAAATATGGTTGCAAGCGTGTATTCTAGGAGATGTGGGAGTTATAGGATGTATCTCGAAGGCGATAGTCCCCATCAAACAGTTATGATTGTGTGTGAGTTAAAGTTATTTTCTCATATCTCAGATTGTTATAACATGCATACACATATGCAATCTTGCGATGTTTTTCACACACAAAACGCAATATTCTTTGCCACTTTTGATACATGTGCAGGTACAATGTGATTTGGCCATCACAAGTGTTTACATGTGCTAATGTATGCTCACTAAACTATCTTGACTTGTTTTTGAAAAATAAAATTGGTTAGACTTGTTTAGTGTGTGTGTGTGTGTGTGTGTGTTTTTTTTTTTTTTGAGGATCCATGTACTTAATTCTTTGTTGAGAGATGATTTTGAGAGCTTTATATGTTGATTGGATCACTGGTTGAGGTGTATGTTGGATTGCATTCATGTCTATATTTTTTTCACTTCTAAAAAAAAAGCTTTTTAAACCTGGCTCGACACCTCCTCGATACCTTGTTATCTGTCGAGATTCTCAAGCCATTTTCTTATCGCAATCTCGACACCTGGTGGATTAATCAAGAAATCTCCTGTCTCCTCGATACCTTCTTGATACCTTGTCGATCGATCGAGCTTCTGTTCTTGGTTTTGATGTTCATTCCTCGACACCTTCAGCTATCGACGTGCTTTTTCTCTACACCTACCTTGACAGCTTCCCCGATACCTCTCGACACCTCAGTTGTCGAGATTTATTGAGGTGCCTATTTAAGCTCCAATCGCGATTATAAATTCACTTTCTCGATCTGTCCGTGGCGGTTCCTCTCCCAAACACCTTTTTCTCACTCAAAACTTCAAACCCACTTGATTTTCAGTCATTCCTCGGTTCTAATCACTTGGTAAGACCTCTTTTACTCCCATTTTCATGCATTTCATGTTTTAAAGCTTAGGTTTTGGGGTTTTTGAAAATTAATGAGTTTTTCTTGAATTTGTGGGTTGGGTTTTCACTTAAACGTATTCAAAATGTCATACATTGCATTCCATGTGCATTAGAATAATATTTACATGCATATAGATATGTGCTCTATGTTTGTGTGCTGTTAGGATTGGATTGGGCTGAGCCTATGATGTTTTTCAATTTGCATGTCACATGTTCATGCATTCCCATGCATACGTACTCTTTATTCAATATATTTGATATATGTGAACTGTTTTGGGACTTTTCTAATTGTCTCCTTCTCTATCTCTTTCTCTTTCTGTTTACGTTAGTAGTGTCTATGGCACCCAAACGTAAATCCACTCCGGCTCGGAACCCTTTGCATTCTGAAGCTTCTTCATCTTCTGATTCTACTCCTCTAAATCTTCGGTTCTGTGATGGAGATGCCCACAAGGCATTTTCGGAGAACTTTTCTAGACGAGGTGTTCATTCGGAACGTCAAGTCATTTTGGCGGACTTCGCTGACACTGACTTTCCCTCTGTCATTCACAGTAGGGGATGGAAGTCACTGTGTGACGTCTCAATCACATGTCCTCTCATGCTCATTCAAGAGTTTTACTCCAACATGCACGGGATTGATCGTTCAGTACCTCTCTTTTTCACTCGCGTTCGAGGTACGCGCATCCCTGTCACACTGTAGCTTGTTGCGGATGTGCTTAGGGTTTCTAGGATAAAGTTTCCTGACTATCCTTCCTGTGAGCGTCTGAGGACTGTGTCCAAAGATGAGCTCATTTCCGCTTTTTGTCAATGCCCAGTTGATTGGGGTGAGCATCAGTACACATCATGTAGACCTTTTGCTAAACGTCCTAGATTCCTAAACATGGTGATGACGTTTGTACTCCATCCACTCTCTCACTACAACTCCATCATAGAGCCTCGTGCTTGATTTTTGTTATCTCTTCTTGAGCATCTTACTATAGATTTTCCTTTTCATTTTATCATTTCTATCATAGATGTTCATCTAGATTCGGCGTCCCGTGATAAGCTCATTTTTCCTTCCGCTATCATGAGGATCTTACGCCATTTTTCTATCCCTTTTCCTGTGTCCGACCACTTCACACACATTTGTGCCATAGATGCCGCTACTATAAAACACAGTGAGGCTCAGTTTAGGTTGCGATAGACGGATTCCACTCCTCTCTCCCGTTTAGCTCCATCCAGATCTGCTCCATCTACATCTGTTCCTTCTTCCTCTACGGGCGATATATCTCTTGGAGACATCATGGTGCAGCTGCAGCGCATGGATGCTCGCCTCGATACACTCTCCTCTGAGTTGTATCAGGTGAATGTTCGTGTTGGTCGTATTGCACGACAGCAGGCGACCATGGGTGGTTTTGCTCCTGAGGCTACTCCTTCACTACCTTCTCTAGTGGTTTCAGACTCTGAGGATGATGATGATGATGGTGATGATGATGACGCTTCAGATGATGATGATAGAGATGCTAGCTCTACTGATGAGATGTCTACATGACACTCTACCCTTTGTCACTCATGACAAAAAAGGGGAGTAGTTTTGTGTTATGAGAGTAGTCATCTTAGGGGGAGAGTTAGTATAGGACATTTTTTATAGGGGGAGTGTTGATATTTTGAGGGATTTAGTGAGGTTTTGATGTATCTTTTCTTTTCTATTCTTTATAGATACATTGATCTTGTATATGAGGTTTTTTGACCAGTTTTACATACATTATACTTATTTTCTTTATATGTGGATGTATGTTTCTTTCACCTCTCTCTTCATGTGTTATTTCTTCTCTATCTTTATACACATGTTCATTATACTTGTATGCAATCTATTATTTCTATTTCACACAAGATGCCTTGATGAGTTTTGTTTAAAGTGTTTTAGAAATACAGGTTGTTAAAGTCTATTTGCCATAAACTCTCTTCTTGCAAAATTTTTTCAAGAGTTTGTGTTAGGATAGATTTTATTGTATTCAACAAGTGAGTATGAGTTGAGTGATTTATGACTTCTCTCATATGTTCATTTGTTTGTTGTGGTTTTGTCACGGATTGCCAAAGGGGGAGATTGTTAGAACATATGTGTTTTCACTTGTTAAGAACATATGTCACTTATTTATGTAAATTGGCTAATCCTTTTGACAAAACGCACTATACTTGTAATTGGGTAGTTCTAGGTGTTTTTAATACTTCAAGAAACAAGATTTCAAGATCAAGTGTTGAAGTCATCAAGCCTGTCCAAGAAAAATCATGCTAAAGTGCAAATTCATTAAAGCTCGACTCCTGCTCGATAGCTACCTCGACACCTACTATCCATTGAGATTTATAATTTCAGATTTTCTGATCTGATTTACTTGGGATCCATGAATATGCTTTTGGGCATTCTTTTCTCCAAACCCTAAATATATAAAAGGATTGTTTTAAGAGCTGTCAAGTTGTACACAAGTTGCAAAAGCATTGAGCAATCTTTGTTCAAGCAAATTGTAATCAAAAGACAAAGTTCTTGACCTAGTTCATCTTCTCTGAAGAAGTTGCTGTGTATTTGCACCATAGGGTTTTGTGACCAAGCATCTTCCTGATCTTCATCGTATAGGATGAACTGAAGAACTTTGCAGCCAACCTCTCCTCCTTAGTTGGTGTTTGAAGTCGCGTACTGGGATCCGCGCATTGGTTAGCCACGTACTTGGGAGCCGTGCATCAAAAGGGAAATTGTCACTACAGATCAAGTCCAATTGGGTATTGGGGTAAGGGTTCAACTATAGGTTGGTAAGGTACTTAGGATTCCTTTACTTGTAACCGCATGATTTGATAATAATGGAGTTTCGAGAATGGTGACCTGAAAATCACCCGGTAGAGTTTTTGCTGCGAGGTTTTTCCCCATTCGTAAACAAATCACCATGTAATTTAATTTTCGCTGCATATTTAGTTATTTGGTGATTTGTTTGTGCTTCCACGCAATTGCATGATAAATTGATTAATTAAAAACCTGGCTAATTAATTAATTGATTTAATCACAAGAGGTCATTCAGTTTGTGGCCTATCAATTTCCATTAAAGTGGGATGCCTCTTGGGGCCCCACCCAATAGCAAACTTATATATAAACTCATTCAAAATCTAATTCATTTTTTATATGGATATCAAGGATATCATCACTTTAAACTATGTTCATGTTAGGAATTCTTGGGTAAAACTCACCCTTGAAAACTGGCTTGTAAGGGGAGGATACCCAAGAGCTTATAAACACACTATTAAGCTTATACTTAATCCATGTGGGACACTAGGATCATAACAATTTAAGTAGGCATCATAAAAGTCAACGTCTCATTCACTCTTTAAGAGCATCCATAGCAAATGTGGCAAATGTGCCAAATGCCAAATATTTGGCATATTTGCCACATCAAACACAAAAACGGGGCTTCATCAGATGTTCCAAATCTCAAAAATTATGCAACACGGCTATAGTACCGTCTCAAATATGAGATGGTACGGACAGAAATGGCATAAATTTTTATAGTTTTTTATTCTCTTTTCTCTCTCCTCTCTTTTCACTTTTTCTTTTCTCTTCTTTCTCACCAGTTCCCTCTCTCTTCTCCCTGTACCAGTTATTATCTATGTACTCGTCTCTCAAGATCTTCGAACAGTCAGGGATGTTCACCAGCAGCGACGACGGCGTAGCTCCGTCGACGACAGCGTGCTCCACCGGCAAGGGCTTGAAGGATAGCTTCTTGCAAACACGCGAACTCAGAGTGGATTGTTTGCAGAACTCACTGGTTCCCTCCCTCTTACCTCTGTTCTTCTCATCGATTCCTCTCAATCTCTCTCACCCTCTAAAGCTGCCACCGCCAATCTCGCCCAACCGCCATCAATATTGCTCAGCCATGCTTGATTTCACTCACAGGCTGATCTCACCCCGAGGCTGCCATCGATCTCACCCTCTTCCCTCTCCTCTCTATCCACCTTTCACTCTCCCTCTCTCTGGTTGTGGGTTTTTTTTTTTTTTTTTTTTTTTGTTTGCTGCAATTTGGGTTGATCTGATATTGGTGAGTAATTGTGATGGCTGGTTTGCAGTAAAGGTGTTGTTGTGGCAGTGGATATTAGTGGCTAGTGGTTGTGCCATTGATGTTGTTGCTGTTGTTGATGATAATGGGGGAGGGGATAATATATTATTTTAATGTGTAGTAAATATTATTTTAATGTATAGAATTGAATAATAGAACATCTGATAAATGGAATGTTGTAAAATGATGTGGTAAAATAATAAAGTAGGCTTTTAGTGTGGCAAAATGGCATAATTTTTGCAATAGTTGCTACGAATGCTCTAATGGTTTTGGGCAGATGATCAAATGGTGTTGATGTTGTCCCAAGAGAAACAGTGTGAGACAGTGAACGAGAGAAAGCAAAGAGAAAGTTGAAAGAAAATTCTTTGTATTGAAGAATGATTATCTTGCTTAATAATACATCTGAGTACTTGCACCCTATTTATAGTGTACAGATTATGACTATAACAAGATAATTATCAGTCCCAACTTATACAGATCTAGTCCGTGATTTCTGGAATTACAGCTGCACTTGTAACTGTTTTACGCGCCATCCATAGCTGTCATTTGAACTCAGCAACAAGACACTGTTTGTCACGGATTCAATAAACCTCAGCTACTGACTCTAAATGACGTGTTTTGTTCATGGAGTATTAATGAAACGGTGTGTTCCTTGACATAATGAGACGATGCGTTTTGACTCTGTTTCTTCTTCGTTGTGCTAGAACCAGAGCCTCCTTCATCTTCAATGGATTATATTTCATGTATACTTAGGGCCTGTTGGAGATTCGCTAATTTTATTGAAACTGAAAACGTTTTACTGAAAATACTATAAATAAAAGTAAAAATTAGCAAAAATAGTACAATAAGATTTATGAATAGTACCAAAAAGTGCAATGAGACCCATAACAAAAATAAACTAAATAATAAAATAAGTGTTGCCAAATGCACACTTAACAAAAATATGGATTTCATGGGTAGTTGAGCAGAATTAAATGCAAAAGATGAAAGCCAAGTTCACTTCCGTTATACGTTATACTATCCAAGGACTAGCTCTCTGAGTCCACGGATTGCACTATTTAGAGTGACAATTAGCCAAACACAATAACCAAGTTAGGTCAAGAACAATACCGTAGGAATTTGAAAACATTTCTTTTGTTTCTTTATGGAGAAAGACTTAGTAGTACCTTAATATTCCAGCAAAAGAAAAGGAAATGACACCCAGGGTCAGCCCTAGACATTTTGATGCCTTAGGCGAGAATTAAAATAAGGTTTTTTTTATAATTATGTATTAATTAAATTAATATTTATTTAATATTTTTATATTATAATATATTTTATTTAAAATTTATTTTTCTTGCTTTTCAATATGCAAATTGACTAATTAAATTTTTGTATTCAAGTTCTTCTAACATTTTCTTTTCAATCGATAATATAACTAATCCACTTAATCTTTCTTGGAACATTGTCGGTCTTAGATATGATTTTATTAATTTTAATTTTGAAAAACGTCTTTCCGCAGAAGCAACTGTAACAGTTATTGTTAGTAAAATTTGATAAGCAATGCATGTATTTGGAAATGAATCTAATTTTTTTATATAATTTAGTATGTTAATTGGAGTATATTCTTTTATTTGTAAAATTTCTTTTAAAACTTTTAACTTTGAAAATAAATCTAAACTATTAGTATCATAATAAACATCATGTTTGAGAAAATAATCAAGATTAAAATTTTTCTTCTCTTTTTTTTTTTTTTTTTTTTTTTTTTTAAGTTTTTCATATCTAGATGCATATTTTCTAGTAGATATTTCTAATCAAACAATATATTGATAATGATTGGAATAAAAAATAACTTTCAAGTGTAGAGCAATGAACATGGTGTATACAAAAAGTACTGTTATAGTTTCACCGAATGATAACAAGTATCTAGCAATCTCAATCTGCATAAATAAATACATATTCATTATATTACCTATAACTAAAAAAAAAAAAAAAAAAAAAAAAAAAAAAAAAAAATAAAAAAAAAGCATATGAACCCCTTGACTTGAAAAAAGAAAAAAAAAATTATGTATACAATATATTTTTTTATTTAGTTTAATTTACTATTAAAAATATTATTGCATACCCTGACTTAAATCTTACTCACTCTAATCACATATTAGCCTAGTCCAAAATCAAATAAAAACCCAAATCACAAATCTCTCTTTAATGAATCTCATCTCATCTCTCTTCTTTATTTGACTATCTCAATATCTTCTAACTCTAAGATTAAAGAGTGAATATTTGTGAGTTGTAAGTGTCTTGCTATTTATTATAAATTCCCTTTATTATAAATTTATATTATGTGTGTGTGTGTGTGTAATATGTGTGTTATTTTTTTTTTTTTTTTTTTTGTGGGTTAGAGTGTTATTTGTGTGAATTGTGATGTATTTGAATATGTTCATGTTTAGTATAAATATAATATAACTTTATATAATTTAATAATTAGAAAATATATAGAGTTTGTCACACGTGTGTATATAGTTATTATGTTATAATAACTTTTTGTTATAAAATTAGTGATTGTTCAAGAATTTGATTAGTTAAATAGACACTTAGTGTATTATTTATGTATGTATGAGTGTGGCTGTGTTGATCAATAATTAATACAATGCAAGTGAATTGAGTTTTGTCATTTAGATTAAAATATTTTTATAAAAGCAATGAGAAATAGATAATGGAAATTGCATAAAAAAAAAGATATATAAACTTAATAAAATAAAATTGTCACACTTAGCCACATTGACAATAGATAATATTAGCTAATAATAAACTATAATGTAATTATTTTAAAATATAAAAACTTGTAGAAGGAAATTGTAAAACTTCATGTCTTTGAGAACTTTTTTATCAATAACTAGATATATTTAAATTATATTTTTATAAAATTATATTTAATTTAAATTTCTTAATGACCTCTTTAAAAATATTCATGGAGCCTCCACCGATCACAATATCATTAAACAAAAGAGGAAGCAATATATATATATATATATATATATATATATATATATCGAGAGAGTCAAAGAGGGAGCAAATTGAAATGATATTTACAACACAATACTGTACATCATAAAATATTTACAGAAAAACCTAGATTAATCTCTCTAGGTAGTAATCATTTTATACAAAACTCATTTTCGATATTGCTTCAAAACCTTTATTTTATTTAAAAGTACTATCTTTCTTTGAATTGTGATTACCATGTTCTAATAAAGTGGCCAATGGAACACACTTTGGGACAGAAAATTTTTTATTTCATATAGGCCAATGACATCTTTGAAAATTTTGGCTTCCTATTTTTCCTTTGTTTAATTCACTTCTGAAGTGTGCACTTTGTCAATCATTACCAATTCACTAAATGGCTTTCCCTGATTTATTGCTTCTACGTTCTACCCTGGCTAAAGTCAACTACGAATTGTTGGAACTTGGAAGAGACAAGAAGTTCCTGACCTTATCTCTAAATACCCTATAGCTTTTAAGCTATTACCATTCAAGTTCTTGCATGTATTGTCTTCAGCTTTGACTATTCTGTAGTTTAAATAGACCGTCACCCAAATCTTTTTTGCACTTTTTTTCTTTTATGGAAAAAAATAGATAGCAGGGCGACCTGAGTTAATGTCTTCCATTTGGGTGTAATCATAGTAATACTCTACATGCTAGGCCTGGGCTTGCAGGAGCAAGAAATTCGAACGAGTTATAATTGTGCACCCAATCCCATCGAGGATGCTAATGAGCATCTTTTTTGCTATTCATCTGTTGATTTGGTATGTGTGTGTGTATATATATGTGTGTATGTGCGTGTGTGTGTTACTTTATTTTTAATTAGTATCATATAATTTAGGATCTTCTAATAACACCATATTAAATTACCGATTCTTTCAAAAGTTTCAACTATTTAGAAATTGTAAATTTAATCATTTAACTACATAATTCTAAATGTATTTGAACCAAATCACTTAGAAACAATCTCCAACTAATTGCCTCCAGTCAATTTGGTCTATATCTCAAATAAATAATCAAGTATGCCCCCAAAAAAAAAAAAAAAAATGGCACTACTGTGCAATAAACTTTAATGGTATAGCAGAAGGCATGCACGTCAAACCTGTAATGTATGTTATTTTGAAAATAACCCTTAATATCTAGACATGGCAAAGAGAGATGAATTACTGGAGAGAGTGGAGTCCAATTATTTTTGTCTTGAACAAGAAAGACTTTAAAAAATGGACATGGATTTCCTCCAAACAGGTTTGGAGGAAATGCTGCAAATAGGGACACCTGTCAATTAAATAAGAAGACACCTAAGCTTGGAGGCATGTGCAAGGCACATGACCAATTTTAAGTGTAACATTAACAGCATTAGCCAAACAATCACACCTCTCACCCACAGCTACAGCCTGATGCCTCTCTCTCATCTCCCCCACCTCTCCTTGCTCTCTCTCATCTCCTCCACAGAGCTTCCTCTCTCTCAAGACAAACCCAACCGGCCAACATTCATAATCAATCTTAGGACAGAAAATTCTAACACATTTAACATTGAAACCTCTAGTAAATCAAACCCATAAATCCAATAAATAGACCCATAAACCCATAAATCATAGAAATCAAACACAAAAGAAGCCCAGAAAAAACATACAAATCAACATATAAAAAAAATAAATAAATAAATAAACCCAGAATCGACGGTAAGAGCTGCATAATCAACGGCAGCCACATGCAGCAGTCGCCGATCTCAATGGTTTTCATGGTTTCCGGGGCTAGGTTTGATCGGCAATGGTGGTGTGGGTTTGATCGAGTTTTTCTGGGTTCCTGAGGTTGGGTTTGATCGGAATTGGTGGTGTGGGTTTGATCAGCAATAATGGTGTGGTTTTGATAAGTTTTTTATAGGTTTCCATGGGGCTGGGTTTTACCGACGATGGTGGTGGTGTTTGCTGCTTTGGGAAATGGGTTTGATCAGCAGGGTGGTGTTGTTGATGGCAGATTTGGGTCAAGGATGGTGAGTTTAGTTTCATATTTACAGGTTATGGGTCTTGGAATTTATAAACCTTGTGTGGATGAATGTGAAAGAGTATTTGGTTATGGCAAATTTTCTATTCAAGTTTGTTGATAAATTGTAATAATTATGGTAATTTTGCCTTGATGTTCTAGGTTTGTTTGCGGTTTTTTTTTTTTAATATGTCGATTTGTATGTTTTTTCTGGGCTTCTTCTGTGTTTGATTTCTATGATTTATGGGTTTAATGGTCTATTTATTGGATTTATGGATTTGATTTACTAGAGGTTCCAATGTTAAATGTGTTAGAATTTTTTGTGCTAAGATTGATTATGAATGTTGGCTGGTTGGGTTTGTCTTGAGAGAGAGGAAGCTCTGTGGAGGAGATGAGAGAGAGCAAGGAGAGGTGGAGGAGATGAGAGAGAGGCGTGAGGCTGTAGCTATGGGTGAGAGGTGTGACTGTTTGGCTAATGCTGTTAACGTTAGGTTAACAGCTCTTCACTTAAAATTGGTCATGTGCCTTGCACATGCCTCCAAACTTAGGTGTCTTTAGGGGTGTGCAGAAAACCCACCGACTTGCCAAACCCGACCCGACCCAACCCGACCCACCGGGTTGGGTCGGTTTTTAGGCCTTGGTGGGTTGGGTTGGGTTACAATTTTTTTTTTTTTATAGCGGGTCGGGTTAGGTTTGGGTCATAAAATACAAACCCGCCAAACCCGACCCAACCCACCCATATTTAATATATATTTAAAATATATTATATATTTAATATTTTTTTTTAAACCAGGGCACTTATATATATATATATATATATATATATATATATTTATTTATTTATTTATTTATTTATTTTAAATATATATATATATATTATATTTAATAATTAAAAAAAAAACCAGCTGTAGAGCAGTACTTTCTTAGTTCTTCCTACTAATACTAATTATATATATAATATGTATTATATAATTAATAAATTTTTTATAATAACTAGCTCTTCCTATCCTATATAAAACCCAATTAGTTCACATAAACTTTAGTAAATTACCATTGTTGTTTAGTTATTGGTGTTGTTTGCCCTTAAGGAATTACATCGATACTAATCTTTGGGTTTTTTTAATATATTAATATTTATATTTTTTTCTACTCAATTTAATAATAATAAAAAAAAAAATTCAAACCCATGGGTTCAACCCGACCCATGTGGGTTGGGTTGGGTTGGGTTGGATTTATGTGATGGGTTGGGTTGGGTCGAATTTTTTTTGACCCACCATAGTGGGTTGGGTCAAAAAATTCCCTCAACCCGACCTAACCGGACCCATGCACACCCCTAGGTGTCTTCTTATTTAATTGATAGGTGTCCCTGTTTGCAGTATTTCCTCCAAACAGGTTTGGAGGAAATCTGTGTCCTCAAAAAATTCTACTAAACTCGTTCAAAGAAGACTTGAATGATATAAGAAGATGAGAGGCATGCAATCGCTCTTCAGTTATATATATAGTATACACCATGTCACAAGCTTCTATATATGTGCAAAAACAATGGCCTCTAAGAAGTTCATCACTTCTGTGGTTCTCTTCATTTTGATGCTACTCTTAAGACCTTTGAAATTATTGTATTGCCTTTATAGATATTATTGATTTAGAAAAGGTATTGTTAAATATTAGCATTGATACACCATGTTGAATATGTTAGTATAGACGCGGAAGCGAAAATATAAAGTATAGAACACAATAACACACGAGAGTAACGTGGTTCAGCCTAACGGGTTACATCTACTAAGAAAACCCTAAAGGGCTACATTAATAATATATTATAGTGTGGTACAAATCCTATGTTACAATGAATCATAACATGTGTATATATAGTAGACTAAACCCTAGACTAATAGACTTCTAGTACAAGTAGGAGACTTGGCTTGCACACAAAGTAGAATTAGGCTTGGGCCTATGCTAATGGGCTAATAGATTTCTAACACCCCCTTTTAAACTCAAGATGGAAGTTTGATGAAATCTTGAGATTTGATATGGTTGAAAAGATCCCTTGAATGAAGTTTGGCTCTATGACAGTAGTTTGAGGAAGGCAATGGTCTTACAATGTTGATGCGACTTCTAACGGTGGCATGACTATACCAGAGAGTTTTGACGGCAGCAGTAGGAAGCCAAAGAAGATGAACGCGGCAAAAAAACACTGAGGAAGACAAAGATTGCTCTTAAATATACCGCAAGGATAGAAAACCATGGCTACAAGAAAGTGACTCTAATACCATGTTAAATATTAGCATTGATACACCATGTTGAATATGCTAGTATGGATGCGGAAGCAAAAGTATAAAGTATAGAACACAATAACACACGATGGTAACGTGGTTCAGCTTAACGACTTACATCCACGGAGAAAACTCTAAAGGGCTACATTAATAATATATTATAGTGTAGTACAAATCCTACTTTACAATGAATCATAACATTTGTATATATAATAGACTAAATCCTAGACTAAACTTCTAGTACAAGTAGAAGACTTGGCTAGCACACAAAGTAAAATTAGGCTTGGACTTATGTTAATGGGCTAATATATCTCTAACAAGTATAAGAGCCAACATCTATTAGGTCAAATGAAATTTTATGGTATATATTGAGAAACAATTGATTTGTGTGTCTTTTCTCTTTTGTTTATATCTTATTAACATTGAATAAATACTTTTTTTGAGAAAAATATAAATACTAATAAAGTTTTTATAGTATAGTGTGTGTATATATATATAAGATTAAATCTTAGTGTATTTCTCTTCTTGAATTCTAAATTTAAGATTAAATACTTTCATATTATTGTTTATTAACAATTTTTCTAAGTGCACCATTAACCTACATGACCTATTATTTAGCAATTAAATGATTATCAAAATATGTGTGCTTTTTCAGTACTTATTGATTCATGAAATAAATTTGCATCACTTTAGGTTCTCCCTTGGCTAGAGTGAATCTGCGCTATTGGTTTATGTTTGGTTAAGTGGCACATCCATCCCAATCAGCATGGCCTGGTGGGCTAGTATATATATGGGACGTATAATTTGGAATCCCCTCAAGTCTTTACCTAAACAAGGATAAGGAATACGACTTCTTGCAAGAGACAGGAAATTCCTAACCTCAAGGAACCGTAGCCAGAGCTATCACTTTCTATCAGTAAGTTCCTCGTGACAAATCAAAGTAGCAATGTGAACCTTTGAACTCAAAAATCAATCAAGGTGTACCGGGAAAAAGTAAACAAGCTAAGTTCTAGAATCCAGGAAACGTAATTGATTTTTCTTTAGTTAAGTTCAAGAGACGCATGTTGGGTGCGCTGCACCATGTTCCGCCCACACTTTGTCATAGCTCATTAAATGAGCTTGTTGGACAAGTGCTGAGAAGTCAGTAAAGTAAAATAGGTTTAGTGGAGTAGCTTGTCCAAAAGAGAAGAATTGGGTTCACCTTTTCCTCTTTAATTATGTACAGAAGTCCAGCAACATTTACAAAGGGATGTACAAAAGTCAAGCCACATAAAGGAATATGTGATGTTAAACTTGTGAGACACGTTGGAAGGAAGAAAGAAAAGAAAGAAGCAAAAGGCAAGGGTCATTCCACTAAGGGAGAGCTGAAGAAAAGAGATTGGTTGAAGCAAAGTCAAGATAAGTTGGCTTGCATTTATTGTGACTCGATGTGAAGAGTGTGAAAGGGAGAAAAGAAGGAAAAATGGAGAAATAAAAGGAGAGGCCATTCGGCCATTTGAAGAAGTGAAGAGAAGAAGTGAAGTCCAGAGTGTGAGAACTAGGTGCAGTCTTGAAGAATTGCGTGAGTGAGAGCAAGCAAAAGGAGAAGAGAAAAATAGAGAGAGTAAGAGGAAACTGTGAGAGATATACAGTGAGAGAGAGAGCAGTGAGTGAAAAGAAAAAAAGAGTAGTGAGTGAAAAGAAAAAAAGAGTTCTTCTTTACTCAAGTGGTATCTCTAAGTGTTGTAATCTCTATTTAATATAGTAAAATTATTCGGAGTTTGTCTTGTAGTTTTTCCCTTCAAGGAAAAAGGGTTTCCACGTAAATCTTTATGTTATTGTGTGGTTGTGCTTCCGTTGAAATTTATTCACAGTTATATAGAATTTTTCCCAACAACGCAGTGATTTATTTGATTTTCTTGAACTATTTGGGATTGGAAAAAGTTTGGCTTCAGAGCTATGGCTTGCCAAGGAAAGCAATCAAAACATGTTACACTTGCACTCTTAGTTGCTTGCTGGTTTGTATTGCTATCCTCCTGCAAGGCTAATCTAAAGGCAGAAACAGAGGCTCTACTCAAATGGAAAAAAAGCCTCCCAGCTGACCAACCAATTCTGAACTCATGGGTAGAAAAAATCAATTTAACTGCTTCAAGTCCATGCATATGGCATGGAATAGCTTGCAATGATGAAGGGAGTGTTTCTGAAATAAACCTTGCTTACTCGGGATTGAAAGGTACCCTCGAAAACTTTGATTTTCTCTCTTTTCCAGACCTTCTTCGCCTTGATCTTAGATCTAACAAACTCAAAGGCACCATACCAATGAACATTGGCACACTTTCTAAACTTCAATTTCTTGACCTTTCCTTTAATTTCTTCAATGGGTCACTCCCACTTTCTCTTGCTAATCTCACAAAAGTTTATGAGCTTGATGTTTCCCAAAACAATATAACAGGAAAACTAGATAGCCGTTTGTTCCCTGATGGAACGGGTAAGTCTAAAACCGGACTCATTAGTCTAAAAAATTTTCTCCTTCAATTTAATGAGCTTGTTGGCAGAATTCCTGAAGAAATAGGAAATTTGAAACACCTGGCTCTACTGGTTCTTGATGGGAATTACCTTTTTGGTCCCATCCCTTCATCCTTGGGTAATTTGAGTGACTTAACCATTCTTGGTCTTTCTCAAAATCAGCTTTCAGGACAAATCCCCAGTAGCATTGGGACTTTAAAACTAACAGCAGTGAACCTGTTGAAAAACAAGTTATCCGGTTCTGTCCCAGAAGAAATAGGAAACCTTTCTTCCTTAGTTATCCTACACCTGGCTGAGAACAACTTCACTGGCCACTTACCCCAACAAGTGTGTACAGGTGGAAAGCTTACTAATTTCAGTGCAGCCTTTAACAATTTCACAGGTCCTATTCCAGTTAGTCTTAAAAACTGCCGAACTTTGTATAGGGTTCGGCTTGAACATAACCAACTAACAGGATATATAGACCAGGATTTTGGGGTGCACCCAAATCTTACCTATATTGATTTGAGCTACAACAGGTTGAGAGGTAAACTCTCACCAAACTGGGGCAAATGCCAAAACTTGACTGTTTTGAGACTTGCAGGGAATATTATTAGCGGTAAAATCCCCAATGAGATTGTTCAATTGAGCAAAATGGGATACATTGACCTTTCTTCCAATCAATTGTCCGGTGAGATACCTGCAGAAATTGGTAAGTCATCCCAATTGTACTCCCTATTCCTGAATAACAACAAGCTTTCAGGTAAGGTACCAGTGGGAATTGGAGGACTTTCCAACTTGGTATCTTTAGACCTTTCTATGAACATGCTAAGTGGGCCAATTCCATTTCAAATTGGGGACTGTTGGAAGCTACAAAGTTTATCTTTGAGCAATAATTACTTGAATGGCACAATTCCCTATCAAATTGGTAGTCTTGTGGCATTACAAGATGTACTAGATTTGAGTTTCAATTCATTGTCTGGAGAGATACCACCCCAGCTTGGGAGCCTTAAAAATTTAGCAAACTTCAACCTCTCACACAACAACCTCAATGGCTCAATCCCTACTTCACTAAGTAACATGATGAGCTTGACAAGCATCAACCTGTCAAACAACAACTTAGAGGGTCCTCTTCCTGAGAGCAAAATCTTTCAGTCATATACGTTGGAAGCTTTCAGTAACAACAAAGACCTATGTGGTGAAATCCAAGGTTTGCGTCCATGTAATGCCTCAGTAATAGAAAAGGGTGGTGGAAAAGAGAAGAGAAAAATAGTAATAGTCATTGTTGCTTCTTTAGTTGGTGCGTTGTTAGTTTCATTTGCATTTGTTGGGATTTTTATGTTTCTCCAAAAGAAGTCCTCAAGAAATATGTTGGAAGCTGAAAACACATCAAGGACTGGAAGTCCATTCTCACTATGGTACTTTAATGGGAAGGTCGTGTATAAAGACATACTTGAAGCTTCAAAAAACTTTGATGAAATGTATTGTGTTGGGGTGGGATCATCTGCAAAAGTTTACAAAGTGGGAATTCCAGGCAGTCAAGTATTAGCAGTGAAGAAGCTGAGTTCTCATGCTGAAGGCGTAGGGGCTGAGAATACAAAAATTTTTACCAACGAGTTAGCAGCTCTGACAGAAATAAGACATAGGAATATTGTAAAGCTCCTTGGCTTTTGTTTCAATGAAGAGCACATGTTTTTTATATATGAATTCATGGAAAGAGGAAACTTAGCAGATATGTTAAGCAGCAAAGAAGCAAAGGAGCTAAATTGGGAAACTAGGGTACGAATCGTTAAAGGTGTGGCCTATGCTTTATCTTATATGCATCATGATTGTGTTCCACCTATAATTCACCGAGACATCTCAAGCAAGAATATTTTGTTGACCTCTGACCTTGAAGCCTGTGTCTCTGATTTTGGCACTGCGAAGTTCTTGAAGCCTGATTCATCTAACTGGACAACAATTGTAGGCACGTATGGCTATCTCGCACCAGGTAAGCTTCAAAGCTTCTTTCTTTTGATTTTTTTTTCTAAACTTAAACATGTTTATTTTAGAACTTTGTATTTTTGTTTTGTTTTTTTTATAAATATAACTGTTTTTCTATTTTGGGATATAGGTACATGGGATGTTATATATTTATTAAATAATGGAAAGGAATGAAATGGAAAAAAAAAAATTCTGAAAATATTCATTTCATTTCCTCTTTGTTTGGAAGTTTAAATAATAGGAAACAAAATGGTTAGAAGCAAACTCATTCGTACATTTTCCTTCACAAATTCAATTTTTCATCCTCCAAAAAATACAAGGCATGAGAGGGAAAGGATTAGTGACCTTTAATGAAAATTTGACCAAAATTCCTATATATGTATATAAATATATATATTACTCATTTCCTATCATACAATTTTCCTAATATTTGCCTCACTATTACCTAATGATAGCTCATTATTTTTTTCTAGTCTAAAGTACACGTTTGGTCCATAAAGTTTGGGATTATTTTCATTTTGGATATTTATATAATTTGACTACTAAATGCTAGATAAGTGGTGTCCATTAATGCACCTCACTCATATAATGCCAAATGTCACTAAAATACTAATGGAAATGAAACACGACTAAATTGAAAACAAAATCAAACATGAATGGTCAAAATGAAAATTTTAAAATGTAAAGGGTCAAAATTAAAACAAACTTAAATTTAAAGGCCAAGAGTGTATTTTAGCCTTATTTTACATTTTTATTTTTGTAATTGAATCTTGTTATCTTGCACCAAATAGGCTATACATTTAAGTCATCATCAAGATCAATTTTTTTCTTATCTTTTTACTTTTTAGTTTTTATAATAATAATAATAATAATAATAATAATATAGCAAATAACAATTGCTTACTTTTTCAATAAAAGAAAATGTTTAATAGCAATATTGTTATAAAATTATTAATTTCAATTTGTTATATATATAACTAATAATTTCTTGTGATATTATAGTACATGTTTTAATTCAAATCATGTTATTGCATTGATTTTTTGCAGAGCTTGCTTACACAATGGTAGTGACTGAAAAATGTGACGTTTATAGCTTTGGTGTTTTGGCACTTGAAGTTCTTATGGGAAAGCATCCAGGCAAACTCATTACAGATCTACATTCTTTAGTTGGTACAAATGTCCACCTCAAAGATGTGTTAGATGATCGTCTTTCACCTCCCACAGGTCAAAAGACTGCTTATGAGTTAAATCTACTAGTGAAATTAGCAGTTTCATGTTTACGTACCAATCCACAATCTCGCCCAACCATGCGAAGTGTGTGTCAGCAGCTGGAGATGCAGGCTTCTAATAATTAAAGTAATCTCTCGCCCTATGTGTGTGCATTTTGTGTATGTTTTTTTCTGGGTATGTAACTTTGTAAGACTAATAAAGATGTGTGTAAGATGCTTATATTGAATGCAGACCATGCGTCCTGTAAGCATGTCATGTTAATTTTCATGTATTGTGGGGAATATTTTGGATGAATAAATTCATTTTATGCATTTAAGTTCCACTTTACCTAAGTATTTATAGAGAAACCTAGATTACATTGTTCTTTTTAACTATTACTAATTAAGTTTTTGAAAAAATCAATAATGCAATAAATATTTTCTTGTATTCAATAACTGGCAGTTACCACGTTCCAGAGATAAAACACTGAAGCTACAGCCAATTTCAATTAAAACTTCACTAAACGACACCCGTTCATCATTCAGGTTTCTCTTCTCTTTTGCTTGTGAGCTTCGATAATTCAACATGAAACTTGAAATTTGCAACTTATTAAATAATATATATTTTGTAATTAAAAGGTCATTATAAATTTATTGTTAATTTTCTTGTAGTTACATTTTATCATAAATTTCATTTTTTATTTACATAATTAGAATTATGAATTAAATTATTTATAAAATCAGTGGTTCGGCCATTGATCCAACCATAATTGGAACAGAAATTTTCCAATTCTTTTTTGACCTAATTTTTAAAAACAGGGATGAAGACACAAAAATCTTATAATGTGCATTAAGTCAATACTTCAAACAAATTATCCTAGACAAAATTTGCCAAACAGTATATTTCCCAAAAAAAATTAGGCGTGTGGCATGCGTTCAAAGTTATTTAGTAAGTTGGACTATTTTTGAAAGTCGAGTTTGCCAAACTCGACTTTGAGTTGGAAAATGAACACTATAATGGCGTTTTTTTAATGGCGTTTTCAAAAATGCCACTATAGGTACCCTATAGTGACGTTTTCTATAAACGCTACTATAGGCACTAAAAAACGCTACTATAGTATTCGGTTTCTAGACCAAACTCGATTTTTCCAAACTCGATTTTCAAAAATAGTTTAACTTACTAAATAACTTTAAATGCATGCCACACGCTAATTTTTTTTTGGGGAAATGTATTGTTTGACAAATTTTGCCAATTATCCTAACTTAAAGGTGTCTATTTTTTCACTAGAGTCAATATGCCTTGTTGAAACTTGAAAGTCCAAAAACCTCGAACATGACCTCCAAAATGACTCAGGACTTGGAAGCTATCACTTTTCAAGTTTTTTTTTTTTTTTTTTTTTTTTTTTTTTTTTTTTTTTGCTGAATCATTTTTCAAGTTTTGTCAGAGCAAAAATGTGAAAAAATAATTATTCTATTTTTTTACCACTTTATTTAAATACTCTTTCTTTATTCTTTTTAATTACTCTTTTATTTTTTTTCTTTTATTATTTGTAAGGAAGAGAGTGAAAGTTTGAAGAATGAAATTCGATTACGAGAGACAGACAGTAGGGAAAGAGGAAAAGGTCAAGAGAGATGAGTGGCTGAAAGGGAAGAGGAATATATTTCTTATGGAAGAGAGAGAAAGTTTGAATGAAAAATACCAAAAAAACAAATAACATATTTGCCATTATAATTCTGTTGTTAGAACATCACTACAGCAAATGTCAAATTTATTTAGGCTCCGCTTGGGAGGAGGGAATGGAATGGAAATGAATAAAAAGAATAATTTTATAATATTATTCCCTTCTCTTGTTTGGGAGTTTTAATGGAAGAAATGGAAAGTTCATTCCTTTGTTTGGGAGTTTAAGTGGGAGGGAATGGAATGGGTAGGAGGGAACACTTATTCCTCTCTATTCCCTTAAAACTTCAAAATTTCATTCCCCCCGAAATTGGGAGGAATGGAAGGGAATGGAATTAGATTTAATGATTTTTTTATTAAAACTCCCAAAATACCCCTATATATTCAACCCTTTTATTTTAAAATAGGGGTCTAATAGTAATATTGTCATAAAATGATTCTATTTCATTCCCTCCATGTTGCTCCTAAACATGATTACTTACATTCTATTCATTTTCATTCATTTCCATTCCTTTATTTTAAAACATCCAATCAAGGTTACTTAATTCCATTCTATTCCATTCATTTCTCTTACTTAAATACATTCCATTCTTTTCCATTCCCTTATGATCATCTCATTTCATTCCATTCCATTCTTTTATGAACTCCCAAGCGGAGCCTTAGCATTTGACACATATCATGCTAAATGCTAAATGCTAAAAATTTAGCTACTGATTAGAAATTTTTTGTGTAATTTTTTGTGTTTGGTATGCTAAATGCTAAAAATTTAGCATTTAGCACATTTGATATTAGTGCTTAGTGTAGAGTCTTATTAACTTGAAATAATACCAATAGGTCATTAACATTGCGCACCATCATCTTGCATCAATTCTAAGCTTAAGCCTCCTATCAAAAAAAAAAAAAAAAAATTTCTAAGCTTAAGCCTAAAGAGTATAGACTAGAGAGATTCCCGTACACGACATTGCGCACGGTAATTTCGTGATGTCATTTACCAAAACCAAAAGCATATTTTGTTCCTACGTTTTTCATAAGCAATGACGTTTAAGAGAGTGACATAAACTTTTAACAGTATAGTTTACCACCTTCTCCGAAATGATTTCTTGACAATGTTAGGGACGCAAGATAGGATGGCCTGACTTGTATCATTGTAACTTGTAAGACCGCCTTCAAAAACGACCAAGTTTCTGGTCAAACAAAGTATTCCCTAAGAAAAGAAGTTTCTGGTCAAACAAAGCAAAATCCTAAACAAAAGAAAAGGAAAACTTCTAGGCAGATTCTCTTTATTTTCCTCCCGCCAACAAAACTAGGCAAAAAAAAAAAAAAAAAGTAATTAAATATTTTGCTAGATCAGGACATCAATTTATTTTTAGTGCAGAAAATGTTTAAATTTTATATCTTTTACTCGACAATAAAAGACTTTATCTGTCCATCATAAAGATAGAGTTTTTTTTTTTTTTTTGGTAAATTAATAAAAATATATATATATATATATAAAAAAAAAAAAAAAAAAAAAAAAGGGGTAAGGATTGAGGAGATGATGAGAGCGACTACTCTATTTGAGCGTAATCATAGTAATACTTTCACTTACTAAAATCAGTCTGGCAAGAGGAACCCATAGAACCATAGCTATTCCCTAGACCCACAAGGACACTTGTGGGCAAAGGGGCAGCGGTGTAGGGCTCCATAAGGATAGAGTTAAATTATGAGTTGAACTATAATATAAATGGAAAATAAAATTTTGGTATTAGTCAGACATTAATTCCATTTCTTGGACTTTCTTCTCCGGTGTTTGCAGGGCAAGCTTACAAGTTGTCAATGATATTTTGTTAGGGCATGAATAATGGGGATGGAGTTAATTAGTTGTTATTGGACTGTAAATTTGATCAAATGGAGTTGAAACTTCAGCACTTCCTATGATTATGGGATGAAACTAGGGTTATGCTTTCTAATGTACTTTATAGAAGTTCAATTAATATATATATTATAAAAAAAAATTAATAATTCAATATTCACAAAAATTGAGAGAAGAATTTTTTGTTATTGTTGTTTAGATGAACAGATAGTAGAAGAGGGAGATGTGAAGTTGGAACCATAAACAAAGAGATTAGGCACCACAATAATACTATTACCACTAAGATAAATTGTGGAATTCAAAGAAGGTTATTTTAAATTTTTAAGCATGTGGCAAAAGCCCAAGCCCAACTCAACCTAATATTGGGTTTTCCATATAGATTGAGTGACACCCTACATACGGAAAATGATCCTTTTGCTTAATTCGTAGTTTGTTTGTTCTTGGAAGTAAAGTTTGATAAGTAGCTCTAAGCAAACAAGGCCATTGCGTTGGAATTATGATTAAATCATTAAATTCATAATTTTGTAATAGTTTAAGCTTTTAAGTAATCAATTATTTATCATGTTATCGGAGCAAGTGAACTTAAGTTCAAATATTGTCTCCACTAGTCTACCTTAGGAAACATTTTCCCCTGATTCAAACCACCGGATAGAGTTGAAAATGTCATATTTTAGCACATTTATTTTTACTTGAGTATGTGATACATATAATTAATATAAATGGTCCTTATTTGGTATCTCAGTTAGGACTTGTTAATACAGTTCTGTGTGCTCTTATGATCCAATGTTTGTGGTTTAAACCCACCTACTTCTTCCCCTACTATCTACCTAGCCAAAATAAACTATATAAAAAACATTTTTTTTACTAACTAAATCGCTCTCTGTGGGATTTAATTAAGAAATCAAATCCCTTTATTTACTTTTAACCCAAAAAAATAAAATAATTATTATGTTTGAGTCAATTTGTTTACTAGTTAAGCTTGAATTTAGGTTTGAACTTGACTTATTTAGTACAAGTATTGAATAAACTGTTTTTATATAAAGATAATTTTATTGATAACGAAAGAAATTACAAAGTATGTAAATCCACAATTACTAACAGATATATAAAGGGAGGATACTTTTCCATCCAAATACAAGTTTCAGATTTAGGAAAAAAAAAAAAAAAAAAAAAAAACCCATAATTAACTAAGTAATGTGCATGCTTGTTGGCCCTTGTACTACATGAAGTAAGCTGTCCTTTTATATCCTCAAGTAGGTTACGGCCCATGAGGAATTAGGCTTGAACTGTACATTAATAGACATGGCAAAGAGAAGTGAATGGGCCGGACTGGAGAGTCGAGTCCAATTATTGTTGTCTTGATTACATTAATCGACTTTCATGTGCTTATGAACAAGAAACACATTGAAATTTTTACTTAACCCAATCAAAGAAGACTTTGAAATTTGAATGGGATAATTAAGAAAATGAAAGGCAACTGCTCTTCGGTTATATAGACAGTGTATCATGTTGCAGACATATATGCTTGTATGTGCGAAAACAATGGCCTTTAAGAAGTTCAATTCATTGGTTCTCTTTATTTCATGCTTCTCTTTGCCTCAAAAGCGAAATTAAGGGGAGTAACCATGACTTCCAAGCTTGGTGTGACAAATAGTTAATCTGCCCTTATTCTTGTTTTTTATATTCTGTCTGTTTTAATGTTTAAAAAAACGATAAAACCAAAAGAATAATGTTTCAGAAAATGATAAAGATGTAAATATTGCTAATGTTAAGATTCATATCATAACATTATTAATGTGCCCTTAGAGCATCCGTAAACATTTTCTATTATTAAATGGCCTCTGATCAATATATGCTACTGATTAGAAAAGGTATAAAAAAACATTTATGGTTTAAGCATATTTACGTATTGTTGTAAAGTTACTTGTCCTGTAAATCAGGCTTATAGTGATTACTTATTTTGCAAGTATAGGTTTACAGATGTGTGGAATTTACAAAATAACATCTTTGGGCCAAATAGATCCAACATCCCTCTTGAATTCAAGGTTGCAAACCTAAGATGAGATTGAGTTTGGACAGAAGCATGAGAAAACGATAAGAAAATCAAAAGAAACAGGTTGAAGTTGGAAAAGATCATGAAAGAGATGATAGACCAATGAAGTGACAATCACTCTCAAATCTCAATATGATTTTTCTGTTCATCGAAGACATCATTTTGAGCTTCACAATAATTTAAAGTGACAATTAAAAAAGGAATGCCCATGTCCTCAAGAAGAGAGCGCAACCAAACGAGCTCAGTAGTGGTGTTGGCCAGAGCACGCATTTAGCCACGGTAATAGATCAAGCAACAATCTTCTTATTCATTCACTAATAAATCAACACATACCCTTACAAGAAATAATATTTAGTGGTGGAACCACGATCAATGAGGTCTCCTACCTTCTAATGAGAAACTTTAAAAATGTCAACCACAAGTAATTAAGACATTCTTGATAGTTTGGAAGTAATTACGACTCAAAGCTTATAAGGCGATATTGAAAAAAGAAACTTGATCACTCATTTGCTCTTATCTTTTCAACCATGACGAATTTTTGAGTGATACTTACTACATTGAAAAGTAGACATCTATGACTTCAAAATGGATACAATTTTAACCAAATTTAGATTAAAATGAGTAAGTTATAACATTGTTTTAAAAACCAGACTAGATTGATCGATTGAACCAGGAACCAAACTCGAAATTAGTTTGGGAAAATTGGTGGTGAAACAAGTAAAAACTGAAAACCAAACATGTTTTCAATTTTTTGATCGTTTTGATTTTTAAAACCATGAGTTATAATTATATAAATTTAGAGTGGCTATATGTGTCCAAGACATTGGAGCACGTATGCATCTACTATTCATGCGTATGCATGAACAAATAACAATACAAATGTACACAGAGCTACCAAAAACTCTGTTTCCATATTTAAGCTCAAAATGATCAATATCTCTGAGGGATGTTGCCTAATCATCTAAGAAGCTTTAGAATCCTCCAGGAACCCTCCAAAACCCTAGTTTGGACTTATAAATATTCACCTTCTACCTCTATTCCAAATCATTTTTAGAAAGAAAGGATTTTAGCTATTACTGTTGCCAAAATACTATCTTTCTTCAATTTTTTTTTTTTTTTTTTTTTTTTTTTTTTTTTTTTTTTTTTTTTTTGTCCTTTACACTAGCACATTAAGCACGACTTTTGTCTTTAAAATTTCTCCCTCGTCATCATTTTATGTAAAACTCATTTTCGCTATTGCTTCAAAACCTGTTCACAAAAAAATCTTTCCTTGAATTGTGATTATTATATTCTAAAGACTGGCCAATGGAACATATATACGACGTTGGGATTGAAATTTTTTATTTCATACAGACAGAGACAAACCCATGGAGGGGGGCTG
The DNA here is from genome assembly GCA_030445155.1 of Quercus variabilis. Lineage (NCBI taxonomy): Eukaryota > Viridiplantae > Streptophyta > Magnoliopsida > Fagales > Fagaceae > Quercus > Quercus variabilis. The sequence continues at coordinate 6,014,337 of CP129453.1, read as the reverse complement.
GGCCTCCAGGGCTTTTGAAAAAATAAAATTATATTAGGTATATCTTTAACCCAAATTTTTATTTATTTATTAATGCTTACTTGAATTTTTTTTTTTTTTAAGAAATACTATGTCCAAAATATTTTTATAATAAATTTAATGTTAGGTTATTACTTACTGTTATTAGTGGATAAAAAAGTAATTTCATTAACAAGTTCAAATTTTTCTTTTTTCTTATACTCCAGCCTCCCTAACTTGAAACCATGAGTTTGTCCTATAGACCAATGATTTCTTTGAAATTTTTGGCATTCAATTTTTTCTGACGAAGACCAGAAATTGATCGTCGACGAGACCTGCGATTGATCGTCGATGAGGAAGACGATCTGTCATGCGTCCTTGTAGAAGACGAACATGGGGGTAAGACCCCGTCATCACAATTAGTAAGGAATACGTGCATTAATAGCGCAGCTGAACACCCGCCGGATAGTTGTCCTTCCCTAATTACATCAGGAGCAGTTACCAGAACAAGAGCGGTGCAATGGTCATTCGTTACACCGTAACTGAGGCAATCATTGTTCATTAAATGCAACGGTCAGGAGAGAATCGCTCAACCTAGCATTTAACGAACATAACTACACCGACCCAGGGAAGGGTATAAAAAGTGAGCCCGGTGCGAAGAAGAAGGTAAGAGAACAAAAAACCAGAAAATAGGCAAACTATGAGCAAGCTTAAGTTTGGATTGTGTAATTTGACTTAAGCATCAGAGTATTCCCAGCTGGCCTCACGCCCGGCAAAGGTACCCTTTTGTTTTCTTCTTATATTGACTACAGGTCCGGAGGTCGTCCATCATTCTAACCAGGAACATTCTGACGAGGCACATTTTCGGCTTTATCATTTTCTATGTTGAATTTCACTTCTAAAGCGTGCATTTTGTCAGTATTCATCATCGAAGAACTTTTTCCCGATTTACTGGTTCTCCCTTGGGCTAGAGTCAACTATGAGTTGTTGGAAGAGACCGGAAGTTCCTGACCTTATCTTGTTACTTTGTTTCTAAATTATAATGAGTACAGAGATAGAGATTATCAATTTGAACAAATTTCTCATAAACAATCTCCAACTAATTGACCTTTAGCCAATATGGTCTATATCCCAAATAAATAATCAAGTACGGTCCAAAATACCAAGAAAAATTCTTCGTGGCTAGAATTCAATGGCCACAATACTAACAGGGCAATGTCGGCATTATTGAAATTTTTGGCCATTTGTTTTGGAAACAGATTGAACTCAAGAGAAGTGACCTCTCCACCATTTGTCAGTGAGATACATGCTTGTGGCTTATTAGATGAAATCAGAAAAAGGCCGGATATGCTTTTTAAATTTATTACGTAACAATTCAAATAATTTTGTGTATTTTTAATCACATGATCAAATACCTAACTCATGTTGGGACCAAGTGGACCATGGCCTCACATGAATTTATTTATTTGTATAATAAATATTTAAATTTGACCCTCAAAATATTAAAATGCGAGTAAAAATTTTGTTTATATATTTGAGTTTTATGAAATTAAAATTCTTTAGTTAAAAAATATTTTAGTAATAAAAAAATTAAGGCGCTAAAATTCTTCAAGAAAGATTACTCTAAAGGGGCTAAAAATATTTTAATAATTCGGTACTTATAATGAGGAACTGAGGATTTGAATCTTAAATGTTTTTATTAAAAATACCAAAAAATGTCAATTGAACTAGAAGGCTCGTGTTATTTAAGTGAAGTTGATAGAAGTCATTAGCACTTGAAAAAACAGAAAAAAGTGTTCCGACTTCTTAGCTATGGCTTGCCAAGGAAAGAACCCAAAACATGTTTCACTTTTACTCTTAGTTGCTTGCTGGTTTTTTTTGCTATCCTCCTGCAAGGCTAATCCAAAGGCAGAAGTTGAGGCTCTACTCAAATGGAAAAAAAGCCTCCCAGCGGATCAACCAATTCTGAAGTCATGGGTAGCACAATTCAATTCAAGTAGAGCTTCAAGTCCATGCAAATGGCGTGGAATAGCATGCAACAATGAAGGGAGTGTGACTGAAATAAAGCTTAATTACACTGGATTGAAAGGTACCCTCGAAAACTTAGATTTCCTCTCCTTTCCAAACCTTCTTCACCTTGATCTTAGATCAAACCAACTCAAAGGCACCATACCAATGAACATTGGTACACTTTCTAAACTCCAATTTCTTGACCTTTCCATTAATTTCTTCAATGGGTCGCTCCCACTTTCTCTTGCTAATCTCACAAAAGTTTATGAGCTTGATGTTTCCCAAAACAATATAACAGGAAAACTAGATAGCCGTTTGTTCCCTGATGGAACCGGTAAGTCTAAAACCGGACTCATTAGTCTAAAAAATTTTCTCCTCCAAACTAATGGCCTTGTTGGCAGAATTCCTGAAGAAATAGGAAATCTGAAACACCTGGCTCTACTGGCTTTAGATGGGAATTACTTTTTTGGTCCTATCCCTTCATCCTTGGGTAATTTGAGTGACTTAACCATTCTTCGTCTTGCTCAAAATCAGCTTTCGGGACAAATCCCCATTAGTATTGGGACTTTAAAACTAACAGATTTGTTCTTGTTGAAAAACAAGTTATCTGGTTCTGTTCCAGAAGAAATAGGAAATCTTTCTTCCTTAGTTACTCTACACCTGGCTGAGAACAACTTCACTGGCCACTTACCCCAACAAGTGTGTCAAGGTGGAAAGCTTACTAATTTCAGTGCAGCCTTTAACAATTTCACTGGTCCTATCCCAGTTAGTCTTAAAAACTGCCGAACCTTATATAGGGTCCGGCTTGAACATAACCAACTAACAGGATATATAGACCAAGATTTTGGGGTTTACCCAAACCTTACTTATATTGATTTGAGTTACAACAGGTTGAGAGGTAAACTCTCACCAAACTGGGGTGAAAGCCAAAACTTGACAGTGCTGAGAGTTGCTGGGAATATGATCAGTGGCAAAATCCCCAATGAGATTCTTCGATTGAGCAAAATGGGATACCTTGACCTTTCTTCCAATCAATTGTCTGGTGACATACCAGTAGAAATTGGAAAGTTATCCAATTTAATAAAGCTAATCTTGAAAGACAACAAGCTTTCTGGAGAGGTACCGGCAGGTATTGGAGGACTGTTCGAGTTGGAGTCTCTTGACCTTTCCATAAACATGCTTGGTGGGCCGATTCCAAATCAAATAGGGGACTGTTGGAAGCTCCAAAGTTTATCTTTAAGCAAGAATTGCTTGAATGAGACGATTCCCTACCAAATTGGTAATCTTCAAGCCTTACAAGATCTTGATTTGAGTTTCAATTCACTGATGGGAGGGATACCACCACAGCTTGGGAGCCTTTCAGTTTTGGAATACTTGAACATCTCCAACAATAACCTCAATGGTTCAGTCCCCTCGTCACTAGGCAGCATGTTAAGCTTGATAAGCATCAACCTGTCAAACAACAATTTAGAGGGTCCTCTTCCTGAGGGAAAAATCTTTCGATCGTCTACGCTGGGGGCTTTCAGTAACAACAAAGATCTATGTGGTGAAATCCAAGGTTTGCGACCATGCAATGCCGTAGTTATTAAGGAGGGTGGTGGAAATAAGAAAAGCAAAATTTTAATAGTCATTGTTGCTTTCTATAGTCGGTGCATTGTCAATTTCATTTGCCTTGGTTGGAATTTTTGTATTTATCCAAAAGAAGCATTCAAGAAATATGTCGAAATTTGAAAGCACAACAAAGATTGAAAATCCGTTCTCCATATGGCACTTTAATGGGAATGCCGTGTATGAAGACATCCTTGAAGCTTCAAACAACTTTGATGACATGTATTGTATTGGAATGGGGGCATCTGCAAAAGTTTACAAAGTGGAAATACCAGGCGCCCAAGTATTAGCAGTCAAGAAGCTCAATTCCAAAGCTGAAGGCATAGGAACTGACAATATAGAAAGCTTTAGCAATGAGTTAGCAACATTAACAAAAATAAGACATCGGAACATTGTGAAGCTCCTTGGCTTTTGTTTCCATGAAGTTCACATGTTTTTGATTTATGAATTCATGGAAAGAGGAAGCTTAGCCAATATGCTAAGTAGAACAGAAGCAATGGAGTTAGACTGGGCAACTAGGATACAAGTTGTTAAAGGTGTGGCCTATGCTTTATCTTATATGCATCATGATTGTCTTCCACCTATAATTCATCGAGACATCTCAAGCAAGAATGTTTTAATAAGCTCCGATCTTGAAGCCTGTATCTCTGATTTTGGCATTGCAAGGTTCTTAAAGCCTGATTCGTCTAACTGGACAACAATTGCAGGCACATATGGCTATCTTGCCCCAGGTAAGCTTTAAAGCTTCTCGACTTGATATTTTTCCTCGACTTGAACATGTTTGTTTTAGAACTTTGCTTTTTCTATTTTGGGAAATATGTGCATTTGATGTTATATATTGATTAAATGGTGGAAAGGAATGAAATGGGAAAAAAATCTTCTAATAATATTCTTTTTATTTCCTCATTATTTCCAAGTTTAATTATGAGGGAATGAAATGGTTATAAGATAACACTCATACTTCTATTTTCATCAAAAATTCAAATTTTCATCTTTAAATGCAAGGAATTGGGCTTAATGGATTAATGACGTTTAATGAAAATTTGATCAAAATAAGTTGATGACGCAAATATGTGTGTGTGTGTGTGTGTGTGTGTTTTCACTCGTTTCCTATAATTTCCTTTTTCTTAATATTTGATGCACTTTTACCTGATGATAGCTCATTATTTTTTCAAGACTATGGTATACTTTTGATCTTTAAAGTTCGGGGTTGGTTTCATTTTGGCCCTTTATGTTTCAAAATTTTCATTTTGATCCTTTAATCTTTGATTCCATTTTTATGGTAGCAATTTGATTGTTGAATGCTAGATAATTGGTGTCCATTAAGCTGCTTCACCCATATAATGTCAAATATCAACAAATTAATAATAGAAATGAACAACAGAACCAATATGAAAACATAATCAAATATGAATAGCTAAAATGAAAACAACCCCAATCTTTAAGGGTCAAAAGTTTTTTTCAGTTCTTCTTTTACTTCTTCATTTTTGTAATTAAATCTTGTTATCTTGCGCCAAATTAAATAGGCTACACATTTAAGCAATCATCTTGATCGGTTTTTTTCGTATCTTTTTACTTTTATGGTAATAATAATAATAATAATAACAACAACAAAAAACAATTGCTTACTTTTTTTAATAAATGAAAATGTATAATAGTAATGTTGTTATAAAAACAATTATTCATTTCAATTCATTATTTGAATAATTGATAATATTTTGGTATATTAAAGTACATGTTTTTAAGTCAAATCTTGTCTTCCCATTTGATATTTTGCAGAGTTTGCTTACACGATGGCAGTAAGTGAAAAATGTGATGTTTATAGTTTTGGTGTTTTGGTACTAGAAGTTCTTATAGGAAAGCCTCCAGCCAAACTCATTACAGATCTACATTCCCCAGGTGGTACCAATATCCACCTCAAAGATGTGTTAGATGATCGTCTCTCACCTCCCACAAGTCAAAAGATTGCTGATGAGCTAGCTCTAATGATGAACTTAGCAGTTTCATGTTTACATACCAATCCACAATCTCGCCCAACCATGCGAAGTGTGTGTCAGCAGCTGGAGATGCAGGCTTCTAAGAACTAAAGTAATCTTCTCTCGCGCTATGTGTGGCCATTTTGTGTATGTTTTTTTTATGGCATGTAAGTTTGTAAGACTAATAAAAATGTGTGTAACACGCATATATTGAACGCTGACTATGAGTCCTTTAAGCATGTCATGTTAATTTACATGTATTGTGAGGAATATCTTGGTTGAACAAATTCATTTATGCATCAAAGTCTTACATTTTTTTTTTCTTACTATTTACAAATTATAAGGGATGTTCTGTGCAAGGCATCACACACAGTACAACAAAAACCAGAGACTCAACATATGTACGTATGATACTACGCCTGTTATCCATGCCTCCCTTCGCAGCTAGTTGGTTAGTGCAATAATTTGTTTCCCAGTAATAGTATACATACCTTAATTATCTATACTCTCCAGGCAGGTCCATGTAATTAGAAGCAAGTATTCCATGTATCCTCTTTCCCATATAGTTACTGATAGCCTGAGTCGTTTTCTCTTTCTTCCCCTTAGATTCTTTCCAATTTCGGGAACTCTCTAGGGGTTTTTTCTTGCTTTCAACCTTCATATATTTGAGAAAATTTCTGAATTTCATAACAGCAATGTCATATCCTCAACATCCAAAGATTACTCATCAATTTGGTGGAAGTGGAAGGAGTACTATTTTTGTAATATCAATTTGTCAATTTATATTTTAGTACTTCTACTTTCGTAGTAATTAAATAAACTTTTAGTAAGTATTATTAGTTATAAACTTATCATGAATTTTATTTATTTATTTATTTATATAATTATAATTATGAATGAAATTCTTCATGAACTCAATCATTCAGACTTCGGCCCCTGATCCAACCCTAATTGAAACAGAAAATCGTGCATTTTCCAATTCTTTTTCATACTGGAATTTTTAAAACAGGGATGAAGCCACAAAAATCTTATAATGTGCATTAATGGTCTGTTTGGATACCATTGATTTATATTTGGATTTGGATTTGAGGGGGTCCAAATCCAAATTCTTTGTTTGGGTAAGTTAAAAGAAATGGATTTGGATTTGGTCCCAAATCCAATTAGAATTTGATAAGTTTAAATCCATGGATTTCAAATACCCACAGACACAGTGGAATTTGAAATCTCTCCCAACTGTGCTCTATTTCTCTCTCAAAGCAAAGCCCTCCTCCGACTGCATCTCTGATGGTAGATGCAAGATCAGGCCGTCTGATCACCAGATCGACCTCGCTCATGTACAGAAAGCCGCGATCGCGCCTCATGAGGACGTAGTCGTGGCCGAGAGCGAGGACGAGTCCGCCAGCGGCGACGTGGCCAGAGACGGCTGCAATAGTTGGGATGGGGGGGGAGAGGAAGGCAGCGATGACTGATCTGAAGGATTCGACCATTTGGTGGAGGCGGAGGCAAGTGGAGGGTTGGCCCCAAGGGACGTCAACGCCATTGCAGAAGAACTTGCCACGGGCAATGGTGATGAGAGCAGAGCCGCCATTGATGGATTGGGACTTGACTAGAGGAGAGAGTTGATGGCTTCATATGTGCTAGGGTTTTGCAGATAGGATTTAGTGAAATGGTCAAACTGTCCTTGGTTTTTGTAGGGTGAATGAAATTCTATTGGCTGGAGTTGATGTACATCCAATGATATATTGACACGTGTGATGTAACTGTGATGTAGAATGATTAAAAAAAAATTAAAAAATATATTTTATTGACCTTAAATTCAAATCCAAATTTAGGTATCCAAACAATAGAATTTCAAATAATGAATTTCAAATTCTTCATTGTTTAAAAAGACCCAAACAAGAAATTTTAAAATCAATGGATTTCAAATTCAAATATTGCCATCCAAACACAACCTAAGACAATACTTGTTGATTCATAAAACAAATTATCCTTATGGCTTGTTTGGAAGTTTAGAGAGGGAGGAGAGTAGAGGGGAGTAGAGGGAAGGGGAGTAGTGGAGAGGAGAGTAGAGGAGAATGATTCACCTCCACCTTATTTGGATGTTTTTAAAATTAATAAGGGGGAAGGGAGTAATTAGCCCTTCCCCTTGTGTAATTTTGTTAATATAATAAGGGTAAATTAGGTAATTTACTTTGTCAATAGTTTATGTACTTTATTTCCCCTCCAAATCTCTCTAATTTGGGGAAATTAAAATTGGGGGACTAGAGGACCTCCAAACCCCTCCCCCTCATTCTTTAAAAAATTTCCAAATAAGGTAATTGCATTACTCTCCCTCCCTCTACTCTACTCCCCCTCCTTTTTTAAACAACCAAACATGTCATTACTTAAAGGTGCCATTTTTTTACTAGAGTCAATATGCCTTGTTTAAAGTCCAAAAACTTCAAACATGACCTCCAAAATGACCCGGGGGTTGGAAGCTATCACTTTTCAAGTTTTGTCAGAGCAGAAATGTGAGACTAATTATTTATAAACCAATTTCCAATCAATATGGCCTTAAAGTCAATTAGGATTTATACCAGAAACCAGAATAATTTGATGACTGAATTTTTTTTAACATTACCCATCGTGGCATTTAATCTTGTATAGACTTTGATATTTCTTTAGTTGGGATCAAGCATATACTCAGTTGATGGACTAAAAAAATACACACTAAAAGACTATCATAACTTTTGAGTTGAGTTTATGGTATAATTTTGTGTTAGAATCTCATTTATCTACCTTGTGCGTGTCTATTTCTTGAAAGAAAATAAAAAGTTGGTGGGCTAAAGAATAAGAGCCTTGTAATTAACTCAATGACAGTCTAATGTTTTCAAGTGAGACGTCCATGATTTGATTATGCCCTCCCTCACTTAAACATAGTTCAAGACATGAAAATATCATTTTATGTGCTATATGGGAGCCTCAAATTGGAAAACAAATCCCAAACTTTGAATCTATACTTGAAAACTTAAGTGGGGAAGCAAATGATTTGAGTAAAGAAAGGTCATATGCAAAATAAAATCAAAATCTGTCAGAGATCGGTTGATGGAAAGTGAGTCACAGTCGGTCTAGGGAAATTGAGAGGGCATGATTGAATGCAGAGAAATTACCTTTTTTTTGGTTTTTTTTTTTTTTTTTTTTTTTGAGGGAGAATCTTTTGTAGTGTGGAATTATTTGAGGTAGTCAAAATGAGTATGCAACATTTCAAAAAGTTCGGCCAGGAGGGCCATGCCCCCTTGGTGTAAATCCGGACCTGTCCAGGGCATTGACATTTAAAAATATCTATAATTTTGTTGAGTGTATCAATACAGCAATTATTATTGGCGCATAATAAGTGTCATCGTACTTCCATTTAGAGAGAAATTTATTGGGTCATGCCCAATAAATTTCAAAAAGTTCGGCCAGGAGGTCCATGCCCCCTTGGTGTAAATCCGTATACCTGTCTAGGGCATTGACATTTAAAAATTTCTATAATTTTGTTGAGTGCATCAATACAGCAATTATTATTGGGGCATAATAGGTGTCACCGTACTTCCGTTAGAGAGAAATTTATTGGGTCCAATTCTATTCAGAACAACAAAAGCATATAAATAAATAATTTGTTTACTAATTTATGTGTGATTACACCTAAAAAGCTGATCGATTGGAAAAGATTCAAAATATTAACAATTATAAGACATATTTGGTACACTGTAATGATTATTATATGGGAATAGGAACAAGTATTACAATGAATACATTAAGTTGGAATGTAATAAGTATTACTATTCATTAGTTTGATAACTATTTAAGAATATAATCCCGAATATGCATCCATAATTTAGTAGAGTATAAAAAGAATGTGTAATTAAATCATTTTTAAGTCAAATTTTCTAAAATACACTTATTTTAGGGTGTTTAAAATAGAGCTAATAATTAACAATAAGGAAAAAAAAAATTCCTTTTGAAAATGTGGCAACTAATGGCTTTTTAAGAAAAATTTTTAAAAAGTTATTACATAAGGTGAAGAAATAAATATTCAGTATTTTTGATAAAGAATAATAATTCCTCATTTTAAAAAATAGCTATTCATAAGGAATAATTATTCATTGTAATAAAAACATAACTAAAAAACCGAATAGTTATGCCATAGGAATATCTATTACATTACAGTGTCTATTATAGTCTACCAAACGTGCCCTATATGGCTATTTATTTTGTTCATAAAAAAAAGTATGACTATTTATTTTTTCACATACTAAATTCAATGAGATGTGACACGTATGTAGCTAATAGGTTTTTTTTTTTTTTTTTTTTTTGATAAACCGTGTGTGGCCAATAGATGAAACTATAAAAGTCTAAACTTTGCTCTTTCTCAATAATACTTTCCTTTTTTTTTTTTTTTTGAGAAAAAGAGTTTGAACATATAGCGTCCACTCCTAATAATAGTTCTTTATCATCAGAGCAAGACACCAATCAGTTTTTGTTGTAGACGGAGATTGAATCTCCAGATCTCTTATACAACCATCAGAAACTTTATCAGTTGAGATAACTGGAACCCACTCAATAATACTTTCCTGATTTGCTGAAATTTGTTTTAATTTTTCTTTGTAAAGGTAGACTCATCAAGGAATTTCTATGCATGAAGTAGCTATGAATTTGAAATTCTAAATGCATTAAAGTCAATTAAACCATTCAAAGCTCCTAGTCTTGATGACATACATGTGGGTTTTTTTTTTTTTTTTTCAACGTATTTGAATGATTGTGGGAGAATTTGCAGAAGTGGAGGTAAAAAATATTTGTGCTAATAAATGCATCCCTAGTATTTGGCTTACCTCCAGTACTTTTTTAATTGGATATCTACTATTGTTGTAAATATACAATGGCAAGTGGTAATAAATTTTAATCTCCACCATTTATTTAGTTAGTGGGTAATGTGACAGCTTCTCAATAAAATAAAAGGATATTTTAGTTAAAAAAATACTAGAGGTAAACCACACTCCTAAATAAAACTTTAATATGCCTAATCTCAAAAGTAAATAACCCGGAAGCCATTACCAATTCCGCCCCCATAAGCCTTTGTACACAATATATAATTTCTTTTTTTTTTAGAATACTAATTATTTTTAACACACACACACACACAGGGCAAAAGGTCTTAAAGAAACTGACACTGGTATATATCCAAAATGGTCTAAATCTTGGATACACAACACAAACTTTAAACTTCTTTAACTCACACTCATTTTCCAATGTGGGATTAACTCACTGTTTTTTCTTTTGAGAATACTAAGGTCCTGTTTGGATTTTTTTTTTGTTTTCATCACTCATCACTTATCACTCTTCACTCAATTTTCGTCACTCATCACTCATCACCCATCACTCATCACTTAAAATACCCAAATTTTCTATACCCACCCATTTGGCACACTTCACTCACCTTCTCATCACTCAATTTTTCTACTTTTTTGTGGGACCCATTCCTGTAAAGTGGTCAGACCCTTCTGTTAAAAAAATTAGCTTCAAGAGTGGACACATGTCCGTAATCCAACATGTCCAGTGATAACTTTCACTAGACACAAGCCACACCCTTAACAATTTAAGACGAAGGTAGTACTAATTAACTAAGTAATTAATTTTACTCCAAAAAAAAAAAAAACTATGTAATTAATGTGCATGTTTGTTTGCATTTGTACCACGTAAACATGCCATGCAATTCCAAGTGGTGATTGGCTTATTTCCAGTACTTTTTTAACTGGAATTTCATTTTGTTTTAATGAGAGATTGCCACGTCACCCACTAACTAAATAAAAAGTGGAGATTAAAACTTACTACCATTTGTTATTGTATATTTAGCATTTCCCTTAAAATAAAAAGACATGTCCAGTTAAAAAAGTACTGAAGATAAGCCAAACTCCAATTACTAGTACTACTGCATGAAGTAAGTTGGCCTTTTAGATCCTCAAAAGGTCACCATTGGGAGTTAGGTTTAACATTTTCAAAATAAACTGTACATTAATAGACATGGCAATAAGAGAAACTTTGAAAATTTTACTTAACCCAATCAAAGATGACTTTGAATGAGATAATTAAGAAAATGAAAGGCGGCTGCTCTTCGGTTATATATACAATATATCATGTTGCAGACTTATATGCTTTTATGTGCAAAAACAATGGCCTTTAAAAAGTTCGTCTCAATGGTTCTCTTCATTTTGATTCTTCTCTTTGCCTCAAAAGTGGAGGGAAGTGGAGGAACCGAGACTTCTCAGCTTGGTGTGGCAAGTAATTAATCTGCCCTTATCCTCAGTTTTTATAGTCTGTTTGTTTTTAATGCTTCAGAAAACGATAAAGTTGTATTGAGGTAGTTACATTATACTGCTAACTCCACATATAGCTTATACTCTTTCCCCCCTAAACCTCCAAGTACTTTGTGTATAAAGATGTGCTTATTAAACTATAAGACTATTGGTACTATAAGGCTCTATAAAGCTATATTATTAGTGAATGAAAGCATGAAGTTGGATGAACCACACTTAGCTTTATCCCTTGTGTAAATGTTTTAATTCTTATTTTATGTGAATGTGCACCACGCTTAACTTTATCTCGTGTGAATGTTTTAGTTCTTATTTTATGTGAATGTGCTTTAATTTGTTAGTCCTAAATTCTAGTGAATTGGTAAGAGGGTTGGCGTGCATCTATATTACTTTTTATTTATTTATTGATACGATAAAATTTCAATTTATAACATCGACTTTGTTAAAGTTGTTGTGTGATTGTATGACAATTGAATGATAAACAGAAGTATGAAAAAGATAGTACACACATGGTTCGACCTAACAGCCTACGTTCACGGTATGAAAGTCCTAGATAACTACATATTATATTAAGTACTTGTGTTACAATGAACCCAATATAGGGTTTATATACTAGAGAATACTTAATTGAGCCTAGACTAATCATAGACTAACCTAAAGTTAAATTAATTGTCCTACAAATACATAAGCGAACAATTAATTTGGGCCACTTGGGCCATAATATATCTAACATGATCTATGATATGTTTTACATTACTTAAAATATGGACAGGTGAGCGTATTGCCTTTTTTTTTTCTTTTGTCTTTAAATGTGGACAGGTGAGCGTATATGTGTTTTACATACAAGACTTTAATCTTCAGCACAACTGTGCTCTGTAAAAGAAAATCATTGACTTCAAATACCTGAATTTAATTTGGTTGAATTATTACCGTATTCGGGTTATGGCTATCTTCCTTTCAAAAAGAAAGAAAAAAATATATATACATCATTTTTCAAAGGCCTTGATTATACGGCATTAATTTCTTGTTCTTTCAGATTTCAAGGGTCGTAAGCTCATGAGCTCTGGCCCCGCTGGCTGCTACAATTACTGTCGTGACTCTCCCATCGGCCATCGTTGAGAACTTCTTTTGCGCTGCTCTGCTAGCTGTATCTAAAGGAGTCTGAGAAGTATTTCGGTTTCCACTGCATGGTGGTTTATACTTTATAATAACTAATAAGCTTCAACACTTTGCTACATGCAATTGCTGTTCCCTCCTTTTTTTTCATGTAATTTGGTATATGATTATTCTGGCAGTGAAGCACGTCCAGTGCATATTAATATAATAATATTATCGTACTGCATTTTGTAGGACCTTTGAAATTATTGTATGAGTCCAGTATATGGTTACTGATTAGAAAATTAAGTTCGAAATTCTCGTAACTCAATTGATACTTCATGCATGGATGTTCAGAGGAGAGGAGCTCGAGCTGCAGGGCATCATATTAATGCATATATTTCTAACTATCAACAAAATAATAATTAGAAAAGTATAAAAAATAAAAATAAAAATTATGGTTTAAGGATATTGAAATATTTTTGTAAAGCTTATTCTCAATTCGACTTGCTCTCATCTTTAATAGCTTAATCCATCCTGCGGGTTCTAAATGCCATTTACTTTTGAATTTGGGGAGGAAAATAAGTTGTGGAGCAAGGGGCTGTGTTAGGATTTTAGACCCCAGTTATCTCAAATTTTAACCCAATAATTAATTAGATTAATTGTGCAATAGATCTAAATCAATTAAACATCAAACAAGCATAGATCACATGAACACCAAGAATGATGACCTAGGAAAACTTTTGAAACTGTGGTTTCAAAGTAAAAAACCTGAGAGGATTTAACCTAAACAATCCTCAAACCAACATTTCACTAATAGAATTGAAGTTTATACAATAAACTTAACTCTAAATCTACTGCTACCTCATGTAATACTTACTAGCGTGACCACACGTAGCTCCAAATCCACAGACTCTTCTACTGTGAAACTGTTGCACACAAACGCACCTGTTTGTGATTTTGTGACTCCACTCAAAGGTTTAGATTAACTGTGGTTGATTTGATTTCAACAACTTTCTTCTAAAGCCAAATCTGTTGTTTGCACAAGGTCTCCAACTGTGGCTTCAAAAGTGTTTGGAAAACTCCAAATCTGTGTACAAAACACTCCCCCTTCAACTCTATAAAACGTGCTCTAAGGTTTTCATTTAAATATCCTTAAGATCCATCAAAACCCTCAATCCAATGGCTAAGAAAGAATGTGAGATTTTAGATTTGCACAAATCTCGATCGGTCGAGATAAGTGAGACTGTTTCTGCACTTATCTTTTTGTATTTCCTTGGGTCTTCAATTGTGCAGATCTTTATTTGTCTTGTTTCTAAATATTTCTAGACTAAACACTAGACAAAAACTAAGTTCTAAAGATTACAATTTGTTCATGGTTGTCAACCTAAAAATATAAACTTTACACACTGCACCCCCAATCTTCTCATTTTCTAGCTATCATTCATGATTATCTTCTATAAAATATTTAAATGTCAAGTTTTAATTTTATTAACATGTGATTAACACAAAATTTTGTAATACATATATATTAGAAGAATGAGAATTTATAATCCAACGATAAAATTTTTAATATTTATTTATTAAAAAGTTATTGAGTGATGTAACATGAAAATAATTAACACTAACTTGATTTCATCATTTTCATCACACACACATATATATTGTTATAAAAAAAATATTTATTTTCAACAAAAAACAAATTACAACTAAAAGAAGAAATTCGACGGCGGAAAGAATTGCAAAACTATTTCACAAGTTAGCACATACTCAAATAGATGTGAATCCCATGTGGCAATACTGATTGGCGAGATGGCAGTAGCGCTAAGTGAAAAACGCATAATTACTCTCAATTTGATCTGTCTGTTCTTTTTTTCTTTTTCTTTTTTTGATAGGTGATTTGTCTGTTCATTGAATATGTCATTTCGAGAAATTTAAATAACACTTTGTTTATCACAATAAATCAAAGTGACTCCAAAAATAAGGACTCCCATGTCCTTCAGAAGAGAGCGCAACCAAACGAGTTCAATAATGGTGTTAGCCAAGCATGGTATTTAACCTCAATAATAGATCAGGAAACAGCAATTTGCTTATTCACTCACCATGAAATCAATGCATCCCCTAGCAAGAAGTAATATTCAGTATCAAAATAGGCACATGATACTAAATCATAGGTTGATGAAGGGAAGAAAAGCCTATGAAAAATGAGTGCCATTTTGATCATATGAGGGCGTTTGGATAGCAATGTTTCTTGCTGAAAGTAAAGTTACGTTTTGTGTTTTTTTTTTTTTTTTTGCCGCACGGGAGACAAAATGTACTGTGCATGCACTGTTCATATACTGTTCACGCACTGTTTATGCACTGTTCATGCAATATTTAATATTAAAAATGGGTCCCACAACACTATTCACACATTTAAAAATTATTTTGTTACAGTGTTTTTAGCAACAATCAGTTTTTATCAACTTTCAGCAACAATAAGTGCTATCCAAACGGACCCATAGCGTAGGATGTAGAAAACAATAGCAAAGTGAACGGAGCATGGGGAAGGCACAAAATGACTATCAAGGTGAACAACATAAGAAATGTAAAGACAGGTGACTGTTAAGTACACAAGACTATACTGCCAACTAATTTTCTATAGAGATTAACATCAAGAAGAATCTCGCCATCCGTGACAAGAAGCTTGATATTGGAATTAACATGTGTGTCACTGTCACAGGCTTACAATCAATGAGATTCACACAAAAGATGTGATCATAGACATATTTTTCTTAAGAGAGATGATAGCGGCCGTCATCAGAATAGGTGATCTCGAGCCCAAAAAAAGTTGCTAAGAGTGCCTAGATCTTTCATGTCGAAGTGGTGGCTGAGTGATCATTTAAGTTCCTCAATTCGTACAAGATCAACTCCATTAATAATTATGCCATCAACATATAATAGTAAAGGAGTAAAACCCTTATCTGCGAGATGGAGAAAGCAGGTTGAGTCTTTAGGACTAGAGGAGTTTGAGCTGTGAAATTGTAGCACTGAATTTGGTACGCCGAGACAAAGGGGCTCATTTGAGGCCATAAAAGGATTTGCAAAGATAACAGATGATATGAGGTGGGAGCTAACACTAGTGTTTAAACATTAAAAAATATATTTTGGGAGGATTAAAACTAACAATAGTGTTTAAACATTAATAAGTTTTAAGGGGCCAAGTAGTATTTTTGTAAGGCCTATAATTGTAAAGATGTTATACCATTACCATATGGAGAAATAAATGAATTTTAAGAAGTTTGGCTGGTCTACATGTACACATGTGGCTCCACTGCTGAATGTGAGTTTTGAATATAACTTTTCGCTAAAAATTTATTTGTTAAAAGTTGGTTAAAGTAGAGTTTATATTTTTTAAGAAAGTGGTTAAAGTAAAGTTGTAATTAGAAAAAGTGAAAATTTTAAAACTGCATATATTAACAAGTGAGCTAAAAAAAACTTTAAAAAATAATAATAAAAAGCGGTTGCCAAACCGACATAACTTAGCCACGTAAAGTTTTTAATGTGTGGGATGGTGTTGGTTCTTTGAAAGAGGTCCACCATTAACTTTATTTTTTTATTATACACTAATCATAATAAATTATATTAAAAAAATGCTTAATCTACTACAAATTTTAATACAAAAAACTTTATTTGAGACCCTTTAAACAGCCAAATCCATGTTTTAGAGTTTAGAAACTTCCTAATGGAGGTGTTTTGGCGGAAATTAATGGAAGAATTAAATTGATTAAATTTGAAAGTTGGAAGAGTACTTAATAGAAGAAAAATAAAATTAGGGGACTAAAAGTTTTAACATGTGGGATGGTGTTAGTTCTACGAAAGTGGTCCCCTATTGACTTTATTTTTTATTATAAACTAGTCATAATAAATTATTTTAAAGAAGTGCTTAACCTACTACAAAATTTATTACCAAAAAAAAAAAAAAAAAAACTCCGTTAGGGATCCTTTAAACAGCCAAATCCATGCTATAGAGTTTAAAAGCTTCCTAATGGAGCTTGTTTACGGAGATTAACGAAATGCCTGAATTCAATAAACTTGAAAATTAGAAAACTTAATTAAAGAAAAGTGTTTCTCAAAAAAAATTTTAAAGAAAAGTGAAATTAAAGGATTGAATTAAATTTTAAAAATATTAAAATTTGTAATATCCTAATATTAATTATTATTTCAATTCAATTGAAAATTAACATTATATTGTTTTTCAAGTCCACTTCTCATTACCCTTGGCCAACACATCCAGCACGCAAATCTCCAACACCTACGTCGTATTTTCCGCATGGATCGAAAACCCATCATGGGTCAGCTATAATATATTCGGAAGTTAACACGTATTTTGGGGTGACTTATTTGAAGTGTACAAGAATGGTTAAGTTGTGGATAGACACACTCTATTTCTCTAATTTTTTTTTTTTTTTTTATCAAATGCTTTGTGGATTTTTTTTTTAATTATTATTTATTAAGAGAATGATGGAATACGTGGATTAGACATAATAATGCTTAGTGGATTTTGGTTCATAATAATTCTCTTTCTTTATAAATATTGTGTTTTGTTTTGTGTAGAATCTTGGCTACATAAAGGAGTGTAATCAAAGATTAAATAGATTTTTATTGAGCTTGTGTACTGGCCTTAACTTTTGCATGAGCATAGGGAAACTAGATTACAAGTACTGTAATTAAATCTTCCATTGATCTCTAAACAAACATTAATTTAACATAATTCAATGGAAAACTCGGATTTGGCATAAAAAAATACTGTCAAGTTGAGATGATCCTCCTTGTTCCATGGGATATTGCTTGTGCTCAAGTAAATTTTGTGTCCAGCTGAACATTAATGGAAACGCGTAAACTGCTAGTACTTTCTTTACAATTCGTAGCTAATGTTTAGTACGGAGAATCCTCCTTTTGTTTCAGATTTCCAAGCATTCAATCGAATCCTAGTCCAATAGAATCTCGTCAAAAACAATTATCAAGAACATGTACAATTGATTCATTAATTATACATACCACATATAGAACAAACAGTAGGGAGGTTTAAGCCTATTAACCCTGATAGTTCGCAAACCGGGACACTATTGTGTAAGGTACGTTGTAAGCTTAGCCAGAGGAAAAAATGGATTCTGGACGTTGTTTTAGTTTTCAAACCCAACTCCAATCCAAGATAGTGAGACTCAAAAAAGGTCTATTATTTTCTTAATAGATGAATAATCTTATATTTCAATGGCATTGTTTTTTCTTCTTCTGTCTTATTTTTTTAATGAGAGGAAACTAAGTTTCAAAACCTCATTTTCTCGTTGTTATAATGATAAAAATATACATACCTGTGAGGATTTGTCATGTAAATGACTTTGCAAATTATTACTCAATTGATGTCTTAACTTAATAATAAAAATTGATAATAGATGTCACAAATTCTGCTACTTATATATAGTATCTATAATATAAAATAAATAAAGTAAAGTTTACATTAAGATCAAGTGACAAAAGATAATTATATTCCTCACAATTCTTGTCTTAGATCTAACAACACTACTTCTGATTTTACTTTTTTGTATTATGCATTGCTGTCTTGGTTCCTAGGTTCCTACTTTTTAGGTTTTAGTGTTTTACCCCAAAATTTACCTTAGAACTATTTCTTTGGAGGGAGACAGAAATGCAAGTTGTCCCTAATTTCCATTGTGTGTACATGGAAATTGTATTGGGCATCAAAATTCGAGTACATAAAATGCTAATTGCAGTACTCAGCAAATGTTTGGACCAACTTTTTGACGGCCATAATAATTAATAATTGAGATCCACATGTACGGAATGAGTCATTGACACAAAGAACCATGGCTCACAACGGTGCTATAGAGAGAACATCCACCATTAAAAAGATAAAATAATATAAGTTAACAGAGCATTGGGAAAATATGCTTAAGATCATAGGAACATGAGAAAATCCATATTTCACATGACAGGCTTTTTAAGATCCCGACACGTGTTGTGGCGGTGCTCCAAAACAAAAACAAAACAAAAAATACGTGTATTATGGTGAATATCGATCTCCTTTGTCCATGTAAAGTATAACACTTGTATCTCACCCAAACAATTACATAATCTAATTATTTATTTATATTTCATTTGTGATTTCCCAAAATAAATAAGATCCTACACACATTGTTTTATATAATTTGGTCAAGTTGTTTCTCAAAAAAATTTTGGTCTATGTGGACAATCTTAATTTCCAGCTGGACCTAAAATGAGATATGTGTATTAATGAAAACTTAAAAAATCAATGTAAAAATAAGGATTGATTTTTATTTTTTATATTTCTTTTAAGAAAGAAAACAATAGGTTTTCAGCCCTTTTCAACGTATGAAGAGAGGGTATTTAATAGGCCTATAGTGTGATGACACTTACCACCCTTCAATGTCATGAGTTCGACCCGTATTCCTTTGCTCTCTTAGAAAGAAAATATATATAGAAGACAAAACATTTTTAAAGAAAAAATTAGCCTTAAAAGGAATAAATGCTTCTGTTCTCATGTGTTTGAGAGATGCTAGATTTAAGCACTTTAAAGATAATATTCTTGGTATGATAACTGTTTCTTTGTATGATGGTCCTGTTTATTTCAACTGTTATCCTGATATTATTCTTGCTTTGGATAATCCTAATATTGTTAAAGCTTTAACTTTGAATATCGCTTCATCTGGTTATCACATGGAAGAAGGTAAGTAAATCTTTTGCTTTGATTTATCGTATTTATTACAGATTTTTGGATACTCAATTAAATCCTAGCGCTAAGATTAATAGAGAACCTTCTGAAAAAACAATGTTAACCACATGTTCAACTCCTGATGCCAAAGTTCAAGTTCCAAAAATGATTCAATGGCTAGATGTTAAGCTTCCCACTGAATGGTTGTTGGAACAAGAATCCCTTATTGCTAAACCTGTTTTTGATGAGCTAGATCTCACTCATATTCAACAATATTTTGATGGTACTGTTAAAATAAGTTTTCAAAACAATCAACCCTTGAAGATCAAAGAAGGAAGACATTTCTTTGCTAGATTTGAAAGTATTTCAAAAAGAGATCAAGATCTCAATGATTTTTTTGCAAAAGAATCTTGAAAAACCCACTGATTTAAAACTGAAAGGTGTTTCAAGTGATAAATCTCAAATCAACTATGTTTTCTATTCTACTAAAACTGAACCTTCTTCTCCATATGGCAAATCTGCTAATGAGGAAGAAGATGATACTAAATCTGTTTGTCCATCTGATTCTGATTTTCCTCCTATTGAAAATCCTATTTACCAAAACCAATTTTAGAGTTTTAAGTGTTTTGGATGAAAACTTTGAAATTGATTTGGTTTCCCTATATAATGAATTTATGCTTGCTAAAAACAGAAATAAAAGAAAATATTACCAAAGTAATTTTGCTCAGTCTGAGAAAGACCGTGTTAAAAGAAAATGGCTAGAAAAAATGAATCAATTGAAAAAACATATTTTGTTTTTTTATTTTCTTGAAAACCATTATGTTTCAAAAGATGAAGTTTCAAAAAATCATTTGAATGTGATAAAGAAATCAAATTTTGTCAAAGAAGATAAAACCATTGTTAGATCTAGTCATCCACCTCTCGAGACAATTTTGATAAAAACTAATGAACTGATGTTAAAGCTTCCCCTTTTAAAATTGCTGATGATCAAACTCCCATTATTAGTCTTATTGAACAAAACAATTTTACTAATGAATCTTTACATGTTGTTGGTCAACAACTTGACCGTATTGAAGAAAAAATTATTGAAAAAACTGTTTCTGTTGAAAATTTTGTTTCTATCAAAACTGAGAAACCTTTGATTAATTTAACCAGTCATGATAAAATATTAAGTTTAAAACCTCCTACTCTAAAACTCTTGAAACTATTGAAATAATGATAATAGATTCTTAGTTGAGCTAACTTGAACTCACTTGTTATTATCAAGTCAAAATATCAATATATTTTTTTTATTAATATATAGGTGAGATTCAAATTAAGATCTCTTATTTAATGACAATAGACTTTATTAGTTGAGCTAACTTAAACCCATGTGTTATTATTAAGTCAAAATATCTTTTTTTTTTTTTTTTTGGTTAGATAGGCAAAAATCAGATCAAGATTTCTTATTTAATAATAATAGACTCTATTAGTTGATCTAACTTAAACCCACATCTTATTAACATATTATGTGAATTTCTTTCATCAACATATTATTTTATATATTTGTAATTTGCCCTTAAGGAGTTAGGGTATTTCTCTACTACAAGGGGATTGGCATTCATTCTAACTTCATATTCTCTTTGTATGTTGTTGACAACCAATAAATGAGTCATTCTCATTTCTTTTGCTAGGGAAAAAAATAAAGTTATCAAGGAACATTATCAACAAGACAAGACGTGTGGCACATCTGAATAATTTCAAAAGCAAAAGAACATGATTCCTTTAACTTCTAAATTAAAGTCAACTTGTAGAGCAGCAAAATCATGTAGAACAGTAAATCATTTACATTTAAAACTGAATTGACTTAAAACTAGAAAAGAAAAAAAATTCATTGACAAATTTGCAAGTCAAATACTTAATATTTAATTTATTTATCAAGGTATTTTTATGTTAGGAGTCAACCTTCCCATTAAAAAACAAGTATTTTGCACCACCCACAAGCCTGAAATGAGAGTTTATTCTTCACGTCTTCAAATTTGAAGAAAGGGAGGGAATGACTGGGGAAAGCATATAAGCAAATAAGCACATATTTCATGTTATATTATAATGTTTTCCTCGAGGGTGGAATATAATATATCAAGTTGACTTTAAATAAAAATGATACATATATTTAATTAACATGTACTTTTATAAATAGAGAAAACAACCTCCTCTGAATGAATGCTCTCTACTAAGATACTTGGCTTAAAAATGATGGATTGGGCCAGCTGATAAAATCCCTAGAGACATGGAAGATCCCATGCTTCGATTTGTACACTTCAATTATTTTTTTTAGTTTTTTAACTTTCTTTCTACATCTTTCATCAACTCTCACAAAGAATTATAATATTCCTAACCCTTATAAATATTTTGTGTGGTTGAAGTGTCCTAAGGAAACCGTTAATAATATTGACTTTTTTCTTGTATATATAGGTGGAGTTAGAGAACCATTTTGTGGTGTGGCCTATAAACACAAACACACACACACACAGAGACAGAGAGACAGAGAGAGAGAGACAGAGAGAGAGAGAGAGAGAGAGAGAGAGATGAGGAACAATCAGGTGCGTTTGAACTGTGGAATAGCAATGCCTGTCATTGGACTAGGCACTTATTCCTCCCAAAATGATAGGGAGACAACAGAATTAGCCATTCATATGGCCCTCAAGGTACAAACCGTACACACTAATCGTTTATTACATAAAAATAAAACAGAAAAACATCTTCTTTACTTATTTATTTATTTTTTCTAATTTTAGTTTTTTTTTTAATGGATATTTCACCACAATTAAATCTAAGGACAACAATTTTTCAATTTTTCATACTCTTTTTCACTACTGTTAAGATAGTATGTTATGATTAGCTTTACTTAAAATACTATCAGTGATGAGTTCACATAAAAATGATTGTAAAGATTATTGTGTCCCTAACATGCTCTTTCACGACAAATAGCTCTTTATCGAAACAGATTATCATTTTTCATTGAATTGTATTTTGCTTTCCATTCTTCCATAACTAAGTATTGGGTTATTAATTTGCTATGGTTGTTTTGCAATATGCAGTTGGGTTACAGGCATTTTGATACAGCAAAAATATATGGGTCCGAGCCAGCAGTGGGAAATGCTTTAAGAAAGGCAATTCTTGATAAGACAATAGAAAGAGAAGACGTTTTTGTTACATCTAAACTCTGGGGGAGTGATCACCATGATCCTGTTTCAGCACTCAAGCAAACTCTACAGTAAGCATCAAGCACTAAGCATATGCATTAACATCCACACCACACTTTCAAAAAGGGAAGGAAATTATAATCTGGAGGGGTTCTTTGATATTCACCACTTTACTTTGTTTATTCTAGTGCCTAGCTTCAAAATTCTCCCTTTATGTTCCAGAATCCAAACCATGTTAAAGTACTAAAAAAGCACCTTCCTATCTCAGCTCAAGGAAATATATACAATACCCTTTACTAGACAAATCTTAGATACAATAGCTATATATGTTAAACGTAGGTACAGCTCTTAAGAATATAGTCTATTGTATTGATCAAATCAATGTAATTATATGATTAAATTCAATTGTGAAATAAAGCATACAACACCTAAACTGTACCTAATCCTTACCCTATCACCTTTTATTTTTATTTTTTTCAGAAAAATGGAACAATCTTAGATAATACCCAAAATCTCATTCAAGGCTTATAAGATAGCAACACTAAAAAGACTGCATGTGGGTGTGCAACGTATCTTGATTATATGCTTGTTTAATATGCTAGCCAAATCATATGAGATCGCCTATTATATCTATAGGTGCCTGTCTAGCTAGGATATTGAAAACAATAACAGAAAACCATGGACCAAAAAACTATGGCCTAGAAAACCAATGTAATATGAGATTGAAAACATAAAACACAACCCATCCAATCTGTCAAAAAAAAGTTCTAACTATTCTAGTTTTTGTCTTGGTTTGCATTGGAAATCAGGAACTTGGGAATGGAATATTTGGACATGTACCTAGTGCACTGGCCGGTGAAGTTGAAGCCATGGGCTTGTGATTCAGTTCCAAAAGAGGAGGACTTTGAAGAACTAGACCTTGAGTCCACCTGGGCTGGAATGGAGAAGTGCATGGAGATGGGGTTGTGTAGGTGCATTGGTGTGAGCAATTTCTCTAGCAAGAAGATCGAACGGCTGCTAGATTTTGCTTCTGTGACTCCAGCCGTCAATCAGGTATACTAAAATAGTCATACTGATGTCCCAAGTCACTGGCATGACTCAGCCAAAGAAATCTTGGGTTTGTTTGGGCACTAAATTTAAATTTATATATATATACCAAACGTGAATTCTACTTGATGATCAGCCAAATCAGTTGAGAATATATACATTTTAAATAATTGTTAGAGAATTTTTGTACTGAAGTCTTCGTGTCATTGTCATTGTGGTCATCAATCACCATTGTCAATAACTGATATATATGTATTTCATGTCAAATGCTGTGACAGTTCTATTTCTAGTCCAAAGTACATGCACCAATGTTAAAATAAAGTGGTATTCTCTAAATTGTGACGTTAGGTTTGAATTTAAAGTCAATAATTTACTAGCCAAAAAAAAAAAAAAAAAAAGCTTGAAGTCAACAACCTAAATTGTTTGAATTCAGAGAAAAAGTTTTAGATTTTCTTTTCAAGCTTGAAATTCATTGAATTGATCTCTCTCTCTCTCTCTCCAAGGGAAAATTAAACTTTTTTTTTCCATACGAAGAATCATGTTTCTTATTTGGCTACTAATTCATACTATATTTAAATGAAAAGGATAAGAAATATTTTATATATATATGGGTTGGGATCAAGTTACACTTAGTGTAACTCTAAGTAATGTTACACCATTAAAATAGACGTGATATAATATGTATAATACTTTGCATAAAATAGACGTGATATAATATGTATAATACTTTGCATAAGTCAAATGATTTAGTAAATAAAAATGTTTTTTAACTTAACAAAGTCAATCCAAAAGAGTGCCTTGTACACAAAAATGTCCTTCAATCATGCCTCCAATCCAGGCGGGAAGAACCCAAAAGAGCTTTGTCACATTAGCAATATGATTTTTTTTTTTTTTTAACAAACATTAACAATATAATAGAATAGGCATTATAGGTAGTAAAATACTCGTATGCAAACCAATTATATATTTTTAAGACTAATCAACTCCTAACAAAGGCTAAAATATTTTAAAACAATGTTGCTAAGCTAACTACTAATTAAATTTACTTGTAATAGGTGGAAATGCACCCAATATGGAGGCAAAGCAAGCTCAGAGAGACCTGTGCAGACTACAAAATTCATGTAAGTGCCTACTCACCACTAGGTGCACCCGGAAATGCATGGGGATCAACAGCTGTGGTAGATAGCCCAATCATCAAATCCATTGCTCTCAAACACAAGGCAACCCCAGCTCAGGTAGACTTCGTCTCATTGTTAAGATAACATTCTACTAGATTTAATTTGAAAAGTATAAAACTTGGGTACAATCTTTAAGTATTTTACTCAACGTTTTCCATTAAATTCAACTATATAACTTATTGACCAATACAGTTATATGATTGAATTTAATACGTAAAGTACAAATACAATATGGAAGAAATTGTTCCAAAATTGTCCTTTTATACCATGCATCAATAAATTAAGTTGTAAATCATGCTAAAAGTGCCATATCCAATTACATTTTATCTGCAAAAGATTACCAAAGACTCAAAGTTTGCTTCAAATTATGAAGGTTGCTCTACAATGGGGAATATCGAAAGGATCAAGCGTGATAGTCAAGAGCTTTAATAAAGATAGGATGAAGGAGAACATGGGGTCCTTTGATTTGAAGTTGGATGACCAAGATTTCCTTGAGATTGACAATTTGGAGCAGAGCAAGACCATGAGAGGGGATTTTCTTGTTAACCAAACAACAAGCCCATACAAGACACTTCATGATTTGTGGGATGAAGATATTTAACCATAACTACAATGTTGTACCTTTTCTTCTTCTTCTTCTTCTTCTTCTTCTTCTTCTTTTTTTTCCTTTTCTTTTCTTATTTTGGTGGTTTCAATTGTACTTGAATGTCGAGGGGGCGGATAGAGTACAAAGTCTCTGGACTGCAGGGATAAGTAACTATATCAAACCATGTCATTGTAAAAATAAATCCATTCCATCAGTTCCTTTAATATTCATATGGAGAATATTTTCTCACTTTGAGCTTTTTCTACTAAAATACCACTTCGTTCCTAGAATCAAGAGTCTACATTATCGAGTTGTGAAATATGCTACTTGTAAGTTGTAGACTTCACTTCTTTCATTACTTGTTGAAGTGATAAGTTGTGAAATATGCTACTAGTAAGTTGTAGACTTACCTTCTTTCATTACTTGTTGAAGTGATAAGTTATAATTAGTGAAACAAAAAGATGAAAATATAAACGAAAGAAAAAATGCATTAGTAGTATTGGTGGTCTTATACTGATGAGCATTCCAAAAGCCTGAATTTGAAAGTTGGCATGGATAATTGAAAACTAAACACCCTTCAGACTTTGATTCAATTTTTCAAAGATCTGGACACAAGTTTCTATGTGCACAACGGAAGTGCTCTGGGCAGTTGTAATTGATTTTAATAGTAACTAGTTGCAAATCACTGTGATGCGTGAAAAATTTTGGTGATTCATTTTTTTGTTAAATGAAAAATGAAAATAGTAGGTGAGACCTATAGTTGATCAATATATTAGATTTTCTAAATTAAATTACCTATACTTGATATTTGATTCTTCTCAAAAAACAAAAACAAAAAAAAAAAAAAATTGTTATTTAAAACATAATGCATTTCACATTCAATTATTATATAAGGCGAGATATTTGAATAATGCAATATGTGGTTCAAATATGTTTCTAACACTCCTTACAAATGGTTCATCCTCTATACATCTTGAATGACTCAAAGAGGAAGCAAATATAAATAAATACATAACTTATATTAGAAAAAAAAAAAATACAAGATTTCAATAATATAAGAAAAATGTAATTTTATCAAGAACCTACTAACACTACACTGAGAAATTAAGTAACATAATTGCCAATAAAGTTGCACCTCTTTCTACATAAATCTCTCCTCCCAAAGTATCATCAAAGTGGACTGAATAAACTGAAGTGGACCAAATAGACCGAAGAAATGGACCAATTGATCTGAAATGACCAATTGGACCGAACTGGACAAAAGTGGACCAACGGGAGCAAAGTGGACCAAAGTGGATTGAAATGTTACACTGATGTGCCTTAACAAGAATGTAGCAACATTAAATACCAAACTTCAATTTTTAAATATTATTATATAGATATATAAACAGGACAACAATTGCAACCCCTTTTTTGTCTAATCTAAAACAGTGAACACCAAATGCAATTCAACAATAATTTTATCGATTGGAAAGTGAAAAGGAGTTGGGCAATCAATAAGCATGGCACATCATACAATTAGAATAAAAATTTTATTAGAAAAAGGGAAAAGAGGTAGTTCTAATACTTAAAAAGAATATAAGAGGCGAACAAAAACAAGAAATTTTTATTTCCTTTAAATGAAAAGCATACTGTACAAGTCTGAGGCTTACTTCAGCATACTGTACAAAACTATATAAGGTTCTTTTTTTTGGCTATTTAAGGTTCAGTTAATACAAGTCTGAGGCTTACTTCAGCATGTGCTCTAATTTTCAGTTGGTCTTCTATAATCTTCATTGGACTCTGATGAAATGCCCTGCTCAATACACTGAACAAGGAAATATACAGATAAGGAATCAGAATAACATTCTAGCAGGTCCAAACACAAAGAACACCAAGCACAGATGAAGTATTGTGAGGTGGTGTTGTGTTCCTACCACAGCTAATTTTCCACTAAAAATCCACACACGCAATATTAGAACTCTATCGAAAGGAGGTCAGTATCTTATAATATTGATGCAGCGCAGCCATGAAATAAGAGAAAATATGCAAGCCACCGACATGTGAATTCCAATTTAAGTAACAGTTGTACGGTTTTAAAGGTCTGGTCATAAGTACTCTGAAGAGTAGTTTGGGTTGTTATTTTACAAACTATGGTTAGTTGTAGAACAAAGGACAGATCTGTGAGTTTTGCAGCTACTTTGAATTTAAAGGATTTTGGTAACTGACAAAATCGTAATGACTTACTCCAGCTATTATACCTATCATATTGCGCTTATGCAGGATGCTCTTTGACAGCCAAAGGCAGTTCTATAATATTATGGTATTTAGAAGCTAAATTCACTCATAATTGGATCCAATACTATCACATTAATGCCACCTACAACTAACTACATCCAATTTCGCTATACTCCAAGCTCTTATACAATATCATTGAGTAGTGTGCATTCCTCGTACCCCATCTGTAATATTGCTAATGAAGACCCTAATTGCTATTATTTTTCACTTGTCATACAACTAGCAACTCTTAGTAAAGTGCACTTACTTTTACCCATCACAAACCTCAAACACTTTGGTATATGAGTCATCTTTTTTCTTTCTTTCTTTTTTTTTTAATTTTTATTGGTAAGTAACACACACACCAGTTGGGTCTTCAATAGTTACTCTAAAACCTCAAATTGAGCCATTCTACTTTACCTATCAAAACCCTACAACCCTGCACACTTCCCCTAGCAAATAGCCACCAAATAACTAGTAATAAGTCATTCTGGGTTCAGTCCAGTTGAGCATCAATCCACCATCTGAGCAGATAAGATCAGGTAGGGTAGGCTCTCCAAGTGCACTTCCATTTCAAGTTTTTAGTCACAGGTAACACCAGCGAGGAAGGGAAGCATGACAACTCACGGCAAGGAAAAAGAAGGCCTGAGACATGTCATGGTGGCACCTAGATCTGACCTCCACAACTGTGTTTTGGCCTCCCACAATGGTAGCAACCAATGGCACAACTTAGATCTGGCCTCCTACAACGAGATGCGATTGGCTAGTCAGTTTTAATATTCAACATCTAACCAGTCAGGTTTCATTGTGTAGAATCCACTGCTGACCAAAGTTACAGTCAAATCAGCTGAAATGTGTCAGGTCAATCCAGGTCGGGCAGGCAGGTGGGTTGGGTTGGGTTGGGTTGGGTACCATGGTTATTTGCTCACCCATACAAATAAGCCATAAAAGCTCAATTATTTTACTGCTGCCCAGGAAATCCTGCAACCTGCTTGTTCTCTATTTCAAACCCCAAGCCCACCACAAGCCTCAACCAAGAACCCTAACTCCAACCAAACCCCTACTTTCAATCCCTCACCCCACCACAAGCATATATAGACAAATTTCTAAAACGTCCTCATATATTAACTGGAAACGCCATACCTGAAGAAGATAACTGTGCAGCCAATCCAATGTTTGTGGGAACGTTGTTGCTGATATATTAGCAACCGTCAAACCCTATTCCAAGAAAATAAAACAAAATCAGGGAAAAAATGATAAAGAAGATGGCTGGCAACACTGTTTAACATTTTCAAACTCCTAAATACAAAAAAATTGGAAGTTTCCTCACACATGTAACTATGATACACAATCCTAAAACTAATAGGAACGCAAAGGTACTAGTTATGGACACTTTGAAATCCAGTAATTTGACAAAGTAAATGCTCTTAAATTCAAATCATTTGCAGGAACATGACTTCAAAACAGAGCAAATCTCACTCTACACTGTTACCCGACTGAACTTGATGTCAACATCTTACTGTACACACCAATAAATTGTTTTTAGTAAAGAGGTAGTGTTATTCTACTCAATGCATAAGAAAGCTCCTGCATTAGCTCACTTACAAGATCAATGCATAAAACAAAAAAGAAATCCATGATATAGACATTCATTAATCTTCCCAATTAAAAAAGTTTTTCAAATATGATTTGCTTAATTTGTTTCTCTCAAATTTAATATTAGCTATACGGTCACACCTGAATCAATAAAGTTGCTGTAGAAATAAGCAGTCAATTGTTAATCTTTTGATGTGAAGGTCCCTTAATATAATTAAAGGCTAAAACTTATTACACATGTCACACGTGTGCATACACAAGTTTTATAACTAAAACAGGGTTCAACCCACAATTTCAAACTTAAAATCATGGGCTGAACCCACGTTTTTAGTTAAAAACAAGTATAACAAACAGTGCTCATAATTAAATAAGCGATTTCTTAACAATTGTTAATCTGTTGATCTGAAGGTCCATTAATATAATTAAATAAGTGATTTCTTAATTACTACTAAAGATGCAAGACCATAGCAACCCTGCTTGCATCCTATTAACTAAAAAAAGAAACAGACATGAGTGGGTATTACCTGTGACTTGAATGAGCAAAGATAGTCCTGAATGGTTTTTAAGTTGGTCATTAGCTTATCTTTATCCTGCAAAAAGTGAAATATACAAGAAAAGAATTTTAAAAAAGATAAAAGGTCAGAAGAAAAACTTATCTTGTTATCAGCAATATACCGAATGAAGCAAAGAATATTTTATTTATTCAATAAACAACTAAGACAATATTATAGAGGTAAAAATGAAATAAAATCATAAGAAATGGACAGGATCCAGAAAGCCAAAACCAAAAGTTCTTTTGCATTCACACGGTCAGAATGAAAGAATTTAGTGCTATATTTTGAATAATCAGAAAATATAGACAAAACAGGCATTTATATTTATATCAGACAATTTTGACCCCCAAAAAAAAAAGCCATAAATAAAAAATAAAAATAAAAAATAAAAAGGGAGGGGGGGGGGGGGGGGGGGGGGGGAATCACCTTCTATTTTGAACATGTGTTGCATTGTTATCTAGAAGGCACCTATATTCCAGTGGAGAAATTACAAAGTTGTTGGGTGCTTCCTAATCCAATTTCTAGGATTAACTTTCCCAGACAACAAAGGAGGTCAAATGCTATTACAACTTAACATTTGCTCTCTCTCTCTCTCTCTCTCTCTCTCTCAAAGTCCGTGCTGAACCAAATTGACTTTGGCGTCATCTCTTTTCAACTTGAACTTTTCCCAGAAAAACAAAAAATAAACCACGCGGACCCAATAATGCAGTGTAATCACCCTATATTACTTTACTACTAGATAAACTACAACATGATTTATATGCTGAACATTCTTGTTAATAGATACCAATATAAACTTGGCATCATTAGTACCTGGACTACAAATTTATCATTAAATGTACGAGTCGAGATCCACTCCTCTAGTAATGCCTGCACATATAGCTTTATTTTATATTTCTGCATTTCTTAATTTAAAGAATCCTAGCTGAAGTTACATTATAGTATAATGAAAACCATAAAAGTGCATAAAAACATCCCCATACCTTATGATCAAATTCAGACATTTTCAGAACTATAGGTACAATTATTGGTTCAGCACCAGACTTCTCCTTCCTAACAGAAGCATTTCCGTTTATCTCAGGATCCTTAACACTTTCACCTGCATAAGCAAAAACAATTGGAAAAATTTGCAAATTCTTATTAATACTTTTCTCATTTATTATATAATAAATACAAATAGTCACGTCAGCAATCTCAAAAGGGATCTAAAAATTTTAAACAAGATAGCAGAATCCAGAGTGTAAATTGACCTTTGCTACCAGGGACACTTCCTGCTAGGCTGATAGATTCAAGAGTATCTGAGACTTTATTCATGTTATCGGCCAATATCCCTTCTTCTGAGCTCACATGCCCAGGATAGTTGCTCTTTTTACTGTCACTTCCACAAACATTAGTAGAATTATTTTCCATTTCTGTTTCTGTACTATCACCGCATGTCACAGCTACCTGATTAGCCTCTTTTGATTTTTCCGGCACATTAGCTGGTGTTTTACTTTCGTCATCCATCAAATAAATGCTAGGATCTATATGTATGCCCTACCATTTTGATAATAGATAAATAAATGTAAAAAGTCAATCATAAAATGAATACACCATGCGCAGGAAAAATACGAATTTTTATCATATCCCTCATTTTTTTTTTTTTTGATAAGTAATAAGTCTATTGATATCAAAAAAGGGGGAACACCCTAGTACACAGGGAGTGTACAAGGGGTCAAACAATCAAGAACAAAAATTACAAGAATCTATGAAATCAAAAAAAAAAAAAAAAAAAGATAAAAATGATTGGTTTCGCACAGCAGCCAACCAATCCATTAAAGTTCTAAGGAAGGATAGCTTCAAGTTTGATATGGAGCTCTCCTTATCTTCAAAGCACCTACTATTTCTCTCTCTCCAAAGACATGTGAAATCATTAAAAGAAATAACAAACAATTTCTAAGCTGATGAAGAACCTTAAGCACAACAATAATCAATACACTGATACAGTTTAGCATCTTCTGATTCTTCTCTAAGAAACTTACAACAACTTGCCCTTCTTGGTCACTTAGCAGATTATCCTTAAGATTTTATTTCCATTTTCATTGATTTTGGAAGAGACCATCTGTTTTGCAAAAACTGACAAAGAGCCCTCCCTAATAAATGCCAGGATCAAAATTTCCTACACAGACATGGGTCCTAGTCACTTTGTCAAATCTTTTTATCAATTGTATAAATAAATAAATTGATTTTATGTTAAGAATTCAGCAGAACCTTTACATGTACATGAAGCAATGAGTAGAAGTAGGAGACTTTGAAGGTGTTAATGAATTGGCAGATTGACTGGGATGCAGGGTAGGTCATTTAAAAATGAGGCATTTGGGCCTCCCAGCATGGAGAGCACAAGGAATACGGAATGTGGGGACTGAAAATATAGAGAAGATTAGCAAGCTGAGGAAAAAAAAAAAACTTTAGGGGGTTGGGAGGAGGGGGGTGGAGTTACACTGATCAAAATTACTGTCTACAGTGGGAAATGCACAGTTGCACTGAGGAAGTGCCATCATTTTACAAAGCACTACATTAATTATTAGTGGAGGGCTTTAAACATACCATAGTGGCATTCTTTAGATGGACAACAGCTTTGGGCAAAATATTGACAATTAATAACTTGACGAGAGGAATTGTTATTGTGAATAGATGTTTTATGTGTATGAGGCATGGTGAAGCAGCATATCATCTGCTCTTAACATTGTGGGTGGCACATGAATTGTGGTCCTTGGCCTTAAACCTATTTCAAATGCAATGTAGGAGGCCTCATAGAGAGGTAGATTTGGTCATCATGATATGGTTGAGAAAGGTATGCTTTTTTTTTTTTTTTTGGGGGGGGGGGGGGGGGGGAGCATTCTTTTATGCATTACGAGGACAGTATGGCAAGAAAGAATAATCTCACCTTCAATAATACAGTACCATACCAGAAACTTTTTTGAAATGGAATATTTCACGCTCTCTATATGATTTATTGTTTGTATGAATCTTCAATTGTAATTTGTTTTAAGAATGCATTATAATCATCCTCTCTTTTTCAATGAAAGTTATACTCATCAGAAACATATGTGCAATAAGTATAGACTATAGAGAAACAGTTAACATTTTCAAATTGCTTGACAACACAAGAACATTGGTCTCCAGTCTCACCTTCTGGATCTCTCCGGTAACAATTAGGCCAGTGATAGAGTCTGGATGAAGAGGTAGGATAGGAAATAGAGAGAATCAGGTGAGTTCAGAGTGGTAATTTGTGCCTAAATTTGAGTATTTGAGGGGATGGAGTAACGAACTCATGAATGGATTTCCAAAGAGGCTTTGGACACCTTTTTTTTACCATCTATTTCACCTTTGTTTTCCAATACTACTACTCATATACTCCTATTAATATTGTTTGTCTGTTAAGCAACCCATGGTATCATTTTCTTTCCTTTTCCTTCACACCTTTTCATTCTACTATACCACGTGCCGACAAATCCTAGAACAAACTGTTAATGCTAAACAAAAAGAATTTAATAAATGGATTCTTTTTGAGCACATGAAAGACATTAACTATTTAAAAAATTATAGCAACAGTGCAAGTGGGGATGAATGAAGGAGGAAGAGGATGAATAACCGAAGGGTAAATGTAATCTAAAATCCACATAATTAAAACGGTAAACATACCTCAATTATAATTGGTTTTCCATCTTTCATCGCTTTCTTCAAATCACCAGCCAAACCTAGCCAGCAAATGCTATATGAATCAATAATCAAGACACTTGCTAGTACAATGATGTAATTCCCTATATAGTAGAAACTCTATAGGAGGCTCTCAAATAATCATAAGATCCAGATTATATAGTGGTAATTAAAAAACTATGAAAGGAAAATCTCAACAGCTAAATTATTTATCCAAAAAATGATCACATTAATTTAAACCAAAAGACTACCTTTACGAACAACTCTACACTCTCTACAAAATTCAGTGATTAATTCCTCAGAAGAGCTGAAGTCCCGGGCCCATACTGGAGTAGATGCCAATGGCGCACTAAATCAGATATAAGAAGAGAATAAGCATTCTGATTTGGTCCACCAAAAGAAAATAAATATATAAATAATTCCCTTGCTTTGGTGCTCAGTACTTCAAATTATAAAAATAAAAGAGGTTATTAAAGGGAGAAATATTTGTGCCAATAGCCTGCATATTCAAATGCACAACTGAATTCTAAAATATTGCATCCTCTATTCTTCTCGATGACTTGGAAATTAAAAAAAAAAAAAAAAAATTGTCAACAGCAGAAAACTGATAATATAGTCAATATGTATAACATGTAATTCCAAGAAGGCATCTGCCTGTGATGACACCCTGCTTTATGCACCAGGGGAAATCAAAACCCATTATCAACCCAGAACCAGACAACTTCCAACCTACACCCATCAAAACAGGTGAAGAAACTACAAGATTTTGGGTCTTGGGAGGATCAATCCTCTTCTATATAAGTAACTTCCTTTTATAAGTATCCCAAAACCCATTTTTATTGTCAGGAGCTGCTAACAAAGAATAGTCCCAGTAAAATGCATATAGTTTATCGCCACTATGTAGGCACAATCAGCAAACATCACCCTAGGATAGGAGCATCTTTTACTTCCATTTCATCCTCCAACTGCAAATGACCACATATGTACTAAAAAAACTGTCTTAATGAGCATCAGCCCACACAGATATCACTTAGTGCTTCCTCAGCCATGGAATTCCAGCAGAAACACTTTTAAAAAGTTCATTTTTATTTAACTTCAGTAAGAGCAATGCTAGAGACACAAAATTTTACAACCTCTTCCACAACTTTCTAGCATGGCAAGTTGTAATTAGAACTTCACTTCCCATGGGCCCAGCACTGGCCACCAATTTCATTATGCACCAATCATAAAAAGCCACATCAACAATCGTGAAAATTTGTCTCACAAGATTTATTGCTTCAGTAACAGATTAATGGTGGACACCAAACATCATTCCTAGTTGAAAGAAGGAAATTTGTGTACTGATATTCTTTTTATGTTTGGAGTTCTGAATTGTTCCAAGCAATAAACTTTCTAGTATTGGAAAAGGATGAGATTAAGGAAGGGATAAATAAATTCGGGACATACTCTGTCGCTGTTCGTAGCAATTCATATACCATATCTGTCTGAAACAATTAAAAACAAAGACGTCAAAAGGCATAAGTATACAACACATAAAAGAATCATCAAATCAATGAGGAGAGAGACTGAATATCTTTACAGAAATAAGGAAAGACCTGTAGGACATTCGGCAAATTTAGCCTTTGTGCCAATTGAGTAGCAATGGTAGACTTCCCGACACAGGCAGTTCCACACACAAGAATTACCAATGGTACTCTTTGATGGTGAAATCTGAAAGCAGTGACACACCCGAAAAAAAACCCACAACATTACCATACCATGCAATAATTAATAGCAATTAAATTTTTTACTTAATAAGAAATTTTTAAAATAAATATTAGAGATACAATCCAAGCATACAAGAAGTACAACCGACATGAGGGATAACATTAAAATACAAAGAATCTATAAGATCACAATTTCCAGGTAGAGGAAAACAGGATGATTCTGAGAAACTAGCAAAAATGTGACAATCTGTATGATCATGATTTCCTGGTAGAGGAAAACGGGATGATTCTGAGAAACTAGCAAAAAAGTGACTTAGCAAAAGATGCCTTTAGATCAAGGAAGAATTTTTGACCCCCTCAAAGGACCACCTGTTTCTCTCCCACCAAATACAACAAATCAAACATAACAACGCCACATTCCATGCTAGTTTGCTTATTTCTACTACCAAACATGCATGCTGCCATGTTAAACAAGTGTGGCAAAACCCAGATGCTCCAACAGAGAAAACACCAAGCATCACAGCTACCAAACAGCTGAGCAATGCAAAAGAAAGGGATTAACTGGCTCCCTTACCAATTTGCAATGCAAGTACAGAGAGTTCACATGAATGTGCTATTTCTTTATCAAGTTATCAAATGTCAGATTTCTAAAGAGGAGCTGTCTAATCAGGCCAAGCACAAAGCCTATAAATTCCCAACCCATTCCTTAGAGCCTACTTGAAAAGCCGAAGCTCTAATCATAACATAGCACATGTTCAACCCTGAACCAGCATAAAGAGGTTCGCATAGCACATAGCAATTTATTAAATTTGACTCCAAAATATCCTAACAAGGGAAGCTTAACAAGAGAAAAATATACACAACAACCAAAAACCAAACCAAAGGAAACATAAATATATCCACAAAGTTATCAAAAGAACACTTTATATGAATAGCAGAATAAATCATGAATTACCATTATGCAGCTACATGTGAAGCAAATGCTGAAAGAGACAGCTAGCAAAATGATAAAGACTCAGACATATCTTCAATGGCTTACCTGGTCATCATCTTGTAACGATTAATGTACTCTTCCCCATAACCCCGTCGCTCCATAAGCTGCAAAACTTGTCCCGTTAGAAGAACCTTTTTTTTTTTAATTAGTAAGTGATGTACACACCCGGTGGGTCTTGAACCCATGAGCACACCCTCCACACTGCTTTTACAAGAGGAGGAAGTACCATTTGAGCTAAAACTCATTGGCATACTAACTGACCCAATATCTAGGTAAAATAAAAAAAATTCTGTACTTATGATAATTGTTACTCCATCACAATCATATAAAGCCATGTAAACCAAAGTTTCCCTTATCTAAGAAAAATCTCTTTTTTTGATAAGAGATTTCATTAAAGTAACTCAAAGGGGTGCAACCCAAGTACATGGGAGAAACACCCCCCCCCCCCCCTTAGTTTTTAGACATATTAAAAATAAAGAGAAGAATCTCCTACAACATTGTTTGATCATGAACTGGTTCTAAGAATAAGGAAACCAAATATCCTAAGGGAAAACATAAATCCTGCATGCAGGGAGTTGGTTAAGTTATATGTATGACATACCTTGAACAAATTAGCTTCCAAATCAGACTGAGAGCTGCAACATAATACAAGCATGCAAGTGAAACTTTTAACTAAATCTGGATTAAAAAAAATTAAAAAAATAAAACAAAAGACAGAAAGAAAGAAGGCATACACATCTAGAAGACTGTTGTCTATGAGCAACTTCTTGAGTTCAAGAGCAATTTTGATAGCTACATGATTAGGAATCTGCAACAAACAAGTCATAACACTCAACCTCGAAATTCCAGTTATTTCATTATCTTAATTTCAGATTGCAGAATGCATGGATAAGCATACTTATTCCAATAGAAAAAGGGGAAATATTCCCATGCGCTTAATTAAATTGATGTGAAGTGAGCAGGGCAAGTGTTTTGCAACTTATTGACTATCAACATGATGTGGTATAGATTTTGAACAACTCTAAAGAATGCTAAACAAATAAACTAATGCAAAATTAGACTAAAAAAATCAAATAAATAGCATGTATTGCTTCAGGTATTGAGCAAGATATATTCAAAATTATTTCCATATCCATTACTTATCAAAAAAAAAAAAAAAAATCAAATAAATAGCAGAAGAAAATCAATTACAGAAACATCATGGATTTTGGAACAAAAAAATTGACAACTTATATAAAATAATCATTGACCTGGGCATGGATTTCAGACCTTAGTGACAGTTAACATTCTGCTGAGCAAGAATCTAGACAGAACATAGTAGTGATCTGCATTGTCACCCAACCAGACCTTCACCTACAATAACCAAAAACCCAAATGAAGCTTTTAAAGATAATAATAGTAGTAATTATTTGCAAAAAAAGAACATACAAATCCACTGTAAAGACAGCTCTCATGGCTACTGACACATCTTTACATACATCATTAACCTAACTAACTAACCCTAGATAGAGACATAGAGTTCAAAAAATTACAAAATGCATGTACATATCATTTTTCACTTCTAATCATGCTATTTTAGGCTGGTGTAGTTTTGAGTACGATATGATAATTTGATACCAATGCTATTCCAGGCACCCAAAAGGCTCCCTTGGTCTGTTATCTGTCATCTGATCACTTTTGGGTGTTAATGTGCTATATATGACTGATTGGCTCTATCCATGTCAGAACAGAACATAGTAAGTTCCAGTTGGAGAAACAGTCTAAGTATATGCAACCTCAATAATACTCCTCAATTTTTTTTTTTTTTTTTGAGCCATCAAAATCTTATGTAAATTATACTTGGTTCTGCTGATTTTACTCCAAATATATACATTCTTGGTTGAGTTTGCTGCAAATTTTAGTTATATTTTGTTCACAGTTGATCCCAAGCCCAAAAAAAAAAAAAAAAAAAAAAAAAAAAAGAGCAGGGTTGCGGTGAGTTGACAGCTAGAATAAAATTTATTAACTCTATTATGCATAGATCAACTACAAATAATTAGAGATGTAAATTATCAGAACCGTTCATAAACAGCTTGGACTTGACTCAAGAAAAAACTGGTTTATGTTCATTTATTTAGAAAACGAACCAAACTTAAGCCCAAGTTTGGGCTCAACCATTAAATGAGCCAAGCACAATCATGACAGAGTGTTCGTAAACAAGCTCGTGAGTATTAGGCTCAATTTAAGTCTATATAATGTTTAGATGTATACATGCATAAAATATAGTTATATAGACTTGAAATTAAATTGTTACATTCCTAAATAAGTTCATAAGATATCAAATCATTACTGTGACTTAATGATAATGTGAATAGTCATTTCCATTAGTAAAAGTTAAATATAATTTTTAATAACACAAGAAGTGGTGAATCTAATTTTTACAAGTTCATAATCAAAAACCATCCTATCTAATTAACTCAAATTACACAATTTCAACTATAATGTAGTGATTGATCATTAGTATAAATTTGAGTCATAATATTTACTATGTAAGTGAAACGAATAAGTTAACTTGTACACGCAATTGAGTTAATGAACAATCTGAACATGACTAGTAGTACTATGTACAAGGTACAAAACCCAGAAATCTAAAACATGTTCAGTAATTCCAAAACATTTTCTGGGGAACCAAACAGAGAGAGAAAGAAAGTACCTTGACGAAGTCGTATTTGGAGGAAGCATTACGGGAAGAGAATCGGATGGTGGGTAAAAGGGAATCTTTCTCTGTGTCTTCTCCGCTGTTATTAGGGCTTATAGAATTAGCTACTGCCACTCCTTTATCCTTCTTCATCTCTCTATTCTCTAAGCTCAAAGAAGAAAATTTTACTCAATTTTTAACATCAAAAATGGAAAATGGAAAGGAAACTCTCTCTCTCTCTCTCTCTCTCTCTCTCGCTCTCTCGCTCTTCGTTCTTTGAGTATTTCTAGAAAAAAGAAGAAGACAGCAACAAAAAGTCAGTTAGTTTGGTTTGGGTTTTTTTTTTTTTTTTAAGGTAAAAAAATACAAAAACTAGGCTGACATTTCGACTGATGTTACTATGAAAATTAATAAATTATTAGAGAACTACAAGTATCATGGCGCAATTTCTAAGTAATTGGTTGTTAATGACTGTTGGTTGGGAAAACAAGTACTGTAACAACTTTCTGCATTTGGTAGATAGGACTAATAACAACTTACCACTTAGAATTTATTGTAAATGTAGCTGTTCTCAAATTATTCAATTACTCCTCTAAAAATATAGAGAAAATTACACTTTAATAATTTTTAGCATTATTTTTAAACATTTTAATTAGTTGTCAAGTTTGCAAAACCATTTAACAAACTAGCATCTCAAGACTCTAAAACTCGAGTTTAATGTAAAACTCAAATCTCTAACACTCGATTTGCAAGGGATGGCAAGCTGATGCCTAGAACTCTAGTCTTTAAGACTCGAGTTCCTACACAGTAGGCTCAGATTCCTCTTTTTTCTTCTTTTTCGACGTTTTCCATCACATGCCTTCTCCATCTCTAGATCTTCTTCTTCTTCGGCGTTCTACAGATCTTCTTCTTCAGATTCGGTTTTCTTCTCCTAGTCATCTTCTTCTTCTTCTTTTGATCCAGATCTTCTTTTCCTCTTCTTCTCCTCCTTTTCTCATTCTCCTTCTTCAAATATACTTCTATGGAACTCAAGTCTCTCCAACGCAAGTTCCACGTGGCTAAATTGTTCCACGCCAACAGTAGAACTCAAGTTTGAAAGCCTCGATTCTTGTCGTCAAACTCGAGTTTTTCAAACTCAAGATGCTAGTTTACAACATTGTTTCAAAATTGTGCTTACTTATTGTATTGTTTCCCACAGCTGTGCTAGCCTGCAAATTACCCCTACACTTTCCCCGCCCATGGGTAAAAGGGAATTAGCTATTGCCACTCCTTTATCCTTCTTCATCTCTCTATTCTCTATGCTTAAAGAAGAAAATTTTACTCAATTTTTAACATAAAAAATGGAAGATGGAAAATGGAAAGGAATCTCTCTCTCTCTAAGAATTTCTAGAAATAAGAATAAGACAACAACAAAAGGAAGTTAGTTTGGTTTGGTTTGGTTTTTTTTGGGGGGGGGGGGGGGGGGTGGGGGGGAAAATACAAAAACTAGGCTAAGATTTGGCTAATGTTATTGCCAAAATTAATAAATTATTATAGAAATACTATGTCGCAATATTTTCACAACAAATTCTAAATAGCAAGTTGTTATCGTTATGGTTTTAAAAAGGGGACTGAACCAATTGGTTCAACTGAAAACTAAGCATCAATCCGGTCCAGTTATTAAAAAACCAAAAAATTAATGAAAAAGCAAGAAAAGTGCACAACTTTGTGCCACAACTCGCCACATGGCGAGTTGTGATTGGTGTAAGTGTGATAGTGGGCCATGTGGAGACACACTTGCACCAATCACAACTCACCATGTGGCTTTACTCATTACTTTAAGAGAGTTGGTAACTTTACTCTCTTTTATATATATATATATAATATTATTACTTTTGAATTTATATTAATGGTGGAGGGTGGTATATTAGGAAAATGCTAGGACTGCAATTTTTTACACTACTTGTTCACATGGTAGGTCATGAGTGGTAGAGTAGAAGTGGTGGGTTCACAACTCCACAACTTATAACTTGCCATGTAAGTAAATTGTGAGAAAAGTTGTGGTTCTAGCATTAATGATAATACTATTTTTTTAAAAGAAACATAAAATAATATTTACATTTTAAATTGTAACTTTATAAGTTTCTAGTATCTAATTGTGTACCATTTATTTTACACTATAAGTATCAATAAAAAAAAATTATCAAATCATATTAAATTTTATTTGAGGGGAGTCTAATTAAGTCCATAATTTTCAATTATATTGTAAAGGATCATAAGGAGAAAATTGTTATAAAATAATTATCATTTTTGTAATGTTTATTTATTCTTTATACTTATTTAGTATAAGGCATGAATAGTTGAAAACTCTTTTAACTATTTTATATATATATATATATATATAATTAAATATGATAAGTTATTAATATTATATATGTATTTAATTTTTAAATTTATTAATTAAATTATTTACAATGTGACCAGTTGGACCAGATAATCAAGAACCACTTCTCTTTTTGATTTTTTGTGTGGTCCGATTTTTAAAATCATGCTTTCTTCCATATTATTTAAAGGAAAAACAAACTTTTTTTTTTTTTTTTTATCTAATAAGCCACAAATTACATGTCACATTTCACTGACAACTGGAGAAGATGCTTTTCCTCAAATGGCCAAAAAATTTCAATGATGTCATTGCCCTGCTAGACTACTAAACTCTTCAAAACCTTGGTTGTGCTATTTTTGTCATTTGCTTTAGCAAATAGAAGCAAATCATCGGCAAAGAACATTTGTGAGAAACATGGCCCATCTTTTGATGCTTTGACATTATCCCATATTGCTATTCTTTTCCCCTTAACATTTTTCCTTTATCAGACCTCCAAGGAACTCCATGCACAAAATGAAAATGTAGGCAGAGATTGCTCCTTAATGGAAAAAAAAGAATCCAATCTTCCACCATTAAATAGAAGGGAAGCGGAACTGTGGAAGTCGTTGTTGTACAACTCAGAATTAGCTCAATGGTCTCGGGACAAAAGCTTACATTGGTGAACGCTGTTCTCACAAAAACTCCATTCCAAGCGATGGTGTGCTTCTCCAAATCAATTTTAAATATCAAAAACCCCTCGCCTCTTTTTTTTCTTTTTTTTTTCTTTTTTTTTTTTTTTTTTTTTTTTGTTAAGGGAGTAGACTAGTTCCCGTGCTTTCACAACATTATCTGTTCCTCTTTTGCTCTCAATGAAAGCTGTTTGGAGAGGGGAAACAAGGGAGGATAAAAGGGGTTTAACCTTAAAAAAAAATCAGTTGTTTTTTTTCTTTTTTCATAAAAAGTTTTTAAAAATATTTCCTAAACTAATAATCTTAGAACATCCGTTAACTTTAACCTTAATCCAGGGGTGGCCCAACATAATTTGGGGCCTAAGGCGAAAAATTTATGCGGGGCCTTTAATATATAAATATTAATTAAACAAAATTATTTAATACTAATCAAATTAAGGTTAATTTGATACATAAATAATACCAACTAGGTTAATGTTAATTTCATATAGAGAATTGAATATCATAGTTGAACTATAAATATTAATAAAAAGAAATAAAAATATATTGCGATTGAAAAAGATACTTTATTTTGGATATAATACGATGCATAGTTAAATAAAGTTGTAATTTAATTTTTTATTTTATATTTTGATTTTAAGAGAGAGAGGTAGATATTATTTGGTGTGTAGCTTTGTAGAATATTAGTTTACAAAAATCAGTCTCAAACTATTAGGGGAGATTAATCTATAATTGATGATTTAACACATTTGCAA
The DNA here is from genome assembly GCA_030445155.1 of Quercus variabilis. NCBI lineage: Eukaryota > Viridiplantae > Streptophyta > Magnoliopsida > Fagales > Fagaceae > Quercus > Quercus variabilis. The sequence goes on along the minus strand of CP129453.1, from coordinate 5,971,326 downwards.
CATCTTTTTGAAATATTTTAGGATTTCAATTGAGTTAAGGTTCTATTGGTCTCGTACTTTGAGAGTCTTAATAGAAATGAAAAAGAAAAATGCGCTAATTAAAAACACTATAAAATGTTCAAAATATAATGTGACATTGTCTCTCATTGATGAACTTCATCAATTTAACTAATAAATGTTTATATCACTTTTTTTGTGATTAATAACATGACAATTTGTAAGCCAATAGTAAAATTTGTAGTATTCTTAACATCACTAATAATAATAATAATAAAATTGTACAACCTTTAGAAAATATATATAATTTTATAAAAATTTGGACCTTTTTTCTCAAGAAAAATTTTGTTTTTTGGTGGGGCCTTAGGCCTAGGCCTTGGGCCGGCCCTGCCTTAATCTTAAAACCAAAATCTTGGACATAATTTTATATATCGTGTTACGGAGGATTATGGGGTGATATTGGTTAATGGTTTCTAGGCTATTTACTTTTGGGATTAGGCAGATTAAGGTTTTATTAAGGGATAAAACTTAGGTACAGTACCTTAGGTACTGTTCCTTAGGTTTCCCTCTTAAAATTTAGCTATGTGCCTTTTTTCTTATGAAATAAAAGTGTATTTTTAGTTAAGTAGTCACATAGTTAAATTTTAAGAGTAAACTTAAAGAACAACATCTAAGTACTATACCCAAATTTTGCCCTTTATTAAGATACTTGGGGGATGCATATACTAGCAAAGATATTTTTTACCTCCACCTTTACTGATTCTCCCACAATCATCTATAAACGTTGAAAATCCCTTGATGTAGGCCATCAAGACTCCTGGCTTTTAATGGTTTCATTGAATTCAAGGCATTTAGAATTTTCAGATCGGTGGAAGGAGTTGCTATCATAGCTGCTTCATGCTTAAAAATTCCCTAATGAGTCTACCTCCACAAAGAAAAACCAAATTTCAGCAAGTCATGAAAGTACTATTGAGAAAGTGAAAGTTTAGACTTTTTTAGTTTCACCTATTAGCCACACACGATTTATAAAAAGAAAAAAAAAAAAATCTATTAGCTACATTGTGCCACATCTCATTGAATTTTTGGGACAAAATTGCCCTTTGCGCTTTTCGGGCAAATTATATAACCTTATGCCCCATTTCCCAAACTAATTAGGAAAATGCCCCTCTTTTAAAACTCGACTTATGATAAATCGAGTTAGACCCTATAGTGGTGTTTTGTAACTCGACCTCAATGAAATTGAGTTATAGGTAAAAAAAATTGCCTATAACTTGATTCCATTGAAGTCGAGTTACAAAATGTCACTATAGGTCCTTAAAATGTCACTATAGGCTCCTCAAAACGCCACTATAGGGCTCTAGGAATTTTTTTTTTTTTAAACTCGATTTATCATAAATCGAGTTTTAAAAGAAGAGCATTTTCTTAATTAATTTGGAAAGGAGGGCATAAGGCTATATAATTTGACCAAAAAGGGCAAAGGGCAATTTCGTCCTTGAATTTAGTATGTGGAAAAATAAATAGTCATATAGTTGTTAAGGTTGAGTTTTTTTATTCCAAATCGGTGGAAGGAGTTGCTATCATAGCTGCATCATGCATAAAAATTCCCTAATGAGTCTACCTCCACAAAGAAAAAAAAAAACAAATTTTAGCAAGTCAAGAAAGTATTATTGAGAAAGTGCAAGTTTTAAGACTTTTGTAGTTTCATCTATTAGCCACACACGGTTTATAAAAATTTTAAAAAAAAAATCTATTAGCTACATCGTGTCACATCTCACTGAATTTAGGGAAAAAACTTGAAAATTGATAGCTTCCAATCGGCCCCCTAGGTCATTTTGGAGGTTATGTTCGAAGTTTTTGGAGTTTCAACAAGACATATTAACCCTAGCCAAAAAGCCACCATTAAGTCAGGATAATTTATTTTAAGAATTGATAAGTATTGACGCAATGCACATTATAAGAATTTTGTGGCTTCATCAAGAATTAATGTTTTTAAAAATCAGGTCTGAAAAAGAATTGAGAAAGGCCCGATTTTCTGTTTCAATTAGGGTTGGATCAATTGCATGAAGATTTTAATTCATAATTATAATTAAATAAATAAAATTTATTATAAGTTTATAACTAATAATACTTCCTAAAAATTTATATGATATATTATAATGAAAGTAGAAATACTAAAAGGAAATGTTTTGTTGCATACTTGTATGCAGCAAAACCTCTCCCATACTAAAATATAACTAGATTAATTGATATTACAAAAATAATACTCCTTCCACCAAAGTATAATAGAAAATAATAAGACATAAAGAAGCAAATTAGTATTAAATTTATAATGTCAGGTTAGGTTCAAGTTACAACTAATATAGTTTCTCAAAAAAAAGTTACAATTGATATAACTTTAAGCAATGTTACACCACCAATAACTTGTTTTTAAATTCATATTTTAAATATCCAACCATTGAATCACGTATTCTGTATTTTCTTAACATGCGTGCCAATTTTCATGTCAATCGGATGTAATTTACTATTCGATCCATAAACTCATCTTTTATGCATTATTTTAAATTACAAGAACTTGAATATAAAGAATTGATTGATGATATGACTATTGATATTTGATCATCTTTAAATTTTGTAAGCAAGGAGAATATACGAGGATAATATAATCTAGCAGTAGATTTATCAAAATTCACATCTAATTAAAAATTACTGAATGGTGTAACATTATTTAAAGTTACACCAAGTGTAACTTAAACTCAATCTTTACAAAATATATATTATTTAATAAGTTGCAAATTCAAGTTTCATATTGAATTATCAAAGTTCATTAGTAAAAGAAAAGAAACCCAAAGGTGTCGTTTAGTGAGGTTTAATTGAAACTGCTGTAGCTTTAGGTGTTCTAGTTTTCGTTGGAATTAAATAAATGAATATACATATGTGTGTGTGTGTGTGTCCACAGGGGTTCCTAGTTAAGTTCTCTCTCTCTCTATTTTTTTTTTCCTCTCCCTTGACTTGGAGTTTAGGTTAAATTCTCACTTTTTTTTTTCTCCCAAGACAACTTCAAGATTTATCTCATGCAGTCCAATTAAAAATCAAATGATCAAAATTATAGTTTTATCCTTGTGATGTGAAATATAAAAAGTTGCCAAAATAATTAGTTTTTTTTTTTCTTTTCTCATAAAAAGTTTCTAAAAATATTTTCTAAATTAATGCCCTTAGGACATCCATTAACTTTTCTCTTTATCTTAAAACAAAATGTTGGACACAATTTAAAATTTTACATATTGTGTTACAAAGGCTTATGGGGTGGTATAGGTTAATGGTTTCGGGATTAGATAGATTAAGGTTTTATTTAGATACTAGGGGATACATTTATTAGCAAAGATTTTTTTGACCTCCACTTTTACAAAATCTCCCACAATCATCCACAAACGAAAAAAAAAAATCTTGCATGTAGGCCATGGACTAGGGGTTTTAATGGTTTTATTGAATTCAAGGCATTTAGTATTTATTTATATGCTTTTGTTGCATCCCAATATAGTTGGACCCAATAAATTTCTCTTTGACAGAAGTAAGGTGACACCCGTTATGCGCCAATAATAATTTCCATAGAAATGCACTCAACAGAATTATAGAAAAGTTTTTAATGTCGGTGCCCTAGATAGAGACGGATTTGCATGAATTAAGGGGTTATGGCCCTTTGGCCCAACTTTTTGAAATGTTGCATTTTCGTTTTGGTTATCTCAAATAAATTCCATACTACAAAAAATTCTCCCAATTGCATTCATGCCTTGTCAATTTCCATAGACCGAATGTGACACACTTTCCATCAAACGATCTCTGACAGATTTTGAGTTTATTTTTCAAATGACCTTTCTTTACTCAAATCAATTGCTTTCCCACTTAAGTTTTGTAGTAGATTTAAAATTTGTGATTTGTTTTCTCATTTGAGTCTACTATAGCACATAAATAGTTTTTTTTTTTTTTTTTTTTTCATGTCTTGAACTATATTTATAATTTTTTATACTACTATTTACCATAATATATATATATATATATATAGTGTACATGTATAATAATAATAATAACAGTTTTGACTTGGTCCACTAAAGATAATTCTTGGTCCGGTTTATTTATTTATTTTTAAATACACTTTTTTAAGTGAGTGAGGGCAAATTCAAATTATGGACATCTTTATTGAAAATATTTAGGTATGTCATTGAGTTAATTACAAGGCTCTTGATCTTTTGTCTACTAACTTTTTGTTTTCCCTTTTTTGAGGAAACAAACAAACATAGGAGAGAGAAATGAGATTTTAGCACAAAAACACGCTCTAACCTCTATCAAAAGTTATGATAATTTTTGAGTGTGTGCATTTGTTTAGTCCATCAATTGAGTACATATGTATATGCTTGATCAAAACTAAAGAAAAATCAAAGTCTATTTGAGATTAAATGCTATGATCGCTAATGTTTAAAAACATTCAGTCACCAAATTATTATGGTTTCCAATATAATCCCTAATTGACTTTAAGGCTATATTAGTTGGAAGTTGCTACTCTAACAAATCTTGAAAAGTGATAGCTTCCAACTACCGGGTCATTTTGGAGGTCTTTTTTTTTTTTTTTTTAGAAACAAGCGCGCACACACAAGGGGGAGGGAAATGAGATCTAACATTATTTTGGAGGTCATGTTTGAAGTTTTTGGACTTTCAACAAAGCATATTTACTCTAGACAAAAAGGCTCCCTTAAGTCTGGATAAGTTATTTTGGACTTTTAACAAGTATTTTAATAATTAGGCTCACATTAATTGCAACCCTAGCACATTATAAGATTTTTGTGGCTTCATCCCTGTTTTTAAAAATCAAGTCTGAAAAGGAATTGGAAAATACCAGATTTTTTGTTTCAATTAGGGTTGGATTAATGGCCGAACCACTAATTTCTTGGACAATTTAATTGCTAATTTTAATTAAATAAATAAAATTCATTATTAGTTTATAACTAATAATATTTATTAGGAAAGTAGAAATACTGAAATAAGTGGATGAACCAAAATTCTTAAGTAGAAGAAACAAAAAAATCCATGACCCAAACCAAATACTTTATTTCATAAAATTTAACTCAATAAAATTATATCTTAATTTATTTCATTGTATTAAAACTATTAATGTTTGATTTTGAACTAAGTTTTATAATAATTTTTTAAATAATCACTTAAAAAATTATTTAATAATCTTAAACTTAACTTCTATATAATCTTTCCTACCAAACATAAATAGAGAACGTTACACTGCTTTTTTTTGGGACTCAAATTATATTATTTGATAGTATATAAAATTATTACTATTGTATAAAACAAAAACAAAAACAAAACTATTATATGCTTTATATATATAAAAGCATATAATAATCACTTTTTTCCACGTCCCTTAAAAAAAGTGAATAGTTTAATGCACATTTAATGCACATTAATGGGTGCTGTACAACACCCGTTAACAGCGCCCATAATATAATATGTGAGATGCTGTACAGCTGCACAGTTCACCGTCACAATTTACAATACGGTTGACTTGGGAGATTCGTTTATTTTGCTGAAAGTTTATGTAGTGTTTTTTTTTTATAATATGTGTTTGTTTTTTTTTAAGTTTCAACTTATGAGATTCGCTCTTAATAATAGTTCTTTATTATCAGATCAAGACACCAATCAGTTTTTGCTGTAAGTATAATATGTGCTTTTTTTTTTTTCGATTTTCAACCTATGACATTCACTCTTAATAATAGTTCTTTATTATCAGAACAAAACACCAATCAGTTTTTGGTGTAATTATAATATGTGTTTTTTTTTTTAAGTTTATTTAGTGTTTTTTTTTTTTATAATATGTGCTTTTTTTTTATAGAGTTTCAACCTATGACAACCTATGACATTCTGTCCTGTTAATAGTTTTTTATTATCATACCAAGACACCAATATCATATGTGCTTTTTTTTTTTTAAGTTTATTTAGTGCTTTTTTAAAGTTTATTTAGTGTTTCAGCCTATGACAACCTATGGCATTTGCTCCTGCTAATAGTTCTTTATTATCAGACCAAGACACCAATCAATTTTTGGTGTAATTATAATATGTGCTTTTTTTTAGAGAGTTCCAACTTACACCAATTAGTTTTTGGTGTAATTATAATATGTGTTTTTTTTTTTAAGAAAGTTTCAACCTATAACATTCGCTTATGATGATAGAATTCTTTATTATCAGACCAAAACACCAATCAAATTTTGGTGTAATTATAATATGTGTTTTTTTTTTTAAAAGAATTTCAACCTAAACCAAGCAGTGTTTTTTTTTTTTTTTTTTTTTTTTTTTTAAGTTTCAACCTACACCAATCAGTTTTTGGTGTAGTTTAATATGTGCTTAGCATTTGCTCCTGCTAATAGTTCTTTATTATCAGACCAAGACACCAATTAATTTTTGGTGTAATTATAATATGTGTTTTTTTTTTAGAGAGTTTCAACCTACACCAATTAGTTTTTGGTATAATTATTTTTTTAGAAAATTTCAATCTATGACATTCGCTTCTAATGATAGAGTTCTTTATTATCAGATCAAAATTCCAATCAATTTTTGGAGTAATTATAATATGTGTATTTTTTTTAAGAGTTTCAACCTACACCAAGTAGTGTTTTTTTTTTTTTTTAAAGAGTTTCAACCTACACCAATCAATTTTTGGTGTAGTTATAATATGTGCTTTTTTTAGTGAGTTTTTAACCTATGACATTCACTTCTGTTAATAATTCTTTATTATCAGGCCAAAACATCAATTAGTTTTTTGTGTACCCCAAATTTCTTATACAACCATTAAAAATTTTACCAGTTGAGATAATTGAAAACTACAGCTATCTTTTAGCTTTAAGGTAGTTTTATTTACTATACTTTCAACAAAAAATTTTCAATTTTAACTAAATAATTTGTTTCTAAAGTGACACATGCTACAGCCAACTTTTACTTTTACTCGGCCAAATAAGCCAGTGTCATTTGTTTTGTGAACTGCATTACAGCAGTGTTATTAGCAGACACAGAAACAAAGTGAGAGTGAAAACAAAGATAGCTTGAGGGACATGTACCACCGTTTGGACTGGTTTAGGAGTGGACCTGAGCGGAAGATTGGCGGACGGCATGGCAAGGCAGCTCTGCGATGGTGTAGACAGATATGCTTTTTTTATTTTATTTTATAAATACAGTGGTGATTGGGATTTGTTAGAGGAGATCTGGAATTTTATTAATATTTTGACTTTGGAGGATGACATTCACGGGCAAAGGATTGGACCAGATGGTAGGATTTATATTTTTAGTTTCACCTAAGACTAACAAGAAAAGGAAGTGTCAATATAACTGCAGTTGCTTCACACACGTATTACTCTAACATATTAGACCTGTACACGTATCCAAAAAATGTCATGTTCTCACATCGCGTCAAATCTAATACACAATAGTACTAGACCCAAACCTTATTCTTCCTATTTAATCATAAATTGCATGGTTCTTTACTGACACAGTGACACTACTTCAATTCTCCAAAATCTGTATAAGCTCTAACTTGTCATGAGCATACAGTGACAATACTTCAATTCTCCAAAAATCTGTATAAGCTCTAACTTGTCACAAGCATCCTTCTCCCAAATCTGTAAGTTTTGACTTGTCATCCACATCGTTTTATTTTATCTTTCTCCCCTTTATGGTTGGTTTCGATTGAGGAGAGAGATAGGGAGTAAAGTAGAGTAGAGTAAATTTGATCCAAAATTAGCCAATTTTACTCTACTCCCCTCCACTCCCCTTTCATCCAAACAAGCCTTTAGTTTCACTTTTATTACTGAATCGTTTTGTTTTTTTCCTCAAAATCTAATTGAATGATTTTTTTTTCATGTGTACATACCATTTCTTATCTATAATTCTATATTGTGATTCCATATTTACTTGTTAACTTAGATTGGCTGTCATGGATACAAAAAGCCCATCTTTCTCTTCTAGCCATCGGTGGAAATACCATGTCTTTCTAAGTTTTAGAGGTCAAGATACTCGTAAGAGTTTTACAGACCATTTATACGTTGCTTTGAAGCAAAAGGGCATTTTCACATTCAAGGACGATGAAAAACTTGAGAGAGGAAAGCTCATTTCACTTGAGCTTTTGAAAGCAATAGAAGAATCAATGTTTGCTGTTGTCATTCTCTCAAAAAACTATGCATCATCGCCATGGTGTTTGGATGAACTTGTAAAAATTGTGGAATGCAAAGAAAAGATGGGGCTTATAATTTTACCCATTTTTTATGATGTGGATCCATCTGAAGTTCGCAAACAGACAAAAACTTATGCACAAGCATTTGTTGAACATGAAAAACATTTCAAAGAGAACATGAAGAAGGTTCACAAGTGGAGAGCTACTTTGAGGGAAGTGGCCAATCTTTCTGGATGGTCTTTACAAGACAGGTAATTTCAATGAGTAACATTATTTCACTGAATATATTGAAAAGAAAAATACATAAAGATCCCCTTGAACTTGGAGTCAAAATTAAACTGGCCCCTTGTTCTTTTAATTTGAAATAATAAGTTCTTCAACTTTGAAAAATGTCTAAATTGATCATTCTGTCATAATATAGTTAACAAATTCAAATAAATTTTACTTTTAAGCGAATATTATATTTAAAGGAAACACTTTCTCCTCACATGATGTGTTTTCCATTCATTCCCGTTGACAGAATAATAACAAAATTGATCAGTTTAAACATTTCTCAAAATTCAGGCAATTATCATTTCAAATTAAAAGAACAAGTGATCAGTTTGATTTTAACCCAGTATTAAAATCAATTAGCTACTCAATGCAATGATACGTATAGTGTAACTCGGAATCCTCCAGGTCAACATCTTTAAATAACATTATCTAAAATCAATTATCAACAATACAAAATTACAATCACATCATTTACTCTTAAAAATGACATTCGCAAACTCTTAAGAATTGTACTTAGAGTATAATTTTTCCAGAGGATCTTCTGTCTATATTATCTCAAAAAAAAAAAAAAAAAAAAAAAAAAAAAAAAAAAAAAACTCACACACTATGCTTTTTAATTATTTTTCCCAAAAACTACCATGTGTCTTTCAATTTCCAAAGTCCAAACACAATCATTCTATATGTACCATGTGTACGTTTGAACGTGAACATCTTTCAACCTTATTATTCCCCATATGTGAAGGCCACTGCAAGCTTAAATCCGTATTTGAACCAAAGCTATTAGCCATCAAACCCTTGTAGAATTGAATGTACATCTACAACAGTAAATCATTACTCGGTTTTGAGTAATATGGAATTACTAGTTACTACACTTGTATAGAAATTTTTGCATTTATTTAGTTCTCCACTTCTCTGTGTGGGATTTGCTAGAATTTGAGGGAAATTCATAACAAACCTTAACACTATATATATATATATATACACACACGGTGAAGGGTGGGAGGTGTTAGGGATGGTGCATTCACATTTGTTGATTGTCTCTCTTTTTTGCAGGCCTGAGTCAGAATTTATCCAAGATATTGTGGAAGTGATATTGCAAAAATTAAGTTATGCATTCCCAAGAGATACCAAAGATTTAGTAGGAATAGATTCTAGAGTGGAGGAATTGATGTCACTTTTAGCTATAGGATCAAACGATGTTCGCATTATAGGTGTTTGGGGGATGGGGGGGATTGGTAAGACAACTCTTGCCAGAGTTGTTTATCAGATGGTTTTTAATGAATTTGAAGGTGGTAGTTTTATCACTAATATTAGGGAAGTATCTGAAAAATATGGTTTACTTCCTTCACAACAAAAACTTGTTAGTGAAATTTTGATGGAGAGAAGTATCAATATACGGGATGTTGATGATGGAGTTCTTATGATCAAGAATAGGTTGTATCATAAAAGGATTCTTCTTGTTCTTGATGATGTAAATCAATTTGACCAATTAGAAAAGTTAGCTAGAGAGCATAATTGGTTTGGTTCAGGTAGTAGAGTTATCATCACAACACGAGATAAGCATTTGTTGATAAGACATAATGTAAATGGAATATATGAGGTTAAAGGATTGAATGATGATGATGCTCTTTATCTTTTTAGTTTGAAAGCTTTTAACAACAGTCATCCTGCTGCAGATTATCTCAAGTTGTCTAAACAATTTGTAAATTATGCTAATGGTCTTCCTCTAGCAATTGAAGTTTTGGGCTCTTTTTTGTTCAATAGAAGTAAGGAGGAATGGGATAGTGCTATAGAGAGACTCAAAGAATTTCCTGAAAGAAAAATTACCAAAGTACTTCAAACAAGTTTTGATGGACTTCAAGAAACAGAAAAGGAAATATTTCTACATATCGCATGTTTCTTTAATATGAAGGATAAAAACTATGTGGGAAAAATACTAGATTGTCTTGGCCTATATCCTTGCATTGGATTAAGGGTTCTCATTGAAAAGTCTCTCTTGAAAGAATATGAAAATAAATTTTGGATGCATGAACTACTACAAAAAATGGGTCAAGATATAGTTCGTCAAGATTGTCCTCAAGAACCTGGAAAGCTTAGCAAATTGTGGCTATATAAGGACATTCATCATGTGCTGACGACAAATACAGTAATAGATTATTTATTGAATTTGAGCATATATCTTATCATATTACTTAACAAAGTTAGAGCTTGAACTACTTTGTTTTCATATATCTTGCAACTCACCCATCCCATTCTCTTGATTATCAGGGAACAGAAGCAATTCAAGGCCTAGTCCTAGAGCTTCCTTGGTTGCCTAAATTTGGTGAATTCAAAAAGGCACATTGGAACCCTGAAGTATTTTCAAAGATGTCTAATCTCAAATTGCTTATAATTCATGGTGTTCACCTACTACATGGCCCTAGACATCTTTCTAATAGTTTAAGATTTCTTGATTGGAGTTTATATCCTTCAAAATCTTTGCCTTCAGGTTTTCAACCAAATGAACTTGTTGAACTTCACATGTGCCATAGCAAAATTGAAAGACTTTGGAAAGGAATAAAGGTACAATTGTTATTTAGATACTCTTTATATGTGTGTGTCTAATCAATAAATTCCCATTTTTGTAAAACTTAATATACTATTTCTAACTGATTGTATTTGGATTTTAACAGCATTTTGACAAGTTGAAGTCCATCGAATTGAATGATTCTTTAAACCTTATTGCAACCCCTAACTTCACTGGAGTCCCCAATTTGGAGAAATTGGTTGCTAAAGGTTGTAGGAATTTACGAGAGGTTCACCCATCTACTATGGCTCATAAAAAGCTTACTCTTCTTAATCTTGAAGGCTGCAAAAACCTTAACAGTCTTCCAAGCAAGTTTGAAATGGAGTGTCTTGAGAATCTTATTCTTTCTGATTGTTCAAAAATCAGGAGAATTCCAGAATTTGCTAGAAATATGGAATGCTTAACAAAACTTCACTTAGATGGCACTAATATTACGAAACTTCCCTCTTCAATTGAACATTTGACTAACCTTGCTTCATTGCATTTAAGAGATTGTAAAAATCTTGTATGTCTTCCTACTATAATTTGTAGCTTCAAGTCGCTTAAAGATATCAATGTGGCTGGATGCTTGAAACTTGACAATTTGCCACAGAGCCTATTAAATGTCGAAAGTCTAGAAGAGCTTAATGTGAGTGGGATTACTTTTAGAGAGCCGCCCTTCTCTATTGTTCTTTTGAAAAATCTGAAGGTACTATCTCTTCAAGGATGCAAAGCGTCATCACCTAAACTTTGGAACAAACTTTTCTCTTTTAATTTAATGCCAAGAAGAATCCCAAATCCTGTGAGCATGTTATTGCCTTCCTTGTCATGTTTGTGTTTTTTAACAAGATTGGATATAAGTGACTGCAATCTTCAGACAATCCCTAATGTTTGTGGCTGTTTATCTTCTTTAGAAGTTTTAAATCTAAGTGGAAATAATTTTGATTGTCTTCCTGAAAGCATCATTCAACTATCTAAGTTGAAGAATATTTTTTTGACGCATTGCACGAGGCTTCGTTCATTGCCACAACTTCCATCAAGCACTTCAGTTGTTGTTGCAGAAAATTGTACCTCATTGGAAACATTACCAAATAGATCAACACAAGACAATCTATATCCGCCATCTCTAATTCTCTCCAATTGCTTCAAATTAGCTGACATTCAACACCGAAGCAACGTGTTCTTTAGAATGCTATCAGCAGATGCTCAGGTCTCTCTCTCTCTCTCTCTCTCTCTCTCTCTCTCTCTCTCTCTCTCTCTCTCTCTCTACATATATATATATATATATATATATACACATAAATTATAAAGGGGAAATTATGTAAAGGCTAAGAGAGTATACATTGTTTGTTTCATATTATGTTCTAGGTTTTAATTTTATCAAATAAAGTCCTAAATATATGAAACTGTTTCAATTTGATGCATATTTCCATATCTGTTATTCTTATACCTTAAACTAGGCAACAATGCAGAAGAGGAAAAAGGGGAAATTGTTGAAATTTATTTATTTATTTATTTTCTCTAGGTAATCAATTTTGATTTTAAGGGAATCACTTTCTTAATACAAGCAAAGCTTTCGTTCTCTATTTTCTCAATTCAATGAATGCCAAATTGATTTATCAACAAACCATGGGTGAAATACAAAGTTTAAAAAATGATTTCCTACTTTTATCAGCTTTGTTGTTGTCCAAAATAACAAAAATTAATAATGAGATGGACATGACTTATATTGAAATGAGTTCATACATTTAGACTTTAATTGACAAAACTAAAAGGGTAAATTATATCATTCTCCTTTGAGGTTATTAAAATGACACTCTCCCAAACGTTTGTATAACGAAATTCTCCCATTTGATTGCATAACTGCAACAATTAAATCCAAGTCCTCTCAAGTCCATTTGTTAAAACCTAATAAAGTTGTATTTAACTATTTATACAAAGTTTCAAACCTCAAAAGGTGAAGTGTGATTTGGTAAAACTTCAAGGGAAGGTGGTGTAATTTACCCATATTAAAAATCTTGTATTTAATCAGAAAAATGTATAAATTTAGGCCTTAAAGTTAAATTAGGTGTAACTTGCTAAATTCTAAACATCAAAAGCTTGTATGTTTCAGGGACTCTACAGTGCACCTAAAAATAAAAGACCTCGGGCTGCCTGTAGACTTCTTATTCCTGGAAGTGAAATTTCAAAATGGTTTAGCCATCAAAGTGTGGGGAATATAGTGAATGCAAAGGTTACTCATTCAAAAGAGTGGATGGGCATGGCTATGTGCTCTGTTTTGTCATTCCACGATCTTCATCCAAACAATCTTTGTTGTTTTGATTGTTATATTGAAGTCAATAAACATGAAGGTGCAAGAGAGTCGGCTTATTTTGTAAATACTTTTGGTCATATTGACTCACTTCACCTTTGGATGCTTTATTTTCCCTCTCATTGTTTTTATGAGAATGCAAGAGCAGTATTAAGTCAAACTGATGAGAATGAATTGATTCAAATGGGGGTTAGAATTTCAAAGCCTAACAACCCTCGCTTTGAGGTTAAGAAATGTGGGTTTCGTATGGTATACAAGCAAGACATTGAAGATATCGAAGAAATGATGGGACAAAGCTGCAACAGTAGCCGCATCCCTCATTATGAGGGTGTTGGTTTTACTCATGAATACGATCTTGACAATTCAACAATGGTAAGAGAAGATTGCAAACTTAAGCAAAGCCGTGATGAATATGATAAGGCTAGACTTAGTGATGAAGGTTGCTATGATGATGTACCACACTCCAAGCCGATTCAAAGATAAAGCATGTATTGCTCACAGTAACACTAATTGCAATGATTCTAATGAACGTGGTCTTGGACTGGTAAGTCATCATCTTTCTTTCTATTACAGGTCTTATTAGTTGCTATACTTCTTTTAATTTTTCCATTTCCTTGCCATGCATATATGTACTTGTATTTTTGTTTTTCCAAATTTAACTTCAGATCTAGGTGATAAATTCATTTGTTATTGGGCTTGAATAATAATGATAATAATAATAATCTAATACTATATATAATAGCAAAAACTTTTACGAGGTGCTGACACGTAAGTCAAAAAAGTCTCCTTAAAATGTTGACACGAGTAGATTTAATTCTTTAAAATTAAAATTTCGCTCGGTGTGTTGGAGAGGCTCACTTTTAGACACAAATGTAAACCTTTATTAAAAAACAACAGCTGCTTATCCACGAAACAAAAAAACGAAAACAAAACGCAAACCCTAAAACCCAAATCATATTTGCTTATCAAAATTCGGACTCACTCAAACTTGCATTTCTTCGCTGCTCCTTCATACACACACAGATCGGATTTGGTGGAACCTAATTTTAACCATTTCGTTTTTACTTATCAAAGCATACACACAGATCGGACTAGCAAACACAGATCAGACTAGCGTGTTTGTGCTCTGCAATCCTGTCTCTGCTTTTCAACAATTGACAATTCAGAAGGTAGGCATTTTTCTCCCTTTATCTGTTTTCCATTCAATTTCCGTTTCTAGGGTTTTCAAAGATATATGGGTTTCGGACTCACTCAAACGTCCAATTCTTTGCTACACCTCCCTATACACAGATCAGACTAGCGTGTTCCTTATTTTATTTTTAAAATTATGCAATAACTATGATTTATGTTTAGGAGTTTGGTAGTATAGGTTCAATTTAGGCTTTTGGATTACATTTGATTTTGATTAAGGTTATTAAATTAGATTTGGTTTATGGTTGGGGTATTTGTGTTGTTCGTTTGGTTTTCGTTAATTTTTCAATCAAGGTAGAAAGCAAAGAGTATTTTGGTCTCTTTAATTTTTTTACACTTCTCGAATGAGTATTTAGGTTTTTGTTTTTAACTCTCTCTTGGATTCAATTGTAGATTTCATTTATTATTGATTGATTTCAATTCCAATCTGTGTAATAAAAAATTAATGGGTTTTTCTTTAGCTTTTCTTTTTTTTGGGTTTGTAGGTGGAAAGGCAAATCATTGGAATTTCTGTTCTTAATTTTAATTTCTTGGTTTTGTTTTGTTGACTATTTTTTTTTTGTTAGAATTTTTTCCCCTGTTTGGTAGATTTTTGTTAGGTTTAGTTCCTCTTTCTGTTCTTAATTTTAGTTTCTTGGGTTTTCTTTTGTTGATTATTGTTTTTTGGTTAGAATTTTTTTTCCTTGTTTGGTAGATTTTTGTTAAATTTTTAGGAAGTATCCAATGTTATTGCTTTATAATCAATCTTTTGGTCTCTTTTGCAAGTAGTTATGTACTACTCCTATTCATTTAAGGGGTAATTTAATCACTGATCTCTATCTTAAGCTCATATATGGTTTTGATCAAGGGCTAATTTATTTGAAATGTTTGTACGGAACATTAATACATGCAAGCATCAGGAAACAGTCACTTTTACCAATGCTTCAAACTCTAGCCCCACTTTATGCAGTTGAGATGCTCTTAAGATCATGTGTGTCCAATCTTTCTACTCTCTTTCTAAGTAATATTTTATATTCAGTCCTACTTTTGTTATGTTTTTTCTTTTTCTTTTCTTGATTTAATTTTGTGAATTCTTATCTGGGTTCATGTGGCTACCACTTAGAAACTTGATTTTAGTGTAGTTTCTCCGTAGGCATTGATTCGTGTGCTTTTAAATTCTGGATATAATTTCAAAATTCATAAGGAATTTTAAATTCCAATTCTTATTGGATTCTATTTGGGATTTATAAGTTTTAATTTGAACCAAGATGGAATCACAATGGGCATTGAGATTGTGTATTTGAAATTTTAGGGGGAACTAAGCTATGTGTTTGAATTTTAGAGTTTGGTCTTAAGTTCTATCCAAACAAAAAAGATTTATACCAGACAACAACAGTGGTTGCCACTGCTACATAAGATTGGTTTATCTATCAATCTAGGCTTGCATAACACAACCATTTGGACAAAGTAATATTCTATCTTGAATAATTTGTGCATCATGAATTGTATTACAAAGCCCTCTCTCAAAATTATTTTTAAAGTATAGAGAATGCCAAGAAGAAATTTGCACTTAACCATAAATTAGGATTTAATAATGGAATACTTCAAAGAATTATGTAGACTGTTTAATCTATCCTTTGGAATTGTTTTCCCAGTTTCAGGCTTTTTTTTTTCCTTCTTCCTTGAGTAAACAATATTGAACTTCTTTTCTTTGTTTGCAGCTTTATCTTGATGCCAAACTCAGTACTTACTGTCAAAATCAAAGTTTGAGAGGGAATTTGTAGCTTGAAAGTGGATGGATTTATTTCATCTTTGATTACTATGTTTTTAGTTATTTTAATTTTTCGACTAAGTCAATATAGTGTATTTAATTGTATTGAATGCATGCTCAATTGCTTAATGGAACACTATGGTGTAATTTTTGTAATTTTTAATCTTTAAATGTCATCCAAATTTCTTCTCAAAAAAAAAAAAAAAAAAATCCAAGGGTTAATAAATTATGACAGTATTATACCCTCCTTATCAAGGGTTAATAAATTCTGACAGCATTATACCCTCCTTATCAAGGTTTAATAAATTAATAAGTCTTAAACTATCGAAATCTTGCAAATGTCCACAAAGCAATTGGTTTTACGGAAGATATGCTCAATCTGTTTGTTGGGAAAGGTCCTTAAAAGATATCCTTCAACATATATACTTGATTATGTGTGACTTTAAATGAAGCTAAGCATTGTTGGCCTCAGAAATTTAATAGCATAACTGTGACTTTAAACGAAGCTAAGCATTGTTGGCCACAGAAATTTAATAGCATAACAAATTATAAATGCAACATAAATACTTAAATGCATGCAGTGGAAGCATGAGAACTAAGATTATATTGAATGTAAAGTTTATTAATACATAAAATGATCCTGCGCATTGCGGAGGTTAAAAGCTAGTAATAATAATAATACAGGAACAGGCGTATAAAACAGTAATGAACTGTTGTGTACAACTCTAGCAAGAGCCATCAATTTGGAGTTAAGCTGCTAGGAACACTTCCCTTCTACATAACCCATGCAACTAGCATAAGAGCATGTTGTATCCATCCTACAATTGAGCTTCAATCCGTTCAATACATCAAGATTTTTTATCTAGGTGTCGGAAAAGCTCTGGAAGATGGGCATTGGTCAGCTTTGTCCTCTTGGTGATCTCATGCTTCTTCTTCTTTGGCTTGGGCTTGGAGGACATGCCTTGAACCTCTGAACTGGCCCTCCTCTGAGCAGTGTTGGTGGCAGGCTTCATCCCATTCTTCTGAAGATCCCTCTCAATGTCAATCATATCACGAGGCAATTCAATCCCCAGAAATAGCTGCTTAAGGTCATCATCCACTTTGATGGGCACCCTTGGGTCATTTGGGTAAGCAATGTCTTCCTGTGAATCGAAGTTTGATAGCAGCCATATCTGACCCGCAGCTTTCAAAGCCTAAGGAAGAATGAATTCACAAACTTTTATGGCAAGAGGGAACAAACCGCTCGGGTCAGTGAGGACTCACTCACTCACCTAATCCTTATCTATCTAATAGTTTCTTCTATCTACTGAATTCAAAAGGCGATCCTCACTTAGTATCAATGTCTAAATATAATTACACTACACAGACAACTGACACATGACCACAACTAAACTTTTTATTGAAAAATGAAGATGCTGATAGTTTTCACTTACAAGATACAAGATAATCATTAGAAGGAAAAGACTTTCCTCAGTTCTAAAACAAAGAGCAAGCAAGAGAGAGAAAGCTGATAAAGAAAAGGAAGAAAACAAAGTCACAGAATAAAGGGCAAACAAAATTACAAAAATAAAAAATACTACCATTGAGAAATCACACCACTACTCAAATACCCACTCCTGCTTTTGCAAGGAAAATCAACTTTGAGAAAACTAATCTAAGCATCCAACGTCAGAAAACACACAAATACTTCAATGGCTTCTTTCAAAAACAAGGAAACTCTGCCTGGATCTCCAAGGCCAACCTTTTTTCTAACTTTCTTTCCCCTTCTCTTATTGATTCTCAATCCCTTTGAAATTGTGTGCTGCATCAAATAGCCTTTCACCTCCCACTGGTCCCTGAGACAACCCCCCCCCACCCCCCCCTCTTCTTTTCTCTTTTCACAGAATGGAGGAAGCACATGCTAGGCTAGACGAGCCACCAGTTCTTTTCAGAGATTAATATAAACAAATTTTTCATGGTATTATCAACACATATTGCATTACCTGCAAGTCTTCCATCACAGTAGGGTATGCGTCCTTAAGATCAATGACAGCAATGCCCCATACGAATTTCCTTATTAAGTAAAGAAGTTGTTCCTTGTCCCTCAAATCATGCTTGGACTGCGGACAAAGAAAGGTCAAAAAGTCACCTACCATGAAAGAGGTATAAAGAAAAAGGCTGAGTGCAACTTAAAAGCTATCAGCTGATGAAGATCTGCAGCTACATAAATTTAAGGTTACCTTGTAAGAGAAACGCTTCCCATCATAGTTGACTTTCAGGTTATTCCTCAAACTATCAAATACAGCTTTGTTGGCATTGATATCAACATAAGTGACTTCATTAATTTGTTCTGGGGTAAAGGCTTGCCTTGTCTGCAAACACAAGGAGCAATAAACTAGCACTTAATAGCATTCACCTGGTCCTACCTACTGTAACTCACATTGACCTCTAAAGATGGAAAAAGTAGATTATGTCTCCGCTAAATGAAGCATCACAATCACAGTGTGTGGGGCCCACAAACGGTGATTGTAATGCTACATGTAATGGAAACACCATGTGCCTTCTCCTAACAATGTCACAAAAGTCAGAAGAAGGGGGACGAGTGACATACCCCATTATTACAGTAAACTAAAAATACAACTACAAATTGCCACCAAGCATCTATATAATTTATAATTACCTTCAATTGGAAGCACATCAATCAATTAAGTAGTATTGGTTTTCCCATGAAATCAATGTCATACAAACAAGGTTTCAAGTTTCCCATCCCAATTAATTGAGGAAGAAAAACTAGGCCAGTTAAGTGAATGCGCATACTAATATAATTACTTAAAAAGATCAATATAAATCACAGATAATAACTCAATTCTACACTAGTCCATCTCGCTCTTTTCCAAATTAACATTGACCTGACAACTGCACAAAATAAGACATATTAGGATCTGAATTTTCCCCAACTCGAGTCAGCAACAAACACCATCCATTAAGAGCATTCAGCATTTTAAATCAAACGGCAACACAAATAATTGCATCAAGGAACATATACAAATTAATGAAGGATAAGATGGTTGGGTACAAACCTCCAGTAGAAGATTTATGACACGCTTCATTTGGGCCCCTACAGGGGCTTTCCGGATACTGTTGATATGTTGAAGTCTCTCTGTATCATTTGAAAATTTGACAGCAGGAGCAGGGGCTCTTGCAACTGAAGGTGCTGCTGGTACTGGCATGGATTTATGTGTTGCGGCCTTGTTAGATGCAGCAATACTTGTGAGGGTCGATTGGCACTTCTCTTGCTGCTTCTTGAATCTATCTAATTTCTCTTGTAATGCCATCTAGAAATAAAAATATTTGCTTTTAGGCTGTTCAAAGCCGCCAATAAAAAGTAAAGATATGATAAAGGGCTTTTAAGTGCAATATTGTAAACTTGGTCAGAATTAAAGTGAAGACTAAATCATCTCAATGACTCCAAAAATTAAATACTTGAGTCATAACATGTAAAATTCAGGAAGAATAAACAGCTAATAATCAAGAAGTGACTATAAGTTACTAAAAAACTTCAAACAACACATAAGCAATTCCCAAATTCTTCAAACAGAAAGAAGTAAAAGTGATGACGCTGTTTACGTACTAAATGTTTAAAACATCTTATCACAGACCCACAGTTAAATCAACATGCCCTGCTGTAAATCTAACTATGAACAACAAAGTTTCAATAGTCTCCCTACGTTAAACTTCAAACCTTCCAATGGCCTATTCCAAAAAACATGTGCAGCATATGAAGAACAGAGCACAACTAAGAAACTAAGTTTCCAATAATCACACTACACGACTATTTTTTGATAATTCAATAGTTGGAAGAGGGGGAATTCGAACCTTTTTTTTATAGGTAATAGAAGTTTTATTGATTAGAAAAGTACAACGTGTTTACAATAGTAAACCCACTGCACTTGAGATGAATACAAACAAATCAAATAGAAAAGCTAACTAAAATTAAGAAATCAAACATGGTAATATAATACGTAAAACCCCAAATACGAGACCACTCAAACAAAGTCCTAACTAGCAAAGACTCTAAAAGATCTACAGGTCTCCCAATGTCTTCAAACGTATGAGAATTGTGTTCCCACCAAGTAAGCCACATAAGACAAGCCAGTACCATATTCCAAACATTTGAAGAAAAATTCCCCAACTAATTCCTCCATAAAAACCTTGGAAGTTTCCACTATACGCACCAAGAGGTGCTAACTATACTACAAGGCTCTTTGCACGCTACACAACTATTAGTAACCAAACAACATTTATCAATGATTACAAAAAATCAATAATTTAGCTAATGGGGCATGAGCATAAACCGCTTAGCCCGTCAGGGGTGAATGCACTTGGATTACCCAATTTTTACCTTTTTGACATACTCTATCAAAAAAATCGCTAATTTAGCTCATGGGCATAAACTGCTTAGCCTGTCAAGGGTGAATGCCCTTGGATTACCTGACAACTGATTTTTGCCTTTTTGGCATATGTTATAAAAAAAAAATCAATAATTTAGCTCATGGGCATGAGCATAAACTGCTTAGCCCGTCAGGGGTGACCCGGCAACTGGTTTGTGCGTATATTATCAAAAAACCAACAATTTTCCAATGATTCATCTCTAAAGTTGAAAAATTAATCCAATTCACAGTATGTCTAGTACTTGGTCCAGTTGGGTCTAAGTTACTTCTCTTTAATTAACATTTTTTTCCAAACATACATGCTTAAACCATACCAAGAGCACCCATAGTTTTTAGCTCTACAAGTAGAAGAATAAAAATTGGGTATTGAACCTAATTTGCAATTAAAGTTAAATTCCAAAGACAAATATGATACAAATAATGATGGGCTAACTTAAAAAGCTTAAAAAGAATCACCTTGGGTTGTCGATGGAGCAAATTGGGTTCGGTTTTTCTGACCTAACAAATTTTTTCTGATTTTGTCGACGTCGTTTTTCTTTTGGTGGTTTTATGGGAAAGACGCGCCGTGCTCGGATGCGTGTGTAATCTGAGAGTAATGAGGGAAGAGAAGGACTTATAATGGTTTCGGTCGGTTATTTTTGACCTTTAGAACCGGCGTCGTTTTACACTAAGAAAATTTTGTTAATGAACTGCTCTTTTTTTTTTTTCTTTTTTTTTTTTTTTTCTTAAAAAACTTCTATTTTTTATTTAAAAAAACTTAAACTCAAACATAATAATTCGTGTGTAAATAAGCTAATTATGTGAATATATATGTTTAACAAAAAAAAAATATGCGTATATATATATATATGAAAAAATATACTTATATAAACTTAAGATTAAGTTAATGAAATTAGTATTTTTTTTTTTAAATGAAATTAGTATATAAGTTCATAAGATATATTAAATTATTATTTTAAATCACTTATATATAGTTTTAAACAATACAAGATTAGTAAAACTAATTTTTATAATTTCATAAATGGAAATTGATATATGTAATTAACTTAAATAATATAATTTCAACTATAATTTAGTTATTAATAATTAGTATAAATTTGTAAAAGGGTAAAAAAAAACATTTAGTTTCGGTGGTTCTCTCCGATAAAGTCATACTAAATGGATGAGATAAAAAGCAATTTTGCACTTTCAATACTTAGTTCAGTCAAATTGTTAATTATAATCTCAACGCTATTCTAGCCAAGGCGTAGCCAAGGTATTTTGCTTGGGGGGCCAAATTATATATTCCTATGTTAAATTTATAAATATATGGTATACAAAATAATCAAATTTAAAATATAATAATATCATTTCTAAACTCAAATCAATGCATCTAAAACTAAAATTAAAAAATAAAATTAGCTAGGGAAAATATGAGATCATGACGAAAAGAACAAATTTGTAAAGAAAAAAACTCATAAGTTTGTGTTTCCAATGCATAAAATATACAAAGGAACACAATGCACTTTTTTTTTTTGGGGGTAACAATGCAGTGCACTTTTGGATGCAAGGAACACAATGCACTGCACTTTTATATACTTAAAGAAAAGAAAGGACACATGACATCTAGGCATTTGTTAGGCTTTGGTAAAAGTTTATGCTTTAATTGGGTGAGTCTACTTGATAAACTAACAGTGGGGCAAACTAACTAAAAGGGTCATCGTTTGATTTTAAAGGAAAGAATAGGCAAATTCACGTAGGCTAGGATCTATGAAATTTTTGTGGGAGCCAATCATTACAATTTTAAGAACCCAGCCTATTTTAATATATTATAAGGGATTTCAAAGTTTTTTTTTTTTGGTGGGGGGTGGGTGGAGTGGGAGGGAAATGGCCCCCCAACGTTACATGTGTCTCCGCCCCAGATTCTTGCAAAGCCAGTGTTCTTTTCTCCTGACTCTTATCTCTCATCTCTTTTGAGAAGTAAATAAGCATCACTTTTTTGAATTCGCCTCCCTCAAATTTGCTGATTCTTAAAACAAAACATGACCATGTCATAAATCAAAACCATAATAACCTAATGCAGCATTACTTGCAATAAAGCACCATGGATTTCCTACCTCCAAAAACCAATCTTCAGCTATGGTTAATTTATTGTTATTACATAGGTCTGTCATGCTTAAAAGCCTCCTGGATAGAAAATAAACTGCAACAAGACATATAACAAGGATATTTGATCTTTTTTTTTTCTTTTTCCTTTTTTTTTTTTTAATTCTTATACTACCTTTTTATCTAGTAAGTACAAACCGACTTCTGAAAGGGATGCATTTATTAGAGAAAAAGATAGTTTGATAATGTAATAAGCAATTAAAGCATTGTAGACTTGAGAATAGACATGAACTAGAAGATTTGCACCGTGGCAAATCAAAATTGTGTTGAAAAGGGCACCCAAACATGAGCTATAAGACGGGTGTAAGGCAAAATGTACCGTGTTTACAATCTTCCTGTGTCAACATCTGCATCTATTCTAACCATCTAATTACCATAATGAGTACAGAATATTGTTACAGCCTTCACAACAAGAAGTCAAGAACTCTTATGCAAGCACAAGCTGCAGATTCTGGCTTTCAAGTGCAACTTCATGTCACACTCTCTAGAAAGATTTACTGCCTTTCTTTCCCATTCCAGTCTCCACAAGAATCAGTGGACGAAGAGACGCTCCCTCTTGAAAAATTTACCACCTTTCTTTCCCATTACAATCCCCAATACACTAGATGGACGAAGAGACTTTGTATCTGGCCTCCATTGCAGCTCTTTAAAAACAGAGAACAAAGTTGAGAGTGAAGGAGAGATTTCACTATCCTTTATATTCTTACAGGATTCAACTCTAAGGCTTTCAAGCTCCTTCCAGGAAAGAATTACAGACTCCAGACCTTCGGTAGTTAGCAATGAGCATCCCTCTAAAGACAAGAACTCCACCCTCCTGTTAGAAAAACAAGATTCATTATTCTTACTATCGAAGAACACTTCATGCAGATATTTAATAAGTAATCTTAATAAATGTTCACCAGATAATTACACGTTATATTGGCAAGTCATAGGTCAGTAGAAGAAACTCTAAACATAGTTATTCCTATATTCAGTTGAGCCCATAGCAAAATTCACAACCTAACATCATTATTAGTGTAATTCAGCATGTTATCCATAAAATTGATTAGAAGCTAAAAGACACATGGATGTCATGGTTCAAATGGTTTGTGTAAACAAGTAACAACTTTACACAACATTACAAATGTGAATAAACACTATAAATACTAATATTTCAACCACTAGTATAAATTCATTTGCCTTGTAGCTTTATGTAGCAACAAAAGTAAACAGAGTAAAAGAACCCCCTTTTTTTAGAAGTAGAGTAAACCCATTACCTGCAACAACTAGCTAAGCTGAACATGTCATTATCCAATCCCCAACAATCCTGAAGTACCATCTCCCTCACAGCCCCACACACCATAAACATCGCTCCCACACTCTTCTTATCCCTTAAGTGACACTTGTGCAAATGCAACCGTTCAAGAGCCGGGCAACAACCCAAATAATCTTCCGGCCCAGGACTTGGATCAATCCTCTTACATGACTGAAACCTCAAAGTCTTCAAATTCTCACAATACGACAACCCTGCCAACCACCCATCATCCATCCTATGATCACAAATACTCAACTCCTCCAACATTTGACAACACTGCCCAATCGCCTTAATCCCATCAAAACTCCCCTCACAACCATAGAGCTCAAGCTTCACCAACCTCTTACACCCCTGAGCCAATATAGTCAATCCAATATCCGAAAACAACGACCCATAAAACCCATCCACATTCCCAACCAACCTCAACACTTGCAAATTAGTACACGCAGCAATGCCACGCAGAACATCATCATTACACATATGCAATTCCAACTCTTGTAATGTCATGCACTCCTCTGCCAAACTCAAAACCCCTAACTCACTAGCTCCTATAACCGAAACCTTACGCAAGTTAGGACAACCACAAGCAAGCATTTTCAACCCTCTATCAATAACCTCCACAGGAAACAAACTATCCTCACAAAGCTCATTCCATTTCGTCGAAAACCCAGATCCCAAATGCATCGAAAACACCCTATTCGTCAACAAAATCCCAGAATTCCGAGGAGAGAAGAAACACCCAGATACCAAATCCACATGGGTCAGATTTGGGAACCGAAAAACCAACCGACCCGATTCGAGAAAGTGCCAAGATAAGAGCTTTAGAGTCCGAACTAAACGGCCTTGGAGGTTAAGCCAGCGCTTGCAAACAAGGGAGATCGAGTTGTGATTGGAATCTGGGAGTTTGGAGAGAATTTGGAGCAGGGTTTGGTCGGAGAGTTTCCGGGTCGGGTCGGAGTCAGATCTCGGGTAATTGAAATTAGGATTTGGGAATTTGGGAAAATTGGAAATGGGGATTTGGGTTTTGGGGATTTTGGGAGATTTGGTGTTTTTGTTGTTGTTGTTGTTGTTGTTGTTTTTAGTGGTGGGAGTGATAGGAGAAGAGAGAGATTGGAGTTGCATGGTGAAGATAACATGCTTGAGAGGCTTAGTGTTTTTGAGCCACAGGTCTGACCAGCTTGGTGGTCGTTTTTTGGGGCTAGGGTTTTCAGGTTTCTCTGGTGCAAACGACATCCTTTTCTCAGATTTGAAACTCAAAAGACTACTTCTAACATTCTTTCCATTCCCTAAACTCTCTTGGATTTTCAAAGTCTCTGTGTGGGTTTACTAGTTTGAATGTGTGTGGATATTTTCTTGAAAATGTTTGGTTGAGTGAAACAGATTTTCTCTGGTCTATTCTTTCGTTTTCTGTGTGTGTGTGTGGTAAAGACTTTTCTGGTTATTAGGCCAACGGAAATGGCATTGATGGGGAAATGAGATTTGAACGTTTCCCAACAATCATTTTCTTGTTTGGGGCGCTTTTTTGTTGTTACCTCACAATTTGAATTTTGGGGGGACTAGTGGCTACGCCTACGTGGCGTTTTTTAAAAGTTACCGGGGCAAAAGGAGAGAGCCCAGGAAGGAAAAAATGATTTTTTGGGCCTGCTAAACAAATTATCAAAAGTAAAAAAATTTAAAATCATTTAATATGTATATTTAAATATATATTTTTAGTTTTTAAATAATATTATATATATTTTTATATATTTTTTATTTATATATATTTTTAAAAAATATAAACAATGTTGTTTCCAAACAGCCCCTATAATTTGAGAGGCATTTTTTTTTTTTTTTAAGATTATGAGAAACTGATATTTTGTTTGAATATTTTACTAAGCATGAAAAGGTAATAGAGGGGTACTCCTAACTTTTTTTTTTCTTTTTTTGAGAAAGAGGTTACTTCTAACTTTTTTTTTTTTTAAGGATAAAACTGTAGGAAGGTTACTTCTAATTTTGATTTATGTCTTTATGAGTGAAACATGATTTTTTTTTTTTAACCAAGTGAAACATTAATTAAAAAGCTTACTATGAGTGATTAGTTTGTTAAGGTATTATTTAATCTTAATCTTTTACTGTAAGTCTAAAGTTCTTACCAACCAACGAAAATGTCAATTTGTATCTATAAAAAAAATAATATAAAAAAAGTTCTTATTTTTATTTTGGTGCAAGTTTCTACTATAAAATGCTAATTTA
The DNA here is from genome assembly GCA_030445155.1 of Quercus variabilis. Classification (NCBI taxonomy): domain Eukaryota; kingdom Viridiplantae; phylum Streptophyta; class Magnoliopsida; order Fagales; family Fagaceae; genus Quercus; species Quercus variabilis. The sequence continues at coordinate 5,944,937 of CP129453.1, read as the reverse complement.
TATTTAATATCCAAGAGTTGTTTATAACTTTTTTAAAAAAAAAAATTCACTTCCTTTATAAGCAATTATAGTTTTACAGAACTCAATTAAAGTAAAAGATAGTGAGGTTTTTGTTAAAAATGGAAAAAAGTGAATATTTTGACTTGATGGAAGAAAAATATAAAGAACAATCATCGCAGGATGATCATTATAGGTTCAAATTATATTGTTTATAGTTTGTCAAAAAACAATTATATTGTTAATATTAAAATATATATATATATATATATATATATATATATATATATTAGTGTCAAAGTAGAGAAAGGAAAAAAAATGGTATATTTTTGTACGCACTCACAATATTTCAAATTACAAGGGTAACTTTTAAACTTTTACACCCTTTTTATCTCTCTCTCTCTCTCTCTCTCTCTCAATATTACTCATTTTGTAATTTCAAAATACTAAGATACCTATACTATTAGCTCTACTTCGGAGAGTAAAATGTCCTGAAAAAGACAATTTTTCTGTTTGGTACATGTGTTTAAACACATGTTTTCAGTTTTTAAATAACATTACACACAATTTCACACACTTTTTTACTCACGTATTTCTAAAAAATACAAACAACGTTACTAGAATAAAATTACCAAACAGCCCCAATTTCAAGAAACATGTTGAGAACACTCTCCCACTTATAAAGTATATTAAAGTGAGATCAAACATGTATTATTACCTACTTAGATTTACAAAATTTCCAACTCAAACAAGGTGTGTTCATTCAACTTAAACTCTCTACAAATTAGATAACTATCAGCAAAATATGCCAACAATGATGTGAAGTTTACATTACTAAATAAACATGAATCACGATTCTTTTCAATTAAGAACTTTCTAGAATACATGTACATGTATGTATGTAGAACATACATATGCGACGCAAATTTGCCTTAATTTATAATGTCAAATTATTTTGCTTTATGTCAGATTTTTTTACCAACTTTATAAGGTGTAAAGCCAATCTGACCAACTTTATAAAGTGTAAAGCCAATAAAGCTAACTTTTCTAATTTCATTTGTCACTTTAGTACTATTTTAGTCACCTTATCAATCTATATCAAATTTTTATTAGGTAAACCCCACAATAAATTATCCTCAAACAGCACTAACATTTCCCTTATTTATAATAGTTTCATTGTATCCGAGTTTAGCTGTTTGGGTGGTCCACTGCTGCCACTTTTTTTTTTTTTTTTCCATTGCTAAAGATGGTAAAGAGAGTGTCCCACCAAAATAGCCGTTAGATAGCCGTGCCATGATTCAAAACTAGACTTACAAGTGGGACAGTAACTTCGCTGATGAAGCAATTGATCGATAAACGAATAACCCAACCATAAACTTAAAGGCCCATTTGAGAGAGCGTAAAGCCAACCAACAAGATGATAAATTTTTCAATTACACATGACCGTAAATTCGTCGTAAGCAGTTTGAACCATTCCACCCTCATCATAAACACTGGATACATCACTTTGCTGTTGAGATTTTCTAGTGGTTTTCTCCTCCCATAGACAATACACTATTGCAGAAAGCATAATTGTACAGATTGTCATTTGGTCATCCATTGTCTAGTACCCTAACTTGCTGCTTCCATATTTGTTCAGAAGAGAGAGAGAGAGAGAGAGAGAGAGAGAGAGAGTAATCCTGATCTTCTACTCTTTGCATAACTTATTTGGTGTGAATTTTGAAAATCTAATAATTAAATTTTATATTCCTTATGTTCTTAACATGCATATCAAACTTTGTTCAAATCGGATGTTATTGATTATTCAATTAATAAACTTATTTTTTATACACAATTTTAGATCACAAAAATTTGAAATTTTAACATTTGTTTGATGACATAACAATTAATCTTTGATCTTCTTGAAACTTTGCAAACATGAAAGGATATAATCTGAACATACAATCCAACAGTTAGGTTTTCAAAATTCACACTCAATATAAAGATATATGAAGAGTTTGAATGGTTTCGCTCCTATGGACCTGAGTGTATGAAATCAAAGCAAATAAACAGCATTGTTGATATGCCAATTTATGACAGCAATCCTCAATAATTTTAGGGGCTATTAATGTCAGATAAGATCAAGCAGTACAAGTATAAAGCATGATTGGACTAAATATCCTTACAAGTGAATTAAGAATCAAATAAATAGGAGAGAAGGAAATTGAAATGGAGGTTTAGTTAAGTTAAAAAACAAGGAAAGAAAGACCTAAATATTTTATGCTTAGGTACTACCTCGATATTCAATAAGGGTACGTTTGGAACACTGAATGGGATTACAATAAGAATTGTAATATTTATTACTAGGAATAAAATGTGTTGTAATGTAATAACTAAACATATTCATTAGTTTGGTTGTGAGTTATAACATTAGAATGAAACTTAACATTTATTTTAGGAAATATCTTACTCATACAATTATATCTCCTTAAAAATTGTTATTTTTAAATTTAAGAGAGATATGTGTTATTTTTTATGATTTTTTTTTATTTTTATAATTGTTAGATGTATATGAAAAATTTGTTTATTTGAAAATATATTAAATTTTAAAATTATTACACTCATTAAGAAATAACTAATACAACATTTTAAAGAGGAATAGTTATTCTTCATTTTGAAGAATAGCAATTCATAAAGAATGACTATTTCTTATAATAAAAATATAACTAAACTAAATAATAACTAAACCATTACAACACCTATTACAGTCTACCAAACATGTCCTAAATATTTTATGCTTACAATAATTTTATCTAAAGTTGTATGTTGGAATTTAAATATTTTATGCTTACAATAATCTTATCTAAAGTTGTATGTTGGGATTTGTTGCGTAGGACACGGCATGATCAACGCAAGTGAATAACTTAGCAATAACAATGACCAACCGCTCTTCTTAGCTGGCCTTCATTGGAAACTATATATTGTTTTTCAAATTGCTGGAAAATCCTACACATTGACCTTTGATCTTCATAAAAAACAATATATAGTAGGTACTATATATTGTACCTACTACCTGCCTGGAGACTTTCTAAATAAAAATAAAAAATAAAAAATCTACGTTGTTAATTAATAATATTGCATCTAAAATAAAAGAATAAAGTTTAAGTACTACGTCTATATATATATATATAAAAGTTCATATCTAAGTATATAAAAGGTCTCAATTCAATTTTTACCTAAGACTCTTAAATGCATCAAGCTGGCCCTAGAGTGTTCAACTTCAACCCCTATCTCAAGAAGGCATATTATGTATCAAATGCATAAGGACTTGTTTGGTTTGAGAAAAAAATTGTGTGTATTTTGTATTTTTTTTAGTTTTTTATGGGACTCACCACCCAAAAAAAAAAACTTGTTTGACTTTGTATTTGTATTCAATTTTCATTTTTAGTATCCAAAAAAGTAAGATTTGAATACAAAAACTGAATACAACTTTTTGGTATTTTCATTTTCTTAAAAATGAATACAGTGGTATTTTCGTAAAAGAATTAAATTTATGGGTCCTACTATCATTGACTTGTCCACATCAAAGAACTCTCTCTCTCTCTCTCTCTCTCTCTCTCTCTCTCTCTCTCTCTCTCGTTGTCATAAAAAAAGTGAAGGGAAAGATAAATGAAAACAAAAAATGAGTACAAGATTTGAGTAGTACACAATTTGAGTACAAAAAATGAATATAACCTCAACAAAAACCAAACCTGCCCTAAGTCTTCCCTTTGACATGAGGGTGGACTCCACATTCATCAAAGCAGCGCCTAGGTTTGCATTAATTAAAGGAATTAAGGTTGTGTGTGACTTTAGCTTAAAAAGCCAGCTATTTTTACCATTTAGCTTATTTTGGCTACTATTCATAGGTCTCATTACACTTTTGATACTATTTACGAGTCTCACTGTACTTTTTCAACTACATTTTAGCTTTATTTACAGTACTTTCAGCAAAAAGTTTTTAGTTTCAGTTAAATAAGTCATTCCCAAAAGGACTCTTCAGTCAACTCAAGAGGCAAGGTGAGAGGCCAAGTCTCAGGATCCGAATCTTCTCCATTTCAAAGAGAAATGGAGAGTGTCCAGTTAATGGACATGATTAAATTGAAATACATCAAGGGTGTAAAAGCTGCCACGTCAATTAAAATTTAAACCACTTAACTTAGGAAAGCTCAATTGTGGTTAAGAAAAGGGTTAACTCAGCAAACCCATCTTATTCTTATCTGAGATTTGAAAATATCAAAATCACTCTTTGCTCTCTCTCAATCTCTCTTCTCCATTGCAGTCTCAACCTTGCTGTCGTCGCTGCCATAATCACCAACGTATGCCAAGCCACCGTTGTTTCTTCGACCATGTCTCACACTAGCCTAACATCACCGAACCCACTTCTCGGTAAATTTACTCAATCTTATTTCTTCTTATAAGCTCTGTTTGGTTGCTTGGAAAACAAAGGAAAATAAATTAGTATACTGCTATTTTTTTTTTTTTTCATCATGTTGAGTTTCGATTCTATTCTCTGAGTGCTTTTTATTTTTTTTATTTATCTTTTTTTTTTTTATATTTGGGTTTTGAGCTTTGGGATTGTTTGAAAACAAAACAGTTGGTGGGTGTTTAAGCTTTGCAGGGTTTATGGTTTGTTTTGATTTGAATCTGTTCCAAAAGGTATGAGATTTATAGGTTGTTTTGATGCCGCACCCAAGTTTCTTGAGACTAGGATGAAAATTTTGAAAAACGAAAACAACAAGCAAAGCTAATACTGGAAGGGCGTGGGAGGAAATAGAATTAATGATCAAAATACAAGCTTGCTATTTTACTTAATCATAATTGTTCACTCAATTAATTTTTAAGTATCTTGTTGAAATGTAGAATTATCATTTAATTTTTAGTGCTGACAAGGAAACTTGTTCACCCAATTCTGCAATTAGTACTAATAAATCTACAAAGAATTATCAGCAGTGCTTTGAAGAATTATCAGCTAGCTACTACCGTCATGCTTCACTAAAAATTATCATTAACAATACTTTTAAGTATCTTGCTGAAATTTGTCCCTGACATTACTTGTTATCAGTAGTGCTTTGTAGAATTATCATTTAATTTTTTATCACATCAGTATTGCATCTTGGCATGCTTGAATTCACTCCTACATTATATCATATGCTTTATGTATCATAGCTATTTATCATGGTTGAGTATGCGAATCACTTATAGTTTGTTATAGTGTATTTGCTATATGTGTAGAACTTTCATTTGATGGTATGTATTTTTGTCATAATGCATTTGATTTTTATTTTTATAGAAAATGAGTTGAAGCAGCTAGCAGCCATCTACTAAAAAGTCTAAAGAGAAGGGTATCTATACAAAAGTCTATAGAGAAGGTTATAGTTGTTCAAGAAGTCAAGCGCAAGATATATGCAAAGCTTCACAGCTTCACGTACCAAATTTTACACACTTGATATCAAGAAAAGGTTTTGAAGTATTCCATGACCGTTTGAAGACAACGTATTGTGTTTTTAATTGTTCACTTTATTATGAAAGGTTTTAGGGAATGTCTTGTGACCGTTTCTTTGTTTCCTTGTCATGCTACTGATCGCAGAATTAGGTGTGTAAATTTTCCTTTGTAGGAATGAAATGCACATAATTATATTTTGATGATGAACTGCTAAAGATAACATTTAGCCTATGGCTAGATTTATGTTTACTGGTTATTGGCTGTTGATATACACTGGCTTTTTAGGGTGTGGCAGATGAATTTTTGATTTTCAAAAATCTGAGTTGTTGGGATTCTTGAGAACCCTTTTGTGGTTGGTATTTGAAGCTCTTATAGGAAAAATAATTGAATTTCCTGACTGTTTTTTGTGGCTCTTTTTGAAGATTGGTTCTTGTATTGGCCTTTTGGTTATCCATTTGGAAAGTCTGCATAATTTTTTGGACAGGTTTTGTTATTGGTTTCTCTATAATTCTGAAGGATTGAGATTTGTTAATATTGCTTGTAGGTTTCATTGATCCTAATCATTAGTAATTTGGAAGGGCCTTTGGAGCTATGATACATCCCAAAGCTTTGATACAAAAAGAACTTACATAACAAAGAAGCATCATACATTCGTACCAAGAGATGGGGCAAGATGTTTAACACGAGGCAAGTCGAAGTGATCAAGCTAAGATTGAAAATTGTAGACTTTGGATGGAATGTATAATCAAGAAGCAAGAGGTGGAATGTATAGTCAAGCAATACGCACACCAATTGTAGAAGTTTCATGTTATTATAATCCTATAATCAAAGTGTTTATTTCAGTGGAATTCTTGTTATGTGATCAAAGTGTACATTTTAATAAAATTTGTTCATTTTTTTATTAAATTCTCTTATTATCTATTCTGTTGGATTGAATTTTGATTGTAATGCCAAGTAACTGATAAGGGTGCAACCCAAGTACATAAATTAGTTGAGCAATGTAAAAGAAAGTGGGAAACTGATCCATTCCTAATATCATAACAATTATGCAGAAAACAACAACTCCTGCAAAAAGTTGGTTCCAAAGTACTGAGGCCTGACGTACATATATCCCATTCTACAATAGATTTATGCAACTAGGCTGGTAAACAGGGATACCCAAAATCACATTATGTTCTTAGTTCAATGAAATACTGAATTATTAAATAAATAAATTCTAATTGCTTTTTGCCCAAACCAAAGGAAATTACATCAGAGTATATATTCACACAGTATATGGAAATATTCAAAGAACTAATAAAATTTATTCATTTTTTATTATATTCCTTTCTTGTCTACTCTGTTGGATCAAATTTCATGCAACATCAAAATTGATCAATTTGAAGCAATTGCTCAAGTTGTCCTACAAGCTAAGAATACATCAAATCTAAATCTTAACTAAAACTGAAAATTAGCCTTGCTAGCTTCAAAATACGTTGTCTTCAATCGGTCATGGAATACTTCAAAACCTTTTCTTGATATCAAGTGTGTAAAATTTGGTACGTGAAGCTGTGAAGCTTTGCATATATCTTGCGCTTGACTTCTTGAACAACTATAACCTTCTCTACAGACTTTTGTACAGAAACCCTTCTCTTCAGACTTTTTAGTAGATGGCTGCTAGCTACTTCAACTCATTTTCTATAAAAATAAAAATCAAATGCATTATGACAAAAATACATACCATCAAATGAAAGTTCTACACATATAGCAAATACACTATAACAAACTATAAGTGATTCGCATACTCAACCATGATAAATAGCTATGATACATACAGCATATGATATAATGTAGGAGTAAGTTCAAGCATGCCAAGATACAATACTGATGTGATAAAATATTAAATGATAATTCTACAAAGTTCTACTAATAACAAGTAATGTCAGGGACAAATTTCAGCAAGATACTTAAAAGTATTGTTAACGATAATTTTTAGTGAAGTATGACAGTAACAGCTAGCTGATAATTCTACAAAGCACTATTGATAATTCTTTGTAGAGTTATCAATACTGATTGCAAAATTGGGTGAACAAGTTTCCTTGTCAGCACTAAAAATTAAATGATAACTCTACAAATTTCAACAAGATACTTAAAAATTAATCGAGTGAACAATTATGATTAAGTAAAACAGCAAGCTTGTATTTTGATCATTAATTCTATTTCCTCCCATGCCCTTCCAGTATTAGCTTTGCTTGTTGTTTTCGTTTTTCAAATTTTTCACCCTAGTCTCAAGAAACTTTGGTGTGGTATCAAAACAACCCAAAAATCTAATACCTTTTGGAACAGATTCAGATCAAAACAAACCATAAACCCTGCAAAACTTACACACCCACCAACTGTTTTGTTTACAAACAATCCCAAAGCTCAAAACCCAAATATAAAAAATAAATAAATAAATAAATAAAATAAAAAGCACTCAGAGAATAGAATCGAAACTCAACATGACGAAATCAAAAAAAAAAAAAAATAGCAGTATACTAATTTATTTTCCTTTGTTTTCCAAGCAACCAAACAGAGCTTATAAAGAAGAAATAAGATTGAGTAAATTTACCGAGAAGTGGGTTCAGTGATGTTAGGCTAGTGTGAGACGTGGTCGAAGAAACAACGGTGGCTTGGCATACGTTGGTGATTGTGGCAGCAGCGACGGCAAGGTTGAGCGAGACTGCAATGGAGAAGAGAGATTGAGAGAGAGCAAAGAGTGATTTTGATATTTTCGAATCTCAGATAAGAATAAGATGGGTTTGCTGAGTTAACCCTTTTCTTAACCACAATTGAGCTTTCCTGAGTTAAGTGGTTTAAATTTTAATTAACATGGCGGCTTTTACACCCTTGATGTATTTCAATTTAATCCTGTCTATTAACTGGACACTCTCCATTTCTCTTTGAAATGGAGAGGATCCCGATCCGTCATCTGCTATTGGGCATTGAATTCAGTATAATGTACGGGCTCATATCACCAATAATATTTATTCCCTTTAATATGTTCTAAGGTTTAGCGCTAAGCTGTGCCTGTGTACAACAATGGCTAGCGAGAAGGCACTTCATTCCAACTTTCTTGCTTATAATTATCATGTCATCCTTCTTGTCAGCAACTTCAGAAGACACGCTTAAGCGAGGCGATGTTGTTAATTCCTCCTAGTACCTTGTTTCTGCCAAACGAAAGTTCACCTTGGGATTCTTCAACCCCACTTATGATCAGGACAGCAGCAAAAACTACTTGGGCATTTGGTACACAAATTTTAGGGGCAACCACTCAGTATGGATCGCCAACCGAGACGGACCTATTTCAAATAGTTCAAGACTGTTTCTTACCCTTGATCATCTGGGAAAGTTGATGATTAATTCCACTGGATTTGGAGGCGACCCTTTTGTAATATATTCTCGTGGAGGTGAAACTCAAAACATAAGTACCGTTACTCTAGCAGATACTGGCAACTTAGTAGTAAGAGAAGTGAACTCTGATGGCTCTATTGGAAGTTCGTTGTGGGAAAGCTTTGATCACCCCACTGACACACTTCTGCCTGGGATGAAATTAGGTGTCAATCACAAAACTGGGCGTAATTGGTCTCTTACTTCATGGTTGACACAATCCGATCCAGCATCAGGACCCTTCACACTTGAGTGGGAAGCCAAGACGAGCCGGTTGGTTATCTAGCGGCGAGGGGTACCTTACTGGAGTACTCGTCTCATGCAAGCCAATTGGTTATCAAGCTCGGGGCATATAGACATAGTCTTCTACCTAGAATATCTTGCCTTCAATAGAGGTCATAAATACATTATCAATAATTTTACCGACGCGGACGGGGATTACTTCATGTATTCTGCTGATGCTAAAGAAGAATTATATTTAGACCCAGAAGAACGAGGAAAATGGTCATGGCGGTTAGATTGCATGGGCCAAATGTTTGAATGGGATATAGCAATGATGACGATGGATTTCTGTTATGGTTACGGTAAGAAAAAAGAAGGATGCGAGGAATGGGCTCAACCAAACTGCAGGAGTTATAACCAAACGTTTGGCTTTATGTCTGGATTCTTTAAAAATATGGGTCCTGATCGTCTACAAGATAATGCGGAGCACGGTGTTTATGATAACAGTACAACCATTGGTCCTGCTGATTGTAGAGCTCTTTGCTGGAATAACTGTGATTGTCTGGGCTATAATGGAGACGGAGTAACTGGATGCCTGTATTGGGAAGGAAATTTAACGTTCGTTCTTAATGATGGAGTTTCTCGTACAGCTTTAAAATATGTTCTAACGAAAGAAGATCCTTCAAATAAAGGTTAGAGTACGAAATGATGCTTTTCGTGAAACTACAATTATCTTAGTTATATCCTATAATGTTTGTATAGTCATATTTTAATTGCTATAGTCGTCAACTACCTCTAGCTTAGGTGTTTTTAGTTTAGATGGAATAAACGTGCTTAAACTAGGACATTCCTTCACCGTTATTTTTTCCAGCGATGGCCACTCTAAAGCATTGGCTTCATTGCAAAAGCACTTCAGATTTGGTAAGCCCCAAAGCAGGATTGAGTTCACTTTGTAGAACAGAACATCCTTTTCTTCCTCTTCTTCTCCTGCTCTTGCAAGGATTTCTTCAATTTTTCCATAGCGAATAACTCTTATGTCCTTTAACATCACAAGCAATTTTGCTATGGATGGCGAGAACAAATATGTTAGACCATTGCATTCCCTTATACCAAAAAAAAAAAAAAAAAAACACCATTAGTCCAAACAAATTTGTGTTAAAAGGCCAAAATGTATACATTTCTTTGTCTTTAGCAAGGTTTTTAAACCTGGACCGGATCGTATAGTCTGACTAGGTTAACCGTAAACCTCTCACAATCACAGTTCTTTTAATCTTAAAAACCGATCTATGCTAAAAAAGCAAAGAACCGTTCGAACCGCAGTCTAACCGCACAGTTTTGAGAACCGTGATCAGACCACTTTACATGGTTTCCTACTCCCCTTTGAATTTGAACCTCAAAAAAAAAAAAAAAAAAAAAAAAAAAAAAAAAAAAAAAGGCGATGGTGGTCCATTTGTTGTCACTGCTGGAAGCCTAGGCTTGATATCTCGTTCTGCCAAAAGCTCCACCATCATTAGATCTTGTTCTACCGTCTCTGGATCTTACTGTTGAGTGTTTGGTGATTTGGTCGGAGGGAGGATGGATCTATTTTGGTGAAGATAGATTACAGGAATAGAGAATGAGATAGGGAGAGTGAGAGCATCCGTAGCAGCTGTTGCAAAAATTATGTCATTTTGCCACACCAAAAGCCTACTTTATTATTTTATCACATCATTTTACAATATTTCATTTATCAGATGTTTTATCATTCAATTCTATACATTAAAATAATATTTACTGCACATTAAAATAATATATTATCTACTCTCGATTATCATCAACAACAGCAACAACATCAACGCTAATCAACAACAACAACAACATCAATAGCAACAACACCAACAAATTCCAAATCCAAAAACCTCAACAAAAGAGGGGGAAAAAAAAACCATCACAACAACCATCACAACATAGCAGCAACAACCACTTCCACCGTTGCCCCACCATCCACAACCACAAACTATGGCAAGAAGAAGAAGGACACAATCCAAGCCCCAACAACCTTCCTCTTCCACCACTTCTCAACCGGCAACCACCAACCACAACCAAGAAAAAAAAAACCCCACAATCCAGCCACCACCAACCTTCCTCTTCCACCTCTCAACCACAACCACAACCACAAACACAACACAGTCACCATGACTCACCTCTCATCAAAATCAAGCCATCGAAGCTTCACCCAGAACCTCAATCCAAATCAAAACCCAATCCCAGACGCGATCCATGATTCGGCCGCAACCCACAACCTCAACCTAATCACCTGAATCAGCCCATCGAAGCCATAACCCACAACTTCAACCTAACCCATCGAAGCCACCTGACTCACCACCCACAACCTCAACCCAAATCAAAACCGGTGAAGGAGATTTTATAGATCAGTGATGTTGGAATTTGTGAGATGGTAGAGAGGAAATCGGAGGTGGCTCATGATGCATGAATGGGAAGAGAATAGAGCAAAAGGGAAGAGGGAAGAAGAAAGAGTATGGGAGAGTGGAGATGGAGGCGGTGAATAGCTGAAGGAGAAGAAGAAATAAATAATTGGGATGAAAGAGAAAGAGGAATAAAAAAATAATAAAATCATATGCCACAAATGTCTATACCGTGCCAAATATGTGAGGATACTGTAGCATGTTGCAAAAATTATGAGATTTGGAACATCTGATATTTGGTATTTTTTGGTGTTTGGTGTGCTAAATGTGCCAAATGCAAATATTTGGCACATTTAGCACATCTACTGTGGATGCTCTGAGAGAAGAAAAGAAAGAAGATGAAGACACTTAAGAGAGGGAGGTGGGATCTGACGCTTTATTGGGGAGAGGGTGACATGACAAGTGAGACAGTTGCTTGAGGAAGTATAGTTTTTTTAATTAAATAAGATAATACGTGTGGAGTGTGGCTATAGATTTTTTTTTCCTTGTCTTTATTACCGTTTGAAACTCTAGGTGAGTAGGTTCAAATTAAAACTTTTACAAGTCCAGGGTCTAGAGGTATAGTATTTTGTATTTAAAATAAGCGAGATGCTACGTTTACAACATTTTTACAACAAATTACAGGTGGTTAGTTGTTATTTGTTTAAATTTGAAATTAACACTAAGATTATTTTTTTGCCCCAACAATAACAACCTGACACTTAGAATTTGTTGTAAAAATGTTATAGACATATCATTTCTCTTAAAATAATTATTTAAGATGAGACAAGACATTTGTGGTTGGGGCTTTTTTAATTTCGTTTGAAAGTTTAAATAGGATACAGTAATCCAAACATTTGAAGTTACTTTTTGATTTGTATTGGTATACTGAAAAATTGTTATGCGGTACAAATTTGGTAAAGTATTTGAAATAGAAGAATGTTTAATTATTTTTGTCTAAATTTGTAAACTAATATCACCTTATCTTTAATTAAGATATACTTGAACCTCTTTAAATATTATTTTTGACAAGATTGTTAATTTTTATATTTTTTTTATATTAATTAATTATTAAATTAATTATGACGTCGTCACGGTTCGACTTCAGTTCAATCTCAAAAACCTTGAACATCTTCCTTTTATGGTTCAATGAACGATCCGAGTCTGAAAACCTTGGTCTTTAGGTTAGTTGCAAATTAATCTTTTCATTGTTTTGAGGTTTCCATATTCATAAGTGAAACTTACCTCCGTTCAATTTCAGTGCAAGAAGTTTGCGGGGTGCATCTTTGGCGACACCTTTATAATAAATAAATATATAATATATTGATAAAATAGTAATTTGGACATCATTTAAAAAAAAAATGGTATATTACAATTGAATAAATTCTATTTCACTTTCCCACATACTCACTAACTAAACAGTTTAGAACCACTACCTTTTGTCACAATTGCTAGTGCCCGCCTCTTTTAGTGTCCCTCCCTCCTCTCCCACAACATTCACCCCATCGCCATATTAATGTTCTGTTTATTTCAGAGTATAGCATTTTACTCTAAAACATTTGCAAGTGTTGTGATCTAAACATTGCCGAAGAAACCCATTGTGAATGATCAACTAGCTTGAGGAAAGCCAAAGATTTTTCACTTTCTTAGGTTTTAGATTATTGGCCAAATTCAGTTGTTATGATGATTGTAATGTAATCATGTTTGGTTTGTATTAAATTTAAGTCAAGAAGCATATTGAAGATTTCAAGCTTCTAAAGATTTGTTAGAGCAAAAATTTTCTCACTTGAGCAAGCTTAGAATAGAGAGTTCAGTAGACCTTTGCTTAATTCTCACTTGAGTTAAATTTTTGCCATGCCGCCTGTTTAAATTAAATTTCCCTATATAAACCAACCCTTATTACATGGAGAGACAGACATTGCTATACATGAGCAAATTTAAGAGCCAAACTTCCTTGAGCCAAAGAGGTCCAAATTCCTCCCCTTTTACTGTTTCTCTTGGTGTTCAGAATTACCTTCTGAGAATTTCTTGCCTTGAGCCTGAACTGTTAATTCTTTGCAACTTAGTCCTTTGACAATTAGTCGCTGTTGATTATTAGAATTCCACGATATTGCTGATGAGGTTCGTTTATAGAGAAAGTTCATGTGGAGGAACTTCAACATTCTAGGGCCACCACGGTGGAAAGGCTAGTGATTCATTTGCTAATGTTATATACAGAGTCTAGTTTCAACATTATACCTGTTGCTTCTAATGAATTTTGTAACAAAATCTTGGAATCTTCTGTAACCCTTTGATCATTTTTTTCCTTTTACATGAACAATGACTATAACTTTTGTCCAATCAAACTGAAAGGCGATACATAAGACTTGATCTTTTACCATGATCATGAAAGGAAACTAAATATGATTGTATTTTTACCTATAAATTGTTGCTATAGGCAAATCGAATGCAGAAGGAAATAAGAAATGGATTGCACCAGTTATCGTAACTGCTATACTTGTGCTTTTCTTGGGCACTTTTTGCTGTTTATGGAGGATATATCGACTACGAGGTATATAATCACAAATAATTATTTATTATTATTTTTGCATTGTGTTCAAAACCTGATGGACAATTTTATGAATGACTTGTATACTTTGGTATTACAAAACAAAAACAGGTGACGTTCAAAGAAGGGAAAAGAAGCACCTACTTGAGTTCACAACACCTGATAGATTATTAGATGCAGATGAGCTTGAAAACGACGGAAGTGCAAGACATAACATAAAAGTGTTCAGCTTTGCATCTATTGCAGCAGCTACAAATAACTTCTCACCAGAAACTAAGCTAGGAGAAGGTGGTTTTGGACCAGTTTATAAGGTATGTTTTCAAAAGAAATTTTTTTTTTTTAAAAAAAAAAAATCTTAAGATGTTTATTAGCTTATGATTGACAATGTTGAATACATCGCTGTTGTATAAATTGAAGGGAGTATTACATGAGAAGCGAGAAATAGCAGTAAAACGGCTGTCAAGAAATTCAGGACAAGGATTGGTGGAATTCAAAAATGAGCTTATACTTATAGCTAAACTCCAACACATGAATCTTATTAGACTCCTTGGATGTTGCTTTCAAGGAGAGGAAAAGATGTTGATTTATGAGTACATGCCGAACAAAAGTTTGGATTCCTTTCTCTTCGGTTAGCAATACTCTCACTTTATTCTTATGTAATTTTACATAGTATGTATTGAATAAATTATCAATTTATTTATGAGTATAATGAAATCATCATACTTCATTATTCCTTGTAAGACAGATCCAACTAAAAATTATCTATTGGATTGGAAAAAACGAGTCAATATCATTGAAGGGATTGCTCAAGGACTACTTTACCTTCACAAATACTCAAGGTTAAAAGTAATACATAGAGATTTGAAAGCTAGTAACATTTTGCTAGATGAAAACATGTGTGCCAAAATATCTGATTTTGGAATGGCAAGAATTTTCAAGCGTGATGGTCTGGGAGCAAATACTAATAGAATTGTCGGGAAATAGTAAGTTAAAACATACTTATTTTGGTAGTTAGATGAATTAGTTTTTCTTCCAACTCCAATGATCCAACTAAGTACTAAAAGGTTATCATTGGTGTTTATCTCAGTGGTTACATGTCTCCTGAGTATGCCATGAGGGGCAATTTTTCTGAAAAATCTGATGTTTTTAGCTTTGGAGTTTTAATGCTTGAAACTGTGAGTGGTAGGAGGAACAATAGCTTCTATCATGTCAATGGCCCACTGAACCTTGTAGGATATGTAAGTTTTTGAAACTTATTACAACTTTGGCTATCTTCTTCACCAATTATTTCTTTACAAAATCTTAATACAAATGATGCCTATTTAAGGCATGGGAGTTGTGGCAAAGAGATGCTGCGCCAGACCTAATGGATCCAACTTTAAAAGATTCATGTCCCACGCACCAATTGATTAGATTCATTCATGTGGCTCTCTCATGTTTAGAAGATAGTGCGGCGGACAGACCAACAATTCCAGAAGCTATTTCTATGCTTAAAGATGAAACTGCGCCACTTCCTATGATTAAAAAACCAGCATTTTTAACAGGGAGAAGTGTTAGTAACGAAGATTTACAGAAAAAAGAGTCAGAAAACTATACAGTGAATGGCTTGTCCATTTCCACCATGGATGCAAGATAGAGGTATGACTTTCCATGACTATGCATTTCTATCTATAGAGTTACATATTTTTATCCCTTTTAAAATATGATAAAAATTAAAGGAATGAAATATTATAAACAAATTCAAAGGAAATGCAAACCAGTCCTTACATTCCCCCTTGATTTGTGAGTTAAGTCGATTTGGAATTCATGTTTTACACTTGTTATAAGCACACATGATGGAGCAAGAAACTGTATAAGTAATACAAACTGTTGTGTCATTAAAGTGATGGAGATGAAGGATATATAAATCATAAAAGGGGAAGAGACTAAGACTTGAGAGAGAGTTTCTAGATGGTTTTTTGTTGTTAGGTTGGGATGGCTTGGGTTGGGTAAAGGGCAAGTTTATTTAAACCCGTTCCCGACATGATTTTAATGTCCCTAGAGAATGTATTTGGTATCAAATGATACCACGTAAGTGGTATCAAAATCCAATAAATAAGAAACATGTCTGTAAAAAATAACTACCCACTAACAAATAAAAAACATGTATTAGTAGGCAATTATTTTTGCACACTATATTTCTCGTTTGTTGAATTTTGATATGGATGACGTCATGGTATCATTTGATACAAAAATACTTTTTTCCCGGCATACTCAACTTAATGGCAGGTTTTCTTTCCTTGCCCTGTTGAATTACAAGTATCAAACCCTACCCAATTTTTATTTTATTTTATTTTTTTATAGCAGAAAGTGAGTGTTAGAAAATGAACACATAGTGACACATGGTGTTAATGGAAAGTGAATAAGAGGAGCGTGAGACAATCGGCACAGAAATTTGAGGAGAAACATGAGAAGTTGTTCCCGTGGCAGTAGAATTCAAGCTAGTTGTTAGAAGGGGTTGTGAAATTTTTTATTAGGATGTCTGGGTAAAGTTACTAAAGACTATTTGTATTTGATATGGAGGAAAATAGTTCTGCCAGACTGGTTGGTAGGATGTTCTTATGCAAAGGGGAAAACTGAAAAGGGTGAGGATTGGGGGCACTGGATCTTATTCTCACTTGGAAAGTGAAAATAGTCCTAAATAAAAGGTAATGGTAGTCTGAAATGAAGATGAAAGGTTATGGAGAAGAGTAATGGTGATGAGCAGAACTACAGGATCAATAAGAATGGTTGAGGCAGCTTCTTATCCAATGGTGGAAGGAATGAAAAAGTGCATGTCCCAAAAAGATGCACTTAAATAAGCTGAGGGAAAATGTTAAAAGAATGTCCTAAGAGTATTAGTTTAAAAACTATTTTTAGAAACATTTTATATAAAAAATGAAAAAGTAATTAATTTTGTTATCAGCTTTATATTTTATATTTTCAATGAAAATAATGTCAAAATTTTACTAATATAGTTTATTAACAATTGACTATTCAATAATGGGTTTTACAAACGTACTCAAATTAGCATTTCTTTTCATGCTCATAATGCTCACCCCTGATACAAAACACATAACAATGTATATGCTTAATTTATTTGACATTTATTGCATTTTGGGTGTTTAATACAGTTGATGTAATTAATAAAATTTTGGTGTTAATGCAGTCAAAGAAATCAAAACGTAGGCTCAGACAACCTGGTTTGTCCCTGTAGCTTATGCCAAAGTGATGAAGAAACTCAGTTTTTGTGGTTGAAACATTGGGATTCCACGTTAGGTGCCCAGTCTTCTACTTTTTCATACTCTCCTCCTACTGCTTCCATTTCAGTTCCTCAGTAAAGCAGGTTGTAGAGCAGGATTTTTGTAGCTGGTTTTTTACAACAATTGGTAAATACAATTTAAGGCTATGGCTTAGCCAAATGATTCTTAATAAGTCTCAGATTGCTGTGGAAAACTAAAACCAACTCTTCCGTGGGCTTACTGTGGTTTTAGCTGCAGCTGGCTTGTGTTTAATGGGATTCTTTCATTTGAATTTTTGGCAGTTGCTAATAATAGATTAGGAAATTTTATTCTATATAAAGACAAAATAAGGCTTTATGTTTACCGACTGCATGTGATCTTAAATAATACAATTAAAGTGTCAAGAGTCTTGTAACTCAATTGATTGATACATTTTAATGTTTTCAATAAAGACATTTAAGATTTATCTATAAAATAAAATAAAAATTACTGGAGAAATTCAGGGTTTAAATTGCATCTCCCCTATTGTAATTATCGAATAAAAAAGGGGTTAAAAATGCAATTATTTTAAATACTGGTAGTGTTTTTGTGCAAGGAATTTGCAGTAGTTATTTGACATTGTTTATGATCTCGTGGAGCACTACTGTAATTAAAATTGAAGTAGTGTCCTTCAGTCAGTTAAAATGCTTTATGATAATTTATGTTACCATAAATCAAATCCATCTGAAAATTAAAATTAAGGGAATTTTTCCTTGTCAAATAGAACAAACAGAAAAAATAAATAAAAGAGATATTTCTTTTCGATTTTCAGATTCAAATAGAACATGAACAAGAATGATAAGCTGTGAATTCCAAGGTATGAATTGTTTAACATTCCTAATCTACTTCTAATAGTTTTGGTTACACTACCACCTCATTCTATACATGATTTTCTTTTCCTACTGGAAAATTTCAGTCACGAAATAATGAGTTAATAATAGTGTTGGTACTTGGTACAAGATTCGTTGCCATCGTACCATGGACTGTAATTGCACTATGTCACGCACCCAATATTGGTCCGAGTATAATTCATGTATTCCACCTAAGAATTCTTTTAATAAGACAGAAAACCAAACAAAAAAAAAAAAAAAAATCCTCCAAAAGGAGAAGATGAACTATGTATAACACAACTTTTACCTTCCTCCATACTTCATAGGCATTCACTTGGGTGTGTAGTATGACGTAGAGTCACCATAACTTACTTTGGATATAGCTGAGGAGTGCCACACCCCATTAATGGTCTGAATTTATGTGTTCCAATTACAAATTAAATATTTACATAAAAGTGTAAAAGATAAAACAATCCCACAAGGGAGAAGATGATTGATATATATAACCCAGCATGATTTACCTTCATCATTTAATTGAGGAAACCCTAAGCTAATCTGATATTTGTTATTGAAATTCAAATCACCCTATTTATCACGTCAAAAATACTTCTGGAAAGAAAAAAAGAAAGCCAACACAAATCAAACAATAATCCCAAAATTATGGGACATCAGACTTAACTAGTAACTACCGTAATCAACCATTAATTATTGAATTTATTTATTTATTTATACAAGATAGAAATTTACTCTAGCCTTAGACAACATGCTTATGCAAGGCAATAATCTTAATTCCTCACAGTACCTCATTTCTGCCAAACGAAAGTTCACCAAGACAGATCTATTTCAAAATTATTCAAGAGGGTTTCTTACCCTCGACCACCAGGGAAAGTTGATGATCAAGTACAATGGTGGAGGTGATCCTATTGTAACATATTCTGATGGAGGTGAAACTGAAAACACAAGAGTTTCTCAACTAACTAAATAGTAAGACAAACTCCAAATCCAATGGCTCTATTGGAAGGTGGTTGTGAGAAAGCTTTGATCATCCCACTGACACACTTCTGCCTGAGATGAAATTAGGTGTCAATCGGTCTCTTACTTCATGGTTGGCACTAGATGATCCAGCATCAGGAGCCTTCTCACGCTTGAGTGGGAACCCAAGACAAACTGATTGATTATCAAGCCGCGAGAGGTGCTTTATTGAAGTAGTCATCTCATACAAGATGATTGGTTATCCAGCTTGAAGCAAACAGTATTCTACTTTGAATATCTTGAATTCAATATAGAATTTTTTTCGTCCTCAAATGAAAGTTACCAGTTTACTATCAAGAAAATCTGTTTTACAACTACACCAGCCTATGCCCACTTTAATGAAATCATATTATTTAAGTGATCTAGAATCTAAAGCTCCTGTGGACTAGAGTGTATGAGATCAGAGCAGATAAACAGCATCATTGATATACCAATTTATGACAGCAATCCTCAATAATGTCAGAATATCAAGCAGGACAAGTATAAAGCACGATTGGACTAGATATCCTTACAAGTGAATTAAGAATCAAATAAATAGTAGATAAGGAAATTGATATGGAGGTTTAGTTAATTTAAAAAACAAGGAAAGAAAGATCTAAAGATTGGATCTCAAGAAAGTTGTGGGTTGGAATTTGTTATGTAGGACTAGGCATGAGCAACGCAAGTGAATAACTGAGCAATAAGAATGACCAAGCTGGCCTTTATTGGAAAGTTCAAACTATGTTTCTCAAATTGCAAGAAAACCTTCCACGTTGAATTATTTTCCAGCTTGATACCAAGGGCAACCAATGCTCTATATAATAATAGCTTGACCCATAAATAAATAAGATGTAGAGTTCAGTTAGTAGTGCCATAGTATGTGTCAGGCCCAAAATCCTCAATAAAAAGCGTGAATTTACAAAATAACAGAGGTAGAGAGAGATTTTGGTACATGGTTAGTATTCCATGAACAATAACTTCATACAAAATTAAGAGAATTCTAAGGCCTGCCATCGTACAAAATTAAGTCTCCACTACATTCATCGCATAAGTTATCTACAAGCAACATTATCATCTACCGAAGCTTTTACCTGAACATGGAAATAGATGATCAAGAACGCGGAGCTGCCATTTGCTGCTTCTTTATCCTCTCCCCTTGTTTTACCATGCTGTAGAAAAAGCATCACAAGGAATATAAGATTTAATATCTGAATTTTGTTGAACACTCTTTAGTCCAACTCATGACTGCCACCAAGAACTAAAACTACATGGAACAAGGCAATATAACCACCTATGAAGCACGGGTGTGTTTCTGGATTTGGGTGCGGGTGCAAGACTCATCAATTTTTGAAAAAGTAGGGTGCGGGTGCAGCGATTAAAAAATTATTAAAATTATTTTTATATAGTAAATTTAATATTTTTAATATAAAAAAAATTCAAATAAAGGGTAGAGTTTATTATTAAAAAACAATTATTTATGATTTGTTTTTAATAAAATCAATATTTTTGGTAATTGTAAACAAAAAACCACCTTTCAAGAAGGTTCATTTACTCATTTTCCAATTCCCAAGCCCACCACATGAAACAATTGACTTTCCCACCTATTTAATTTATATTCTTTTATTATATACATTTATTCTTCTTCCAACCATTTTTTTTGTGTCTTCTCATCTTTTTTTGATAGGTAATCAGAGAAACTATTATTAATGAGAAAAAATGAAGAGTACAAGTTGTTCATGGTGATGAACAACAAGAAACAGAAGAAACAAACAGCAAAACAAAAGAAAGAATCCACATTAAACAAACGAGCCCACTCAAAAAGACTGCGCTAACTTAAAACCTTTAACTCATCCAACGTCTTCTCCATGTTCTCGAAGGAGCGACAATTTCTTTCCAACCAAACAATCCACATTAAGCACCCTGGAATCAAATTCCAAATATTCGAGTTATGCTTCCCAAGCCACTGATGCCAGCAAGATAACAATCCTGCCACCGATCTTGGCATAACCCAATGAATACCAAAAGCCTGAAGCATGAAGGACCATAAGGTATGCGTAATAGGACAATGAATCAGAAGATGGTCAACCGACTCCCCCATCACCACAACACATACAACACCAATTTACCAAAAGGCAACCCCTAAGCATGAAATTATCCAAAGCGAGAATCCGATCGTGAGTAGCTGAGCACAAGAAGAAGGCCAATCGCTTAGGAATCTTTGGTTTCCACACACCCTTCCAAGGAAACAAAAAATCCGAAGTACCTTGAATTGCTTGGTAAAAAGAACAGGTATCAAACCTACCATTCCCTTTGAGCCGCCAACAAAGAGTATCCCTCCTCACCCCCCGAGGAATAAGATGGTGGATAAGCTAAAGAAGAGAGAAAGATGCAGCTAGCTCCCAATCTTCAAAAACTCTATAAAACCTTAAGTCCCACACTTTAAAAGTACCTTCTTCCGGAGTCCACAAAACCTCAAAGATGCAAGCATCCTTAGCAGCTGAACACACATAGAGCTCAGGATAGAGATCTTTAAGGGTATTATCCCCAATCCACCTATCATGCCAGAAGCGGATATAGGTGCCTTCACCCACTACAAAAGACAAATGCTTAGAAAAACTCTCCCAGCCTTCATGAATGCTTCTCCAAAGACCACATCCGTGAAACCTCCTGCACACTTTCGTACACCACCCCCCTTGACCCTCACCGTATTTTGTGGAGATAACCCTCCGCCAAAGATTGGTAACTTCATGCCCAAAACGCCACAACCATTTCCCTAATAAGGCTTGATTAAACAACGCCACACTTCTAATCCCCAAACCACCCAATTTAACAGGTAAACACACATTTTCCCAAGCCACCAAAGGGTATTTGAAACTCCCCACAGAAGACCCCCAAAGGAAATTCCTCTGAATACGTTCCATACTAGCAGCCACGGCTTTAGGAACAGTGAAGAGAGATAGAAAGTACGTTGGAAGACTTGAAAGAGTACTCCTTAGTAACGTAAGCCTACTGCCCATTTTGGACTGTTTTGACGGCCGTTTCGGCCGGAATCGGACCAATTCTGCCGTTTCGGCTCCTATTTCCACCGGAATTGGGCCGAATCGGCTGGCTTCAGCTCGAATCGGGCTGAATCAGCTCGAATCAAAAAAAAAAATTAAAAAGAAAAAAAAAAAGAAAAAAGAAAACAAGAGGAGCGAATCGGCACGTCGGACGCCGCATCGAGACAAGTCCAATGTGGGTGCGGCGACCCTAAAGCCGCACCCGTGCTTTCTATATAACCACCACCAGATATTAGATACAAACTTAAATCAACCAGCATCAAAACCGTTTCTGCCAGGTGTGGCATGGTCCAAAGGTCTCATAAATTATGGATTTAAAAATCAGACCAGACCAATTGGTTCAACCATGAACCAGCTTTTATATTGGTTAATTTTATTTATAAAAAGGGAAATTTAAAGAATAAGGGCCCGTTTGATATGTGTGTTTAAACAACAATTTTCAGTTTTTTTGGACATATGTGGGTGAAAAAGTGTATAGAAATACGTATAATATTGTTTAAAAACTGAAAACATGTGTTTAAAATAATGTACCAAACAGCCCCTAATTCTTCAAGGAACTTATGCTAGCACTAGTAAATCATCTCTCATTTTTTGTTGTGTTTTTCCCCTATTAATGACTGGTCTAACCCCAGTTGGACCAAAAACTAGAAACCAGTCCCTTTTTCGATTCTCTATCTAGTTCAGTGTTTAAAACCATGCATATACCATTAAAGACATTACTCAAATATCATTTAGTCACCAATACTGGTGACAAATTAGTATGTCACAGAACAGTATATTCCCACTTAAAAGCCCTTTAAATCAAAAGCTGAGATGGTGATTGTACCATTTTCTTGTATTCAAGCAGCTAATGGCCATTTATGGTGTTGGAAACCTCAACACAAGCATGAACCATGATCTAACCCATCCAAATTGACTGAAGACACAATCAGAAGGAAATAAAAACCTCGAGAATTACCAAAAGATTTACCATGCAAACTTCAAATGAAACCCAAGATCAAACCAGAACAGGAAACAAAGAGAGCAACAATTAGGTGGTTTAAGTGCACCTAGTTATCTCAAATATAATATGAAACTGAATGTTCATACATTTTGTGGTTTAGCGGTGCACCAAAGTTGAAGGCAGAGAAAATGCATCTCTAGTCATCTCTCATAAATATACTAAATTACATTTTAGTCCCTTAAAGTTTGGGGTTGTATTCATTTTGGTTCACCAAGTTTGATCTTGTTCTTTATGTATCAAAAAAAGGTTTGATCATGTTTTCAAAATGGTCCTTCCATCCATCTCCATGATTGATATGACCGTTAAGTGCAAGCAAAATTGCAACACCACCACTCAAACAAATAACATGTTCATGTGTGCTTCCATGTGTGTCATTCGAGGCTATAACTTTCTGAACCACACTAGCAGTAGCCTTGAACCAAGGTCTTACTATAAAGATAATTTGACCCAAATATATAATTTATTGTTAACCTGTACGTGATATGAAGGATGCAAGAACACCCATTATTAGTATCTAAAGTGCAAAGTAACACCAAATGGTTTTTATATCATCAAACAAATATCAAATACAATACCTGATATCATGAGGGGTTATAAGTATCCACTGTGATCCCAGTGCCAATGCGAAATCCACAAGGGTGTCCAAGCTGATTTTCCGACTTACAGCATCCTGAAGACCAGATGCAAAGCACTAAAATTTTTAGAATGACCCATTCTCATTCGCAATAATATTTTTAATAAAATAAAAAGGAGAAAACTTAGAGAAGCGTATCAAAACTACTCCAAAAGAATTAGAATCAAATTTTGAAAGATCTAAAACTTCAAAGAAGAAAATGGACACTAATTAAAGCAGCATCCAATCATACAATGATTTCAAAAATTATGACTTGATTACATGCTAAGAAAGCTCAAACCATCATAAATCCTATTCCTCTCCAAATTGTCAACATTCCACAGGGAATAGCATTCATTCACATTTCAAATACAACAATTAGAAAGGTGGAGGATGAGGTCATTGGTCCAAGACTCACCAGGTGTTTATATATGCATATAAAATAAAATAAGAGAGAGAGAGAGAGAAAGAGAGAGAACCTACACAACTCATTTTCTGCATATCTGGCCATGTAAAATTATCAAATTTTGCATGCCCATAGGCAGAAAAAGAGAAGAGACCTATGTTCTTACAAAGAAAGGAAAAGGAATCCTTACCATGAACACATCAAACTCATCCATTGCTCGAAAAGGGGCTTCTGTCAATTCATGAAGAGCTAATGCAAAGCATAATGTTGAAAAAGAGCGTTCGCCACCTAATTATCAATCAACTACCAACATCAGGAAAATTACTCTCATATAAAGGATTGAGGTATACCTGACTTTGACTTAAAAAAATTAATAAGATACCCCAAATAAAGTGAAAAAGAGCCCTATATCAGATAGAAAATACTGAGAAGTCCCAAATTATTCTGAGTAAATACAAAACAAATCATTTCTATTAATTCACGAAACTATTTGTAGTTAAAAGAAATCTGTAGAGCTATGATGGTTTCAAAAGCACAAACAAGTTACACAATCTATTTTTTAAGTCAATGCAGGAAAAAAAAAAAAAAAAAAAACCTGAAAGTCCTCTAGTGTCACGAACAGTGCTGCTTGAAGCATCTTGAGGCATTTTAACCTAAAAAGAGAATACACAGCATAAAGAGAAAAGAGGGTTGTCTCAAAATTGTCCAGATATCCAGAAGCAAAGTATTTGAAAATAGTTTAATTAAAGAAGTTTAGTGAATGAAAAAAAAATAATAATAATGGATCTGAAAGGAGTAATCCAAATTAAATTTCTTACCTCAACTGAGAGGGTCTTTTCCTCATAACTAAGTTTAATATTTCCACTGATCCCCTTTTTTCCCAAATGGCGATTAAATCTAATTCAAGAGATGGACAAATTAATGGAAATATTCAAATATATTAAAAAACTAGTTCTTTAGAGAGAGAGAGAGAGAACAAAACACTCCTAAAGAAAGTGACTATATTGGAAACGGTGCAATTCATACTGCCAAGTTAATTGGCGCTTCAAAAATGATGCATTCCGATCAAATTTAACCCGGCGCAATCCTAACGCTGTCTCACAAGCCTGCAAATGAACATTTAAAAAATATAAATAAATAAAAAAACCCCCTTAGGGCGAAGAAGGGGGGGGGGAAGCCATGAGAATACATAATGGAAACAGGTCCTAATAAAATAAAGCTGAAACAAATATGAGGAACAGATCGTGATAAGCTTAAAATAATGGAATGTGCTTGCTGTTCCCAACATTATTAATATACGGGGAAATAATACTTACATGCAATTTTTCTCGAAATGCTTTGTAAGTTTTCTTTTTTTTCAAAATCTTACGTTCTTTTTTCTCATACAACATCCTAAGGTCATCAATCGATTCAGAATATCTGCACATTGAAAAAAAAAAAAAAAAAAACTAAGATATTTTACTAAAAAATTGCACTTTACTGTTCTTCAAGTGATACAAAGACAGATGACAATGTCCTCACCGCTGGCTCTCATGCTGAAGTCTCTGATTTAGTCTAGTTAGTTGGGCACTAAGTTGCTCTGGGTTGCTCCCCTCACAACCTCCTAATGCTTCAATTTCACTCTCAGGACAAATAATAGAAGCCTTTCTACAACTTTCCTGTAGTTTCACCCAGTGAATAACAGATCAGCTATGCAAATCCATTTATGCCAGACAGTCTTAAACAATTATTTCCACAAAGCAAGAAGGATACAGAAAAGCATAAATGCTATTAGTAACAGTAACAGAAAGGCCATTGATATTGGCATTCCGTTTTTAGCTTCTAGCACTCCTAAATTGTGAGTGAATATAAATTAAGAAAAATAGAAATCTTCCTATTTATATTAAACAAAATTCTGATAAATTAAGAGAGAGATACATATCCTCTAATGACCCATTTATCTAAAATTCATTAGAAAAATTTCTATTGCCCATTGGCATTTAGTCATTTACAAAACACATGACACAAGTAACCGGCAACATTAGGTGCTAAAAATCTAATATCTTTTTTTTTCTTCCATTTTTTTTTTTTTTTGTTTTTTTTTTGGCTGGGGGGGGGGGGGGGGGGTGTTAGAATGGTCACAGCATCATTAAAATCATTTACCACTATATCTTTGGAAGGGCATCAAACGTACCAGACGGTTTTTCTCAAGATCATGGTAATGTTCCTCTGCCTCTTTGATAAGAGACAGGACCTTGTTATTCATAATAACTTCATAGTGGGCCTTCTTCTGTGATAAAAGTATAATTTAAAATATTAAAAAGAGTTGCAGAAACTACATTATATCAAATGTAGTGAAGCATTGGAAAATGAAGATTCCAGGAAAAGAAGGCAGACCGCTTCTTCATCATGCAGTGCTTGTTCAAGCTTTATCAGATCATTCTCTGCTTTGTCAAATGCATCAATTTCCCCTTTTGCTGACTCTAAAATATTATTATAGACAAAAAAAAAAAAAATGTATAATTGGAATTATTTATAATAAAAACCAAATATGAAATGTAAAAACCTTGTTACCATACCACATAGATTCTCAAACGACACTTTAAGCTTGTTGGCCTTTGCTTCTGCTTCATTCATTCTGACTTGTAGCTTTTCCAGCAACATCTTCTTCTCTTGTACCTCCTCATGGACTTTCTAGAAAATACTCCAATGAGATGATAATGGATCAGAACACATGCTGATGTGTGTGTGCGTGTGTGTGTGTGTGTCCGCACAATAATCAAAGGAATTATGAGTATTGGTGAACAAACTGAGATTTCTTGATGAAGCTCGTCAACATTCGATGCAGAAGATGCATTTGCTTCAGCACCATATGCA
The DNA here is from genome assembly GCA_030445155.1 of Quercus variabilis. Lineage (NCBI taxonomy): Eukaryota > Viridiplantae > Streptophyta > Magnoliopsida > Fagales > Fagaceae > Quercus > Quercus variabilis. The sequence continues at coordinate 5,917,777 of CP129453.1, read as the reverse complement.
TTCTTTACATCTTGCAGTGCTAGTTTCTTTGACATTAAGTTACGCTCTGCATTCATACGCCGCCTCTACACAAACAGCAGAAGCAACACATGACGAACATTCCAGTAAAAGTAGAATATGTAGCTCTTTTTTTGCCCATAGGTTTGGACTGAGGCAAGTCCAAAGGGCTCTTCTTTAAAAAGGTTCACTACTTTATCATATAAATATATATATATATATATATATAACCCTTACTAGTGATGAATGACTGTGTGTGTGTGTGTGTGTGTGTGTGTGTGTGTGTGTGTGAGAGAGAGAGAGAGAGAGATGGTTTGGAGCCAACATGAATGGTAGGATCATGCTCCCTAATTGAGTTTTCATTCAGAAAATTCAGTCCATGAGAATACTTGAAAAATATAATCTTTTTTGGAACTTGTTTCCACTACCCTAGCATTTGAGTTTCCATGTACAAAAGCTTTTCTGTACCTAGGGATTAATCAACCCTAGTCTCAAACATTACATGTTAAAATGTTATAAATTAGTCTGTCACAGGGAAGCTTCAACATGTGTGACAATGCCAGATATGACATGTGCCTGATGACCATGTCCAACAAAGGAAGAGAACAAAGGTCATCTTCAGTCAAAGTTTCATATTTACATTTTTTATTTTTTTTTTATAACATGGATATTTCAAAAGAAAATTAATAGATGAACATGCAATGTGATTCAAGTTTCTAAGCCAAGTCAAAATCCCGACCAGCAAAGCCCAAGTCCATTTGAGCTCCTATACAAAACTTCAAGCTTTTAATGAAAATTTATCGAAAAAATCTATAATTCTCAGTAAACTACAATGGAAGCCTTTAGAAATTTCTAATGAATAAAAAATGCCAAGGCACAACCCAATTACAAAAGAAGTCTCCTCAATCACAAAAGCTAAAAGTAGAAGATTGTAAATGAACAAAGTGAAGAGAGTAATAAATATATAGTATCAAAATGTCAAGCTAATAAAAATTTTGGACAAGTAATTAAACTGACATGCCAACAGCATTTAGGCCAACTGGCACTTCTCTCCCTAGGGAGGGGCATGTTTGGGAGTCAAATTGCCTCAACAGCTTTACCTAGCAAAAAACTAACATTAAAGGTATAAAGCATACATTAATGCTAAACAGTTTGCAAACTATTATTACCTTTACACTTTGTAGATCCTCCTGAAGATCCTGAAGCCTTCCCTCTGCATCTCTTTTTCTCCTCCTGCGCTGTTGAGCTTCTTCATTTACATGTGATGCATCCCTTTGAAGATCGTTAATTTGACCATCAAAAGAACTACAAAGACGGCCGCGTCTTAACTTCCTATTAGGAGGAAGAATCGTCTGGACTGAACCACGAGAAAACCTAGAAAGGAATCATTACAACTATTACTCCAGAAGTCATTCTTACATTTTACTAGTAATACAGGGATTAGATTACAGGGTGCATGGAAACTGCACAAACAGAAGTGAACAATCCAAAAGCACAACTTGACAATTAACAGTTGCAGATAATAGAGTTTGAGTGGCACACTCAAGGCCCAACCCAATACCTGATACCTGACTAAACAACCAAAAACAAAAACACAAAATGTTACTACTTTCATAACTAAATGTATCTGATTCCTCTTTGTCATTATATACAAAACAGCTCATCTATCTCTATCTATTTTCCCATTGCCTGTGGGAGGGGCAAATAGGTTGGCAGTTTGGGTGATAAATTTAGATTCAATAGTTAATGAAATACGTGTACTCCTGTTTGCCATGAAGGATTGGGAATTAAGAAGTTATTGCTCTTAAATCAAGCTTTATTGGGAAAGTGGCTGTGGCGATATGTGTTAGAAGAAAGTTGAAGGAGTGTAATAGATTTAATGCATGGCACTACTTGGAGGAATTAGTGTTAGCCAAGGTCAGGGGACCGTTTGGGGTGGATTTGTGGAAGCATATTATAAGTGGGTGGGACAGCTTTCCGTGATTATCAGATATGCTGTTAGTGATGTCTCTAAAATTTGTTTTTGACATGATTTGTGGAACGGTGAGAATACTTTAAATGAGAGATATCCCAATCTTTTTCTAATTGCAAGAGATAGAGAAGCTATAATGGCAAACTATATAGAGTACAAAAATACCATTATTATTAGAATCCTCTATTTATTAGAGAAGAGAAGAACATGATTGAGAAGTAGAATCTATGGCAAAATTAAAGAATTATATTTATGAAATAAAGTTTTGACATGGGGAGGTAAATAAGTTGGACTAAATCCCTTCAAAAACACAAGCCTTCTAAGTGAATGGAATTCGATATCTCCTACATTTTCTGTTGCGAACTTTCTAGTGTTCCTGGATTCCTTGAGCTTTCATTAATTCTTTTTTTAATGCTATGAATGTTTATTTTTTTTTGTTCCTTGTATTCACCCCATGTACTTGGAAAGCACCCCTTTTCTAATGAATTATTTACTTATAAAATATATATAAAAACAGCAACATGAAATTATTCCAATGAACTTCTGCTTATTTAAAAGGGCCACTGCACTTTGGAATCCTGCATAACTAAATTTCGTCCTTCAATTTTTTTAACCCCACCCTCACCAATAAAAAAACAAACATAATAAATAGAAGCAGCAGTCAAATAAATCCAGTGTTAGTAAAAGCCTCAAGCGCGCTTATGCGCACATGCCTCTTAGAGCCTAGGCACAAAACACAAACCGCACGCCTGACTGAAGCAAAACGCACATTTTTCACATACAATATCTAATAACCTCTAATAGAAATATTTTGTAACATTTAAAATAAAATAAAATAAACTCAAATTTTGTAAATTTTACTTATTAGGTAAGTGCAATTGTATAATGTTTGTAAGTTCGAATTCTACGTAAGTTACTTCAATTACCAAGGGGTTGTTTGGTTTAGTTAAAAAAGTGGTGTATTTTGTTTTTATTTTCAGTTTTTAGTGGGACCCACCACTAAAAAACTGGTTTGGTTTTGTTATTTGTATTCAATTTTCGTTTTCAGTATCCAAAAAAGTTAATTTGAATACAAAAAATGAATACATCTTTTTATGTTTTCATTTTCAGTGAAAATGAATATAGTGGCATTTTTGTTATAATGTTGAAAATGGTTGCAACCCACCAGCTAACATGTCCTACCCAATTAAGTGAAAAAAGGTTAAAGGTGCTTTTTCCTAAAATAGGGAACAATTGCCAAACTGGATAAGGGTGTATTTTGTAATCAAAACAGATCCCCAAACAAACATAAATGTGAAAATTTGTCCTTTTTTCTGTATTTAAATTCTAAAAATGGATACAAAAAAGTGAATACACCATTTTTTAAACCAAACACCCCCTAAGATTTTAATATAGTAAATTGAAAACAAGTGTCAATGGACAATATCATAGTAATCTAGTCATTAAAAGTTTAAACATAACATTTTATATAATTCTCTTGTGCTTTATAAAAATATATAATCATGATAGCTATGATCAAATGATGTATATGATTCATTCAACATACATCTAAAAATCAAATACCAAAAAAATGTAATTAAAAAATGTGTGTTAGTCCATGCCATTTCCTTCAAGATCAAGCAATTAATTTTCATGATTCATATCTTGTTTAGCAAAAATAAAAATAAAAAAGTGTGCCTAGGCATGCTTTGTGCTTCTTCAAAAAGCGCCATAAAAGCGTGCCTAAGGCAAGCTTCATTAAATGAGCCTTTTTTTACCAAGTTGAGACCTTGAGGCTTCAAGCTTTGAGCATTAAGTATGCCTTTAACAACACTTATAAACCCTATATTTTTCATAAACTACCGTTATAACATACACACCCCATATTCTTCAGAATAAGTGCTTTATGTTTGCACCAAGACAACAGAGAAATGATAGACCTCTACAAATAATAAATATCGTTTCGAACTTATTTCATAAATATCCATTGACCAAAATCAACTAATTGGTGATGAAATTCTGCAAGTAGCAAAATCAATATATTTCAAACAGATGCATCTATACTCTTCTATATTCCAACGGTCCCACAGACAACTCGTTATCTATTTTACTAATTTATGTTGATAAGACGCACTTTGGCACCCTTGCATTCTCCTCGTAATACTGCCTACTTAGAGTAAATGTGAAAAATCAACCAGGAAAAAAATGATAAAGAGATAAATAATCTAATTTTGACTTACATTTTATATCCATCTAAAGTGTGAACCTCCTTCAAATTCAGGATCCGTTGCTCAAAAGCAACTGCTTTTCCCATGTCATAATCTCTAACAAGAACTTGCCTCTCAGCATCACCCTGGAAATGCAAGCAAACTTGTAACAAGGTGTAGAATAGCACCATTTTAAAGTATAGCATAAGAGGAGGAAGGGGGGTGGGGGGGGGGGGGGGGGGGGGGAGGGTTTGGGGGGGGAAGTTTTTTAAAAGATAAACAAAAAATGCTAATGAAAATAGGAAATGAGATCAAGAATTAATAAGTAATCAATAGACATCATAAAAAGCGGAGGAAGATGCATGAAGTGTTACCATATCGACCAACACATTATAGACAATGTGGTTTTCTGTGTGTAGAACAGAGAGAGTGGTTGGGTGATTTGTTTGAGGAAGCATGTGAGGTCGTATATCTAACCTACACAAAGTAAGAAGTACATCAAAGAGAGAACTAACACAGTCAAACACAAGATAGCATGCACCTGAAGAGACTCGAAATAAATAGGCATGCATCCACCTTGGTCTTGCAAAGTCATATATGACAATTGGAACATGGCCATAACTTGCTTCCCTAGCACATCCTCTCAGAACCAGAGCATCTTTATGATTAGCAACGATGAATGTATTAAGCAACCTCCCAATGGCATTTTCAACAGCAAAAGCCCACGTATCACCATTAACCAAAGTCTGAAGTACATAGCCATACAATTAAAAGTGTTTGAGAGCAAAGATACTATCACAATTATGCAGGAGAAAAAATTGAGCTCAAGAATCAAAATATATACAAGATATAAACAACAAAAAAATCATAGATCTTGCCCCAACTGTAAAACCATATCTTTATCAAAAGAATTCTTAAAACAGGTGGTTAGGGTTTCAATATTTTGGAAAACAAAACTCTCACATAGAGGAAAGAGAATACACAGAAGGTGTGCACAATTGAGAGACTTCACCAGTATTATCCAAACAGCTTCTATCTCACAATATCCTGTGCCCAAGGTTTGATAAGCATCCATTTCAAAACCAAAGACCCCAATGATCAGACATACAAAAAAGACAGCTTCAGCTATGACCAAAGCCTAACTTATATTTGGATTAAAAGCTAAGTAGATGCCAATTATGAAGAAGACAATCATGGAAGATATATCCCAAAATGAGCATTACTACCATACAATAAATCAGAAAGGCATGCAAAAGTATCATTATGTATATTATAATTTAAAAGATACTTCGAAGCACAAAAAGATAATATCTCAGCTAACAGATCAGGAAGAATTTTCAATGCCATTTTACTAAAATTTCATATAAAAACTTGAAAAAGAGAGATGCACAAAGAATCAGAACTGCATATCCCCAAAAGAACAAACTTCCTTAGAAACATGTGCGTATGCCCACACACAATAATAATTTTCTAGAAAACATTATGAAATTTTCAAAACGTTTTTTATTTATTTATTTATATAAGTACTATGAAATTATTGAAACTTGGAAACACAATCATCTGTTACTCACCAAATGGGCTCCGATTGGACCAATAGGCGGCTTCTTGAACCTCTCTTGATGTCTCTCAATTGCACGTAATAGGTTAATAACTTTATCTCCACCAAAAGCCGTAACCTGTCAAGAAAAGAAAAAATTGTCAATACAGTCAGCTCTCAAAATGAACCCAATCATATTGTTTTTAAAAAAATGAAGGTTGGAGTAAACATGGATCTACAACTGCATATGCCCTTTAAGGCCTTGTCAATATTACATGAATCTAGGACTGCAAGACAAAGAGTACTCCACACCTTGTTGATTTGATGTTGATTGATCTCGCGGATGGAATGCTCGATTTCACGACGTTTCCGTTCAAAATCTTCAATCTAAAGGAAACCAAAGTGTATGAATATATTCACGAATTAGAAGATATTAGTTCAGGAAAACATGAGAACATTTCGCTGGTAGTTTTAAGTGACCAGCACAGTAAGCTTTCAAAAAAGTGGAGCTAACTTTTACAGAAATGCCTTATAGAAATTTTTGAAACACCCCCACCCCCTTCTTTTTTTATCCTGGTGCATCCCAAAAAATAAATTTCTGTCAACAACAGGGTGAAAAGGGTCACCATTTCAACAAAATAATGAAAGGAATTGGTAATGGAATTTAAGATACAATTTTGCTCGGTCTTGTTTAGATTCAAACAACAAACATTAATTTGTAAACATAATTGATCCACTTCAAAAGTTTCTACGTCTTTTATCTCATTGGTCATCCAATCAAAAAGAACAAGCTTTTTCTTCTTTTGTGATGAATAAAACTATGATCAACTAGGATGAGTGGTGGAAGTGATAAAGTTAAAAAACAGTGAGTAAACTTCATACATGTAAGCAGAATAAGATTTTCGTATGTAAGTAAATAGATTATCTCAAGCACAAAAGAGAAGAAAGCATGAATTAGAGAATGAGATATAATTTATTGCCATTTAGTATATTAAAATAGTTATAAGCACTTGATTGCCCAAAATAACTATTACCAAAACTTGGTAATTTATGACCAAGCCAAAATTCTGAAAAACAATTGATTTCACAACAATGACATTAAAAAGCACATCAACAAGAGGTTTTTCCATAAGCATCGCCTGTTTATAACATAAATTTAGTTGATCAGTATTTTTTCTTTTTTCTTTTTTTGAATGAATAAATTTACTTCAAGTCAACCAAAATAAGTCAATACCACTCACTCAACAACTTCAGAAGGTATTCACAGCACAAGATAAACTCAGCTCACCATAGCAAACCAGACACATTATAACAAAGCTTAAAGCATCACAATCAAATATGTAGAATACCCCAATTAAGCAAATACTTATTTCATTATCAATTCCCTAATTGATAGAAATCAAGACAGGGCAGAACAAGAACATAAGTCAAAGTATTGGAGAATACAAAGCGCAAGAATGCTAACAAAGTATTGGAGAATACAAAGCGCAAGAATGCTAACAAAGTATTGGAGAAAACAAAGCGCCTACTTTTTCCAAAAAAAAAAAAAAAAACAGGAATCCATATAATCAGTTAGGGACATACATAATAGTAACACGTGAAAAGAAGAGATATAAGTGTATTTATTTGACTCAATAACCAACCTAGGAAAGAGGTTTAAGAATTGGAACAAGCATAAGGCAAAATTCTTGGAATTAATAAACACAGCCATAAGAAATTTTATATACAGTGCCAATGAGCTATAGCTCAGCTGCCACTCCGTCCTCCCATAATAATGGGATGGAGTATAAGGTCATGGGTTCAAGATCAGCCATAAGCAATTTTGTACAGAGTTTGGTTTTTTCTTCTGTTTTTATTTTTTTATATATGTTTTCTTTTGCCAATTCATTCTTCTTGCGTGAAGTAGCCTTGTTTAACAAAATTTCTCTTGCTTATCAAAAAAAAATAAAGATCAGCTGGGTGCATGTTAAAAAAGAAAAACCAACAAAACAAAACCAACATCATTTTCAATTCACTAAATTTACACACGTCCATATATGGTCACATCCACATGCCCAAACTTCAGGGGGCACTACATCCAACAGCCTGAGTCCAAGACAATTTGTACTGCAGAACGTTGAAGGTTTGTAAAAATAACGGCCAGCAGAGAATCAGATTCAACAATAAAAATCTTAGAGGGGGAAGAGAGTGAAACGAAAAGATAAAAGTTGACAGAATCAGATTCAACAATAAAAATCTTAGAGGGGGAAGAGAGTGAAACGAAAAGATAAAAGTTGACAGGAAAAAATTATGCTACACAATCAATTTATCCAATGATGGTAATTATCACCACACCTCATCAGCAATTCTTCGAATTTCACTTGATCCCTCGTTTAGGCTTTCTAATAAGGCACTCTCTTCTTCCTTCAAACTGAAAGATTGTTGATTTTACTGGGAGTGAGTGGAATCTACCTTGAAAGCAAGGTAAAAAATAAATAAAAAAACGCAAACTGTTAAAATGAAAATTTTCAAGACCTTGCAAGACTTGAAGCAGTAGCGTCAACCTCACATTGAAGTCCCTTCAACTTCTCCTCTATTTCAGATTCCTCAGCCTGCAGTATATCAAAATAGGTATAAAGCCCATATCATATTGGAGTAACCACAAATTTAAACATTCAACATTGGTTATACTGCCAACCACATTTTCAGAGATGGTCACGTATGACAACTCATGCTTGTCAAACAAAGACGTCAAAATAAGGATCCTTGTTATGTGGCACGTTATATTCAAAGCAAGAATTCTGGACAGAAAAATAAAATCGTAGAAAGAACAAAGCAGGTGGATGGCAAAAGAAGTGTCACTTCAGTAACAAAATAAAGAGGAGCATCTTTAATTTTTTTACCAGTGTTATCACAGTAATAGCCAGAAAACACAGGATAGAGAAAACAGAACAAGGAAAGACCAATACAAGAAACCTATTATTTATATCCGGGAGAACAGAAACCTGTGTATTTTTAACATGCTGCTCATGAATATCCTGAATTTGTTGTTCAAGTAATCTAACATGCTTCACCATCTTCTGGAGTTGGTTACCCTTGCGGCCATATTCTTCTTCTAGCTCAAGCTTCTCTTTTGTTGCCTAAGAAAGAAAGAAAAAAATTCATCAAGAAGAGATAATATTAAGAAATTTAAACAAATCAAGTATAACTATTATAATCAAATGAAGGGCAATTGTTGAAGAGCAAATAAAATGACTATTATAAAGGCAAAAGCTGGCCAAAAAACAAAGAAATATGGATGATAACAGCAATGCAAAAAGTGAATATAAACGAACAACTCTCAAGGTAAAACTAATTAGTTTTTTTTATATGAGTAAATTAATTGGCAAAGTGTGCATACTTCCCAACTGCAATGCTTAGAAGCAAGGCATTTCATTGTAAACCCAAACTTCACTTTACTTATTACCATTTACCACAAGCATAGTAGGTTCCACAAAGATTGAATTGGTCTCTCTCTGTGAGACATCTTCCCTTTCTTTTCCTCATTCTTTTACATATTACAACTCCAGAGAAAATATGGAGACATTTAAAAAAAGGGGGGGAACAAAATACAGAAATATTAATCATGTTTATAGTTCACATAATATAATTTCAGCAAGCCACTAGTCCTATACCTTTTACAAAAAGAATAGATATCAAAATTTCAACTTACCAAGGAAAGTGTCTGCTGCAATTCATCCTTCATTCTTCTCACTTCTGATGTATTTTCCATCATGCATGCAATTTGAGCTTTCTTCTTAAATATCCGTTCCATCAGCTCCTCAACTACACTCTGTAAAAGTCAATAGATGTCAATACACACATACATAATGTTATAACATAGTTCACCTGATCAGGTTTTACATAACATAAAAGGAAGCAGGACTTAAAGGATTCCAAGAAAAAATAAACCTTACTTAACCGTAATAAAATCATATTTAGTCATGTTTCAAAAGGTAGCCCAATCAGCTGAGGACCACACCCTATGTAATGAAGTCACTGATTCATGCCCCGCCCCCCCTCCCCTCTTTCCCCTTGGGGCCAAATTCACTAAATCAAAAAATTAAAATAAAATCATGTTTGGTCCTTTTGTAGCATTTTAGGAAAATAGAATTTAAACTTGTTCTTTATGTTTATTCGTAAAGTGACAAAACTCACTAGATGCTGACCAATCATTTTGTGGTCAATACTTTCAAAAGCAACATAATTTTTGGGAAAGTGACATACTTTGAATATAAATCAGCATTCTTGTGATTTCAAAACAGCCAACCTAGATTGTAACTTTGTACAGACCATTTAAAATTCAGAACTTCCCACCTAAATTCCCAAATAATCGCTAGTTCTTCAAGCATCTATTCAAGAAGTAGTAAGACACTTTTTGACCAAAATTGAAAATAACATGATGTGAAAAAAATTAACATCATATTAAAAATTAGCCAACAACTTTTAACTTAGCAAGATTTCATTACTCACTAGTTGCAAATCAATTTTAGCTTGGCATGCAGGTATACGATCCTTCAGCCTCCCAATCTTTGTTCTTTGTTCCTCGAGTTGCTTATCTACATCATATACCCATGACCAAGCAAGCTTCTTCTTCAACTGCTGTACCCGTTGAGAGATTTCTTCCACATGCTCCATGTTTTTAATCTTTCCTTGCAGCTCATCAAGCTCCTTTAGCATAGGTTTTATTGATTCCTCCAGTTCATGAACAAGGGCATTTGCAGACTTCAAGTGTTCATCAATGTTTTGTAAAAGGTCACTCACTTGCTGAAGAAGTGAGGCCTTGTAAAAGAACTGAGCATCAAGTGTCAGTATTGCATCCATAAAGTACTAAACATCCACCCAATTGCAAAAATTACCTTAAATTTGTCTTTGTCATTCCCCGAATGCAAAAACTCTCTGCTTTTGTCTTGACTCATTATAACACAGGGATTTTCAACATCAATCTGCAGTATACAGCAGATATCAATAAGTACCTATGGAAAAAGTTTAACTTCCAAGAAAAACATATACAACTTCCGATTCAAGGGAAGGGGGAATTTTTTTATTTATTTATTTTGATAAATAAGGGAAGGGGAAAAAATTAACGTATATAACTGCATTTCACTACATTATAGTCTGCACACATCAAGTTCATACAAAAAACAGATTGAAACTAACACTTGGAAACCACCTGCCATCCGGCCAGTCCCAAAAAGGCCATCTTGCCAGACCAAAATGTTTCAGATTCAGAGTTTATTTATGTTTTCCTATATTTTTAGGTAGAAATACTTCAGGAATCTCTATTAATTCTACAATCAAACCAGCTTATTGGGTTATGTTTCAAAGGTTTATTGGCTAGTCTCAATTCAGTTTTGAATTAACAAAAGATCCAAGCTAGTTGGCATGGGTTACATTGGTTTAGGTATTTGCTATTATAGAAGAAAAAAAAAATTCACAAAAGGGGGGGGGGGAGGAGAATGAATATTTTTGTCTAAAAACCCTTTATATTTTACCCTATGAAAGTGGGAATGGCAATGTAACAGGGCAGGTTGGATCAAGTGTGCCCTGTCCCCTCTTCAAGGCAAGGAAAACCCAGATGGTGAGGGAGCAGGTAGGTTGGAGGCAGGACAGGTTAGAGGTACAGAAATATATGTGGGATACTCCAAAGAGGTGAATGGGACAAATGGGGCAGGACTTTGGAAACATATTAGAAAGGTATGGGATCACTTTGCATCATACATTCAGTATGAGGTAGGGGAAGGCTCCCAAGTGCTGTTTTGGCAGAATCATTGGGATGGCAGTAGCACCTTTCAAGATAAATATCTGAAGCTCTTCAGGTTTGCAAGAAACATAGATGCTCAATGATTATATGGAATGAATACTTGGTAAGGTGCACTGCAAACCTATTTTTAATAGAGAAGCTCAAGACTGGCAGTCTATGGCTCGGTTTTTTTGGACGATTTGTATGCTGCATAGATTCTTCTTCTGGTTGTGATAAATTGGTTTGTCTCACTTTCCCCAATATAGGGTTTCAAATCAAAAGCTATTATAGTGCTCCATACTAGAGAAGCCCATGCATCCCCAATTCCATTGGAAGTGTGTATGGATCCCCTCCTAGAGTTTTCTTTGTTTGGGAGGTGGCTGTGAGAAAAATTCAGACCACAAATAATCTCCATAAAAGGGGTATTGTCATGGCGGATTGGTGCTATACATGAAAATCAGATGGTGAAACAGTAATTCATCTGTGTACACTGTCCTGTTGCTTATGATTTGTGGACTTTTTTCTTCTGCTCAATTGGGTTTGCTTGGATTATGCTGAATTCTGTCAACACTGTGCTGGAGTCTTGGACTGGAGTGTTGAGATAATGTCGTTATGGAGAAATTTGGGGGGCAGGTCCAGCTTGCATTCTATGGTGCATTTGGAGGAAGAAATCAGCGGATGTTAGAGGGGAAGGAGTTACCTTTGCCACATGTGAAGTTTTTCTTTCTGATAACCCTTTTCGAGTGGGCATTGCTTTCTTTTACGCTCTCAACATCTTCTCTGATAAAGTTCCTAGGCTCATTGCACTTATGCTGCTAATCTCATAGTTTTCTTTTCTTTTTTATTGTTTCTTTTGTTTTCTTAAGCTTTGTATACTTCCTGTATACGTTGAATAATAACATTCAATTACTTATTAACAAAATATATAAAACAGGAGCATTGTGTACAAACTTTATAAAAAAATAAAATAAAAACATATGTACAAACATTCCAGACAAGGCAACATGAGGAAAACCTGTGCAGGATAAAGTAGGGCAAGGGATTTTTTCCATCCCTATATGAAGGCTTGTATTTAGGCCCAAAAGCTTGTTATTACAAACCAAATATGTAGGAAATCAAGAAAGTGGTACAAAGATCAGATCTGCAACCATGAGCCTTTAGTTCAAATAAGTACGGAAAACACCAATCATCCATTATGCACACCAAGACCACTATACGATCCTCCCCCCCCCCAAAAAAAAAAAAAAAATCTAGTACTTCAATAACTTTTGGTAAATACTAAATATCAATGTGAATCTTCATTTTTTTTTTTTTTTTTTTTTGAGTAGTAAGAAAAATTTTATTTACAAGGCTGCTTCATGCAAGGAGAACGAATAGCAAAAGAAAACCTATATACCAAAAAAATAAAAATAAAACAGAAGAAGTGCCTATTTGGCAACATTATTTTGCTAACTTATTTTACTATTCAGCTTATTTTTACTAGAATTTATAGATCCCATTGCACTTTTTAGTATTATTCATGGGTCATACTGTACTATTTCAGTTAACTTTTACCTTTATCTATAGTATTTTTAGCAAAAAGTGTTCAGTTTCAGTAAAATAAGCAGATCCCAAACGAACACGAATAAAAAAGTAAAAAACCAAACTATGTACAAATAATAAGAGAATCTAGAAACAATAGAATGATAAAGAAACACTAATATGTGATACAATATGATAAAGAATCAAAGAAAAGATTAGAGAGAAGGAAGAAAAGAAAAGAGGGAAAAAAACCTATCAAAGAAAAGGTGGGGTGTTCGGATAAGATAAAATAAAGGCTAGATATCACCAACTTTGATGCAGACTTCCATTAACAAACAGACATGCAAATTCTGATCATAAAGACTTTCAAACTTCTAAACAGCTACATATTGGAAAGTCAAGTGTAGAAGAAGCCAAAGTAAATAAAGAGGGATGAAGTGGGATATATGGGGAAGAGGATACAAAAGGGCTTCCATCACAAGCTTCTTCTTCTTCTTTTTTAACATCTCCCAAGTCCCAACACACATTACCTTAACAAGGAGCTCTCCCAAGATATATACTCCATCCTAGCCACTGATTCTTCCAATTTATGGTGATCCTAACTTATTTAATATCAAGCTTCCACGACAACTTAAGTCGGACATAGCCACTCCCCAAATCATAAGGACACAGCAAAGAATAAAATACAGTAAATTATCAAAATATATAAATGAATGAATTCTTGGTCGAAAATGTAAACTATGAGGTTCAAAGTTTATAATTCCTAACTTTTTTTTAATATTAATACAATAGAATTTGAACCTATGACATTTACTCCATGATAATTACTTTTTATTATTAGCACCAATTGGTTTTGGGTGTACACAGAGTTCAAACCCCAAATTTCTACATATTCATATGAAAGAAGCGTAATTTTTTTACCCGAAAATTTTTGCATCGGGTGCATTATATATTTACTAATTACTTTCATCAACTAAGCAATCAAAACTAAAGCCCCTCATGTATAAATACCTAGAAAGCAAAGACATAACATTAACTAATTATCAAATAATGCTGATTTGAATACCTGGTAGGGCAATGTATATGCATATTAACCCATTAAAAAATAAAAATGAAAATGAAAATGAAAATCGCTTTTCTGAGTTCTTAATATGCTCACATTAAAATGTTCAACAATCTCCCGAAGGTCATCTTTCCGACTAGCAACCTTTCTTCCTGCAAAATTCCTCCGAAGGAAAACAAAATCAAGTAAGTACCACAACCTCACCAACCAATCATTTTAATAAATATAATCAGAAGAGATTATTAGAATGAAATAAATTTCATCAGAAAGAAGTACGAAAGTAACCAACACAATTTCTTTGCAAAAGACATCACATATAATGGTTTTATTTGTGGGTTAAAGATTAATACATTTTTTAACATAAACAACTTGACACTTTGATTACATAAATGGTTTTCTAAATTTGTACTGCAACATAAATTACACCATCAAATTCCAAAAAAGAAAAGTGTTGGAAGCTAGAATCATGTTTTATTCAATGAAGTAAATTAATTAGGGACATGCAAGATCACAGATCTCTTCTTAGCAGTGACAAATTGCATGATTATACTAGAACTTCATTTTCTAAAATATTTTTAAAAAAAAAAAAAGTGAGAGAGAGACAGCCAGTTGGAAAGAAAATTAGCAGCAGTCACACATCATAACAATCTTCTCATATAATCAGCTTCTAGGTGTTAAATGTGTTAAAAACAAAGCAAGGTAAACTAAAACTTCCATAAGATGCTATAACCAAAAATGTTAAATAAACCTTGTCTACTTTGGGCAATAGAGAACGTATAAAGCTACAAACTAATAGAAAAGCAAAATCAAAAGCATCTGCAAGCCACATTAATGCAACTCTCATGAATTACATTCAATAGTTTCCCTTTCAACAATCTTCTATTTATCACTTAAATTACTCTGCCCCTTTTAATAAACTTTGTCTACCTTTGTGTACTTTGTTCCAACCAAGGGCATTGTCACCAAATTATCTATCTAAAGCATGTCATCAAAGATATTTATCTAACCAGTTCAGAATTTAACTTATCAAAAAAGGTTCTCACAATATTATGAAATAAATAAAAGTTTTCAACCAATCAAACATTTATCATGAGAAATAAACTTCCTATTTATTTTAAAAAAAAAAAAGAGAGAGAGAGAGTAAGTATTACATAACATAAAATACATAGCATAAGCCGAAAATTGAAACCTTGGTGATCCTTTAAAACAGTGGTGCTGGAAGATTCAGTTATTCTGCGCTCTAAAATTATGGTATCGCCATATATTTCTGGCTTAAAGGCATCTTCACCTTCATTTTTTATTTCCACGCAAACAACAGCGTAACTGCAAAGAAAAAGTAGAAGATAAACTAAGAACTTGATAAAATAATTTAGTCTCAATATGGAAATCAACACATCATAGATCCATTTGTTGACTCTAAAGGCTCTCTTTTTCCTTCCTCTTCAAACTTTTATCATCTCCACAAATAAATGATCACCATTTAAAGGTGGCTGCATACATTTTAATCACCTTTTACATAAAGTGAAACCAAGTGACCATTCAATACCATTATCAAAACATTGTAGTATATGTGTATATGGGTATTATATACAAGTATATGAGTGTATGCTAAATTTGGAAAATTATGTATAATAAGGTGTTATAATCTCTCTTTGAGCTTATTAAACCCCAACGAGGTTACAAAGGAATGGTAACAAGCAGAGCATCAATCACCTTCTCCATTTCAGCATCCATATCAAATTTTATAGTATTGATTTAAACTTCCAATAAGGAAAGGAATATATTTCATTTTATTGTGCAAAAAAAACCCCAAACAAAAATTAATACGGAAAAGCAAAAACAAAAATTCAGAACTGACAAACCTGCAACCAGTTTTTATAAAATCCTTCAAGGTGGATGCTCTCTGGGTCCCTTTAGCTCGGCACCCAAATGCAACACATAAAGCAGTCAAAATTGCACTCTTACCACCTGTAAACCCCAAAAACCAAACAACATTTCACACATAAATTAACCTAATAATATGCCACCACTTACTCAACTTTCATAACCCCAACCTAACTAGGACATAACCATACACTAATAAACTCAAAAATTAATTAATATATGAATAAAACTTAGGTACAATACCTTAGGTGTTGTTCCTTAGATTCTCCTCTTAAGATTCAGCCATGTGGCTACTTAACTAAAAAATACACTTCCATTCCATGTGAAAAAATCTACATGGCAGAATCTTAACAAGGAGAACCTAAGGAACAGCATATAAGTACTATACCTAAGTCTTGCCCAAACGATAATAGAGTTACAACTCCGGATAGAATAAATTAACAAAATCAAGTGCGCATATAATTACTATACCTAAGTCTTGCCCAAACGATAATAGAGTTACAACTCCGGATAGAATAAATTAACAAAATCAAGTGCCTAACTCTAACTAGTCTATTAATGATCAATAGTTATGACTCTAAAATTTTGGGACTTTTTTTTCCGACAGAAAGCCTTTTTTAAAGACAGTTTTCCAGTGTTTAGTAGTCTCAGTAAATGTGGGTCAAATGAAAACATAAAAGTTGTTTCATTTTCAAGAGGTTGTTTACCACTTTTTATTTTCCAGAAAACAATCTAATTCTCATAGTTACATGTTTTGAATTATACAAAAAATACTAATAATTTGCTGCACCTCCCAAACACCAGAAAACATTTTCCAGCTCATTTTCACGGTCACTACCAAACACAGGAAAAATGACATAACTTTCCAGGAAAAAAGGTTTCATTTTTCCAGAAAACGTTTTCCGCCGAAACAAACAGAGGCACATTATTGTTGTTGTTATAATGTTGTTGTTGTTGTTGTTGTTGTTGTTGTTGTTGTTGTATAAATAATCCATTAAAAACAAGTAAAACTCAAACAAGTAATAGTTATCGCTATTATACTACATAAAATTCAAAAACCCCAATTCAGAACCAAAGAACGATAATTTACTAGAAAGTTCGCAATTGAAACAAACACATACACACACTGAGAGAGAGAGAAAGAGAGAGAGAGAGAGAGAGAGGCTTACTTCCATTTTGACCGGTGATGAAATTGACCCACTCGCCGAGCTCGATTTGGAGATGGCTATGGCACATGAAGTTCTCCATTCGGACGTTCTTGATAATGCCTGCGCTCGAACGACGATGAAGGACGGGAATGGAGCGGGAGGAAACCCTAGAATCGGCCATGGCTAAGGCTTGGATTTAGGGTTTTCTCTGCGAACGCTAATAGAGACGGAGATTTGAGTTTGAGGTTTGGGAGCGATCGAGTACGAAGGTATAGAGATGGAGAGAGTTTATATGGCGGGAAGAGGGTTTTGCTGTGTGTGACTGAGGGGTACAAGTTACCCAATAAAAGCTTTAACGGATGCAGTAAAGAAATATTTATAGAATGCAAAATTGAAAAATGTATCAATATTTGTGTTTAACTCCGAGAATCACTCACATCAATCGAGTTAAAAATGTATAAATTTATAAAATTATTTTAATAATTATGTAAACTTATACTGACATTATTTACTTTACATATAATTTTTTTATTCCTTTTTTAGGTATTACAAGATTGAAGGAAGAGAATGAATATTGGTTATTGTATACGAAGAAAGAGAAATAAAGTAAAAAATTTTAAAATTTTGATATTTTAATATAATGTAGTATAAAATGGATAGTGGGGTGTTTTGAAAAGTAAATATATATATATATATATATAAGTACCCCACTCTTAATTTAAAATAGAAATAATTTTTAGCATGAATTGATGAGAATATTCTTATAGAAACTATAGGGACTGGATTTGGGACACTTCTTCAGATTGAGAGAGTGGACTCAAACCCAGCTTGCCCTCCAATGAATTTGTAGAGTATGGGCTCAAGAACTAGGCCTTAGTAAGGGGTATAACTGCCCTGCACAGTTGCATATGACATTATCAACTTAATAATGGGTTGGGATACACAATGATGCTCCTCGGACTGGACTTCCGAAGTTTGACGTTCTTATTATTTCTTTTAAGACTGGTTACAAAGGTTCCAGAGAGCATGGGTCATTATAGGACTTCTTCGTTTCGATTTTTCCTCCCCATTTCAGGAGAGACTCCCTTCATTATATACCCCTTTAAACTAATCCTAACCCTCCATTTGTCGATCAATCAGGCCACCACTTGAAAGCCTGTCCCATCAGCCGCATCCCTATTCCTCCAGTGGGTTGCAGCACTCAAGGCGGCGCTGTTTAGGAGTTTTGTCCTCATTAATGCGGCCAGGACATTAGTTGAGGGCATTCATTGCAGAGGTGACAGCTCACTTAAGGCTTGTTCCTTCGCCGTGCCCCTGTCGCCAACGCGTGGCACTGGACCCTTTCCTCCTCGGATATTCAAGGAGTCCCCTTCGGTGGGGAGGTACTCGCATTATTCCGAGGTCTTGGATGCCCGAGGGTGGGCCCCTCCTCGGATATGTTCCTCGGGAGTCAGTTCTCGCGCTTTCATCCTCGGACCCCTCATGTGTCCTCGGCGTGGGCCCTTAGGCCTGGCTTGGAGTGGGCCGAGGCTACCTGATTTTCTGGCCCCACAAAAACTTTTTTATGAGAAATTTAAAAAATAATTTTATAGTTTTTTATATATTTTTTTCATAAAAATTATTTAAAACTTTCTTAAATTGATATATTAATAAATACTCTAAGAGCATCACTTAATTAGACTTTTGAGTATTTGTCATTTCTTTTTCTTTTCTCTATCTAATACTTTGCCAGCATAATTCATTAATTAATTTGATAATTTCACTTCAAATTGATTTTTTTAAAATTATTATAATCTATGATATCAATCGCAATTAAAAGTTAATATTAATCTAATTTGTTTAGATAAATCATGCAGTAATTAAAAGCTATAGGTGAATGGTCACGGGGATCAAGAGAAATTGTTCTAACAAAAAAATATACATATTTCCATTTGTTTTGTCCCTTTTTATTTGGTTTTCATCCATTCAATTTGTAATTTATAATTTATAATCCATAATAAACATGGCTTGAAGTAGACTTTTTGTTGATCTCATCAGAGGCGGCACTATTCTATATTTAGGGGTTCAAATGAACCCCCTGACCTCAAAAGAAAAAAAAAAAAATATATATATATATATATATAATTTTTTTTGTTAGTTTAATACATTAATTTATTTTTAAAAATATTTTTGCACACCCTGACTTAAATTTTGCACACCCTTATTACAAGTATTTCCAACTCTAAAAATAAAGAGTCAATGTTTGTAAATTGTAAGTATCACTATTTTTTATAAATTTATATTATGTGTGTTAGTGCGTCTAATATTGATTGTGTGCATTACTTTTTGTTATAATACTATTTATGTGAATTATGATGTGTGTGGACGTTTGTGTGTACAATATAAATATAATATAAATTTACATAATTTAATAATTAGGAAATAGAGATGGGTTGTTACATGTGTGTGTATTGTTATCATGTTATAATAACTTTTTGTTACAAAGTTAGTAAAATTTAAGAAAAAAATTGTAAAATTAGTGATTGTTTAAGCATTTCACTATATGAATGAATATGGTTGTGTGTGTTAATAATTAATGCGAAGCTAATCAGTTTAGTTTAGTCATTTAGTTTAAAATATTTTATAAAAACAATAACAAATAGATAATAACAACTGCATAAAAAAATGTTAGATAAACTTAACAAAATAAAATAGTCATAACCTCATAACTACCCACATTGGTAATAGATACTCATAATGAACTATTATATAACAATTTAAAATTTGAAAACTTGTGAAAGAAAACTGTAAAACTTTATGTAATATTATTATTTTTTTGGTCAATAATTCGATATATTCAAGTTCTTTTTTTATTAAAAATTTTTAATGACCCCCCTAAACAAAATTCCTAGAGCCGCCACTGGATCTCATATATAAATATTATGCTAAATATATAAACTTTTAAGACTTTAATTTTACACATCATTATTTTAATATAAATATATAAAAATAAATTAAATTAAGTTATATTCTATATTTTTTATCCTTCCATTATAATTTTGGCATATCCAAATTTCTTGAATGGTATAACATATAATTTTATATACAAACACAAACATAATAATTTTCTAATAATACTAGAATATATAAGTCTAAATATAAACACCATCGCATATAAATGTCTATTTTATCAATGACGTACTATAGTTATCAAAATTTATATTTAAACAAAAAGAAGTAAATGAATGGTAAAAAAAAATTCATATTATATTAAACCTTTCCATGTATTGCATATGCTACCAATTAGGGATGGCCATGGGGCAAGACGGGGTAGGTCCAAAGGATGGGGTCTTCGCCTCTGCCCTGTAAGATTTTGTCTTACCTTATCCCTGTCCTGCCTCGCATGACAGGAAAAATTTTCTTACCCCATCCCCACCCCTTAGGACCCTGCGAAGCCCCGCCCCGCCCCACCCCATAAAACTCTATTTTTTTTTAATTTGTCCTACAATTGGTACAATTTTTTTTTTTAATGAAACATTTTTTATTAATAAAAATACACTTGAAATTACAACTAAATTTATCCCATCAAATCAAATCAATTTTTAGAAAAAATTTGAATAATATATCCAAGTGTTTAACAAGACAATCA
Source organism: Quercus variabilis (assembly GCA_030445155.1). NCBI lineage: Eukaryota > Viridiplantae > Streptophyta > Magnoliopsida > Fagales > Fagaceae > Quercus > Quercus variabilis. The sequence goes on along the minus strand of CP129453.1, from coordinate 5,897,080 downwards.
TAAAAATAAATAAATAAAATCTCATAATATAACACATGACAAAATAAAGGTAGAGAACCACATTGAGTAGAATAAAACAAGCTAATATTAATATGTTTGTTTAAATAGTAGGGTTTTAGGATATGAAAAATTTACAATTATAACTCTTAGCAATGCAAGGCGGGGCGGGAACGGGAAGGGGTGAGGTGAGGTAAGTCTAAAAATTTTATACCTAGCCCCGTCCTGCTTGGTGGTGTGGGGCTAAAATCTTGCCCTATCCCCGGCCTACACCTTTGCAGGAGGAAGCGAGAAGGGGCAGGTTAAGTAGAGCGGGAAAAAATTGTCATCCCTAGTACCAATTAGTTTACCTTATTTCGTATTCTTACCATGTCTTTTGTAATGAATGGAAGTATGAATGTTCACCAAACCGAAAAAAATTGCATAAATTGCAAAAATCGCACCAAAACTACTTGCAAAATAGCATAATCGCACTACACTACAAATAACAGTGCATCGCACTGCATGATAAAGTACAATTTGCAGTTTTATAATAAAAACACCACACAAACTGCATATTACATCGTATCGCATATGTGATTGCAAAAATGAAATATGGTATGGTTATAGTTTTGGCTAAATTCTAAATTGCACCGCACCGCTTTGCACCGTATATGTGGTCGCAAAAATGAGGTGTGGTGCGATTATAATTTTAGTTAAACCAAACTGCAAAGTGCGGTATTAAAAATTGTCCAAAATTGCACTGCGAATACCCATAAATGGAAGTATATACATATATATATATATATATATATATTTTTTTTTTTTTTTTTCCCTCGCTTTTTTTTTTTTTTTTTTTTGGGGATGGGATCTCCTATTGCTTTTAGTATTTCTATTTCATTTAGAAAACATAGATAGCAATCAACAGTAGTTAACTAACACTCAACCAGCTTATAGAGATTAAGTGTAACACTCAAAAATTCAAAGTGATCAAGATACCTTGTTGTATGATAAATCACAGGAGAGGTTTGTGTACTTTCCTTTACAAATAATAATGAAAAAAAAGTGCTAAGAGTTTTGCATTGAGAGGGAAGCATCCTCAACCTTGATTGAGGAATGCCCCCCATTTTCCTTTCTCATTCATGAAAATCTATAACCATCGTTTTGGTTTCAAGTGCATGCAAGCGGCACATAAATATAGTCAAACGCTTTGAACGTGATCTCAACTGTTTGCGGCTCAGCATTAGACTTTTTTCCTGCTATCGATCAATGACACAAACGTGGCTCATAAAATGAAATTAATGAATGGCTCGACCCACATATACGTATACATATACATATATATATATACACACACACACACACCATTTAGTAAGAGATTGCCACATCAAGTTTTTATTTAAAATTCAATACATCATATCACATTTAATATATAACACCTCAATAAACTTCCAGTTGAGTTGGATTTTCAGATGAATATTAAAATTATTTGAGTGTGGTTGTGCATATTATTTAATATGTAATATGATGATGTGATATATTAGAATTAGAATGTATAAAACTTAAAGTTCTACACCACATCTTTATAGAATTTAATTGACCTATATATAAGTTTAATCAATTTTTTCTTCTTCGTTTGTATATTATTAATATTGTTATTATTATTATTATTATTATTATTATTATCTGTATTAGATCAGTAGCTTAAAATTTACTCTAATATTTGAACATCAAACATGATATTAATTGCTTATAAATTGACCATAAGTCCCATTAAAAATTGCCCATAAAGGGTTGATTCTTGGGTGGCCACAGTCATCATCAATCGTCCGCGAGAGGAAATACATCACTTGAGTGCTCGTATCAAGGGTTACTCGTTGGCATCATATTGCATGTGAGCTTTAAAATCAACAAAATAAACCATAAATTGAGTGAAGAGAGGTTTTAATGTCAGTGAAAGTCCCTCTTTTGAATAAGATCTTGGTAATTCTTTAGCACCATAGCGTGTAAACTTTGAAATTACATCGAGAAAAGATCCATGTTTGTATATTGTTGTGGTGAAATTTCTTTTTAGAATGATATTATTTATAATCTTTAATCCATGTTCCCTACATTAAAATCATGCTTTGTCTTTCTGCATTTCATACTAAAGATTCGTTTGTGATGTGACCCATTAAGGCATATTATAAATTTCAAATTTTTATTTTTATTTTTTGGTTATGCACTATTTGTTGGTCATACCAATCTCTTATACTGTCCTCTCCTGAATTTTGTAAGCAAATTACTTATGATAAAAAAAAAAAAAAAAAAAAAGAGTATAAATTGACAACAACATTAACTTTTCAAAATTATAATTAAATTTCATACAAAATAATTATAATTTAACTAGAACTCTAACTCATTGAATGGGAGAAAATCAAATCTAAAGGTGATGACTGGGCACACATCCAAAGACATGATGAAATGCAATGCAATAGATGACGAGTTTCTTGTTACAATACGTTTCTTTATAACATGACATATATTTTAAAGTTGACAACTCAACACAGTTGATATGTTACTTACCAGTTGACGTGGATGGTTAAAATTGACGTGTCACATTATAATTGAATAATGAAACGTGGTCATAACAAGAGACATCCACATAATCAGAAACAATAAATCACTAAATGATCATACCAATCTATTCTCCATTTTTGGGAAGGTTGTTTCTATTTAATTGGATTCAATTATGACCCATAATATGAATTACTACTGAGATAGTATTCTAATTGACTTGCCATTAGATTGAAGAAATTTTTTGATGTTTGGTAAAAATGATAACTACACTATTTTTCTTTTAACTTCAAGGAAAAATATGCATTATACTTTTATTTATATTTTAATAGTTCTTGTTAGGATGAGAAATCAATCCCAAAAACCAAAGAATTAGGGTAACCTAATTTACAAGCCATCTAAAATAGTGAGTCAAATTTTGTTTAGTAAAACTCTATTGAGGTCATTGAAAGGAGAAACAAAAAAATAGGAGAAAATTTACAAGCACAATCATATTTCAAAAAAAAAAAAAAATATATATATATATATATATATTTATTTGAGAAACAAAATTTTGATCTATAGAAATAGGATATTCTTAATTTCTTACAAAAATAATTATTTGATAGCACATGTATTTTCTACCACATTCTCTTTAATGTGAATTTTAAAAACATGAATTGTATTTATTTATATATATATATATATATATTTTTTTTTTAAAGCCGAACCAAACGGCTGCTCAATGCATTTTCCTTTTTCAACCAAATGAGAGATTATGTTGATTACCTATATCTGCACAAATCCTTCTATAGTAATGACTCTAGAGCCTTACCCTTAGATCATCCATCATATAACACACAAAACTCATCCAATGGTTCACGCTCTTCTTTGTAGGAATAGCCCATATCCTATAAAGGCACCTTAACTTTTGACACATTCATTCGGGACCTTCTGGTTTTTTGCCTTTTGGTTATGGAATACTTGTCACCTACTCCTTTTAAGTCCCCTCACTGAGTGTACTTGCTCTCCTTGAGATTTAGAGAGAGAGATATATATAAAGGGTGAGAGTCAGAGAAAAAGTTTTCATTTTTTTTGTCAAACAATGGAGAAGCATAGAATCTGCAAGATCTGCAACAAGCGCTTTGCTAATGGGAAAGCCATGGGAGGTCACATGAGATCTCATCTGGCAAAGCTACCCCTTCCTCCAAAGCATGAAAACTCAGTCCCAACCGACTCAGCTCAGACTCTTTCACCATCTTCATCCACCTCTCTTAATTTTCACCATAGAAACAATATGATGCAGTCTTACAGATCCATCAATGGTGGTGAGCTCTCTACCGAGGAGGCTACCTTTCATGGAGAAAGTGATACGGACTCTCATCTCAGAAACGCATCTCGCAGAAGATCCAAACGCCCTCGTAAAATTGAAACTGAACCAGTGAAGTTTTCTGCAGAAGAAGTTGCTATGTGGCTTCTAAAGCTCTCTAAAGATAAGTGGACAAAAGGAAAACAAAAAGTTCGACAAAAAGTTGAAACTGATAAAGAAGAAGATGATGCTGAGGAAGAGGAGAAGGAGGATTATTCAGTATCCAAGATTCGCAAGAAAAGTCACTCTCAGACTAAGTTCAGGTGTGAGACTTGTAGGAAAGTTTTTCCATCTTATCAAGCTCTTGGCGGACACAGAGCTAGTCACAAGAAAATCCGGAACAATGATGAGGATGATCTCGAAGACGATAATGATAATTTTGTGGTTGATGAGAGAGTTTTTGAATGCCCATTCTGTTTCAAAGTGTTTGATTCTGGTCAAGCATTGGGTGGGCATAAGAAGGTGCACTTGTCCAACTTAGGCAATGGCAATGCTAATGCTAGAAGTTCTGCTAGAAACAAGTTGATAGATCTTAATTTACCGGCTCCAGTAGATGAGGATGAAGTTATCTCAATTGTTTCCAATGCAGCATCAGTAGTAGTTTAAAGTTCATGAAGCAAGTTAGAGGTATAATTTTCATGTTTCTTTTTATTTCCTTTAGTTTGTACATACATATATATATGTGATCTGAAACTCTTTAGATCATTTTGACAGTTTCATACAGTGGGGTTTCTTTTGGTTTAATTTAAATGTTTTGCTTTAGACCATTATCAATTTCTTTGTTACTTTTTTTTTCCTGAATGATTTCTTTGTTACTTGGTAACGTAGGCATGAAATTTATGCATCTAAAATGTTGATAATTTGATAGTGCGTGTGAAAAAGGCTAGAAGTGGCCATAAAGATCATGACTTTCTATGTTTTTTAGGAGTTTCATGTAAAGAGGTTTTAAGATGAGGAGTTTGCGGTTGTTTTTTGCGTGCAGATGTTTAAGCTAACTGTTCTCCATTATTTTCTCGTAGAAAAAAGAAAGAAACAAAGGTTATTAGAGAAAGAGAGAGAAAGTCTGTATGACAACCTTTTTGTTTTTTGTTTGGATAAGGGATTAGTTCCTACCTGTCACCACACCCTTTATAGTTTTGTACAGTTGGGTCTTGGTGATGAAGAAGTCAAGAGGTCGAAGCTCTATTTGCTTTCCTAGTTTTCCTTCTTATCTCTTTTATCCTCTGAATTTGACGCTATATGGTGCAGCCACAATCAATCATGACTTGTGGACCAATCACATATTGTCTTGTCACAAATCACAACTGAAGGATTTCAATCTCAACCAGAAACCATCAACCAAGCCCATCAAACCCACTCCTACGTACCCATTGATCTAACTCTTTAATTTTTATGTTATTTATTTGCTTCAATTATGGGGAGGAAGTGAAAGAGACAGACTTGGGAGAATATTAGAAAAAAGCTGAACCCCACACTTCTTTTTTTTCCTTTTTTTGATATGCTAATTGCTAAGCCGCCCTTCAATTCATGTGCATAAGTGCATTTGATACACTAATATTTTGAAAACAATTCTATTCAACAACTAGAGTATTAGGCTTTCTAAATTTTTGACATTGATTTTGGGCTAAACTGATTTACATCCCTTTCAATTGTTGCCTTTTTTAATGTCTAGGAGATGGTCCCTATGTTTCTCTTGAAATATTACAATAAGTGTTGTCATCCAAAGTGCTTTTCACGTTTTAAATTGTTTAATTAAACATGGCATTAAACACGACCCATTGCATTCAGCTAATTGGCTCATATCCAATTTAGACATTTTCTTAATGCTTTTTAAGCACTATTCTATAATAAATGTTTAGGAGAAGCATATATCTAATCAAGTATTAGAAATTATTTTCTATACCCCGTGTACTACCCTTCCTTTTCACATAAACGTGAATTCAATATATGAAACTTGTACACAAAATCTACCTTTAAGTGAGATAAATGTGTAATACGTTAAATATACAGAATAATTTCATATAAGATAAGTATATAACTAGTATCCAAGTCCTCATGTGACTCCAACCTTTCACAAAGGAGACTTTGAGCCCTATGGATGATTTCCTACAGTTTTCAAGAATCACTAATTTTGTACTTCCAAACCGCCTGTTACCCATGGTTTTCATTAATTACCTTTGTCACCTCCTTTACCAGTCGTAACATTTTGTGGGATATAGAGATTGGCTAACTTGTGTCATACCATTTGATCTTGTTTCCCCTTTAATTGCACATTTTCCTGCAAATCCTCACTAATTTAGTTTCTTAATCCCAGCAAATTCTCCCTAATTTTAGTAAACGATATGGCTATATTTCCATTTCAGTTTTTCTTATAAGAACCGTAACATCAATTTGTGAAGAACTTTGACGTTATGTTTCAATTACTTTTTTCAGTATTTGACTATTTGTTTTCAATTACTATATTTTAATTGTCTTACATTAATGTTCCTGTAATCCCAACCATGACTATAGAAAGTATGGTCTCATGGAATGGGAGGAAATCATAAATTAGTCATCATCATAATTTATTAGAGTGGATGGGGTTCTCTTTAATTTCATTTTTCTTTTCTTATTTTTTTCTTCGTTTTAATACTTTGATTTACATGATTGGTAGGTTTCAGTTTTCTAGTAACTTCTTTTACCAAAATTTTTACTTGATCAATATATGTAAATTTTCAAATTATACGTGAGCAAAAGAAAAAACCTAATATGCAAATCTTATAGAGAGAGATAAAGAGGAAAAAAAAAAAACCTATTATGATATGTTAGGCCAATCCTCTTGATCACATATCATAATACGGTTTTTTATTTTTTTTATTATTTTTTTTATGATAATAAGAGGATTGATCAAGAGCTATTCTAATCTAAATATCAATATCATCTAAAAAAAATCTCTAATTTTTTAGGCTCAATAGTCCAATTAGTTCAACTTTTCATTCTTTTCTTAAATCTTTTCCTTATTCATATTACCTATATATATATATATACACACACATGCATAAAGCACAATTTTTGTAAGATTGCCATATTTTTTATTTAATTATATGATACAATCTTTTTTATTGCTGCAAAATTATCCCCTAACCCACAATAAAAATTGTTTACTAAGCTGTTCAAAAAATAATCTAGAATCCGTCCTCTTTCTATAATCTACTGCGGTTCATTTTTTCACAAAGCTTTTCTATTGATTTTTTAAGTTTCTACTTCGTTTCCCATGCTAAATGCTAAACCATCCCTCTCTCTACTCAGGCTTTCCTGCACTCCCTTCTTCATACATTTCCCAATATATATGTGATTTTCCAGTATGCCATGTCTTGCTTCTCTCATTCTCATACTCTCAATTCCTTCCTCTATTTGAAATTCCTTTTTTTTTCCCTGATAATTCAATAGTCAAGGAAAAGAGAATTTAATTTGAACTCTAGATATTTCTATTGAACCTCAATAGATATCAATTAAGCTACAAGACTTTTGACTCTAATTTCAAATGCACACAATTCTAAAACATTTTATGAAAAAATATCCTCTTACCAAAACCTCGTTGTGAGAGAGTCAAGGCTGTTACATACCTTTGCAAGAACTTCAAAAGTGATATGGTGTACATAGGTGGAAAGGGTTTGAGCCACTATCTTTATCATTGTTCATCTTTATCCATGAGAGAAATTTGTTTCAATCTTAGCTTCCAACCTTTTACTTTCAAGACAATTAGTCAAATTTACTTACAACAACTAAAAAGGGAGGTTTGAACTTTAGTTCTCCTAATAAAAGAGAACATATAACGCCTATAAAGCTTTTGACCAAACCGCTATATAATTTAGATGAAGTATTTCTTGTTGTTATGATAAGGGGGGAGAAGGGGGGGAGAAGGGGGGGATTAAGATAATTTCAGAAGACATGGTAAAGGATGGACCTTGCCACAGACTTAATAAGTGCTCATGCGTGGGCAACTAGGCGTGTTTAAGATAATGCCAAATTGTTTTAATCTAACCTAATAATAATAATAATAAATTTAATGGGCTTTACTACAGTCTTATATATGATTATATTCTATATATTGTATTCCATGAAATAAAAGAAAGGGAAAAGAAGTAAAGAACACGTACTGTCTTCTTATTAACCGGTGGATGGTGTCTAATTTCTGAAAGAAAAATAATATGTTCACAATATTTTTACAACAAATCCTAAGTAGCATATTGTTATTGTTGAGGCAAAAAAGTAATTTCAGTGTTATGTTAAAATTTGAATCAACAATAACTAACCACTTATAATTTGTTATAAAAATGTTGTGAATATGGCAAAGTGGCACATCTCTTTTCGAAATCACAAAATCCCTCAAAAGTAGGAAGTTATAAGTTAGTTGGCAAAATGAAGTCTACTTTTACACAACAAAATCTTACAATATATTCATTACTGTGCAATCTTAAGGGAAAGATTTAAACTCAGATGTCTCTATTAAAAACATTATGAGCATGGTCCGCTAACTAATTGTGTTATAAGACTTGTATCGGAAAAAAATAGTAATTTTGGCATTACTTGACATTAAAGTGCTTAAAATTAACATGGCCTCAATTATTACTATCTTTTCTTTACACAAGCTTTCTATTCATCTTATACATACTCATATGTCTTCCATTCTCTAAAAAAGTGTAGAAAGAAAAGATTAATTTGAGTAGTCAAAAGTTTTTAAATTAGTGAGTTGGGGCCAGTTAATTTAATAAAATTTGGTGTCTTTGAATAAGGGACTAGGTTTGAATCCTAGCTACGCCTAAAATCAATTACTATATCCTGACTTCTTCTTTTTTTTGATTGAGAAAGTAGGATGAAATGGGTAAATAGCCATAAAACCCCAACTATATAATTAGTTGTCAACAGTTTCAAACTATATTTTTTTATGGCATCTCGAGTTTAAGAGACTCGATTTAGGGGTTATAAATCGAGTTTTTGAGGGTCGATTTTGATGTTTTGAACGCGTCTCAGCTGGCTCTTTTTCCACGTGGCGTCCACGTAGAAATCGAGTATCTGACACTCGATTTCTAAGCCCATATATAAATCACAACCACCCAGCTCTGAAGAAAAAAAAAAAAAACCCGAAGAAGAAGAAAGAAGCCGAAAGCCAGAAGAAAAAAAAGAAAAACCCAGAAACAAGCCGCAGGCCGGTCACGTCGGCCTGCGACTTGCTGGCCTGGAGCTTGTTTTTTTCTTTTTTTTTTTTTTTTTTTTTTTTTTTTTTTTTTTTTTTTTTTTTTTTTTTCTGATGATGAACGCATATATGGTATTTCAGCTTGATCTTTTTCTGGATTCTTTCTCTCTGTGTCTGTGATTTGATTTTTTTTTTTTTGGGTATTTTGGTTTGTAAATGAGAGACTTGGATACTTGTAATTTTTTCAAATTTTTTTGATTTGGAAATCGAGTCTTAGAGACTCGATTTCCAGGTGAATTCCATGTGGAAGAAGATGCCACATCAGACCATGAAAATCGAGCATTTAAGAGTCGATTTATAGGCCAAAATCGAGCCTCTTAGACTCGAGGTGCTAGTAAATAATATAGTTTGAAAACTGAAACTACTAACTATATAGTTAGAAAAAAAAAATAGTTACCCATTTCGTCCTGAGAAAGTACTATATCTTGACTTGATGGGGTAAAAAATAATAATTATAGAGCCGACGTCACACATTTAGACCATATTATATCTACATATAAAAAAAAAAGTTTATAAAGTAATTCAATTTTCCAAGTCAAAATATTGGGCTCATATCATACATATGGTGGATCCAAATCATTATCTATTTTCTACTACCCGTAGGATCTTGAATTTGTAAAATTGAAGCTTCATCTCTTTCTGTGTTCATTGATTTGTTATATGTATATCTCATTGCCGAACCCTCACTATTGAATCTAGAAATAGTGATCAAGGTGAAGAGTATAAGCATGACATATCTTACTTTAAAGAGAGTGTGATGATTTGGCCATGATGGCGATGGTACTTCTTGGAATGGTTCCAATCAAGGAAGCAGCTATTCCCAAAACAGTACTCATGTCTCTAACGAGTTTGGATAAGATTTTTTTTTTTTTTTTTGGTTATACAGTTTTTAAAATAATTTTTTATACACAACTATACTTTTATCAATCTTCAACAAATATATTTTTAGTAAAAAATTAATCCTAACACACAGATTTTGGCTGAAAAATGACCGCTCCATTCGTCCAAACAAAACTTAATTAATATATAGGACAAAATTGGGAAATGCCCCTCTTTTGTAACTCGATTTTCTCAAAATCGAGTTAGGCTCTATAGAGGCGTTTTTTTAGGAGCCTATAGTGACGTTTTAGGACCTATAGTGGCGTTTTTTAACTCGATTTATAAGAAATCGAGTTATAGGTAAAAAAAAATTAAAAAAATTGCCTATAACTCGATTTTATGGAAATCGAGTTACAAAACGTCATTATAGATCCTGAAAATGTCATTATAGGTCCTTAAAAACGCCGCTATAGGGCTTCAGAATTTTTTTTTTTTTATAACTCGATTTTGAGAAAATCAAGTTACAAAAGAGAGACATTTCCCTATATAGTTTGGAGAAAATGGCATTATACTGGTATTTTTACCCAAATGGAGCATTTCTCAATTTTGTCCTTAATATATACTAGGATAAACCATAAAAACATATCGTATTAATCTTTGTATCTGCTTATAACCTTCTTACAAATAATTCAGGATATATATGACAATAAGAAAAGGTGAGGCTAACAGATCATGGTGTCCCTGTCCCTTGTTTAAGTTAATAAGATGGGAAAAACATGTATGAGATGGGAATAGGATTGGATGGAGACATATTGTCATTCTCAATAAAGTGGCTCTAACATTGATGATAGAGAGATGGGTCGGAGGGGAAAAAAAAGGAGTGCTGGCAACGATAATGTTGAGAAAGTAAAAGAATTGAGTGTGATAAGAGATGATAATAGAATATATATTAAAAAGAATATAATATATAATATATGTAAATAAAATGGTATATATATATATATATATATAGAGGGGAAAATAGTTCTTTAATATCTTCGAAACTTCAAAAAATAACTTATTATGGAATTGAAAATAATTTAACATTCTCCATTTGTTTCGATGAAAAATATTATTTAAAGATAATTTTTTGTATTTTCTCATATTAATTAGTAGTATCTAAAAAATTGGGCAAAGAAAAATTATTTACAGTCAACAAAAAAAGTATAACTTATTTTTTAGTGGTTGGTTTCTAATAGAATTTTTAAGAAAATAATTTAATCTCAATTCAAGTTAAATAAAAGAAATTAAAAGATAATTTTTCAATTCATTTAAAATCGTTACCAAACCAAAAAACAAATTATATTCCTTCAAAAAAAAAAAAAACAAATTATATAATTTTATAAAAATTTTTTTAATAATAACTCATTTTCTAAAAAACGTTAAAACAAGCTAATAATTTCCGCTTTATATGTATGCTGTCTATTATTTTGTTTTGTTTTTAAGAACCCATCCATACATTTTTTTTGGCTGAATAGATCCCATCCATACTTACAAACTCAACAACACAAAGCCATAGAAAAATAGAATTTTCCTCTTCGTGGAGGCCTTGACTAGGGACTATTTTTGCATGGCGTACTTGTTGACATGTTAGTCATCATATATTAATTGCTCAAAGACGTGCTCTCAACTTCACACTTCTTAGACCTTATTACCACTTTTTATATCTCCTTCAAACCCTCTTACCAATATCTCCAATATAATCTAACCTCAAAACCTCACCACCAAATAACAATAACACAAAACAAAAAAAATGGAAACCACTCAAACTCGCCGCCGCCTCTCAGTCTCGTTGCCACCATCGCCTCCGCCTCGCCTTCCACGAAGCCAAAGTACATCTACAACTACAAGCACAACCGCAACCATTCCAGTCACCACATATACACTACACCAGAACATTAGTAATTCATGCACACCAAAGTCAAGCCCAAGAGTACTACCAATCGTCACACCCTGCCCCAAATCAACATCAAAATCAAGAATATTGTTCAACAAAAGCGAAGAGACCATAAAACCTTCTTCAATCTCCAATTCAAGCACCCAAAAGAAGCAGCAGCAAGAGAATAACAACAACAACAACAAAGAAGGTTTAGGTAATAAGTTGTTATTGCAGCGTGCAGGTAGTACTAGTCCACGCACTAATATCATTGGTGCAACAAAGGGAGCAAGGTCAGTTACGAATTCTCCGTCTGCGTGGGCTTTATCGCCGGGACGGACTTTGGGGAGTCCGGTCATGAGGCCTGAGTCACCAGGGTCTGGTGGAAAGAGAGTTAAAAGTGGTGGTGTTAGTGGGGTTTTGAAGTACTTCAAGCTAAAGAAAGTTTCAACATTACAAGAGGAAGAGTTTCATAGGTTTCGGGTTATGCATAATAGATTGTTGCAGTGGAGGTTTGTGAACGCAAGGGCTGAGGCTGCCATGGCTGGTGTAAAGAGAGTTGCAGAGGTGAGCTGTCTATTTGCATCAGCTTATTTTTATTGGTTTATTAGTACTTAAAAACTATACCGTGTAAACTAGAGTGATATTTAGAAGGAAAAAAAAAAGTTGTACCTAACCAAATAAATAAAATAAGTTTAAAAATAAGCTAAAGTATAATTATTCAAATATTCAATCACCTAATGATTAGAACTGGCCCTCGAGCTACAATTATTTGGAATGTTTTTGGTCAATGGTCATATTTACATAAGAAAAATGATTAGAACTCCTTGAATAATGCTTCTCTCTCTCTCCTTTATTTTTTTATTTTTTTATGGTTGGGAAGGGTGGTTCGGCTCAAAACATGCACTAAGAGATTTGCCAATTGAAGTACAAAACTACTAATGCTTTTTCTTTTCAACTATTCTTTCTAGAGTAAAAGTTAAGCACAATTTCTAAGTTGTAAAAACCCATACCTAAATTATGTACTCGTAGGCTTAGACTTCAAGAAAAGATTTAAAATTTCAGAGGCCATTTTATTTGAAAAGTAATTATAAATTTATATTGTATTATCAATGTAAATCTTACGTACATTGAAGATTAAATAAATATATTTGATATTTTACACATTATTTACTCTACCATGTAAATTAAGCTTACAATTGTTAGTACAATGTTAACTAAAAATTATCCTTATTTGAATCATTTCTGTGTCAACCGTATTATGATATATTGCAGCTTCACCAATGATAACGATGAAATGGCTCTGTACATTGTAGTGTCAAAATTTAACTTGGTTGAATCAGTAACTCTAAAAACTCAAGTTATTGTATATTTCTTTTATTGCAAAGTAAAAATATTTGTAATTGTTTTCATATCATTTGGATTCTAGAAATTGTCTATTCTGATGTTTCCCAGCTGATCCAAAAGTTAAAAGACAAATGCCTACGAGAAACTCAATTCGAAAACAATCATATTAGAATACAATCATATTGGGTTGTTTTTAAATTTTCAATACAGTTTGCAACGAGAAATTTATTTGAGGATGGCACGTCTTTCTAACTTGTCTTTTTTAAATACTTTGCAGTGTAAAATATTTTCTGTATGGATTAGAATCTTGAAAATGAGAAAAATCATATTAGAAAAGCGAATTGAAATGCAAAAGTTCATACTTGAGATCAAATTACATCAAATTATCAACCCACAGATTTTACTTCTCAATCAATGGGCAAAGTTGGAGAAAAAGAATCAAGAATCAGTTAGCAGAGTGGTAAGAAAATTATCAGGAATATCGGTCAGGCTTCCTTTAGTCGAAGGTGCTAAGGTACTTCCTTTTTATTTAATGTTTTTTAGTAGTATCTACGTATATTATGCGTGTGTATATATATATATATATATATTCCTTTTCATCTCTCCCTCCCACCTACTTTCTTTCTTTTACATATATATAACATTCTCTTAACCAAAAATAAAATAATCTCTAATCTTTTTAAGGGAATGGAGGGTTGACATAAGCATAAAAGATTTGATCTTGATCTTGATCTTGATTTTTTTTTTTTTTTTTTAATTTATAAAATATATAATTAGAGGTCCAATATGATGTCACCTTTCATACTTAACGAAATTTTATAAGTTATTTTTTAATTGATGTATTTCTTAAAAAACCAATTATTAGATTATATTTTCTCGTTGTACCTTTCAAACTTTACAATCAAAATTTGAAGAGATCAAAGATCAAAAATTACCTTATTATATATAAAAAATAATTTTTTATTTATTTTAAAATTATAAATAAAACTCGAATTTATAATTCATAGTTAATAATATCCAATTAAATACAAAATTTAGTTTGCGTGTTAAGAATAATAAAAATGTGCAATCTAACTAAGTAATAATTTTTAAAACATCAATCTAGTAAAAAATTTATTGAGTAGTGAAGTATTAACAAAAAGTTATCACGCGAAACTTAATTGCGTTGCTATATATCATTACACACAAAATCTTTTTTTAATTGTTTCCTTAGAATTTGAATAATAATTGAACAGGAGAAGTCTCTATCTCATGGCATTTTATATTTCTATGTATGCTTTGTTTGTTTCGTTAGAAAATATTTTGTAAAGATAGTTTTCCATATTTTTCAGTGTTTGGTAGCACAAAAAAAACCTAGTCAACAGAAAACTATATTTGATCAACAGGAATCCCTAATAAAAATAAGGCTTATTTTTTATAGGTTGTTTTTCAAAAAAAAATTTGGAAAACAATCTCTCTCACGCGTTGCATTTTTTATAAATATTATCTTCGTTTATAGCCGTGGGAAACATAATTTTTTGGCGCCTTCTCTGTCTCATGGTAAGTTTTCTCACTTTTTTCTCTCTTCCCTTTGCTTTTTCTCTCCTCACACCCCCACTGTCACTAACTCTAGTCTCTCCTCTTCTCATAGATCTCTCTCTCTCTCTCTCTCTCTCTCTCTCTCTAACTCTCTCTCTTCTCTCTTTTCTCCATGTTTCTCTTCCCCTCTGTAACACAATTCTCTTATTAGATTTTTTTTTTCCTTCACTGGTTGGTCAATAGCTCTAACTTGCAAAGGAGAACAAATTTGTAGTGGTAATTATTTCATTCCTCTCTACTAAAATCCCAATTCTTTGCTTTGAATTTCAAGCTCGATTTTCTTTTTTCTTTAAGAAATTTTCGATTTGATGGATTCCAAGCAGAAGTTACTTCTTTTTCGTACATAAAGTGAAATAAAATAAAATAAAATAAAAAAAGAAGAAGAAGAAAGAATGAATGAAGTAAAAGATGAAAATTTTAAACATAGTACATATATTGCTCTAAATTGCTTTTACATGGGACAATCTTTACCGTGGACTAATAATATTGTTATATAACGAATGATAATTGTTTAGGAGAATTGCATTTGTTGGCAAATACTATGCAGTAATGATATATTATATAGTATATTATGTAAATACATAATTTAGAGTAATATTGAAGACTTATGGTTGATCATAGTAGACAATCAGAATACCAACCAAAAGAGTAAAAAATTAAAAGTTATTGTTATTTATACTTATTAAAAATGTATTCCCTTGTCAAATATATGTATATATATATATATATATATATATATAGACAAATAGTTGATATGTGTGTGTGTATGTTTATGTACGTATGTTACTATCTATATATAGGAGCAAGATAAGTGGTGGAGATTGTGAAAATTTGACAACTAATTAATTTTGATTGTATCTATTGTCAAAATTTTAATATGAAAACCAAATTCATTCTTGGTTTTTTATTTATAATGATTAAAATAGTTAGTTTACATAATATACATGTTTTAAATTATACAAGAAATATTTAAAAAAATTTGCATACAAACACCATAAAACATTCTCAAGCTTATTTTCAAGGTCGTTACCAAACACTAGAAAATGAGACAGTTTTCTAGAAAATACTCTTTGGAAAATGAACAATTTTTTAGAAAATGTTAATACTAAAACAAACAGAGCGTGACTTTTGATGAAATTTTATTTTTATTCCTTCCTCAATCCCCTTCCTATTAAATTGTCATTTTTTCTAAAAATTTAAACAATTAATAAATTTAATCATTTAATTATAATTTCAACACTTTTCTTCATTCCCAATCATATGGTAGGCTGATGAGGAGTCTATCTACCAAGCTTTGAGCACAGCCGTGGGAGTTTTGGACAGCATTGAAGCAACGATTGCCAAATTCTTCTCAAAGGTACAATTTTCATTTGTGATCCTAAGTACCAAAATATATGAAATACTCCCACTTTCTTCATCTTTTGAGGCTATATTTTCTTGAATAAATTTAACAGCTGAATCCATTGGAATTGAATTTGGTATCTTATCGAAATAAATTTTTTTTAAAAATTCTATGCACTGGTCCTGTGAAATCCTCAATAGCATATGTATAATATTGGACATACAGGTCAACTAATATAAGTTTCGGTTATATTTCAGCAGATTGAGACAGTCCTTTTTATTCTTACAGAGCTCAGAAACACGTTTGAACTAGAAGATGAGTTTCTGGAGGAACTGGAGATGGCTATAGCCTTGGTTTCTACATTATTGGTAAGCCTAGAATCTTTCACCTTCAAACATTTTTTCTTTTTTCTTTCAAAGGTGTGTGTCTCTATGTGCATTTAAATAGCAGTAGTTACATAAGAAATGCATTATATTTGCTATTACAATTTTATTTATGTTTAATATACACGATAAGGTTTAAAATATATATTATATTTATTTTATGATATTTACTCTTTACCATCCACAATGAAGGTATCAATGAATGTTCTTTTTGTAGTAGATAGGTTTTCATAAAAGATAGGAAAACATATAAAAGTACCTTTTATTTTATTTGCAACAATAATTGTCTATGAATTTTTAATGAAATGAACTCATTTGTCAACCATATAAGATACTAATTACTATTCATTTGAAGGATATTTGAACCAAAATCATCCTATCTCCAAGACTTGGACAAAGACTTTGTTTTTATTTATTTATTTATTTTTTGTATATATAAATTATAAAATGACCCAGCCATATAGAGATGCTAGACAAACCACCAAACATATCCTAGTCTCCTCTCTTTTTTTAGCACCATATGAGAGAACTAAGAAATGAATAAGAGCTTGGATTAGGTTTTGATATCAAATTTGAGGTTCTGGCCACTTAAAATCCACAACGATTGAATTGAGGCCCAAATGAGGAAAACCACGTTGCTTAGTGGCTACAACCAGTTCCGCTTTGATTTTAAAATTTCAGTAAGGCAGGCCCAATTGAAATATCAATAAGCATACAAATGAGTATTAAGGCCCAAATGAGGAAATAATGCACAGCTAGAGTAGCTACAAGCCTACAACCAGCCTCCACTTTCGGCATTTGAAAGTTGAAACGTGTAGCCTAAGGCCATAATCACCAAAAAGATAGAGTGATTATAACAAAAATGTGGATTTTAATTCAAATTTGCTACAGAAACAATTAATTTTAAAAACTTTCTTCTCATTTGTTAAGTGATAAGTTGTAAGTAGTAGACAATTACTTTTATATAAACTCATTATTAACAATATTTTTATTTTCTAGCACTCACAACCTGTTATTTTAATATGTTAAGAAAACAAATTATGAAATAAGTTATCTAGATTTTTTTTTTCTATTCCTTTTTCTTTTTTTGGGATGAAAAGAAACAAGCAAGATTCGACAGTTTAAACTTTAAAGTTATAGGTCTCTTAGAGTAAGCAAAATACTTTAAAGTCCAAAACACCACCCCTTATTTTCAAGCTAATTAGTTGTAGATCCAATTTATCTCAAATGATAAAAAAAAAAAAAATTATTATCAAATAAGATTTAGGTTTAAATCCAGTTGACAAAAAGAAAAAAGAAAAAAGAAAAATATTGATATTTTAGGATGATGGTAAAGGATAAAATTGAGAAAGAGACTATAAATTCAAATTTTGTAATAGTAGTAGTAATAATAAAAATTTTTACAACAATAATTTAAAAGCAAAAATGTAGTATTTATTATTCCTAAGCTTCGAGCCACATCATGATAATATTTCAAACTACTTCGATCCATTTTGGTACACTTCAAAAAAGAATAATGTCAATCAAAAAATTTCAAAAATTTCAAAAATAATATATTTGTAAAAATAGAAAGATAGTAAATACTTTTATAATTTGTTTAATTTCAGGAATGAACAATTATCTTTAATAAAATTTTAAAAAATAAATTATACATTATATCACAATTTAAAACACGCAAGCGTGTGGGTCGGCCACGGGTAAAAAATAAAAGTTAGTCAAGTACTGCTGGGGCCTGGGTCAAATACACTTCAATGGCCCGTTTGAAGGGTTATGAAGACACAAGAGACCCCAGCTTGACTGAGACTTAGCGATGAATCATAAAAGAATATTATCATTACCCCAAGTTCCACTAGTAGTGTTTGAGGGCCTTGATTAGCGTTTGGGATTGCCTGTAGGCAACTTCTAGAGAGAATGAAATAAAATAAAGTAAGAATATCACATGCACATATACCTGTTTGAACCTTTATTGGGGGCTAATTATCAACTTGTTGAAATATATATATATATATATATAGTCCTTCTAAAAAGTTATAAAAAGATTAATTCAAGAACACAATGAAAGATGGATTGTGGATTGGGGAATATTGAATGTGATTGGCACGCTTCAATCACCTTATAAATAAATAATTTTTAAAAACACCTTATAAATAAATATTTAAATTGTCTCTTTATCATTAGTGACATGTTATTAATTTATAATTTTAATGTAATAAAATATGTAGTACAAGTAGCACTTATTAGCCAAAAAAAAAAGTAGTACAAGTAGCACTACTCTAAAAATAAAGTGTTTGGTACATGTTTTCAAATAACGATTTTCAATTTTTAAATAAAATTACATGTATTTTCATACATTTTTTCACCCACATATATTTTCAAACAACAACTTTTAGTTTTTAAGTGCATGTACCAAAATTTTCAAAACTTATTAGAAGATCCAATAATCTTTAGACCGTAGTACTACAGTGTTCAAAAGTCTCACTCTTGTTTTTTGAGTCTCTCTTAACAGGCAAAGGAGGAAAGTGTAAATGTACATCTCATCCAAGCTGCTAAGGAGTCAAGGAGAGCAAAGGTCACTGAAAAGAAGGGTGTGTAATCTATATACATGTGTAGCTGAAGTGTATTATAGAAAATTGATATTCTTGGCCTCTGAAAAGAAGGGTGTATAATCTATTTACATGTGTAGCTGAAGTGCATTATAGAAAATTGATATTTTGTAGGCTACCATTCATCATATTAAAAGTTCTTCGTTAAGAATTGGGTTAGTTTTGTAACCACTCTCCTTTTTTATTTCTTTTTTTTTTTTTTTTTTTTTTTAATTTTGAATAAAGTTTTCCACTAAATCGAATTGAAAGAATTTCCTTTAACTCATTGTGTAATGTGATAGTGTAAAGAAAATGCGCTAAGTTTTATCTCGTCCATATGGGCCGTCCATGACAAAAAGTAAAGAATGGGATGAGGGAAAACTCTTAATAGCCTTGTCCCTCTTATGCTCGTCCCTAAAGCAAACTTCGTCTGTCCTTAGTAATGGACGGATGAGGTCATTGGGCCCTGGGCTTTTGATGATTCAAGTTCTACCAAACGTAAAGGATGGGTTGCATCGTTACGAACTAAGCCTTCCATTAACTGTTATAGAGCACAAGTCCCAATGAGGTAACTTCCATAACAGTTATGGAAGTTATCTCTGAATCTTTTGAATTCCTCAATAACAAGAACGATTGTTAAATGAGTAATCGTTCCACAAATACTATATAAGCATTCCCAAATGAAGAAGTAAGGTATGAGAAACATTTTCACAAAAAAGAAGAACTTCAGAAATACTTCCTTTTGGCTTAAAATAACCACTGACTTTACCATCGGAAGATTCTGGGCCGGCCTCCATCGGTCTCCTCTGATTCTACATTTGCTTTTTCAAGACTCAGCCTCAAGATCACCAACGCCCGAGATTTTCAGCCCACTGATTTTTCAGGATCTATCATAATGAATATGAGACCACTCACGTGTATTAAACCACATAATTCATCAAATCATTTGAACAAATCACACCAGTTCATATGTATAAATAAAATTACCTGTGGGTACTTATTTGATTTTCCATAAAGGGTTGTAGGAACTTTAAAGGATTGTCCTTTAATTTTGCAGCATACTTTCTAGAAGTACGAGTAAAACATGCACATCGATCAGGAATGAATGACCACCATAAAAATAATTGGAACAATGGCATGCATACTCTAATTTTTAACAATAATGGAAATAGGATTATTAGAGCAAGACTTAGGTACAGTATTTAGGTGTTGTTTCTTAAATTATCATTTTAATATTCTGTCATGTGAATTTTTTCTCACAGAATGGAAGTGTATTTTTTAGCTAAGTAATTACATGGTTGAATTTTAAGAGAAAAATCTAAGGAATAGCATCTAAAGTACTATACTTAAATTTTGTCCTATTAGAGCCTCCCAGCATCTAGTGATGTTAAAATATGTACTACTTTTTGTTATTTTCCTCAAACTCTTGTTGTTTCTTCTTCATCCCTTTCACTTTCGCATATTAGTTTGATAGGAAATTTAAATTTGTCATTGTTTTGTAACAAGGATAGAGTACAAGAACGTAAAGTGACTTCAATCTATAGCTAGTGCAGCGTACGGCCAGTCCTCCAGATATAAATATGTAATTCACTTGCTACTTTCACTATTCAAATGGTGCTTCTAATGCTTTAAGTCTTCTTACATTTGGTACATACATTAGTCCATGGTAACCATCACTTAAAGTCTTTACACCCTTGATATTAATTATAAGCTCGAACACACAGAAAGTTATAATTATAACAATATTGTAGCAAGTAGAGTAAGAAAACATGAACATTGAAAGCCAAAAAAATAAAGAAAAATCACTTCTCCTATACCAATCCCCCCACAATTTTAAAAGTAACAAAAAAGAAAAAGAAAAGGAAAACCAAGTAAAATTAGTCATATATTAACATTCAACCACTGGTTTTTCAGCCATAGGAATTTCACCACCACCACCACAACTAATAACATTATCTCGACCGCCACCGCCCACCCTCTCAGGCAATTTCCTCTTTGGCTTAGCTTCTTGCAGCATCAACACAACATCCCTCATGGAAGGCCGGTCTGCGGGGTTACGACTTGTACAAAGCAATGCAATTCTAAGCATTTGCATCATCTCCTCCCTGACTGGTGAACAAGCTGCCCCAGCATTTTTGTCCAAAATGTCAATTACACCTTCCTTAGTCTTTATCTTAGATCTCACCCAATCCACAATGCTATTCCCATCACCAAATTCAGCATCCACAGATCTTTTCCCACTTAAAACCTCCATCAACACCACTCCATAACTATATATATCACTCTTTTCATCAACTTGAAGTGTATAAGCATATTCTGCAAGAAAAAAAAATTGTTAGTTTAATAATTAAGCTCAACTATAAAGTACTTAATATCCAAATCAATAAATTTATAGATACAAATTTTTTTACAATATTAGGATAACAAGTTAAAGACTTAAGATTAATAGATAATAAAATAATGTGAATGACGAAGTTATATGAAAATTACTAATAATAACTTATCACTTCATCAAGTATTAAACTATTAATACGTCCAAATGCATTATTTGTGTGTTAAGAAAACGTTGATACTTTGACTTGTGAATATTTGCTACGATATTCGGGTCAAGTCAAGATTAGACAAAATTCTATGTGGGGTATAGTAATTATGAGGAAACCCTTCCAAAAACGACTTGTGAAAAAGAAAAAGTGGAAATAAAACAAAAAGAAAAAGTGACACACACCACGCGCAATAGTGCGCCATGAAAACAGTTCAGAGAAGAAGAAAATTCAATCTCTGCGTCTGTATAAAGAAATAGTAAAAAAAGAGAGGCTTACAGCTACAGGCCAATACAAATTGTGCACCACAATCAGAATTAGCATTAAACAAAGCTTTAACACACAGCCATGCACTGTAGTATTAGCTATTAACCACAATATGATAGAGAAAAATAAGGGTCACTCACTCACTGGATTACATTTTGGACTAACTTGGCCTATAAAGGAGGTGTGTATCAGCATTCAGCAACAAAAACAAACCAAAAACAAACAAAAGAAACCGAAAGTGTTACAGCCAAAAAAAAAAAGTGTATAGGATTAACCTTCACGATTTGGGTAATCCATCTAAAAGAAAAAGGTCAGATTTACAATAAGCGTAGAGAAACTTTGACTTTATGGAGCTAAAAGAAAACAAGGAGAGGACCTTGAGTCACCTCTGTTGAGTATTTGAGGGCCTGAACCACTAGGAAAGACAGACAAGAAATGGGCACTAGTCTAATCCAATAATAACCAAAAAGATATTTGTTTTTTAAATAATTGAGCTCTGGATATATATATATATATATACACACACACAATCAAGAATGGGTTTTTTCTTTTTTCTTTTTTCTTGGTGTGTGAACTAGTGCAATCAAAAATAGTTGGGAGACACAACTTACTTTCTTTGTGTCTCAATCTCTATTTCACTTATCACATTCACTTCTAGATGTAACATTCTCCTTATCTTTACTCACACTTTAACATCGAATCCTATGAATGACATAGACAGAGTTGACACTTTGACATGCTATTGTGCATGCCAGTTAGCCAGTTATTTCGTCACCCAACAAAAAGAACTAAGCAAACATTCTGAAAACAACAAACCCACCACACAAAGATAATATATATATATATATATATATATATTCACACCAGCAGTAATTAAGAATTATCAACCCTAATTCATTAATGTACACCAAAGTCAAAAGTCAACATCCCATGCACCATTGGCGCACAATAGCAACTAGCAAGCTTTCGTCATCCAACAAAAGAAACAAAGAAAAGACAGTGTTAACATTAGTAGTATCTGGCTTGTTATGATACTTGTTTTAAGAGTAATGCTAGTACCACTAAAATTGACACAATTTTGTATTATAATTTGTCAAAGGTGAGTTTTGTTTGATGAAAGTATATTAGTGGGCCATGTGAGAACACACATTCACCAATTACAATTTAGCATGTGACGAGTTGTGTTAATTTCATTGGTACTAGCATTACTCGTGTTTTAAATAATCATGTAGATTTTACTACATAGAAACAAACGCGTAGCAAATTTTCAACACATGTACACATCAATCGTATCAGATCTAGTGCAATAAAGTACAAAATCTAAGTTGTATTCAAAATTTAACAGAAAAACTCACCTGGTGCAATGTATCCATAAGACCCGGCAATCACCGACATGGACTCGTCGCTCTGGATCAACTTAGCCACACCAAAATCCGCCACCCTGGCCTCCATCTCACCGTCCAACAAAATATTACTAGGCTTAAGATCACGATGCACGATCACAGGGTCACAATCATGGTGAAGATAACAAATCCCTTGAGCCACGCCTAATGCAATCTTGTACCTTGTAACCCAATCAGCCACTAAATTCTCACCTTTATTTTTTGCATGCAACAGATCATCCAAATTCCCATTAGGCATGTACTCATAGAGCAACATGGTACACTCCCTATTGCTACAACACCCTAACAATCTCACTATGTTTCTATGCCTCACGTTCCCCAACACATCCACCTCAGCCAACACACCTCTCCTTTTTCTCACATTTTCAACCTTGTGTTTGCCCCACAACTTCTTCACCGCTATAATCTCGCCACCTGGCATCTCAGCCTTGTAAACGGTCCCCGTGGACCCCATCCCGAGTATCTTATCAGTTGCATCCAAACACTCCAACACATCATCAGCCGTGAAATTCAGCCTCTGAAATGCAGTCAATCTCCACGGTCCGACGATCTCACGGTCGTTGTTGCTCCCATTGCTAAATCGACGGCTGTAATTTGCGTGGAAACAACGGGTCCCAGCTGCTAACACAAACAAGCCTATCCCAAACGCCAATGCTATGATCCACACGATCGCTCCTGCTGTGCGTTTTGGCTGTTGCTTGCTATTCGCATCCACGTCACCATTTGCGTACGTGTCAGTTGCACAGGGCTTCGCTAATATTCCACCGCAAAGTCCTTCGTTGCCTGAAAACGACGACGGATGGAGGTTCGGGAATATCGTACCGGTCGTAGGAATTGGTCCGGTTAGCAAATTGTATGCAACGTTAAAGCTCTCCAATGTGGTCGCATTACCTGTTAATTACAATTAAGACAAAAACAAAAATGTTATTATTACCAGAAAAAAAAAAAAAATCTTAGCATTTGAAAAATATGGATATCCCAAAATCATTAAGATCCATTGTTGGACACTTTCGGTTTATTTTGTTGTTGATATTTGACCCTTGTTTTTCTTCTTTTTTTTTTTTTTCCAAATTGGCTAATGATTACTAATATTTTTTGATACAGGCTAATAATTAATATTACAGTGCATGGTGGTGTGTTTATTGTGATTTTTGTATGCATTTTCAACGGTTCAGTTCCTAATTCAAAAGTGTGAACCATATTGAAAAATCTAAACCTCATATTTGAAAGTGAAAACAACTTTAAACGTTAAGCATAACAAGATAGAACAAGATAGAACAGTTTATTATCCACACCTTGTCATACATTATTTTTTGTACTGAAATTGTGAGTCGAAACACGATAAACTAAAATCATGTTTCAACTCACGGTTCCGGTTCAAAAAATGCGACAATCTATTATACACACCTTGTTTCACATTCATTTTTTGAAATGAAAATGTGAGTCAAAACATGCTCATGTTTTAAATCACAATTTCAGTTCAAAAAATGTGTGTATAATAGTTTAAGATAATTTAAAATAAAGCAAAGATTAAAGATTTTGTAGGGGTTTACCGAAATTTGAAGGAATGGTGCCAGTGAGATAATTGTGAGAGAGATCAACATCTGTGATGGAAGGAATGGTGGAGATCTCCCATGGAATAATCCCAGTCAGTGAATTTCGGCTGAGATTCAAAGAAATGAGCTTTTCACAGTGTCCGATATCCCAAGGAATCGAACCGTTGAGAGAATTGCCCTGTAGCTCAAGCTTGTACAGACTCGGACAACCACTCAAAAAGTCCGGTATTTTTCCGATAAGTTTCGCCGAACCGGCCGAAAAGATATTCAAATTCGTCGCGTTCCAGAGATTATCGGGCAAAACGGCGTCGAATTGATTCTCCGAGATGTTCAAATACTGCAACTTTACTGCATTGCCGAGATCTTCAGGAATCGGACCCGAAAAATTGTTATTGCTCAAGTCCATGTACGTTACGTTCGGTGAGGATCCGAAACCGTGAGGAATTGAACCGTTGAGCCGGTTGTTTTGGATCCGAAACCGAACCAAAGAAGTGCAAGCGGTTAACGATTTCGGTAACTCGCCGACAAGTTTGTTATCAAAGAGAATGAGCTTGAAGAGCTTGTTTCCGAGACAGAGATTTGGAGGTATCGGACCGGTGATTGAGTTCGACGACACGTCCATCCACTGTAGCTTGCCGTTTGATCCCAACCAGTGAGGCAAAGTGCCGTTTAGCGAGTTGTTCCATAGTTTGAACATTTCGAGGTTCGGTAAATCCCCGATTTTTTCCGGTACTTCGCCGATAAGATAGTTATTCATCAGGCTCAGCTGTGTGAGTTCCTTCAAATTCGCTAACTCGGAAGGAATCGGCCCCGAAATTCGGTTATCGGACAAGTCCAAAGCCTTCAAAGCCTTCAAGTTCCCGAAACTTTCCGGTATTTCGCCCGAAATCTGGTTCTTGAAGAGCAACAACCCTTCCAGCTTGGTTAAGTTTCCGATTTCGGGTGCAAGAGTGCCCGATACATTACCAGAAGAAATGTCCAAGTATGTGAGATTGAATAGCTTAGCGATTTCTATAGGCAATGGACCCGATAACTGGTTGTACCCGATTTCCAAGCGTTGGAGCTGAGTCAAAGAGCCCAATTGAAACGGTATCGTACCGTTCAAAAAATTCCCAGCTAAATACAAAATCTTCAACCTCGGAAAATTGCCGTAGGACTCTGGGATTGTACCTTGGAAGTAGCTTCCGCCGAGGTTAAGTTCTTCGAGGAATTTAAGGTTTGTTATGTCTTCTGGGAGCGGACCGGTGAAGCTGTTACTATAAGAGTTGAAACCACGTAGGAAACTTAGCTTTGAAATCCCAAATGGGAAGGTGGAGTTGAAGTTGTTATGGCTGATGTCGAGGAATCTGAGGTTGTGGAGTTCGAAAATGGATTCTGGGAACGGTCCGTCGAGGTTGTTTCGGCTGAGGTTCAAGCGGGTCAAGGTTGTCAAGTATCGGATTTCGGGTGGGATTGTGCCGGAAAGGTTTCGGCGAGAGAGGTCTAGCGTGTTGATCCGCGGCGAGTTCGGGTGGCATTTGATTCCTGACCAGGTGCACCAAATTGGGTCTTGGAAATTGGTGTTCGGGTTCCAGTCTTGGAACGTGTTGAGCGGGTCTTTGAGCTTGGACTTGAGAGAGAGGAGAGAGACGAGTTGGAGTGGTGGCGGCAGCGGCGGCGATGGGGCGGAGAGAGCTATGGAAGTGAGTGTCAATGTGAATGTTAGAGAGAAAAAGAGTGGGACTTTCATGGTTGTGGTGGTAGTGGTGGTGGTGTTGGGGTTGAGAAGTGAGCTGTGTTGAGAGTGGTAGATTTAAGGGAAGTGAGGTTTTGATGAGAAAGAGAAGCTCTTTTTTGGAGTGCTGGGTGCAGAGGGTGTTTCATGATGATGATTATGTTTTTTTTGCTTCAGTGGGTTTTGTTGGTGGTGGCCATGAAGTAAAAAAGAGAGAGAGAGAGAGTAACTCCTACCACTTGTAGTAGCTAGTAGTACTTGTTTTTCAGTCTTCAAATATCCCTATACCGATAAGAATAGCACTGTCTTTGTCTCTCTTTTATGTTATTTGCATTATTATTCTTCTTCTTCTAATATTATTATACCTATATTGTTCCAAAAAAAAAAATATTATTATACCTATACTGTTAAGAATAGGACTGTTTTCCTATTCCTATATCCATCTCTATCTATAACTCTCTTTTTCTTTCTTTTTCCCTTGTTTCTCTCACTTCATCTTCTGTATTATACCTTTGTCTGATAGCCCAATATACTTTTGGTTTTTCTTGGAATTCTTTTTTTCCTTTTCTTTTGCATCTACTTTTCATCATTCCTTGTTTCCTTGATCTCAGGCTATCAAATTGATAAAAATATGTCCAACAGTGTCAATGTCTGTCACAGGATCCGAGAAAGTCATTTCAATTTCCCACCATATTCCCCGACCCCTTATTTAAATAACTTGTTCTCTATCTATTTATTTTCCTCCTTTATTTTATTTTATTTTTTCAAGTCACAAAGAATTTTCAGATGAAAGTAAGTATTTGGACCACTCTCTTAATTTTGGCATTTCCACCCGATTTGGGTGGATCTAATCCGCGCCAGTTTCCTGTTTTTACAAATCATTGATATGGGTATAAACAATAATATTATTGGGACCATTTTTATTTTTATTTTTTTATGTTTGAAGAATTGACTTAATTGGCGGACTACCATGTTCCAAGTACCAATTTTTTTTTTCTAAAAAAAAAAAAAGTACCAAATTTTGTGTCATATTAAATGTTTTACTAAGTAATTATTCCAAATATGAAAGAATGAATTACTAAAAGAAAAAAAAAATTAAGAAATTAATAAGGAATATAAATAGGAGAATTTATGTCCATTCTATTAATTTAAAGAATTCACTTCATGGGTTCTCTCTTGTGATAAATCTTCAAATTTTATTGATACAAATTATGTCATTATTCCATTACATACATTTGTAAGAAAACTAAAAGTAACTAACAAAAGTTGATAAGTTTCTTAATAACACTTAATTTTGAGATTTTATGGGTTCTAGTTAGCTTAACTGATAAAGTTTCTGATAGTTGTATAAGAAATTTGGGGTTCAATCCTCGCCTACACCAAAAACTTATTGGTGTATTGATCTGATAATAAAAAATTATTATTAAGAGCGGAAGCCATAAGTTGAAACTCTCTCAATTTTTTTTTTTTTTTTGAGATTTCATGAAATAATAGTTCTCATTTAAAATTATAGAGACAAAAACATTTAGTAAATAAATTTTAAATAATAGTATTTTTGCTAAATTTATTTTTGCTTGGATAAAATATTAAAACCCCTATCACCCTCCTATATTCCTAAAACTCCAATTATATATCAAGAGAAAGAAAGGTTATATATTAGATTGCGGTGGTCAATCACCCATATAAAATAAAGATAATTCTTGAAGAATATTAAGTCACCCCGAGAATATTCTTTTGTTAGGGTTAACCAATTCTGATATTGATTGAAGAGGGAGGGTATAATGTGTAAGTTATTCTAGGATATTGTAGAACTTTAAGATTTTTAGAATCAGGATCATTAAAAACAAAGATTTCGTAAAAGAAAAAGGAAAAGGAAAAAAAAGGAGAGGAAACAAGAAAACAAAAATGGCCAGTCATATGAGTGGCTTGTCACAACCTGTGTCAAGCAGGCCTGTCGCTCTGTGATTATGCTTCTTGGAGTACACAGCTTCAAGATGTTGGCGCGGATGTTTGAATTTCAAGAAAATTCTTAAGTTCTCTACAATAATTAAAGTGTCAGTGGAAAAAAAAAATTTATTAAATTCACCAACTAAGATAAGTTCATTTTTTATGGTTTACATTTACATTACACTAATATTATACTGAGAATATACTAATCGTTGTTGCTTTTCTGCTCAGTTTGACTTCAGTAAAGGTTTACAATGATGGACATCTACTTTGTATCATTAAGTGTTACTAAAGTATATATCAGATAAGAATAAAGCTTCAAACACAATCATCTTTGCTCAGTTTATTATTCACTTAAATCTTGGTTTTTTATGCACTAGCTTCCATCCGACATCTTTTGCCTATCTACAATATTATTCATGCTATTTCCTATGTATTCACTTCTGTTACCAATATTATAATTGTAATTATCCATAGAGATAAATATTGTAGGGAGGGATTGATATGAATATAACAGGTGCGTTTGTATAATATGTTGAAAAACTATGTTTTAAGTTTAAAATGAACGTTTGTAAAAAGGTTATAAATGAGGAATTGTGGTAGTAAAACAGAGTTTTGAGTTTTAAAAACGCTTTTTTAAATTCTTAAAAAGCCTAACAAAATGGACCCACATAATAAGTGTGAAATAAATTCATCTAATTGGTAGTTTGGTACCTCTACCTAAATTATTGATTTGAATTTTTACATGTAAATGTGAAGTTTTGAAACACTGTATATATAGATAAGTTAAAGTAAGTTCCCCAAATAAACCAAACTAAAGTTACACGCAACTGTTGTTACACCAACAACGGTGGGATTGTGGAAGAGCATCAATTGCCTATAGAATGATTTTTGTATTGCTAATTATACAAGTATCCTAATTTTGAAGCTATGAGCTTATTGGATAATTATGTGGTATTGTCATGTTGGTAATCATGTTATAAGTATGTGGGGGTGATGATGGTCATGACAACAAATGATGAATAAAATGGTAATGGTAAAAAATAATTTTCTCCATTTGTTTTGAAATATAGAGATCAATTGCATGATAAGAATTTCATAGTTAAAAGATCTAAAAATGAATAAATCGTAGTACCGTTTAAAATTATATATCAATTTATTATTTCGTAGGATAAAATTTTAAATGACGTGATATTTTATATATTTTTGAATTCATTGAAACTATATTTGAAACATGAAATTGATCTTTTCAAATCTCAATTTTAAAACAAATAGAAAGGATTTTGATGCATGTTAATTATGGTGTTTTTTTCAAAATGCGTTTTTAATGAGCCAAATCAATAATTTCAATGCACGTAAGTTCGTTTCAATTGCTTATAAATTTTTTTTAGTAGATTGCTTATTCTTTCAATTATTATTTGTTGTTGTTTTTATTACTACAAAATAGATAAATAATGGAAGAGGAGGTGGGGTTCTAAGTTCTAATTATAGACATGAGGTATTACAGATAAATAAGTCCAAAATTTTTGTCCCACTTTTCCTGCTTTACTCTATATTTCACCGATAAATACTTGTCATGTGTTTACCTAATTAATTAAATACTACTATTAATTAATAACTGTAGTATTAATAAGCCAATAATAATAGTATTTAATTAATTAAATGAACATGTGGTAAATATTTATTAGTGGAATATAGAGTGGAGCAGAAAAAATAGGATAGAAGATTTAAACTCCAAATAAATATCATTATTATTGGAATATAATTTGAACCCCACTTCAAATATTATTTATTGTTGTTTCAAAAAAAAAAAAATTATTTATTATAACCATTAGAGAGAATATTTCTTTTCTTAAAAAGAAGAGAATGTGGCTCTTACATTTTAGTTTATTTTTATTATAACCATTTTAGTTTAGTTTAGTTTTTTTTTTTTTTTTTTGAACAAGGCTCTTACATCTTTTTTAGAAGAAAGATAGTTGGCTCTAACATCTTAAATAGTTAAATGCAACAAAATTGTCTATCTTTTTTTTTGCAGTTTCAGTTCTGTCAATTGGGGACATGTCATGCCAAATTTTGCCAATGAAAAATGACCTTGCAGAGTGACCCAAACTTCGTTGATTAAGAAATTATTTTGTAGGACAGGTGACCATAAATTTTGATCTCTTATTAGTCAATAGTCGGTGGATCTCAGAGTTTGTTCTCAAGAGGACAAAAGATAAACTGAAGAACCATCACGATCAGAGGACTATTAAGAAGAAAAGTACAAACCAAAGAACTTAATGAACCTTCAAGTTATGTTATGGATTTTCTGTATGTCCAACCAAATTAACACGTGGGTGTTCTTACAGTGAGAGGGACAGTTTCGTAGTTAGAGATCTCTAAGAACCATAAAAAGAAAAAAAAAAGATGAATAATAAGTTAAAAACATTATTTGTTTAATATAAAATATGAATAATAAATATTTTAAAAAACAACTAAAAGAAAAAGGGAACAAAAAGAACATCAAAGAATAAAATCAGAATTAAAGTGTTTTTCTTCAGTGTTAGAAGGAAGAACACGTATGCGGTATGTCTAGTCGCCTTCTGTGAGGGCATTATGGGAATTCCACAGTTTCCACTTATTCCTTTTTTTCATCCAATTACCTCTAGAGCTCGCGTGGAATAGTCAAGATTTTCTTATAAGCAAAGCTTTTGATTTTGATAAATCCTTGTTAGTGCAGAGATTTACACTTTAAATATCCCTGTTAGAAATATTAAAAAATTTTAATTGAGTTATAAAACTTTTGATTATTTTGATAGTAAAATTTTTTATGTAAACTAGATAAAGTTAGATACAAATCGTAATCCTTGAACCAAGGTGAAGTATACAATACAAAGAGAACTCTTTCACTTGAGATCTTTCCAAGGCTATCAAAGCATCAATGGACCTATTTGCTTCCTTGTAACTATACTTGGCTCCCCAATGATTGATAATTCACAAGAAACACTTATATTTCATCCAGTAATGAGATCAAACTAGGGTGAACTTTAATATTACTAACAAGAAAAGAGACCACCTTAAAATCATCCCTTCTTTTGGGTCCATGTTGGTCCTTTTCTTTTTGTTAATGTTAAAGTTTTAGAAGCCACAACATAATTAGTTGGCTACCTTAAATTTGAATTTGGGTTCTGAAATCTAGTTCATGCTTTTAAGTAGAAACATCTTAACAATTATCAACCTGTTATACATGTCAAGATTTATATTCAAACATATAATTTGTTTGGATATATACACACACGTTTTGCAAATTCAGAATTGCAATGTGATTTAAATTTTAAATTCACCTTTATTCTTCTTCCAAGGGCTTCACCTAAAACAAAAAAAAAAAAAGCCAATGGGGTCCTAGAACAAAGTTAAAAGGACATATATAATAGACAAAATCTTAAACACGACTAAAATTTTTTTTTTATTATTATCAATTTCTAAACATGACTAGGATTAGATATAAATTAATCTTGAGGCATAATCCGGTCTAAAAATCGAAACATAGAAAAACAAAAACACAAAAAAAGAAAAAAAGAAAAAAAAAAAAAGCAAAAGAACTTGTAACAAAAAAGACCATATATCATTATCATATATCTTGGTATACCGTAGGTAATGTATAGTCAATGATTTTTAGAATAACCAAAAGTACCCAATATTTCAAAGACACGTACTGCAAAAAATACACATGGGACAAGCACAACACAAAGGCCAGGCAGGCCCTGAGTAACTCTCTCTTTTTTAACCGCAGAGGCAAAAACAAAAAAGGGCCAGGCCTGCTTGGTGGGCCCCCTGTGGGAAGGAGTGGTATATTGGGGCCCACAATTTACTTTGTCACTCCCAATGAATTACATTCACTCTCTCACAGTCACACACAGACACAGTTTCACTTGATTGTATGTGTAGTCATTGTAAAATAAAAAAAGAAAAAAAGAAAAAAAGTAGTAGTTTGGTTTTTGGCATTTACTTGGGTTAGGTTAGGCACGTGCCTGGTCACGCACTCATGCTAAAGACTATAAAGAGCTCGCGTGACGGGGTTGACCCTACCACCTTTGCAATTTGCATGATTACACAGCCCCCACGCTAAAACCCACGTAGTTTTCTGAACGACCAAAACTCTTACCTATCTCCATGCCCACTATTTTACCAACTATTTCTACATTTTACCATATATAAGTTTTATTAGCTATTGGGTCATCGACTATAAAAAAAAAACATGTCAAATGCTCATTTCATTTTTGATTGAAATGGACCAATGGTACCAGTACCATATCAATCACAATTTTTGTTTTGTTTTTTTAAACTTTTATAGTAAAGTTTGCAATAATTTTAACATTTTCCTTTCACATGCTCCAACATTAAAAAATCTCTCATTCATCTGTTTTGGAGTCCACCACAACACAACACCAAAAAAAAAAAAAAATGGTGTGTAAAATAATGTGAAGCATTTTTTTTTTTTGTTGTTGAGAAACTAATAATGTGAAACATTTAGGACCTGTTTGGTATATGTATTTAAACACACGTTTTCAGTTTTTAAATAAAATTACACTTATTTTCACACATTTTTTCTCACACATGTATTTTCAAAAAAATTGAAAATTGTTGTTTAAACACACGTACCAAACGTAACATTAGTTTCTCTAGAGTTTATGATTTTTACCTTTACTGTACTTTGTGTTAGCTATGTTTTGACTTATAGTATAGCTAACTACTGATTTTAATTAACCCAATTAAAAAACATGTCAAATTAATCCAATTCAGTTCGCAAGATTGATGGATAATTAAAAATAAATAAAAACATAACAAAGCACACACATAGAGATGAGATGTGATTATGGAGATAAACACAAACCCATCATGGGCCAAAGCTCTCTAGTCTAGTAAACAAAATCCACTAGGAAGATAGTTACTATACATAATGACTCACAAAACTCTAAGCATTGTAATGTAGATGTACTTGAGTCTGGAGTCTCTAGCTCGTGCTAGCAACAAACTGTACTAGTTGTTTATCTCTTCATAGTCTCTAAATGCAAGTCATGACACTGGCCGCAATTTTGATCACTCAAATACTTCAAAGACTCTAATGTGGCATTTGGTACAGGGTAATGTTTTAGGATTCTTAAGAATGTTTAAAAATTCCCATATTTGGTTGCAAATTACGCTAGGAAATCAGATGCCAGGGGAATCTGGATTCCCCCCTTAAATCCCTCTCAGTAGGAATGTGGATTTCCTTTAAAACAGGTGGGTCCATATTTCCAAGTTTAAAGGAAATTGTATTTTTTATAAATTGACAAATTTAACTCTTTTTCCTTATCATTTAAGCAATTAAGATAAAATATAAAACAAATCATCAATATCTTTTCCCTTGTTTTTATCTTTTCCTGCCAAAATAACATAAATAGGATAGACAACTTTGTTGATATATTCTTTAACAAAGTTTTATTTAGGTTTCACATGTGAAAAAAAAAAAAAAAAGTTTGAAGGGGACTCTTAATTATTGCCAGGTATTCATTTTTGCTGTTGTGAGTGTGTTGCTAAACAAATTATTAATGGATTTATTTTCTTGGAAAATAAATAATTTTAATGAATTTGTCATAATTAATAGTTTATATTTGGTTTTTCATTATTTATTTAGAGGAAGATTTTTTTTTTTTTAAATGACTTGGTAGTTCACATTCAAATCTAAGGATAAAATGGGAAAAATAAATAATTCATTTAAGATTCCTAGGAATAAATTAAACATTATTATCTCACATTCCTAGAAATCTTAAGAGATTCCCAATGAAACCAAATATAGGAATAGCTACATTCTTAGGAATGTGATTTCTAGGAATCTGGATGCTAATGTCGCGTTTGGTACAAGGTAATGTTTTAGGATTCCTAGGAATGTTTAAAGATTCCCATGTTTGGTTGCAAATCATGCTAGGGAATCAGATGCCAGGGGAATTTGGATTCCCCCCTTAAACCCCTCTCAGTGGGAATGTGGATTCCCTTTAAAACATGTGGGAATTCAGATTTCCAAGCTTAAAGGAAATTGTATTTTTTATAAATTGACAATTTTAACCTTTTTTTTTTTTTTAAAATGACTTGGTAGTTCACATTCAAATCTAAGGATAGAATGAGAAAAATAAATAATTCATTTAAGATTCCTGGGAATAAACCAAACATAAGAATAGTTACATTCTTAGGAATGTGATTCCTAGGAATCACATTCCTAGGAATCTGGATGCCGAGAGTAATGTGGATTTCCTTGTACCAAACGCCACATAAGAGTAATGTGGATTCCCCCATACCAAACCCCACCTAAGGATTTAAGCTTGTCTCTATCGTTTTTAGCAAACCAAAGCACTTAAGGAAACCCTTTGTGGCGTTTGGTATGGGGTAATGTTTTAAGATTCTCATGAATATTTAAAGATTTCCATATTTAATTGCAAATCACGCCAGGAAATCAGATACTAGGGGAATTTGAATTCCCCCTTTAAACTCATCTCAATAGGAATGTGGATTCCTTTTAAAATAGATAGGTATCCAGATTCTTAAACTTAAAGGAAATTGTACTTTTATAAATTGACAATTTTATCAATTTTTCTTTATCATCTAAGCAATTAAGATAAAATATAAAACAAATCATCAATATCTTTCACCACCAAAATAACATAAACAGGATAGACAACTCTATTGATATATTCTTTAACAAAGTTTTATTTAGATTTCACGTATGGAAAAAAAAAGTTTGAAGGGGACCCTTTCTTATTGCCAAGTATTCACTTTTGCTGTTGTGTGTGTTGCTCAACAAATTATTAATAGTTTATATTTTGTTTTTCATTATTTATTTAGAGGATTTTTTTTTTAAAGGATTTGATAGTTCACATTCAAATCTAAGGATAAAATGAGAAAAATAAATAATTCATTTAAGATTCCTATAAATAAATAAACTATCACATTTAAAAAAAAAAATTGAAATGATTCGTGTTCATGTCAACTCAAGACAACTTGTTTATTAAATAGGTTGACATGAGTCATTGATTGTGTTAACTCAACATGACTTATTTATTATTTAGCATGTTAGGTGGATCATATCATTTCAACTAGGCACTTAATACACATATCCTGCTAGGGTTTTTTTGGGGAGGGGGGGGGGGGGGGGGGGGACGGGGTTTGACACAATTATTTAATGAGTCATGTTTAGTTGTTCCATGTAGTTGAATATTCCTACTCCAACACGACACAAACACGAACATAAACATTCAATGTAAATTTCCATTTCTAATTAGGATTTTAAGAACTTCACAGTAGAGTTAACACAAGAAGTTTAGATTATTTTAGTCAATATAATCTTTAACTTAAAAAAAATCCAAATCCCCCGTGGCTTTGGCTTTACAATGCAATGCAGTTTGTGCATAGACTTTCTAATACTAAATGCACCTAAGTTGTAAAACTATTTTAATCTTAGGGTCTGTTGATAGTTAGTATATGTACCTAGGAGACCGGTAATGAATTGTTCAATTGGACTCGTTACCATAATATTGAACAAACCTTTGATTAAACCGATATTGAGTGCTGATCTTTTCAAGAACAAAATGATTAGTTGATTGGGGTAGTAATTTGGTAATTAAATAAATAATGTGTTTGTATAATGAGTTATTCAATCAACCCTTTATCAAGTTAAATTCGAGTAGCTTAATTAAAAGTTAAATCATAGAAAATTACAAGGGTTTGCACATTTTTGTGAATTAATCCAATGCTCAAAGAGGTCTACATTAATTTCCATCTGTAAATAAATTAAAAAGAGGTCTGCATTAAACAAACAGAAAATACGAAGTAGGTTATAAGAAATTCATAATTTTTTTTTTTCTAAGCGAACTATAGAATGATTTCTAATGATTTATAAATCCTAAGAATGTTTTCATTCATCTTTGTTTCTTTGTTATTTGATCTTAGTTGGTATCGTTCAGCATAATTATCACTCTAAACCAATAATTAATTTTGGTTAGCATATTTAACATAATAGTCATTCTCATACCCCACCTATAACGCGTTAACATGCATGCAGTGACACCATCAATTTTGTTGTTTAATCAAGCTTTATATCTCTTTTAACCTTTGTTTTATTGTTAAGATCTCAAATATACTGAAAAGAACTGAAGGAGATTGCCCGTTAAATCAAAGAGGATATTCCTTCAACGAAGGAATTAGCAGTATAGGACCGTTGGATCTCAATTTTTGTTGTTTACGTTAATGTTAATCAATGATTGTCCTACAAATATAATACGACACTTCATCTTTCTATCATATCTTTATCCATTATGAAAATATTGAAAGGTGTTCTAAGTTATTACCAATCAAAAGTGGTCTGTGTTAATAACTTTCTATTGTAGCAGTAAAAAAAAAACCCTATACATTGGTACAGAGAAATCTGCATTGAATTCTTACTTTTGGTCACAATAAAAAACAAAAGAACAATGATTATAAACAAAAGTGAACGCGGAATGAAGAGTGAAAGGGTAAGGGAGAACAATGTAATTTAGACACTTCCATATCCAATGCATTCAGCCATTCATTCTTTCAAGAAAATGTACAAATTTTTTTGCCTATTTTCAATTTGCAAATATGTGATGGTTATCATTTATAAGTAACCATGTCTTTCCAACATCTTTTAGTGTAAAGAAAAAAAAATGATGTTTCATATTTACAATTTGTCTCAAACAATTAAAAATTTAAAGGAAAGAACAAAGTAATGCAACTAAATGATACATAGATTAAAGTTTTATGATATATTATCTTACTTCAGTTAAGCAAATATAGGATTTGCATTCAGAATATGCATTGTATATATAATTACTAACTTTTCTTGGATAAAATAATAGCATTTTATTAAGATATATATATGGTACTAATACCAGCATTACTTTAAATAAATTCTAAACCAATTACCGGATTTTTTTTTTTTTTTAAATTTTTTATGATACTCTCAGCCTCAGTCCCTACTTGGGTCTCTTTATACCAACCCCATGCAACCTCCTTCTTTTACCAACGTATAGCAACACATGCAAATAGGTTCTTTTAATCCAATTAGGTTTTTTTTATAACTAAAATATCAATAACTTTGTTGGCGATTGATCATGATGAAATCAATGAAATCCACATAGATAAAATACCTAGTTAATAAGGACAGTGTGTACAAGTTGATAACTGACCATTTGATCTTGTTCATATATAAATAGCCAATTGTTGGTCATATTAATATTCCACTATAGAATTTTATTCTTAAACCAAGGGGAAAAAAATCACTAAAATATTTGAGATATTGCTCACATGCTACAGGTGTCCAAATAAACACATGAATAATTAAGGTCCTATGTGTATATAATCTGAGGTGCAAAGCAAACAAGGTTAGAAACCAACAAGGCCCAAAGCAGAAAAAGGACCAAGCAGAGAGATCCAACAATGGTGTAATAGAAAGTAAAAGAGTGGGGCTATTAGGGTCCATAAGAGAATGATGAAAAAAAATGAACATGCTTGAGAACAAGATTGGTTAAGGAAAAAGTTTTGGGTGGGATTGGAAAAGGGACCCATATAATGGATCCTTTTAAATTCTTTCTGCAGAAAACACTGCAGCATTGCACTCCTAGTGTTTGACTTAACAGTCATTCACCCATGCCATGAATGAATGAATTGCATATATATATAAAGGTTCATCTTTCTTATTTGTTAGACTTGTGTTCTAATTTTGTTCCCACTTGAAATTTTCTCATATATGGGTCATCCCTAAGTGGAGAACAAAATAATTAGTGTTTGAAGGTGAGTGAAATGAGCATGTGATGACAACACCTCTAAGTCAAGATTTAGACTAAATACTTCTCAACAAGATATATATGTGTTCACCTTTCCCATCTCTCTTTAGGAGAGAGTGATGAACACCTTCCAATCATACACCATCTAATTAATTCCCCTCTCAAATTTTTATATTTAGATTTATGAAAGATGTGTTGCGTAATTAGAGTGCACTTCTCAAATTCTTGGAAGCATAGCATTTAAAAAATAAAGTCCTAATCTCTTTTATGAGATCTTTCTTATTTCTAATTACTTGATAATACCATGCTCAATAAAACTAAGGTCACAATAAAAGTTTACCCCAATTTCACAACACCAACCAATTTTTTCAATTTTTTTTATTGGCCCATTTGTAAGGTGGTAGGCAAATTCGGTATCATTGTGATTTTTTTTTTTTTGGGGTTGAATTTGATTGTTGTGAATTATTGACTTTAATTTCTCTCTATCACTCAAGGATTTGACTTACAGCTAAATTAAGTAGAATTTGCAATCATACTTTGGTTCATAGTGATTTTTTAAATTAATTAGTGCCTGTTTGAATTAGCTGTTTTTTGTTATCTAATTAGCTTAAACTTATTTGCTTACTACATTTTAATATATACCTTATTTTTATTAATTTTGATATTTATGGCCCGTTTGAGATATTTTTTTTTTCTTCTCCTTGGCTTATAATAATTAAAATATAAATTGGGTAAAACTAAAGTAGAGTTATATCTAGAAAAAGGCTTTGAAAAATTGCGCAAATGAAGGCATGAAAATAAACTGAATTATAAGCAAAATGAGAACTTTTCCTAGCTAATTGTGGTTCTTTAAATTCATGTGGGCAAGATGATTTTCACTACCTACTCTCTATGTGGTTTTAATTATTGGTGTAAACTAGATAGGATTATTTCAACCAAAAATATCTTGAATGTTGCACCAAATTTGTAGTGTTCAAATGAAAATTTAAAAGTAAATGAAGCTTTTCCGTGATTAGATTGCTAAAAAGGATAATTAAGAGGAGTCCATGTGATCCATAGACAATTACAATAATCACACATTTGAAACCTTTATTAGCTTATTTGTTGGTGAATCTATGTGGCCTAAGTGAATTGGAGAAGATAATAAGAGGATAACAAAAAGGGGTCCCATATCATCATTACATGTCACATTCTATCATTTGATGTTGGTAAAAATTAGATGCTTTAACGTGAAGATATATGCAGAGGGCACTGCCACTTAATTTGAGAGTATTGGAAGATATGAGAATAGACAACCAAATGATTTGGACCTTCTATTGAAAAGGGATAAAAAGTTAAGTGAAGCTAAATTTTGGGGAAGGGTTTTGGAAATTGCTTCATTACATGATTTTAAGAAAGGGGAAAACCACTCCTCCAGCTTTATCTTTAATGGTGATATATATTTATATATATATATATATATATATAAAAGTGCTAGGCAAACTATGTCTAGCTCAATGGTTGCAAATGGTTGCTGAAAATATTTTTAAAGTTCAAAACAAAAATAAAAACAAAGTATTCTATTTTTTTTTTTGATGAATACAAAGTATTCTATTTTGAACCTTGAATCTCCGACTTAAAATGAACATGACTTGTTTAATTAAGGTAATTTACATGACATTTTTCATGAACATATATGGTCTTCAATTATGACCAATGCTTGTGTTTATTTTGCTCATGATTTTCTTTTCCTATTTCCTAAATTTACTCATTTTTTCCTTTTTTTTTTTTCAAGTAGAATCAATTATAATAGAGGGTACTGGCTTATCCTTGATGCTGTCTCA
This sequence comes from Quercus variabilis, assembly GCA_030445155.1. Lineage (NCBI taxonomy): Eukaryota > Viridiplantae > Streptophyta > Magnoliopsida > Fagales > Fagaceae > Quercus > Quercus variabilis. The sequence goes on along the minus strand of CP129453.1, from coordinate 5,856,933 downwards.
AAATCTATCCAAGTCCTAGGAGTTTTTTGGCTGCTTCTAACTCTAAATTGCTTTGTCTTGTTTGATCCATTACTCCTAAAGTAACTTATAAACAAATGCAAAAGTAAACCATTTTTATATGCTTAATGGTCTGACCTTTGACCAGTGAAAGACTAGGCTCATTAAATTTTAAAGGTGCTTTTGGTCCAATAAGTTTCCAAAGACAAATTTCAATCCCTTTCACAAATTACAGAGGTTTTTGTAACTATGTGCTTGTGCAAAGTAATGTTAATGGTGTACATGTGAAAGTATAGCAAGACATCCAAATATATTGTGAAAAAAGTTAAATGTGTATACTTTGATTGCGATATTAATTTGGGACCATAACTTCTCTGATACATTATGAGTGTTTGCAGAACATAGATGATAATAATAGTCTAGCTGTTGATTTAAGCAACTCATTTTCTTTTCTTTTCTTTTTCTTATTCTTTCTTCTGTATTTTATATAAAATAAATTGGAAACAAGGAAATTTCCTAAAAGGAATTTTAAGTTGAAGTGTGGAATCAGACAATGGTTTTGTTAAGCTCTACTGATTTGTGTTAACGTTGGTTAAGGTACAAATAAAAGCCCTCTTTTGGTTTTTTGTTTTTTTACCTATGTTTTACCCATTAAAGTACTCTATGCTTGTGCACTCACTCGTTTCTGCACCTTGAAGCAAAAGACTTACAAAGTGTGAAATCCATTAAGGAATCCAACCACTTAAGTTAAACTCAAAAACTACAATCATATTGTTTTAGAACATGGAAGTTCACTTTATATCTATGTTTTTTGTTGGATACTAGTCTAAAACCCTAGTCTACATATTAATCATAAGTATCATACACAGCATATATTTTCAACCCCTTTTTTTTCTTTTTTTCTACTTTTCTTTCTCAAGCTTTCAACACATATAATTACCATTGTTGGACATTTCTATTGGCATTGGAGGACAACCCATACACCCGTGGGAGTCCTGTTAATCATCACCTTGACAACTTTGTTCTTTGTCACCTCCTCACTCATCAAAACCCTTGTTTTTTTGCTTGGTGGGTTTTGTACATTTTGCTCATTTTCTCATTCTTACCTACTCTTTGCTAGACCATATATTGGGATTGTTTTCTTCTCCTAAATATTAAATATTGTGTATAAATGAAATGTGTACACCAATTGCTTTGAAATCATTTGTATCATTTGTTATTTCTAGATTTTTTAATGGTGGAGGTTTAAACTATAAAGTTCGACTCTTGGTCCATGTTGAATTATGGGAGTAAGACTAAGAATTGATAAAGTTACTTTTACTTGTCACAGTTGGGACCTTTGGCTAATTCCCTAGTAAAGTCCTATTCAAAAGAAGAAAAATACATAATTATGGTTATTATGACAATTTTAAACTTCACTACTTTTTCCCAGTTTTATATTAGCGATATGGGAAGAAAAATAATGGGAAGCAATGTTGTTAAGTGTAGCAATCAATGAGATAAATTTTGTGCCAAGAGGCTTGTAGAGAGAAAGATTTTGGATTAAAATCCCTATTTTTATCAAAATTTCCCTGCCCATCATGACATTGGTATGTGAATTATTACTCAGAATTTTATTAATTCACATAACATGCTTGATTTTTTTATTTTTTTAATTTTTGATTTGGTCGGTAAAAAGAGAAATGGAAACTTATTGGACCAAAATCATAGACTGAATAGAGTCGTCCGACATTGGCTCAATAGGTCAGCAGTAGTCACCTCCTGAAATGTAAAGCTGTCAATCTATTACAGATGTATAAAAACTAAAGGACAAAATTTTTAAGATAGTATCTAAACCAACTTTAATATTTTCTCAAAAAAAAAAAAAAACAAAAAAAAAACAACTTTAATAGATCAGTGGACACTACCACGCTTCTTGAGTCCATAAGTAATATGACATTTGAATAGGCAATTTTTTTTTTTTTTTTTGCTGAATGATTTGAATAGGCAATTTATGTGTAATTTTAGTTGTTTCTAATATAATAAAAAAAAAAGTATAATTTTAGTTACATGACTTTTTAATAAAGTTGTATAACTTGTTTAAATAATAGAAGTATTCTAATTCACCACATAATATGTTGTAAAAGATAATTTTAAACTAGTTTACAACCAAATTTTGTTCTTTAACATTATTGGGCTCAAACTCATAGGCTTGAGTGGTAAGTTTTTGAGTTAAGTAATCTCCCAACAACACCTATGGTTCCAGGTTATTTCCATTAATTTGGATCGGTTTGTAATAGGTTGAGTTCCATCTTCTTACAAGGTCTGAGATTGGGTGAAGTAATTGGTTGGGTTCCATTCTCATAATGGAGTTTGAGATTGAGTTAGATGCTAAAAGAATATACATTATTTTTATTAACAAGACATGAATGTGATGATTATCGTGAAGAACAAGAATTTAAATAAGTATTTTTGTATTATACACGTTATTAAAAAGTATTACACTCTAGTGTGGGAGAGATTGGGCATTCATGAAACTCGCAATATAGGGAAATACCTAGGATTCCCTATTCTGCATAAAGGGGCTAGCAGGAATCAATATAATTATATCCTTTGCTAGCCGGACTGTTTTGATTAAATCCGTCACATCTGCCATACCTAACCACGTGATGCAAGGGGCCGCCCTCCCAGCCTATGTTTGTGACAAATTGGACAAGATCAATAGAGACTTTTTATGGGGATCCACAAGTGACAGAAAGAGGATGCACCTTGTGGGTTGGAACAAAATTGTTAAACCAAAAGAAGAGGGAGGTTTAGGGATACAAGCGGCTAGAGCAAAGAATATTGCTTTGCTCTCAAAGTTAAACTGGAGAATGTACCACGAACAGGATGCTAATTGGGCTAAAGTTATCCTACATAAGTACTATTTGGGTCCGAGAGCTAGATCCAGCAACCTAGGTAAACTCCTCTCGTCCCTTAACTGGAAAGCCATTAAGATGGGGTTTCCCATATTCCTTAAAGGTGTGTGCTGGGGAATTGGAGATGGTTCAAGAGTTAGGATATGGTCAGACAATTGGATAAGGGGTGAATAGTTAAGGGATATGATTGAAGGACCCCTTAATCAATGAGATCTCAATCTAACTGTTGCCGAATTTTGGCATGATAGAGTGTGGAACTAGGAGGCTATCCCCTTTGTCCTTTTTGAGGCCATAAAGGATAAGATTAGAGCCACCCCAATCCAAAGTTTTGGTGAAAGGAGAGATACCATCATGTGGAAATACTCAAAGGATGGGGAGTTTATCGTGAAGTGAGCTTATCTGTTAGCAGGACAAGAAGGAAACTCTGAAAATTTGTTCCAAGGAACTTGGATTTGGAAACTGGACATCCTGTCGAAGATCACTAATTTTTTGTGGTTGTCTCCATGGCAGTGTCTCTGTGTGTGATGTGCTTGCTTCGAGGGGTATCAATTGTGACAAGCTTTGCCCTTTATGTAAATTTTGAGATGAGACCATCACTCACCTCCTTTGAGACTGTGACCTAACCCGAGCGTTTTGGAGGAAGTTAGAACCACCCCTATCTCTCCTTAGCTCTTTTATTGGATATCTAGAGACTTGGTTGAAGGTTAATTGCATGAGCATTGTAACGCATGTTTCTTCATCCTCCTGGTGCACTCTTTTTCTCTTTGCCATCTGGGGTTTGTGGAAGAGTAGAAACAAGGTAGTGTTTGATAACACAATCCCTAACCCAAACCTTTATAAGGTGTGCATTAACTAGACTAGTGAGAATTACTACTGTGTGGGTAAAACAAAGCAACCAACTTTGAAAGTTGCCATTCAGGTTAAGTGGACCAAACCAGCTGAGGGGTGGTATAAGCTCAACATTGACGGGGCATCCCTCGGGGACCCAGGCAAGGCTAAGGGCAGAGGCATCATCAAAGATAGCCATGGACATTGGGTCAAATGGTTTTCAAGGTCGATTGGTTTAACATTGTAGCTAAGTTGTTGGCTTTAAGAGACGGGCTCAAGTTAGCTATCCAACTAGGTTGTCAACAACTGGAGGTGGAGCTCGACGCCAAGGTGATTATGGACCTCATCAACTTTAATAGGGGTTCTAATAGAGTTTATTCCCCTCTTTTGCATGACTGTAGGACATTATCGCATGTGTTTAGGGAAGCAAACAAATGCACGAATCTTTTGGCGAAGAGGGGCTGCTCCTTGCAAGAAGAATTTACCATTTTTGAAACCATACACTCTCCCTCCCTCCCTCCCTCCCTCCTCCTCCTCCTCCTACCACACCACACCACACACCACCCCACCCCCCCCCCCCCCCCCCCCCCCCCTTTGGTCTCTGTGACCAGCTAGTTTGTTTTATATTATAACCTTCTAACCAAAAAAAAAATTGCCATAATGAGTCCCCCCCCGCCCCCTTTGGTCTCTGTGACCAGCTAGTTTGTTTTATATTATAACCTTCTAACCAAAAAAAAAATTGCCATAATGAGTCATGGTGATTAACAAGTAAAAATAGTGACTACTTATGTTTGAATTATAGTATTTTTTATTTAGTGTAGAAGTGCTTATTACTTATTAGTAGTTATTTAGATGTTCAATATTTGCATAATCCATTCCAATCCAACTCATTCAAACTAACTCATGGTAAGATAAACAGATGGGTTTAAAACAAGTTTAGCTTTTCGAATATAAATTGGATGATTTTAAAATGGGATTCCTAATATTTAATACATTAAGGATGTAAAATATCAAAATGGATTTGGGTTTGGAAATGCCATTCCTATTTACAAGGCATGGGCAGCAAATGATATAGAGAAATTAATATTTAAAACCAAACTCAATCCATTGCCATTCCTAATTTCCTAAAGAGAAACTAGTATTTAAAACCAAGGAAATCCTACATCCCATATTTTACAAAATTTTCCTAGCACCACAGCCAAAATGGTGTTGCTTTAAATATAAAATGAAAACAAAGAATCACCATCAAAATAAAGATTACGCCTCCAAAGCTTTTCAATGCAGCAGCTCTTGCTCATATTGCTTCTTTCAAAACAGATTTCTGAAGTTTTCATTAAAAAATATGTTCTTGAATTTGGCTTTAACTCTCTCTTGTTTTTGCTGCATCAAAAAGGATATTTGATTTAGCATATCCAAACAAACAAATGGGGGAAGTAAACAATTAATTTAAGCCAACGAAACATAATCCCACCTCCAGATTTGTTGGGCAAATGTCAGTTCTTCAATCCGAATGATCACGAAAACGGATAATTTTGTTGATGAAAGGCCTCTCACGGCGATAGCTGTCAATGGAAATGTAAAGATTACAGAGAGAACTCCCAAGTCAAAACAAATAGGACAATCATTTTATTTATTTTCAATAAGCAAACAAAACTAATATGGCCAAAGAGAAAATGCGATAACACTCCAATAATGACCATCCGAGAGAGAGAGAGAGAGAGAGAGAGAGAGAGAGAGAGAGAGAGAGAGAGAGAGAGAGAGAGAGAGAAGTTTTCAGTAGCTAATAATAATTTTCAAACAGATGGGGAGCACAGGATACTTACATGACAAAAGATGACACACAGAAGCAAGCCAACCCAATTGAAAAATGAATGAAAAATGTTGGCCAGAAATTTTTACGATCCAAAAATATCTTCTCAGAAATGAGAGTAGTTACACCTGAAAACACTAGAACTTTCCATCCTGAAGGCAAGCAGCTGGAAAAGGAAAATGAAGAATCCTGTGGACAGCAGAAAATTATTTCAAGGTCAAAATTAAAACCAAAACAACCAATTCCTAACACATAAATGTCATACCTGGAAATAACGCTTTATGAACAGAGTGGAGTATATAATCCTCAAAACCATATCTTTGAAACAGTCAAGAAAACAAAGATCATCTTATTTTAATCTCAGTTATTACTCATTAGAATCTATTTGAATGACTCAAAAAAATCAATTGTTGTTCAATGTAGAGCTTAAACAACACAAAATTTGGAACACGACCAAGAAAACAAAAGAAAAAGGTACAAAGACAAATGCCCACAATGAGAAAAGGATACTTAAAGAATTTGCCAATATTAAGCCAACTGCACCGGCTGATCGTATCAGCAGGACATTCAGTACTATATAAATCACTGAGAATACAAGCAATGAATCATTTGAGCGTTTGAGCTGGTTCTCAGTTGCAACGGCATGTAGAAATGCTTCAGAAGTTCCTGATGCAAATTCAAAATAAATATAATATAAATATCTGGCATCATTGTTTTGAGATAAAGCTGAAAATATTTGGGTTAACACTGGACACCTCGCCAACTACAAGTTCATAGACATTGACTAATTGGCCAAAAGGTTTATGTACAATCCATTTGTAAGAAAAGTATAATTTTTTATTTTTTTAGGTTCCCATTATGTTGAAATTGGAGACTGGATGTAGAACACACTTCACTTTCTAGAATTCAACAAAATCCTAGGATTATATTAAAAAAAAGATGTATAACTAATATATAACTGAAAGAGGCTACTAAGGAAGAATGAAACAGATATTATTAAGGTCGTGAAAATGAGCAAAATAACAGAAGTTACTAACCGTTCATAGCCAAAACAATGATATAAACACAATAATACCGGAGGGCTGTTGATGCTTCGCCATCACTCCATTTCTGACCATACAATAATCTGATGAGAGAATAAGAATAACTTGGTCCAAATGCCATAAATACAAGCCCTACAAGATATGTGGTTGCAAATTCAGACCAAGAGAGGAGGGGGGAGTGCGGGGGAACAGGTAAAGAGGAAAAAGAAATGAAGCAAATGACACCATTGCAAAAGGCTATTAAGAAAAAATGACATTGCTCATAATGGTCATCAATTTGTATCATCTAAATACATAATTTGAAGTAAGAACATCCCCAAAGAATCCATATGTGCTCACAAGAAAAATAGAGAGATTAAAGCTAGATTTATCAAGCCTTTGGAAATTCAAACATGTGAAATCACATAATTTGAACCCAGTTATTTGATTTTCCTCATCATATGTGCCAAGTTGAGACCACCCATTATTGCAGTTGCAAACTCCTTACTGAACATTAAGAACCAGGGTAATGCATGTTAGTTTGATCCCTTTTCTTTATCCTCAGCTATTCTTTACAAAAAATATTATCCCTTTTATTTCTGGGCTAAAAAGATACTATTCAAGGTGCAGTCAGTCTAGTTTCTGTTGCTTTCAACTTGTTAGCAGCTGTATTGGGCAAGGGACTACTGTTAATGTCGAAATTCATGTACTTGATTACATTTTGTTCCAAATACTTTCACTTTTACATCTTCAATTAGTCAAATTATTGAAAAATGGAAGGGCCTATCAGCAACAACATTCAAGGAATTTTATGAAAGAGAAAACACCATGGATGCAATAAAAACGTTATACATACAACCCCCACCTAGAGAGAGAGAGAGAGAGAGAGAGAGAGAGAGAGAGAGAGAGAGAGAAGAGAAAGAGAGAGAGAGAGAGTTGAGTGTTCAAAAAATTAAACAAAAATATTATACAAAGACATTAATCAAATAAAGGTTTTTGTGGGGAGTTGTTGTAGGTCCTATATGCAATTAGAAATCACCTTATTTGCCTAATAGTCCAGTCAAAGTAAGAGGTGTAAACCATAGAGGAAAACTACGAGGACAAGTTACCTACATATATGAATATGCAAATCCATAACTGCAAGACATAATGACCTCTTCTCAATCCTAACAACTTCACATATTTCCTATGGTCACTTCTATAATACTCTTATCTTTTGGTAAATTCTTCTACAGTATCCTCATCTAAATGAGTTGTAATGCTGTTGGTGAAAACCAAACAAAGTAAATGGAAAACTCAGCATAGTTAGCTACAGGTCTCTGTAGACTATGAGTATTCTAATTCCAAGTAACAACTCACTAATACAGTTCCTAATATTGCAAGTTTTGGAGTATATTTGAGCATACCTGATAAAACTATGTTAATATCACTGCAAATTCATGTTATGAAATGAGTGCCAAAATGGAAGTTAAATGCATAAATAAATGGATTCAAAAGAAGCAAGTATGGAAACAAACCAATTAACAGAACTAACTTCAGGGCCTCTGCAAGGCAATTTCCCAACCTCCTGCTTCTATCTGGATGTTGTCCTGTCAATATATAGATGTAAGAAAAATATAAGATATCTTTTTAAAGCTCACCAAATTAAAGATGAATGATTTATAGAGATATGCCAAAGCCGCACTCCTGAACCAAATGAAGAAACAAAATGTATATATCACTAAAACTAAGGAAAAACAGCCTATGATCAAGATAAGATGTATGCTTGATTTCTGTGCACACACAAAAAGGAGAGATATAAACCTGACGCAGACCTTGCAAAGGTAGCATATGAACTTTCTTCAAAAGGAAGAAACACCAACCTTACCACTAAGCTTCCTGAAATGTGAAAAACAATTAGCAGTTTTAGCATGCTCAGAGGGTCAAATCATAAAGAAAGATTAGAATTAATCACATCTATTGTTAGCATAAAGAAGATAAAAACAAATGCCAATATTGTTAAGTAAAGCCTGTATTCTCCACAAGAGATTTGGTCCATATACTTACCTAGTTTGTCTACAAGTCCATACACAGCTTGATTATATGGTGTATCTAGCCACACAAGTACAAGCTTTTCTCCTTCTTGAAGGATCAACTTCCGCAAGGATTGAAGGGTAAATAAAAAACACATGTTTGACAGCTGCCTATCATAATCCTTCAAATTTCCTGCTCTGTGAAAGTGTTATAGTTATATAATGAACTTTGATTATAAAAATACTAACATCAAGAATTTAATTACTATCGAAACAAATGAAGTAAACAAAATCATCTGATAAAAGACTATTACAAATGAGAGATTCACTAATAATTAATAAAGTATTTCATAGGGTTCAGTAACTCGATCCAAACCTAAGGCAATTTCTAACAACTTTTAGAGTGATAGTTCTAGAATTATTGGTGATGAGGAAAAACCTGATATGTTTCATACATTATAACTAAACCATTTCAGTTCAAGATCATACTTGTTTTAATATTGAGAGTTATTATCTCAATAACAAAGCACTAGTGTTTTAACTGAAAAGATTCAAATAGGAGCCTATATGTAGAGAAGAAGAGCAGGTGAACATATCTCCTGTCTTGCTTTTCCTCTGAGTAGCAAATAAGAATGATGCAGCCTCGGTTGGGAAATATAATGGTCCACTGAGTTCCTATCAATAAGGTATATGGCCAGGAAACTACTGAAGATGACACCCATGCTACCACAGCATTTCTGCTAGGCCTGCTGAATGTACACATACTAATAGAACAAATAACTCCAGTATGAAAGATTCTAATGAACGACCTGGTCTACAAAGCAGGAGCAGATTACTCTCAGTGATAACACACATTTTGTGTTTGTATTTTGAAAAGCAAATTAGTTAGCAAATCTGTAAACCATTGCTAAGCTGTCAATGCGTACCATTCACTTTCAACAGAAGGTAAGAGAATGTTGAAAGGGTCTAGATAGCTCAAAGATAAGAATAGGACCCATAAGAAACAGCATAATTTTTTTTCCAGAGAGAAGTGGAAGTCAGTTGGCCCATTACAAAAGCCAAAAATGAGATTCACACAAAGATAAGTAGTACTGACTCCAGATAAAAACCTAAAGTTTTCTGTTTGTATTATAAGATGATAGCTGAAAAGAAGCTATACCTAAACGGGAAAAGATCAGAACTTCTAAAGGCACGAAAAAGAAGAAAATAGCCCCAATAGCCTAGGAACAAGCAAGCCCCATATGCAGTCTGTGACAATGCAAATACAATCCCTTTCTCCTGCAAGAAATCAATCATACTAAGAGTTAAAATCTTATTAATCCTTAGTCATGTAAGCTATCAGACTCTGGTTAGTAAAATCCTACAACGGATCTACACAAAAAATCAAACAGGTGCTATGATGCCAATGAATTCATTTACAAGGGTTTTAAGGTGACATGGTAGATAAGCAGAGGATGTCATAAATATTAAATATTTCAAACCAACATGAGTAATATTCTATTTAAAAAGCAAAAAAGAACCATTAACAATGAGCATCCCAGCCTTTGCAATTCACATTCAAAGACCAAAACATTTTTTTGGGGTTTTGTTTTGGCCAGCATAAAAACAATTTTGTTATATAATAAATAAATAAATAAACAATAGAAGTACTAAAGGACACCAAGTCATGCAACTTTTATGCTATCCAGATATCCCTCTGTAACATTCAACAACTGAACAACTGTCAAACCAATTGCTTTCCCTTTAACCTCCACTTTTTATCAGCTTAATAGGATAGGCTCAGCAATAACTATAGAACTTGTAACAAAATCCATGCTATGCAGTGAAACATCAGCTTAAAAATACACAGTAATTCCCTTTGTTCTCAATTGAGAACAATTTTTAATGCCGCAGTTCATGACAACAACATATAGCTTCTATCAAGCTTATTGGACTCCAAGGTTAAAAAGATTCACAGGCAGTAATTCCCCGTGTATCTTCTAATTCATCATCTAACTCCCATTTTGTCATGCTTAACATATACATAGAAAATATCATTTCATAGAAAGTTAATCCTTGCATTGATACCTAAATCCTCTACCAGTTTTACTTATTGAAAACAAAAGGGTTAATCCTTGCATTGATACGAAAATTCTCTATTATTTACAAAGGACACATTTGATTGTAACCATTTCTTAAGAAAAAGGAAAATAAAGCATGATAATGATAATAGAACAGTCACAACAAAAATTCAACCGTAGATACATAGAACCAAGAGAAGTCATCAAATGTAAACATAAAAAAAGGAGGGAAAAAGAATATATAAGGATCTGGTGTGGTTGACAAAGCATATTCACAACATATAAATACCAAGAGTGACAGCATAAATCCAGTTTCAACCTATACCATGTCAGTTTGATTGACAATGAGGATATACATAGTTAAGCACCGCGAAAGTGTGGCTGCAGCTTCAACGATCAACCGCAATTTAAGCAGAAGCAAGTTCTGAGAAAGGATATATAATGGCTCGGCTAATAGCTCGAGTAAACAAGCACAACCTGCCATATGATACGAACTAGTCTTATGGATCAAATAAACAACACAATAATGAAAGAAATAAAATATCCATTCAGTTCAAACTCAGTCAATCTAAGATCTTCCGCCACAGTGCTACAAAAAAGCATTTTGTCCCCATTATTTTCTGAAATGTCAACGTTATATACTAGTTGCTGTAAGTAAAAACTTTGATTGCCTCAGAAACAAGAAGCCAGTCAATAAAGCAGCAAACTTATATCATCCAAGCTAACATTGCAGTGCACTATGATAAAAGCTACCAGCAAAACAGCAAACTTTATCATAAGTTCTGTGAGCTTCCACATATTAAGGTGTACTTCTAAAGGTACAAAAACAATGGATTCAATTGCTATCACGATGATAAAAGACTTCTAAATGAGGATTATAAGAAAATTTTAAGCTGAAATCTATAAGCAAAAACCTTGATAGAAAGAGGACTAAGCCAACATAATGGTTCTACAAATAATTAGAAGTAGATAGAGAACTTCACCATTAATCAAGATAGCCTGTGCATATGGGTTAGAATAACTTATATTTTGCCACCAGAAGACAAAAAAACAGGCTGCTATTGTAATAACTATTCCAAGTGGGAGAGTCATCCAAGCAACTTTCATTAGCTTCACTGTGTTTCCTTCCAATGATGTGCCATCACTGCAGCATAAGGAAATGTTTTTAGGAGTTTGATTTATGTTTAGACCATCATGAATCAAGATTCCTAAATTTCAGAGAAGACAAGTGTATTTTGGCAGAAAAAAAAAAAAAAAATTAGTCTAGTCTAGTGACACAAAAATTTCAACAATGTTACGAACACAGCAAATTTCACAACTTGCCGAGATGACAAATTGTGATGAGGGTAACATCAACCAATCACAAGCTGCCACCTCAGCAGTTGTGAAAAGTGTTGTCTTTGTGAAAGCGAAATTACTCCAATTACAACTTACCATCTTAACGAGTTGTTAATAAAGTTGTGTCCCGCCATAATGTTAAGCGAAAACCAAAACTTGACCAAATTTCATAAACAAAAAGTGTAATTTAGCAAAATAAAATCAAAAAGTGCATTGAGAATAGGTTTTCAAAAGTACCATTTCATGTCTGCACGCAGGCAAGCTCGCCGGAACCCCTCGCGACTTAGAAACAAGATACAGGTAACGAAAAGATGGAATTGAACAGCGTAAACCTACATTCATATAAAAAAAAAAAAAAGAAAAAAAAAGAAAAGGAAATTCACAACAAATGAACTGTTATATAACAATGATTCGGAAATCAGATCGAAATTCATAACCTATAGAAATTCATGATAAACGAACAGTACTATAACAAAGACTCAAAAGGCAGCTCAAAAATCATAACCAATTCAGCGAAAAATGAAAGAAATTTTCGATAATGAGAATGTTACCGCGTAGTCGGATTCTGTGAGATGCCTCACGATCCATGAATTGAACACAAATGGAATTCCTCTAGACAAGAACTGCGTAGCTGAGCTCACAAAAATCGAAAACAAAAAACAAAAATTGAGAACAATAACAGTAATGACAACAACAACGGCAAAATAGGTCACAGAAATCAAATTTTTCTGAGCATAAGACTCTGTTTGGTTACTGAGGAAATAAATTGCAAGGAAAAGAAAATTTATTTCTCGTTTAGAGAAAATTACTAACCGAGTAAGTATTTGAAAGTGCGAGAGAAATTGGTAGGATCTTCGTCTTTGACCATTATTGAGCCCTTTGACTTCTCTGAGATTTTTTATTTTTTTGGTTAAAAATTTAGAGCTCGCAAAATCAAAATTTTCGCTTTATATCTGAGATAATAGAAAGTAATCGGGTCGGGTCGGGTGGAAATGGCGAGTACGAAAGATATGAAAGAAACGACAGGTCGTTTCTTAACATACTATTCCTATATATATATATATATATATTTTTTTTTTTGAAAGGCATACTATTCCTATATCAAGTCAGGTGACTATATCTTTCTACGTGATAATTATTAAATTGGTTTATATCTTATATTCTTATTAATTCTAAGAATAGTTTATTTTAGGTAAATATCTATTAACTATTTTTTTTAATAATAAATTTAAAATTATGCACAAACTAGAATTCTATCACAAAATTTTTTATGGTGCGTTTGGATGACATGATTTGGACATTTGGATTGAAATTTGAGTGATTAAAATCCAAATAACTTGTTTGAAAAGTTCAAAAAAAAGTCAAAAATTTTGGATTTGACAAATTCACTAAGGAATTTAAACCTCTAAAATGCTTGGATTTGAAATAACTCCTAAAATCAATAGATTTGGAATCCTTTGATTTAAAATCTATTAATTTAAAATCTAAATTCGAATTCAAATCTAAGTTCCCAAACGCAACCTTAACCTTAAGAAATTTAAATGAATTTAAATATAATAAAAATTGCATAGTATATATTGTCCTTGCCACAAGTGGTTCAATATATATATATATATATATAATATATTACTATAGTTAATTTAGAACTTCTAGTAACTTACTAATTTAGTAAACAAAAAAGATAAGTAGATAAAGTTTATAGATGTTAATCTCAAAATCTCTCATCTAAAAAGATATATTCTAATTGCTTTTTAATATAATATTTTGGGTTGTTTTCTTTTGTTTGGATATGGTTATATTTATGTTGGACCTAAGATATAGGCATGAGGTTTTGAGTGTCAAGTTGTCTACATTTTTATACTATATTTTACTATGAATTCATTCAATGATATATATGGTAGGCCAGATCTTATCTTAAATCAGGATTATAATATACACTTATTAAGGTCGGCCTAAACACATGACTATAATGAGAAAATTGTAATACACATATTTTAAATTGTTACGCTATTGTTGTTATTGTTAATTTAAAAAAGAAAAAGAAAAAAGCAAAGAACATTGATGTCATCTAGGGCTGGCTCAACAATTTTGAGGGTCTTAGGCGAAAATTTTACATAAATTATTTTTTTAACTTTAAAGTCTAAATTTGTACAAATAAAAATTAATTTATTACATTGTTCAATAAATTAGTATCACTATAATAAAAATGAGCTGATATAATATATGTAGGGTCAGATTTTGCGGCCCAAGCCCAAGGAGGAGTGGATTTGGAGCCCACTGAACCCAAAACAATGAATTTGTAGAGAGTGGGTGAGAGAGTAGGGCGAATAACGAAAATAACAGTATTCAACAGCCACGCTAATGGGGGAATTTTAATTAATATATGCTCGGTCGGATGTAAGTATAACGTCCGAGGAGGTGATTTTCCTTGGAGAGATTGGGTTACAATTTCTAGAGCTACAATAAAATAATACACTCTTCCCTCTTTCTGATTTTTCGATCCCCCTCCTATCAGGGGGCTTTCCTACTTATATAGTACCTCCTCACTTCATCTTGATCGTCCACTTGTTCATCATCCAGACATCCACTTGAGTGCTTGTCCCATCAAGGGTGTTCCCTAGCCTTATGTGAGTGGTGATAGCAGGGCTGATACTGTTCAGGGGTCTCTTCCACATTAATGCGGCCAGAGAAGTAGGTGCAGTGCATTTAATACGGTGGTTGAGATCTGTCTCTTAGATATTTCTCCGATCCAGTTATATCCGTTCGCGTCCGAGGTCCATTCTGTCACTACATCTGTCGAGAGGATCACTCGGGCTGCAAAAGGTTGAACGTCAGACTAAGGTTCTTCGGATTCGAGGGTATTGGACTCCTCGGATCGTTGAACACGTCCTCGGATCATGGCCGTACCCTTCACCAGACATGTTCCTTTCTCAGGGCCCCTAACTAGGCTTTTTCATCTCTTCGGGCAATGGTGGTCCGTAGATAGGGCCTTGGGCCCAATGCCTTTGGTTGGGCTTTCCTCCCCCACAATATACATCAAATAATTAATTAGTGTGATAATTTATAATAATTGATAAAGTAAGAGTTTGCATTAAAAAAAAAAATGTGATAACTTATTAATTAGTGTGAGGTCATGTGGGGGCTAGCTTAGCTTAAGCCTTGTGATGTGTTGGGGCTTGTGGACAAGATTGCACAGTGCACAAGTTGTGTGCACTGTTATTGTGCAATATTTTGCATTTTAAGATACAATGTGGCTTTTTTAATGCATTTTATTGACTACTAAAAGTACCTAAAATATATATATTTTTTTGTAATTAAAATATATAGATAAATATATTATAATATATAAAAAAAATTTACAAGTGGGGGACTTTTTTTATTTGGGGGCCTTGGGCAATTGCATTAATTGCTTATGTGGTTCAGTCAGCCTTGATGTCATCTCCCAAGGTTGCCAATGACAATATACGTGTGCGCGTGAGCACGGACATACTCTTTCTTATAACATGTGAACCTCCCATAATAAGAATAAATATTTCAAATACATGAAATTCACCCTCTATTTATATATGAATCTATTAGGCCTAACATGTCTTTAATTTACGGTGTTTTTTTTTTTTTTTTAATATCTGGATCTTCTTCTTTTACATTTTTGACGTTTTACACAATTTCATGTTTGTTAACCAAGAAAGAGAAGGGAAAAGGATAGAAAAAGGTCTATTTAAACTTTTTTTTTTTTTTTTTTTACTTCCATCATTTCAATTTTACGAGGTTATCAACTTATCATGGTTGTCTCAACTCTAATCATAATGCTTATAATCGGATTTTTTGAGAAAATATCTATAAAACTCAGACTATATTATTAGTTAGGTAACGTTTCAAACTAATTTGGTCTCTAATAATTCGAGTCCTTTGGACTCGATTTTGCTGTGCAAAATTGCACTAGAAGTCGAGTGTCTCACACTCGAGTTTGGAACTCGAGTCCTCTGGATTCGATTTCCAGTGAGCAAAATCGAGTCCTTTGGAATCGATTTGTCTAGAAACCAAATTAGTTTGAAATTTTGCCTAACTAATAATATAGTATGAGTTTTATAGTTATTTTCTCAAAAAATCCCTTATAATGTGAATGAAACATAAAAAAATATAGAATTTTTGTTTCCAACCTTTATTTTCCTTTTCTTCTTTCTATTCCAATTAGTTTTTTGAGGGGCCAATGAGATTAATAATTATCTTTTATATATCAGATATATATTATCCTCTCATATTGTGCGGAGTCCATAGCCATGTGGGACCCACATGTTGTGAGATATTTGTTTTCCTTTTCTTCTTTCTATTTGAATTCGTTTTTTGAGGGGCCAAAGAAACTAATAATTATTTTTTACATATCAGATATATATTATCCCTCTCATATTGTGGGGAGCCCACAGCCATGTGGGATCCACATGTTGTGAGATACCTTCTCCGACAAGAGAAGTCTCTAATCTCAAAAGAAATCTTCCAAAGTAACTGGAGACTAATTCCATGCCCCAAATTATATTTACAAATTTAATATCTTTTGCAAAGTTAGTCATAAAGTCGGTGGCTTTTCCTAGTTTTGGACCTCCCTATACAAAGAAACAGAGTTCTTTAGTGAGGTAGGTGTAGTGTATAATAAAGTTGAGGGGCATTGCCATTAATAATGAAGCCAAGGAAAAAAAATGACTAGATGATTGAGTTAGTGAGAGAAAGCAATGCTGGCTAACGATTTGACAGATAAATGCGGACCTAACTATAGTAATGTTCTGGATGGAACAGAATTAGTGTAAATTGACATCAAAGTATTTGGACTCAGGCTGTATACAGCTAATAGTCCCCCTTATCTTTCACTGTCTATTTGATTTCACATTAGATGATCCACCTCTCATAGTATGTGAAATAATACTTTGCCTCTACTATGAGACTATATCACATTATCACTTGTCATTGTCGTTGTCTCTCAATACTCAGCTGTGGTGCAATACTTCTTGGATAAGCTCATTTGACTTTCACTACTTTGATCCTTGATCTTGTCGAGAAATTGTCTTTGTTCTGTATCCCTTATCAAAAATCTCCCCATTAGGCATTGATCTGTCTGATCTTATATAATCCTTAGAGAACTAATACCAATGGTGATTCTCTCTTGTAGGCCTGCAAGGTTTCACATCTGATTTGAAGGGATATCTGAACAGCAAAATCTAGCTTGGAGGTAAGTTCAATAATTTTTTGTAAAGCAAATCAATATAAGAATTAAACTACCATTCTGCTCCATTTTATGTTCCCAAGTGGATTTAGTGTTACTCATTTCTTTTCTTCTTTGGTTTTGACTCCTTTATCACCATTTTATATGCACCATACTGAATTCCATTGTTTTTGCCACAGTTGTGGGATATTCTAAGCATCACATTGGTGGGATAATCCATCATACTTGAATTTTCCTTTACCTACAAATCCATCCCTTTCCTCTCATCAAAAACTCCCAAACAAGCGGGAGAAAAGAAATAATTCAAATATTATTTTCCATTCCTTTCCACCCAATTCCATTTTCCCCAAAACATATGAAATCACCTTGCAGGAATGAAACTAATAAGAATGAGAACTCATAATAAAATGGAAGACACATTTTTGGTTATCTATGATTCCAATAATTCCTGATTCTAGTTGGTAAAGATCAGTGAAAAACAAACTCATTGTTTCTCAGTGAAATTGGCAGATATGCTCTTTTGCTAATGTTCTATAAGTCCTGATATTCTTTTCCTTGTACATTGCTTTCTGACAGGCTCATTTACTTAAAGGCATGGAGAATTCAGATGGTTCATCAAACATGAGGAATTTTACATTCAAAGGAAGACTGTTACCGCTGCCACCTAATACCTTCGATTGCATTTTTACATCTGATGAAAATAGCATTGCCAATCCCACTGTTAGATCAGAAGGTTATCCAAAGCCTATAGGGGGACAATGCCACCAACGTACATCATCCGATAGCTTTCTATTAGAGGAACAACCCTCTTGGCTTGACGAATTGCTTAATGAGCCAGAGATACCTGTGGGCAGAGGTCATCAGCGTTCATCAAGTGACTCTATTTCATCCTTAAATGGACCAGCTAAGTCCTTTAGAGAAGACACATACAAGTTCAAAAACAATCCTGAAGCTGGACCTTCTAGGGGATTTTCTAATTTTGATCATCATAAAGGTTTGTCACAGGCTTCCTTGCATGCAAATGCAAGCACTTCTCATATGCATCAAAATAAGGCACGGGAATCATCCTCCACTTCTGTTACCTCCTCAAGCAGCTCTTTATTTACAAGCGATGGCATTAGTCTTCAAACCTCAGGATCATCAAGCACTCCACAAGAACCTGATGGCATGCCATCTAAAGCCATTGTAAAGAAAGATGGAAAGGATCCAGAATTCTCTTCATTTAGAAGCGATTGCAGCCATTCTAATCCAACTACATCCAAGGCAGATTTAAAACGTGCTAAACAGTATGTTGTCCACTCATTTGCTCCCCAGTGGCATTATCTTCATATAGGCTAATTATTTTTTTACACTGTCACATGTGAAAATTTTCACATAATTTCCATATTTTTATATTAGATAGCTGCATTTTACACATGGTATTAAAAAGTGTTGACATGATGTGAATAAGTGTGAATATGGTTGGATTTGAAACAATGAAAACCCATCTCCATATGTTCAGTTAAGCATAATATGAGTAACAGTGTAACACCTTGATCCTAACTGACTTGTGCTGCTGAGTTATTATGTTACTTTCACGTCCTCTATGCTTAAACCTGTTTCTTGCAATTTCTTAATTCTAAAATGTTCAGAAGCTGCATAATCAATTTTCGATACTACTAGATTTTTCTTTCCTCAATTTGTTTGGATTGATTAACATCTCTTTCGGTTTTTTATTTATCTAAATATAAATAAATAAAGATTCAATCTTATCTAGGGTGGGGTGGTTTCAAGTTACTTTTTTATTTTGTTAAAATTTACACTTAAAATTGTATTCTCTTTGTAGTGTTCTATACATAGTACTCCTCTTTATTAGGAATTATTCCTACATGTATACATCTAGAAGAAAAAATATTTTAAATCTTCACTACTTTAGGAAGCCAAATTAAAATGATAGTTTGTATTATTGTTGCTCAATGCATACATCTAAAAAAAATGTGAATGGATTGATTTTCACCTGAACTTCCCCTAGTGTGCCTCCCATACGTGCATACGGATTTAATCATAAAATCTCTCAAGCCCTTCCACCCCCTCAAACCCTTCTATTCTTCTAGACTCTTTTCCCCTTGATAACAGTATGCAACAGTTGATTTTGATGTTTGCAGCTTTACCATGCCCTATAATTAACTGAATGACGGTCACGGACCAATTTTTATTCAGACTTTTTTTTTTTTTTTGATAAAAAGGTAAGCTCTTATAAATTAAGGAAATCAGATTGGAGTACACTCTCCAAATCAAAGGGTAGTTCTTCAACATAGTTTCTCTATGGTTTTGTAAAATCTAGCAATTTGAGTGCTTCCACTTTGAATATGGAAAAAAATAAAATAAAATCCTTAGTTCTACAAAATGCAGGCAATTTGCCCAACGGTCCCGACTCAGGAAACTTCAATATATAGCTGAAATGGAAAGAAATATCCAAGTTTTGCAGGCAAGGCCTTCAGAAACTGAAATGCTCAAATAAGAATTGTTTATTTACTATTGTACAAGATTTGACACTGTCAGCCAATATGACCTTACAGGCAGAAGGATATGAAGTCTCAGCTGAGCTTGAATTTCTTGACCAACAGAATCTTATATTGGGCATGGAAAATATGGCCCTCAAGCAACGGTTGGAAAGTTTATCTCAAGAGAGATTCATAAAACACTGTAAGTTTCTTATTAAAAGCTTGAGACTTTTTTATGCTTTGCTTCTTTCCATGCTGGTTTATAGAACCATTTAAACGAATACCATATCACCAGTTTATGGTTTTAAATGTTATGGCATCAATCTCATCTTTTGCTTGGGCATCCTTTATACAAATATTTCTTTTTCCTCAATATGTCTCTTTCCCAGTTTAAAATCAGAAAATGGCCCTCTTTTAGTATGATGTTTCCTTGAATACCTGTTCATAGGACTGCTGATGAGTAGTGCTTTATTTTAAATGATATTTGTCCCCACCATCTCTTTCTCACAAGTGCATTAATCTTTATGCTTTACACATAATCAAACTCTCTCAAACAACTCTCCTTGACACATGATCAAACTATATCAAAGATGAGGAAGAGTTGTTTGAGATGGCTTAGATGTGCAAAGAGAGCAATTAATGTACAAGTTAGGAAGAGTGAATTGATTCAAGTAAAAGGAATGAAAAAAAGGTAGAGAAAGACTTAAAAAGCCTAGAAATAGTATTAAAAAAAAAAAAAAGAAGAAGAAAATAAAAAGAAGAAGGATGACTTGGATGTGATAAAATAAAGAAAGAGAATATATGCGACTATC
This sequence comes from Quercus variabilis, assembly GCA_030445155.1. Lineage (NCBI taxonomy): Eukaryota > Viridiplantae > Streptophyta > Magnoliopsida > Fagales > Fagaceae > Quercus > Quercus variabilis. The sequence goes on along the minus strand of CP129453.1, from coordinate 5,836,459 downwards.
CCTAATTAGTCTATTGAGGATTCATAGCCGACTCTAAAGTTTTATGACTAAAAGCTTGATTGCTGTTATTTTTTTTTTTTTTTTTTTTATAAGTAACAAAAATTTTATTAAAAAACAAAAAATAGCCACCCCGAGTACATTGGGAATGTACTATGGGGGCCTAAATCAAAAACCAAGATTACAACGATCAAGTAAAACAAGAAGGGAAGAATAAGAAGAATGACAAAAGATCACACTCCAATCAAGGAGAGTGTGTAAAAAAAAAAAGACTTAATCTCTAACATAGAGCGCTCACATCCCTCAAAACTTCTAGCATTTCTTTCACGCCAAATACACCATAACAAGCAATGAGGCACAATTCTCCACAACTCTATATTTTTATGTCGTCCAAACATACCCTACCAAGACTCCAACAACTCAATAACCTTCTTAGACATAACCCAATGAATTCCAAACAAACAAAACACCAACGACCACAACTCACAAGCAATGGGGCAATGAAGAAGAAGATGATCCACTAACTCCCCACAATTCTTACACATATAGCACCAATCAAGAACTAGCACACATCGTTTGCGAAGGTTATCTGTTGTTAAAATCTTATCTAAGGAAGCAAACCATGATCATTTGCTGTTATTGTAATTGCCCTACCATCTTAAGGTAATTTTTTTAGAAGTATCATAATCTAACTAGAATTGGGTTTCATGATCATTTGTATGCTCTGGATTCGGTTACTACAGTGGAACAGGATATGCTACAAAAAGAAGTCTCAAGGCTTCAAAATTTATACCAACAGCAGCAGCAGATGCATTCAAAACGTCATCAAATCAACAGTACAAATCTTGATTCCCACACCTCCATAATACCAAAGGAAGCTGGTTCCTGAGAATGCAATTAGCAGCTGACAAGACAAAAGATATCATACATAGATGGACTAATATTCTCATTATCTAATCTATAATCTCTTTCTTTTTTATGAAATTTGGAAACTAATCAGGCCTTATTATTAGAGCCTTTGTTTCACTTTTGTTGTTATGTTTTTGGTATATGCCTTGTTGGTAAATCCTGGGAAAAGCCAATCTCTTGGAATTGAGCTGGCCCGGAAATACCAGATGAGATTGTATTGGTTATTCTCCATAACATGGCTTGCATAGTATGTTCTTTATTTGTTTGTGACTTCCATATGTCGTCTCAAAGTGAAAGAGATTTCAATAAACTACAGCATTTGGTTTTGTTTGGTTTTACTGGAAAATACTCAGTCTAGTATCTACAGACTACAATTAACAATGGACCTTTGATAGATCACAAATCTAAGACTCAGAATGAGGGTAATTTCCAGAGTTGCTATGATGATGCTCCTGCAGCGTTAATAGAGAGAATATAAATGCACATGACTGGAGATTTCTAATTTGGAGAGCTTTACAAACAAGAGAAACAGCCTGGGCAATAAATTTTTCCCATCCTCAAAAAGTAAATATCAGAGACATAAGCGTAACCATAGTTTGTAAGAAGCAATACACCAGTTCCTCCATTGGATTTAGTTAATAATTGTTAATTAAAATTTTCCTGACCTAGAGTGTTTGACACTGAATCATAAAAGTATCAGTTTCTTGAGCAATATGTTACATGCGCATTATTATATGTAACTGAAATGAAAAGAAAGATAAATAATGAATATAAAACTATGGAGCCCTGGGAAATTTAAACTTGAGATTCCATCTTCATAATGGTTGTATACTGGACCTATTTTCTATACTACAGAAATTTGCTGGTCAACCTACAACACTAGCGCACAATAGATACAAAGCTATACATGATTTAATTTTTCAGACTTTTCATAAGCTTCCAAAGCTTCCAAGTCTTTCTCTTTTTCTTAAACCTTAAGACTGCCATCTTCTTACCTTTCCATTTACGATGTCTTCGTTTATCCTTCAACCAAATATGATAATCCTTCCCACGCTTGCACTCAATGAAATCTGCTAGATCATCAAAATCAGGTAAATTTTTAGAGTCTCCTAACATGCATTTCAGGAACGTCTCCCCATTACAGGTTTTCACTGTTTCCTCCTCTGTGCCATCAACAGACTCCTTCATGTGATTAAGGATGGACACATTCTGTGAAGTTTCTGCTTGCTCATTTTGTAATTTCTGGTCTAAGCTTCTGAGATCCGTGCTAGAAAAAAGGGAAAAAAATGCATTGAGAAAGAATAAAACTGCACAGAAGATCCATGCAAATGATGGTACTCCATTCTTGGTAAGACTATTAAATAATGAACTAGCATATGGCACTGACTTTTTCATCGCACAAAAGACAAAAGCAAGGCTCTAGTTTGCCTAATAGTATGCTTAGCCAGCATAATTTCAAGGAAACAACTTTCCACAAAATTATATGAGGTTAATTCTCTTTCTAATTTGGAACTAAACATTCCTAAGGTAGAAAAAAAATTTCAAGCTCCAAAAACTAGCCAAAACAGTGGCTTCCAACATCACAAGATGTCCCAATTTGAAAGCAGAAAGCCATTTAAAACATTAGAAGCATGAACACACTGCGTTACATGCTCTACATGAGAACCAAAAATCATGCTCATGTGACAAAGACAACAGTATCATGTACCTTAAGTGAAGCATCTGAATCTCTTGAAATCTTGATGCAACTCTTTTACTAGATTTATGTGCCAGCCCGGCCTGCAAAATTTGTCAAAGCTTCAAGCCTTCAAGGCATAAAATACGACAAAGTAATTAAGAATTTAAATCTGGGAAGAAAAGAAAATCACCTCTTGAACTTTATCATAGGATGATACTGATGACAAGTCTACAGATCCCGTACCAAGCAATGACCTTAGAGCTGCCAAATTACCCTCTTCAAATGCAAATAGATTAATCAGTGCCATCATCATGGAGATACATCCCTTCACCAAGAAATTAAGCCCACTTTTAAAACTTAAAGACAGCAAGCCCGAAAAGTGCAAAAACATCCACTTGGACTCCTTATGTCTTGTTGGGTAAATTTTCATAATGTCACACAAGAATCTTTGAACTGGAAGATATACACTGGATTCTTGAAAACAGTGAATTATGCCCACCATAAAATCATATTCCTTACATGAAGCAGCATTTTCCAAGGATTTCAGACATCCCAAATTCCCACTATGCCTTAAACACCAAATTGCTTGTACCAATGAACTACTCATTAACTTCAATATAGAAGCAAGAAGATAAATATCTTGGGTATTTGTCTCCCCCTTTTTGTACAATACAGCATCACTAACATCATCTGAAAAAGCATTAAGAATTATACAATCTAAGATTGACAAATTCTCATCTCTGCTTGATTCCTCAAAAACATGTCCATTCTCTTTCAAATATGAAATAGATCCAGTCATCAAGTCAGACTTTGTTCCAAAGAACATATTGCGTAAATAAAATTCCCACAAATCATCTGCCTTGGAAACTACTTTATAAACTCTATTTATTGTTCCTTGCTGAACACATAAGTCAAAAGTCAGATTACTTTTCCCAAGCACGCATGGATTGACAGAACCTGTAGATCCTATAGAATGATTGTCCACTTGCAAACTAGACATGAGTTTGCTGTACAAGATGACAGACCTTTCAAATGTAGTAAGGTAGCAATTCATAAGTCCAAGATCTGGACTCAAATTCTTAGAAGACATGCCAATGCCAATGGCATCTGAAACCAATGAAATTAAATGGGCCTGGAACATTTTTGGTGCAGAAAGAATGACAGGATTGAAAAGCAATGACATGGCTGGAGTGAGGCTCAGTTCAGGAATTCTAAAATCACTGTCATGCTGCCACACTAACCTGTTAATGAAATTATCAAATGCATGCCCATCTGAAACTGACAGGACAAAATGAACAGAAACCACCTCCAGCACACTTTCAATATCCCCATGACCAAAATGGCACATAAACAGTGCTTCATTTCCGGAAGCAGAATCAACTAGCATAAAGCACTTTCTCAATGATTTATTTATTAGAAGCTCGTCTGCCAAAACCTGAATATCATATTTCAACATTAAGTTTCTATGGCTTCAACAAAACTCCATAAAAGTAACTACCCGGATAAGAAGGTATAGAGAGGGGTAAAATGAAATGGACAAAAGGCTTTAAATAAAGGATGCTTAATTTTGAAAGAGTGCACGTGCTACTTAAATTCTTAATTTGAAACAATATCCTCAATGTTCAAAATCATGTACATCCATAATGCTAGTAATAAAGATTCAAAAGTAACTCAAAAAGGAAGCCAGGATATCAGCAATCAATTAGCATATAAAGGAAAAATTGTTACCAAGTAGACTAGGAAGGTTTTAAATAGCTCCACTAAATCACAAGTGATACAAAAACATAATTATGAATTTATTCCAATATTGCCAGCTTGGTTGTTTAAACTTTCACCCTTCCATCTATTAACCATTAAAAAAAATACACTAAAATACACTTTTTGGCTCTTGAAGTTTGGAGTTGTTTTCATTTTAGCACATTATGTTTCAAAATTTTAATTTTATCCCTTCATGTTTGATGATGTTCTCATGTTGACTCTGGTGTCCATTACTCCATTTCTATGAGTAATTTGACCGTTAATTGTCCTTCATGTTTAACTTCATTTTTTGGGATAGGTAAGAATAATTTTATTGAAAAGTGATTACATCATGAATCAAAGACACAGAGTAACCTAAAGAATTAAAATCAGAAAAATATCTACATATAAATTGACTCTAAAATTTTGAATAAAAGTACTATCTATAAGACCCAAAGTAAAGGACCATTCATGTTAAACTATTTCATGAAAATACTAGTTGTAATTTCTATAATGTCGTGCAATGCATGGATTTCGTTGTTGTAGGAAGAAACAAAACACACACACACACACTATGAATGGTTAGATTACTAAGACGGTATGACCAACATGAAATTAAAAATCAAACAACCCAAAGTGCTAAAAATGTACTTTAGTCAAGAAATTCCATAGTGGCAAACAAAGCACTAACATGGGATGTTACAAAGGCTGATTTTTTTTTTTTTTTGGTGCTTATTTAGTTTATCTGCTTATGTAAACTTTTTAAAATCCTCAACTTTTCAAATGTGCAACTTTCAGTGGAAAAACAAGCCATACCAAATCAACACAAGTGATATTAAACGGTCACAGAAGCATGAAATTAATACATTTTCAAATATTTCAAATTTTAACAGACCAAATCACTAAAATCAAACATAAAACCAAATTTAGTGATCGAAATTTCAGCTACCACAAAATTAACAAATCTATAGTTGAAATCAAAAGCCACAAAATTTTCAATTTTTTGGAAATGGTGCTTACTTAGTTTATTTGCTTATGTAAACTTTTTAAAATCCTTACCTTTTCATATGTGCAACTTTCAGTGGAAAAACAAGCTATACCAAATCAACACAAGTGATATTAAACAGTCACAGAAGCATGAAATTGATACATTTTCAAATATTTCAAAGTATGAAACTGCAACATTTTAAATTTAAACAGATCAAATCACCAAAATTGAGCTTAACAACTCTATAATTGAAATCAAAAGCCAACAAAAGTTTCAATTTTTTGGCGGTTACCTCGATCAAGGCGCATAAAAATGGCCGGCAAGGATCCAATGGTTTGAGAAAACACAGCGAAGCCACAAAGTCCTCAGCCACAGGGGCAATGCAACCATCATTATCATCATCACCAAAAAACTTCTCAAACTTAACACTACTCTCGCTCTTCTCACTCTCGCTTACTAGAGAAACCAAAACCCTCACAATCAGAAGCAAACCCCTAACTTTCTTCCACAGCAAATTCGGATCGAACTCCAACAAATTCAACGCAACCAAACAGCACCTCAGGATCAAAATCAGCTGCTCCACGCTGGCCCACACCTTCGCACTCGACCTCGTTCCCCGGAAAACGTCGCGCAGGTCGGAGAAGAAGAACTGCTTGAACCGCCGATCGAGATCTTCGAACAGAATGTTTGAGAGAGTCCGCACGGACTCGAAATCGGAGCGGTGAAGCGGTGCGTTTAGCGACGTGTGGAGCAAGAGGAAATAGATCGATTTGGTGAGCGATGGCTTCAAATCCTGCAAAAAAAAAAAAAAAAAAACCCTAGAATTGAGAATTTGGGAATTTGGGAAGGAATTTGGCGAAAACTGAGTGTTTGAATTTACCTGTGGGGAAGATTGGATTAAGAGGATTAGGGTTTTGAAGGAGTGTGGATTTGGAGGAAGGGTTTGTTTGGAGGGACTCGGGGGGTTTTCGATTTTTCCGGGTCCCATTTTTGCTTGATGTGCTGGAAAAAGCACCAAGCTTTTGGGAGGTGGAAAAATGAGAATGGAATTGAAATTACTGGGAATTGTGAAGAGGTCTGTTTGGTTTGTGAGAATTGGATTTCTTGGCAGGTAAACCGAGAGAGAGAGAAAACGAGGGAAAAATGAGCTTTGTTTGATTTGAAAGGTTTAACGGACACCTAAACCGATTAGAAAATATTTTTAAAATATTTTTATATTTTCTGGTGTAAAAACCTTCCCAATATATTAAATCTATAATTACTCTAATAGCATGATTAACCAACCCTAGTTAATGTGTTTGATCGTGGAAAAATTATGTGACCATGCTACAAATCAGTTGGTAAGTTTTATTAATGTGTTGATGCAAAAATCTTGTGATTTTTTATCAATAAGAACTAACTAAAGTTAGTTCTAGGGTCAATTTAACAAATATGAAAACTTTAGAGCATTCTTATCAAACATGTCAAAAAATATAGCAATTAATATATCAAGACATTACTTTATTTATTTTAATACCCCACTTTATAATACACCTAATGTCAAATGTTTTATTTTTTTTATCACTTTATTAAAATATTATTTATTTTAATCAAGTGAGAGAGAGAGAAAATAGTAGAGAGAGGCATAGGTAGATAGCACAAGAGACAGTGAGAGAGAGAAAAAGAAGAAAAAAAAAAAAACTCTAGCATCTTACTACAATAGGGTTTCAAAGATAACACTCCACTGTAGTAAAGATGTCAAAAATTTTAAGAATAGCATGCTTGATGTGGATGATATTTTGAGGGGATGAGAGCTAAAATTAGAATTTAACATTTTTCACATCTTTGATGTGAATGCTCTAAATTAGAGAGTTCTAAAGAATAATTGGAACATCATGGAGTGTTTTTGCAACTAAACCAAAATCCTAGAGGGTGTTTTTGTTAAGATTTAAACGTTTTATTTTATAATATTTATTGGAAGTATCTTTAGATATTTGGTAGTTTGATCGAGTCTTTAGGTATTTGGTTATTTGATCTCAGCCAGATTTCATGGTTGAGAAAGTGTCTCATGTTGCTATTCTAGTTTGTAAGAGTTGTGGATAGTGCTATCCTATTTTATAGAAGTTATGGTTAATGCTAGATAAAGTGTTCTGATGTAAAGCTTATTTATAAGCCCTTTTCTTTATCAATGGTTAAATTACCGATTGTCCCAAAAGCTTAAACTGTTAGGAAATTGTGAATTTAATCACTAAACCATAAGTCTAACACTCCCCCTCACTTGTGGGCCTAAACTTCCCCTTATTAAGTGGGGGCCCAACAAGTGAGAATTTAATATTTTAAATGGGAGGTAGAGTAAAGCCAGGGATCGAACTCAAGATCTCCTTCTCTGATACCATGTTAAATTAGCGATTGTCCCAAAATCTTAAGCTGTTAAGAAATGGTGAATTTAATCACTTAACCATAAGTCTAACATTAATAACATATTTAGCTTTACCATTCAACACGTCCTTTTTTTTTTTTTTTTTTTTTTTTTTTTTTTTTTTTTTTTTTTTTTTCTGGCATTTTGACTTAAAAATTATGCATTAGGATCATATTGTATGCTTTTAAGCACATAGGATATTGTTTTAGGAGACAAATTCCTCAAAGAGCCTAGAGCAACTTCTCTCACCAAGGAGTAAAGACTACTTCAACTAAATAAGCTTCTTCTTCTTCTTCTTCTTCTTCTTTTTTTAATTTTTTTTTTAGGGACAATAGAGCTACTTTAGTAACGCCTAGTTTGAGTCTCATTACTAGATAAATTTATTAGAGCATTAGTATTGGCAATGCTAAAAAGCCTTATTGTTATTTTTAGCACCCCAGTACTAAAAAGCATGTTGCAATGGTGGAGAGAGCCAAAAAATTTGGCTGTTAAGCTACAGTGCACAACTATCTTGTAGCTAAGAAGGTAAAAAAAAATATATATATATATTATTAAAAGTTATATTATTTTATTGTGGTGGTGGTGGTGGTGGAGTTGTTGTTTATTGTAGTTAATATATTATTTTATTGTATTGTTTATATTATTTTATTATATTGAAAGCTAAAATAAAACTACCAATGTTAAGTATTTTGTAAAATAAGATGGTAAAATAGATAAAATAATTTTTTGTAGTATCAAATTGCTAAATTTATGGCTCTACCAACGGATGCTCTATAGACTATAATGCAACCTATAGATCCAAAGAGGCGACCGTTGTTGTCAATATATGTTGAGGGTCACCTGCGATTGCTAATGATGGTTCTTGCAATAAATGCCATAGACGTAATAGTTGTTCATTAAATTTGCTTGATCTATACAGTGTATAATTGAATCTTAAAACCATCAGTTCTCAAGCAAAATATTAGATGTTGAGACTCGAGATACCATTTTCGTATCAGCTGTGTACTGGACTTAATTTTGATACTAAAAGTACACAATAGCTACAAAGCTATACTCAATTTAAGTTTTCTGCTTTTTCAAACACTTCCAAATCTCTCTCTTTTTCTTCCACCTTTTCACGATATCTTTGTCGAATGCTTTAAATAGCCAAGATAATCCTCCTCTCGCTTGCACTCAATGAAATCTGCTGGATCATTAATAAACATATAAGTTTCTAAGGTCCTCTACTACGCAATTCAGGAATTCAGATAATTTTGCTTGGTGTGCTGGACAAGCACGAAAGCTTTGGGAGTGGGAAATGGGAAATGGGAAATAGAATTGAAATTACTGGGAAATGAAACGTGAAGAGGTGGAATAAGGTGAAGAGGTCTGTTTGGTTGCGAGGATTGGCTTTTCTTGGCGGGAAACTGTGAGAGAGAGAGAGAAGAGGGAAATTGAAATGTTGTTGGGCTGAAATTTGTTGTGGGCTTTAGTTGAGGAATTCGTATCAGAACTGCAATTCGTTTTTGTTATTGGGCTTCAACCTAACTCAGATGTAAAATATATATTTTTAGTTTATATTTAACTTTTAATAATATATATAATCCCAAAATTTTCTTATTGGTTATAAATCCATAATGGATAGACTTATCAAGATTGGCTATATGGCCTTGACAATCTTTTATTATGAAAAACAAAAACAATGTGAATAAAATTTCATTGCGATAAAGTATTATGAAGAGATACATCCCAATTTCTCCTAACAAAGACTCAATTAAAATCATTGAACTGTAATTATGTAATATTATATATTACAGATTAAAATTTATTAAATGTTAAATTATATTTCCGGTCCCTAAATTTTAACCAATAAGAGGTTTTAGTATCGGAAGTTTAACCTGACTACTTTTAGTCTTTAACAAACTTGAAGTAATTATTTTTATTTCGTAGCTAACTTGTCTAACAAATTGGTAATGTCTCAGTTCTTAGTTTCTTGTTTGTCTAAGAAATTTAATGAATCTTGATGGAAGGAACAAAAGCAAACAATTTAAGTTTATGAAGGACTACACCAAAAAAAAAAAAAAAAAGGTTTATGAAGGACTAAATTCACTCATTTGTTAAAAGGACAAGAACCAACAATATATTTTGTCTAAACATGTTTCTTTTCAATTACCTTATCCTTGTAGTATAATGAATTAAAATGATCAAATAGATTACACGAACAAGTATTGAGTTCCACCACTGATAGCACATAAATCATGTTCAATCACATAAACAAATGAACTTTCATGATTGTAGCCACAATATATAGTTTGATGTGAACTTGGAATGAGGGGTCACTTTATATACATTACATTTATAATACAAGGCTCTAAACTATTCTTGATTAGTATGGTTCTTTGAAGTAAAGAGCAAAAATGATACTAAAAATGGAAAAAATAATGATGACAATATCAAAACCAAGGGCTGCGGTTGCTTGATCACCTAGCTCCATGTTCTTTCCACCAAGGCGATCAACCATGTCAGGAACAGATTCCCAGTTCTCTACATCTTGCTTGTAAGGATCCTCCAATTTCATTTTCAGTTTCTCGGCTTTGCGGCTTGCAGCCTCTTGAGCAAGTGTCCAATCATAGAATCTACGGGTTTCTTCATCGCTCAGTACATGGTATATCTCTCTAAGCCTCATGAACTTGTCTGAAGCAACTTTTAGTGGAAGAGAAGTTGTGTCTGGATGGTACTCTTTTGATAATCTTCTGTAAGCAGCTTTGATCTCTTCCATGTCTGCTTCTGCTGATACTCCTAAGAACCTGATTAATTCCAACTTTATTGGATACCATGGATGCACACATATATAGAAGCAAATTCATATATGATTTAAGAAGTGACCTTTTTTTTTTTTTTTGAGTACCTATACATTACTAGGGCACAGGACTTAATTGAATTCAATTATATGATTGTATTGGTCAATGCAACATCATTGATGTTCTCTTTCCTTAACCATAATTAAATTCAATCACGTGACTTATTAGTCATGGACTCATGGTCTAATCTAATTGAAAAATCTAATCTAATTGAAAAATCTAAGATCAACACCTTTGTCCTTAGTAAATGTGTCTAAGTTTTACAACTTTAACTAATGTACTTTTTAGTTTTTAATACATTTTCCACTGAACTTGTGATTGACTATCCAATATGGACCATATAAAGCTAAGCAAATGTTTTCAAGGTCACAGTCCTAGAAGTTCATAATCACATCCAAGATAGTAAGTTGTACATTCAATTCTAGAAGGGAAAGTATACAAAGAGACTCACTGGTAATGAGAGTCGGATGAGTCGTTTAGCAAATCAGCAAACTTCTCACCCAATAGATTCTTCTGCTCCTTTGGTTCATTGCTTTGTTGTTGTTGTTGATTTGGCTGGGAACTAGTACTTCCTCCAATCCAACCTTCATCTTCATTATCCCAATGGATTCTTGTGTCAACTCCTGGTGGTGCTCTTTGGGGTTTTGGTGGTTCTTGCTGTGATGCAAAGACACGCAAACTATTATCATGGTTTCTTCTTGAACTTCTTGATTTTGGTCCTTTTAGCGTTGGGTGGTACTCTTCTCGAGAGTGGCCACTGTTTTGGGCTTTGCGTATGAGAGAGTATGAAGCTTGAGGAGCTATTGTGGAGGCCATGGCCATGGGAGGGAAAGCCAGATGGTCTTGTTTTAGAGGTGGGAAAGACAAGCTCTCATGACCGCTTGTTTCTATGGTTGGGATTTGATAGCAAGAGGGAAAGAAAGCTTGGTATTCATTTGATAGGGTTTTTTTTTTTTTTTTTATATATATATATATATTTTTTATTTATTATTATTATTATTTTTTTTTTATGAGTCTATTTCTATTTTTCTTTCTGTACCTTTTATTTCTAAAAGAAGGTTTAAAAAATATATTAAATAAAGGTTACAAAATTAGAAGTACCAATAAAGCTAAAAAGAAATATTTCTAACATTTTCTAGAAAATGAAAAGCTGTTTTTTTTTTTTTTTAACCGGCTAAATTCTTTTTGATCCCGGGATAATTGAATATTTATAAATTGAATATTAATTTAAATTACTGAATGTCCTCATGTGGCACAGTTTTTACTTTTGATTCGCTCATGTGGCCTAGTTATAGGCTTATAGTTCATAAGAAGTCAATATTAAGCTATTAACCTTACTTTGAAGTTAATAATAAATTATCATTAACCTAGGGGGTTGGTCGAGTTGGTTAGGTTCTCGGTCTCAAGGTGTTTGTACTGGATTCAATTGGATTCTTGTGCAATGAGTGGAATAGTTTGACTAAATGTTAGAGCATCACTTGATCCACATTTTTATATTAAAAGAAAATAATAAAAATAGAAAATTACAACTTACTCACTGTGATTTGGCCGAAATTTAAGTTGTTTGCTTCTGGTTTAAAATTTGGCACTTTGCCTACCTGAAGTTCACTCTGTTAGGTTTCCTTAATCCACTTTTGTACTTTACCGTTAAAAACACAAAAAAACGTAACAAAAACATAGAAATCAAGATCTAAATGCATATTTATTAAAATAGTGAAGTTTTGACTTAAGAACATGGGTTTACGTTCAAAAATTCTGGGTTTAGCTTTTAGTTTTGGTTTATTTTGTGGGTTTAGCTTTTTATTTCTTAATTCTGCATAACTTTCGTGGGCAGCTGTGCTCTGCATATGAGAGTGATTAGCCGGCCACATGCCATTGATAATTTTCCCTTGAATGAGTGAATCTGCTGCTTGTGAGCAGGTTGCTTTCTTGACTCGTGTAGTAATTAATAATTTTGATGAGTTTAGTTACTGATACTGGGTTATGTGTGGTGGGTGGATTTAGCGTCCTTGAAAGATATATGGTAAAATTAGATCTTAAGTTCCATTTATCACACTATAGACCCATAAAAGTTTTGGAAGGCTTTTTGAGTAGTGAGTGGAATAGTTTGACCAAACGTTAGAATACCACTTGATCCACGTTCTTATATTAAAAGAAAATAATAATAAAGTATTATTTTAAGGGGTTTTAAAAAAAATTAATAACCCCGTGTCAGTAACTAAAATCATCAAAATTAATATATGTTACAAAAGGTTCTAATTCTACACTGAAAGTGTTCCAAAATTACAAAGGGAAGAAGATTGAAGTTTAAAACTTCAAATTAATATCAATAACAGCATCCATAATGAAAGAAACACTTCGCAACATCTTCAATCTTGAAACAATTTTATAGTCTACGATTTTTGGAATTTGGGGATTTTTCATGATGTGAATGTCTTAAATGTTAAAACCAATTGAGTGTATTATTTATATAACTTCTTACTTTGATGAATTTTGAATTTTGGAGTTAGCCCTAAATGTGATCTTAACATTAGAATTTCATAAAAATAAATTTATATTTTCCGCTCAAAATATCTATTGGGAACCTGATCTGGTTCATAACAAGGAGATGTGGAAAAAACAAAATCTGAAAAATTAGAATATCTAGAAAATATGGGTTTCCTAGCAAAGCTCAATTGTGGGCCTCACATTGTTGAAGGAGAGTGTGGCTCACCTCCTGTTGCAATTAGGTCCAGTATAAGCCCATTATGACCCACCCACCCCACTTTGGGCAAAAGTCCAGCCAATAGCTTTTTTTTTTTTTTTTTTTTTTTTTAAAATAAAAAATTTATTATTATGCCAAATGGGCAAATGGCGTTGCATTTGCATTCCAAGACACGGTGGTGCTGGTTTTCTTGAAGCAGAGGTAAGGGGCGACAATGGGCCACACTTCGGGGACCAAGTTTAAGAAATGAGCAGTACTTAGTACATAAAAGGTTTTATAAGTTTTTTCATAACTTATGATGATGAATTGTAAATGATGAAACAGATGCTATTATTATTGGACTATTACTAGAACCCCTATTGAAACATCGGCTTAATAACACCATTTTTATCGTGTTATCCCACTTATCATTCAATATGACTCTCTTTACCTAATTTTTCCCCTCGCATTGAACTGGTAAAAATAATTGTAAGGATATGTTTGGTAAATTGAAATAGACATTGTAATGCAATAATTATTATTATGATTTAGTTATTCAGTAGTTTGACTGTATTTTTATTACATGGAATAGTTATTGTGAGGGGTAGAAACTCAGGCTTATGTATTGAGCCAAAAGCCCTATTTTAAGGTTACTGTATGTCCGAAGAGGCGAAAATTGTTAAGGAGTAGTCCGCATGAAAGAAAGATACTTGGAAGTGAAGAAGATTGGTCCAAAGAGGCGAAAATTGTTAAGGAGTAGTCCGCATGAAAGAAAGATACTTGGAAGTGAAGAAGATCGGTCCGAAGAGAGCACCAGCGTTCCGAAGAAATCATAATTCTCGGATGTAAAGATTCTTGGTCAAGCAAATATCTGGGGGGTTCGAATGATCTTACTAATGACTTCAACAATCTGGATAAGTTTTGGGCATGCCTGGAGATAAGAAGAATGGAGAAATATCTAAAAGAAAAAGCTGCCACCACCACATTAAATGTACTACATCTGCTTTTCTGACCGCATTAATGTGAAGAAAACCCCTGAACAGTGTCAATCCAACTACCACCACTCACAGAAAGCTAAGGAAGAAATTTAATGTGACACGTACTCAAGTGGATACTTAGATGAAGAACAAGTGGACGGTGAAGGTGATGAGAGAGGATGTTATATAAAGAAAAAGCTTCTAGAGAAGAAGGGGACTTTTGGAGATTTGTATTGATTTTTCATTGAATAATATTCCTCTTTGGACATCAAATTGAAAGACTTTGAAGTATGTTTTTTATCAGTTCCTTCTTAGCACCGTAATTAATTATTGCTTAGTCTATAATCAGCCTAACTCTTTCACTCATCCTCTACAAATTCATTGTTTTGGGTTCGTTAGGCTCATAATCTAAACCTTTTGAGCTTGGACCACTAAAATATACCCTACAGTTATTTTTTATGAATAGAAACTCTTTAAAATGAGGAATAATTATTCATCTCTAAAATAGTTGTAATAACTGTTCTTTAGTAGGTGTAATAATTTTTAAAATTAATATATTTTTAAATAAGCAAACTTTTCATATGTACATAATAATTATATAAAAAAAAAAATCAGAAAAAATAACTAATACAGTATCTCTCAACTTTAAAAAATATTATTTTTTAGAAAATATAATTGTATGAGTAAAATATTTCTTAAAATATATTTAAGTTTTGTTTCTTTTGTTCATGAATAGATTTAAAATTCCTCTGTGGGGGGGTAAAGCCCAGCCATACGTAGTGGGCCTAAAGCCCAAGGTGAAGATTAGTGTATGTTCGAGGAGGATAAAATTGTTGAGGTTTATTTTGCGTGAAAGAAGGATACATGGGGACGAAGAAACTCCGTCCGAAGAGAGTATCAGTGTTCCGAAGAGATGACTATCCTTAGATGAAAGGATTTTGGGGTCATGTAAATATCTAGGGGGTTCAAATGGGGTCATGTAAATATCTAAAAGGAAAAGCTACCACCACCATATTAAATGCACTGCAGCAACTTTTCTGGCTACATTTATGTGGAGAAGACCTCTGAACAATATAACTTGATCTACCGTCATTCACAAAAGCTAAGGGAGATACATGACCTGACATGCACTCAAGTAGGGAGCTAGATGAAGAATAAGTAGATGATGGGGATGGTAGTGGAGGAAGATATATAAAAAGAAGGGTTCCTAATGAGAGGGAGGTCGAATTGGAAGAAAAAGAATTGTAACCTATATCCAATCTATCATAAGTCTCTTCGGACTTGAACTTACTTGGTTTTTATATATACTTTTATGTTGGTTTATACCTGTATGCTATGATCAACCGTTGTTAGCTCGATAGTTAACCTAACTCTATCACACACGCTCTACAAATTTATTGTTTTTAGGCTTGGGCCACAAATCCTAACCCTACAAACACAATTTAATTTTATTCCTAATAATAAAAATTATCATTTTTGTTGTAATCTACATTCAATGTACTAAATGTGTCCTAAAAATAAAATGATGGCTTACCATAAAAATATTGGTTTCAGCTTGAAGTGATTGCATTAATCATTCAAGTGCTAAATATTAATGCTACATAAAGAAATTACATTGTTGTGCAATATTAATTTAGTATTTGAGGAAATTACGTGTTTATCTTCTTCATTTACAGGCAGGAAAAGCTAAATCCTAACACTATTGTTCCATTTAAAAAAAAGATGCCAAGTGATTGCACCACGATTTCTTAGCTAGTTGCTATCCTCCTTCAAGATCCCTTCTTTTTTTTTTTTTTTTTTTTTTTTTTTTGAGAAACCACCCCAGGAAGAGGGGGGAGGAAAATATTATTAAGTAATTTCAAAAAGATAAATAGATGCAATGTCAAAAGGCACATCCTCCATCCAGACATGAAATTGGGAAAAATTACAAGCTAATCTTGCTAGACTATGGGCTACTCTATGTCCTCGCCTATGAGTATGGCAAAAAGATAAATTATGAAAGGATAAGGAGAGAAGCTAGATGTCCTTGATGATGTGCCCGAAGCTTGAAGACTCGAAGCCACCACTAGTTAAAGCTTTGATAATAATTTCTGAATCAACTTCAATTACCTAATTTCTGAATCAACTTCAATTACCACCTGCTCTAGGCTTAGTTCTTGCGCAAAACATATGGCACTATGCGCTGTCAGCACTTCCACCATCTCTACAAAGATAAGCAGTGGAATAGTTTGTGTAAAGGCAGCCATTACGAGACCTTTATCATTTCTAACAATACCTTTGTCATTTCCAACTGATTTTGAGCCTTCTTGAGGATGCCATCATATTTTTTGGTCTTGCAACCGAAGAGAAATTGTAATGCAGCATTTATCTTTGAAAATCCGATCTATATCTCTTTCTTCTTCATCTCAACATGCTTACTCCTTTTGGTACACCAAGTTTGAAAGTAATGATCACCAACTCATCTTTAAATGTGCCATTTGCAAAAATAAAAACTTTTAAGAGTATTAAATGCAAAATATTTATTACATACTATTAATTTAGGATTAAATGTATTGCCACATGTGGGGTTTTAGTTAGCTCAATTGGTAGAGTCTCTGATTGTTGTATAAGAGATCTGAAGTTCAATTTCCACTTACACCAAAAAATTAATTGGTGTCTTGGTCTGATGATAAAGAGCTACCATCAGGAACGAATGCCATAGGGTGAAATTCTCAAAAAAAAAAAAAAAAAGTATTGCCACATGTCATATGTGATGTGTTATGGACAAATTGCTACTTTCTATGTGGCACTATCTATCCACATCATTCTAAATATATAGAAAATTGCACCACTTGTCATCATTGTGTGCATCCACAATTTGTACGATCTAACTTTTATAATATATATATATATATATATATATATTATGGGTTCCAACTAGTAATGATAAAAATAGAATAACTTGTAAAATAACTCACTTCTCTACTAGGATTGAGATATTGCACCTATGACCTTGTGCAGTTGTTATGAATGACTGAGATTTAAAATTATAAAAAGCAATTTTAAATCAATAAAAAAAATAAAGTCAAAAAGTAAAATTGGTAAAAAAATTTGTAAGAGGGATCAAAGAGGTTAATTGCTCCTTACGATCCTAATCCTCTCTACTGCTACTTTTAAGCACACCTCCCATCATTTTTTCTTTTCTTTTGGTATTAGTCTCTTTTAGTCTAAAACCTAGCATTTTTTTTTTAAAGTTTATAAAACTATTCAAGCAATTGAGTCACTTGTAAATATTCACAGGTATATTGTTATACTTTTAATACTTTTACGTTGATTTATTTTATTTATTTATTTCAAAGAATCAAATTATATATTTAATATTGCCCCCTTAACCTAAATTCCTCCCTCGGCCACTGTCATGTAGTGATGTAGTGATGATAATGATATCTTGGTCATGGTATTGGTCAACATAAATGACAAAACTGAAGAAAACTCTGAACCTTGCAAGTGGGATTAGAGATAAAAGTGCAAACATTTTTCCAAAGTAAGCATTCTTTTCTTCAGTGTCATTGGTTCTATTTTAGTTACCATGTCTGTGTGCTAATTATGTGTCAGATTAATGATAATAATTAATAAGAGAGAAAAGTTATCTTCCAAATTTTGTACGTGTGGAAATTTTTTTTTTTTTTTTTTTGATGGGGCGTGTGGAAAATTTCTGAGTTGAATAGAATTTCGGCCCATAATTTGGGTTTTGTAATCGGCTGGGCCTGTCTCAGACGGTGGGATTAGAGACAAAGTACAAACATTTTTCCTAAGTAAGCATTCTTTTCTTCATTGTCATTGGCATTATTTTAGTTACCATGTCTGTGGGCCAAGAATGTATAAGATTAATGATGATAAGAGAGAAAAGTATCTTCCACAATTTTGTACGTGTGGAAAATTTCGGAGATAGGATTTCGGCCCATAATTTGGGTTTTGTAATCGCATGGGCCTGTATCAGACCTATAAGTTTCAGTCCAATTTTTTTCTCCCGCGAGGAAAGAGATAGTGACCAGTCCTCTGTGGACTCTGTATTATGACTTTGTTCACAAGAACTAAATTTATTAAATTTTACAAATAGCAATTTTAAAAAAAATTTACAGATCTTGTATTTCTAAAAAAGATAAAAGAGAAAAAATTGAGAAGAAGTTACCAAATAAATATGAACTAATATTTATACCTAAGGATTATGATCTTTCAAATGGCACATTTTTTTGTCAATAGGTACATTTTCCATTCAATAAGCACATTTTTGGTCAATAGACACTTTCATTCAATAAGTATCTTTAATATATATCAAATATGAATAGTTATATGACCTTTCAATATGCACCTTTTGGTATATCTAATATGAAGAATTATAACATTTTAATAGACATCTTTTGGTATATATATATATATATATTACAACTTATCTTGTATATACTTATATATACAACACAAACTAAACTAGAGACACAACATTTTGTCTCTTATTCTTTTCCACAAAAAACTAATAAATAAAATATTGCTTTCTTCTACCTAACTAATAAAACCTTGTGTTATTTCTTCACTATCATCTTTATTATTTAATTTCATGCATTTTCTCTTACTACTCAAACTAAAAAATAATGTTTTTTTTTTTCTCTTGAAACTTATCCAATAGCTATTCCCGTGTAAGGTTAGCAACTAGTATATTATAAAATTGAAACCTTTAACTTTTTATTGAACTTATAAAATTTTGACATATTAATTATACTATAAAATCGAAACTTTTGACTTTTTGTTAATCTTTTAAAATTTAAACACATTAGCTTTGCAAGCGTTACAAAGTTACACCTCTTTATAATTTAATTTATTTTTTGTTACTTATTTTTTTTTATCCCGACTCCTTTTTATGCTCTTCAACAACTTCATAGCCACAAATACCACTCTGCGCAACTCAGTGCTTCTTCAATCGCCACCGGTGATAGTAGATATGGCAGTTGGAGAGCTATTAATAGAGACTTGGAAAATGTTCACGGGATATTAATTGATACTGTCGAAGAGTGATTGAAAGAACAATGGAAGCTATAGCAATGACCTACCCGTTGTTTCTTTTTGAGCAACTAGATCTATGTGATTTAGGCACTGCAATCTGTTGAAATTTTTGTTAGGTAAAAATTGTAATTTTGTTAGAGATTTCACAGTCAGTAGAACAAAAAATCAAACCTAAAATAATGAAAGAGAGATAAGATAAACGGATAAATGGAGAAGAAGAAAAGAGGACGTGGGAGTAGATGGGACCGTGGGGTAGAAGAGATATTAATGGATTGTCGTTTTGGTTTTTCATTCGCCCACAACTTTTTTTTTTTTTTTTTACTTTCTTTTATTTTGGTCTATGAAGACTGCTCTAAGCTTATATAAATATGTTATATATATATATATTGTGCGTTTAGATATCACTTATTTTGTTAAAAATTAAAAAAAAAAATATTTTTGTTACTAATCATTAATGAATTTACAGTGCAACACACACTGGACTTAAAAAAAAAAAATGCAAAACAAACTAAATGCAGACTCAAATCATTTCTATCCAAATGGAGCTATAATACAAAATTTAAAATTTTCCTTTCAATTAATATTTTTAATTTATATTTAAAGATAGTGTATGTGTATATATATTTTAAAAAATTATAGTATTAGAAAATTTAGCTTTAATAATTTAATTATGAAACATTGTTCTTTTCTTTCATAAGTATGTTAAGAAATATATATATATATATATATATATTTTGGAGATAGTTTCAATCTATCTCTAAAAAAAATGCATGTTAAGAAATAAAAAATGCTTTGTAGTTCTAAGAAATATATATTAGGTCAAATTTATCATTTTTCTTTTATGCTTTTAACGGTTCTTCACCGTATATAATTATTATTAGTGATTTTCACCTTATTAATGATTTTGCTCACTAAAATATTTGGAGAAAATGTTTTGAAAATTAAGTATATTTGTTAATATTCGTTGTTACTTTATGGATAAATTCAAAATTTTAGTGATTAATCAACATACAAAATAATTATGAATTTGTTTTTTTTTTTTAATAATAAGAACGAATTTTAGTAATAGAGCTTCATAAATAATGCTCTATTCAAGTCCCATGTCATCTCACTAAAATTCGTTCTTATTATTAAAAAAAAAAATTCATAATTAATGCTCTATTCAAGTCCCATGTCATCTCATTCTATTTGAAATTCTCACAAATAGATAAATATAATACCCATAACCATAGGGAAAAAGAAAAAGAATGTGTATGTGTATGTTTTTATGCTATAAATAGTATCTAAATCAGAACATTGATGTGAGATTAGATTATTCTCATGTGAAATCAGATTCCCCTCAGACAATAGAACATTCTAATGTTGATTTTCTTTAATGGATAATTTTAAAAAATTTTCCTTCAATTCTCTCAATGTTCAATTGTAATGTGCTTGACATATAAATAGAATTATTAAATATTTAATGACATCTATAGTTTCTGACTTCTTAGTAAATATTAATTTAAAAATTATGAATTATTTTTTAGGTTTCAATAACTATGCACTTTCAGTGAGTTGTTGACAACATGAGCATGTATGTCCGGTATAAACAGTTTATAAAGATTTCTCCTAGAAATTCAATAACGTTCTAGGTTGGACAACACTTCTAAACCCAGAAAAATTATAGAATTTAAACATTTATTTCTGTTGTATTTTATTTTATTATGACCATTCATTTTTTTTAAACGCTATATTGTGAAGTGTCTATAATATACATATTACCAACTCAATTTTCGATTTCTAAATTTTATTGGATCTTTTTTTTTTTTTTTGAGAAGATAAATTTTATTAGATCTTATTATCAATAGCTTTCTCATTCTTATCGCATCAATTGATTTGGAAAAAAATTTGTGGAAAATTTTATAGTTTTACACGGCAGACTTGTTGTCAAGAAATTTCCTCTATTTAATGGAAAGTGGGGGCCACTGGCCACTAGATATTTTCTCAACTATTCTTTGAAAAAGCCAGTTAAGGTTTAAAATGAGATCTTGACTTGACTTGGACGCTTGGCGATAGTATTAAGTAAAACACCTTATCAAAAAAAAAAAAAAAAGTAAAACACTTTTTTTTTTTTTTTTGAAACAAAATAGAATTCTACTCTAACCTAATCTAAGTGTATATGTGTGTGAAGTTCTTTCCTGGAGACTTGAACCCCAGCCCTGGACCCCCCACTCCACAAGCATTGTGAAGTAACCATCGCACCAAAGGAATGCGGTAGTAAGTAAAACACTATTAGATATATCTACATAACGCACATTATTTCGCTCGTGTTAGGATTAAAAAGAAAAAAGAAAGAGACTCACGTTAGGAGTCCTAACATGTGTGGATTTATTTTAAAGGCAATCATTGATTGGTATTGGTAAAATCTCGTAGCATACCTGCAATATAGTCGGCACTTCTTTATTAAATCTATGAACTTAGTGGTAGGATAACGTTAGGATAATGTTTAAGAGTTTCTTTCTAAACAGACTTCTTTATTAAATCTATAAACCAAGTTTTTCTAGTATATAAACCTATAATAACTTTATCCTAAAACTCTAATCAACTAACTTAAAATTAGATTCACTATTTATATTTATTTCAAAAAAACTTCAATACCTTCAATCTTGTTTCATCCTTTCCAATATAAATTTAACTTATTCAATCTATTTTCGGTGGCTCCTTAAACCCCTGCAAGGTATATATTAGAAGTATGAGCAATAACTCTTGAATTGGCCCACCAAAATCCAAGCTTAATAATAGTGGTATTAATTTCCTTGAAAATTAGGTTGCAAAAAGCCTTTAGGTTGATTCTCACAAGATCTCGAAACAGAATTACATTTAGATCTTTTATGTTATGGTTTCTTGTAGTGATAGCAAAAGATTCGTTTTGTTTTGACCTTGACATTAGGCTTAACATAGGTATTCTTGTTACTTTTTCAATCACTTCTATGACTTTTGAATTTTCTTTTCTTCTTAAACCTTTTGCTTCCTTTAGGAACAAAGTCCTTTTGTTCAACAATGTTAACTGAAAATTTATTAGCTCTCAATTTTGCATCCGCTTGAGTCATGACCTTAGATGAGAGGTCATCGAGTGTAGGAATTTTTGTTTTATCATCTATGGGTCTTTCTTGAAGGCCTAATTCATTAGCTAAGGCAATCATATTAAACATATGTTGATGAGCATCTTCTCATTTTGATAATTTAGATGTAGTGAAGTTTTCCTCAGCACTAGACTTCTTTCCAAACCTCACTTCTAGGCTATCATCTATGGATTTAGCACTAGGGTATTTCATATAGCTAACCATCAATGAATTGACCACATATCCCAGCATCAAAATTTTCATTTTGTTATTTGCTCAATCCATTTACTATAGGAGATTTTATCCGACTTAACAGATTCTTTATTGGGCTTAGGTGGGCACTGATTTAAAAGAAGAACTATAATCATAAAATTGCATGTACAAATCAAACCTATATTTCCACTCTGCATAACTAAGTCTCAAAAGTATACATCTTTTCATGATATAATCCATATTCAAAGAACTAGTGGAGTATACCATCTCTTTGTAAAACGCAACGCGCATTAAAACTTGATTCTTTTGGCCATTAATTCTTTTAATAACATTCAAGAATTTATAAATGTAATTTATGACAAATCTTTCAATCAATTAAATTCGTCCCGTATCCGTTGGGGCGTAAGGAAGAATTTAATTAATTAGGGTACGTTTGGTATGCTGTAATAGCTCTTGTAATGGAATAGCTATTCAGGTGTAATATCAATTCGATCATTTGGTTGCATCTTTATTACATGAATTAATTATTACATTGGAATAACTATTCTTTAAATTGAAGAATAGTTATTCCTCTTTAAAATGGATGTAATAGCTATTCCTTAGTGTATATAATAGGTTTTAAAATTAAAATATTTCCAAAAATGTAAAGTTTCCTTATACATCTTCTTTTACAAGTTTTCCATGTGTAATAACCAAACTTATGAATAGTAATAATTATTTCATTACAATATTTTTTATTCCTAATGTAATCTACATTCAGTGTACCAAACATACCCTTAGTATTTATCACTTTGATTTCTTTATTAAAAAAAAAGGTGTCTATCTGTGAGATGTGGACACGTAAAAAACATTTGCTTTCAAAGTCCCATCTCATCCATATGATTAACCAAAGGGGTGTCAGCATGTTTGAGCTCAGAATATTATTTTATTTTTGAAAAAAAAAATCATATTCCTAGCTCAACCATGTGATTAATTGATGGGGTGTCATCATGTTTGAGCTTTGGAACATAATCCTTTTATTATTATTATTATTAACTTGATTTCCAAATCCTAACTCATCCATGTGATTAACCGAAGGGGTGTCATCATATTTGAGCTTTGGATTAATGAAAGCTATATTAACTTATAATTTTAGATATTGAGAAATCTAACACCCACTACAAAACTTAAAATTAAATCAAAAAGATAAATGATACTTATCTAATACTATTAGCAATGCCATATTGCATTTGTTGCAACCATTTATCAATAACTATTTATCATATTCTTAACATATAACACAACAATATCACATATGATAATGGGGAAATAGTTAACCACACACACACACACACACACATATATATAAAGATAAAGACAAGTCATCATAAATATAAGCAAAGCCCACATGCTTGTGACTGTTGGAATTATACTTAAAAAGTAATAATTCAAGAGAAACAAATATAATACATATATCAATTAACAATTATATCATGTGCATATGTAATAAAAATCAACAATGAGATGTGAAAAATTTACATACTAAGTTATATTATTTAAGGACCTTTCAAGCAACTGGGATGCTCTCCCCAACTGGTCAGGATTAATAAGAGCTTTCTTCCCTCTTCTCACACCCCTTGCAAGTGTGGCCTTGACAATGTATATAATATTAAAAAAGGACATGACCAATCATAAAATCCTTTCTATTGTAATAACAATTCATGTAACAGATATGTTACATTCATTAATAAACAACTTCATTAATTAGAGTTATTAATGAATAAGCTCATTAACATGTCATTACTTTTGTAACTTTATACTAACACATGGATTCATCTATCATTCATATCCAAAATCATTATAATGACAACAGCTCTTATAGGAGGCCAAGTCACTAGCAACGACACAATAGATTTATTAAGGCAACACTCAACGTGCATGAATCTCATTATGGAAGGACTTTTGAGATTATTATGCACTAACCATCGAAAGACTAGCCCTTATTGTCTTCCATAGTATTAGAAATTTTAACTTGCACCTCCTTTGCACCATGGTCCAACAATGTACCTATTAAAATAGGCTACATCATGATGGATATGGTTAAGTCAAGGACTATAATGAAATGATTCATAATCTTAGTCTACAATATCATGTAGACATATTTCAATATTCCAATATTTTACATGATAAAAATATTGCAAAATTTCACAAGAAATTTTGAATAATTAATTATTGATAATAAAATATCATGTTGGGCCACATTATTCTAACAGTCTCCCACTTGGCTAACATGGCCTCATTTTCAATTCATGTGCTTTTAATAGCACAAAAGACAAGCCTTTGGAAAAAAGGGTCAGCCAAATTTTGTTTTGTTGACTATTTCCCAAAAAAAAAAAAAAAAAGAAAGACTGAAAATTATGATAGGTAAACCTCCCACTTAAATAATCAACCATATAATATTTTTCATGTTGATATATTTTTCTTGGGAGAAACTAAGCTTTTTATTCATCTAGTCTCGTTTAGTTTTAATGCCCAAAATATATGGTGCTTCATTGAGGTCCATTGTTTCAAAATTTGAATAGCCATTGTTTGACTACAACAAGCATCTCAATATCAGTCACTATCGGAAGAATATATCCACATATGGCGTAGGAATATCAAGAATAGTAGAAACTTTCTTCACATAACACAAGATTCTTTCAACCCATATAATTTTCTGACGTGCATATCTAATTCTCATCTTGAGTATAACCCTTGACCACTAATTTAGCTTTAAGTCTTACCACTTTTCCTGAAACATCTCTCTTTCTATTAAAATTCATTTGCATCCAACAACTTTCATCCCTTTGTGTCTTTTTATGAGTGTCTAGGGCACCTTTTTATTTTATTTTATTTTTTTTTTTTTTAAAGATTAGTGTCTTCTAATAGTTTTCACTATTATAAAGATGATAATATTAGACATATCAAATCCCACATAAATTCGAGTACTTCCTTTCAAAGGTGTTGGATCTATAGCTTTTACCATTATCAACTCTATATCCCTTCGTTCTTCCAAAAATTCTTCCATAAATTTCTTTTGAAAATCATCGATACCCTCAATTTCAAAATGATCCTCCAAGAATTTTATATTTCCAAAATAACTTGACTTTTGAGATCATGTAAACCTATATCCTCTAGACCTTAGTGATTAACTTGCCATAACACTCCTTTTTATTTCATATAACAGTTTATCCTTATTAAAATATAAAAAATGAAACATAAGCAATACATCCTTATATGAAATAAGCTAGCTCTTACCAATAAGCAACTCATAAGGTGTTTTCCCTGAGGCTTTAGTGAGACTTCTATTTAGGATATGCATAGCAACTGGAATATAGTCACCCCAAAATGAAGTTGGTAAATATGTTGTTTCTATTATAGATCTAACCTTTTTAGGGAGAATTTGAGACAAATTTTATTAGCAAAATAACCTCAAAATCACCTGAGACATACTCACCACCTCTATTTGAATTAATAGATTTATCAAATTGTTTGTACATTTTTCAACATCAAATATTTTAGTGATAAACTTCTCTATAGCCTCCAATTTTTGTTTTATCAAATAAGCAATTTTCATATCTAGAGAATTGATCAATAAAATTAATAATGATATCCTCCTCCAATAATTATATTCATACCTTTATAAACATCAGTATCAACCCGCTCCAAAACTTAAGAAGAGTGATCTCTTTTAGTCATTTTTCCTTCAATGCAACTTTCACATGTTGGATAATATTCTAATGTAACATCACTTAACAAAATCCAACTTAATTTTTCAACTTTTGTTTACTAACATATAGCAATTTTAAGTGCCAAAAATAAGTTGTGTTATCTTTCACAGAAACATAAACATTACACTCTACTGCCATATAAATGGACTTGAAATTATTTCAAAATTCATAAAGTACTACTACATCATTTTTCTTCATAAGAACCATTCATTTCCTAAATAAAAATCATAACCAAGTTTTTCTAGTATATAAACCTATTATAAATTTAACCTAAAACTCTAATCAACTAACTTAAAATTAGATTCACTATTTATATTTATTTCAAAAAAAAAACTTCAATACCTTCAATCTTGTTTCATCCTTTCCAATATAAATTTAACTTATACAATCTATTTTCGATGGCTCCTTAAACCTCTGCAAGGTATATATTAGAAGTATGAGCAATAACTCTTGAATTGGCCCACCAAAATCCAAGCTTAATAATAGTGGTATTAATTTCCTTGAAAATTAGGTTGTGAAAAGCCTTTAGGTTGATTCTCACGGGATCTCGAAATAGAATTACATTTAGATCTTTTATGTTATGGTTTCTTGCGGTGATAGCAAAAGATTTGTTTTGTTTTGACATTGACATTAGGCTTAACATAGGTATTCTTGTTTCTTTTCAATCACTTCTATGACATTTGAATTTTCTTTTCTTCTTAAACCTTTTGCTTCCTTTAGGATCAAACTCCTTCTGTTCAACAATGTTAACTGAAAATTTGTTAACTCTCAATTTTGCATCCGCTTGAGTCATGACCTCAGATAAGAGGTCATCAAGTGTAGGAATTTTTGTTTTATGATCTATGGGTCTTTTTTGAAGGCCTAATTCATTAGCTAAGGCAATCATATTAAACATATGTTGATGAGCATCTTCTCATTTTGATAATTTGGATGTAATGAAGTTTTCCTCAGCACTAGACTTCTTTCCAAACCTCACTTCTAGGCTATCATCTATGGATTTAGCACTAGGGTATTTAATATAGCTAACCGTCAATGAATTGACCATATATCCTAGCATCAAAATTTTCATTTTGTTATCTGCCTCATTGGGCTTAGGTGGACACTAAATTAAAAGAAGAACTATAATCATAAAATCGCATGTACAAATCAAACTTATATTTCCACTCTGCATAACTGAGTCTCAAAAGTATACAACTTTTCATGATATAATCCATATTCAAAGAACCGAGGGAGTTTACCATCTTTTTGTAAAACGCAACACATATAATATGTGCATTAAAACCTGATTCTTTTGGCCATTAATTCTTTTAATAACATTCAAGAATTTATAAAAGTAATTTATGAAAAATCTTTCATTTAGGTGGGGACTGTGGGAGAAGCTGGGGGCTGTGGGGTAGAAGAGATATTAATGGATTTCCGTTTTGATTTTGATTTTTTTTTTTTTAGAATACTAAGTATTTTAACACACACACATAAGGGGAGAGGGGAGAAGGTTTTAAAGAAACTAACAGTGGTATATATTCAAAAAGGCCTAACTCTTAGATACACAGCATATGCTTTAAACCTCTCACAACTTTTTTTGTTTTTTACTTTCTTTTATTTTGGTCTATGAAGACTGCTCTAAGCTTATATAAATATGTTATATATATAACACAAGATTTAAAATTTTCCTTTTAATTAATATTTTTAATTTATAGTTAAAGATAGTGTATATATATATATATATTATTTTAAAAATTATAGTATTAGAAATTTTAGCTTTAATTATGAAACATTGTTCTTTTCTTTCATAATTATGTTAAGAAATATATATATATATATATATATATTTTTTTTTTTGAGATAGTTTCAACCTATCTAAAAAAAAAATGTATGTTAAGAAATAAAACATGCTTTGTCGTTCTTAGAAATATATATTAGGTCAAATTTATCATTTTTATTTTATGCTTTTAATAATTCTTTACCATATATAATTATTATTAGTGATTTTCACCTTATTAATGATTTTGCTCACTAAAATATTTGGAGAAAATGTGTTGAAAATTAAGTATATTTGTTAATATTCGTTGTTACTTTATGGATAAAGTCAAAATTTTAGTGATTAATCAACATACAAAGTAATTATAAATTTGTTTTTTTTTTAATAATAACAATGAATTTTAGTAATAGAGCTTCATAAATAATGCTCTATTCAAGTCCCCTGTCATCTCATTCCATTTGAAATTTTCACAAATAGATAAATATAATACCCATAACCATAGGGAAAAAAAGAACAATGTGTATGTGCATGTTTTTATGCTATAAATAGTATCTAAATCAAAACATTGATGTGAGATTAGATTATTCTCATGTGAAATCAGATTACCCTTCGACAATAGAACATTCTAATGTTGATTTTCTTTAATGGATAACTTTGAAATTTTTTCCTTCAATTCTCTCGATGTTCAATTGTAATGTGCTTGATATATAAACAGAATTATTAAATATTTAATAACATTTATAGTTTCTGACTTCTTAGTAAATATTAATTTAAAAATTGTGAATTACTTTATAGGTTTTGATAACTATGCACTTTCAGCGAGTTGTTGACAGCATAAGCATGTATGTTCGGTATTAACAGTTTATAAAGATTTCTCTTAGTAATTCAATAACGTTCTAGGTTGGACAACACTTCTAAACTATGAAAAATTATAGAAGTTAAATATTTATTCCTATTGTATTTTATTTTATTATGACCATTTTTTTTTTAAATGCTATATTGCGAAGTGTCTATAATATACATATTATTAACTCAATTTTCGATTTCTAGATTTAATTAGATCATATTATCAATAGCTTTCTCACGTATTATACGAGTTAGCGACTAGTTAATATTAAACTTACCTAATCAGTCGATTTGGAAAAAAAAATTGTGAAAAATTACAGTTTTACACGGCAGGCTCATTGTCAAGAAATCTCCTCTATTTTATGGAAAGTGAGGGGCACCGGCCCCTAGATATTTTCTCACCTACTCTTTTTTTTTTTTTTTTTTTTTTTTTTTTTTGAAAGCTTCTCACCTACTCTTTGAAAAAGCCAATTAAGGTTTAAAATGAGACCTTGACTTGACTTGGGCGCTTTTTTTTTTTTTGGGAGATAGTATTTGACGTAAAGTGGAACCTATGTCTTTTATTCTTTCCCCCCAAAAGAAACTAATAAATAAAACATTGTTTTTTTTCTACCTAACTAATAAAATTTTGTGTTATTTTTTTAATATCATTTTTTTTTACTTAATTTTATGCATTTTTGCTTAGTACTCAAACTAAAAAATAATGGTTTTTTTTTTTTTTTTTTTTTGTGGAACTTATGCGGTAGCTATTCTGTGTATTATATGAGTTAACAACTATTATACTATAAAATCAAAATCTTTGACTTTTTATTAATTTTTAAAAATTTTGACACATTAACTATACTATAAAATCAAAACTTTAAACTTTTTATTTACCTTTTAAAATTTTGACACATTAACTTTACGAGTTTACAAATTTACACCTCATTATAATTTATTTTATTTTATAATTTCTCTTTTATTACTTATTTTTTTATTCCGACTCCTCTTTATGCTCTTCAACAACTTCATAGCCACAAATACCACTCTACGCAACTCAATGCTTCTTCAATCACCACCGGTGATAGTAGATATGGCAGTGGGAGAGCTATTAATAGAGACTTGGAAAGTGTTTACGGGATATTAATTGATACTGTCGAAGAGCGATTGAAAGAAAAGTGGAAGCTATAGCAATGACCTACCTGTTGTTTCTTTCTGAGCAACTAGATCTATGTGATTTAGGCATCGCAATCTGTTGAAATTTTTGTTAGGTAACCCAAAATTGTAAATTTGTCAGAGATTTCACAATCAGTAGAACAAAAAATCAAACCCAAAATAATGATATTTACTTTTATGCAAGAGAGTGAGAGAGAGATAAGACAAACGGATAAACAGGGAAGAAGAAAAGAGGATGTGGGAGTAGGTGGGGACGGTGGGGTAGATGAGATATTAATGGATTGCCGTTTTTGATTTTTCATTTTCCCACAACCACAACTTTGTTGTTTTTGTTATTTATTTTCTTTTATTTTGTTCTACGAAGACTGCTCTAAGCTTATATAAATATGTTATATATATATAACACAAGATTTAAAATTTTTCTTTTAATTAATATTTTTAATTTATAGTTAAATATAGTGTGTATATATATATTTTTTTAATTTTTAAAAATTATAGTATTTGAAATTTTAGCTTTGATTATGAAACGTTGTTCTTTTCTTTCATAAGTATGTTAAGATATATATATATATATATATATATTTTTTTTTTTTGAGATAGTTTCAACCTATCTAAAAATATATATATATATATATATGTTAAGAAATAAAAAATGCTTTGTAGTTCTTAGAAATATATATTAGGTCAAATTTATCATTTTTCTTTTATGCTTTTAATGATTCTTTACCATATATAATTATTAAAATTTGCCCAAACCACCATGAATATCAAATTGGAATTGTAGATGATGACACAAAAAAATGACTGACTTGGCATCAACTCAAATTATAGAGGGGTAAAGTTATCAATGTATCTCTAGCCCAAGTTTTCTCCTCAAAAATCACCCTAGTTTGGAGAGATTGGGATTTGTGGGCACTCGGGTGGAAAATCACCAACCCACTCTTCCTTCCTAACTAAATAGTGGAAAACACTCCATTTTCTCTCTAACCAAATGCATGCTTAGAGTTCCGTTAATGAGTATCAAAGTAAGTGCATTGGTTAAGGCTGAACTATTTATTGCAAAAGATCAACTTTTTTTTCTGGGGGTGGGGGGGGGGGGGGGGGTGGTGTGCACGCAAGGGCCGTTAGTTAAAAGAGAATTTATTTTTAGCTACTTCTCAATACAATAGGACCTGCAAGTGAATGCCGTTAACATATTCCTTTATTTTATTTTCTTATTATTTGTAAATTACAAGTGTCATTACACTTTTCACCTAAGACTTACAAGAAAAGTAAGTGTCAATTTAACTACAGTTGCGTCACACGTTCCTAATCGAATATGATTTGGGTGTATTACTCCAGCATATTAGACCCAATACAATGTGCATACATGTCTAAAATATGTCATGTGTTTGCATCATGTTAAATCCAATGCACAATAGTACTGGAGCCAAGCTGATAGGAATTGTACTGAAGTATGTGTGTGAGTGTTGTGTACTGCCTTTTGTGTGTCCGTGTGTAGTGGTAAGATAGTAGTTGGTTACTATGCCAGTTGTAGATACCAAATAATGACAGTTAAGAGTGACTAGTGCTGTAACTAACTGTGAGAATGGTTGGAGGGGACTAAGACTAAAATGTATATAAGATAGGAGGGGAATGTATGAGGGATTATGCAGAAACTTTACCAATTCAATGGAACTCATTCTTTCTTAACTTCCAATTCCTCTCCGTCTTTCTCATTCTTCATTGATATTCTTTTTCTTCATTGTTCTTCCTCTCCTTGGAGGTTGGTTACCTCGAAATAACCTTTGAACACCATTATTTCCTAATTGTTCTTATCAATTTGGTATCAGAGCCAACTCTGTTTTCATGGCAGAAACACGATCCTTAGCTGCTCTCAATGAGAAATACAATAATCTTTCATGCACTTCTGATCAACATGAACAAGAAATACGAGGCATTCACCAGAAAATTGATGCGATGACTTCAGTTCTTCAAACATTAACAGAAACGATGCAAGGGCTTACTGAAGCTGGAAATCAATGGCAACAGAGGACCGCACCATCATCTCCCACTACTACATCAGTACAATTGGATCCCCTCACAGCAGTTCCAAAGTCAGTGAGATTGGAGTTTCCAAGATTTAGGGGAGAGAACCCTTCCGGTTGGGTCTATAAGGCTCATCAGTTTTTTCAATTGTATAACACACCTCCAAATCAGAGAATTCTTTTAGCTTCCTATCACATGGAGGATGAAGCTTTGGTCTGGTTTCAAGATGCAGAGGAGACGGGGCAGTTCACAAGTTGGGAAGCTTTTGTGAGAGCTTTGCACACCAGATTTGGAGCTTTGGCCTATGATGATCCTATGGAAGCTTTAACAAGATTGAGGCAGGTAAGTTCTGTTTCTACTTATAAGACTCAGTTTGAAGCGTTATCCAATAGAATCAAAGAATTGTCTGAAAAACACAAACTTAGTTGCTTTTTGAGTGGATTAAAAGATGAAATCCGATTGCCTGTTAAGATGTTCAATCCACAAACTCTTAGTTCTGCCTTTGGACTTGCTAAAATACAAGAAGAATTTACCTGTAGCAATAAGAAAATTACTAAACCCTGGATAGATGTGCCTAAATCCTCCATTCTTGGGCCACCACCGATGGCAATTAAGAATGATAAGATAGATGTTAGAACTACCAAATTTCCTGTTCAGAGAATTCCTGCAGCACAGATTGAAGAAAGAAGGAAGAAGGGACTTTGTTTCCATTGCGAAGAAAAATGGCATGCAGGTCACCATTGCAAAATTCCAAGGATTTTCCTTATGGAAGGTTTACAAGAATTACCATATGCTAATCAATTGCAGGGGGAGATGATTGGTGATTCTGATGGAATGGATCAAGGTGTGGAGGAAGGTATGACTGAGTTAAAAGGCATTGGAATTGGGGGTACTGCAGAGTTGAAGGGTAGTGTTGCTGAGATTACTCTGTATGCACTACTTGGTAGTCCTTCTCCAGGTACAATGAGGGTTTTGGCAAGGATCAAGCAACAAGAGATGGTTATTTTGATTGATAGTGGCAGCACACATAATTTTCTGGATGAAGAGATGTGGAAGGTATTGAATTTACCTTTGTCATCTAAGGACACATTTGAAGTCCAGATTGCCAATGGAGCTCTAATCAGGACGAAGGGGATTAGTTATGGGGTTCCACTTAAGGTTCAAGGACATATCTTTAAGGTGGATTTGAACATATTGCCCCTTGGTGACTGTGCAGTGGTCTTGGGTACCCAATGGTTGTATTCCTTGGGGTTGATTCAATGGGACTTCAAGCATCTTACTATGCAATTTTGGTATGAAGGCATTTCTATCTTGCTTAAGGGTTTACAACCCTCAAGGTCTTCCTTACAAGAGGGTGAGAGGTTTTTAACACCTGCTGTCAAGAAGGGGTTGTTGTTGCAAATTGTAGCCACTCCTCCAACAGCTTCAATAGAACAGCCCCAACTTGCAACAGCATCAACAGTGCAGTTACATCCTGCCTTAACCCAACTACTTCAGGACTTCAGCAAGGTCTTTGAGGTACCTATTGATCTACCACCACTCAGGAATCATGAGCATTCTATCATTTTGAAGGAGGGCAGTCAACCCATTTGTGAAAGACCATACAGGTATCCTTTCTATCAAAAATCTGAGATTGAAAAGATTGTCAAAGACTTGCTTGAAGCAGGTTCTATTAGAGTTAGCCAAAGTCCATTTTCTTCTCCGGTGCTGTTGGTAAGAAAGGTAGATGGTAGTTGGCGCATGTGCATTGACTATAGGTCACTTAATAAGGCCACTATTAAGGATAAATATCCAATTCCAGTAGTAGATGAGTTACTTGATGAGTTGTGTGGAGCAACAATATTTTCTAAATTGGATCTTAGGTCCGGGTATCATCAAATTAGAATGAATGAACATGACATTCCAAAAACTGCATTTAGGACTCATGAGGGACATTATGAGTTCCTAGTCATGCCCTTTGGTTTAACAAATGCACCTTCCACTTTTCAATCTTTGATGAATGATATCTTCAAGCCTTTCTTAAGGAAGTTTGTGTTGGTGTTCTTTGATGATATCCTAGTTTTTAGCAAGACTTTAAATGATCATGTTTCTCATTTAAAATTGGTCTTAGAGGTGCTGCTTAAGAACCAGTTGTTTGCTAAATTGAGTAAATGTGTTTTTGGGTGCCAAGAAGTAGAGTATTTGGGCCATTTAATATCAGGTGAAGGAGTTAAAACAGATCCGAGAAAGACTGAGGCTATGCAAAAGTGGCCTACCCCTAATTCTGTTAAGGCTTTAAGGGGTTTTCTTGGATTAACTGGGTATTACAGGAAGTTTATCAAAAACTATGGGGTCATTGCTGCCCCATTGACTACTTTACTTAAAAAGGACTCTTTTCATTGGTCCTCGGATGCTGACTTGGCTTTCAATGCACTGAAGCAAGCTGTTTCTACACCACCAGTCTTGGCCTTACCGGATTTTTCAAAGCCATTTGTGATTGAATGTGATGCTTCTGGTTATGGTTTGGGAGCTGTTTTGATGCAAGAGAATAGACCTCTAGCTTTCTATAGTGAGGCACTTAAAGGCAGGTGTTTGCATCTATCTACTTATGAAAAGGAGCTATTGGCATTGGTGAAGGCTGTTAAGAAATGGAGGCCTTACCTGGTTGGCCATCCATTCTTCATTAGAACTGACCAACACAGCCTCAAGTATATCCTTGAACAGAGAATTGGCACTCCTACTCAGCAGAAGTGGATTACAAAGTTATTGGGTTACTCCTTTGTGGTGGAATACAAGAAAGGTAGGGAAAACAAAGCTGCTGATGCTCTTTCTAGAGTACAATATCCTGCTGACAGCTTTGAACAAGATGCCTCTCTTTGTCTCATTTCATTTCCTTGTCCTATGTGGTTGGATTTACTCAAGGAAAGTTACAAGTCTGATGTGTTCTATCAAGACCTACTTTCTAAGCTTGCGGATTCCAACAAGCTTCCTCCAGTGGGTTTTTCCTTACAGAATGAGCTGATTCTTTACAAGAATAAGATTTATCTAAGTCCTTCTTCCTCCTTGATTCCACTAATCCTTCAGCAACTGCATGACAGCCCAGTTGGTGGACATTCAGGTTACCTTAAAACTCTTCACAGGGTCAAACAGGATTTTTATTGGAAGGGTATGAAATCTTCCATTAAGAATCATATTAAGTGTTGTGAGGTTTGCCAAAGGACCAAGAGTGATACTTCTAAACCAGCTGGTCTGTTGCAACCTCTTCCCATTCCGGATAGGCCTTGGTTGGATATTAGCATGGATTTCATTGAAGGGTTGCCTAAATCCCATGGTCATGATGTTATATTGGTAGTGGTTGACAGACTCACCAAGTTTGTTCATTTTTTCTCTCTTCACCATCCTTATACTGCTGCAAAAGTGGCTGCTGTGTTTATGCAAGGAGTCTTCAAACTCCATGGCATGCCTAAGTCAATTGTTAGTGACAGGGGGGCTGTCTTTACTGCTGCCTTTTGGAAGGAGTTGTTTAGATTGCAAGGCACAAAATTGGCTATGTCCTCAGCTTATCATCCACAATCTGATGGTCAGACTGAAGTTGTTAATAGAAGCTTGGAACAATACTTGAGAGCATTTGTGTGTGACAGTCCTCATAAGTGGTCTGAGTGGTTGCATTTGGCAGAGTATTGGTTCAATTCTAATTACCACACTTCTGCCAAAATGACACCCTTTGAGGCATTGTATGGTTACTCCCCTCCTAGACTTTTGGATTATGTTTCTGGAGTTACTAAGGTGGAGGCAGTGGATTATTTTTTACGTGCTAGACAGGAACTCCTTCCTCTGTTGAAGCAGAATTTGACTTCAGCCCAAGCACGAATGAAGCTTTTGGCTGACCAGCACAGGTCTGATAAGTCCTTTAATGTGGGTGATTGGGTTTACATTAAACTCCAACCTTATAGGCAATCTTCTTTGAGGGTGAAAGGGTACACCAAGTTTTCTCCTAGGTTCTTTGGTCCATTTCAGATCATTCAACACATTGGTGAGGTGGCTTATAAGGTGGCTCTACCGGAGGGTTGTCCTATTCACCCTGTATTCCACATTTCTTGTTTGCGACAGAAATTGGGAGCTCAGATTACCCCATCTCTTCCTCTTCCTTCCTTGGATTCAGCTGGTCTGCTTCAGCCTGAACCTGTGGCAGTTCTACAACAGAGGTCTAAGCAATTGAGGAACCGTGTCATTACAGAAGTCTTAGTTCATTGGCAGGGCCAATCTGTTGATGATGCAACTTGGGAATCTCTCTATGTTCTTCACAACAGATTTCCTCACCTTGTGGGCAACGTTCTTTGAGTTGTTCAGCTGTTTAACCTTGAGGTCAAGGTTTTTTAAGGGAGGATGGATTGATAGGAATTGTACTGAAGTATGTGTGTGAGTGTTGTGTACTGCCTTTTGTGTGTCCGTGTGTAGTGGTAAGATAGTAGTTGGTTACTATGCCAGTTGTAGATACCAAATAATGACAGCTAAGAGTGACTAGTGCTGTAACTAACTGTGAGAATGGTTGGAGGGGACTAAGACTAAAATGTATATAAGATAGGAGGGGAATGTATGAGGGATTATGCAAAAACTTTACCAATTCAATGGAACTCATTCTTTCTTAACTTCCAATTCCTCTCCGTCTTTCTCATTCTTCATTGATATTCTTTTTCTTCATTGTTCTTCCTCTCCTTGGAGGTTGGTTACCTCGAAATAACCTTTGAACACCATTATTTCCTAATTGTTCTTATCACAAGCCTTGTTCTTCCTATTTAACCATCAATTGCACGGTTCTTTACTGACACTATTGCAATTCTCCCAAATCTATATAAGCTCTGACTTGTCATGAGCATCCTTCTCCAAAATCTGTAAGTTTTGATTTGTCATGCACATCCTTTTTTGCTATCTCTCTCCCCCTTAGTTTCAATTTTATAACTAAATTGTTTTGCTTTTTTTCCTCAACATCTAATTGAATGATTTTTTTTTTCATACTTACATACCATTTCTTATCTATAATTCTATATTGTGATTCCAGATTTACTTCTTAACTTAGATTGGTTGTCATGGATACATCTTTCTCTTCTAGCCATCGATGGAAATACCATGTCTTTTTAAGTTTCAAAGGTGAAGATACTCGTAAGAGTTTTACGGACCATTTATACGCTGCTTTGAAACAAAAGGGCATTTTCACATTCAAGGATGATGAAAAACTTGAGAGAGGAAAACTCATTTCACTTGAGCTTTTAAAAGCAATAGAAGAATCAATGTTTGCTATTGTCATTCTCTCAAAAAACTATGTATCATCAACATGGTGTTTGGATGAACTTGTAAAGATTGTGGAATGCAAAGAAAAGATGGGGCTTATAATTCTACCCATTTTTTATGATGTGGATCC
This sequence comes from Quercus variabilis, assembly GCA_030445155.1. NCBI lineage: Eukaryota > Viridiplantae > Streptophyta > Magnoliopsida > Fagales > Fagaceae > Quercus > Quercus variabilis. Next base: position 5,798,966 of record CP129453.1, on the reverse strand, counting down.
ATCTGATGTACGCAAACAGACAAAAATTTATGCACAAGCATTTGTTGAACATGAAAAAAGTTTCAAAGAGAACATGAAGAAGGTTCACAAAGTGGAGAGCTACTTTGAGAGAAGTGGCCAATCTTTCTGGATGGTCTTTACAAGATAGGTAATTTCAATGAGTAATATTATTTCACTGAATATATTGAAGAGAAAAATACATAAAATCCCCTTGAACTTGGAGTCAAAATTAAACTGGCCCCTTGTTCCAGGTTAACATCTTTAAATAACATTATCTAAAATCAATTATCAACAATACAAAATTACAATCACATCATTTACTCTTACAAATGACATTTGCAAACTCTAAGTATTGTACTTAGAGTTTACTTTTTCCCATCCTCTATGTCTTCTGTCTATATTATCTCAACCAAAAAAAAAACTCACACGATGCTTTTTAATTAGTTTTCCCAAAAACTACTATGTCTTTCAGTTTCCAAAGTCCAAACACAATCATACTATATGTACTATGTGTATATTTGAAAGTGAATGTCTTTCAACCTTATTATTCCCCATATGGGAGGGCCACTGCTAGCTTAAGTTCGTATTTGAACCAAAGCTATTAGCCATCAAAATTGTAGAATTGAATGTACGGCTACAACAGTAAATCATTACTCCGTTTCGAGTAATATGGAATTACTATTTACTACTTACTACACTCGTGTAGGAAGTTTTGCATTTATCTAGTTTTCTACTTCTCTGTGCAGGATTTGCTAGAATTTGAGGGAAATTCATAACAAAACTTAACACTATATATATATATATATAGACACAGGGGGGGGGGGGGGGTGTTAGGGATGGTGCAATCACATTTGTTGATTGTCTCTCTTTTTTGCAGGCCTGAGTCAGAATTTATCCAAGATATTGTGGAAGTGATATTGCAAAAATTAAGTTATGCATTCCCAAGAGATACCAAAGATTTAGTAGGAATAGATTCTAGAGTGAAGGAATTGATGTCACTTTTAGCAATAGGATCGAATGATGTTCGCATTATAGGTGTTTGGGGGATGGGGGGGATTGGTAAGACAACTCTTGCTAGATTTGTTTATCATATGGTTTTTAATGAATTTGAAGGTGGTAGTTTTATCACTAATATTAGTGAAGTATCTGAAAAATATGGTTTACTTCCTTCACAACAAAAACTTATTTGTGAAATTTTGATGGAGAGAAGTATCAATATACGGGATGTTGATGATGGAGTTCTTATGATCAAGAATAGGTTGTATCATAAAAGAATTATTCTTGTTCTTGATGATGTAAATCAATTTGACCAATTAGAAAAGTTAGCCGGAGAGCATAATTGGTTTGGTTCAGGTAGTAGAGTTATCATCACAACACGAAATAAGCATTTGTTGATAAGACATAATGTAAATGGAATATATGAGGTTAAAGGATTGAATGATGATGATGCTCTTTATCTTTTTAGTTTGAAAGCTTTTAACAACAGTCATCCAACTGAGGATTATCTAAAGTTGTCTAAACAATTTGTAAATTATGCTAATGGTCTTCCTCTAGCGATTGGAGTTTTGGGCTCTTTTTTATTCAATAGAAGTAAGGAGGAGTGGGATAGTGCATTAGATCGACTCAAAGAATTTCCTGAAAGAAAAATTATCAAAGTACTTCAAACAAGTTTTGATGGACTTCAAGAAACAGAGAAGGAAATATTTCTACATATTGCATGTTTATTTAATATGAAGGATAAAAACTATGTGGTAAAAATACTAGATTGTCTTGGCCTATATCCTTGCATTGGATTAAGGGTTCTCATTGAAAAGTCACTCTTAAAAGAATATGAAAATAAGTTTTGGATGCACGAACTACTACAAAAAATGGGTCAAGATATAGTTCGTCAAGATTGTCCTCAAGAGCCTGGAAAGCATAGCAAATTGTGGCTATATAAGGACATTAACCATGTGCTGATGACAAATACGGTAATAGATCATTTATTGAATTTGAGCATATAGCTTATCATATTATTTAACAAAGTTAGAGCTTGAACAACTCTATTATCATATATCTTGGAACTCACCCATCCCCTTTCCTTGATTATCAGGGATCAGAAGCAATTCAAGGCCTAGTCCTAGAGCTTCCTTGGTTGCCTAAATTTGGTGAATTCAAAAAAGCTCATTGGAACCTTGAAGTCTTTTCAAAGATGTCTAATCTCAAATTGCTTATAATTCATGGTGTTCAACTACTACATGGCCCCAAACATCTTCCTAATAGCTTAAGATTTCTTGATTGGAGTTTATACCCTTCAAAATCTTTGCCATCAAGTTTTCAGCCAAATGAACTTGTTGAACTTCACATGTGCCATAGCAAAATTGAAAGACTTTGGAAAGGAATAAAGGTACAATTGTTATTTAGATACTCTTTACATATGTGTGTGTGTGTGTGTGTGTGTAATCAATAAATTCCCATTTTTGTAAAACCTAATATACCATTTCTAATTTATTGTATTTGGATTTTAACAGCATTTTGACAAGTTGAAGTCCATCGAATTGAATTATTCTTTAAACCTTATTGCAACCCCTGACTTCACTGGAGTACCCAATCTAGAGAAATTGGTTGCTAAAGGTTGTATAAATTTACGAGAGGTTCACCCATCTATTATGGCTCATAAAAAGCTTACTCTTCTTAATCTTGAAGGCTGCAAAAACCTTAACAGTCTTCCAAGCAAGTTTGAAATGGAGTATCTTGAGAATCTTATTCTTTCTGATTGTTCAAAAATCAAGAGAATTCCAGAATTTGCTAGAAATATGGAACGCTTAACAAAACTTCACTTAGATGGCACTACTATTATGAAACTTCCCTCTTCAATTGAACATTTAACTAACCTTGCTTCATTGCATTTAAGAGATTGTAAAAATCTTGCATGTCTTCCTACCATAATTTGTCGCTTCAAGTCGCTTAAAGATATCAATGTGGCTGGATGCTTGAAACTTGACAATTTGCCACAGAGCCTATTGAATGTTGAAAGTCTAGAAGAGCTTAATGTGAGTGGGATTACTTTTACAGAGCCGCCTTTCTCTATCATTCTTTTGAAAAATCTTAAGGTACTATCTCTTCAAGGATGCAAAGCGTCATCACCTAAACTCTGGAACAAGCTTTTCTCTTTTAATTTAATGCCAAGAATAGTCCCAAATCCTGTGAGCATGTTATTGCCTTCCCTATCATGTTTGTGTTTTTTAACAAGATTGGATATAAGTGATTGCAATCTTCAGACAATCCCTAATGAATGTGGCTGTTTATACTCTTTAGAAGTTTTTAATCTAAGTGGAAATAATTTTGATTGTCTTCCTGAAAGCATCATTCAACTATCTAAGTTGAAGAATATTTTTTTGACACATTGCACAAGGCTTCGTTCATTGCCCCAACTTCCATCAAGCACTTCAGTTGTTGTTGCAGAAAATTGTACCTCATTGGAAACATTACCAAATAGATCAACATTAGACAAACTATACCCTCCATCTCTAATTCTCTGCAATTGCTTCAAATTGGCTGACATTCAACACCGAAGCAACGTGTTCTTTAAAATGCTATCAGCAGATGCTCAGGTCTCTCTCTCTCTCTCTCTCTCTCTCTCTTTATATATATATATATATATATATATTATAAAGGAGAAATTATATAAAAGGCTAAGAGATTATACATTGTTTGTTTCATATTACGTACTAGGTTTTAATTTTATCAAATAAAGTCCTAAATATATGAAACTATTTCAGTTTGTTGCATATTTCCATATATGTTATTCATATACCTTAATCTAGGCAATAATGCAGAAGAGGAGAAAGGGGAAATTGTTGAAATTTATTTATTTTATCTAGGTAATCAATTTTGATTTTGTGGGAATCACTTTCTTACTACAAGCAAAGCTTTCGTTCTCTATTTTCTCAATTCAATGAAACAATGGGCGAAATACAAAGTTTAGAAAATGATTTCCTACTTTTATCTGCGTTGTTGTTGTCCAAAATAACAAAAATTAATAATGAGATATGGACATGACTTATATTGAAATGAGTTCATACATTTGGACTTTAATTGACAAAACTAAAAGGGTAAATTATATCATTCTCCTTTGAGGTTATTAAAATGACATTCTCCCATTTGATTGCATAAATGCAACAATTAAATCCAAGTCCTCTCAATTACATTTGTAAAAACCTAAAAAAGTTATATTTAAATATTTATACAAAGTTTCAAACCTCAAAGGTGAAGTGTGACTTGGTAAAACTTCAAGGGAAGGTGGTGTAATTTACCCATATTAAAAATCTTGTATTTAATTAGAAACATGTATAAAATTTAGGCCTTAAAGTTAAATTAGGTATAACTTGCTAAATTCTAAACATCAAAAGCTTGTATGTTTCAGGGACTCTATAGTGCACCTAAAAATAAAAGACCTCAGGCTGCCTGTAGACTTCATATTCCTGGAAGTGAAATTTCAAAATGGTTTAGCCATCAAAATGTGGGAAATATAGTGAATGCACAGGTTACTCATTCAAAAGAGTGGATGGGAATGGCTGTGTGCTCTGTTTTGTCATTCCGCGATCTTCATCCAAACAGTCTTTGTTGTTTTGATTGTTATATTGAAGTCAATAAACATGAAGGTGTAAGAGAGTCAGCTTATTTTGTAAATACTTTTGGTCATATTGACTCACTTCACCTTTGGATGCTCTATTTTCCCTCTCATTGTTTTTATGAGAATGCGAGAGCAGTATTGAGTCAAACTGATGAGAATGAATTGATTCAAATGGGGGTTAGAATTCCAAAGCCTCACAACCCTTGCTTTGAGGTTAAGAAATGTGGGTTTCGTATGGTATACAAGCAAGACATTGAAGATATCAGAGAAATGATGGGTCAAAGCTGCAACAGTAGCTGCATCCCTCATTATGAGGGTGTTGGTTTTACTCATGAATATGATCTTGACAATCCAACAATGGTAAGAGAAGATAGCAAACTTAAGCGAAGCCGTGATGAATATGATGTGGCTAGACCTAGTGATGAAGGTTGCTATAATGATGTACCACACTCCAAGCGGATTCAAAGATAAAGCATGTATGGCTCACAGTAACATTAATTGCAATGATTCTAGTGGAGGTGGTCTTGGACCGGTAAGTCATTGTCTTTCTTTCTATCACAGGTTTTGTTAGTTGTAATACTTCTTTTAATTTTTCCATTTCCTTGCCATGCATATATGTACTTGTATTTTTGTTTTTCTAAATTTAATTTCAGATCCAGGCGATAAATTCATTTGTTATTAGGCTTGAACCTCACATTGGCTCTTGTATTTATATACTTTCTTTTGGGAGAAGGAATTATGAAGAGATGTATTCCAGTTTCTTCGCACAAGGGCTTGGAGGCTTGGATAAGATCATTCAACTGTGTTTTCTACATGCAACGAGCTAAAATTAATTAAAGACCAAAATATACTAATGGTACCTAAACTTTAGCACTTAAACACTTTTTGTCCCTAAAGTTTGAAGTGATTGTTTTTTGTCCGTAATAAGCCTATAATAATGACTTTCTTCATGATTGATTCAATTTTTTGTTTGGCCCTTCAAGAAAATGAAAATTTTGAAATAGACCGAATTAGATTGAATTGACTGAATTAGACTGAAGTGGATTGAATAAACCGAAATAGACCGAATGGACTGAATTGGACCGAAATGGACCTAAATTGATCTTTAAAAAGAAAAAAAAAACATGGGGTTATTGAAGTTATATCTGTGCAAAAATATATAAGTTTGTGTGCATATGTTATATGTTATCATGGTAGGTATAACCTGTGTGTGACGTGTGTCATCAGGTAAGGGTAGAGGTTGTTAAAAGGATAGGTAAGTTTTTGCTTGCCTTTGATTTGTGAATACTACTTTCCCTATGACTTTGAGGTCCCTTGAAAGTAAGACCAACCTCTAATTTTTGAGTTCTTATTTATGTCATCATCTTAAACAAAGTCTAAAAGTTTTGACTTTAATTAGTAAGGTTGAGCAGAGTTTCTATCATACCTACATGTTCAAGTCTTTGAAGATGTAGGCATATGAAGTTATATTTTTATCTAAGAACCCAAATTTAGTGGTGTCATATTAAATTTTTTGATGAAAAAGAGAGAATAATTCTTGATTGCTGCTACTGTTGAGGACCTAATTAATCTAAGTAAATTATACCTAGCTTTGATTGTTGGGTAGTTTGTCAATGCAGCATCAGGTAAAACTTTCCAGAATTCATGAGCTTATTGGTAACGGCAATGAATTCTTACTGAAATGGTACTTCTTTCTTCCATAAGGATGGGTGAAAGGTAAGCCTGTGATTCAAAACTAATTGAATCCATATATATTTTACTAACTAAAACAAAAAATAAACCATCCAAGCATCACTATAGTTTTTAACTACACTTTTTAGGTGATTTGGTAGCTCATTTTGTTATTCTAATGTTTATTGAAACTTGAAAGTTATGCTATGACTACTTTTGGCCTCAAGTAAAACTTTTCCGACATTGGATCCCAGGGCAGGGGATGCGATGCTCATGTTGTTGAAGGTACCGAGCAAAATGTTATTGAAAGTGATGCTAAGGATATAAATCAAGAATTTTCTGTTGCTTCCAAGGCATTTGATGAAGGATCATGGCCAAAGATGACCACTTATGTAACTATTTCTTACTATGCTTCTTATTTATCACTTTAATTTGATGCAGAAAGAAAAGGTTACTGTACAAATTTTAAGATTGGTTTTTTTTTTTTATTATTATTTTTTTTAATTCTAATAAATATCCAGGAAAGACAAATGGCACTTTCGCACTTTGCTAATTTGATTGAACAACACAATGATGAACTTGTTGTGCTTGAGACTTGGGACAACGTGAAGCCATACGACAAGGCTATTAATATTGAAGTGCCAATGGTGGCATGCCTAATGCGATACTTTGTTAGTATATCCATTGATATAGTTCATTTTTAGCTTTATAAATTTTGAGTGTTCCTTACATTCTGTCTATTTTGTGAGATTTCTATGTAAGAAACTTTAGGGTGAGAGGATAAGGTCCATGGTCTCAGTATATATTTTCTTTATTTGTAAGCAGTTAATTCAAGTATTTGCAAGCAGACGATTGAAGGAAAAAAGAGGTTTACTTTGTTAGTAGTAGTAATCTCTTATGTATATATATATTTTTTTTGTTTTTGTTTTTGAATTGGACATTATCTTCAGTGAACTACTTAGAAAATTACATGTTTGGGATGATTATGCTGGAAACAATATGTAAATCATTTTGCATTTTTGTAATGGCTAACCTTTCATGCATCTCACGGATTTGTGATTGGTAGTATTATAAAACCTCGATATTCAACAAAACCATGGTCTACTTTATTAATGATATAGCCTATTGTATTCTAAGTTCTAACATGTCTTGGTCAAATTACATCAAACACAGAAACATAGTTCAATCAAAAGAAATACAAAGAAAAACAACAAGGGCGACAATTGCATTGGGTATATGAGCCTAAAAAGACAAAAACAAAAACAGAAAAAAAAAAAGCACACTCACCTTTGGTAGAAATGACACTACTTGCGATTACTTGATTAGCCGCCAACTGTGAGTGAGATAGCGAAGAGCGAAAAACCACTAACGATTGCAAATATGGGAGAAACAGAGAACATGACTTCAAATAATATAGAATTGAGAAAAAGAATTCATGTGGCCAACCCAATCTAATCTATCGAGGATCTATAGCAAACCCCAAATTTTGGGACTTAGGCTGTATTGTTTTTGTTGACTTGTTGTTTGTTATTGTTGTTCTTGAGTGTAAATATGGAGCAATTGATTGAAGCTAGTATACTCAACAAAGCAAGGATTATGGTCGTTGATTTGCATTAACTTGTTGCCAAAATAAATGGAGCTTTCCTGAGTATTTGGTGCAATACATAACTTTAAGAAGTCCTAAACTCAAATGATTAGTGTTTGTATTCCATTTTATACTCCACCAATTGCAACTTGCCATATGTTTAAATTGTTTCCATTTTAAACTTCAACCATTTTATAATCCAAGAAAAAAATTATTTTGGGCAAGTTGTGATTGGTGAAACAAACACAAAAAATGAGATGTTCAGTGGCTGATTGCATTGAATTTCCTTGAACTCCTTCCTAATACAATTGTAATGAAACAGTTCAGCAAAAAATTTAGGGATTTTTTTTTTTAATGAAAAATATGTTCAAGGTGATAGGGTAGTAAAATGGAATTGGCAGAGTAACATCTTGTAAACAATTTTGTGGACAAGGAAGATTTCTTTCTCATCATAGCCTACTTTCTCTGAGAAAAAGGTTACTACAGCCAGAGAAAGTAGATAGAAATAAATAAAAAAAACAACCAACAAAACTTGTAAATTGTAATAGACAGAAAGACAATGACTTATATGTATCTAAGAGCAAAATGATTGTTACTGCCAGTAACAGACATTCATTAGTATCCTTGCATTCTCAATTACCTTGAGCCATAAATTCTTTTATCTTTCAATCCTCCTTGAGTGTGGTACATCTTAAGAGCTGCCTTCACCACTAGGTTCAGCCCCACTGCAATCATCACGACTTCACTTAATTTTGTTGCTACCTTATTTTGCTAATGTTGAATTGTCAGAATCATGATGAGCATCCAAACCCTCATAAGAAGTGATGCAAGTGCTGTTGCTGTATTGAGCCAACATTTCTCTTATATCTTTCATGTCTTGCTCATATAATAAATGAAACCCAAATTTCTTATCATCAAAGCCTGGGTTGCAAAAAAAGATGTATATATGGCATCAAATTTCCTTGTACCTTGTTCCCAATATAAGGTTATCAAAACTGCTTATCTATAATTTGTAATGGCAATGACATTTTGACAAAAAACTCACATATAATGAATGTCTTGTAAACAATCTTGCGGACAAGGAAGATTCATTTGTATCATGGATTACTTTCTCTGAAAAGAAAGAAAAAAAGAGGGAAAAAAAAAAAAAAAATCAAGCTTACCACAGGCCTAAAAGGAAGCTACAGAGTCTACGGAAAAAGGGCTGCACTTAACATAAATTCTATTTCTAACAGTTAAAATCGGAAAATAGAAGTATATATATGCCCAATAGGAAGCTAGAGAGTCAATGTAACGATGACTTATCAGTCCCAGGCCACCTTCATTAGAATCCTTTCAAACAGAGTCACCATAATCAGATTGAATATAATTAGAGTAACATCCATTATATATCTTTCAATCCTCATTGAGTGCGGTACATCATTGAAATCTATGTATCAATCAAATTCAAGGGGCTGCACTTAACGCAAATGCTGGTGCTAATTCATCATCAACAAAGGCCTTAAGAATGGACTAAACAAAGCTGACGACGATGTTACATTCTTGAGTATTGAATAGGTTGCACCGACACGCCATTTTTGGCAAAGTACCGGTGTCCGACACGTGTCGGACACCCAAACCGGTGTCTTCTTCTTTTTTTCGACGGCGCTGGTTGACGTGGATGTTGTGGTTCTCTATGCGTACCTCCATTGCTATCAGATGTGTTTCTCTTCTGGCGTTTCAGTAGAGAAGTAGAGCGAAATGTAAATGGGATTTTTGGACTTCTGCTTATTGTTAATGGGCCTTCTTCTTTTTTGTCATTTTTCTTGGGCCCATTTTCGGCCGGTACATGTTAAATAGCAAAAAAGAAAAGAAAAGATGAAGATGACGATGAGAACAAAAATTAAAAGATGAGATGAGTGTCAAGAAATTTACATTATATATATGTTTAACTAATTGGCATTGTTAAAATTAGGTGATTAATGACTTACTTTAATCATCTTTACTCCGTGTCTTTTAAATCAGTAAAAAAATTCTAAAGATTTAGTTACAAATTTTACTACAAAAAGTCTATAAAAATAAATAAAAATCAAGGCTGGCGAACCTAACCGGTAGCGTACTTTTAACAATGCCAATTAGTTAAACATATATATAATGTATCCCCACACACACAGTATCCTTCAACAGTACCCTACTCACCAAGTTTTATTTCTACTTTTAAATTTTATAACATTATTTTATTCCTATTTCTTACATGTAATTTTAATTTAAAATGCTCTTTTTTTTACTCTTCTCATTCTCCGGACCTCTTTTCTCTCTTTCCTTTTTAGTTTTTGTCTTTCTTCTTTTTTTCTACTCATTTCTTACTCAGAGCAGCTCTCTATATTCTTCTTTTCCCAAAAATATTAAAAAATGTCTAAATATAAAATTTAATTAATTATTTAAGTACCGTACCCACACCGTGTTGTACCCTTATTTTTCAAAAATTGTTGTACCTCTGTATCCGTACCCGTATCGTATCCATACCCACGTCTGTGTCGGTGCAACTTACTCATCATCAGCCTGACAGGCATGCATGCCTAGGCAGTACTGTTTTTATTATATTCAAGCCTGGCTTGAGCCTTGAACCACATGACAAATTAATTATTTATAGCATACATGGTACACCAATAACCGAGCATGCTCAATGTCTAACAAGCATGTAAACACCGCAGTACATGTTCCATGTCTCCGAGGTAATCAATAGAAACAGAGTGAGCAATTCATTTCAATAGAAACAGATGTACAATCAGTCCAAAACACAACCAAACAATCCAACATCAATGCAGAAAACAGCCTACACCATAAACATTACAAAATGAAATTTCCTAATCTGTTAGATAACAGAAACAAGGACCATTAACTGCTACTATTCTCCCATTTAGAATGGAATTGCGGTAACTGTTACATTCAACTCTGATCTTCACTTCCCACATGATCATTTTGACCATGCCTCTTCATGAGGTAGTCTTCCTTGATGAATACTAGCATTCCTCTTAAACAAAATATGATACACAGTAGACCACAATGCCAGTCTAGACACAAATGGATTTCTCATCATAAAGCATAATCTCAAGCCAACTGAACTTTGGATTTTTTATTAGGCACCAGCTCATTATGGTTCACCATATCCTCATTGAGAAAGAACAATCACAAATTAAGTGATCCTACTTTGAATTCTCTTTCTACAAAGAACACACTGAGCATCAAGATTAGCACAGCACTACAACATTTGATCTTTTGTTAACAATTTGTTATTAGCCAGCTTATAAACACATTCGTTGGAATTACTTTGGGAAACCAGATGATCTTAACCATCTAACTTTGGGCCATTTCTTCCTTGTACAGTTTCATGCACCTGCAAAATAATATTTCGCTGTTTTCTCAGTAATCCAAATTAGCAAATCTTCTCTTCCAATCTCAACCAGACTAAGCTTACTCTGTATGTTAAACAAGCAATCTTGGGACATAAAACAAAGTGCTTCCAGCAATGCCAAAGCTGTCCAGTAAAAGCTGCAAATACCATCTAAATGCATCAGATTTTGTGGCAATTAGAAGCTACTATAACATACAAAGTTATTGTGAAAGCCTCAAGAATCCTTCAAAATGCATGAACCTGCCATCATCTGAATGAGAGTTTCTAATTTATTTATTTTTGTATTTATCTGTTTAATGATTTGTTATAGAAAATAGATATAAAAGGCAGTGGGGCAGTTATACATTTGGATTAAAAATGTAGCAGGACCAATCTTTTTAGGCAATATAGCATTTGTCTTTGCATTTGTCAAAGATTCCAAACTAAGCTAAATTAATCCAAGTGCATAAACTAATTAAATGAAATACAGAAAAACGTGAAGGAATATAAAGACGAAAAATTATGGAGAAAAGTCCAAATAAAATACATGCGGAAGAAATCCAACCAATATTCACAGCAAAACCAAAAACTGATGAAAATGGGTCTGTTTACAAATTACAAATCAATTTGCACACAAGCTAAGCAGAAAAAAAGATACAATTTCAACCAAAAAAAAAAACCATTTCATAAAAAGAAGAAAGTAAACCCAACTGAGAACACTTAAATAAATAAGCCTAATTTCATTTTAAAAAAATTACAATGGAGCTCATTCATGAACACCTTGTTGGCAATCTGTCAAGAACAGAATTGCATGATTTAAGCCAATCAATTCAAACCAAAATTTACATAAATTGTTAGAATATGTTAAAACAGAAGTTGTTTTACTTGCTACGTCCTTATTATGTAAAATTGTATGCTACAATGAATCCAATGAATGGTATAAATAGGAATACATTATGCCCATTATGGAAAACTTAAAATCATGGAAACTAGAAAATCATGGACCATGGTCAACTCTATTGATGATATAGTGTATTATATTTTTACATATATGTCTTGATTGCATTACATCAAACACGGTTACACAGAAATATCATTCTAATAAAAAAAGGGACGACAATGGTACATTCTGGTATGAGACCAATAAAAGAAAAACACTTATGTACCTTTCAGAGACAATACTGAATGCAACTGCTTTTGGAGTCGCTGACTGTGGGTGAGAGAGTGAAGAGTGAGAAACCACAAGTGAGTGCAGATGTTGAGTGACTGAGGCCGACATACTCAACAAAGAAATGATTAGCTCAAAAAATTGTACATCAGAGAAGAACAGAAAGGGAGGGAGAGAGAGAGAGAGAGAGGGGTATGCTTTGTTACCATTGGTGGAGCAAGTCAAAGAAAGAGGACTACAGAGACTAAATCAGGGCTGCAATAAAAACAGTTTCTGAATTTAAAATTAAAAATATATAAAATACGAGTATAAAATACTTGTAATAGAAAGAAACATGGTGACTTACTAGTCCTGAACCACCTTAATTAGAATCCCTGCAATCAGAGTTACCAAAGTCAGAGCTACCTTGAGCCATACATCCTTTGTATATATTTGAATCCTCCTTGAGTGTGGTACATCATTAGAGCTGTATTCACCACTAGGTCCAGCCCTATTGTATTCATCACGGTTTTTCTCATTTTGCTACTTTCTGTTGAATTGTCAAAATCATGCCGAGCATCAACATCTACACCCTCTTAAGGATGATTACGAGGTATAGGTATTGCATGAGATCTCAGTACCTCAAAAGGATGCAGCTACTGTTGCTGGATTGACCCATCATTTCTCTGATCTCTTCAATGTCTTGCTTGTATACCATACGAAACCCACATTTTCTTACACTCAAAGCGTGGGCTTACAATCAAATTCAACCTCCATATGAATGATTCCATTCTCATCAAGTTGACTCAAGTCTGCTCTCTCATTCTCAGAAAAATATTCAGGGTGAATATAAAGCAGCCAAAGGTGATCTGATTCAGTCTGAACAAATTTATGATTTAAGAATCTGAAACATCTGGAATTTCCAGGGTTATTGACGGAGATATAACCACCCTTCATTATATCTTCTTGATGAAGATAATGGAGTGAAAATAAAGCACGCACAGCCATTCCAATCCACTTATTACAAGAATGAGTGACATGTGTATTCACTGTAGTCCCTGCACTCTGATGGTTAAACCATCTCGGAATTTCATATCCAGGAATAACAATACTAATGGTAGACAGAAATGAAGTATTACATGCCTTGATGGATACTAGCATTCCTCTAAAGCCAAATATGATACACAGTATGCAAGTCTAGAGACACAAGTGATTTCTCATCGTAGAACATACTAAGCCAACAGAATTTTCGGTTTTAGGCAGCAGCTCATTATGGTTCACCATATCCTCATCAAGAAAGAACAATCACAATATTAGCGGTCTATACTTTTAATTCTTCTTTTACAAACAACACACTAAAACATTCAATCTTTTGTAGACAATCTGTTGTGAACCCTTAGCCAGCCTATAAACACATGTTTTGGAATTACTTTGGGAAACCAGATGATGATCTTCACCATTTCTTATACAGTTCCATGCACCTGCACAAGAATATTTTGATGTTCTCTCAGTAATTCAAATTAGCCTATATTCACTTTCAATCTCAACCAGACTAAGCTTACCCTGGATGTTAAACAAACAATCTAGGGACATATAACAAAGAAAGTGCCCAGAAAAAGCTGTCCAGTAAAAACTTCAAGTACCTTCTAATTGCATCAGATTTTGTGGCAATTAGTAGCCACTATAACATACAAAACAAAGAATGTGAAAGCCTCCAGCATGCCAGCCATAACTGAAATATGGATTCTCATTTTTTATGTGTTGATCTGTTTAATGATTTTATATAGTAATAAATAGAAATAAACTGCAGCAGGGCAGTTACTCGTTCTAATTCAAATTGCAGCAGCACCAAAGTTAAAATCAGGACTTTTTAAATAAATAAAAAAAGCAACACAGCCAATGTCTTTGCAATTATTTAACCCCATTGGTCCAAGATTCAAAACTAACCCAAATTAAGCCAAGTACTTAAGCAAATAGAAAATAAAAAATAACAATAATTGAAATCCAACAAAACAAGAAGGGATAAAAAGATGAAAAATCATGGAGAAAAGTCCAAATAAAATAAAAGCAGAAGAAACCCAACAAATTTCAAAGCAAAACCAAAAGTGGAAGAAAATAGGTCCTCTTCCACATTGATTCACACCCAAGCTGAGTATTTAAAAAATAAATTAAAAAAGAAAAAGAAAAAAGAAAAAGAAAAAGATAACTCAACAGAGAAAGCTCAAGTGAGTAAGCCAAAATATCTTCAGGAGCACCTTGTAGGTAATCTGTCAAGAATACAATTGCATGAGTTAAGCCTATCAATTCCAAATCTCACTTACATATATTGTTAGAATATGTAAAACAGAAGTTTTAGAATTGAGACTGAGAAGGAAGCTACATAGTCTATGCAATATTAACTTAATGTAATTTCTCGCAATCAGAGTTACCAAAAAAAAAAAAGGTATATAGGAAGTTACGCGGAGTTTATATAACAATGACTTACTGGTACTAGGCCAACTTCATTAGAATCGTTGCAATCAGAGTTAGCATGAGCCCATCCATTCTCTATCTTTGAATCCTCTTTGAGTGTGGGACATCGTTAGAGCTGCCTTCTCCACTAGCTCCAGCCCCTTCATATTCATCACGGCTTCGCTTCATTTTGATTCCTTCGGTTGAGTTGTCAAAATCATGACAATCATGAGCCGATATCATTTCTTTGATATCTTTGATGTCTTGTTCGTATAGTAGACGAAACCCACATTTCTTAAACTCCATTCCTGGGTTGTTATCCCATTGAAATCTAACCTCCATCTGTATGAATCCATTCTCATCCATTTGGCTCAATGCTGCTCTATCATTCTCATTAAACATTTGAGAGGGTATATAGGACATCCAAAGGTGACGTGATTTACTCCCATCCAATCTAGCGCAAACGCCTACCCAAAAGTCTGAACCTTCATGTTTATTGATTAGAATGCGACATCTCAAATAACCCGGATCATTATCAGTAAAAAAAAGATAGGGGCACGAAAAAACAATACATAGAGCTATTCCAATCCACTTATTACTAGAACAAGAAGGCACTTGTATATTCACATTTTTGTTCGGATGAGTAACTTGTGCATTAACTACATTCCCCACACTCTGATGTTTAAACCATTTCGGAATTTCACTTCCAGGAAAAACAACATTAAAGGCAGCACAGCTACCCAATATTGCAGATTGCTTGCAGATTTCCTGAAACATACAAACCATGATGTTTAGAATTGACACACACACACACACATATATATATATATATAGAGAGAGAGAGAGAGAGAGAGACCTGATGAAATGTTAGTAGCATTCTCAGCACGTTAAATAACATGTTATCAGCCAATTTGAAGCAATCGAAGAAGAAAAGATGTGTTTGGGCAAACTCCTGTGGTTCAAATCCATTTGGAAATGTTTCCAATGAGGTACAACCATCTGCTTCAATCCAATCAGTCGTTGATGGCACCTGTGGCAATGAACGAAGTCTTGTGCAATTGCGTAAATGAATTTCTGACAAATTAGATAGTTGCACAATACTTTCAGGAAGGCAACTAAAATGATTTTCATTTAGATGTAAATAGGTTATAGAGGATAAGTTTCCAATATCATTAGGGATTGATTGGAGATTACAGTTCCTTAAGTCCAATTTCGTTAAAGAACACATACCGAAAACTAAAAGGGTAGGCAATAACAAGCTCACAGGATTCTGGCTTCTTCTTGGCAATAAATTTGAGGGAAAAAGCTTATTCCATAGTTTAGATGGTGGACCTTTACATCCACGAAAAGATAGTTCTTTAAGATTAGTCAACCATTCAACTGAAGAGGGAAGTTTCGTAATAGCAGTGCCATCTAAATGAAGTTTTGATAAGCGTTCCATATTTTCCATAAATTCTGGAATTCTCTCGATTTTTGAACAACCAGAAAGAATAAGAGTCTCAAGAGACACCATTTCAAACATGCTTGGAAGACTTCTAAGGCTTTTGCAGTTTTCTAGATCAAGAAGAGTAAGCCTTTTAAGAACCATAATAGATGGATGAACCTCACGTAAATTTATACAACCTTTAAAAACCAATATCTCAAGATTGGGAACTCCGGTGAAGTCAGGGGTTGCAATGAGATTTAAAGAACCGTTCAATTTGATGACCTTTAACTTGGTCAAGTACTGTTCAAAGCCAAAATATATAGTAGAAGAGTTAGATTTAACAAACCTTATAATTAATTGAAAATTAAAAACAAAATTGTATCAGTAGTACTTAAATAACAATCTTACCTTTTCCCCTTTCCAAAGCCGTTCAATTTTGCTATGCAACAAGTGAAGTTCAACAAGTTCAATTGGTTGAAAATCTGATGGCAAAGTCTTTGAAGGATACTTACTCCAATCAAGAAGTCTTAATTTATTAGGAAGATACTTGGGACCATGCAGAAGTTGAACACCATGAATTATAAGCAATTTAAGGTTAGGCATCTTTGAAAATGCTTCTAGGTTCCCATATCTTGTTTCGTATTCACGTAGTTTTTCAACTTTAGGACGCTCTAAGACTAGGCCTTGATTTTCTCTTGTTCCCTGATAATCAAGAAAAAGGGATAGGTGAATTGCAAGATACTAGAGTTATTCAAATTGTAATTGTGTTGAATAACATTATAAGGCATATGCTTAAGTTCTACAAATGACCTCTTATCGAATTTTTCACCAATACATTGTGAATGTCATTGTATATCCATAATCTGCTCCACCTCCCAGGTTCTTGAGGATGCTCTTTACAAACTATGCTTTGACCCATCGTTTGTAATAGTTCATGCATCTTGTATTTACTTTGAAATTCTTTTAAAAGTGACCTTTCAATGAGAACCCTTAAACCAATTCTGGGGTAAAGGCCAAGATAATCTAGTATTTTTTCCACATAATATTTTTCCTTCATATTAAAGAAACATGCAATATGTAGAAAAATTTCCTTTTCTGTTTCATGAAGTCCATCAAAACTTATTTGAAGTATTTTGATAACATCTAGATCAGGAAATTCGTTGAGCCTATTTAATGCACTTTCCCATTCCTTCATACTTTTACTGAACAAAAAAGAACCCAAAACCTCAATAGCTAATGGAAGGCCTTTGGCATAATTTACAAATTGTTTAGACAACTTTAGATAACCATTGGCAGGACAATCACTCATAAAAGCTTTCAACCAAAAAAGATGAAGAGCATCATCATTATTCAATTCTTTAACCTCATATATTTTAAATATGTTATGTCTTTTCAACAAAGACTCATCTCTAATTGTGATAATAACTCTACTACCTGGACCAAACCAATTAAGCTCCCCAGCTAATTTTTCTAACTGGTTCAATTGATTTACATCATCAAGAACAAGAAGAATCCTTTTATGGCACATGATATGCTTGATCAAAATAACTCCTTTATCAACATCTTGAATATTCATACTTTTCTCCATCAAAATTTCACAAATAAGTTTTTGTTGTAATGAAAGTAAACCGTGTTTTTCAGATTCTTCTCTAATATTAGTGATAAAACTACCACCGTCAAAATAATTAAAAATCTTATGATAGACAAATGTAGCAAGAGTTGTCTACCAATTCCTCCCATCCCCCAAACCCCTATGATGCGAACATCATTTAATCGTATAGCCAAAAGCGACATCAATTCTTCTACTCGAGAATCTATTCCTACCAAATCACTGGTATCTGATCTTGGGAATTTGTAACTTAATTTGGGAAATATCTCTTCCACAATATCTTGGATAAATTCTGTCTCATTCCTGCAAAGAAGATAGACAATCAAGCAATGCAATTGAATCACCCATATTACCCTCCATATCCGAAAAGAAAGCATATATTTAGTGTTAAACTTAATTTGTGCAATATCTCTACCACAATATCTTGGATAAATTTTGACTCATGTCTGCAAAGAAGAGAGGCAATCAAGCAATGCAATTGATCACCCATATTGCCCTACACCTCCCAAAAGAAAGCATATATTTAGTGTTAAGTTTCAATGTAAATTACCCTCAAATTCTTGCAAATCTCACATTGAGAAGAAGAAAACTAAGTACATTCAATAACTCAAACACAAGAACAGTAATTACAAAATTCAAATAACTGAGAATAAAGAAATGAGTTACTATTGGAGTCACATATAAACAATTCTATTAAGTATAGTTGAAGTTAGGATTTTAGTTTTGGGGTAAGAATAAGACACAGTTTGACACAATATTGATTCAAAATTTTTTAATTAATATAAATATTAAAATAAAATAAATTCTTAATATCTTAATTGTCATAAATAAATAAATAAAAACTTAAAAAAAATTATTTTTCACATAAAACATAAATTAATCATACATTGTAATTTCTATTAAAGCATAGTATTAATTAAATATAATATCAAAAATCAATATATATTTATCGACATAATAACTTATAAAGAGAAATCTAAACAAATAATTTAACTGCGTAAGAGTACCTATTAATTTTCAAGAAATTCTATATGTGCTTTTGATTATTTTAAGAATGTGTAAAATAATTCATCTTTATTTTCTCTAGTTTAAGTCCCTAACTTTCATTTTCAATTATTGAAATTATGTGTATTAACTCCTAAACAAGGTTCCAGGTATTACAATTTTTTTTAAAGGAACAAAAAAATAGGATAACTTTTATTTTTATTTTCATCCACATCACGTACCACATCAGTTTTTTTTTTAATTAATGAAATGGATGTCCCATTATGATTATAGAAGTGTAACCTTCAAAATATTATGAAAGAGAAATACAATTGCAAATTTTTTTTTCAAATGTTATTTGAATCCTAAAATAAAAATTTTATAACAATTTGTTGGGGTTGGCTAATATAAAGGAGTAATTTTTAAATCCACTACAAATTGTTGGAAGAGGATTCTCTTCTTTTTAGAACTTTTTTTTTGGCTGGGACAGGGGAGCAGAGACTTGACTGATATAAATGAGTAAAACATTTTTTTGGAGGAGTCCCATTTGGGGAATAATAAGGTGGAGGAAAGATTTTTCTCAGTGAAATAATCACACATATATATTGTTTGTCATGTGCAAATATTCTAATGCATTGTTTCTATGAATATTGCACATTTGCTATTCTCGAATGACAACAAACTAGTATCAAATTGGTCGAGACAAGCCTCTACAAGATTGGCCTCGGTTGTATAAAGTTCGTTATCTTACTCGTATTAAGCTTCATTAAGGTGAAGCTATCAAAGTAGAGAAGTGCTAGGTCCACAACATTTTCACAACAAATCATAGGTGGTAAATTGTTATTGGTTCTAATTTAAATCTTAAAACTTTTATTACTTTTTTACCCACCTATAACAACCAATAACAACCTACTACTTAGGATTTGTTGTGAAGCTATCGAAGTAGAAAAGTGCTAGGTCCACAACATTTTCATAACAAATCATAGGTGGTAAATTGTTATTAGTTCTAATTTGAATCTCACAACTTAAATTACTTTTTTGCCAACTATAATAACTAATAACAACTTATTACTTAGGATTTGTGGTAAAAGTATTATGAAAATGTTGTGAACATATTATTTCCTATTGTAGTAAAGAATAAAAATTTATTTATTTATTTTTTGAGTCAAAAGTGGAATTTGCTATAAATCATTTTAAATTCAAATGAATTCCACATTGAAAAATAGAAAAGTAAGGAGATACAATTTCCTGTGTAAAAATAGTAATCCCTCGTCTAAAAGAAGACAATGTCAAGCTATAACTAAAAATTTAGGTTATACATATCAAGATAATCTTACGTCTAAAAGAACTACCCTTATAGTGTTATATTGTAAATTTGTAATAATTTATAATTTGTACCAAGTAATTATACATTTCAAAGGGACTAGTACCCAACCAAAAATAAAGGTTATTATTGTCATGTCAAAAGCATTAGAGGGAGGGAAAAATGCCCAAACACCCCCTTGAACTTTGAACTAGTGGCCAAGACACCTCCTTAACTTTCTTATTGGCTAATTTACTCCCTAAACTATACACACCTGCCAAATCAATACTCCAGTTAGTTTCATGTTAAAACATTAACAGAATAAGAGCACGTGAGAAGCACATGACCTTCAAAATCTAACAAAATCACTATTTACACACAAAGAAGAGAGAGGAGAGATTGACCAGCTGAGATAAGAGCGAGAGAGAGAGAGAGAGAGAGAGAGAGAGGCGGTAGAAGCACTAGAGGAAAAGCTTGGAACTTAGTTCTAACAAAGATCGGACAACTCATACCTGAAGACGCTATTTAGAGCACTAACTGAGAGGGTTGGTTGGCAAGACGAAGCAATTTGTGTTATTAGCCAAACAATAGCCTGCTGCCAAGCAAGAAGTAAAAATCACCATGGAGCAAGTTTGAGAGCATATATATGGTTTAATTTTGTTGGACCTGATAGGCTTGGTAAGAAGAAAATAACTCTTGCCCTTGCTCAGAAATTACATGGAAGCCAGGAACATTTTATTTTTATGAATCTGAGTTCCCAAGATGGGATGATTAATTCAAACACAATCATTGGTCGGCAAGAAATGAATGATTATGATATAAAGTTCAGGGGGGAAAACTCTTGTTGATTGTCTTGCTGAGGAGTTAACCAAGAAACCCTTGTCCTGTTATCCATTGCCTTCCTTGAAAATGTAGATAAAGCTGATGTACTGGCTCAAAATAATTTTTCTCAGGCTATTTGGACCGGTAAACATTCAGACTCACATGGAAGAGAAATCAACATCAATAACACGATATTCATGACAACTTCAACATTCTCAAGGGGAAACTATCTTCACACTGTCAGAAGGGAACCCTCAAAATACTCTACGGAAAGAATTTTACCAGTAAAATGGTGGCCAATGCAAATTAGAATTTCACAAGCCTTTGGAGACAACACTAAAAGCCAGAGCACGAATGTATCGGATACAATGAGAAAAGACATCTATAACCCAATCTTTTTTAATAAAAGGAAGCTTGTCAGTGGTATTGACTCTCTGAGGCAGCCTCAAATCTCAAAAACAGCCAAACGGGCTCACAAGACATCAACTAGGTATCTGGATTTGAACCTTCTGGCTGAAGAAAATGAAGTGCGTGACAGTAAAGGACTATTCTCACAAGATATCAACTCTGATGGTGCTACCGCCTCTCTCTCTCTCTTCTCTGCCTGTCAGTCTCTCCTCTCTGTTCTTTCAATCTTGTAAATAGTGATTTAATTAGTTTTTAAAGGTCATGAGATTCTCACATGCTCTTATTCCGTTAGTGTTTTAATGTGAAATTATCTGAAATATTGGTTTGGCAGGTGTGTATAGTTTAGGGAGTATTGGCCAATAAAAAAGTTCAGAGGGTGTCTTGGCCACTAATTCAAAATTCAGGGGGTGTTTGGGCATTTTTCCCTTAGAATGACATCCTAACAACTAGATACAAAATAAATCTCACATGCCCATGAAGACGATTATTTAATAAAATATATAAATAGAAATAATGACATTAGTACAACTTACCTATCTTGTAAATGAAATCCGAAGAGATTGGCCACTTCTGTCAAAGTAGCTCTCCATGTGTGAACTTTATCTATATCATCTTTGAAATGTTTTTCATGTTCGTCAAATGCTTGTGCATATGTTCCCGTCTGTTTTTGCACCTCAGATGGATCCACATCATAAAATATGGGCCAGACTATTTGCCCCATCTTTTTTTTGCATTCCATGATATTTCACAAGTTCATCCAAACACCATGTTGAGGATGCATAGTTTTGGGAGAGAATGACAATAGCAAACAATGATTCTTCTATTGCTTTCAAAATCTTATGTGAATTAGGTTCTCCTCTCTCGAGATTTTTATCATCCCTGAAGGTGTTGACTCCCTTCTGTTTCAAGGTAGTGTATAGATTGTCTGTAAAATTCTTGCAAGTATCCTCACTTCTAAAACTTAGAAAGACATCGTATTTCCACTTGTGGCTAGAAGAAGAGAAAGATGGGCTTTTTGAATCCATGAAAGGCAATCTAAGCTTACAAGTAAACCCTGAATCACAACATAGAATTATAGATACTCGTCAAGATTTCATTCAATTAGAAGCTATAAATTATAGATTTCATTCAAGAATCCATGAAAGCCAATCTAATTTCTTTTTTGTTCGAAATCAAAATTAAGCATGTCTTTGGTGGTTGTCTACTTGTCTTCTTCGAGGGTATTTTTTGTGAAGTTTTCTCAAATCGTATTGGAAGATCCATCTTAGATTGTTTGTTTTGTTTTCATCTTTCTGAAGCCTAAAAAATATAATTAAGAAAAAAAAAATGGAAGCTACAAAATCTATGTATCAAGATTCAGGGGCTGCACTAAACTCAAATTCTGATGCTTCATCATGAACAAAGGCCTTAAGAATGGAGTAATTAAAGCTAACAGACTAAGCTAGGCATGCATGCTTAGGCGGGTTTTTTTATTATATTCAAGCCTGAATTGAGCCTTGACCCACATGAGAAATCAATCATATATAGCATACATGGTACACCAATGACCAAGCATCTTAACCCCGCCGCAGTACATGTTCCATGTCTCCGAGCTAATCAATATACGCAGAATCCATTGGCAATTAGTGAATCCAACTAATTAATATCTACTCTCTCTCTCTCTCTCTCTCTTAATTCGTGGGCACATTCAGTCCCATACAACAAAACAAGCCCCCCAATAGTCCATTCATAAAAATAAACCCAGCAGTTTATAACTGGTTCAAACTTAACTCAGAAACATTTTTGTTTAGTTATGTTTGTTTTTTTAACAAATGAGTTCACAATTATGTATCCACGAACAAACTCACAAGTACGAAACTTAATTTAAGTAAGTGTGTGTATAACATTTTTAGTCCATTTTAATTGTAATAATTATATAGAATTAATTTTTAATTATAAAAGGTTAATATAAATAAATATAATTTTATGAGTTTCTTAATGAATATTACTCTATATATCTAATTAACTCAAATAATTTGATTTTTTGTGGTAAACCAAATAATTTTATTTCAACTATAATTTAATTAGTCAATAATTATAATCATAGATTTCTAAAAGGCTAAAAAAAAAGGATTAAAAGGAAACGATTTAGAAAGATAAGAGTGAAACTAAAAGGAGAGAGGAAATTAAAAAAAAAAAAAAAAAAAAAAAAAGAGAGAAGGATGCATGTAAGAAGTGAAAACTTTACAGATTATGGAGAATTGCAGTATTGTCTGTGAAGCCTATCGTGAGATTGCTGGTTTTAAAGGAATCTGCAACGTTTTGTGCGCAGAGAGAGAGAGAGAGAGAGTCTTCCGTCTATATATATGGTCCAGCCAATAATTTCTTTTTTTTTTTTCTTTTTTTTCTTAAATACGTAACTCACTTTACTAAAAAGTGCCGGTGTAAAATTTGTATGAAATGAAATGTGCTTAGGAAAGTAAAAGAAAAGGACAAAACATTAATAGAAGATGAGCAAGAACTGAAGAAAGAAGTGAACGAGTGGATGAGAAAAAAAGAAAAAACTTCGCGTTTGGGTAAAGTAGCCTGAAGAAGTGTGCTTAGGAAAGTAAAAGAAAAGGACAAAAACATTAAAAGAAGATGAGCAGAAAGAAGTGGATGAGAACACATAAAAAAAAAATAAAATAAAATAAAAAATAAAAAAATAAAACTTCGGGTGTGGGTAGAGTAGCCTGAAGAAAATATAAGAAACAGTAATATAAATTACTTTATAATATTTTCACAATAAAATTTAAAAAATAAGCTGATATTAATAAATAAAAACACAATTTAATCGATAAGTTAAAATTAAAATCAATAATAACTTACAATATAAGATTTGTTGTGAAAATATTACAAAAATATTATGAATGTAAAGTTTCTTAAAAAGAAAAATGTTAAAACCAAATACTTTTTTACAAAATCTTTTATTAAGAGAATCATTTATTATTAGAGTAGGGACCTGGTTTGAGCACTTCTACTGTTGAGAGAGTGGACTCAAGCTCAGTTAGCCCATTACAATGAATTTGTAGAGAGCGGATTCAAGAACTAGGCCCTAGCAAACGGACGACGCCTAATGTAGACTTCACCTCCGCTGAAGGCTGGCACACCATGGCTACTCTCCAAGGTTGCTCCTCGGCACCGATCCGAGGAGCTTGACAGTGACCCTTTTTCTTCTCCATATCACCGTCCAAACAACCGTCCCCCCCTAGGTTAATCTGTTGCTTCCCCTTATATAACTCTCTTCTCACAATCTCTCTCTTCCACCTGTTGATCATCCACGCACCTCCCTTCTGACCGCCCGTCCCATCAACCGCTTTACCAGTACTCATGTGAGTTGCAGCGACAGAGACTGCCCTGTCCAGAAGTTACATCTCCATTAGTGCGGCCAGATGGTTAGGTGAGCACATTTAGTGTGGAGGTGACAACCTATCCTAGGCTTGCTCCCCACTCAGTGTTGGTCTCGGCCCTCCGAGAACAAGGTCATCCTAGGCAGGGATTCTTATCACTCAGACCTTAATACTACGTCCTTGGACGCTCTCTCCTCCTCGACGTGAGCCCTAGGCCAGATGTAAAGTGGACCGAGGTTACTAAGCTCTCAGGCCTCACAATAGCCCTTCAAAATCCTGCTGCCCGCATCCTTGGATGGGGAGGAGGGTTTTGATATCCTCGGGCCTTCGTCATGATTCGCCCAACCTCGACTTACGTCAGCGTTGGAGTCTTTTCGCTTGCCCAATGCACGTTTCTGGCGCCTCGATATACGATGCACACTCGCATTAAATTTTGATGGCTCCATGCTCCCTACGTCCAACGATGTGATGGCAATCAGTCGATGGGGATTTCCTGTTTTTATGGGCAGAAAATTCCTCCTAGTTAATTTTAACTGGGGATATAAATACTCGTTTGAACCGCTTTGCCTTTTTATTTGTGCACTCAAGAACTTCGGCGCATATACTCTGAATCTGGTCAAATCTCGACACCAACCAACACTCCTTTCCAGCATAAAAAGTTTGCCCGAGAAGAATCTCCTCATTTCTGTAAGTCTTCTTCCCTCTGTAGCACAAAATTTTCTCTGATTCCTTTCTCTCCTTCGCTCTCTCTCGGGTCTTTTAGTTGTTGCTAGGGATGGGTAAATTTAAGAAGTTAGTTGAGTCTGAAGATATGATGGAGAAGTTAATTGCTGATTACGGGATACCCCGTAATGTGGGCTTGAGGTATTGCGAGGAAGGAGATTGGTATATTATGAGGAACGAGGGTGAAGTTGTAATTCCCATAGTTGCCTTTGTAGAGGGAGGCATGAGAATCCCTATGGGGCCGGTGACGAGCGGCTACCTCAGGCATTTTCAGCTAACTCCCACCCAGTGCGTCGTCAATATGTTTAGGATATTAGGGTGCATAGACGTCTTGAATGAAAAGATGGGGTTGAGGTTAACCCACTATGATGTAAACTGGTGCTATAATCTCCAACACCTGAAGGATAAGTCGTACTATATGAAGACGAGGGACGATAAGGTTCGGCTTATCCAGTGCCTCCTCGATTCTAGTAAGGGGTTGACTCAAGATTTTCTCATTATGTCAGGTGAGTGGCACGACGACCTCCATTGCCCGACAGTAGAGGGAGAGTCAGGTAGGGTACTAAAAGTAGGAGAGGGTCTAACTTCTTTTCTTTTTTCTTTGTCGTATATCTTCTTTGTTTGGTTGATCATTGGAGTTTTGTTTCTTTTTCTGCAGATCCGCACACCTTCGCGCGTCATTTTAACCTGGTCAATAAGGAGGACTTGAAGGCCGTTCTTAGGGCAGAGCTCTTTCTGAATGAGGTCGATAACCAAGTTAGAGCTGCCCACAAGATCCTCGGATACGATCTGGCCCAAAAGTCGTTCCTGGTCCCGAAGCACGTTATCAGGGCTCGTGATCCTCGGCATAGGCAAATCACTGTGGTAGAGCACGATTTTTCGTTTTCCGAAGGACCCCTTGTTCTAGAGGGCATCCCGTTGGCAAGTTTTTCTTCGTCCCATCGAACAGCAGAGGCCGAGGAAGGGAGTTCGGAGAAGGGGGGAGAAGTGGTCGAACTAGGCTCGTCAGAGGACGAATTTGGTGCATTTGACCGAGCCGATTAGCCCGAGGATCCCTCTGGTAATTTGGGGGACCCCGACTTGCCCAAAGCCGATCTTCAGTCCCCAAGGGTTGGTACTCAGGCTGAAATGGGTTCCAAGAGACAGCTCCAAACCAGCCTTCTTGACTTGCTTGAGGGCAAGCCTGGGAAGGGCGTGCCGAGGGAGTCACAGCCCAAGCCCCTTTCATCCGGATCTAAGCCTCTTCCTCCTCTACCCAAGCCTTCGCTTGCACAGACCAGGTCGTCCTCCATCCTGCCAATCTCGGACTCTCGGCTTGAGTCCTCCGATCCGAAAAGGAAGAGGCCTTCCAAGGGCAAAGATCCAGTGGATGGGGGCAGATCTCATTCTTTTCTAGAGGGAGATGAAGCCCGCCGACCCTCCAAGCAGCTGACGCTTGGTGGTCAGCGTAAAGGGAAAGAAGTCATCTAGCAGCCCGAGCCTCAGGCCTGGCTAACCGCTGCCATGCTCCACGAAAAACCTCTGATGGACAACGCCACTCTTAGGGATTTTCGAGGGGGCGAGGGAGCTCGCGTAGCCGATGCCCTAGAGAGGTCCCTCCTCCTCCCCATTGACATGACTGAGCTTGGGAGCATGAGGAGACAAGAGGTTGCCCGCAACCTTAAGAGATACCTAGGCATGGTAAGACTTCTGGTACTTGCTTATTTTGCTTAGATTTTATTGCTTAGCACCTCCTCTCCCTTTTTTCCTTTACGGTGTATTTGTTTTGGTTGGTAGGCTATCCAAGCTGCTTTTAGGCTGGACGAGGAGGCTGACAGCCAGAGTAACGCTCTGGGGTAAGAGCGCGACAAGTACTTGAAGGGTACAAGTACCCTTAAGAGATCTGATGCAGATCTCAAGAAGGCGACCGAAAATCTGGAGGAGATGACGAGGGCTAGAGATAGCACGGCCTCTGACCTAGCTAATGCTATGAAACAGGCCGAGGACCAGACGAAGCGTTTGCAGGATGTCGAGGGACAACTGCGGGCTGCCCAAGAGGACATCGCTAACCTGAAGCAAAAGTTAGCCGAGGCGGTGGGGGCGAAAGGCATTGCGGAGTACGCCAGGGACGAGGCTGTAAGGGCTAAAGAAGAAGCCGTGTTTACGAGAATAGATGCCGAGTGTTCCATAGAGCAAGTGGAGGAGGAGACCTTCGCCGAGGGGGTAGCTAAGACTGAAGTTACCCTTAAGGCTTAAGTTCCTGAAATGTGCAGGTGCTTCTGTTCCCAGACCTGGAATGAAGCCTTCAACCAAGCGAGGGTCGATGCCTCGTCTGACTTTAGGAGGGCAGAGAGAGTGTATTACCCCCCTGCAATTCGCGAGGTTGTCCCCGTTACTTCCGAGGCAGAGTCCGCTTTGCCAACGGCAAGTGAAAGTCAGACCAAAACTGTCGAGGACACATCTTCAGCTGACAAACCTGCTGAGGAGGCTGAGCGCCATAGAGCGTTAAAGGGGGTAGGAATTGATAGCCAAGAAGTGCCCTAGGATGTGGTGAAGCCTCTTGCTGACTCCCAAGCCACACTCATTGTCCCTCAGATCCCTCCTACCGAGGAAGGATCCTCTGAAGTAGCCCCTCTGAGCCAGGGTCTCGAGGTGTCAATCGAAGCCTTCCAACAGGCTCCTCAAGACAAGCTGTCCACTGAGTTGGGGAAGTAAGCCATCTCGTTAGACTACCTCGTTTTGATGGCATGGGACACTCTGATTTGTTTTCTTTTTCATTTCATTTCACTTTTTGCCTTGGCGACCATTGTAACGAAACTACATACTTTCCTTTTGAAATATACTCAGTCGTTCGCTTTTAGTTCTTTGGTTAATGATTCCTTTTACTTGTTATACTTTAATGTTTTGCTCAATACCTTGGTTTTGTCTAGGACTTAGTCTTGTGAGGCAATAGACTTTCCCTCAAGTTTGAATTCGGGGACCACGCCACAACTTGGTTCCATTTAACGCTTTTGTTCTTCTGTAAGTAGCTAGTTTTTCCATAGGTTTGAATCTGTAGACCATGCAAGACCTCAGTTCAGTTTAGTGCCCAAGTTCTCCTTGTAGTAGTTAGTTTTTCCATAGGCTTGAGTCCGAGGACCATGCAAGACCTTGGTTCAGTCTAACGCTTTTGTTCTTCTGTAAGTAGCTAGTTTCCTCATAGGTTTGAGTCCTTGGACCATACAAGACCTTGGTTCAGTCTAGTACCCAGGTATATTTGGGTGGTTAGTTTTCCCATAAGCTTGAGTCCGAGGACCATGCAAGGCCTTGGTTCAGTCTAACGCTTTTGTTCTTCTGTAAGTAACTAGTTTCTCTATAGGTTTGAGTCTTTGGACCATACAAGACCTTGGTTCAGTCTAGTACCCAGGTATATTTGGGTGGTTAGTTTTCTCATAGGCTTGAGTCTGAGGACTATGTAAGGCCTTGGTTCAGTCTAACGCTTTTGTTCTTCTGTAAGTAGCTAGTTTCCCCATAGGTTTGAGTCCTTGGACCATGCAAGACCTTAGTTCAGTCTAGTACCTAGGTATATTTGGGTGGTTAGTTTTCCCATAGGCTTGAGTCCGAGGACCATGCAAGGCCTTGGTTCAGTCTAACGCTTTTGTTATTCTGTAAGTAGCTAGTTTTCCCATAGGTTTGAGTCCTTGGACCATGCAAGACCTTGGTTCAGTTTAGTACCCAGGTGTTCTTCTGTAAGTAATTAGTTTCACCGAAAGTTTGGGTTCGAGGACCGTGGAAGACCTTGGTTCAGTCTAGAACCCAGGTGTTCTTCTGTTTGAGGTGAAGGAGTTTGTCCCTGACGCTGGAAAGCTTGTTTTGGGAGTGATGACGGCCTCAGCCCTGCTTCGCCGGAAGTGGGCCATTCCTCGGACTGGACCCTTGACCTCGCGATGCCTTGGGCAGGGGTGGTTCAGACTTCTAACCTTATGCATGGCAGTAGTCCCACCTTCAGTTCAAGTTTCCGCCTTCCCCAATCATGAGGCGTCCCATGATTGTTCATGTTCTGCGCTTGACGCTTCGATGTGCGAGGCGCGCTCTCATTAATATCCTCGTGGATTGATGCAAATCCAGCGGTCGATGGCCTCATTGGAATTTGGTCAGGATTAATGTCACTGATAATCCTTCTTTTGAACTCTGTGTGGATCAATTCCTACCAACCTCCATCTTCTATATAAGGCCCTCTGGGGGGGAACGTCCTTCTACACTCCACGAACCCTCTAGCCAAACATGAAACATGTCCCCTCAACTCTCTGAGCCCTTTCAATAACCTTGCCAGGGTTGTGATAAGAGTTTGGAGGAATAGGATGCCTTTGGATGGGAGTGAAGGCACGTAGGCTAAAAGTCCTCCTCCCTCGATCGAGAGCCATTACGGTTGTAGTTCCCGTCAGACTTCCGGCGCGGCAAAGTTTGGGCGTTATCCTGATGATGTCGTGCATGGCAGTCAGGAGGGAGGTCCTTGAGGTACATAATGCTCTTCTCCGAGGCGAGTCTATGCCTGCCTTTCAGACTGGCAGTGATTCGCACCTGGCCTGCTCGCTGGTGGAGGCTCGTAAGATTACGTCATGTCTGGTGCTTGGGTGTTGCTGCCTCCAACGGTTAACCACCGTGGGGTTGGGAGAGAATCAAGAGAACATCATGGGGAGGGGCCGTCAGGCGCCTTTGCATCTGCTCCTCTCTTTGCGCCGGTACCATCCGCACCGGCCCTGGAGTTGTTGGTAACCTTAAAACAAGCTTGCCTCAGCCCCCTTCCCAAGAGTTAGCTTTAGAACAGGCCTGTCTGGGCCTTTGTTTGTAGAATTAGCTGTAAAACAAGTCTGTCTGAGCCTCTGTTTGTACCTTGTACTTGTTTTTTGATTAATAAAATGCTGCGACATCTGTTTTCTTTTCCTATTCTCTGAGTTTTTTTTACTTTTCTGCAATGATTATCTCTTGTGCAAACGCGTTGTTGGTGGTTGGTCCTTCTTTCTTTTCTTTTTTTTTTTGATGGGATTCAGGGTCAGTGTCGCAAGTGGTGACGAAAAACTGCCTAACCTTGCACATGCCCCCAACGGGGGAATCGTTAACCGTTGCACTTGCTAACGCCCTAGTTCTCCTCACAAACGGTGCCAAGCACTTCTATTGTTGAGAGAGTGGACTCGAGCCCAGTTCGCCCATTACAATGAATTTGTAGAGAGTGGGTTCAAGAACTAGGCCCTAGCAAACAGACGACGCCTAACGTAAACTTCACCTCCGCTAAAGGCTGGCGCGCCATGGCTACCCTCCAAGGTTACTCCTCGGCACCGATTCGAGGAGCTTGACAGTGGCCCCTTTTCTTCTCCATATTACCATCCAAAAAACCGTCCCCCCCTGGGTTGATATGTTGCTTTCCCTTATATAGCCCTCTTCTCACAATCGCTCTCTTCCACCTGTTGATCATCCACGCATCTCCCTTCTGACCGTCCGTCCCATTAGCTGCTTTACCAGTACTCATGTGAGTTGCAGCGACCGAGGCTGCCCTGTCCAGAAGTCACATCTCCAATAGTGCGGCCAGAGGGTTAGGTAAGCGCATTTAATGTGGAGGTGACAACCTATCCTGGGCTTGCTCCCCACTCAGTGTTGGTCTCGGCCCTCCGAGGACAAGGTCATCCTCGGCGGGGATCCTTACCACTCAGACCTTAATACTACGTCCTCGGATGCTCTCTCCTCCTCGGCATGGGCCCTGGGCCAGATGTAAAGTGGGCCGAGGTTACTAAGCTCTCAGGCCCCACAATTAGCATAAAGTAATTATTATCATTATTATTATTACTATTATTATTAAGAAGTTGATACTAAATATGAAATAAACTCCCTTATATATACGTAGTTTCCAGTTAGCTTAATTGGTAAAGTCTCTGATGGTTGTATAAAAGATCTAGGATTCAATCTCCACCTACATCAAAAACTGATTGATGTCTTGATTTAATAATAATTATTATCGGAAGCAGACGCCATATGTTAAAACTCTCTTAAAAAAAAAAAAAAAAAACTCCCTTATATATACATTTTGTCATTTTTGATATTTTACAATTTAAATTGCTACTGTAAAGACCAAATTTGAATTCCTAGCCCACAAGATAGATGGACTAAGGTCTTAAAAGCCCAAAATAATGAAATTGTAGAGAGTGGGTTGGAAAACTGGGTTTTAGTAAATTAGACAACAAATAAAGTAGGCTTTGATGACAAAAGAATGAAGATACACAAGTTTAAATTAAAGAAGATTGTCCTCGGTAAAGTTTGAAGAGACTGGTTCTTATATGTCTCTCAAGTTCGGTTACAAATGCAATTTGTGATTGTTACAGTCTTTTTTTTCCTCATTTCGATCCCTTTCTCTCATTGCCTCCTTCTTCTTTTATACTATCTTCCCCTTTCATCTCTACTCTCCACTTGCTAGCCAGATAGTTGGTGTTGATACTCAGTCCCATCAACACTTTTTTGAAATCTTTGAAGGTAGCTATAAGGCTGAAAAATACTGTTTATATATCACTTTCTCATTAATGCAGTCAGAGAGTTAATTACAGAACATTTAACGCGGTGATAGCAACTTTCTCTTAGATATTTTTGAGCATCCATCCCCTTTTCTACTCTTATAATGCACATCCCTATCAGTAGAATTTTCCGGAAGGTCACTTTAAACAATAGGATATACATTTGATCTGTAATTTGTTCATCTGAGGAGATACTCCTCCTCGAACTACCTCCACAACCTTTCCGTTTGCAACCTACTCATGGGATTTTGAGTTGAATACCTCCACAACCGTTTATTCGCTCCCGGACCAACCAACGTCCTTGGCCAAAACCCAATACCCAATATACAATTTTAGGCCCTTATCCCTACAACTACTTTTAGAAGTGCTTGTTAAACACTTAATTTTTTCGAAAAGTATTTTTTAGCAATTTTTACGAAACATTCTACTTTTTAAAAAAGTCTAGTTTTATATCATACTTTTTGAAGCCACTACGTTTTCTAAAAGTACAGTATCAAAAACTTAACCAAACTCACTTTAAGTAATGGCCCTTGCTTTTTTAAAGTATGAAATATCTGTAGACTTTTTTATTTTTTTAAGAGAGTTTCAATTTTTAGTGTCCACTCCTGATAATAACTCTTTATTATCATGACAAAACACCAATTGGTGAATGGTGTAGACTGAAATTGAACCTCAAATCTCTTATTTAATCATCAGAAACTTTACCAATTGAGTTAACTAGAACCCACAATATCTTTAGAATTTAGTATAAAACGATCTATATTAAAGAGTTGTTCTATACTTCTATCATAAATTAAAATAAAATAGAACAAAATAATAAAATATTATACCATACTCATCACAACTAAAAATATTATACCTTCTTTTCAATAAATACTAGCGTTGGTTACACATGCAAGGCATGTGCTGCTCCCAGTAGTGAGAAAATTAATATAGATTTTGTGTGTGAAATCGTGAATTTTGGCTTACCCAATTTGATTATGTTAAAAAAAAAAAAATCTAAGAATACAACAAAATATCGCAATATTTTCACAATATCTTCATTTTTAGGATTCAAATAGATATTTTTTTATTTTATTTGAGAGAAATGCTACATTCATAACATTTTTAGAACAAATTATAAATGACAAGTTATTATTGGTTTTAAGCTGATAACATTGTTATTATTATTCTCAAAACATTTATTTTCAATTGTGGTTGATCACAGTTTTGTATTTTATTATTTTATTTCGACTGGTAAGAAATTGATACTTCAATATTTGTAAAAATATTGTGAAATTTGTTGTATTGGTATAACAATATATATGCCAACTTACGTAAATATTTATAAAAAAAAAAAAACACAAATCGATTACTGGGAAAAAAAAAAAAACTTTAGGCACGGTAGAAATTAATGTTAAAATGTTGTGAACTTAGCATTTTTTTTATTTGATCTATAAGAAACTGAGATCTCAACAATTGTAAAAATATTGCGATAATAATAAGTATTGTAACATTTTCTCAAAACATTTATTTTCAGTTGTGATTAGACATAGTCTCATATTTTATTATTTTATTTCGATTTGCAAGAAATTGGCACGTCAATAATTTTGAAAATATTGTGAAATTTGTAGTGTCAGTATAACAATATATATACCAGCTTACATAAATATTTCAAAGAAAAAAAAAAACACAAACCGATTACTAAAAAAAAAAAAAAAAAAAACCCTTTAGGCACTGTAGCTACATTGCTAGTTGAATAAACCAAAAGCGCTGTAGCTTCAATGCTATCCATCAATAATAGTTTACCTATGATTTGTTGTGAAATTAATGTTAAAATATTGTGGATTTAGCATTTTTTTTATTTGATATATAATAAACTAAGATTTCAACAATTGTGAAAATATTGTAATAACAATAAGTGTTGTAACATTTTTTTAAAACATTTATTTTCAGTTGTGGTTGGCTACAGTCTCATATTTTATTATTTTATTTCGACTTATAAGAAATTGACACATTAATAATTATGAAAATATTATGAAATTCGTTGTGTCAGTATAACAATATAAATGTCAACGGAAAGAAAAGACAAAAAACCAAAAAGCACAAAACAAACCCCAAAAAAAAAAAAAAAAAAACTGTTGCCGCTACAGTGCTTGCACAATGCAAACACACTGAATGCCCGGTACAAAAATACTGTAGTGGTATAGCCGCTTTTTATATAAAAAAAAATATATATATATATATATATACACACACACACTCATCCTACCCTTATATTCTCGCGCGGACTGAAGGTGGGATCCACAATTTGGTTCCTGCTGCTAATTTAAGCAGTTGTATGATTTTATTTTTTAAAGACAATATGATTAAAAAGTTGTGCATAAAATAAATAAATTGAGTGGTTTTTTTTTATGGTCTCTCTCTCTCTTATTTTATTTTGCGCGGGCACATTCAGATTTCAGTCCCATAAAACAGGCCCCCCAATAGTCCATTCACTAAATTTTTAGCAGCATTAATTGCCTTTAAGCTTTTCCTTTAGAAGAAATATAGGGAAAACGACAGGTCTAAAATATATGCTAATGCCCATCAACTGGACTCTTACTAGCAGTTTCCAACAATGTTACTAGGCACGTTCCAATCTTTGCCCCAATTATGGAAGCCCAAAACTTGAAGGAAGATAATGTAAACAGAAATAGTTTAACCTAGCTAAATTTGGAAATCTGGCGACCCCAAACGTAAATGAACTCAACAGTTTATGAATAGTTCAAACTTGATCCATAATTTATTTATTTTGTTTGTTTGTTTATTTAGAATGAGCTTATAATAATGTATTCATGAACAAACTGATAAATAAATTTTTTTTAAAAAATTAAAATTAAGTATCAGATTTAATTTAAGGACTCTCTCCCTCCCTCCCTCTCTCTCTCTCTCTCTCTCTCTCTATATATATATATAGCTTTCTTATATAGACTTCAAATTGGATTGTATAAATTTGTTATTATAAATAGTCCATTTTAATTGTAATAATTATATAGAAATTTTTATTAAAAAAGTTTAATATAAATCTAATTTTTATGAGTTCATTAATGAATATCATTTTATCTAATTAACTCAAATAAAATGATTTCAACCATAACTTAGTCAATAATTATTAGCATAGATTTCTAGAAGACTAAAAATATTTGGTTGTTGTGTTTACTATATAAGAAAAGCATTAAATTAATCAAACAATTTGTGAATAAACTCAACCTTCCTAATTTGGAAAAGAATGCTTTCTTTTTTTTGGGATGAATGAGCAATTCATTTCAACAGACAGACGTACACGTAGTCCAAAACACCACTTAAGAGTACAACACCAATACAGAAACAGCCTACACCATAAACATTACAAAGTAAAATCTCTAACAATAATAAAACATTACAAAGTAAAAACTCCGACATTGTTAGTTTACAGAGACAAGGACCATTTACAGAATTGCAGTAACTGCTATATTCAACTCTTTTCTGCACTTCCCACCCAATCATTTAGACCATAGCCTCTTAAGAAAGTAGTCTTCCTTGATGAATATTAGCATTCCTCTGAAGCCAATTATGATACACTGTAAACCACAATGCCAATATAGACACAATGGATTTCTCATCCTAGAGCATAATCTCATTATGGTTCACGATATCCTCATCGAGAAAGAACAATCACAAAATAAGTGGTCCATACTTTTAACTCTTCTCTTACAAACAACAGATGCATCATCAAGATTAGCATATCACTACACATTTAGTCTTTTGTGGACATTATGTTGAACACCGTTAGTCTTTCCCAGCCTATAAACACATGTTTTGGAATTACTTTGGGAAACCAGACGATGATCATCACCATTTGACCTTTGGGCATTTCTTCCTCATACAATTCCATGCACCTACACAAGAATATTTTATTGTTCTCTCAGTAATCCAAATTAGCCTATATTCACTTTCAATCTTAACCAAACTAAGATTACTCTGGATGTTAAACAAGCAATCTGGGGACGTATGACAAAGAAAGTGCCTCTAGTGAAAAAAAGAAAAAGAAAAAAGAAAAGAAGCTGTCCACTAAAAGCTGCAACTACCATCTAATTACATCAGATTTCGTGGCAATTAGAACCTACTTTAACAAACAAAACAAATAATGTGAAAGCCTCTAGCATGCCATCAAAATTGAATAGAGCTTCTAATTTATTTATTTATGTATTTATCAGTTTAATGATTTCTTATTGTAAATAGACATAAAATGCTGCAGAGCAGTTACTCGAAATTTTTTTTTTTTTAAATTTATTTAAAGCAATACAGCCAATGTCTTTGCAATTATCTAACCCCATTAGTCCAAGATCCAAAACTAACCCAAATTAAGCCAAGTACTTAAGCAATTAGAAAATAAAAAATAACAATAATTGAAATCCAACAAAACAAGAAGGGATAAGAAGATAAAAAATCATGGAGAAAAGCCCAAATAAACTAAAAGTAGAAGAAACCCAACAAATTTCAAAGCAAAACCAAAAGCAGAAGAAAATAGGTCTTTTTCCAAATTGATTCACACCCAAGTTGAGCATATATATATATATGTATGTATGCATGCATGCATGCATATATAAGTGAACTCAACAGAGAAACTAAAGTGAATAAGCCAAAATTCAGTAAAAATAATTTGTAGTCAAATATCTTCACGAGCAACTTGTACCTTATTATCAAAAGTTTATATATATATATATATATAACTAAAAATTGGGATTTATTCTTTTAAGGAAAAATTTGTACAAGATGGTAAAATGAAAATGGCATAGTAAGCTTCTGACACTCACAGGTTTAAGAAACTAGTTATTGCAATTACATTTTGACTCCGTAGATTCCTTTGTATCATGGCCTACTTTCTCTCTAAACAAAAAAAAAAAAACAAGGTTACCACTGGCCCAATAGGAATCTACAGAGTCTATGTAACATAAACTTAACGTAATTTCTAAGCTTAAAAAATTCCATAAAACATTAAAAAAAAAAAAAAAAAACAAAAACAAAACAAAACAAAACAAAACAAAACAAAAGGTATATATGCCCAATAGGATGCTATAGAGTCTATGTAATGATGACTTACCAGTCCCAAGCCACCTTCATTAGAATTGTCACAATCAGAGTTAGCATGAGCCCATACATTCTCTATCTCTCAATCCTCTTTGAGTGTGGGACATTGTTAGAGCTGCCTTCTCCACTAGCTCCAGCCCCTTCATATTCATCACGGCTTCGCTTCATTTTGATACCTTCTGTTGAATTGTGAAAATCATGGTGAATATCCAAACCCTCATAAGGAGTGATGCAGGTGCTGTTGCTGGATTGAGCTGATATCATTTCTCTTATATCTTCAATGTCTTGTTCGTATACCATACGAAACCCGCATTTATTAACCTCCAGGAAGTAGTTGGAATCCCATTGAAATCTAACCTCTATCTGTATGATTCCATTCTCATCAATTTGACTCAATATTGCTCTCACTTTCTCAATAAACATTTGAGAGGGTATATAGGACAACCAAAGGTGATGTGATTTAATCTTAACCAATCTAGGGTTAATGCTTACAAAAAAGTTTGAACCTTTATGGTTATTGATTAGAATGCAACATCTCAAAATATCAGAAAGATGAAAATTGGGGCATGACAAAACAGCACACACAGCAATTCCAATCCACATATTACTCGAACGAGAAGGCATTTGTATATTCACATTTTTGATGGGATGAGTAACTTGTTCATTAACTCTATTCCCCACACTCTGATGACTAAACCATTTCGGAATTTCACTTCCAGGAATCACAATATTAAAGGAACCAAAGGGATATGATATTATAGATTGCTTGCAGATTTCCTGAAACATAAAAACCAAGATGTTTAGAATTGACACACACACACACACACACACATATATTTACACAGAGAGAGAGAGAGAGAGACCTGATGAATTGTTAATAGCATTCTCAGCACATTAATGAACATGTCACTCTGACCAGCCAATTTGAAGCAATTCAAGAAGAAAAGATGTGTACGATGTGTATGGTGTGGTTTTAATCCATTTGGAAATGTTTCCAATGAGGTACAACCATCTGCTACAACCCAAAAAGTTGTTGATGGCAATTGCGGCAATGAACAAAGTCTTGTGCAATTGCGTAAATAAATTACCGACAATTTAGATAGTTGCTTGATACTTTCAGGAAGGCAACTAAAGTGATTTTCACTTAGATTTAAAATAGCTATAGAGGATAAGTTACCAAAATCATTAGGAATTGTTTGGAGACTACAGTCACTTAGGTCCAATCTCTTTAAAGAACACATACCCAATAGGGAAGGCAATAACAAGCTCACCGGATTTTGGCTTCTTCTTTGCATTAAATTAAAGGGAAAAAGCTTATTCCATAGTTTAGATGGTGGCCCTTTACATCCTCGAAAAGATAGTTCTTCAAGATTAGTCAAATGTTCAATTGAAGAGGGAAGTTCTGTAATAGCAGTGCCATTTAAGTGAAGTTTTGATAAGTGTTTCATTCTTCCCATAAATTCTGGAATTCTCTCAATTTTTGAACAGCCAGAAAGAATGAGAATTTCAAGAGACTCCATTTCAAACTTGCTTGGAAGACTTCTAAGGCTTTTGCAGTTTTCTAGATCAAGAAGAGTAAGTCTTTTAAGAACCATAATAGATGGGTGTACCTCAAGTAAATTTATACAACCATTGAAAACCAATTTCTCAAGATTGGGAACGCCGGTGAAGTCAGGGGTTGCAATGAGGTTTAAGGAATTGTTCAATTTGATGAACTTTAACTTGTCCAAATACTGTTCGAAGCCAAAATATATAGTAGAAGAGTTAGCTTTAATAATCCTTACAATTAATTGAAAATTAAAAACAAAAAGTTGTATCAAAGTACTTAAATAACAATCTTACCTTTGTCCCTTTCCAAAGCTGTTCAATTTTACTATGCAACAATTGAAGTTCAACAAGCTCATATGGTTGGAAATTCAATGGCAAAGACTTTGAAGGATACATACTCCAATCAAGAATTCTTAATTTATTAGAAAGATGTTTGGGGCCATGTAGAAGTTGAACATCATGAATTATAAGCAATTTAAGGTTAGGCATCTTTGGAAAGGCTTCAAGATTCCAATGTGCCATTTCTGATTTATGTAGTTCGCCAAATTCAAGAACAAGTCCTTCAATTGCTTCCATTTCCTAACAATAAGAAAACGGAATGAGTTAGTTGCAAGATATATGCTTACTTAGAGTTGTTCAAATTTCAACTTCTTTTAATAACATCATAAGGTATATTCTCTAAACGTATCTTACCGTATTTTTCATCAACACATTGCGAATGTCCTTATGCAGCCACAATTTGCTCCACTTTTCAGGTTCTTGAGGATAATCTCGACGAACTATGTCTTGTCCCATTATTTGTAGTAAGTCATGCATCCAATATTTATTTTCATAATCTTTTAAGAGAGACTTTTCAATGAGAACATCCAATCCAAATGTAGGGTAAAGGCCAAGACAATCTAGTATTTCTACTATATAATCTTTGTCCTTCATATTGAAGAAACATGCGATATGTAGAAATATTTCCTTTTCTATATCCTTAAGCCCATTAAAACTTATTTCAAGTGTTTCATTAATTTCTTTTTCAGGATATTCCTTGAGCTTATATGATGCACTCTCCCATTCCTCCTTACTCCTACCATGCAAAAATGAACCCAAAACATCAATAGCTAAAGGTAGGCCTTTAGCATAATTTACAAAATATGTGGACAATTTTAGATAATCTTCAGGGGGGTTATCTATTTTGAAGGCTTTCAAACTAAAAAGACGAAGAGCCTCAATATCATTTAGTCCTTGAGGCTCATATATTCCACATACATTATGCATTTTCAACAAACGCCCTTCTCTTGTTGTTATGATAATTC
Source organism: Quercus variabilis (assembly GCA_030445155.1). Taxonomy (NCBI): domain Eukaryota; kingdom Viridiplantae; phylum Streptophyta; class Magnoliopsida; order Fagales; family Fagaceae; genus Quercus; species Quercus variabilis. Next base: position 5,759,020 of record CP129453.1, on the reverse strand, counting down.
TACTACCTGGACCAAACCAATTAGACTCCCCAGCTAACTTTTCTAGTTGACTGTAGTGATTTACATCATCAAGAACAAGAAGAATCTTTTTATGAGATAAGCTATTCTTGATAATACGAACTCCATCATAATCATCCCTAATATAAATATCCACACTTTTCTCCATCAAAATATCACTAATAAGTTTTTGTTGTAATGGAAGTAACCCATATTTTTCAGATTTACTCCTAACATTAGCGATAAAACAATCACCTTCAAATTCACTAAAAATCATCTCGTAAACAACTCTGGCCAGAGTTGTCTTACCGATTCCACCCATTCCCCAAATCCCGATAATGCGAACATCATTTGATCCTATAGCTAAAAGCGACATCAAGTCCTCCACTTGGGAATCTATTCCAACTAATCCTTTGATATCTCTTAGTAATGGATATCTCAATTTATGTGATATGAATTCCACAATATCTTGGATAAATTCTGACTCATACCTGCAAAGAAGAAAGACAGTTAAGCAAATATGATTGAACCGCCCAATACACCCCCACCCCTAAAAAATTCAGATATTGGGTGTTTTAAGTTTTGTTGTAAAGTAGCCTCAAAATCTATTAAATCTCAATTGAGAAGTAGAGAACTAATTCAATGAAATAATTTCTATATAACATTAATAATCCAATATCACTGAAAACATATTAATGAGTTACTGTTTATATATAAACAATGCTGTTAAAGGTTAAGGGTTTGATAGTTAATAGCTTTTGTACAAAAAGGGACTTCTGATCAAGGTGGTCCTCTCATATGAGGAATAATAAGGTTGAAATATATGTATACATATGAATGCACTTATATATGCTATCCTAGATTTACGTCAAAATAGCATCAAAGTTTTAAAGTTCTATCCAAACCTAATTCAAGAGAATAAGATATTTAGTGGATATACAAAATTGGTTTGAGATAAGCGCACGCAATGCAAGCTTGGATTTGGTTGAGGGAATTTGAGTCAATGTGTAAATCGTTTAAAATTCAAATGGATCCACATTGATAATTAGAAAAGGAAGGAGAAGTAATAAATTTTTGTAAAATCGTACAGAGAAGATAGTAATGAGTTACAATCATCAAAGACTTATTTTTGTGTAATATTAAGAATTATAATAAACAAAAATAATAGAGTTTTAAATGAGATGAGAGGGTAAAATTTTTAGTATTATTCATTTAATTTTATTTAGAATACAATCAAAGCTTGAGCTTATCACCAAATTATATTAATTGTTCAAGCTCTATTAATTAACTTATCCTTTACCCATATAGAATAAACACTATAACTAAATTTTTTGCTACCAATTTACAAATCTATTATGATAATTAATATCTAAATTATAGTTGAAATTATACTATTTGAGTTAATTAGATAAGACTTATTTCGTTCATAAACTTATAAAAATTGAATTCACTAATCTAGTATTGTTAAAAAATATATGTAATTTTTATTACAAATTAGATTATTTATATTATCAATAAATTACAAATAATAATTTGAACCATTTTACAAACTTACACAATCCAATCTCAAACCTATATAAGTATATTTTTGTATATGTATATACATAGACATATAATTTAATACATGGTTAAATCAAATCTCATACTCACGAGTTTGTTTATAAACACGTTATCATATTTGAACTCAAATTATTTATAATTGAACCTAAACTTAAGCTTGCACGAACTTGACTTATTTGCTAAATAAACTAATCTAAGCAAACTTTTCAACCTTACATGTCAAGGTAAACCCAAATCTGAAAGAACTACCCCTCAATCGTTGTATTTATATTGAAAATCTCTATGTTCTTGTGTGATTGATATCTTGACTTGGTGAATTTGGTGATTATATTTTCTAGAGATTGATTAAAATTCTTAACTAATTTTCTTAATTCACACAGGATTAGATTAGGACCCAACAAAATATACATGTCAAAGGGACAAATACACAATCATTTATGAATGTAGTTTTTCTCATGACAAATGCATTAGAATCACATCATAACAACAATTAGTTACAAAATAAATCTAGTATATGTAAATGTAGACAACAATTTAGTATATTCAATGGAAATAATGTTATTAGCAAAATATACCTATCATATAAAGACAAACCAGAGAGATTGGCCACTTCTGTCAAAGCAGTTCTCCATATGTGAACCTTATCTATATTCTCTTTTTCATGTTTGACAAAGGCTTGTGCATAAGTTCCTGTCTGCTTTCGTACCTCAGATGGATCCACATAGTAGAAAATGGGATGAACTATTAATCCTATTTTATCTTTGCATTCCATGATCTTAACAAGTTCATCCAAGCACCATGTTGAGGATGCATAGTTTTTCGAGAGAATGACAATAGCATACAATGATTCTTCTATTGCTTCTAAAAGCTCAGGTTTAATAGGTTTTCCTCTTTCAAGTTTTTCATCGTCCCTAAAGGTGAAAATTCCCTTTTGTTTCAAAGTAGTGTAGAGATGATCTGTAAAACTCTTGCGAGTATCTTCACCTCTGAAGCTTAGAAAGACATCGTATTTCCACTTACGGCTAGAAGAAGAGGAAGAAGATGGGCCTTTTGAATCCATGAAATCAAATCTAAGCTTTCAAGTAAACCTCAAATCACAATATAGAATTAGAGATACTAGTCAAAATTTCATTCAATTAACTTTTTAAAAGTAAAAATTAATAAATAAGGGGTAAAATGAAACGATTTGGAAATAAATGAGTGAAACTAGGGAGAGGAATCACAAAGTTAATTCATTGGGACAATTTATCAAACAATTGGAGTTCAAAAATAATTAACCTAAGTTGTGAACTCAATTAAATTAATCACAGTTCAATTTTTATTTCAGGTCAATCAATGATTCAAAATGAATCCCTGTGTTCATTAAGATCACAATAAAGGCCATGGAAACAATGGAAAGGCATGTGGCATAAATTGATATCTAAGAACAAGAGAGACCCCCCAACTACATTGAGCTTATGACTCTAAAAACCACTAATCAGAATCTTTAACAAACATTTTGCATAAATTTGATAGGTGCCAAATATTATTAAATAATCAACTCAGAGACTTTCCCATAGGTGCCAAATATTATTAAATATGAGGAACTACGACAGCAAAATTGATACACAGCCAATAATTTTTTCTGGGTATCAGTCTATACAAGCAAGAATAAAGAAAGATGGATTTTCATAATTTATACCGAAAGAGAAGCTCCTAAAAGAAGATGGGTATGGAAAAAAATTGACAGAGTATATTGATTATTGAGAGAGAAACTAAGAGAGAGATTGAGAACTTACATTGAAAACTTGAATCAGAATCTGCAAACTACAGACGTCTTGGAGTTGAAAGAGAAATGGAGAGATCCAAAATCCAAGACGTTGGTTCCTGCTGTTAGTGCTAGAGGCAAAGGCGCAAAGCTAAATAAAATGCAAACGTGAGCAAAATGAAGGTGAGATGAGGTAATTTGCTATACTTTTTATTTTATTTTTTAATTTTTTTTTTTATACTCTTTACTTATCTATTTTTTTTTTTTTAAATGTGTGCTTTTATTTTTAAAAATAATTTATAAATTTTCTTTTATATAAAATAAATAAATTGAGTAATTTCTTTTTTGTCGTTAAATGGGAATTTGAACCCAAAATTAAGCTTGACTTTGATAGCATCTTCTGTTAAGTTCACTCCAACAATGTTGGAAATTCGTCTTAGCAACTATTTGGAATGAGCTAAAAAATTCAGTTTATTTACATTTTTAGGTTATTTTTACTAATATTCATGGTTTTATTATTCTTTTTGATAATATTTATATGTCTCACTGTACTATTTAACTTATTTTTTAACTTATTTTCTACGTTTTCAGCAAAATAAATTTAACTTTAACTAAATAAATTATTTCCAAACGAACACTCGAAATGTTTGTTTTGTTCCCATCTCTTTGAAGCCTAGATATAAATGTTAGAGTATAATTTAGAGAGAGAGAGAGAGAGAGAACCTAAACAGTTCTTGCTTACACCATCATAAGAAAGCAAGCCAGTAAAGGCCCATTCCTAATTACAAATAGAGGACACTACAACAGGCCCCAAAGGTAAGCCCATCCAACAACTAGACTTCCCCAGCAGCACTTTCAAACGGCGTTACTAAGGTTGTTTCTTTAAACCAATTGTGTAAGCCCAACAAGTCACACAAAAGGAAGCTATAAAATCTATGTATCAAGGTTCAAGAGCTGCACTAAGCTCAAATTCTGATGCTTCATCATGAGCAAAGGCCTTAAGAATGGTAGAATACTCATCATCAGGCATGCATGCGGCATGCCTAGGCACTAGTGTTTTTATTATATTCAAGCCTGGATTGAGGCTTGAACCCACATGACCAAGCATGCTCAATGTCTAACAAGCATGTAAACATCGCAGTACGTGTTCCATGTCTCCGAGGTAATCAATATACGCAAAGGAAAAAAAAAATGCCATGAGGCTATTGTTTTCCTTAATTAAAAGCCAGAAATATATTATTTTAAAATAGAGAATTACAACACAATTTAGGAAAGTAGAGCCTGCATCAATTGGAGGAGTAGTGGTTGAGAATGTTAGAGAATGGAGACTCTTGTTTCTATCAAACGCCTAAACAGCTATTCTTGTCCTTCTTCAAGATCTTGAATGCATATATCCAATTTTTGTAGCTGATTTTGTGCATTATCGAGGATGCCATCATATTTGCTGGTCTTGCAACCAAAGAGAAATTGCAACACAGCATTTATCTTTGAGAATCCAATCCATCTTTTCCTTCTTCACAGTATCATGCTTTCTCCTTTCGGGTACACCAAGTTTGAAACCAATGACCATTTCAGAAATAACAATGACTGCAGCTACAGCCATGAAAGAAAAGCAATCTTCTTTCTTGGATGAATGAGCAATTCATTTATAAAAAAAGGTACAATCAGTTCAAAATATAACCAAACAAAGCAACACCAATACACAAACATCCTACACCACACTATAAATATTACAAAATGAAATTTCCAAATCTGTTAGTTCAAGGAGACAAGGACCATTAACAGTACAGAACATGAAATACCCCCAAAGAAAGCTCCTGTTTTGAACAGAATTGTAGTAACTGTTACATTCAACTCTGTTCTTCACTTCCCACCAGATCATTTTGACCATAGCCTCTTCAGAAAATAGCTTCCTTGCTGAATACTGGCATTCCTCTGAAGCCAAATATGATAGACAGTATGCCAGTCTAGACACAGCTGATTTCTCCTCGTAGAACATAATCAGCCAACAGAACTTTGGGTTTTAGACAGCAGCTCATTATGGTTCACCGTATCCATATTGAGAAAGAACAATCACAAAATAAGTGGTACATACTTTTAATTCTTCTTTTACACATAACACACCTATCATCAAGATTAGCATATCACTAAAACATTTGATCTTTTGTAGACAATCTATTGTGAACCCTTAGCCATCCTATAAATGCATGTTTTGGAATTACTTTGGGAAACCAGCTTGGATGTATGGACACTTCATTTAGGGCGCCGTACCCATGTCATACCAGTGTCGTACCTACCATTTCATGTTATAATTTTTCAAAAATTACTCGGGTTGCTCTGTTGTACCCATACCCGTATCCGTACCCGTGTCCGTGTCCGTGCATCCTGCTAGGAAACCAGATGATGATCTTCACCATTTAACCTTGGGGCATTTCTTCCTTATACAGTTTCACTTCTATGCACCTGCACAAGAATATTTTGCTGTTCTCTCAGTAATTCAAATTAGCCTGTATTCACTTTCAATCTCAACCAGATTAAGCTTACTCTAGATCTTAAACAAGCAATCTGAGGACGCATAACAAAGAAAGCACCTCCAGCTATGTGAAAGCTGTCTGGTAAAAGCTGTAAGTACCATCTAATTGCATCAGATTTTGTGGCAATTAGAAGCTGCTATTACATACAAAGCAGATAATGTGAAAGCCTCTAGCATGCCTTCAAAATGCATGAACCTGCCATAGTCCGAATAAGAGCTTCTAATTTATTTACCTTTGTATTTATCTGGTTAATGATTCCTTATATCAAATAGACATAAAATGCAGAAGGGCAGTTACTCATTTTTTTCAAAATGTAGCAGCACCAAATTTAAAAGTAGGAGTTTTATTTTTTCAAGGCAACACAATCAGTGTCATCTAACCCCATTAGTCCAAGATTCCAAACTAACTGGAATTAAGGAAAGTGCCTAAGCAATTAGAAAATAATAATAATAACTATATTGCATGGACGAGGCTAAAATAGCCAAGTACCTGGACCCGTGTGGGAACCCATGCAACTTAGATGTTCAATTTATTTGAACTATTGGTTTTTAATTTAGACAACATTTTATGGGTGTCCCTTTGCTATTTAGTATTATTTTTAAATTAATTTTAGATATGTTTTCAAGCATTTTGCTTTTGTTACTTAATTTTAAAGCTTAAAATAAACATATTATATCCAAAAATATTTAAAATATACCTTAAAAATATTAATTAATTAATTAATTGTCGTATCCCAAATATTTCGTACTTCAGTTTTTCAAGAAATACCGTACCACCGTACCTATACACGTAGCTGTGTCTGTACCCGTTCAACATAGAATAATAATAATTGAAATACAACAAAACCAGAAGGGAGAAGATGAAAAATCATGGAGAAAAGTCCAAAATAAAATAAAAGCCGAAGAAACCCAACAAGTTTCATAGCAGAACCATAAGCAGAAGAAAATCGATCTTTTTCCAAATTGATTCACACCCCCAGGCTGGGTATAAAAAAAAAGTGAACTAATCAGAGAAAGCTAAAGTGAATAAGCCAAAATTCAGTAAAAACAATTTAAAGTCAAACATCTTCATGACCACCTTGTAGTTGTTGGCAATCTGTCAAGAATATAATTGCATGAGTTAAGCCTATCAATTCCAAATCTCACTTACATACATTGTTAGAATATGTTAAAATAGAATTTTTCAGAATTGAGACTGAGAAAGAGAGAGAGCAGAAGTAAATATTTTCATGGTTCAGCTTGACAGCCTACACTCATATTGGCAAACCCTTCACTAACTACATCTTTATTGTGTTGAATGTTTGAAAGAGTCTAACGAAGGATATAAACAGGAATACGCTAGGACCATTATGCATGAAATCTTAAAATCACAGCAGCTAGTTGTATTGCAAAATCATGGTATTTTACAAAGGCATGATCTACTCTATTTCTATATAGTCTATTGTATTCTAACATATATGTCTTCATCGCATTACATCAAACACAGAAATATCATTCAACAAAAAGAAATCCTACAAAAAACAAAAGAGAACTTCAGGGAGTTCAAGTATGGAGGGACTGAGGCTGATGTACTCAACAAAACAAAGACAATTGTTGATTTGAAATTTTGAATAAACCTTCCCAAAACAAATGGAGCATTAATAAGAATTTAGCGCAAAATAACTATTAAAAAAAATTACAAACAATAAGCAAATGATGTATATACAGCTGATTTGCATTAAATTTCCTTGTACCTTGTTCCCAATATAAGTTTATCAAAACTACTTAACTAAAATTTGGAATTTATTCTTTTATGGAAAAACTTGAGCAAGGTGGTAAAATGAAAATGGCATAGTAAGCTTCTGACACTCGCACGTTTAAGAAACTAGTAATGGCAATAACATTTTGACAAAAAAAAAAAAAAACTCACATATTATGGATTTCCTGTAAACAATCTTGTGGACAAGGAAAATTCCTTGTTATCATGGCCAACTTTCTGTGGAAAGAAAAAAAAAAAAATCAAGGGTACCACAGGCCCAATAGGAAGCTACAGAGTCTATGCATCAAGTGCTGCACTTAAAAGTAAATTCAAAAGTTTAAATTGAAAAGAAAAAAGTGTAGTATATATGTGCCCAATAGGAAGCTACAGAATCAATGTAATGATGACTTACCAGTCCCAGGCCACCCCTTGCAATCAGAGTCACCATAATAAGAGTTAATATAATCGGAGTTACCCTGAGCCATACATCCTCTATATGTCTTCCAATCCTCTTTGAGTTGTCCAGTAAAAGCTGCAAGTACCATCTCATTGCATCAGATTTTATGGCAATTAGAAGCTACTATAACATACAAAGCAAATAATGTGAAAACCTCTAGCATACCTTTGAAATGCATGAACCTGCCATAATCTGAATTAGAGCTTCTAATTTATTTATTTATGTATTTATCTGCTTAATGATTTCTTATAGTAAATATACATAAAATGCAGCAGGGGGCGGTTACTGCTTCTGATTCAAATTGCAGCAGCACCAAAGTTAAAATCAGGACTTTTTTTTTTTTAAGCAATACAACCAATGTCTTTGCAATTATCTAACCCCATTAGTCCAAGATTCAAAACAAACCAAAATTAAGCCAAGTACTTAAGCAATTAGAAAATAAAAAATAATAATAATTGAAATCCAACAAAATAAGAAGGGATAAGAAGATCAGAAATCATGGAGAAAAGTCCAAATAAATAAAAAGCAGAAGAAGCACATCAAGTTTCATAGCAAAACCAAACACAGAAGAAAATAGGTCTTGGTTCAGCTTGACAGCCTACATTTATGATGCATTCAGGTATGAGACCAAAAAAAGAAAAGAAAAAGCACTCACCTTTCACAGATGGTTGTTTGCCACTGCTTGCAACTACTTTAGGAGCCACCGACCAAGAGAGGGAAGAATGAGAAACCGCTGGTGAGTGCAAATATAAAGCAGCTGAGGCTAATATACTCAACAAAGCAAAGACAATGGTTGATTTGCATTAACTTTCCACCAAAACTAATAGAAAGTTCATAAAAATTTGTTGTAAACAACAAAAACTAAAACAAAAATTTTAAATTTTAAAACAAAACAAGCAAGTGATATATATATGGTTGATTTGCATTAAATTTCATGAATATTATCAAAAAATTCAAAACTACTTAACTAAAATTTGGGATTTATTCTTTCAAGGAAAATTTGCACAAGGTGGCTTGTGACACTCTTTAACAGGTTTAACAAACTAGTAATGGCAATGACATTTTAACAAAAACAAAAACAAAAACAAAAGGAAGCTACAGAGTCTTTGTAAAGATGACTTACCAAGCCACCTTCATTAGAATCGTTGCAATCAGAGTTAGCATGAGCCCATATATTCTCTATCTTTCAATCCTCTTTGAGTGTGGGACATCGTTAGAGCTGCCTTCTCCACTAGGTCTAGCCCCTTCATATTCATCACGGCTTCGCTTCATTTTGATACCTTCTATTGAATTGTGAAAATCATTGTGAACATCCAAACCCTCATAAGGAGTGATGCAGACGCTGTTGCTGTATTGAGCTGATATCATTTCTCTTATATCTTCCAAGTCTTGTTTGTATACCATACGAAACCCACATCTATTAACCTTTAGGCTTTGGTTTAAATCCCATCGAAATCTAAGCTCCATCTGTACGAATCCATTCTCATCAATTTGACTCAATCCGATATCATTATTTTTAAACGATTGAGAGGGGAGATAGGCCATCCAAAGGTGACATGATTTAATCTGAACCAATCTAGGGCAATAGCCTACGTAAAAGTTTGAACCTTTATGTTTATTGGTTAGAATGCGACATACCAAAAACTCCCCTTTATCAGAAAGTAAAGAATTGGGGCTTGAAAAATCAACACACACAGCAATTCCAATCCACATATTACTTGAACGAGAAGGCACTTGTATAGTCACATTTTTGTAGGGATGAGTAACTTTTGCAGTTACTATATCCCCCACGTTCTGATGGCTAAACCATTTTGGAATTTCACTTCCAGGAATGAAAATATCAAAGGTAGCCATGCAACTAAATCTTAAAGATTGCTTGCAGATTTCCTGAAACATACAAACTCTGATGTTTAGAATTCACACACACACACACACACACACATATATATATATATATAGAGAGAGAGAGAGAGAGAGAGAGAGAGAGAGAGAGAGAGAGAGAGAGAGAGAGAGAGAGAGAGAGAGAGAGAGAGACCTGATGAACTGTTAATAGCATTTTCAAGAACATGTCACTCTGACCTTGATTATCAGCCAATTTGAAGCAATTCAAGAAGAAAAGATGTGTTTGGGTGAGATCGTATGGTTTTACTCCATCTGGAAATGTTTCCAATGAGGTACAACCATCTGCTGTAATATGATAAATTGTTGATGGCAATTGTGGCAATGAACAAAGTCTTGTGCAATTGCTTAAATAAATTGTCTTCAATTTAGATAGTTGCACGATACTTTCAGGAAGGCAACTAAAGTGATTTTCACTTAGATTTAAATAGGATATAGAGGATAAGTTTCCAATATCATTAGTGATAGTTTGGAGACTACAGTCCCTCAAGTCCAAACTCCTTAAAGAACACATACCCAAAAGGGAAGGCAAAAACAAGCTCACAGGATTTTGGCTTCTTCTTGGCGTTAAATTAAAGGGGAAAAGCTTATTCCATAGTTTAGGTGGTGGCCCTTTACATCCCCGAAAAGATAGTTTTTTAAGATTCTTTAACATAACAACAGAGGAAGGCGGCTCTCTTAAAGCAATTCCACTCACATTGAGCTTCTCTAGACTTTCAACATTCCACAGTTTCTCTGGTAGACCGTCAAGCTTCGAGCATCCAGCCAAATTAATATCTTTAAGTGACTTGAAGCTACAAATGATACTAGGAAGACACACAAGATTCTTGCAATCTCTTAAATGCAATGAAGCAAGGTTAGTCAAATGTTCAATTGAAGAGGGAAGTTTCGTAATAGCAATGCCATCTAAGTGAAGTTTTGATAAGCATTCCATATTTTCCATAAATTCTGGAATTCTCTTGAATTTTGAACAGCCTGAAAGAATGAGAATTTCAAGAGATTCCATTTCAAACTTGCCTGGAAGGCTTCTAAGGCTTTTACAGTTTTCTAGATCAAGAAGGATAAGCCTTTTAAGAACCATAATAGATGGGTGAACCTTATGTAATTTTATACAACCATTAAAAATCAATTTCTCAAGATTGGGAACACCAGTGAAGTCAGGTGTTGCAATGAGATTTAAGGAATCGTTCAATGTGATGAACTTTAACTTGTCCAAGTACTGTTAAATGCCAAAATATAAAGTAGAAGAGTTAGATTTAACAAACCTTACAATTAATTAAAGATTAAAAACAAAGTTGTATCGAAGTACTTAAATAACAATCTTACCTTTGTCCCTTTCCAAAGTCGTTCAATTTTGCTATGCAACAAGTGAAGTTCAGCAAGCTCATCTGGTTGAAAATCTGATGGCAAAGATTTTGAAGGATACTCACTCCAATCAAGAAGTCTTAATTTATCAGGAAGATGCTTGGGGCCATGCAAAAGTTGAACACCATGAATTATAAGCAATTTAAGGTTAGACATCTTTGAAAAGGCTTCTAGGTTCCAATATCTCATTTCGTATTTACATAGTTTTTCAACTTTAGGAAGCTCTAAGACTAGGCCTTGATTTGCTCTTGTTCCCTGATAATCATGAAAAATGGATAGGTGAATTGCAAGATACAAGAGTTATTCAAATTGTAACTGTGTGTTGAATAACATTATAAGGCATATGCTTAAGTTCTACAAATGATCTCTTACCGAATTTTTCACCAGTACATTGTGAATGTCCTTGTATATCCATAATCTGCTCCACCGCCCAGGTTCTTGAGGATGATCTTTACGAACTATGCTTTTACCCATCGTTTGTAGTAGTTCATGCATCTTGTATTTATGATTAAATTCTTTTAAAAGTGACCTTTCAATGAGAACCCTTAAACCAATTCTAGGGTCAAGGCCAAGATAATCTAGTATTTTTTCCACATAATATTTTTCTTTCATATTAAAGAAACATGCAATATGTAGAAAGATTTCCTTTTCTGTTTCATGAAGTCCATCAAAACTTATTTGAAGTATTTTGATAACATCTTGATCAGGAAATTCGTTGAGCCTATTTAATGCACTTTCCCATTCCTTCCTACTTTTACTGAACAAAAAAGAACCCAAAACCTCAATAGCTAATGGAAGGCCTTTGGCATAATTTACAAATTGTTGAGACAACTTTAGATAACCATTGGCAGGACAATAACTCAAAGAAGCTTTCAACCAAAAAAGATGAAGAGCATCATCATTATTCAATTCTTTAACCTCATATATTTTAAATATGTTATATCTTTTCAACAAAGACTCATCTCTAGTTGTGATAATAACTCTACTACCTGGACCAAACCAATTAAGCTCCCCAGCTAATTTTTCTAACTGGTTCAATTGATTTACATCATCAAGAACAAGAAGAATCCTTTTATGGCACATGATATGCTTGATCAAAAGAACTCCTTTATCAACATCTTGAATATTCATACTTTTCTCCATCAAAATTTCACAAATAAGTTTTTGTTGTAATGAAAGTAAACCGTGTTTTTCAGATTCTTCTCTAATATTAGTGATAAAACTACCACTGTCAAAATAATTAAAAATCTTATGATAGACAAATCTAGCAAGAGTTGTCTTACCAATTCCTCCCATCCCCCAAACCCCTATGATGCGAACATCGTTTAATTGTATAGCCAAAAGCGACATCAATTCCTCTACTCGAGAATCTATTCCTACTAAATCACTGGTATCTGATCTTGGGAATTTGTAACTTAATTTAGGAAATATCTTTTCCACAATATCTTGGATAAATTCTGTCTCATTCCTGCAAAGAAGAGAGACAATCAAGCAATGCAACTGAATCACCCATATTACCCTCCACCCCCGAAAAGAAAGCATATATTTAGTGTTAAACTTAATTTGTGCAATATCTCTGCCACAAGATCTTGAATAAATTTTGACACGTGCCTACAAAGAAGAGCGACAATCATGCAATACAATTGAGTCACCCATATTACCCTACGTCCCTACACCTTCGAAAAGAAAGCATATATTTAGTGTTAAGTTTTAATGTAAATTACCCTTAAATTATTTCAAATCTCACACTGAGAAGAAGAAAACTAAGTACATGCAATAACTCAAACACAAGATCGGTAATTCCAAAATCCAAATCACTGAGAATAAAGAAATGAGTTACTGTTGGAGCCATATATATACACAATTCTATTAAGTAGAGTTGAAGTTAGGATTTTAGTTTCAAGGGTAAGAATAAGACATAGTTTGACACAATATTGGTTCAAAAAATGTTAATTAATATAAATATTAAATTAAATTAAATTAAATTCTTAATATCTTAATTATCATAAATAAATAAATAAAAACTTAAAAAAAATTCACTTAAAACATAACTTAATCATACATTGTAATTTCTATTAAAGCATAGTATTAATTAAAATATAATATCACAAATCAATATATATTCATTGACATAATAACTTATAAAGAGAAATCTAAAAAAATAATAATTTAACTACTTAAGAGTACCTATTAATTTTCAAGAAATTCTATATGTGCTTTTGATTATTCTAAGAATGTGTACTATAATTAACCTTTCTTTTCTCTAGTTGAAATCCCTCACTTTCATTTTCAATTATTGAAATTATGTGTATGAAACTCCTAAACAAGGTTCCATGGTTTCACAATTTTTTTTAAAGGAACAAAAAAATAGGATAACTTTTATTTTTATTTTTATAATTAATTGATAGTTCATCCACGTCACGTACAACATCTGTTTTTTTTTTTTTTAATTAATGAAATGGATGTCCCGTTATGATTATAGAAGTGTAACCTTTAAAATATTATGAAAGAGAAATACAAGTGCAATTTTTTTTTTTTTTTTCAAATGTTAGTTGAATCCTAAAATAAAAATTTATAACAATTTGTTGGAGTTGGCTAAAGATAAAGGAGTAATTTTTAAATCCACTACAAATTGTTGGAAGATGATTCTCTTCTTTTTAGGACTTTTTTTTTTGGCTGGGACAGGGGAGCAGAAACCTGACTGATATAAATGGTAAACCATTTTTAGGAGGAGTCCCATTAGGGGAATAATAAGGTGGAGGAAAGATTTTCTCAGTGAACTACTCACACATATATATTGTTTGTCTTGTGAAAATATTCTAATGTATTTTGAGAGATAATTACAACATGTTGCTAATCCTATAGCTTGAACCCTTTCTCCCTTAGACTCTCAAGCACTCTGTGCATGGAGAGGTGCCAATTCAGTTACAAGGCCTTTGGCAATATTCTAGTGTATTGTTTGTATGAATATTGCACATTTTCTCTTCTTGAATGACAACAAACTAGTATCAAATTGGTCGTGACAAGCCTCCACAAGCGTGGCCTTGGTTGTATAAAGTTAGTTATCTTACTTGAGTTAAGCTTCATTAAGGTGAAGCTATCATAGTAGAGAAGTGCTTGGTTCATAACATTTTCACAACAATTATATGTGGTAAATTATTTTTGTTTCTAATTTGAGTCTTACAACTTAAATTACTTTTTTGTCCACCAATAACAACCATTAACAACCTACTAATTAAGATTTGTTGTAAAAGTGTAATGAAAATGTTATGGACATATCATTTCCCATCGTAGTAAAAAATGAAAATTAATTTGTTTATTTTTTGAGTCAAAAGTGGAAATTTGTTGTAAATCATTTTAAATTCAAATGAATTCCACATTGAAAAGTAGAAAAGTAAGGAGATACAATTTCCCATGTAAAAATGGTAATCCCACATCTAAAAGAAGACAATAACGAGCTATAACTAAAGACTTAGGGTTATACATGTCAAAATCTTAAGTACCCTTATAGTGTTATATTATAAATTTTTAATAATTTATAATTTTTACCAAGTAATTATACATTTCAAAGGGACTAGTACCTAACCAAAAACAGAGATTATTATTGTCATGTCAAATGCATTAGAATGACATCCTAACAAGTAGATACAAAATAAATCTCGCATGTCAATGAAGACAATTATTTAATAAAATATATAAAGAGAAACAATGACATTAACACAAATTACCTATCTTGTAAATGAAATCCAAAGAGATTGGCCACTTCTGTCAAAGGAGCTCTCCACGTGTGAACTTTATCTATGTTATCTTTGAAACGTTTTTCATGTTCGTCAAATGCTTGTGCATATGTTCCCATCTGTTTTTGCACCTCAGATGGATCCACGTCGTAAAAAATGGGACAAACTATTTGCCCCATCTCTTTTTTGCATTTTGTGATATTCACAAGTTCATCCAAACACCATGTTGAGGTTGCATAATTTTTTGAGAGAATGACAATAGCAATCAATGATTCTTCTATTGCTTTTAAAAGCTCTTGGGAAATAGGTTCTCCTCTCTCGAGATTTTTATCATCTCTGAAGGTGTTGACGCCCTTCTGTTTCAAGGTAGTGTATAGATGGTCTGTAAAATTCTTGCAAGTATCCTCACCTTTAAAACTTAGAAAGACATCGTATTTCCACTTATAGCTAGAAGAAGAGAAAGATGGGCTTTTTGAATCCATGAAAGCCAATCTAAGCTTACAAGTAAACCTTGAATCACAATATAGAATTAAAGATACTCGTCAAAATGTCATTCAATTAGATTTCAAGTAAAAATAAATAAACAAATAAGGGGTAAAAGGAAACTATGTAGAATTTAAAAAGTAAAACTAAGGAGAGGAAATTAAAGAGAAGAATGAACATATATAACAAGTGAGAACTTATAGCTACAGATACTCATTGAAAAAAAGATTTTGGAGAATAGTAGGTTAGCAGTATTGTATTGTCGGTGAAGCTACTATATGGTGTAATTGATGGTTTAAATTCTATATATGCTAGCATGTAACTCATGCATATGCATGGATTGGATGCATTTAAAATTAAACATAATTTTTATTATAAAAATATAAATAGTTAGTCAAATTATTAAAAAAAAAAAAGCATGTAACATATGCATACGTATGTATATATTAAAAATCATACACAATTAGTCACGTATTAAAATTCTTACATAAATTTAATACTACTTATAATCATTTTTTTTTTCTAATTTTTAATAAGATAGAATGTATGGTGATCTTTGTTGTGTGATGATTTTTATTGAGTATGTGTGATTGGTTTAAAAAAAGAAAAAAGAAATTTATAGTTCATTAATATTAGATTCTTAATATTCTGCACTCAGTAACTCACTTAGCACAAATATTAAAAAAACTTAAGTAGACACATGACACAAATTTAAGTAGATAATTATTGTGTAATCCCTACATAAATTTAGACACACGACACAAAATTGGATTCTAGTTTCAAATTTTAATTGAATTTTCTCTAAGTTTTGCCTATTAATATATATATATATATATATATATTAAAAGCCAGCTTAGAAAAAATCCAATTAAATTTCAATTGGATTCTCAATTTTGCCTCACGTATCTTATCTAATTTTTAATTTTTGTACCAAGTGAATTATTGAGTGTAAAAATCGAAGAGTCCAAATCCAATTAGATTATAAATTGGATGTCAATTAGAGTCTAACTTTGCGCCACTTATCCATCTAATTTTTAAATTTTTTTGGCAAGTGAATTATTGGATGCAAAAATCAAAGAGTCTAAATCCAATTAAATTCTAAATCATATATATATATATATATATATAAAATGAGAAACCATTATATATTTTAGAAATGTATAGTTTAAAAAAATATGTAAGCTAATACCATGTATAATTTGAACATTTTCTAAAAAATATATATATAATTTAAAATGTATGATTGTGATTTTTTTACTTGTACTCGTGCATATGCATGAGTATGCACGAGTGTAAGTAAAAACAATCACAATTACACAGTTTAATTTATATAATTTTTTAAAACAATCACAATTATGCATATGCATGGTACAATTAAAAAAGAAATCACAATTATACAATTCAAATTAAACTTTTTTGAGAAGATGTTCAAATTATACATGATATTAGCTTGTACTTTTTTTAAACCATACATTTCTAAAATATGTAATGATTTCTCATATTATAATTATATATATATATATATATATATATATGATTTAGAATTCACTTGCCACAAAAATTAAAAATTTAGATGTGTTGCGCAAAATTGAATTTCATTTGAAATTCAATTTAAAATCTAATTAAATTTAGGCTCTTCAATTTTTACACTCAATAATTCACTTGACACTAAATTAAAAATTAAATGGGACATATGACACAAAATTGAGAACCAATTAAAACCAAATTAGATTTTTTCTAAGTTTTTGCTATTAATATATATATATATATATATATATATGAAGGAAAGTGCAACATTATTTTTTAGTCAAGTCAAGAAATCATTTAATTAACTCTCTTTATTAAAATGTAGGTCTAAAGGGTGGCCCTTGGTTTTCAAAAGTATCTGTAGTTTAGACTTTAGTTTGTTTGGATTGAGGGAGAATAGAGCAGAATAGAGTAGAAATGGCTCAAAATTACCCTATTTTCAGCCAACTCTACCATCCTCTCCTCCATTTCTTCTCCCTTCCCCCTCGATCCAAACGGGCCCTTAGTTATGGAATGGAGGAAATTTCTTGCATATAAAACTCCCAGTTTGTTTCCCTCAAATTCTCACGCGGATTGAAGATGGGATCCACACATTGTTTCTTGCTGCTAGTCTGCTAGTGCTAAGGCAAAGCCAAACAAAATGCAAATGTGAGCAAAATGAAGGTGAAACGAGATATTTGCTATAGTTTTTTTTTTTTTACTTATCCATTTTAAACAAATGTATGTTTAAAAAAAAAAAGAATTGATAAATTAAAAAAAAAGAATTGATAATTTTTTTTTTACATAAAATAATTAAATCGATTAATTTCTTTTTTGTTGGTAAATAGGGATTCGAAATCAAAATTAAGCATGACTTTAGTGGTTGTCTACTTATCTTCTTCGAGGGTATTTTTTGTGAAGTTTCTCAAACCTGGTTGAAAGATCTGTCTTAGATCATTTGTTTTGCTTTCATCTTTTTGAAGCCTAAAAAATATAATTAAGGAAAAAAAAGGACGCCATAAAAAAAGGATACCAATGACCAGCATGTAAACTCGAAATCTTTTTGTTTACATTTATTTATTTTGCAAATGAGTTCACAATTACGTATTCTTAATTGTAATAATTATATGGAATTCTTAATTGTAAATGTTAATATAAATCTAATTTTTATGAGTTTCTTAATGAAGATTATTCTATATATCTAATTAACTCATATAATTTGATTTCAACTGTAATTCAGTGAATAATTATTAGCATAGATTTCTAAATGTCTAAAAAATAAATAAATAAGAAGTAAAAGGAAACGATTTGGAAAGAAAAGAGTGAAACTAAAAGGAGAGGAAATAAAAAGAGAAGAGAAGGATGCATGTAACAAGTGAAAACTTACAGATTATATAGAATTGCAGTATTGTCCGTGAAGCTTCTATTGTGTGATTGCAGGTTTCAAAGGAGTATGCAACGTTTTGAGAGAGAGAGAGAATTCCGTTAATGGTCCACAGCTAAGAATTCATTTAACTAAACTTAAGTTAAAGAGTGTAGGTGTAAAGTATAAGTAAAGACCCTTGCTTTTTTAAAGTATCTTTAGACTTTAGTATAGAGTATAGAATGGAGTAAATTAAAGAGTTGTTAAATACTAGTCTTCTATAGAATGGGGACACGGACTGATAGTTGGTTCCAGCTGCTAAGGCAAAGCTAAATTATTAAATGTAGAGGTGACAAAATGAGATATATAGGTCCGTTTGATAAGAGATTTTTAGTAATGTTATTTAAGTGTTGTGAAAATAAATGAGTGAAACAGTATTGTGGAAATATGTGTTGTGTTGTTTAAACAATGAAAACTGTTGGTCAAACAACATTACCAAATAGACCCTATAGTTGCTATAATTTATTTTTTATTTACTTATTTAATTTAAAAAGTTGTATTATTTTATTTTTTTAAATGATTAAAAAGATGTAGATAAAATAAATAAATTGAGTAGGTTTTTTTTTTTTTTGTCTGTATGCTATTCGAACCCAAAACTGATAAGAATGACTTTAGTGGTTATCTACTTGTCTTCTTCCGAGGGCAGTTTTTGTGAAGTGCTTTTGAACCTTGTTGGAAGATTCGTCTGTTTGTTTTGTTTAGCAGCACTATTTGCCTTCCTATAAGATGTTGCTTAGAAGATATATAGGGAAAACGACAGGTCCAAAAAATATGCTAATGCCTATAAACTGAAATCTTACCAGCACTTTCCGACAATGTTACTGAGCTTGTTCCTAACTTTGCACCAATTATGGAAGCCCAGAACTTCAAGGAAATTAATGTAAATAAAAATAGTTCAAGCTAACTATTTTACCCATACTCAAATCACCCTCAGATTCTCACACGGGCTGAAGGTGGGATCCACAGTTTGGTTCCTGCTACTAATTTAAACAATTGTATGGTTTTAATTTTAAAAAAATGATTAAAAAGTTGTGCATCAAAGTAAATAAATTGAGTGGGTTTTTTTTTTTTTTTTTTTTTTAATTTTTTTGTCGGTAAATAGGGATTCAAAATTTCAAACGCAAATGACTTTTGTGGTTGTTTACTTGTCTTCTTCTGAAGGTTTTTTGTGAAGTTTTCTTGAACTTTGTTGGAAGACCTGTCTTACTATAGAGTTTGTTTTGTCTTCATCGTTTTGAAGCCTAAAAAATATAATTAAGTAAAAAAAAAATCCAAATCAACAAACGAAAAGTAAAACTGAACCGTAAAGACCCATTCATCAAATTATGAGCTGTTGCTACTACAGGCCCGAAAGGTAAGCCCATCCAACAGTTACTAATATCTACTTCAAAGTTCAAGCCCCTCTCTCTTATTTTATTTCAAAGGAATATGCAACGTTTTGAATGGAGTAAATTAAAGAGTTGTTAGCTAAGGCAAAGCTAAATTATTAAATGCAGATGTGAGCAAAACGAAGGTGAAAATGAAATGAGATCTTTGCCTTGTTCGGTAGATGATTTTGAACACTTTTTAAACAACATTACACACATTTTTACACACTTTTTTCATCCACACGTATTTCAAAAAATTACAAACAACATTACTCAAACTTCTCTACCAAATGGACCCAAGTTGCTATAGTTTATTTTCTATTTACTTATTTAATTTAAACAGTTGTATTATTTTATTATTTTTTTAAATGATTAAAAGTTGTAGAAAAAATAAATAAATTGAATAGTTTTTTTTTTTTTGGGGGGGGGGGGGGGGTGATATAGCTATTAGAAAGCAAAACTAATAAGAATGACTTTAGTGGTTTAACTTCAGAATTCGGCCAAAATGGGCATTTGACTCTTCGCCAAAACTTTCCAGCAAAATTCTCCATGTCTGAAACTATTTAAGGAAATGCCCTTATTTTGAAACTCGATTTTTAGACAATCGAATTATAGGGAACTGAAAATTAAAAAAAAAAAAAAAATTTCTAGAACTTGAGTTCCAGGAATTTTTTTTTTTCTAAGCACAACTTCGCTATAACTTGATTGTCCAAAAATTGAGTTTTACAATTGAAACTTGATTTTTTGAAAATCGAGTTTCAAAACAGGGGCATATCCCTAAATAGTTTAAGACATGAGACATTTTGCTGGAAAGTTTTGCTGAAATGGATAAAACCCAATTTTGGCCTCAGAAATCTGACAACCCTTAGGCAAAATTTAACCCAACAGCTTATAAATAGTTCAAAATTGACTCTGAAATTTTTTTGTTTATGTTTTGTTTATTGACCAGATGAGCTCATAATAATGTATTCGTAAAAAAACTATAATTATAAAAGGTTAGGGATAATTACAAATTACCCACTTGTGGTTTAGTCCGAATTTAACTTACTCACTCATGGTTTCATTTTTGACACTTTACCCACCCAAGGTTACTTCCGTTTAGTCTTTGTTACACACCTCTATTAAAAAAGAGGGGTAAATAAGACTTTTTACTCTCATTTCATGTCTCTCTCATCCTAAAACAAGAAATACAAAAAAAAGCAAAAGAAAACAAGATCAAAATGGGCTATTTTAAACCCAGGAATATGCATCTCTTAAAACATGGCTCAAATTAAAAAATTTTCAAACCCAGAATATGCATCTCTTTGTTCGGCACCAGACCTCTTTCTTTCTTCTCTACCAGTGTCATCAATGCCATTATAGAGCCTTGAGATCAATCAATGGAAAAGCACGAAGATCAAGATTGTGGTATAAAGGTAAAGACTTGTCTGTCAATGTTACATGTAATTTTCTACCCAAAACAGTAATCCACTTGAGTGACCAAACGCGGTGCCAGCAAGCCAGAGTGGAACTTGAGAGAAGGCAATACATGGGGAGACATGAAAGTCTCACCATTGAATGATATGTGTGAAAGATGATATTTTGGAAATGGGTCACATTCAATCTTCTCTATTAAAGGAGATCGAACTAGTGGGGGTTCTTCCACTTGTAAATCTAATCCCTGAAAACCCAAAACTCAAAAAGACGAAAAAAAGAGTCATAGAATCAAAATGAAAGTGAAGACACAAATTAGAGTTAGACCCATAATTTGAAATAGAAAGAAAAGGGAGAAGAGAACAAAATAAAGAATAAAGAACTCAATTTTCTGTGAAAGAGAGAATAATTTTTACAATACAAAATGTACCTGTTTAACCCACTTGAATGAGGCCTTCAGTGAACATCTTTGTGTGCTTTTTGGTTTGAGAAAAAGGGTTTGGAAATGAGCAAAGCTTGATTGAGAGGATAGGAGAGGATCTGAGAGTAGAAGTTGAAGAAGTAAATAAGAAGAAAGAGTGTGGGTATGGTGCTTTGTGGATTTTCGTGATTCTAGGAAAGAGTTTAAGGGTTCGTGGAAGCGTGCTTTTAGATGGGTAACGGAGAGGTGGGTATCATGGTCCTATGGAAGCGTGCTTTTAGATAGAAGAAGAAGAAAGAGGAAGAAGAACTGCCATTTCTGAAATGGGTTTTTGGTTTCTTCAACTGAGTTTGTCTCAAAATCCAACATTTCAAAGTGACAAATTCCCATACTCATGGTGGAACTTATTTTTTGTGTTGAGATCTGTGTCTCTCTCTCTCTTTGATTTTGTGTTGTGTTATGTGTTTGTTGTAATATGTGGACTCTCTCACTCCTCATATCATATCAAGTTTGGATATACTTCTTTCAGTTCAGGTGTTCTTGACTTTATCATAATTATTGATATGCTAAGATGTTCAAATTGTATGTACTTATTGTATGTACTCATGATTTTCAAGCAAATTAGTAGATCTACCTCATGTGGATGGGAGTGTGTTTTGGGAGAGAGGAGTGTTTGATCTATTTTGGGTTTTGTTTTTGAAAAAAAATGTGTTAGAGTAACAGAGTGAAGCACAGGTGAGTAAAGTGTAAAAAATGAAATCACGGGTGGATAAGTTAAATTCGGACTAAACCATAGGTGGGTAATCTGTAATTATCCCAAAAGGTTAATATAGATCTAATTTTTATGAGTTCATTAACGAATATCGTTTTATCTAATTGTCTTAAATAATATGATTTCAACTATAACTCAGTCAATAATTATTGGTATAGATTTCTAATGGGCTAAAAATAATTGGTTGTTGTGTTTACTATATATAAGAAAAGTATAAGTTAATCGAACAACTCGTAATTAAACTCAACCTTATGTGAAGTAAGAAAGATTTTTTTTTTGGGGGAGGGGGGTGGGGGGTGGGGATGAATGAGCAATTCATTTCAATAGTAATAGATGTACAATCAGTCCAAAACACCCCAAAGAATACAACACCAATACATAAACAGCCTACACCATAGACATTACAAAGTGAAAACTCCAACATTGTTAGTTAACAGAGACAAGGACCAATACCCCTATTCTGAAGTATCAATACCCCTCTTTTGAATAGAATTGCAGTAATTGCTACATTCAACTCTGTTCTTCACTTCTCACCCAACCATTTTGACCATAGCCACTTCAGAAAGTAATCTTCCTTGATGAATTCTGGCATTCCACTGAAGCCAAATATGACACACAGTAGACCAGAATGACAGTATAGACCAAATGGATTTCTCATCCCAGAGCATAATCTCAAGTCAATGGGACTTCGGGTTTTTTTATTGGGCACCAGCTCATTACGGTTAACCATATCTTCATTGAGAAAGAACAATCACAAAATAAGTGGTCTCTACTTTCAATTCTCTTTTACAAAGAACATCACTACACATTCAATCTTTTGTGGACATTTTGTTGTGAACCATTAGTCTTTTCCAGCCTATAAACACATACTTTGGAATTACTTTGGAAAACCAAATGATGATCTTCACCATTGAACCTTGGGGTATTTCTTCCTTACACAATTCCATGCACCTGCACAAGAATATTTTGTTGTAAGAAGTTACTATAACATACAAAGTTATTGTGAAAGCCTCTAGCATCCTTCTCCATATCTAAATGAGAATTTCTAATATATTTATTTTTTATTTAACTGTTAAATAATTCCTCATAGTAAATTGATATAAAATGCGGTGGGGGCAGTTATACATTGGATTAAAAATGTAGCAGGACCAATTTTTTTAGGCAATATAGCTATTGTCTTTGCATTTGTCTAATCCCATTAGTCCAAGATTCCAAACTAACCTAAATTAAGCGAAGTATTTAAAAAATTATACAAATTAAATGAAATCTAGCAAAACCAGAAGGAATATAAAGATGAAAAATTATGGAGAAAGTAAACCCAACAGAGAACGATTAATTAAATAAGCCAAATTTCATTTAAAAAAAAATTACAATGGAGCTCATTCATGAGCACCTTGCAAGCAATCTGTCAAGAACAGAATTGCATGATTCAATTCAAACCAACATTTACATATATTGTTAGAATATGTTAAAATAGAAGTTGTCTTACTTGCTACATCTTTATTATGTAAAATTGTATGCTACAATGAATCCAAAACTGAATTGTGTAAATAGGAATACATTATGCCCATTATGGAAAACTTAAAGTCATGGTAGCTAGAAAACCATGGACCATGGTCTACTCTATTGATGATATAGCATTATAGCGTATTGTATTTTAACATATATGTCTTGATTTGTAATTATCTCTCCAAAAAAAAAAAACATATATGTCTTGATCGCATTACATCAACACAGTTACACAGAAATATCATTCTAAAAGAAAAAAGGGACAACAATGGTGCATCCTGGTATGAGACCAATTAAAGAAAAAAAGTAGAAAAACACTTATGTACCTTTCAGAGACAACACTGCTTGTGACTGCTTGAGGAGTCGCAGACCGTGGGTGAGAGAGCGATGAGTGAGAAACCAGTGGTGAGTGCAAATAAATAATGATAATTGAAATCCAACAAAACAAGAAGGGATAAGAAGATGAAAAATCACGGAGGAAAGTCCAAATAAAATAAAAGCTCAAGTGAATAAGCCAAAATTTAGTAAAAACAATTAATTTATATTCAAATATCTTCCCGAGCACCTTGTAGGGAAACTGTCAAGAATACAATTGCATGAATTCTACACACAAATTCCAAATCTCACTTAAACATATTGTCAGAATATGTAAGATAAAGTGTTCAGAATTTAGACTGAGAAGGAAAGAGAGCAAAAGTAAATATTTTCATGGTTCCGCTTATATATTAGAAATCCCTTGACTAACTACATCTTTATTTTGTTAAATTGTATGATAGAAAGGGTATAAATAGGAATACATTAGATCCATTATGAAATTCTTAAAATCACAGTAGCTAGTTAAGCCTATGGTATTCTAACATATGTGTCTTCATCTTATTAAATCAAACAAAGAAATGTGATTCTATCAAATGAAATCCAAGAAATCGAAAATGGACAACAATGATGCATTCAGGTATAAGACCAAAAGAGAAAAGAAAAGGCACACTCACCTTTCACAGACGTTGTTCTGCCACTGCTTGCAACTACTTCAGGAGCCAGTGACCGTGAGTGAGAGAGGGTAGAATAAGAAACTGCCAGTGGGTGCAAATATAGAGTAGCGGAGGCTAATATACTCAGCAAAGCAAAGACAATGGTTGATTTGCATTAACTTTCCACCAAAACTAATAGAAAGTTAATAAGAATTTGGTGTAAACAACAAACAAAAAATTTTAAATTATAAAATAAAACAAGTAAGTGATGTATATATGGTTGATTTGCATTAAATTTCCTCTTAACTTATTACCAAACTACTTAACTAAAATGAAAATGGCATAGTAACCTTCTGGCACTAACAGGTTTAAGAAACTAGTAATGACTATGACATTTCGACACCAAAAAAAAAAAAAAAAAACCTCATAGACTATAGATGTCCTATAAACAAGGAGGATTCCTTTGTATCATGGCCTATTTTCTCTGAAAAAAAAAAAAAAACACACACACGCGCGCGCGAGGTTACCACCAGCCCAATAGGAAGCTACAGAGTATATGTGTAACGATGACTTAGCAAGTCCTTCATTAGAATCCTTGCAATCAGATTTAGCATGAGCCCATATATTCTCTATCTTTGAATCCTCTTTGAGTGAGGGACATCATTAGAGCTGCCTTCACCACTAGCCCCAGCCCCCTCATATTTATCACGTCTTCTCTTCATTTTGATTTCTCTGACTTCTTGTTCTTATACTAGACATAGGGCCGGCTCTAGACATTGTGGGGCTTAAGGCGAGAACTAAAAATAAGGCATTTTTTTTTTATACTTATATATTAATTAAATTAATGTTTATTTAATATTTTTATATTATAATATATTTCATTTAAAATCTATTTTTCTTGTCTTTTGAGATGCAAATTGACTAATTAAAATTTTGTATTCAAGTTTTTTTAACATCTCCTTTTCAATCAATAATATAGCTAATCCACTTAATCTTTCTTAGGACATTGTCAATCTCAGATATGATTTTATTAATTTTAATTTTGAAAAACTTCTTTCTGCAGAAGCTATTGTAACAGGTATTGTTATTAAAATCCTATAAGCTCTTTTTGGTGAATTTCTTGCTCATTTGTGATATTTTCATTTAAATTTTGTGTTATAATTTGTTTATTACTAATAACAAATTTATCCAGTGATCCTTTTTTGAGACTCTTTTTCTTTTTTTCTTTTTTTTTAAAGTTTTTCATATCCAGATGCATATTTTCTAGTAGACATTTCTAATCAAACAAAATATTTATAAAGACTAAAATAAAAATAATTTTCAAGTGTAGAGCAAATGAGAAATAGAACCTTATTTATATAAAAAGTATTGTTGTAGTTTCACCGAACAATAACAAGTTTTTAGCAATCTCAAGTTGCATAAATAAAGACTTATTCAACATATTACCACTAATTAAAAAATATATATATAAAAACACAAGATTAAATTTAAAAAAAAAAAATTAAGTACAAGCATAACAAAAATTTAAGCACAACTATAACACAAGGCTTATTAATAAGACCCACCCACAAAAAAACACAAAACAAATCCCTATCTATAAACCAAAAAAAAAAAAAAAAAACTTGAAGGCCCAAACAAACGTGAAGCTAGTCCAAGCAGCCATAAACTAATAAACAAAACCAGGGCCCAATCTTATTATCTTAACAAATAAAATGAAGAGAAAGCCAAGTCAAAAGTGCCCAAATATTTATACCTGAACCTCAGAACCTGATACGGTGAGCAGACGTTGAGAGAGGCAGAGAGCAGTCTGAGCAGAGAATCAAAATCAGAGAAAGAATGAGAGAGGCGGTCTAGGCGGAGGAAGCTTGTTGCCTTGCTTGAGCTGTTGAGCAAATGAGAACAGTTGAGAGAATCAGAGAGAATGAGAGACAGAGAGAGGCGGAGAATAGAGAGAGGTAAAATTTTTAGGGATTTGAGTTGTTTTATTTGTTTTGATTTGTGATTGTTTTGTCTTTAATCTCTTAGATCGGATTTGTAGTTTCTCTGGTTGATTTTTGGTTTGTCTAGAGAATAATAATGTTATTTTTGAGGAATGATTTTGTTTAGAACCTATGATTAACCGAATTTACCAAAATTTTTGTTTTTTGGTTAAACGGATGTGCCAGATTTTTGTAATTCATCTGAAACTTTTTTTTTTTTTTTTTGCCCCTGCTATCCCTTCTTTTCTAAAATTTTGGGGCACCCTTCCACTTGGGGGCCTTAGGCAATTGCCTAACTCGCCTAAGGGAAGGGTCGGCCCTGACTAGACGAAACCCACATTTCTTACCCTCCAGGCCATTGAAATCCCACTGAAATCTAACCTCTATCTGTATGAAACCATTCTCATCAATTTGACTTAATACTGCTCTCCCATTCTCACTAAACAATTGAGAGGGTATATAGGACATACAAAGGTGACGCCATTTAATCTGAACAAATCTTGGGCAAATGCCTACATGAAACTCTGAATTTTCATGTTTATTGATTAGAATGTGACATCTCAAAAAAAGTGCCATATTAGAAAGATAAACATTGCGGCATGAAAAAACAGCACACACAGCGACTCCAAAGCACTTATTACTCAAATGAGAAGGCACTTGTGCATTAACTATATTCCCCACACTCTGATGGCTAAACCATTGCGGAATTTCACTTCTGGGAATAACAACATCATAGGCAGCAAAGCGACCAAATATAGATTGCTTTCAGATTTCCTGAAACATACAAATCATGATTTTAGAATTGACAAATACACACACACACACACACACACACAGACCTCATGAACTGTTAATAGCATTCCCAGCACATTAATGAACATGTCACTTCGGCCAGCCAATTTGAAGCAATTGAAGAAGAAAAGATGAATATGGGCGAAAACGTGTGATTTTAATCTATCTGGAAATTCTTCCAATAACATACAACCATCTGCTGTAATAAAAAAAGTCACAGATGGTAATTTTGGTAATGAACAAAGTCTTGTGCAATTGTGTAAATTAATTTTTGACAATTTAGATAGTTGCACGAGACTTTCAAGAAGGTAACTGAAGTGATCTTCACCTAGATTTAAATAGGTTATAGAGGATAAGCTGATAAGTTTCCAATATCATTAGGGATTGTTTGGAGATTACAGTCACTCGGGTCCAATTTCTTTAAATAACACATACTCAAAAGGGAAGGCAATACCAAGCTCACAGGATTTAGGCTTCTTCTCAGCATTAAATTTGAAAGCTCATTTTGTGTGTAAAACACTAGTGAATGTTCAGACCCCCAAATACAAAATAACCAACACAAGCTTATACTCAAACAATATACGTGCAGAATGATAAATATAAGCTATACCTAAACATGCAAACTACTTTAAGCCATAAATTAATCACAACACAGCAGTAATTAAAAGCAAAGAGTAAGGGATAGAGAGAAGCAAACGCAAGATAACACCAGCATGTGTTATCGAAGAGGAAACCGAAGAACTTAACGAAAAAATTCTCCGCCACCCTCCAAGCGGTAAAATGATCCACTAAAAAATTAGTTGGGATACATGAATAGCAATATCAAGCGTATTTGAATTGCTTCGAGGATGCCCCCATGTTGATTGAAAGGGTTGTTGAGCAAGCTTCTCTTCTCGATACGAACATTCCCAAATGGTTTGTCTCTAAGGATTGGAACTATCTTCTATCCAATCTTGAAGATCCTTATGAAGAGCTAGTGAAATAATTTTATGCAAATGCCCTTTTTGATGGGGATGAGCTAAGATGTTGGGTAAGAGGAAAGGACTTCACTGTAACGCCTTCCTATCTTGCTATCATTCTGAACATCAACTGACCAGTGTTTGTTAAACCACCGGTGTATGATGAGTTGGAACCGGATCTTGACATTCTTTAGGATGCTCTTGGAGAAAACTTGGAGATATCCTCAAATGGGAAAGCAATCGGTATTTCATCGTTATCTCTCGAATTGAGGTTGCTCACAACAATAATGTTTCATAACCTCTATCCTCTCTCAAGCACCGGGTACATGAATCTTGGTCGGGCTCTATTTCTTCATGACTTGATTACCGATGAAGAAATTGATATATGTTCTCATATCTTTCACATTTTGGGCAAAACTGCTGAGATGACGGCCTCTAGGAACTGTCTTCCATTTTGTTGCCTCATCTCAAAGATATTGAAGCTCAAAGGAGTACCCACATTGGAAGATAAGTACCCTTATCCTAAGCAAAGCCCAATCAACATTTGCACTCTCAATGCTATTATAGGCTATAGCTGAAAGAATGTCAAGTAAGAGAGTAATGCTCTTTAAGGTGATACAAGCTCTAGCTCACACTCCTATGATGAGAAGTTGGACAACATAATGGCATCCGTGCAAGACATCAGCACCAAATTGTCCAGCCTCGTATCTATCGTGCACTCTCAGCACACCCGATTTGACACAAAGTTCACCTCTCTCCAAACTCAATTGGATTAAATCCAAAGGAAGCTGGAAGAAGATGATGACTAGCTATTCCATGACAAAAAGTGGGAGATGGTGTTCATGATAAGGGGAGAGAGAGCTAATCAAAGGGGGAGCAATGCAATGCAATGCAAGAGCAAGAAAACTACAACAAGCCTTTCCATTTTCTTCTTTTGATGCTACTACTAGTCTATGTTCATATTTCATAGTTTAAGCTTATGTTGTGTACTTGACAATGTTTAATTTGTACCTTTGCTTTTGTAGTTTAGTACTTTTGTTAATGTGTTGCATTTTCTTAAGTACACTTATGCCCAAGTTGGATCTTGTATCCTTGATGCAATTGCTTTAGTGTTGTTGCATCGGTTGAGTGTTGGACATGCAAATGATTCTTTGCATTAAGCTTATTAGCTTGCATGTCTGGATGTTCATTCACCATGTGAATGTTCATTGTAGTCACTATTTATAGTGATTGTTCTTGTTTGGTCAAGCTATGCTTTATTGTCAAATTCATACTTGCTTGATTATATTGTGCTTGCTCCATATGCGTTCTAAGATTTCCGCTTACAATAAACTTAATGAGTGCATTTTGTGATATTGTTTTCAGGAAACTTGTCCATATGGTTCAAGAGCTTCATAAATCTAGAATTAGGTATGAGTAAGTTTGGGCAATTGTTTCCAACTTACATTTTTAAGTCTAGTGTCTGTTTTAGGGTTTTGTCACGGAATAGCCAAAGGGGGAGATTGTAAGGTTGAATTTATTTAATTATGTGTTGGCTTTATTTCATGCCAAATTTGCTTGTAATTTAGCATTTAAAAACCCTGTATTTAGATGGGAATAATATAAGGGTTGTGCGTGAGAGAGTGTGAAGAATTGATCAAGTGTGTGCAATAAAAAGGCTTCTCGCGACTGGAACTTGCGAGTGGTGACTCGCTAGAATCCAGCACACATGTGAAGAATGCAAAAAGTTGAAAGGTCAGGACAGCTGGATCACTACAGGACAAAAAGTACAGTCTGGCCATTTTGTTAACTAGCGACTGGAACTCGCAACTTGTCCCAGTCGCGAGTGACTCGCTAGTGCACCCTGTTTTATAGTAAAATGACTTTTCACATTCCTTCTCATACCCTACTATAAATACCCTTATACCCACAAAATGTAGAGAGCTTCCAGAGAGAATTTTGAGAGAGAAACCCAAAGAACAACAAGATTGATTCATCTACAATCTTATTGATTTGACTCTTCAAATTCCTCTACTCTCACCCTTGAGAGGATCTTTAGCCAAATCTTTACCTCACCATATTCATATCAATGAGAAGGTTCTTGGTGTTTGGGAAGCAGTTTGAGAGAGAAGCAATTCGTTTTGGTTGATGCAATGGGCTTATTGTGAGATTCGGTAAGCTAGAGAAGATAAGGTTAGGCATAACCCTATTTGAGCAAGAAGCTTGGAGGGCTTAGGTGCATTGGGTATATTAGGCTTGGAAGTTCTATTGTTATTCATCTATCCCAACTGATTTTCTAGTAGATCATTTTACCTCTTAGAGGTCGGCGGAGAGGTTTTTTGCCGAGTTCTTTGGTTTCCTTTTCAATAATACGTGCCGGTGATATTTTACGTTTACTTATCTCTATCCCTTACTCTTTGCTTTTAATTATTGCTGTGTTGTGATTAATTTATGGCTTAGAGTAGTTTACATGTTTGGATATAGCTTATATTTATCATTCCACACATATATTGTTTGAGTATAAGCTTGTGTTGGTTATTTTGTAATTGAAGATCTAAACATTCACTAGTGTTTTACACACTAAGTGAGCCTTCAAAATTAAAGGGAAAAATCTTATACCATACTTTAGGTGGCGGCCCTTTACATCCCCAAAAAGATAGTGCTTTAAGATTCTTTTGAGTTAACAACAAAGGAAGGCGGCTCTCTTAAAGCAATTCCACTCACGTCGAGCATTTCTAGACTGTCAACATTCCACAGCTTCTCTGATAAACTATCAAGCTTCGAGCATCCAGCCAAATTAATATCTTTAAGTGACTTGAAGCTACAAATGACACTAGAAAGACACACATGATTCTTGCAATGTCCTAAATGAAATAAAGCAATGTTAGTCAAATGTTCAACTGAAGAGGGAAGTTTCGTAATAGTAGTGCCATCTAAGTGAAGTTTCCGTAAGTGTTCCATATTTGTCATAAATTCTGGAATTCTCTTGATTTTTGAACAGCCCAAAAGAATAAGAATCTCAAGAGATTCCATTTCAAACTTGTTTGGAAGGCTACTAAGGCTTTTGCAATTTTCTAGATCAAGAAGAGTAAGCCTTTTATGAACCAAAATAGATGGGTGAACCTCACGTAAATTTATACAACCTTTAAACACCAATTTCTTGAGATTGGGAACTCCGGTGACATTAGGGGTTGCAATGAGGTTCAACGAATCGTTCAATTTGATGGACTTCAACTTGCCATAGTGCTGTTTAAAGTCAATAATAATAATAAAAGCTAGATTAGGTTCCACAAGCCATATAACTTATTGCTTTCTTATTAAATGTGTAGAAGTACTTAAATAACAATCTTACCTTTATTCCTTCCCAAAGTCTTTTAATTTTGCGGTGGAACATGCAAAGTTCAACAAGCTCATCCCATTGAAAACTTGATGGCAAAGATTTTAAAGGATATTCACTCCAATGAAGACATTTTAAACCATGAGGAAGATGTTTGGGACCATGCAAAATATGAACACCATTAATTATAAGAAATTTAAGGTTAGGCATCTTTGAAAAAGCTTCAAGTTTCCAATATGCCTTTTCGGATTTATGTTGTTCTTCATCTTTAGGAAACCTAGGAAGCTCTAGGATGAGGCCTTGAATTTCTTCTGTTCCTTGATTGTCAAGAAAAAGATATTGAGTGAGTTGCAAGATATATGATGGTTAGAAATTTTCAAATTTTAACTGTGTTGAATAACATTATAAGGTATATGCTCAAGTTCTATAAATGATCTCTTGCTGAATTTTTCATCAACACATTATGAATATCCTTATATAACCATAATCTGCTCCACCTGCTGGGGTCTTGAGGACAATCTTTACGAACTATATCTTGACCCATTTTTTGTAGTAGGTCACGCATCAAAAAATGACTGTCATGATCTTTTAAAAGACATCTTTCAATGAGAACGCTTAAACCAATTTTTGGCTGAAGGCCAAGATAATTTAGAATTTCTTCCACATAATCTTTATTCTTCATATTAAAAAAACATGCAATATGTAGAAATATTCCTTATCTATTTCTTGAAGTCCATCAAAATTGAATGTTCAATATGTGTGTAAAACACCCTTGAACGTTTAGACCCCTAATTACAAATTACCAATTCAAGCTTATTATCAAACAATTAATGTGCGAAACATGAATATAAGCCAAACACAGAATTGATATACAATCTAAGCCAATTATAATCACATCCACAACAGAAAATAAAAGGCAAAGATAAAGGGAAGAGAGATGCAAACACAAAGACAACACGTGATGTGTTATCGAAGAAGAAACCGAAGCCCTCGGCGTAAAACCTCTTGACCACCCTCCAAGCGGTCAATAATCCACTAGGAAATGTAGTTAGGATACATGAACAGTAATAGACCCTCCAAGCCTAATCTACCCAGATACCTAAGCCCTCCAAGCTTCTTGCTCCAACGAGGTTGCGCCGAACCTTTTTCTTCTCTAGCTTATCGGATTCCGCTATAACCCATAGTATCAACCAATAACCATTGGTCCCTTTCAAACTGCTTCCCTTAGCACTAAAAGACCTTCTCATAGACGTGGGTGTGGTGAGAAAATAATTTGGTTAAGAACCTCTTAAGGATGTATCAATAGAAAGGAAGAGAATAAAGGAATTTGAAGAGTCTCTTAGTGAAGATTGGGGATGAGGCAATCTTGTTTTTCTCTAGAGTTTCTCTCTCAAAATTCTCTCTGGAAGCTCTTTACATTTTGTGGGTATAAGGG
The DNA here is from genome assembly GCA_030445155.1 of Quercus variabilis. Lineage (NCBI taxonomy): Eukaryota > Viridiplantae > Streptophyta > Magnoliopsida > Fagales > Fagaceae > Quercus > Quercus variabilis. The sequence goes on along the minus strand of CP129453.1, from coordinate 5,725,644 downwards.
TCTATATATAATGGGGTGAGAAAGGAATGTGAAGAGTCAGTTTTTCCCAAACAGGGTAAGTTGGCGGCTTGGCCTCGTGAATGGTCTGAGTCGCGAGTTCAAGCCATGAGTTAACGGCCTGGCCAGCCTAGGACATTTGTCCTGTAGTGCGACAGCTGGCATGACCCTTCACCTCCCTGCATGCTTTTCACGTGTGCTGCAGTTGGCGGCTTGCCAGTCGCGAGTCAGCCGCGAGTCCTAGCCGCGAGTCCCTACTTCTTTGCACAATCTTGAGCATTTCTTCACACTCTCTCACATACTACCCTTACATGAATCCCACCTAAATACAGGGTTACTAAGTGCTACAAGCAAATTGGCACGGAATAAAACTAAAAAGATGGTTGATAAAATTCAACCTTACAAAAACTTCTTTGAAATATATTGATAATTTCTTTCTTTGGAAATTCTTTAAGCCTTTCTAATTCACTTTCCCATTCCACTTCTCCTCTACCAATCAAAAAAGAACCCAAAACCTCAGTAGCTAGAGGAAGGCCTTCAGCATAATTTACAAATTGTTTAGACAATTCTAGATAATTTTCAATAGGATGATCTCTCTTAAAAGCTTTCAACCTAAAAAGATGATGAGCATCATCATTATTCCATTCTTGAACCTCATATATTTCAAATACGTCATGTCTTAGCAACAAATGCTTATCTCTTGTTGTGATAATAACTCTACTACCTAGACCAAACCAATTAAGCTTTCTAGCTAACTTTTCTAACTGGTTGAATTGATTTACATCGTCAAGAACAAGAAGAATCCTTTTATGTCTTAACCTATTCTTGATCATAAGAACTCCATCATTAACATCCCGTATATTCATACTTCTCTACCTCAAAATTTCACAAATGAGTTGTTGCTGCAATGGAAGTAAACCGTGTCTTTCAAATTCTTCTCCAATATTAGTGATAAAACTACCACCTTCAAAATCATTGAAAATCATATGATAGACAACTCTAGCAAGAGTTGTCTTGCCAATTCCTCCCATCCCCCAAATCCTTATGATATGAACATCGTTCGATCCTATTGCCAAAAGCGTCATCAATTCCTCCACTCGAGAATCTATTCCTACTAAATTACTGGTATCTCTTTGCAAAGAGTAACTTAATTTGTGCAAGATCTCGTCCACAATATCTTTGATAAATTCTGACTCATGCCTATAAAGAAGAGAGACAATCAAGCAATGCAAAAGAAAGCATATATTTAGTGTTAAGTTTCACCGTAAATTACCCTCAAATTCTTGTAGATCTCACATTGAGAAGAAGAAAACTAAGTAAATGCAAACATGAGAATAGTAATTCCAAAATCCAAATGACTGAGAATAAAGCAATATATATAAATAATTCTATTAAGTAAAGGTGGAGTCAAGATTTTAGTTTCGGGGTAAGAATAAAAGACATAGTTTGCCATAATATTGATTCAAAAATTTCAATTAATATTAGTATTAAAATAAATTAAAATCTTAACATCTTGTTATAAAAACTAAATGAATTAAAACATAAAAAAAAAAAAAAAAAAAAATCCCACATAAAATATATAACTTAATCATAAATTGTAATTTCTACTTAAAGCATAGTATTAATTAGAATATAATATAAAAAATCAATATATGTATTCATCAACACAATAACTTATAAAGAGAAATCTAAATTTTAAGAAATGTAAACAAATAATTTAACTGCTTAAGAGTACCTATAAATTTTCAAGAAATTCTATATGTGATTTTGATTATTTTAAGAGCCTATTTGGCGTCAACTTTAGCTTTTAGTTTTTAGTTTTTATGTACAGCTTAAGGTACAAGTATACTTTAACACACTTTCAGCAAAAAACTAAAAAAGTTGTTCCCAAACAAACACTAAAAATGTGTACAATAATTAATCTTTCTTTTCTCTAGTTTAAGCCCCTAACTTTCATTTTCAATTATTGCAATTATGTGTTTGAAACTCCTAAACAATGTTCTATGGAACAATTATCTTTATTTCTATTTTATAATTGATAGTTCATCTGTGTCACGTACCACATCAGTCATCATTAATGAAATGGATGTCCCATGCATTATGATTATAGAAGTGTAATTTCAGCAAAAAACTAGAAAAGTTGTTCCCAAACAAACACTAAAAATGTGTACAATAATTAATCTTTCTTTTCTCTAGTTTAAGCCCCTAACTTTCATTTTCAATTATTGCAATTATGTGTATGAAACTCCTAAACAAGGTTCTGCGGAACAATTATCTTTATTTCTATTTTTATAATTGATAGTTCATCCATGTCACGTACCACATCAGTCATCATTAATGAAATGGATGTCCCATGCATTATGATTATAGAAGTGTAACCTTTAAAAACTTATGAAAGAGAAATACAAGTGCAAAATAGTTTTTTTTTTTTTTTTTTTGGAAATGTGAATTGAATCCTAAAATAAAAATTTAGAGCAATTTGTTGGGCTTGGCTAAGATAGAGGAGGAGTTTTAAATCCACTTCAAATTGGCGGAAGAGGATTCTCCTCTTTGTAGAACTCTTTGAGTCAAAAGTGAAAATTTGTTGTAAATCATAAATTCAAAATGAATTCCATATTGAAAAGTAGAAAAGTAAGGAGATAAAATTTCCAGTGTAAAAATTGTAATCTCACATCTAAATGAAGATAGTAATGAGATATAACTAAAGACTTAGGGTATAAATGTCAAGATAATCTTACATCTAAAGAACTACACTTATAGTGTTATATTAATTGTTATCATTTATATGGTATACCAAGTATACATGTCAAAGGGATTAGTACACAACCAAAATTAGAGAGGTTTCTCTGGTGCAATAGGAACACGCTTCCTAGAGCTCAGTAGAATTCATGTCCCTTCTTTTGGAAGGAGTTGTGTGTTCATGTTCCTTCTTTTGGAAGGAGTTGTGTGTTTCCTTGGAATATTTTGTTTTTTTTTTGGGGGGTTTGGAAAACAGACATCAATTAGAGCTTTGCCTTTTGTTCCTTCAAGAAAAGCAGTGCTTTCCGTTCCAGGTTTTTACAAGACGAAGTTGGGAGTATCTCTGAAGTCAGGTGTTCATGAAGTTGGGAGTAGGACTGAATGGATGAAGGTGAACCACAAAGCTCAGGTAACGGTGCACGGTCCCGCGGTGGCACTCAACACTGTGAATCCAAAGGACGCTATGAGTGAGCAATTAATGGATGAAGCCGTTAATTTGGATGCTCCAGAAGTAACGCATACAGTAGGGAAACGTAAAGAGGGGGTAATCAAAGTCTTATTATCAACCCCACAATTTTCGGGTAATCATAATATCGAGAATCAAGGGGCAGATTTTTCAGCCAAAGAATTTGATGCCTGAATAAATGAGATTGATTCAGAGATGGGAAAATTTGATCACATTAATCGCATGACCCAACCAAGCAATATTTCCCAAGATATCTTAGGTAAGGCCCGTGAGAAGCATGTATTAGCCAAACCACAATCAACTCAGTGCACCTGGACCTGATTGGAAAGGAAAACTAATAGAGAAAAAACACAAGAACACTTAGCCACCAGCCTGAGTACTAGGAGCAGAAGCAACAAACACATCAAGAAAAAGGCAGTGAATACCAAGGAACAAAGCAAACTGAGCGGAGGAAAGAGAAGTGGGGAAGCCCATCTGGAGTTACCAAGTAAGCATAGGCTAGTTTCAAAGGATGATGAATATAGTTCAAACTCAATGGTGGAGGCTGAGACTCAGCCCCACCAATCCCAATGAGCTGCTTAGTATGGAACTGTCGTGGGCTTGGGAACCCATGTATAGTGAATGATCTTGCTAGTCTGGTGCGGGCTAAAGATCCCTTTGTCGTGTTTATTGCCGAAACATGGACAGATAAAGCTAGGCTAAAAGATGTGAAAAGAAAAATACAGTTTGATAACATGTTTGTAGTACCAAGAGCAATTGATATGGGAGGTGGATTAGTGTTGTTTTGGAGATCGACTATTGATGTAGTTGTGGAGGGTTTGGGCATAAATTATATCGATACAATGTTTCAAGAAGAAGATAGGGCAGGGATTGGAGTGGTCATCCGAGAATGCCAAGAAAAAGGCTTGGCACACATGGTCGGAATCATCCCTCTCCCCTTAACTGTCATATAGCTTGAAACTTTAGGTATATCGAAGGCTTTACAATTTGATGCTGATTTGAGTTTGGAAGATGTCACCCTAGAGGGAGTTTCAGAGATTGCAATGAACGCTTTGAATGCAGATTCACAGTCTTTGGAATCCTTTGGTTTACTTAGTCGTGATGTTAAATGATTTGCAAGTTTATTTCATTGTATTAGGTTTTCACATTTTCGTAGAGAAGGATTGTTGTATTCTCACATTAAGAGAAACGATAATGGGGTTGCTCATAGTTTGGCTAAAAATGCATTATGCATACCAGATTTTCAAGTATGGATGGAAGATGTCCTATCTCATATTGGTTCGATTTTACAATTGGATGTAGTTGAATTTTATTAATAAAATCCATCAGTTTCTTTCTCAAAAAAAAAAAAAAAAAAAAATAGAGATCATTTGTTGCCATGTCAAATGCATTAGAATGACATCCTAAAAATAGGTTACAAATAAATCCGGCATGTCAATGAATACGATTAAATACATAGTTATATAAAAATGGAAATAATAACATTAGCACAAATTACCTATCTTGTAAAGAAAATCTAGAGAGATTGGCCACTTCTGTCAAAGTAGCTCTCCACATGTGAACTTTATCCATATTTTCTTTGAAACATTTTTCATGTTTGTCAAATGCTTGTGCATATGTTCCTGTTTGTTTTCACACCTCAGATGGATCCACATCATAAAAAGTAGGCTAGACTATTTGCCCCATCTCTTTTTTGCATTCCATGATCTTCACGAGTTCATCCAAACACCATGTTAAGGATGCATAGTTTTTTGAGAGAATGACAATAGCAAACATTGATTCTTCTATTGCTTTTAAAAGCTCATGTGAAATAGGTTCTCCTCTCTCAAGATTTCTATCATCCCTGAAGGTGAAAACACCTTTTTGTTTCAAGGTAGAGTATAGATGGTCTATAAAATTCTTGCAAGTATCCTCACCTTTAAAACTTAAAAAGACATCATATTTCCACTTATAACTATAAGAAAAGGAAGAAGATGGGTTTTTCGAATCCATGAAAGCCAATCTAAACTTACAAGTAAACCTTGAATCATAATACAAAATTATAGATACTCATCAAAATTTCATTCAATTAGATTTCAAGTAAAAATAAATAAACAAATAAGGGGTAAAAGGAAATGATATAGAAATTAAAGAGTAAAACTAAAGAGAGGAAATAAAAGAGAAGAATCCACGTAACAAGTGATGACATATAGATACTCATAAAAAAATAATAAAAAAAAAAAGTGAGAACTAACAGGTTTTGGAGAGTAGCAATAATAATTGTATTGTCAGTGAAGCTCTTATATATATATATATATATATATATATTGTAGGGACTCAAATTGGAAGGACCCTTTAAGATTAGGAGGGAAATAATCCTATAGGCCCCAAACAATACATTTTTAGAGAGTGGGTTGAAGAAATTGGCCCTTTACAGGCGAACGGAGCCCAATATGATATATTCACCATCATTGACTGCCGGAGCGTCCAAGCTCCACCTTAATGCTGCTCCTCGGCATTGATCCGAGGAGGTTAGCATTTCTTCCCTTCTTTTTTCTTTCTTTTCCTCTTTTTTTTGTTCCCCCCCACCCCTTTATTGCTCTTTCGATCTATCTTATATAGTCCTACTCCTCCCACCTCTTTCTTCCATCTGTTGATCATCCATGCGCTTTCCCTCTAACTGTCTGTCCCATCAGTTGTATTATCAGTACTCAAGTGATTTGTAATAACCAAGGTTGCCTTGTTCACAAGTCCCATCTCCATTAGTGCGGCCAGAGAATTAGGTGAGCGCATTTAGTGTGGAGGTGACAACCTATACTGGGCCTGTTCCCCCACATGGAGTTAGCCTCGGTCCACTAAGGACAGAGTTGTCCTCGGTGGGGTCTCTAAAGCTTTAGGCCTTCATATATCGTCCTCAGCATGGGCCTTGGGCCGGATGTAAAGTGGGCCGAGGCCACAGGCCCACAGGCCTCACATATATATATATATATATATATAGGTCTGTTTGGATACCGCTTATTACTGAAAACTAAAATTACTGTAAGAAAATAATTTTTAAATGTGTGAATAGTACCGTAGGGCTCAGTTTTAAAGAAAAATTTGCTAAAATCCGTACTTGTGAGTTTTGTGAACAGTGCATAAGATCCACACAAAAAACACAGCCCATTCACAAATGCAAACGCGTTTTGTATCCAAACTAACACTATATATATATATATATATATATTGTGTAAATGTGTAATTGCTGGTTTAAATAAAGTAATTTGCCGCGTGTTGTGCGTGACAACTAGAGAGAGTCTTCCATTTATAGTAATTTTTTTTTTCAATCATTTAAACTTCACTTAACTCACTTTAAACTTTGGTGTGGGTGTAGTGCTGGTGTCGTGTGGAAAAAGCATTTTGTATCAATAAGACTTGTCTTATCTTTGGCTTGTGGCTGTGGGTGGCTTAGAGCATTCGTAGCAATGGTGGCAAAATTTTAGCTATTTAGCTATACAAAAAGTCACTTTATCTATTTTACCTACATACATGCTGCAGCAGTGGATCTATTTTATCTTTCAACACAATAAAATAATATACACATCACAATAAAATAATATAACCACTACAATAAAATAATATATCCTACTATCAAAAAAACAATCACAATACCAGCCACTACCACTCTACTATTAACCACAGCCACAACCACCACCACCACCACCACCAGTCCACAATGAGAAAAAAAAAAAAAAAAAAAAAACCCACTCTACCATCAGCCATAGCTAACGCACACCGGAGCACAACCACGACTAAGCGGGGGAGTGGAGGTGAGGGAAGCCACTTCGATCCACGAGGCCGGAGGCAATCGGTGGCGTGGGTCTGAGGCGGATGGCGGCATGGGTCTGAGGCGATTGGTGATTGGCGCTGGGCAGAGGCTTGGGTCTGAGGGGATCGGCACTGGGTAGGCGCTTGGGTCTAAGGCGATCGGCGTTGGGCAGGGGCTTGGGTCGACGGCGAGTGGAGGAAGGAGGAGAAAGAAAAAAGAATGGCGAAGGAGGAGAGGAGAGAGATGACAGTGAAATAGAGGGAGTGAATGAGAGTGAATGAAACCGGATTTGATAAAATGAAAAAAAAAAAGAAAAAAGGAAGCAAGTTGTACCGGAGCAAGCTTGAGGTGGACGGGCAGGCAAATGAGAGGAGAGATGACAGTGAGCTTGAGAGGAGATATGACAAGAACGAGAGAGAGTGTTGAACAAGAGAGAGTGCTCTGACCGGGAGAGAGAGAGAGAGAGAGAGAGAGAGTGAAATGAAAAAAAAAAAGCCAAATTGTACCGGCTTTGATTAAATTTTTTTTTTTTTGCTTCAAGCTACAGTGCACATCTATAGATAGATGTGCACTGTAGCAAATCATCTAAAATTTTTAGGTATTGCTTCACTGTTGTGGGGCGTTTTTTGTGTTTCAGTGTAGCTAAAATAGCATTATAGCTATTTAGCTCCACTGCTGTGAATGTTTTTATAGTCTTATCCAGTAAGAGTATAAGACTTGTGGCTGTGGGTGGACGGGAGTCTTTAGTCTTATGACTCTTATGTCTTATCTTTGGCTGGGGTCGTGGGCAGTTTTGTCTTTTAGATCTTTTTTTTTTTTTTTTTTTTTTTTTTTAAGGTAATAGGATCGGTTTTGTTTTTCTTTGTGGTTGGAGTCTTATCAAATAACTCAATAAGACTTATGTTTTATTGAGTAACGAATTGAATACTCACTATTAGCATAACTGCAGACTCGATGCCTAGGTAGTGTTTTTATTACTATCTCTCTCTTTCTCCTTTTTAATGCTTGGGCAGATTCATTCAGTCTTATACAAGAAAATAGACCCCAATAGTTTATGAATAGTTCAAGCTTAACTCATAAATAGTTTTGTTTAAGTTTGTTTATTTAGCAAATGAGTTCATAATTATGCATTTGTGAACAAGCTCACAAGTATGAAATTTAAGTTGAGTGTGTGTATAATATTCTTATATAGACTTCATATTAGATTGTATACTAAATTTGTTAGGTTCTAAAGACTTAGGATTTGATGTATTTAGAACTTTAATGTATAATGTTGGTAAACCATGATCAAAACAATATATTTAGTCTTGTTTAGGCTTGCTCAAAGTTGTGTAATTCATGTAAAGTTGGAATCAAGAGGCTGCAGATGTATTAGTACATTTCGGCTTGGCTCGATCGATCGAAGGAGAGACTCGATCGATCGAAAGTCGGCCAGAATGTTTTTTCTGCAGAATTTCCAACTCAGCCCTATCTCATTAAACGTTTAGAGTTTTATGTTTTTGCCCTAGGTATATAAGGCAAAACCCTAGCTACGTTTTTAGAGTTGCTTTGGTTGTATTGTTGCTTATATTTTGCAGTTTGTGTGAATATTATTTCTATTTTACACAAAGATGCCTTGATGAGTTTTGTATAAAGTGTTTCAGAAATACAGGTTGTCAAAGTCTACTTGCCATAAACTCTCTTCTTGTAAAGTTTTTCAAGAGTTTGTGTTAGGATAGATTTTATTATTTTCAACAAGTGAATATGAGTTGAGTTATGACTTCTCTCATATGTTCATTTGTTTGTTGTGGTTTCGTCACGGATTACCAAAGGGGAAGATTGTTAGGACATATGTGGTTTCACTTGTTAAAGAACATATGTCATTCTTTTATGTAATTGGCTCATTTTACAAAATGCACTCAACTTGTAATTGGGTAGTTCTAGATGTTTTGAATACTTCAAGAAACAAGGTTTCAAGATCAAGTATTGAAGTCATCAAGTCTGTCCAAAAATCAAGCTGAAGAAGTGCTGGATCATTAAAGCTTGACACCTGCTCGATAGCTGCTCAACAGCTTTTATTTGTCGAGATTTATAAAATCAGATTTTCTGATATGATTTCTTGGGATTCGTGAATGTGTCTTTGGGCATTCTTTTCTTTTAAACCTAGGCATATAAAAGGATTGTTTTAAGGGCCGTCAAAGTGTTCACAAGTTGCACAAGTATTGAGCAAACTCTGTTCAAGCAAATTGTGATCGGAGATAGAGTATTGTCCTAGTTCATCTCTTCTGAAGAAGTTGTTGTGTATGTGCACCTTTGGGTTTTGTGACCAAGCATCTTCTTGATCTTTATCGTGGATGAACTGAAGAACTTTGCAGCCAACAACTCTTTCTAGTTAGTGATTGAAGTCGCGTACTGGGATTTGTGCAATTGGTTAGTCACGTACTTGGAAGCTGTGCATTGAAAAGAGTAACTATCACTACAGAACAAGTCTAATTGGGTATTGGGGTAAGTGTTCAACTGTAAGTTGGTAAGGTACTTGGGATTCCTTTACTTGTAACCGCTTATTATGATAATAGTAGAGTTTGGAAAGTGATGACCTGAAAATCACCCGGTGGGGTTTTTATCGTCAGGTTTTTCCCCATTCATAAACAAATCACCATGTCATTTATTTTCCGCTGCATAATTAGTTTATTGGTGATTTATTTGTGTTACCACGCGTTTGCATGTTAAATTGATTAATTAATAATTTGGCTAATTAATTAATTGGTTTAATCACAAGGGGTCAATACGTTTGTGGCCTATCATAAAATGATGGGCTAGTAAAAAAAAAAATGTTAAGAATTGAGTTTATATATAATTATCTTTTTAAAAAATGTATGCACTTAAATGTTCAGTAGTTATTATAATTTTTACTCACCTAAAACCATTCACCAAATATGGAAGTCATCACTCATTGATCAATACAGTGACTATAAATATGTATTAGTAGCTTTGAAACACCATTTTTATTTTTCTATATACGGTTGTCCAATCCTTCATTCTTTCTTTCTTTCTTTATTTATTTTTTTTTTCCCATTTGTTTAGTCATTGCACTCATACAACTATTGTTCAAAAAAGGAAGACACTATAAATATGGAAGTTATCAATCCTACCATTTTTTGTAATAATGATTATTTCTCACTTTAATTCACCTAAAATTGTTCATCATATACGGAAGTCATCAACCATTATTGCCTATAACTTGCATTATAAATATTGAAATTATCAATTGTTTTTAGGGTTTAGTTTACCTCCAATAATTTTTTTAACTGAAATTTCTTTTTATTTTAATGAGAAATTGCAACATCACTCACTAACTAAATAAAATGTAGAGATTAAAACTCACTACCACTTGTCATAGTGTATTTAAAACAAAATGAGACATCTAGTTAAAAAAGTACTGGAAATAAGTCAAACTCTTGTTTTTAAACATAGCTAGTCATTAACCCGTGCAATGCACGGGATAGTTAAATAAAATTATAATTAACTAACCTCACGTTAAAAAAAAAAAGCTAAAAGAATTCGTGAAAGACTGATTTGCCCACCAAGAATTTAAAAGAAAAAAAGATTGAGAAAGAAAAAGAATGTGTAATGTTACGTTAAAAGTGTAATGTTGGAAACTAAAGCAACATTAAAGACAATGGAGAAACTATTTGCAAAGAGGATTGCAACCTTTGTATGTTTACTTGGCTCAAGGCCAAAATTCAAATTCAATTTTGCAAAAAAAAAAAAAAAAAAAAAAAAAAAAAAAAAACATACAACAGCCTCACTACACAAGTCCACTTTTTGCTCTAATTTATTTTGCAAATCATACACTATCAATAATTTCAATAAACACTATTGCTAAATCTACTGTTTACTGAAACAAACTTGATGTAAAGCTTGATGTAAAGCCAAACATTAGGCTTTCTAGGGGTTCAACAAATACATTTTTAGCATTTTGAAAAGATGATTGACTATAGCTTTTGAAACTTGAACATTTGTTTTTATAAAGAATATGCACAAATTGTGAATGGTTTTCATGTATATAGCTAATTTAAAAAGAAAAAAAAAAGAGTGTGAACAATCAAATTATTATTAAGTAATTGTTTGTATTTATCTCAAAAGTCATACCCTTGTATAAATACATTAACCATTTTATATATACATATATATTATAGCCTATTATATACTATATAGATTATATATAACATTCTTTCTCTCAACAACACAGTAAAACTTTTCAAAAAAAAAAAAAAAAAAAAAAACATGGTAAAACTTTAAACTTTTTTTTTTTTAATACCAGACAAAGAGCTTACAACACAAAATTTGGAGTTTGTCTTGCTATCATATTAGCAAGTTCCTTGCATTCAGTTAGTACATAGTCTGAAGTTTTCAAAAAAAAAAAAAAAACACAATAAAACTTTAAACTTGACAGCCACAAGTTTTATTTTTATTTTTTTAATGAAATCAATAGACAGCCACACGTTTAGAAGTCAAGGAACTTAAATTGTTGAAGTAGAGCAATAAGTTTATATAGCATACAGTTTCTCAAAAGTCAAAAGAAAGACAACAAAAACAGTAAGCCACTTAACAGTAACTAAACAAAGCGTGAGAGAGAGATATACCAATGGTGCTGGCTTGGACTGGAGTTGGAGTTGAGAGGAGGACATGCGGTGAGCAACTAGCGGTGCGAGTGCACAGCATAGACATAGTAATATAGTTTAATTTGTTTGTTTGTTTGTTTGTTTGTTTGTTTGTTTGTTTGTTTGTTTTTTTTTTTTTTTTTTTTTTTTTTTTTTTTTTTAAATATGATCTAGGATGATTTAGAATGTATCTAGGGATTTTTTTTTTTTTTTTTTTTTTTTTTTTTTTTTTTTTGTGTTAGTATTTAGATGTAAAGGGCCATGGATTGAAGGATTTACCAAATGTATTGGGGTTTTTCTAAAACTATCGGGTTGAAGTTAAACAGAGAGAGTGGCAAAGATACAAACTTGATGGCTATGGTGGCTGATAGTGACGGCAACGAACAACGGTGGCTATGTCATGGGTGGGAAAAAGAGAAGAAAATTGGGGAGGGTGTTTGGGGTTTTCAATATTTTTTCGGAAGAGATTTGTTTTTGTGTTTCACAGAAAACCTATAGGCTATAGTCGGGTTTGTCAAAGGTTTCGTGTAGTATTTACTATCTAGTTTAAAAAATTAAATTTTTTTTATAAATTAAAATGATGATGTGAAAAATTGTGGGAGTTTCAAAGGTTTCGGTTTTTTATATATATATATATATATATATAGATAACTGATGACTAATACTTGATATATATGATCAGCCATTACAATTGCTTGATCTCCCTAAATGTACATGCTTTCTCATTCTCCCATATCATTAAGATACGTATCCAACACTTCATTACCATCTCCATCTCAAGGGAGCCGTGAAAGATAAAGCATGAAAACAAGATCTCTGGTCATCTAAAAATAGAAGTCGAAGTGGTATTGGTCATGCAATATATGAGATTGGTCTTGTTGAAGAAGAAGAAGAAGAAGAAGGTGAAATTGATTGTTCATATAAACTTTTATTTTATAATTGTTTTTTTTTTTTTTAATCTTTTGTTCTTATCCCCCAATTACAATTACTGCTAAATTCGTTGCTCTTAAAACCAGTTTTTTTTTTTTTTTTTTTTTTTTTTTTTTTTTTAAATTTCCGAATCCTTTGATTTTAACATGCGATACGAGGTCACTGAATAAATTTCCTATAGAGATCATAACTTACAAAGTTAAACGGCAAAAACCAAAAGTTAGAATGCTGTAATTAATTGTAAATTGATTATCCAAAAGCAATTTTTGAGAAAATCGAGATTCCAATCATGGTCATTAATCATTGAAAGATGTACGCACTTTCTATATGTATACAAATTAAAAGACAACTCTATGTTATAGCAAGTCATTTTTCTCACACAATTCTACCTCTAGGCTTTTTTTTTGGGTACATTTGAGAATTGTCGTTCTATTTTATTTTTTAATACACAATTTTTTTTTTCTTAAATATTTTATATGCTTTAGGTTTTTTCTTTACTTACAAATTCTTTGTTTGATCACCAAATTATAACTTAAGTATCTTGGTCAAACCAAATCTAATTTCAAATTTCAATTTCAATTTTATATTTGAGATACCATTTTGGCATGCTCTTCATTAGCAATGGAGAAATTGTGAGCCATCTCTCACTTCTTTTTTTTGTGCCTTTTTTGCCCCTTGCCCCGCTCTCTTTATTTTGTGTTAATCAAAGGAGAGGTGCTATATCCACAACATTTTCACAACAAATCATAGGTGGTTAGTTATTATTGGTTTAAATTTGAACCTAATACTAAAATTACTTTTTTGTCCCAACAATAACAACCAGTAACAACTTGCCACGTAGGATTTGTTGTAAAAATGTTGTGGACATATCATTTTTCTAATCAAAGTCAGGCCATATTTATTTTATGATTTCTTACAATTTTTTAAACAATTTTAGTTTCATATGGAGATTTGAGTTGCATAATGTGTAAGGGATTTGAGTGGAGTTAGTAAAATTCTATATGGAGAGTTTTTCATTTTATTTTTGTTTATGTATCGAGTTCGTACATTATGTGTTGAACTCTGCATTTTGGTAAATTAGTAAGATGAGAATCATATAATACTTAACACAAATCTTCAGAGTGTTTCACTTACAATATGCAAACACTTTGTTACAAGTAATTACAAATGTTGTTGTGAGACAGTCAATATATTAGATTAGAATTATAAAAGTTAACATCATATTAGAATTATAAATTTATATAATTATGCTCATTACATTAGTTATTTCTCCTCAAATAAATTACATATTCTATAATTTTCTGACCTAATTTCATGATCAAAATCGTGCAAGTTTTACATCTTTGTTCAAGATTTAAATTAAAATTTATGAACATATATTATCTTGAATAATATTTAAAAAAATATTTAAAAGAAAGTCAAAGGAATATACAACATCGAATCAGATGAAATTATCCATTGTCTTATCTATTACCAAGACTTTGAATAATTGTTTGGTCTTTTGATTATTTATTATAATTTATGTTTAGATTTAGTAAAGTTTACAAATTACACATGTTTACCTTAGGTAATTCAATGCATAATTAATATTTTCTTAAAACAATAAAAACTCAAAAAATTAAAAAAAAATTAATTAACAATCATAAATTCACAAAGATTTACATAATTGATCATTCATATAATTATTATTTATCAAATAAAATTTATATTTTTTATGTTTCTGTTTAAAACCGTGTAATGCATGGATTTTTAAGTAGTATTAATAAAAATAAAATATAATATAAAAGAACTGCCTCATTGTTGTATTATTATATTTAGTATAGCAAGTATACAATCCAATGTTGGACCGCCCCCCTTGTTGTCATGTCAAATGCTTTAGAATCATATCCTAACGAATAGTTACACTATAGATCTAGTAATTCAATGCAAATGGTAATTTAAATTCAGTGGAAATAATGTTTTTAGTAGCAATTACCTGTCCTCTAAAGACCATCCAGAAAGATTGGAGACATTTGTCAAAGCAGCTCGCAACGTGTAAACTTTTTTTAAATTCTTATTGAAAGGTTTTTCATGTTCAGCAAATGCTTGTGCATAAGTTTCTGTCTGTTTTCGCACCACAGATGGTTCCACGTCATAAAAAATAGGCAGAACTATTAGTCTCATATTTTTCCTGCAATCCATGATCTTCACAAGTTCTTCCAAACACCATGTCGAGGATGCATAGTTTTTTGAGATAACGACAATAGCAAATAGTGAGTCTTCTATTGCTTTTAAAAGCACATGTGAAATAGGTTCTCCTCTCTCAAGTTTTTCATCATCTCTAAATGTGTAGACACCCTTTTGATTCAAGGCAGCATATAAATGGTTTGTAAAATTGTTGCTTGTATCCTCACCTCTAAAACTTAAAAATACATGATATTTCCACTGATGGGTAGAAGAAGAGGAAGAAGATGGGCTTACTGTATCCATGAAAGCCAATCTAAGTTTACAAATAAATCTTGAATCACAATACAGAGTTATAGATACTCACGAAAATTTCATTCAATTAGATTTCAAGCAAAAATAAATAAATAAGGGGTAAAAGGAAACGATATTGAAATTAGAGAGTAAAACTAAAGAGAGGAAATAAAAGAGCACGTACAAGTGAGAACGTACAAATACTAACACAAAAAATTAAAAATAAAAAGTACTAAGAACTTACAGATTTTGGAGAATAGCAGTAATAATTGTATCGTCGGTGAAGCTCTTATATTGTGTAATTGCTGGTTTAAATAGAGGAATTTGTAGCGTGTTGTGCGAGAGAGAGAGAGAGAGAGAGAGAGAGAGAGAGAGAGAGTCTTCCGTTTATAGTCAAGTCTATATTTGTGTAATTGCTGGTTCAAACAGAAGAATTTGCAGTGTGTTGTGCGTGAGAGAGAGAGAGTCTTCCGTTTATAGTCAGGTCTTTTTTTTTCTTTTCTTTTTTTAACTTTTGACTTAACTCAATTTATTAAAGTCTAGGTTAAGAATAGAGTAAACAAAGCTGACGACTTTACATTCTTGAGTAATGAATACTCATCGATCATCAGCCTAACAGACTCAGCTAGGCATGCACGCTTAGGCAGTACTGTTTTTATTATATTCAAGACTGGCTTGGCCAACATGACAAATCAATCATATATAGCATACATGAACATTGTATGCCAATGACCAAGCAAGCTCAATCTCTAATTAACAAGCATGTAAACCCCGCAGTACATGTTCCATATCTCCGAGCTAATCAATATCCGCAAAATCCAATATTGTCAATCAGTGAACCCAACTAATATCTACTCCAAATCTGTCTCTCTCTTCTTTTTAATGCATCATTCAGTCCCATACAAGAAAACAAGCCCTCCAATAGTCCATTCATAAAAAATGAACCCAACAGTTTATGAATAGTTCAAGCTTAACTCAAAAATATATTTGTTTATGTTTGTTTATTTAGTGAATGAGTTCATAATTATGTATTTGTAAACAAACTAACAAGTATAAAACTTAATTTAAGTAAGTGTGGTGTATAACATTCTTATATAGACTTCATTTTAGATTGTATAATTAGTCTATTAAATATGTTAAGGACATAATTTTATGTAATTGTCATATCTTTTGACAAAACGTACTTTACTTGTATTTAGGTAAATCTAAGCATGGTTTTCAGACCCGGACCATTCATTGAACCGTAAAAGGGAGAGGTTCAAGGTTTTTAAGGTCAAACAGTGATGATGTCATAATTAATTTTATAATTATTTAAATATATTAAATTAGTATAAATAGAAAAATTAAATTAAATAACCTAATTAAATATAAAAATCTATCTTTCAAATGTATTTTTTCATATCTTAACTTTCACAGTTATGTTACAAAACCATGCTTAAGTTATGATGTAACTTAAGTTATGATATTTTTTCATTTTAACCCATTATTATATCTTGGATATTTTTTCCCAACCAGAGTCTCTTGTTTTGGTGGGCAGACAGACCAATAAAGCAAATAAAGAAAATTAAAGAGTATTAATATAAAATGAAAGTGCTCAACTTCCAAGAATGCGTTGGCAGCACCTCCTCCACGCAAAGTGCTTCAAAGTTGGCATTGTATAGTTCAAAACCTCTCTTTACTTCTTTCTTTGAAAGTTTTAGATGCAGTGCTCAAGACCTTAAGTGAATTTCTATTCTTCTCTTCACTTGAGCATCCTCCGTTGCGTGCTTGTGAATTTCTGTTCTTTTCTTCCTTCCTTTTTTTTTTTTTTTGTCAACAAGTTCTTTCATAGTCAAGGTCATTTTTAGTCATGCCATTGCATAATTAGGGTCATTTTCATCAGGTATCAATCTTCTCATTACTAATCTTGCTTACAAGGTGTGAGAGCTCAGGTTCGGATCTTGGCAGCCGTATTTTTCTTTAATTTTTCCCTATTCCATGACCAGTTGAACCGGTCTACGATTCGTCTGGGTTTCCCGGTTGAACCGGTTCTCTCAGAATTCATGTATACCCGGTTCTTTATGCTTAAAAAACCGAATTTCAGTTTGGTTTTCAGTTTTTCCGGTCGGACTGCTCGATCCGATCCGAGTTTCAAAACTATGAATATAAGAAGGTTCAAGATGATCATTATAAGTGGTTCAATTAAGATTACTCAAAAAATGCTCAAGAAAAGTACAATCTGCAGGTCTCGATACCTCCTTGATAGAATCTCTATCTGTCGAGGTTCATTAAATCTTGACACATGTCTCAATCTATCGAGCTTATAGGATTTAGACTATAGCCAGCAACATTTTTATTCTAAAAGGCTATTTGTTTATGGGTTTGAATAATCCTTATAGGACTAGAAAAACCCAAGGTTTGTGAGTTTGTATAATCCTTATTGGACTAAGAAAGCTCAAGGTTTGTATAAACCTATTTGGAATAGGAAAGCCCATTAAGCTCCTATTTAAAGGAGGTAGAAAAAGAAAAACCTAACCCTAAAGAGCTTCATAAGATTTCTTTTTGAAACCCTAGCCTTCTCATACAGAAGAAAGAGTTCTTGTTGCGTTTCTTATGCGCCTTTGGGTTCTGTAACCAAGTAAAGTCTCTTGCACTAACATTGAAGAACTTATTGGTGTTTCTATGTGAAGCCGTTGCAAATCAACTACATCAATCAAAGGGTTGTTATGGAGTTGTTCACGTACTAGGATTCGTGTATTGAAAGGAGAGATTGCCGCTACATCACAAGTCTAATTGGGTATTGGAGTAAGAGTTCAATTGTAGGTTGGTATTAGGTATTGAGTTTCCTTTTACTTGTAACCGCTTATTTTGATAATAGTGGATCCTCTGGATTGGTGATCTTAAATTCACCCGGTGGGGTTTTGCCTCGGTGGTTTTCCCCATTCGTAAACAAATCACCTGTGTCAAATTTATTTTCCACTGCATTTAACTTCATTGGTGATTTGTTTGTGCTACCATGCTTATTGCATATAATTGAATCTAATTAATTCACTTGACTAATTACTTGATTAATTTTACTAAGTCAATACATTCCTAGCCTATCAGAATATAGTCCATTTTAATTGTAATAATTATAAAAGATTAATATAAATATGATTTTTATGAGTTTCTTAATGAAGATCATTCTATCTAATTAACTCAAATAATTTGATTTCAAATATAACTTAGCCAATAATTATTAGCATAGATTTCTAAATGGATAAAAAAAAAAAAGGAGTAAAAGGAAACAAAATAGAAAAAAATTAAAGACTAAAAGCAGTGGAAATAAAAGAGAAAGATGTTCATAACAAGTGAAAACTTACAGATTATGGAGAATTGCAGTATTTTCCGTAAAGCTACCTATTGTGTGATTGCTGGTTTAAAAGGAATATGCAACATTTTGAGAGAGAGAGAGAGAGTCATCCGTTTATGGTCCAGACAAGAATTTTTTGTATTATATTTTTTTTAGGAATAGAATTCATTTTACTTTACTTACATAACTCACTTTATTAAAGAGTGTACAAGGGAACCCCTTTCACCAAAAATTTCCAGCGTTTTGCCCCCTTTCTTAAACTATATAGGGATATGCTCCTATTTTGAAACTCGATAATGTGAGGCTTGATTTTCATATAAAAACTCGATTACCTTATAAGCGAGTTACTAAAAAAATCGATAGTCATATAGTCGAGTTAGTACGAATTTTGTGCCACGTTGGCAAAGTAGACATGGCTTTTTCCAATTAAAAAAATGCTCGTGTATACATTCATAACTCACTAACTAGAAAATCGAGTTTGCTTTAACAATTTGAAAACCTAACGTCTCACAACACCTGTTCACTCTCTCCCTTTACACTCTCCCTTGCTCTTTGCCATCACTCTCCCTCTACACTCTCCCTAGCTCTCTATGATCACTCTTCCTCACTCTCCCCCACTCTCCATCAATCTCACTCTCCCTATCTAGACTCCCACACCCTCTTCGATCAGTCGCTGTTGCCAGAACCCTAGTGCTTCCATCGAACCCTCACCATACCTGCCACCGTTGATTACAGGTACGTTGTTCTGTTGTTGATTACTGCTTTGTGCTGCATTTGTTTTTTGAGAAATGGATGATTATCAGTTTGACTGAAGATTAATTTTTGGTGTCTGATGTAGACTAATGTGGGTTTTCTGAGTTAATTCTGATTTATTGGATTGGTGTAGTTTCATATAGTATGTGTTTTGAGATGAATTTTTTTTTGTACTTTTTATACTGATACGACCCATGGTGCATTTTATTATTGAATGTTATTGGGTGCATTCAGTCCTAGTCTTTTTAATGCCTTGTGTGTTAGTGTCCGTTTTTTGCCATGATTTTTTCAACGTGGGTTTTAACTTTTGAGTTAGTTCTGAACTGATTGAGATTGGTTTTTGTATGAGAGTTTACCCTGGTTAGCAACTTGGGTATGTTTGGAACAAGAATACTAAGCAACAATCAGGCCGATGGTTTGGACCTTTTTTTTTTTTTTTTTTTTTTTTTTTGACAGTTTGTACAGATTTAGTTCGTGGTGCCAAGGACAAGCTCTTGAGGGTTAAAGGCCCAGTGAGAATCCCCACTAAGGTTCTGCACATCACCACTAGGAAGACCCCTTGCAGTGAAGGTATATTTTCTATATCTTATTATAGGATTCAATTGATTGAGTGTGGTCGTAATCCATATCATTAATTGTGAATTTTAGTTGGCATTTATGTGAATATAGGCTTAAAGTTAGTCAAATCATGTTAAAATTTGTTCTCTTGAGTAATTGTTTTATTTTATTTTTATTCGTATGAAAGCGCTTTTAGTAGTCTTAAATCACAACAAATTGGTATCAAAGCTTAAAGTTTGGTCAAGTTTAACAAAAAATATGTTTAGTGCATAGAGAGGGCCGGGGGGTCATGGGCCCCCCTAGTTTTTTGAAAATTTCATTTCTAGCCTGCAAAATTCAAAATTTCACCGTAGCTAGATAATTTTCACATGGTAGGACACAAAGCAAAGAAAAAAAGAGAGAGAGAGATAGTTGAGTACTCAATTACAAACTTAAGCTTTAAATAAAAAACTTTAATAATTTATTGAGCATTTATTTTATTTAAACTAGTAAGTTGCCTGTGCAATGTACCGATAATTTTGTAATATTTTATATAAGACAGTTTTGGATATTATTGTACATATATTATAAAGAAAAAGTAAACCAAATTAGAGTAAAAAAACATATACATTTTGAGATATTAAAAATTAGTTTAGTAGTTTCACTGCATATATATAGTTTCTCAAGGTAAGATTAATTTTTTTTAAAAAAATCATGAAACCAAAAATAAATGCAAAAGAATAACGGGACTATGAAAATCAACTAATCAGTGTTGTGTTCACATATTTCATACTATGAAATGAAAGTATGTCCAACTCTCTCACTGTCTTCCACTCATCGATAATGCCACAATAAGATATGGTGTGGGCAAGTGTATATGCATGTATCTTTTAGATGCTTTAAAACCATGGTAGAATATGACTTTACATTGCACACTAAATATTCTCTCTACTTATATACTCAAAACAAAAACTATCTAACCAAATTACCCAAACCTAAATCATATTTAAGCCCCTAATTTAAAAAGAAAAAAAAAAAAATACCTGCAGGGGTTTTGGCATCTTGATGGTAGTGGGAGGCCAATATGATGGAGGCAGTAGTCCCTCAGATTTCTCTTTCTCACTCTTTCAAATGTTTTGTCAGTCTCAAGTTTTTTATAGTGAAACAATGCGTTTTGATTTTGTAGTGAAATAATGCATTTTATTTAACAATCCACAACATTTTTGTGTCTTTCTATTTCTCTCCAAGACCTTATTTGGTTAGTTATTACTATTAGTCCTTAATTATTATTATTTTGCTTTTTTTTAAAAAAAAAAATATTAAAATGGTGGGTATGCCAAAAGACATGAAAAGAGAGAAGTGTGTGATGTAAGCTTAAGCAACTAATAAGAGACTAATGAGATAACAGTAAAATAAGTTAATGTAAACTTTTGGGTAACAGTAAAAAAAAAACTTAATGAAAGAGGTAAAAAAATGTTAAATGCAAACTTAGAGTGTCACTTGGCAAAACCTCATGCACTCCCGCATGAGATCTTTACTTATATATATATATATATATATATAAATATATGTATGTATGTATGTATGTATTGATGATTATTCCTTTATAACTCCTAATCACTAATCAGCATACATGCAAAATAAGCATAGATTTATTTATTTATTTATCTTTATTTAAAAAAAAAAAAGGATATTGCTATTGTGTTCATCCTTTTAAGAATTTAAAGCATAAATTAAATTTTCATTATTTTTGACAATTTTTCTTTGATTCCTTTATAATTTATATATTGTGTTGGTGTAAACTTTTAATGAATTTTTTCTCAAACTTTCAGAGGATGGACTTTAGATAAGATGTTCAACTTTTACACACGAAACATTGACTGTAAGTGTGTACATGGAACAAATAGAGATAAGAAATTAAGAATATGGTCAATTTTGGTTGGCCTTAGCTTGATTTGTCTAGACATCAATTTTCTCTCTTACCAAAAGTCTTACTTATTTTAGGTGGAAGTTTCCTTGATTATAACATGTATACAAAATTCTAGGATCATTAAATTGGAATAGGTCCCTTACTAACCTAACCAATTGGAATAGGATAAAATTTCTTCCCATCCACACTAAATGTTGTGTACACTCCAAATTTTTTCTGCATCTCATAATAATACGATGTTGATAGGTGTCATCCAAGTCCAACATGATCGAGAGTTGTAATTAAGACTATAGCCCAGAAGCTTTACTATTCAATACTTTGAGAGAAAAATTAAACAATCATTTGATGTAACACGAGACTATGGAATTTGACACTATATACATTGGGTTTTGTTCTTGATGTTGTGAAATTGCTATAGGTACTAAAAACTCTAGTTTAATAAGTTGGCAAGTCATTTTCTTTAAGTGTGAAAAGTCTACAATGGAAAACTTTTATGTTCTTACAATAAAGGTTTTATAGAGAAAATTGTTGGCCCCCTCATCCCATTGGGACCCCCCTATTTATACAAAGGAAAAAGGGTCCAATATTCTTGAGTGTGACTTAGTTACATGGAATTTTTGTGCAATTGTGCCTAGATTTCTTTTAAAAATTTAATTATAATTTTAAACTCTAATTTGGTGATTTTTATATGATTGTTGTGGTTTGATTTTGATTTAGTAAAGACATATTAGCCAAAAGAAACAACGGTAGAGCTATTAAAGAAATCTTTACTTTCAAATTAGCAATTATAGATGGCTAATGCTGCATTGTCATTTGTGGTTGTGGTATGAATAAGTAGTATGTTGTTTGGGCGACTGATTGAGGCAAAGCAATTAACCATATTAAAAGGAATTAGCAACTTTTTCTTCCTCCTTTACCATTTGTGGTATGTATATGCCTCGAACCTCTCCCTTAGAAGGTATTGTCTGCTTTGGGTGAAGACTCTCACGGATTTGCTCAATCCCACATCGGAGAGAGATGCCTCCCACCTTCAGCTCACACACACGATGGTACACCTTCACTTAGGCCCAGCGCTTATAAGCTGAAGGTGGAAGGTGTCTCTTCCGGATGTGGGATTGAGCAAATCCGTGAGGGTCTTCATCCAAAGCAGACAATGCCTTCTAAAAGAGAGGTTCGTCCCTCCACAGCTATATTCATTTTTTAAAAAAAGGATATATTTGATATAGTTTTTTTTATTTTTTTATTTTAAGAATTGATAATTTTTTTTTTTACATAAAGTAAATTAATTGAGTAATTTATTTTTTGTCCATAAATAGGGATTTGAACTTAAAATTAAGCACGACTTTGGTGGTTGTCTACTTGTCTTCTTTGAGGGCATTTTTATGCATGTGAAGTTTTCTCCAACCTTGTTGGAAGATCCGTCTTAGATTGTTTATTTTGCTTTCTTATTTTGAAGCCTAAAAAATATAATTAAGAAAAAAATCACAAAGAAGCTATAAAATCTATGTATCAAGAGTCAAGAGCTGCACTAAACTCAAATTCTAAGAATGGAGTAAATAAAGCTAACAAACTCAGGCAGGCAGGCATGCATGCTTGGGCGGTGTTTTTATTATATTCAGGCCTGGATTGAGCCTTGACCCACAAGAGAAATCAATCATACATATATAGCATACATGGTAAAGCTAAGAACCTTGGTGGTTGTCTACTGGTCTTCTTCCAAGGGTATATTCTGTGAAGTTCTTTCCAACCTTGTTGGAAGATTTGTCTTAAATGTTAGGTAAATTACTAGTTTGGTCCCCCTAATATTTAGATTGTGTCAATTTAGTTTCTAATATTTCAAATGTATTAATTTAGTCTCTAATCTTTTGGTATTGTACGAAAATGCTAATTGCTAAAGCAGTGGGGGCTCCAGGATTTTTTTTCTATAGGGGTCAGCATTAGCAGAGCTAGGAATTTATTGTGGGTAGGGAAGTAAAAAATAAAATGACTAGATTTTTTTTTTCTTTATACACCACTTCCACACAATTTAGTATGCAATGCAACTATATTTTACAATAGTCTAAATATATTATTAATAGTTTAAAGATCAGTAAGACAATAACTATTGAATACATAAACAAATAAAATTAAATAACTAATCATACATTCTTGTCAAATAACTAATCATACATTTAATAAACCACAGATGTAGAAGAAAAGTGCAAGGAAAAAAAAAACTTTATTCTGTTGTCAATGCCAAAGTAAGCCAAAGTCCAAGAGAGTAGTGTTATTAAACAACACTTTCATAAAAATATCACAACAAAATTAATCTAGATGATAGGTAAAAAAGTTATGTTAGTTACAGGTCTCGATAAAAACCAATTACAACCTACTACTTAACTTTTATTGTGAAAATATTGTGAAAATAGTAGTAAAATAATCATATTTAAGTTAATTTGAGTTGAATTTAAAAAAAAAAAAAAATTAGGATCAAGCTATTCAAAATTTTATTTTTGAGGGGTCAAAACAAAAAAAAAAATTAATTTTATATATAATTTTGTTTTAGGGGCAGGTCAGGGGGTTCATTTGAACCCCTCGGGGTGTGTGTAATGCCGCCCCTGTGCTAAAGTGATGGACAAAATATGTTTTCTACCCCTTTGGTAGGAAAATATTTCTTTTCAAACCAATTTGGAAAGAAACCCTTCAAACCCTTTAAACTCCTCCTATATTTGTTTTATTGGTGTGAATTTTGAAAACCTAATCATTGGGTTGCATGTTCTTATTATATCCTCAATGCTTCCAAAATATTAAGAAGATAAAAAAATCAATAACTATTTGTTGAGGACAAATTTTTTACACCATGCGGCTTCATTTTATTAGCGACCCGCACCACGTCAACACTATCATGGATTTTGGGAAAATCTCTTCTAAAGCCCAAAAGAGCTCATATTTACACACAAAAAGGCGTCAAAACCTATGGTTCAAGCTCATAGCACATCATCTTATTTTTGGCTCATGTTCCAAGCTCATGAGTCTCATCAGGGAAATTTTGGAAGTCGTGGTTTGGAGGGCGAAGTCAAAGTTGATAAAGGAAAGCATGTTGCTTGGCATGTCTTCCCCAATTCCCTGAACTCTGACAAGTCAGTGTGCAATAGGTAACATTTGGTAAGCCTCTCATATAACATAACACTTAAAATGATAAAACTCACCATGCTCTTTAATAGCAACCTCTTTAACGGATAAGGACGGAAGGGAGCAAATCCAAAAGTTGTCATATGGAAAACAAAATCAAAATTGCCCCAAATTTTGAGAAAGCAATTTTCAATTTAGTCAAAAGATAAAGCATGTCTCTTTACAATTATATATATATATATATATATATATATATATATAATTGAAGAGGTTTCTTACTTTAGATTAAGCTCATAATATTTTGATACATAAACTCTTGAAATCTTTCAATTTTAAACCTCATAATTCTAATATATATATATATATATATTTCTCAGTTAAAATTAAATTTCATTCTATATTTAAATCTTCTATTAGAATCTTGATACATTACATTTTCTTTTAATGGTAGAATATATAGTTTAATAATAAATGATTTCCTAAAAAAAAAAAATTTCGTTGACTTTTTGTTGACCTCTTAATTTTAATATTGGGCTGCGTAAGCTTATGAAAGCATACAATTTTCTATGTCATTATTTTAATATATATGTTAATGTACTTCAAATTCTACTAGAATTCCTACTAAAACCTTTACATTTATATCTTCCATTAAAATATTGCCACATTATATTTTCTTTAGAATGATCAAATATATAATTCTATATAAGAGCACAATCAAAATAAATACTATAATAATCAAATTTCATATTAAAATAAAAATGAAACAAGAGAGTGAAGATTCTGTTTTGTGAAACTTTCCCGTTGCACTGTTTAGTGACTAGTATTAGAAAAATATGAAACATGATTTTAATGGCATGTTAGAAAAGATGCAACAAAAACTAAACAGTTCTCACATACATCACAGGAAAGTAGGCCGGCAAAGGCCCATTCATCAAATTTTAAGCTGATCCTGATAACAAATATAGGACACTACAACAATTAGACTTCCAGCAGAAGCTTAACACAGCGTTAACAGTTTGTTTCTATGTACTAATTGTGTAAGCCCAACATTTCCCACAAAAGGGCTATGAAATCTATGTATCAAGGGCTGCACTTGATGCAAATGGTGGTGCTTCATCATGAACAAAGGCCTTAAGAATGAAGTAAACAAGGATCATTAACTACCACTATTCTGAAGTACAGAACACGAAATTCCCCAAAAGACAGCGTATACTCTTGTTTTGAACGGAATTGCAGTAACTGTTACATTCAACTCTGTTCTTTACTTCCCACCTGATCGTTTTGACCAATTCCTCTTGAAAAGGTAGTCTTCCTTGTCAAATACTAGCATTCCACTGAAGCCAAATATGATACACAGTAGACCACAATGCCAGTCTAGACACAATGGATTTCTCATCCTAGTGCATAATCTCAAGCCAACAGAACTTTGGGTTTTTTATTAGGCACCCGCCTATTATGGCTCACCATATCCTCATCAAGAAAGAACAATCACAAAATAACTGGTCCTTGCTTTCAATTCTCAATTTACACAGAGCACAAAGAGCATCAAGATTAGCACATGACTACAATATTTAATCTTTAAGAGCATCAAGATTAGCACAAGACTACAATATTTGATCTTTAAGAGCATCAAGATTAGCACATGACTACAATATTCGATCTTTTGAGAATAATCTGTTGTGAGCCCTTAGCCAGCCTATAAAAGATATGCTTTGGAATTGCTTTGGGAATCCAGATGATGATCCTCATCATTTAACATTCGGGAATTTCTTCCTTATACAGTTTCAAGCACCTGCACAAGAATATGTCGCTGTTTTCTCAGTAATCCAAATTAGCCTATCTTCACATCCAATATCAACCAGAATAAGCTTACTCTGGAAGTTAAACAAGCAATCTTGGGACATATAACAAAGAAAGTGCCTTCAGCAATACGAAATCTGTCCAGCAAAGCTACAAGTACCATATAATTGCATCAGATTTTGTGGCAATCAGAAGCTACTATAACATACAAAGCAAATGATGCGAAAGCCTCTAACATGACTTCAAAATGCATTAACCTGCTATAATCTGAATTAGGGCTTCTAATTTAAAAGAAATCATTATCTGTTTGACGATTTCTTATAGTAAATCAACATAAAATGCAGCAGGGCAGTTACTCATTCTGATTCAAATTGCAGCACCACCAAATTTTAAAGCAGGAATTTTTTTTTTTTTTTTTAAGGCAATACAACCAGAGTCTTTGTAATAATCTAACTCCATTAGTCCAAGATTCCAAATTAACCCAAATTAAGCAAAGTACTTAAGCAATTAGAAAAATATAATAATCATAATTGAAATCCAACAAAACCAGAAGGGATAAGAAGATGAAAAGTCATGGAGAAAAGTCCAAAAAAAAAAAAATAAAAGCCAAAGAAACCCAACAAGTTTCATAGCAAAATCGAAAGCAGAAGAAAATAGGTCTTTTTCCAAATTGATTCACACCCAAGTTAGGTATCTTAAAAAAAAATGAAATCAACAGAGAAATCTCAAGTGAAAAGCCAAATTTTAGTAAAAACAATTTATAGTCAAACATCTTCACAAGCACCTTGTGGGCAATTTGTCAATAATATAATTGCATGAGCTAGGCCTATCAATTCCAAATCTCACTTGCATATATTGTTCGAATTTCATAAAATTGAAGTTTTTGGAATTGAGATTGAGAAATAGAGAGAGTAGAAGTAAATGTTTTCATGGTTTGGCTTGACAACCTACGCTCATTGGAAAGCCCTTGACTAACTACATCTTTATTTTGTTAAATTGTATTTTAGAAAGAGTCCAGCAAATGGAATAAATAGAAATGCATTAGGTTCATTATGAAAATCTTAAAATCACGGTAGCTAGTTGTATTGCAAAATCATGGTATTCTACAAAAACATGATCTACTCAATTCTAGATATAGCCTATTGTATTCTAACATACACATCTTCATCTCATTAAATCAAACAAAGAAATATGATTCTATCAAATGAGCTCATAATAATGTATTCATAAACAAACTATAATTATAAAAGGCTAATACAAATCTAATATTTATGAGTTCATTAACGAATATCATTTTATCTAATTGTCTCAAATGATATGATTTCAACTATCACTACAAGAAAATAGTCTACTAGTGAGGCTCAAATACCCTCGCAAAAATTCAAATATCCTCGCAAAAGGTTATTAGCGAGGGCATTTGGCCCTCGAAAGTCGTCGTATTTGCACTTGTCACTAAAAGAGATTTTGCGACCATACCTTCGTAAATAAATAATTTACGAGGGTAATTTACCGTTACTACTGAACAAATTCACCCTCACAAATATATTACCAAACGACGAGAAAAGTCAACGACTTATTTTTAGCGAGGGAAAACAGTAGTCGTTAACAACTATTTGTGAGGACCTTCATACCCTCACAATTAGTTATTTGCAAATTCCAAGTTGACGACATACTTTTTAGTGACAAATAATGACATCGCTAAAATTTATTTGTGATGGCTTTTAACCCTTCGCAACTTATGTTTAACGAGGGTAAGCAGTTGTCGTTAATAACTATTTGTGAGGACATTTATACCCTCGCAATAATGGCATCGCTAAAATTTATTTGTGAGAGCTTTCAACCCCTCGCAACTTAGTTTTAGCGAGAGGAAGTAGTCGTCGTTAATAACTATTTATGAGGACATTTATAACTTCGCAATAATGGCATCGCTAAAATTTATTTGTGAGGACTTTTAACCCCTCGCAACTTATTTTTAGCTAGGGGAAGCATCCGTTGTTAATAAATATTTATAAGGAAATTTATACCCTCGCAATAATGGCATCGCTCAAATTTATTTGTGAAGGCTTTTAACTTCTCGCAACTAATTTTTAACAAGGAAAAGCCGTCATCGTTAATAATTATTTGTGAGGACATTTATACCATCGCAATAATAACATCGCTAAAATTTATTTGTGAGGACCTTTTAACCCCTCGCAACTTATTTTTAGCGAGAGGTTAAGGGTGTCACTATTCTATTAATTGCGAGGGACTTTGTCATCACTATAAAGTTATTTATGACCAAATTTTTTTGTCATCAGTGGTAATATTTAATATAATTTTAGAAATATTTTATTATTTATTTTTAATTTATTTTGTATCATTTTTGTTTAACCATCATGTTACAATAGTCCAATAATTACTAAAAATTGATCCATCGAAAGATAAAAATTCATATAAGTTCAAACTTTAAAATATAAACATACAAAGAAATCCTGAAATTCAACTTTATTTTAAACTTAAAACAACTATTCTATGACAATATCTATATTAGTCTTCCTTTGAGTCGCTCTCCAAGTTGTTTTCAACCACTATGTTATTGTTTTAGTTGTCCTCTTCATCTCTGCTAGTACCATCCTAAAAAATAAATAAAAAAAACATTAAACATGAGTTAAAATGAAACAATTGAAGTGAATTCTAGTATCCCTATACTTCTTAAGGTAACCTTTTTTTTCTTTTTCTTTTTTTTTTTAAAAAAATTTAACAATAACAATAACTTAATTTGATTACTTAAACCACTATCAAAATTAAATATAAATTAAAATAATATAAAAATTATGAAAAACATAATCCACAAAACACATATGATATACAAAATTAAATACAAAACCTATACACAGCTATCAACTCAAAACAGTAGATAGTGTCATAATATTTCTATTATCATTTATCAAAACTAAATATAAAATAATATAATATTATAATAGATGCAAGCTATAAACCACAACAAACCAATAGAAAGTTGTAGAAGATCCAAGAGGCAAAAGCATAAGTTTGAGATTGTACCGTGGTGGTTGGATCTATGTCAGATTGTTGTGATATGCCCATCGACTGCAACTTTTGTGCAAACTTCTCCTCAAGCTTCTCCACAACTTTTGCAAGTTTGGAATCCATTTCCTCTCCAAGACGAGCCTCCAAATCTTCTTTTTCTTTTGTAAAATCTTCTCTACAACGTTTGCTACAACCTTTACCAGATGAAGTTAAGCCATACACATCCTTAGTATATAACTCAGTCAATAATTACTAGCATAGATTTCTAAAGGTCTAAAAATATTTGGTTAGTTGTGTTTACTATTTAAGAAAAGTATAAGTTAATCAAACAACTCATAAACAAACTCAACCTTATTTGAAAAAAGAATGACTTTTTTTTTTTAGGATGAATGAGCAATTCATTTCCATTGAAACATATGTACAATAAGTCAAAAACACCACCAAAGAATACAACACCAATACAGAAACAGCCTACACCATAAACGTTACAAAGTGAAAACTCCAACATTGTTAGTTAACGGAGACAAGGACCATCAACAGCTTCTATTCTGAAGTATCAAATACCCTTGTTTTGAACAGAATTGTAATAACTGCCACATTCAGCTCTGTTCTTCACTTCGCACTTCTACCCAATCATTTTGACCATAGCCTCTTCAGAAAGTAGTCTTCCTTAATTAATAATGGCATTCCTCTTAAGCCAAATATGATACACAGTAGACCACAATGACAGTATAGACACAATGGATTCCTAATCTTAGAGCATAATCTCAAGCCAATGGAACTTTGGGTTATTTTATTAGGCACCAGCTCATTATGGTTCACCATATATTCATTGAGAAAGAACAATCACAAAATAAGTGTTCCCTACTTTCAATTCTCTTTTTACAAAGAACACACTAGTATCAAGATTAGCACATCACTACACATTCAGTCTTTTGTGGACATTCTGTTGTGAACCATTAATCTCACTTTCAATCTCAACCACATTAAGCTTAGTCTAGATGTTAAACAAGAAATCGCCTCCAGCTATGCAAAAGCTGTCAGGTAAAAGCTTGAAGTGAACCGGTAAAGGTGAAATGATGGCTTACTGTAGTATTGGTTCCGTAGCTTGAAGTGATTGCACATTATGCATCCATTATTCAGGCACTAAATCCTAATGCCACATAAAGAAATAACATTGTTGTGTAATATTAATTTAGTATTTGAGGAAATTACATGTATATCTCATTCAATACATGTATATTTATTTCTGAGCCAACTCTTCCTTCTTCATCGCATCATGCTTACCCCTTTTGGTACATCTAGTTTGAAACCAGTGACCACCAATTCCTCCTACATAAATGTGCCATTGCAGAATTAACAAAAACAGTAGCTACAGCCATGAAAAAAAAATATATTTTTTTTGGATGAATGACCAATTCATTTCAATAGAAACAGATTTACAGTTAGTTCAAAACACAACCAAACAATACAGCACCAATACAGAAACAGCCTACTCTGCACCATAAACATTACAACATGAAATTTCCAAATCCGTTAGTTAAAGGAGACAAGGACCATTGACTGCTACTATTCTGAAGTACAGAACACGAAATACCCCCAAAGATAGTATTCTCCTGTTTTGAACAATTGCAGTAACTGTTAGATTCAACTCTGTTCTTCACTTCCCACCTGATTATTTTGACCATAGTCTCTTTAGAAGGTAGTCTTCCTTGATGAATACTAGCTTTCCTCTGAAG
The DNA here is from genome assembly GCA_030445155.1 of Quercus variabilis. Lineage (NCBI taxonomy): Eukaryota > Viridiplantae > Streptophyta > Magnoliopsida > Fagales > Fagaceae > Quercus > Quercus variabilis. The sequence continues at coordinate 5,694,397 of CP129453.1, read as the reverse complement.
CCAAATATAATACACAGTAGACCCCAATGCCAGTCTAGACACAAAAGGATTTCTCATCATAGAGCATCAGGCCAAAGGAACTTTGGAATTTGAACAGCACCCAGCTCATTATGGTTCACCTTATCCTCATTGAGAAAGAACAATTACAAAATAAGTATCACAATTAGCACATTACTACAAGATTCAGTCTTTTGTGGACAATCTGTTGTGAACTCTTAGCCAGCCTACAAAGAGTAAAGACATGCCTTGAAACTGCTTTGGGAAACCAGATGATGATCTTCTCCATTTAACCTTGGGGCATTTCTCCCTCATACAGTTCCATACACCTGCACAAGAATATTTTGCTGTTCTCTCAGTAATCCAAATTATCCTATGTTTACTTCCAATTTCAACCAGACTAAGCTTACTCTAGATGTTAAACTAGCAATCTTGGGACATATATCAAAGAAAGTGCCTCCAGCAATTCAAAAGCTGTCCAGTAAAAGCTGCAAGTACCATCTAATTGCATCAGATTTTGTGGCAATTAAAAGCTTCTATATAATAAAAGCTACTATAACATACAAAGCATTAGATTTTGTACCATCTAAAAAAAAATGCAGTCTTAGCAAATGAAAAAGAAACAAGCCAAGAGACTGCAACTTTTTTTAAAAAAATTTTAAAGCCAAAAATATATTATTTGATTATAGAGAATTACAACACAATTTAGGAAACTACAGCCTACATAAATTGGAGGACTTGTGGTTGAGGATGTTAGAGAATGGAGACTCTTGTTTCTATCAAAAGCCTAAACAGGTATTCTTGTCCTCCTTCAAGATCTTAAATGCATAAACCCAATATTTCTAGCTGATTTTGGGCATTCTTGAGGATGTCATCATATTTGCTGGTCCTGCAACCAAAGAGAAATTGCAATGCAACAATTATTTTTGAAAATCTGATCCATCTTTTCCTTCTTCATCGCATCATCTTTTGGGTACACCAAGTTTGAAACCAATGACCACCAACTCATCCTTAAATGTGCCATTTCAGAAATAACAAGGACTACAACCACCTACAGCCATGAAAAAAAAAAAAAAAAGCAAACTTCTTTTTTGGATGAATGAGCAATTCATTTAAAGGAAAAAAAAAAATAGAAGTACAATTAGTTCAAAATACAACCAAACAATACAACACCAATATAGAAACAGCTTACACTACACCATAAATATTACAAAATGAAATCTCCAAATTTTTTAGTTCAAGGAGACAAGTACCAATAACTGCTACTATTCTAGAAGTACAGAACACAAAATACCCCCAAAGCAGCATTTTCTCCTGGTTTGAACAGAATTGCAGTAACTCCTACATTCAACTCTGTTCTTCACTTCCCACCTGATCATTTTGACCATAGCCTCTTGATGAATACTAGCATTCCTCTGAAGCCAAATATGATACACAGTATGCCAGTCTAGACACAAGTGATTTCTCGTCATAGAACATAATCAGCCAACAGAACTTTGGGTTTTAGGCAGCAGCTCATTATGGTTCACCATATCCGCATCGAGAAAGAACAATCAAAAAATAAGTGGGTCCATACATTTAATTCTTCTTTTACAAACAACACGCCGAGCATCAAGATTAGCATATCATTAAAACATTCAATCTTTTGTAGACAATTTGTTGTGAACCCTTAGGCATATAATTAAAACATTCGATCTTTTGTAAACAATCTGTTGTGAACCCTTAGCCATCCTATAAGTGCATGTTCTGGAATTACTTTGGGAAACCAAATGATGATCTTCACCATTTAACCTTAGGGCATTTCCTCCTTACACAGTTTCACTTCCATGCACCTGCACAAGAATATTCTAATGTTCTCTCAGTAATCCAAATTAGCATATATTCACTTTCAATCTCAACCAGACTAAGCTTACTCTCGATGTTGAACAAGCAATCTGGGGATGTATAAATAAAAAAGTGCCTCTGGTGCAAGTAAAAGCTGCAAGTACCATCTAATTGCATCAGATTTTGTGGCAATTAGAAGTTCCTATAAAATACAAAAAAATAATAATGTGAAAGCCTCCAGCATGCCTTCAAAATGCATGAACCTGCAATAATTGAATCAGAGCTTCTTATCCAATTTAGTACGGTTATACTTATTCAATTTATTTATTTATTTATGTAGTTATCGGTTTAATGATTTCTTATAGTAAATAGACAAAATGCAGCAGGGTGATTACTCGGTCTGATTCAAATAGCAGAAGCAAGAAAGTTAAAATCAGGACTTTCTTTTTAGCAATAATTCCAATGTCTTCGCAATCATCTAACCCCATTAGTCTAAGATTCAAAACTAGCCCAAATTAAGCCAAGTACTTAAGCAATTAGAAAATAAAAAATAACAAAAAAAAGCAAAAGAAACACAAGTTTCATAGCAAAACCAAAAGCAGAAGAAAATAGGTCTTTATATATATATATATATATAAAGTGAACTCAACAGAGAAACAGAGAAATCTCAAGTGAATAAGCCAAAATTCAGTAAAAATAATTTAATATCAAATATCCTAATAAGCACCATGTAGGTAATCTGTCAAGAATATATTTGCTTGAGTTAAGCATATCTATTCCAAATCTCACTTACATATATTGTAAGAATATGCAAAATACAAGCTTTCAAAACTGATACTGAGAAGGAAAGAGAGCAGAAGTAATATTTTCAATGTTCAGCTTGACAGCATACACTTATATTGGAAAACCCTTGACTAACTACATCTTTATTTTGTTAAATTGTATGTTAGAAAGAGTCCAACTAAGGGTATAAATAGGAATACATTAGGTCCATTATGAAAATTTAAAATCACAGTAGCTAGTTGTATTGCAAAATCAAAGTATTCTACAAAAGCATGATCTACTCAATTTTAGATATAGCCTATAACATATATGTCTTCATCTCATTACATTAAACAAAGAAATATGATTCTGTCAAATGAAATCCAAGAAAACGAAAATGGAAAACAATGAGACCAATAAAGAAAAGAGAAGGCACAATCACCTTTCACGGACAATTGTTCTGCCACTGCTTACAACTACGTCAGGAGCCCCTGACTGTGAGTGAGATAGGGAAGAATGAGAATCCACTGGTGAGTGCATTCTAACATGTGTCTTCATCTCATTACCAAACACAGAAATATGATTCTATCAAATGAAATCCAAGGAAAGGAAAATGGACAACAATGATTCATTCAGTTATGAGACCAAAAAAGAAAAGAAAAAGCACTCACCTTCACAGACTGTTTTGCCACCGCTTGCAACTACTTCAGGAGCCGCTGACGGTGAGTTAGAGAGGGAAGAATGAGAAACTGCTAGTGAGTGCAAATATACTCAACAGTCAACAAAGCAAAGACAATGGTTGATTTGCATTAACTTTCCACAAAAACTAATAGAAAGTTAATAAGAATTTTGTGTAAGCAACAAAAACAAAAACAAAAAAATTTAGGATTTATTCTTTTAAGGAAAAATTTGTACAAGGTGGTAAAATGAAAATGGCATAGTAAGCTTCTAACACTAAGAGGTTTAAGAAACTAGTAATGGCAATGACATTTTGACAAACAAAAAAAAAAAAAAAAAAAAACTCACAGACTAAAGATGTCCTGTAAACAATGTTGTGGACAAGGAAGATTCCTTTGTATCATGGCCTACTTTCTCTGAAAAAAAAAGAAGAAGCAAGGTTAACACAGGCCCAATAGGAAGCTACAGCGTCTTTGTAAAGATGACTTACTTTCATTAGAATCCTTGCGATCAGAATTAGCATGAGCCCAAACATTAATTCTCTATTTTTCAATCCTCTTTGAGTGTGGGACATCGTCAGAGCTGCCTTCACCACTAGCTCCGACCCCCTCATATTCATCACGGCTTCACTTCAAATTGATTCCTTCTGTTGAATTGTGATGAACATCTAAACCCTCGTAAGGAGTGATGCAGGTGCTGTTGCTGGATTGAGCTGATAGCATTTCTCTGATGTCTTCCATGTTTTGTTCGTATACTACACGAAACCCTACTTGATGAAACCCACGTCCATCACTCACCCAGCCAAATCTAAGCTCCATTCGTATGAATCCATTCTCATCAATTTGACCCAATAGTGCTTTCTCATACTCACGAAACACATGAAAGGGTATATAGTTCATCCAAAGGTGATCTGATTTAATCAAAACAGATCTAGGGAAATCATCTAGATAATACCTTCCGACAGAATGTCCATTGGATAGAATTTCACATACCAAACCAATCCCAAAATCGGGGTATGCCATAGGCACGGCACACATAGCAATTCCAATCCACTTATTTTCGTTCAGATGAGTAACTTGTGCACTGACTGTATCCCCCACACTCTGATGGGTAAACCATTTCGGAATTTCACACCCAGGAATCACAATATTAAAGCCAGCCTCGTTGTAGAATCCTATAGATTTCTCGCAGATTTCCTGAAACATACAAACCATGATATTCAGAATTGACACACACACACACACACACACACATATATATATATATATAGAGAGAGAGAGAGACCTCATGAGCTGTCAATAGCATTCTCAGCGCGTAAGAGAACATGTCACTCTGACGAACCAATTTGAAGCAATTGATGAGGGAAAGACGTGTACATGAGTTAGGTGATTTAAATCCATTTGGACATGTTTCCAATGAGGTACAACCACTTGCTTCAACTTTAAAAATCGTTGATGGCAATTGGGACAATGAACGAAGTCTTGTGCAATTGTTTAACTTAATCCACCCCAATTTAGACAATTGCACCATACTTTCAGGAAGGCAACTAAAGTGATTTTCACTTAGATTTAAACGGTATATAGAGGATAAGTTTCCAAAATCATTAGGGATTATTTGGAGATTACAGTTGCTTAGGTCCAACCTCTTTAAAGAACACATACCTAAAAGGGAAGGCAATAACAAACTCACAGGATTTAGGCTTCTTCTTGGCATTAAATTTAAGGGGAACAGATTATTCCATAGTTTATGTGGTGGCTCTTTACATCCCTGAAGAGATAGTTCTTCAAGATTCTTTAACGTAACAGAGGAAGGTGGCTCTCTTAAAGTAATTCCACTCACATTGAGGTTCTCTAGACTTTCAACATTCCACAGCTCCTCCGGTAGACCGTCAAGCTTCGAGCATCCAGCCAAATTAATATCTTTAAGTGACTTGAAGCAACAAAAGATACTAGGAAGACACACAAGATTCTTGCAATCTCTTAAATGCAATGAAGTAAGGTTAGTCAAATGTTCAATTGAAGAGGGAAGTTTTGTAATAGCAGTGGCATTTAAGTGCAGTTTTGATAAGCGTTTCATATTTCCCATAAATTCTGGAATTCTCTTGATTTTTGAACAGCCTGAAAGAATGAGAATTTCAAGAGACTCCATTTCAAACTTGCTTGGAAGACTTCTAAGGCTTTTGCAGTTTTTTAGATCAAGAAGAGTAAGTCTTTTAAGAACCATAATAGATGGGTGAACCTCTTGTAACTTTATACAACCACTGAGAACCAATTTCTCAAGATTGGGAACTCCGGTGAAGTCAGGGGTTGCAATGAGGTTTAAGGAATTGCACAAATTGATGAGCTTTAACTTGTCCAAATACTATTAAAAGCCAAAATATACAATAGAAGAGTTAGATTAAACAAACCTTAAAAACAAAGTTATATCAAAGTACTTAAATAACAATCTTACCTTTGTTCCTTTCCAAAGCCATTCAATTTTGTTGTACAACAAGTGAAGTTCAACAAGCTCAACTGGTTGAAAATTTGACGGCAACGATTTTGAAGGATACTCACTCCAATAAAGAAATCTTAAGTTGTTAGAAAGATGTTCGGGACCATGTAGAAGTTGAACATGATGAATTACAAGCAATTTAAGGTTAGGCATCTTTGGAAAGGCTTCAAGATTCCAATGTGCATTTTCTGATTTATGTAGTTCACCCAATTGAAGGACAAGTCCTTGAATTGCTTCCATTTCCTAATAATAAAGAAAAGAAAAAAAAAATGAGTTAGTTGTAAGATATATGTTTACTAGAGTTGTTCAAATTTCAACTTCTTTGAATAACATGATAAGGTATATTCTCTAAACAATCTCTTACCATATTTTTCATCAATGCGTTGCGAATGTCCTTATATAGCCACAATTTGCTCCACTTTTCAGGTTCTAGAGGGCAATCTCGACGAACCATGTTTTGTCCCATTTGTTGTAGCAAGTCATGCATCCAATATTTATTTTCATAATATTTTAAGAGAGACTTTTCAATGAGAACATTTAATCCAATTTTGGGGTGAAGGCCAAGACAATCTAGCATTCCTACTACATAATATTTTTCCCCCATATTGAAGAAACATGCGATATTTAGAAATATTTCCTTTTCAGTACCCTCAAGTCCATTAAAACCTATTTCAAGTATTTCAATAATTTTTTTGTTAGGATGTTCTTTGAGCCTATTTAATGCACCTTCCCATTCCTTCTTAGGTCTATCGTACAAAAAAGAACCTAGAACATTAATAGCTAGAGGAAGACCTTTAGCATAATGTACAAAAGATGAGGACAAGTCTAGATAATCTTCGGGAGGATGATATTTATTGAAGGCCTTCAAACTAAAAAGATGAAGAGCCTCGGAATCATTCAATCCTTGAACCTCATGTATTTCATGTACCTTATGCGATTTCAACAAATGTTGATCTCTTGTTGTTATGATGACTCTACTTCCTGAACCAAACCATTTAGAGTCCCCAGCTAACTTTTCTAGCTGATCGAGTTGATCTACATCATCAAGAACAAGAAGAATTTTTTTATGACATAACCTATTCTTGATCATACGAACCCCATCACAATCATCCCTTATATATACACTTTTCTCTATCAAAATCTCACGAATAAGTTTTTGTTGTAATGGAACTAACCCACATTTTTCAGATTCACTCCTAACATTAGCGATAAAACAATCACCTTGAAATTCATTAAAAACCTTGTCATAAACAACTCTAGCAAGAGTTGTCTTACCAATACCCCCCATCCCCCAAATCCCTATAATGCGAACATCATCTTCTGATCCTATGGCTAAAAGCGACATCAATTTCTCCACTTGAGAATCAACTCCCACTAAGTCATTGATACCTTTGGGGAACAAAGAACTCAATTTAAGCGAAATCTCTTTTATAATATCTTGGATAAATTCTGACTCAAGCCTGCAAAGAAGAATGACAATTAAGCAATGTAATTTAACCCATCATTTCCCACCCACCTACCCCCTGCCACGCTTAAAATAAAAATAATCCAAAATTATAAATAAATTACTGTAGCAGTTATGTGTGTGTGTGTATAAAATATGCTATTAAGGGTTGACAGCTAATAGCTTTTGTTCAAATGGGGACTTCTAATCAAAAAGGTTGAAAGACGTTCACATTAGATTATAAGTACACACCGTGTTATTGCATTTGGAAGCTGAAAGATGCATCATGCATGGTAATGTTCAAGAGTAGCAAAAAGCCATTGTGTGTGTATTGAAATTTTGGGTTCCTTTTTTCAGTATAGTATCTTTAATTTCAGTAATTTGAGTTTGTGAGTGCCACTTGTATGGTTAAATAATAGGATTAAAATCTGAATCTATAATAGTGGATTTTAGTTTTTTTATTATATTTTATAAATTAAGTAGTTATAATGGGGGTAGTACACATTTATAGTACTCCAGAAATACCTAATAATTTTCCTTTATTTTATATACGGATGTCCAATCCTTCTTTCTTTCATTCTTTCTTTATTTTATTTTTTTTCCATTTGTTTAGTCATTGCACTCATACAACTATTCTTCAAAAAAGGAAGACACTACAAATATGGAAGTTATCAATCCCACAATTTTTTGTAATAATGATTATTTCTCACTTTAATTCACCTAAAACTGTTCATCATATATGGAAGTCATCAACCATTATTAATTGCTTATAACTTGCATTATAAATATTGAAATTATTAATTGTTTTTAGGGTTTAGCTTACCTCCAATACTTTTTTTAACTGGAATCTCCTTTTGTTTTAGGCTCTGCTTGGGAGTTCATAAGGGAATGGAATGGAATGGAATGGAATTGAATGTATTTAAGTAAGGGAATGGAATGGAAAAGAATGGATTGGAATGGAATTAAGTAACCTTGATTTGGATGTTTTAAAATAAAGGAATGAAAATGAATAAAAATGAATGAAATGTAAGTAATCCTATTTAGGAGCAACATGGAGGGAATGGAATAGAATCATTTTATGACAATATTACTATTAGACTCCTATTTTAAAATAAATGGTTGAATATATAGGCATATTTTGAGAGTTTTAGTAAAAAAATCATTAAATCTAATTCTATTCCCTCCCATTCCTCCTAATTTCGGGAGAATGAAAATTTGAGGTTTAAGGAAATAGAGAGGAATGAGTGTTTCCTCCTACCCATTCCATTCTCTCCCACTTATACTCCCAAACAAGGAAATAAACTTTCCATTCTCTCCATTAAAACTCCCAAACAAGAGAAGGAAAGAATATTATAAAATTATTCTTTTTATTCCTTTCCATTCTATTCCATTCCCTCCTCCCAAGCGGAGCCTTAATGAGAAATTGTCACATCACCCACTAACTGAATAAAATGTGGAAATTAAAACTCACTACCACTTGTTATAGTGTATTTAAAACAAAATGAGACTTCTAGTTAAAAAAGTACTAAAAATGAGTTAAACCCTTGTTTTTAAACATAATAACTAATGACTAATACTTGATATATATGATCAGCCATTACAGTTGCTTGATCTCCCTAAATGTACATGCTTTCTCATTCTCTCATATCACTAATGGCCTGTTTGGATGGAGGGGAGAGAGAGGGGAGAGTAGAGGGAGTAGAGTAGAGTTTGCTAAAAATAAGCTAATTTTGTGATAAATCTACTCTCTTTTTTTCTTTTCTTTTTTAGAATACTTAGTATTTTTAACACACACGCGCGAGGAGAGGGGGGAAGGTTTTTTAAAGAAACTTACAGTGGTGCTAAATCTACTCTACCCTCCCTCCCTCTCAATCCAAACGAACCATAAAATACATATCCAACACTTCATTACCATCTCCATCTCAAGGGAGCCGTGAAAGATAAAGCATGAAAACAAGATCTCTGGCCATCTAAAAATAGAAGTCGAAGTCGAAGTTCTATTTTTTTTTTTAATACACAATTTTTTTTTTCTTAAATATTTTATATGCTTTAGGTTTTTTCTTTACTTACAAATTCTTTGTTTGATCACCAAATTATAACTTAAATATCTTTGTCAAACCAATTCTAATATCAAATTTCAATTTCAATTTTATATTTGAGATACCATTATGGCATGCTCTTCATTAGCAATGGAGAAATTGTGAGCCATCTCTCACTTCTTTTTTTGTGCTTTTTTTGCCCCTTGCCCCGCTCTCTTTATTTTGTGTTAATCAAAGTCAGGCCATATTTATTTTTTGATTTCCTACAATTTTTTAAACAATTTTAGTTTCGTATGGAGATTTGAGTTGCGTAATGTGAAATGGATTTGAGTGATAGAGTTAGTAAAATTCTATATGGAGAGGTTTGCATTTTTTTTTTTTTTTTTTTGTTTATGTATCGAGTTCGTACATTATGTGTTGAACTCTGCATTCTAGTAAATTAGTAAGATGAGAATCATATAATACTTAACAAAAATCTTTGGAGTGTTTCACTTACAATATGCAAACACTTTGTTACAAGTAATTACAAATGTTGTTGTGAGACAGTCAATATATTAGATTAGAATTATAAAAGTTAACATCATATTAGAATTATAAAGTTATATAATTAAGCTCATTACATTAGTTATTTCTCCTCAAATAAATTACATATTCTATAATTTTCTGACCTAATTTCATGATCAAAATCATGCAAGTTTTACATCTTTGTTCAAGATTAAAATTAAAATTTATGAACATATATTATCTTGATTAATATTTAAAAAAATATTTAAAAGAAAGTCAAAGGAATATACAACATCGAATCAGATAAAATTATCCATTATCTTATCTATTACCAAGACTTCGAATAATTGTTTGGTCTTTTGATTATTTATTATAATTTATGCTTTGATTTAGTAAAATTTACAAATTACACATTGGGTTTACCCTAGGTAATTCAATGCATAATTAATATTTTCTTAAAACAATAAAAACTCAAAAAGTTCAAACAATTTAATTAACAAACATAAATTCACAAAGATTTATATAATTGATCATTCATATAATTATTATTTATCAAATAAAATTTATATTTTATATGTTTATGATTAAAACCGTGTAATGCATGGATTTTTAAGTAGTATTAATAAAAATAAAATATAATATAAAAGAACTGCCCCATCATTGTATTATTATAATTATTATAGCAAGTATACAGTCCAATATTGGACCGCCCCTCTTGTTGTCATGTCAAATGCTTTAGAATCATATCCTAACGAATAGTTACAATATAGATCTAGTAATTCGATGCAAATGGTAATTTAAATTCAGTGGAAATAATGTTTTTGGTAGCAATTACCTGTCCTTTAAAGACCATCCAGAGAGATTGGAGACATCTGTCAAAGCAGCTCGCCACATGTGAACTTTTTTTAAATTCTTATTGAAAGGTTTTTCATGTTCAGCAAATGCTTGTGCATAAGTTTCTGTTTGTTTTCGCACCACAGATGGTTCCACGTCATAAAAAATAGGCAGAACTATTAGCCCCATATTTTTCCTGCAATCCATGATCTTCACAAGTTCGTCCAAACACCATGTCGAGGATGCATAGTTTTTTGAGAGAACGACAATAGCAAATAGTGAGTCTTCTATTGCTTTTAAAAGCACAGGTGAAATAGGTTCTCCTCTCTCAAGTTTTTCATCATCCCTAAAGGTGTAGACACCCTTTTGATTCAAGGCAATATATAGATGGTCTGTAAAATTGTTGCGCGTATCCTCACCTCTAAAACTTAGAAATACATGATATTTCCACTGATGGGTAGAAGAAGAGGAAGAAGATGGGCTTATTGTATCCATGAAAGCCAATCTAAGTTTACAAAAAAATCTTGAATCACAATACAGAATTATAGACACTCACCAAAATTTCATTCAATTAGATTTCAAGTAAAAATAAATAAATAAGGGGTAAAAGGAAACGATATTGAAATTAAAGAGTAAAACTAAAGAGAAGAAATAAAAGAGCACGTACAAGTGAGAACTTACAGATACTTATACAAAAAATAAAAAATAAAAAGTACGAACTTACAGATTTTGGAGAATAGCAGTAATAATTGTATCGCCGATGAAGCTCTTATATTGTGCAATTGCTGGTTTAAATAGAGGAATTTGCAGCGTGTTGTGCGTGAGAGAGAGAGAGAGAGAGAGAGAGAGAGGGAGTCTTCCGTTTATAGTCAAGGCTATATTTGTGTAATTGCTGGTTTAAACAGAGGAATTTGCAGAGTGTTGTGCGTGAGAGAGAGTCTTCCGTTTATAGTCAAGTCTTCTTTTTCCTTTTTTTCTTTTTAACTTTTGACTTACTTAACTCAATTTATTAAAGTCTAGGTCTATTGTGTGGCCCTTGGTATAGAATGGAGAAAATATCTTGAACTTTGCCGTGGAGATTCTGACATAGACTGAAGGTGGGATCCACGTACATGTTGGTTCCTGCTGCTAAAGGCAAAGCTATATAAAATTCAAATGTGAGCAAAATGAAGATGAAATGAGATATTTTCTATAGTTTATTTTTTTATTTACTTATCTAATTTAAACAAATGTATGCTTTGTTTGTTAAAAGAATTTATAAAACTAAAGCTAAAACTAAACAGCTCTCACACACACCATCACAGGAAAGCAGGCCCGCAAAGGCCTATTTATCAAATTTTAGGATGCTCCCAATAACAAATGCTGGTGCTTCATCACGAACAAAGGCCTTAAGAATAGAGTAAACATAGCTGACGACATTACATTCTTGAGTAATGAATACTCATCATCAGCCTAGCTAACAGACTCAGCTAGGCATGCACGCTTAGGCAGTACTGTTTTTATTATATTCAAGACAGGCTTGACCAACATGAGAAATCAATCATACATAGCGTACATGGTACACCAATGACCAAGCAAGCTTAATCTCTAATTAACAAGCATGTAAACCCCGCAGTACATGTTCCATATCTCTGAGCTAATCAATATACGCAAAATCCAATATTGTCAATCAGTGAACCCAACTAATATCTACTCCAAATCTCTCTCTCTCTCTCTCTTCTTTTTAATGCATCATTCAGTCCCATACAAGAAAACAAGCCCTCTAATAGTCCATTCATAAAAAATGAACCCAACAGTTTATAAATAGTTCAAGCTTAACTCAAAATTATATTTGTTTATGTTTGTCTATTTAGCAAATGAGTTCATAATTATGTATTTGTAAACAAACTCACAAGTATAAAACTTAATTTAAGTAAGTGTGTGTGTGTGTGTGTATAACATTCTTATATAGACTTCATTTTAGATTGTATAATTAGTCTATTAAATGTAGTCCATTTTAATTGTAATAATTATAAAAGGTTAATATAAATCTGATTTTTATGAGTTTCTTAATGAAGATCATTCTATCTAATTAACTCAAATAATTTGATTTCAAATATAATTTAGCCAATCATTATTAGCATAGATTTCTAAATGGCTAAAAAAAATGAGTAAAAGGAAACAAAATAGAAAGAAATTAAAGAGTGAAATTAAAAGCAGTGAAAATAAAAGAGAAAAATGTACCTAACAAGTGAAAACTTACAGTTTATGGAGAATTGCAATATTTTCCGTGAAGCTACCTATCGTGTGATTGCTGGTTTAAAAGGAATATGCAGCATTTTGAGAGAGAGAGAGAGTCTTCCGTACACTACAAAAAACTTGGCCTATAGTGGCGTTTTTTTTAGCGGCGTTTGTCAAAAACGCCACTATAGGTACCCTATAGCTGCGTTCAGCAAGTCCTATAATGGCGTTTTATATAAACGCTATTATAGGTACTCTATAGCAACGTTTTTAAGGGCCTATAGTAGCGTTTTTAAAAACGCCACTATATGTCCGACCTATAATGGCGTTCCTCATGATCTTACAAACGCTGCTATAGGCACTTTTTTTACTTTTTAAAATTTTTTTTTTTTTTCAGCTGGGTTTAATTTCTTTTATAATTATAATAGACCTATAGTGGCGTTTGTTTGACAAACGCCACTATAGGCCTTCTTGTAGTGGCGTTTGACAAAACGCCACTATAGGCCCTTGTAAGTGTAGGACCTATAGTGGCGTTTGTCAAACGCCACTATAGGCATTTTTTCTGGGATTTTTTAATTTGTGCATGCAGAGAAAAAGGCCTATAGTGGCGTCTGACAAACGCCACTATACGCCTTCCTATAGTGGCGTTTGTCAAACACCACTATACGCCTTCCAATAGTGGCGTTTGTCAAACACCACCATAGGCCCTGTAAGTGTACGACCTATAGTGGCGTTTGACAAACGCCACTATAGGTTCTTAAAAAAAAAAAAAAAAACATTTTCACAAGAAATTTCACTACATTTTAACAACATTTTCACAACAAATCATGGGTAATTAATTGTTGTTAGTTCAAATTTGAATTTAGCACTGAGATTGCTTTTTTAACCCAACAATAAGAACCAGTAACAACCCACTATTTAAAATTTGTTATAAAAATATTGTTGTAAAAATATTTTATGGTATGTTTCAAACTATTCTTAAAAAAAAAAAAAAATCAATCCGTGAAAAAAAAAAGGGTGATATATTCTAGCTAGGAATATGCCATAGAATATTCCTAGCATATTCTATAGCATATTCCAAACTATTCCTTAAAAAAAATTTAAAAAAAAAAACTAAAAAATAAATCAATCCGTAAACACAAATACTATGATTTGTTTTAGGAATATGCCATAGAATATTCTATGGCATATTCTAAACTATTCTTAAAAAAAAAAAAAAACTGAGTTGATTCAACGTTCAGGTAATATATATATATATATATATATATATATTATTATTATATATTTATATTTAAATGAGAAGTGTTATATTAACAACATTTTTATAATGTTTTCACAACAAATTATAAGTGGTTAGTTTTTATTGGTTTAAATTTGAACTGAACACTAAGATTACTTTTTTGCCCCAACAGTAACAATATGCCACTTAAAATTTGTTGTAAAAATATTGTAAAAATGTTGTGAACATGCATCTCTCTCTCTCTCTCTCTCTCTCTCTCTATATATATATGAGGTGCTACGTTCACAACATTTTTACAATATTTTCACAACAAATCATAAGTGGTTAGTTGTTATTAGTTCAAATTTGAACTTAACACTAAGATTACTTTTTTTTTCCCAATAATAACAACTAGTAACAATCTATCACTTAAAATTTGTTGTAAAAATATTGTGAAAATATTATGTACATATCATTTATATATATATATATATAAAAGAACTAAACAAAAAAAAAATTTAAATTCAAAATTCAAAACCCACCTGACCCCACCTACCCCCACTCACCTTATATCCTTCTCTAGCTCCACTTAACTTCTTCAGCCTTCTTCTTTCTTTTCTTTTCTTTTTTTCTTTCTCTCTTTTTCTAGCTCACTTATCTCCACTTCTTCAGGCTTCTTTCTTTCTTTCTCTTCTTTTCTGTTTCTTTTTTTTCCTTCTTTCACTCTTCTTTCACTACACACCTGGATTTATTCTTTTCTCTTTCTCTCCTATTTGATTTAATTTCCCCTATTTTATTTGTGGTGGTGTTAATGTTAGTGGGTTTTGGATTTGAAGATAGTGTTGCAACTAGTTAATTTTGTTCAAATTTGTAAATGGTGCTACTATTATGGGATTTGTGATTGAAGGAAGAATGCTATTGATTGTATAGTTGCAAGTGAGTATTTAAAAAAAAAAAAAAAAATTTAATGCTTGTAAAGTCTATTCCTTTTTTTATAATAGTTTTGGCCTATTCTGTCTGCTATCAACTTTGCTTTGTGGGTCTCTAAGGTTAATTTAGAGATCTCAAGTGTTGTGATTAATATCTTACTCAAGTAGTGAAAAATTCAAAATCAATTTGATGATTTCTTTTTGCAAGTTATTGGTCTGTGGCGGCTGAATGTGTTGGGGTGGGGTTGCTATATATATATATATATATATTTTTTTTTTTTTTTTGTGTGTTTGATTTTGAATTTTTTTAGGTGGGTTTGTGTTTCCATTTTGAATTTGCTGGGATAACCATAGTGTTTGTATTTGGAGTTGCTATTTCTTTTTTTTGGATGTGAGCGTGTTTGATTTTGAATTTTTTTTAGGTGGGTTTGTTTTTGACTTTCAATTTGCTGGGATAGCTAGCTATAGTGTTTGTATTTTGTTTTTTTTTTTTTTTTTTTATATTTTAATTTAATTACAATCTTAATTGAATTTAAAAAAAAAAAAAAAAAACTTTTTCACGTCAAAAATAAAATTCTTTTGATTACCAAAAATTAATTTTTGGTAATTAAAATTTTTTTTTGGTGGTTTTTTGGCTATAGCGGCGTTTTCTATAGTGCATTTATAAATGCCACTATTGTACCGCTATTATAGGCCTATAGTGGCGTTTGTAAACACTACTATAGACCTTTTTTTTATTTTTGAAAAATGCTATAGTGGCGTTTGTCAAACGCCACTATAGGTCTACCCTGTAGTGGCGTTTGACAAACGCCACTATAGCATTTTCAAAAATAAAAAAAAAGGGTCTATAGTGGCGTTTGGAAACGCCACTATAGGCCTATAATAGCGGTACAATAGTGGTGTTTACAAACGCCACTATAGCAAACGCCACTATAGCCAAAATGGGCCTATAGTGGCTTTTTTTTGACCTGTAGTGGCGTTTCAAAAACACCACTATAGGCCCAATTTTTTGTAGTCCGTTTATGGTCCAGCCAAGAATTTTTTTTTAATTATATTTTTTTTAGGAATTAATAGAATTCATTTACTTTACTTAGGTAATTCACTTTATTAAAGAGTGTATAAGGTTTAAAGTGTATAATGGCCCTTACCTTTTTAAAGTATCTTTAGACTTTAGTATTAAAAAATGGAGTAAATTAAAGAGGTTTTTTTTTTTTTTTTTTTTTTTTTTTTTTTTTTTTAAAGACATGATAAAATGTTATAACATTTTCATAACAGATAAAGTATCAATCTATTCTTAATTTTGTGGTGTACTTTTGTGCGAAAACCTCTTTAACAATTTGTTGTATCTTTAAACTTCCTTTTACAAACGTATATAACCTCCTCGTTGTTTCCCTCAAATTCTCACGCAGGCTAAACTCAATGAAGGTGAGATCCACACGTTGGTTCGAGCTCCTAGCTTGCCTAAAGGCAAAGCTAAATAAAATGCATATGGGAGCAAAATGAAGGTTAAATGAGATAGATGCTAATTTGCTATAGTTTATTTTTTATTTCCTATTAATTTAAACAAGTGTATAATTGTATTTTGATTAAAAATTGATTAAAAAAAGGTTTACATAAAATAAATAAATTGAGTAAGTTTATTTTTTTCAGCAAATAGGATAAAAATTTTTGAGTGCAAAACTAAGGATAACTTTGGTGGAGTGGCTATCTACTTGTTTTCTTCCAAAGGTACTTTCTATGAAGTTCTTTCGAACCTTTTCTCTTGAATGTTGAGTAAATTACAAGTTTGGCTTTTAATCTTTAGGTTATGTATTAATTTGGTTTCTAACGTATCAATTTAATCCTAACATTTAAGTATTGCATGAAAGTAATTTTTGTCGTTAAGTGATGAATGGAAAATGGTTTCTAACTTTTGATATTGTCTTCTTCTCTTCTTCCGTTTTTAGTCAAGTCAAGTTAATAAAGGGTTGGTTGAAAGTGTGACCCTTGCTTTTTAAAGTGTCTGATAGGCCAAAAACGTATTGACCCCTTGTGATTAAATTAAGTGATTAATTAGTCAAGTTATTAATTAATCAAATTAACATGTAAACGCGTGGTAGCACAAACAAATCACCAATAAACTAATTATGAAGCGAAAAATAAATAACATGGTGATTTGTTTACAAATGGGGAAAACCTGACGGCAAAAACCTCACCGGGTGATTTTCAGGTCACTACTCTCGAAATTCCACTATTATCACAACAAGCGGTTACAAGTAAAAGAATCTCAAGTACCTTATCAACCTACAGTTAAACCCTTACTCCAATACCCAATTATACTTGTTCTATGGTGACAATTTCCCCTTTTGATGCACAGCTCCTAAGTATGTGACTAACCAATTACGCAAATCCCAGTATGCAACTTCAATCACCAACTAGAGAGAGTTGTTGGATGTAAAGTTTTTCAGTTCATCCACGATGAAGATCAAGAAAATGTTTGGTCACAAAACCCAAAGGTGCACATACATAACAACTTCTTCAGAAGAGATAAACTAGGGCAAAACTTTGTCTTCGATCACAAATTGCTTGAATAGACTTTGCTCAATGATTGTGCAACTTGTGTACTCTTTAAAGGCTCTTAAAAAAATCCTTTTATATATCTAAGATTAGGAGAAAAGAAGACATAAACACATAAACACGGATCCCAAGAAATCAAATAAAAAATTCTGATTTTTGTAAACCTCAAAAGCTGTCGAGTAGGTGTCGAGCACACAAACTTGAGTAGCTTTATAAACTTCGACACATGTTAGCTGTCGAGTTTTAGTAACCTTGCACTTTCAGCTTGTTTTTCTTGGATAGACTTGATGATTTCAACACTTAATCTTGAAATCTTGTTTCTTGAAGTATTGAAAACACATAGAACTATCCAATTATAAGTAAATTGTGTTTTGTCAAAGGATTAGCCAATTACATAAAAGAATGACATATGTTCTTAACATGTGAACCACATATGTCCTAACAGTGTCTTTAGACTTTAAAAAAAAAAAAATATATATATATATATATTTTTTTTGATGAGAAAGTGTCTTTAGACTTGAGTATAGTAAGGAGTGAATTTTTTGAACTTTATATTATAAACTCCCTGCTGTTTCCCTCAAAAATTCTCACGTAGAATGAAGGTGGGATCCATCTTCTCAAAAAAAAAAAAAAAAATGAAGGTAGGATCCACATAATGGTTCCTGCTGCTAAATAAAATGCAAATGTGTGCTTCTTTTTTTTTTTTTTTTTAAAGAATATATAAATTTTTTTAAATAAAATAAATAAGGTAAAACTTAGATACAGTAACTTAAGTTTCTCTCTTAAAATGAAGACACCTAGCTACTTTAACGGAAGCATTAAACACCGTCAGGGGCGGCTAATGTATTTAGGGGCTTAAGGCGAAAACTAAAATTGAGGCTTTTTATATATTGAAACTAAAATTGAGGCTTTATATATATATATATATATATATATGTGGGGCCCGAGGGCCCAGAACCCCCGGCCCACCTTTAGGCTGGCCCAAGGCCCAAGCCGAGGAGGGCAATCATCCCAGATGGTCGGCCTAAGGGTTTTAGCTCTTCTCAGACCCGAGCCGAGGACACACCCCTCCTCGGCACACCTAGTCTAATCCAGGTAGGGGGCAGACCCAGAATAGGTGGTCACATCCACACTTAACGATTCTGCCTGACCCTCCAGGCTACATTAATGATGACAAGACCCTTCACTGAGAAACCTTGGAGGCAGCAACCCCCAGTAAGGGGAGGAACCTGTCTGATGGGACAAGTCCTGGACCAGTAGCCCGGATGGCCAACAGCTGTAAGGCCAGGATCGAGCTAGTGGGCGTATATAAGGCAAAGAACCCCCTGGTGAAGGGGGGCCTCCTCGGACGCCAGCTGAGGAGCAACCCTAAGTGAAGAGCAGTAGACGAAGAGTTCAAGGAAGACCGGCGAGGGACCGGCCGGAGCCAAACCCTTTGCCCCACTCTCTACAAATTCATTGTCGGGGGCCCACCTCCAAAAAAGGAGCCCCTACAATTGGCGCCGTCTGTGGGAAGGGTTAGAGCACCGGCCGGCGCAACCGGCGGTCGTTCCAAAACAGTTGCTATGCAAAGTTGACGGTGCAAAATAAAAAGAGGAGAAGAAGGAAAGAATTGCAGTACGAAAAGAAAGTTCAACAACAAATAAAGGGAAAGTTCTTTATTATTTCAGAAAAGATTACAAGAGATTACAAGTACAACAATCCTCATTATTTCATAAAAGAAAAGTTACAAATACAATCAGAGGCTTAGACAGGCATGTTTTACAAAAAATCCTACCAACTAATCCTACAATCAGAGGCCCAGGCGGACCGATCTTGGAACTGGCCGGGCAAGAGGCTCGCAAAGAATTAATATCAGGAATGAGGGAAGTGTCAACCCGTACTTTTATTGGCGTCAAGAGAATGGGAGAACTTGACGGTAAAAGCACGGGAAGGGGGGTTGGGGGCTGGCTCACCTTCAAACCAAAGCTTGAACAAAGTGAGGAGCCGACCCCGAGACCCCGGAACGCCCTCCCTCATGATGCTTCCTCGACCCCCTCCGAATTGCACGAGCATTGACCGTCGGAGACGGCAATACTCGGGCACCAGCCATGACGAGAGTTCGCGTGCCCCCTTCGTCGGGGGTGCGCTCTGGGGAAATACGTTAGGTACTTCAACAACGCTCCCCCTGGCCACCATACAAGGCCCTGCCAGTGTTACGCCTAAACTCTTCCACGCCGGCAGCCTAGTGGGGGCTGCGGCCACGGTGGCCCTTAACTCCAGGTCTCCTAACTGTGGTCACAATCCTGGTGGTGGTGTCAAAGGGGCTCAGGAAGGTGAAAGTGTGTATTTTTGTTTGTGGTGGAGAATTCATGGAATGAGGAGAAACACTCCCCCCAGAACGCCTTTTATGGAGGGCGAAAACCAATGGGAGTTGAGCCGCGCGGAATTCGAAGGGGGAATTGTCAAAGGGAATTAATTCCCACCCAATTCCAAGGGGAGTGCCAGCTGCCTGATGCGTGTTAATTCACGAGGACACTAATGGAGGCGCGTTACGGGCACCGAAGCGTCAAACAGGGAGCGCGGAAGGCCAAGCGACGCCTTGTAAACCAGAAAGATGAGGAACGCGAACCAAAAGCAAGATCAGCCCCACGTGCGAAGTCACAATCCGACCCGAGGAAAAACAGCTCACAGGGAAAGACCTGTGGACGTCTGCACACCAAAAACAAAGTCCTCGGATCCGAGGACGAACTCCTATTGGAGACAACTGTGCAGCAGTGGTACAATGACTCTTGCTCCAGCAGCCTGCAAGGGGCTAAGGGGAGGGACTTCTACCCGATGTGAGACTGAGTTGCCCAAAGAGGTGAATACTGTGTCCTCATGCTCGGGGCCCACTTAGAAACGATGGCAGCAATTGTACCCAGGACTTGCATGGTCCTCGGACCTAAGCCTACGGGGAGCTGGCCACTCGTACTTAAAGCAGCAACTGTACCTAGGTCTTGCATGGTCTACGGATTCAAGCCTATGGGGAGCTAGCCACTTAGAAACGATGGCAGCAATTGTACCTAGGACTTGCATGGTCCTCGGACCCAAGCCTACGGGGAGCTGGCCACTCGTACTGAAGGCAGCAACTGCACCTAAGTTTTACATGGTCTACGGACTCAAGCCTATGGGGAGCTAGTCACTTAGAAACGATGGCAGCAATTGTACCTAGGACTTGTATGGTCCTCGGACCCAAGCCTACGGGGAGCTGGCCACTCGTACTGAAGGCAGCAACTGCACCTAGGTCTTGCATGGTCTACGGACTCAAACCTATGGGGAGCTAGCCACTTAGAAACGATGGCAGCAATTGTACCTAGGACTTGCATGGTCCTCGGACCCAAGCCTACGGGGAGCTGGCCACTCGTACTTAAGGCAGCAACTGTACCTAGGTCTTGCATGGTCTACGGACTCAAGCCTATGGGGAGCTAGCCACTTAGAAAGGATGGCAATAATTGTACCTAGGACTTGCATGGTCCTCGGACCTAAGCCTACGGGGAGCTGGCCACTCGTACTTAAGGCAGCAACTGTACCTAGGTCTTGCATGGTCTACGGACTCAAGCCTATGGGGAGCTAGCCACTTAGAAACGATGGCAGCAATTGTACCTAGGACTTGCATGGTCCTCGGACCCAAGCCTACGGGGAGCTGGCCACTCGTACTTTAGGCAACAACTGCACCTAGGTCTTGCATGGTCTACGGACTCAAGCCTATGGGGAGCTAGCCACTTAGAAACGATGGCAGCAATTGTACCTAGGACTTGCATGGTCCTCGGACCTAAGCCTACGGGGAGCTGGCCACTCGTACTTAAGGCAGCAACTGCACCTAGGACTTGCATGGTCTACGGACTCAAGCCTATGGGGAGCTAGCCACTTAGAAACGATGGCAGCAATTGTACCTAGGACTTGCATGGTCCTCGGACCCAAGAATACGGGGAGCTGGCTACTCGTACTTAAGGCAGCAACTGCACCTAGGACTTGCATGGTCTACGGACTCAAGCCTATGGGGAGCTAGCCACTTAGAAACGATGGCAGCAATTGTACCTAGGACTTGCATGGTCCTCGAACCCAAGCCTACGGGGAGCTGGCCACTCGTACTTAAGGCAGCAACTGCACCTAGGTCTTGCATGGTCTGCGGACTCAAGCCTATTGAGGAGCCTAAGGGTTGAGCCAGCCACTCAAGGAAGAACCAGCCGGCTGAAGGCCTTCCGGAACATAGGGGCCGAGGTTTGCAAAACCCTCCTCCCCGTCCGAGGAGACGTGCAGCAGGGTTTTGAGGGGCTATTGTGGGGCCCGAGGGCCCAGAACCCCCGGACCACCTTTAGGCTGGTCCAAGGCCCAAGCCGAGGAGGGCAATCATCCCAGATGGTTGGCCTAAGGGTTTTAGCTCTTCTCAGACCCGAGCCGAAGACACACCCCTCCTCGGCACACCTAGTCTAATCCAGGTAGGGGGCAGACCCAGAATAGGTGGTCACATCCACACTTAACGATTCTGCCTGACCTTCCAGGCTACATTAATGATGACAAGACCCTTCACTGAGAAACCTTGGGGGCAGCAACCCCCAGTAAGGGGAGGAACCTGTTTGATGGGACAAGTCCTGGACCAGTAGCTCGGATGGCCAACAGCTGTAAGGCCAGGATCGAGCTAGTGGGCGTATATAAGGCAAAGAACCCCCCTGGTGAAGGGGGGCCTCCTCGGACGCCAGCCGAGGAGCAACCCCAAGCGAAGAGCAGTAGACGAAGAGTTCAAGGAAGACTGGGGAGAGACCGGCCGGAGCCAAACCCTTTGCCCCACTCTCTACAAATTCATTGTCGGGGGCCCACCTCCGAAAAAGGAGCCCCTACAATATATATTTAAATATGACTTAAAAAAATATATTATTTAAATTCTATTATCTTGTTTTAGATGCAAAATTTGTATTAATTAACATGAACCAGGTAGAATGTTTTTTAGAAGGTTTATAGATCCAAAAAAAAAAAATGTCAAAACTTTTTACACATGTTGGTGTTGATGTGGTAATTTGATAGTGGTAAGTTTTTCAACTCAACTATTGTGAAAAATCTTATGAATTTTTTTGTGTATTGCTTCTTTTTTTTTTTTTTTTTGAAAAGTGCTACTTTCACAATATTTTTCACAACAAATCATAAGTGTTAAGTTGTTACTAATTATAATTTGAACACACGACTAGAATTATTTTTTTGCCATCAATAACAGCCTGTAACAACATGCTACTTAGGATTTGTTGCAAAAGTGTTGTGAAAAATTTTGTGAATGTAGCATTTCTCTCTTCTTCTTCTTCTTCTTTTTTTTTTTTTTTTTTTTTTTTTACTTTGACAAAAAAATATAATTTTATTTATTGGCTAATATTTGGGCTTAATTAAATTAAAATTTGGGGCTTTTTTTTTTTACTTAGGGCCTTAGGCGACCGGATTAATTGCTTATATAGTGGAGCTGGCACTGAACAACGTTAAAACTTAAAACACAAGATACTATACCTACTTTTTGTCCAAATAAATAAATTGAGTAATTTATTTTTTGTCTAAATGGGGATTCAATCTCAAAATTAAGAATGATTTTGGTGGTTATCTACTTGTCTTCTTTGAAGGTATGGTTTCTTTGAAGTTCTCTCGTATCTTGTTAGAAGATCCATTCTTAAGAAAGAATCTTCTCCCAAAAAAAAAATCTTTAAGAAAAACAAAACCAAATAAACAAACAAAACCGTTCTCAGATACACCATCACAAGAAAGCAGGCCTGCAAAGGCCCATTCATCAAATTAGAAGCTGCTCCTAATAGGTAAGCCCATACAACACCTAAACTTCCAGCTGCACTTTAAGACAGCATTGCTAAGCTTATTTCATCGTACCAATTGTTTAAGCCTAACATGTTACACAAAACAAAAGGGCTATAAAATCTATGTATCAAGGCCCTAAGAATGGAGTAAACAAAGCTGTCGTTACATTCTTGAGTAATGAATACTCATCAGCCTAACTCAGTTCAGCTAGGGCATGGCTAGGCAGTGTTTTTAAATGTTCAAGCCTGGATATAGAGCCTTCACCCACATGACAAAATCAATCATAGCATACATGGTACACCAAAGACCAAGCATGCTCAATGTCTAACAAACTTAATATATATTAAGCTTGAAAGTATGAGACTTAATTAATTAAGCGTGTGTGTATATGTATTAGATATTTCCAAATCTGTTAGACAATAATTATTAGCATAGATTTCTAAAGGGCTAAAAAACTTTAATTATTGTGTTTACTATATAAGATAAGTCAATCAAATAACTCATGAATAAATTCAACTGTATTTGAAAAGAAAATGATAGATTTCTTTGTTAGCTTGACATGATTGCACCTTAATGCGACATAAACAAATAATGTTGTCGCACAGTATTAATTTAGCATTTGATGAACTTACATGTATATCTCATTCATTTACGGGCATGAAAAGCTAAATCCTAACCTTTTTTTTTTTGGGCAAATGCTAAGAGTCTGCTTTTTTTAATTAAAAGCCCGAAATATATTATTTGAATATAGTAAATTACAACGCAGTTTTTGAAAGTACAGCCTGAATAAATTGGAGGACTCGTGGTGGAGGATGTTAGAGAATGGAGACTCTTGTTTCTATCAAACTCCTAAACGGGTATTTTTGTCCTCCTCCAAGATCATGAATGCATAAATCCAATTTTTCTAGCTTAAATGTGCCATTTCAGAAATAACAAAGGCTGCAGCTACATCCATGAAGAAAAGCAGTCTTCTTTTTTGGATGAATGAGCAATTCATTTAAAGAGAACAAACAAATGTACAATCAGTTCAAAATACAACCAAACAATACAACACCAATACAAAAACGGCCTACACTGCACCATAAACATTACAAAATGAAATTTCCAAATCTGCTAGTTCAAGGAGACAAGGACCATTAACTGCTACTATTCTGAAATACAAAAAACCAAATACCCCAAAAGACAGCATATTCTCCTGTTTTCAACAGAATTGCAGTAACTGCTACATTCAACTCTGTTCTTCACTTCCCACCTGTTCATTTTGACCACAGCCTCTTCAAAAAGCAATCTTCATCTGAAGCCAAATATGATACATAGTATGCCAGTCAAGACACAAGTGATTTCTTATCATAGAACATAATCAGCTAACAGCACTTTGGGTTTTAGGCAGCTACTCATTATGGTTCACCATATCCTCATCAAGAAAGAACAATCACAAAATAAGTGGTCCATACTTTTAATTCTTCTTTTACAAACAACACTCTGAGCATCAAGATTAGCACATGACCAAAACATTCGATCTTTTGTAGACAATCCGTTGTGAACCCTTAGCCAGCCTATAAACACTTGTTTTGGAATTACTTTGGGAAACCAAATGCTAATCTTCACCATTTAACCTTGGGGCATTTCTTACTGATACAGTTCCATGCAGCACAAGAATGATTTGTCATTCTCTCAGTAATCCAAATTAGCCTATCTTCACTTTCAATCTCAAATAGACTGAGCTTACTCTAGATGTTAACAAGCAATCTGGGAAAATATAACGAAGAAAGTGCCTCCAGTGATATGAAAAGCTGTCCATTGAAAGCTGCAAGTACCATCTAATTGCATCAGATTTTGTGGCAATTAGAAAGCTACAATAACATGGAAAACAAATAATGTGAAAGCCTTCAAAATGCATGGACCTTCCATAACTGAATTTGATCTTCGAATTTATTTATTTATGTATTTATTGGTTTAATAATTTCTTATAGTAAATAGACATAAAATGCAGCAAGGCAGTTACTCATTCTGATTCAAATTGCAGCACCAAAGTTAAAATCAGGCCTTTTTTTTTTTTTAAGAAATACAACCAATGTCTTTGCAATTATTTAACCACATTAGTCCAAGATTCAAAACCAACCCAAATTAAGCCTAGTACTTAAGCAATTAAAAAATAAAATAATAATAATTGAAATCCAACAAAACAAGAAGGGATAAGAAGATGAAAAATCATGGAGGAAAGTCCAAATAAAATAAAAGTTGAAGAAACCCAACAAGTTTCATAGCAAAACCAAAAGCAGAAGAAAATAGGTCTTTTTCCAAACTGATTCACACCCAAGTTGAGTATTAAAGAAAGAAAAGTAAAAAAAAGAAGTGAACTCAATGGAGAAAGCTCGAGTGAATAAGCCAAAATTCAGTAAAAACAATTTATAGTCCAAAATCTTCATGAGCACCTTGTAGGCAATCTGTCAAGAATATAATTGCATGAGTTAAGCATTTCAATTCAAAAACTCACTTGCATATATTGTTAGAATATGTAAAATAAAGTTTTCAGATTGAGACTAAGAAGGAAAGAGAGCAAAAGTAAATATTTTCATGGTTCAGCTAGACGGCCTACACTTATATTGAAAAACCCTTGACTAACTACTTCTTTATTTTGTTAAATTGTATGTTAGAAAAAGTCCAACGAAGGGTATAAATAGGAATACATTAGATCTATTATGAAAATCTTAAAATCACAATAGCTAGTTGTATTGCAAAACCAAAGTATTCTACAAAAGCATGATCTACTTGATTTTAGATATAGCCTATTGTATTCTAACATATATGTCTTCATCTCATTACATCAAACAAAGAAATATGATTCTATCAAACGAAATCCAAGAAAACAAAAATTGACAACAATGATGCACTCAGGTATGAGACCAAAAAAGAAAAGAAAAGGCACACTCACCTTTCACAGGACGGTTGTTCTACCACTACTTGCAACTATTTCAGGATCTGCTGACCGTGAGTGAGATAGGAAAGAATGAGAAACCGCTGTTGAGTGCATTTTAACATATGCATCTTCATCTCATTACCTCAAACACAGAAATATGGTTCTATCAAACGAAATCCAAGAAAACAAAAATGGACAACAATGACGCATTCAGGTATGAGACCAAAAAAGAAAAGAAGAAAGCACTCACCTTTCACAGACGGTTGTTTTGCCACTACTTGCAACTACTTTAGGAGCCGCTGACCATGAGAAAGAGGGAAGAATGAGAAATCCCTGGTGTGTGCAAATATAGAGCAACTGAGGCTAATATACTCAACAAAGCAAAGACAATGGTTAATTTGCATTAACTTTCCACCAAAACTAATAGAAAGTTAATAAGAATTTGGTGTAAACAACAAAAACAAAAACTAAAAACTTAAAATTTTAATATAAAACAAGCAAGTGATGTATATATGGTTTATTTGAATTTAAATTTTCTTGTACCTTATTATCAAAAAAAATTCAAAACTACTTAACTAAAATTTGGGATTTATTCTTTTAAGGAAAAATTTGTACAAGTTGGTAAAATGAAAATGGCATAGTAAGCTTCTGACACTCATAGGTTTAAGAAACTAGTAATGGCAATGACATTTTGAAAAAAAAAACTCACAGACTATAGATGTCTTGTAAACAATCGTGTGGACATGGAGGATTCCTTTGTATCATGGCTTACTTTCTCTTGAAAAAAAAAAAATTACCACTGGCCCAATAGGAAGCTACAGAGTCTAGTAACAAGGACTTAACGTAATTTCTGAGCTTAAAAAATTCCAAAAACAAAAACAAAAGGTATATATGCCCAATAGGAAGCTACATAGTCTATGTAATGATGACTTACCAGGCCCTTCATTAGAATCCTTGCAATCAGAGTTACCGTGAGCTCATAAATTCTCTACCCTTCATTAGAGCTGGCTTCACCACTAGCTCTAGCCCCCTCATAGCCATCACGGCTTCGCTTCAATTTGATTCATTTTGTTGAATTGTCAAAATTATGATGAGCATCCAAATCCTCATAAGGAGTGATGCAGGTACTGTTACTGGATTGAGCCTATATCATTTCTCTGATATCTTCAATGTCTTGTTCGCATTGTAGACGAAACCCACATTTCTTAACCGCCAAGCAGTGATCAAAATCCATCTGTATGAATCCATTCTAGTCGATTTGACTCAATACTGCTCTCTCATTCTCCTTAAACATTTGAGAGGGAACTTGTAAGATGAATGAGCGATTAAAAATAAATACATAAAACAGATGTACAATCAGTTCAAAATACAACCAAACAATACAAAACCAGTACAGAAACAGCCTAGTTAGTTCAAGCAGACAAGGAAAATTAACTGCCACTATTCTTAAGTACAAAACACGAAATACCCCCAAAGACAGCTCCTATTTTATACAGAATTGCAGTAACTGTTACATTTAACTCTGTTCTTCACTACCCACCTGATCATTTTGGACCATAGCCTCTTCAAAAAATAGTCTTCCTTGATGAATATTAGCATTCCTCTGAAGCCAAATATGAAATACAGTATGCCAGTCTAGACACAAGTGATTTATCATTGTAGAACATAATCGGCCAACAGAACTTTAGGTTTTAGGCAACAGCTCATTGTGGTTCACCATATACTCATCGAGAAAAGAACAATCACAAAATTAGTGGTCCATACTTTTAATTCTTCTTTTACAAACAATACACTAAGCATCAAGATTAGCATATCACTAGTAGCTAAAGCATTCGGTCTTTTGTAGACAACTGTTTTGAACCCTTAGCTAGCCTATAAACACATATTTTGGAATTACTTTGGGAAACCAAATGATGATTTTCACCATTTAACCTTGGGGCATTTCTTCCTTATACAACTCCATGCACCTGCACAAGAATGTTTTGTTGTTCTCTCAGTAATCCAAATTAGCCTATCTTCACTTTTAATCTCAAATAGACTAAAGCTTACTCTGGATGTTAAACAAGCAATCTGGGGACATATAACAAAGAAAGTGCCTCCAGTGATACGAAAAGCTATCTTGTAAAAGCTGCAAGTACCATCTAATTGCATCAGATTTTGTGGCAATTAAGGATCTATTATAACATACAAAACAAATAATATGAAAGCCTCTAGCATGTCTTCAAAAAGCATGAACAGGCCATAACCTTGATTTATTTATGTTTTTTTTTTTTTTTTTTTTGCTTAATGATTTGTTATAAATAAAAAGACATAAAATGCAGTCGGTAGTTATACAGTTGGATTTAAAATGCAGCAACACCAATTTCTTTAGGCAATATAGCAATCATATTTGCATTTATAACCCCATTAGTCTGAGATTCCAAATTAACCCAAATTAAGCCAACTACTTAAGCAATTAGACAAATTAAATGAAACCCAGCAAAACTGGAAGGAGTATAAAGATGAAAAATTATGGAGAAATTGGGTCTCTGAAACATACCGACCATGATTTTTAGAATTTTGCTATATATATATATATATAGAGAGAGAGAGAGAGAGAGAGAGAGAGAGAGAGAGACCTGAGCATATCTTGATAGGAATCTCACGAACATGTTAGTCCAGCCTTGATTTTCAGACAATTTAAAGCAATTGAAAAGAAAAATACGTGGCTGGTGTAATGTTAATATATTTGGTAATGTTTCCAATGACGTACAACCTTCTGCATAAACCCTTGCAATGCTTGATGGAAGTTGTGGCAATGAACGAATCCTCGTGCAATTCCTCAAATACATATCTTCCAAACGAGATAGCTGAATAATACTTTTTGGAAGGCAATCAAAATAATTTCCACTTAGATCCAATCTCATTAAAGAAGGTAAGTAACCAAAATTGATAGGGATTGTTACAATATCGCAATCACTCAGATCCAATCTCACTAAAGAAGGCAAACTTGACAAAGGCAAAAGAAAGTCCATAGGTCATGGCACTTTACATCCCCCAGAAGATAGTACTTTAAGATTTCTTAAATGAACAAATGAGGAAGGCAGCTCTCTTATAGTAATTCCACTCACATCAAGCACCTCTAGACTACTGTTATTCCACAGGTTCTCTGGCAGATTGTCAAGTTTTGAGCATCCAGCCATGCTTGTATCTTTAAGGGATTTGAAGTTACAAATGATGCTAGGAAGACACACAAGATTTTTGCAATCTCTTAAGTCCAATGAAGCAAGGTTATTCAAATGTTCAACTGTAGAGGGAAGTTGTGTAATAGCAGTGCCATCTAAGTGAAGTATTGATAACCGTTCCATATTTTCAATAAATTCTGGAATTCTCTTGATTTTTGAACAACCAAAAAGAATGAGAATTTCAAGAGACTTCATTTCAAACTTGTTTGGAAGACTACTAAGGCTTTTGCAATTTCCAAGATTAAGAAGAGTAAGCCTTTATGAACTAAAATAAATGGGTCAACCTTACATAAATTTATACAACCTTCAAACACCAATTTCTTGAGATTGGGAACTCCCATGACGTTAGGGGTTGCAATGAGGTTCAAGGAATCAGTCAATTTGATGGACTTCAACTCACCATAATGCTGTTAAAAAGCAAAAGTAATAATAATAATAATAAGTAGAGCAAGATTAGGTTTCCCAAACCATAGAACTTATTGTTTTTTATTAAAAATGTATAGGAGTACTTAAATAATAATCTTACCTTTATTCCTTCCCAAAGTCGTATAATTTTGCTATGGCACATGGAAAGTTCAACAAGCTCATTTGATTCAAAATTTGATGGCAAATATCTTCTAGGATACCTACTCCAATCAAGATATCTTAAGCCATTTGGAAGATTTTTGGGACCATGTAGAAGGTGAACATCCTGAATTATAGGCAATTTAAGGTTAGGCATTTTTGAAAAGGCTTCAAGATTCCAATGCACCATTTCTGATTTATGTAGTTCACCCAATTCAAGGACAAGTCCCCGAATTGCTTCTATTTCCTAATAATAAAGAAAAAGGAACGAGTTAGTTGCAAGATATACGATTACTAGAGTTGTTCAAATTTCAACTTCTTTGAATAACATGATAAGGTATATTCTCTAAACAATATCTTACCGTATTTTTCATCAACACACTGTGAATGTCCTTATATGGCCACAATCTGCTCCACTTTCCAAGTTCTTGAGGATAATCTCGACAAACTATGTCTTGTCCCATTATTTGTAGTAAATCATGCATCCAATATTTATTTTCATAATATTTTAAGAGAGAATTTTCAATGAGAATCTTTAATCCAATTTTAGGGTGAAGACCAAGACAATCTAGTATTTCTACTATATAATCTTTTTACTTCATATTGAAGAAACATGCGATATGTAGAAATATTTCCTGTTCTGTATGCTCAAGTCCACCAAAACCTATTTCAAGTATTTCAATAATTTCTTTTTTAGGATGTTCTTTCATCATATCTAATGCATCTTCCCATTCCTCCTTACTCCTATTGTACAAAAAAGAACCCAAAACATCAATAGCTAAACGAAGACCTTTAGCATAATCTACAAAAGATGTGGACAAGCCTAGATAATCTTTGGGAGGATGATATTTATTGAAGGCCTTCAAACTAAAAAGATGAAGAGCCTCATAATCGTTAAATTCTTGAGCCTCATATATTCCATGTACCTTATGCCTTGTCAACAAATGTTCATCTCTTGTTGTTATGATGACTCTACTACCTAGATCAAACCATTTAGAGTCCCCAGCTAACTTTTCTAGCTGATTGAATTGATTTACATTATCAAGAACTAGAAGAACCTTTTTATGACATAACCTATTCTTGATTGTATGAACTCCATCACAATCATCCCTTATATTCACACTATCGTCCATCAAAATCTCACGAATAAGTTTTTGTTGTAATGAAGGTAATCCACATTTTTCAGATTCACCCCTAACATCAATGATAAAACAACCACCTTCAAATTCATTAAAAACCTTGTCATAAACAACAATAGCAAGAGTTGTCTTACCAATACCCCCCATCCCCCAAATCCCAATAATGCGAACATCACTTGATCCTATGGCTAAAAGCAACATTAATTTCTCCACTCGAGAATTAATTCCTACTAAACTATTGGTATCTTTGAGGAACAAAGAACTCAATTTAAGCGATATAACTTTTATAATATCTTGGATAAATTCTGATTCGGGCCTGCAAAAAAGAATGACAATTAGACAATGTGATTTATCCACCCATCGTTTCCCCACCCCCAATTAAAATAAAATAGAAAATCCAATATAACTGAAAAGATAAATGAATTACTGTTGCATTTGTGTATATATGGGGGTGTGTGTGTTTGTGTGTGTGTGTTTGTGTATAATAATGCTATATTAAGGGTTGACAGCTGATAGCTTTTGTTCAAATAAGGAGTTCTAATCGAAAAGGTCCTCCTGTCAAGGGAATAATAAGGTTGAAAGACGTTCACATTAGAATATATGTACACATTGTGTGATTGCATTTGGAAGCTGAAAGATGCATGGCAATGTTCAGGAGAAGCAAAATGCCATTGTGTGTGTATTGAAATTTTGGGTTCCTTTTTTCAGTGTAGTGTCATTAATTTCAGTACTTTGAGTTCGTAAGTGTCACTTGTAAGATTAAATTATAGGAATGTAGTCTGTATGATCTATAATAGTGGATTTTATTTTATTTTATTTTATTTTTTCAAATTAGGTAGTTATAATGGGGAAGGAGAAATTGAACTATGGATATCTTTGATCAAGAGGTGTCAATTAAATTACAAGACTCATGACAATAATAGATTTTAGTTAGTGTTGCCCAAAGATGTAGATTGAGTTTTTCAAGTTACCTTAACTATAATACTTAACACAAATCTTCAAAGTGTTTCACTTATAGTATGCAAGCACTTTGTTACAAGTAATTACAGATGTTGTTGTGAGTAAGGGTGTCCACGGGTCGGGCTAGGTTGGGTTTGTGCCCGACCTAGAATGCTAGTCGGATCAGCCGATTCGGGTCGTGTCGGGTTTTCGGGTTCACCGGTCGGTTTCTATTTTTATCTCCAATGCCGTTATTTTGGCCGAATCCGACGAGATCTGACCAATATTTGGCTAGATCCGTAGGGATTTGGCCAGATCCGTAGAGATTTGGCCAGATCACGACAAGATCTCGCCAGATCTCATTTGATCTGATGGGTTTCAAGTAAATTTTCATCGGATAACTTCAAATATCACCGAATTTTGCATGTTTTCATTGAAGAACCTTCGAATATTGTTGGAAGTTTCTGGGTTTATGATCAAGTTGAGTTGCTCAGGTTTTGGGAGAGGAAAACCGCCAACCGACCCGAAGGCGTTGAGTTCTATGGGCGACGACCCACCATCGACTAAGGAGTGTCAGTTCGGGTGGTTTTCGGTTCGGGCTCGGGCGGGTTGCTCAGGTTAATTGGTCGAGTATATGGGTTGGGTGGACAGTCCTAATTGTGAGACAGTCAATATATTAGATTAGAATTATAAAAGTTAACACCATATTAGAATTATACAGTTATATAATTATGCTCATTATAAAGTACATATTCTATAATTTCTTGACCTAATTTCATGATCAAAATCATGCAATGTTCTTTCTCCAAAAAAAAAAAAAAAAATCGTGCAATGTTCATCAAATTTTAATTTAAATCTTAAACAAATATGTAAAACTTGCAAGTTTTTTTTTTTCTTTCTCAAAAAAAAAAAAAAATCGTGCAAGTTTTACATATTTGTTCAATATTTAAATTAAAATTTGATGAACATATATTATCTTGAATAATATTTAAAAAATTATTTAAAAGAAAGTCAAAAGAATATACAACATCAAATCAAATGAAATTATCGATTATCTTATCTATTACCTTGGAATAATTGTTGAGGAATGCTACGTTCACAATTTTTTCACAACAAATTCTAGTTGGCAAGTTGTTAGGGGTTTTAAACTTGAATTCACTACTAAAATTACATTCTTACTCACCAGTAATAGCAAGTAACAACCCACCACATAGGATTTATTGTGAAAATGTTTTGATTATTTATTATAATTTATGTTTTAATTTAGTTAAGTTTTCAAATTACACATTGGGTTTACCTTAGGTAATTCAATGTGTAATTAATATTTTCTTAAAACAATAAAAACTCAAAAAGTTCACAAATTTTAATTAAAAAGCATAAATTAACAAAGATTTATATAATTGATCATTCATATAATTATTATTTATCAAATAAAATTTATATTTTCATGTCTATGATTAAAACAGTGCAATGCATGGATTTTTAACTAGGATTAATAAAAATAAAATAACTTCCCCATTGTTGTATTATTATATTTATTATAGCAAATATACAATCCATTATATATATACAAGATAGAAATTCTACTCTAACCTAATCTAAGTGTATATATGTGTGAAACTCACTCTTGGAGAATTGAACTCCGACCCTCGCCCTCCACACCTCGCAAATACTTATAAATATTGGAGGTTCCCCTTGTTGTCATGTCAAATGCTTTAGAATCGCATTGGAACAAATAGTTAGGACTTACACTATTTGTCATGTCCAATATTAAAACCGTTACATTTATTATAGGAAGTATAGCATTGTATGGATATTCTAGTCAATTACTTGTATGAATGCACTTATGCTATTCCCGAATTACAACAAAAGTATCAGAGCTCAAAGTTTTATCAATCTAATTCATGAGAATAAGATATTTAGTGGATATACAAAATTTGTTTAAGACAGGCGCACGCAAGCTAGGCTTGGGTTGAATAAAAGTTATTTGTTATATTCTTCATTAAAGTTGAATCGTCATAGCAAAGAATGAAAATTTGTTCAAGGGAATCTTGAGTCAATGTGTAAATTTTGACTAAATCGTTTAAAATTCAAATGAAGCCACATTGATAATTAGGAAAGTAAGGAGTTTTAATAAATTTAGTGTAAAAATGGTAATCGCACATTTAAAAGAAGATAATAATGAGTTGCAATCAAAGTAGTGTTGTATATAATAATAATAATAATAGGGTTGTAATGGAGATGAGATGAGCTAAGCATAGAATTAATATTTCAAGATTGTTTATTTAATTTTATGTAGAACAAGAGCTAAGCTCGAGCTCACTACCAAATTAATTAGATTACATGTCTAATCATGGTTCATTTTCTTGTTGAACAAGCTTGAATTTGTTTAAAAATATATTCAAATAATAAATTACTAAATTATAGTTGAAAATATATTATTTGAGTTTATTGAGTAGAATGATTTCATTTAAAAACTTATAAAAATTAGATTCATCAATATTTTATTGTTGAAAATAATATGTTAATTTTGCAACAAAATGGACTATTTATATTATCAACAAATTATAAATAATAAATTGATATCTTATGAACTTATTTACAAAATTTGACAATCCAAACTCAAGAATATATGGGTTTATTTTTATATATGTATACATATTAACATATGAGAGTATTATATTATCAAGAACATAAATATTTTGGCTAAATTATAAATTGCACCCTTTAACTTTTATTAAAATTTAATTTAGTCCTCTAACTTTACTTTCATTAATTCAATTAAGTCCTCAAAATTTTAAGTTTATTTAATTATGATATTTCGTCCATTTCCATTAAAAGATTGTCGTTGAGTGTCCCAAAACAACATCGTGCCCTAAAATAAAATGTCGTCGTTTAGAGGGTCGACCCTAATAGAGCTTTTTTTTTACAGAGACAAATGGAATGCTTGAATTGAATAAACACAAAACTAGATGACTTAGTTAAATGAAAGTAAAGTTAGAAGACTGAATTGAATTTTGGTCAAAGTTAGAATGCAATTTATAATTTAGCTTAATATTTTATATACTTAAATCAAGCCTCATACTCATAAGTTTGTTTACAAACATATTATTATGTATAAACTTAACTTATTTAATAAGCATGCCTAAACTTAGACTTGTGCTTAGCTTATTTGCTAAATAAACAAACATAAACAAGTTTTTTTTTCTTGAGCTGTTCATAAACTACTCTATTCATTTATAGTCCTACATGTCAAGATAATCTCAAATATCTATAATATATGAGAAATGCTATATCCACAACTCTTTCACAACAATTCTTAGTGGCAGGCTGTTATTAGCTGTTACAAGTAGGCAAAAAAGTAATTTAAGTTATGAATTCAAATTAGAACCAATAACAACTTATCGCTTATGATTTTTTGTGAAAATGTTGTAAACGTAACACTTCTCATAATATATTATAAAAGTTGAATTCTACAACTGGTGAATGCACACAACAATGACAAATGATGCAATCTTCCATCTATTTAGAATGATGTGGACAAATAGTGTCACATGGCAAGTAGCAATTTGTCCATAACACATCACATACATGTGGCAATACATTTAATCCTAAATTAATGGTACGTTACGTAGGTTCCATTTAGCTCAACTAGTAAAGTCTCTGATAGTTGAATAAGAGATTTGAG
Source organism: Quercus variabilis (assembly GCA_030445155.1). Taxonomy (NCBI): domain Eukaryota; kingdom Viridiplantae; phylum Streptophyta; class Magnoliopsida; order Fagales; family Fagaceae; genus Quercus; species Quercus variabilis. Next base: position 5,658,616 of record CP129453.1, on the reverse strand, counting down.
GTTCAATTGCTACCTTTACCAAACCAAATACCTATTGGTGTCTTGGCCGATCTAATGATAATGAGTACAATTATCAAAAGCGGAAGTTATAGGTTAAAACTCTATAAAAAAAATAAATAAATAAAGATACATTACAAATATTCTATACTTAATGCTCTTAAAAGTGATGGTGCATGTAAATATTGTTTACTTAATCTATATATATACTATAAAACCTCTACCCCTTACAAATATTCCATATTTAATAATCTTAAAAGTGGTGGTGCATGTAAATACTGTTTACTAATCAATATATATTATAAAAACTCTACCCTATCTCTCAAACGTAAAACCAAGTTATTTCACAGAAAGCTTGCAAGGGAACGACCATGGGTGCCAACATTTTCAATCTCTGACCTGGCCTCCATATCAGACCATTCTCTCGGTATTTCTCAATTAATCTATGACTAATCTTTTTTCCTATTGTCTTCAATTAGGTTTTTAGTCAATTTAGGGATTTCAATTTCTAACACTTTTTCCTCTCTATTCCTTTTTTGTTGAGTTCAGGGAAACACTTATAGAAAATCAAATTCTATAGGTTTTGTAAGAAAATATTGTTTCATAGTGGAGCTAGTATTGAAGAGCCTCCCAACCCTCAAAATCTGATAACAATCCTACTGGTTTTGCTTTACCTTCAAGTTCTGCTTTATTTTGCTATCTAGGTTTTTTAGCACATTTGATTTAGCTTAGCTTAATTGTTTGTTTGGTTGAATAATTATTTGGGAACCTAAAACGTCAGCCTTCTTTGTCTCCACTCAGTCCCCTATTTTTTTTTTTTTTTTCGAACCTTCTACCTCTTATGTAAAAGTTCATGTTTTTTTTCATTTTGGTTTGTCTCTAATTGTAATATGTAGGAAGAAATTTTATGTTTTCAGTTGGGCTGTAGTTGTTATTTTGTTTTATAATAGGCATTGTAGTGAAACTACATCAATTATTCTTTTTAAGCTATTCTAGCATATGAAGCATGTAAAAATCTTAATTATAGAGATATTTGATAAGTAATTGCAAAGGGAATAAATCAGCCCAACTTATTTGTCGACATTATATTTGTTGTTCAGGATATTTTTCTGCTCCATTGTTGATGACACAAGTTGGAGACATATGGCCATTAATGATTGATTCAAAATGTGATTGTTTTGTGCAAATAAACTATTCAACAATGTGCCAAATAGCATCATGATGATATTTTTCTTCTTCTTTTTTTGATTAAAAAATAAATAAATAAAATTCATGTTTGAAAAAGCACAATCTTTCTTCTCTATTCTAAACCAACCATAAACTTTGCCACCAATCAGATTCAATTTCTAAGAAGAACATTAATCTAGGATCTAGCTAAATGTAAGTGAAAGCTTTTCTAAATATGAAGGATATGAATATATAAATGTAATTTTTAGTACAACTACTTATTTGTTTTAACTTACATTACTTATAAATGAATTGCATGAGGTTGATTAACTATTTTTGGCACATTACCAATTATTTTTAGCTCTTTTTTTTAGTGTTACATTCTGCTAGAGGCTTTTGTCTCTTCGAATTCCAAACCAATTGAGAAGCGAAATTAAGGTATCAATGGAGCAAAAGTTTTATTTTGGGAGAAAGAGCTGAAAATTAGTAGTTTCATCATTGTCATGTAATAGAAAGATCCAAGCTCATGCTGCAAATTGCGTTGAAGTTCTTAAATGGTAGGGTGTAGCATGGGTTCCAAAATAGGTGCCTAGGATCTACTTTAGGATAGTGTGTGCTAGGTTGGATAATTGATTGATTGGTGTCATTGTTGCTTTCATATGCCTCTTATATCTACGGCTAAATTCGTAGATAGCTTACCTTCTTCCATTAAGAATTTTCCAATTTTGTTATTACAACTTGAGTTATGCATTTTTTGCTTGCTTATAAAAAAGGATATAAGTGCAATTTATGATAGTTAGAATAACAATTTGTTATCATTTTTCTCTATGAAATGATGAGTTTTTGAGTTTTTCATAGATACATGTTTGCATATGAGTTTGTTTAATTTTATATTTCTATTTAATTTATTGGTCTCTCTGATGTTTCCGACAAGATGGTTTTACTTTTTTGGTGATTTTTATTGGCTTCACTTACACTAAGTGATGTTTGTATGCCCGTTAATCAAATAGTTCAATAAAAGCGTATAGACATTTTAAGTGGAATTTCATAGTGGGTTTGTGTGACTGTGCTCGGAATTGTAATTTTAAGATGGATTTGCTTGGTTTTGATTGCTTGAATTTATTTGTACTAAAGTAAATGTACCACAATGATACTTTTTGGGTTACTGATATTGTTGGGTTCTTAGAACAATGGTTAGAACTCTAAGCCATGTGGGCATGGTTGTAAGAAAATGGTTGCTCTACTCTCTGCCCTCTACAACACTCCACTATGTCACATTGGTTACACATCTTTGGATTGGATATTAGTTTTAGGAATGTAATTATAATGACAGAATTTTGTGTAACCTTATACACATTCTTATGCAGTGACCATATAGCACTTCTTAAAGTTTTGAAGAATGGAAGGATGCAAACAATAATAGAAAGAACCCAATCACCCTGCAAATGATAGAGGATATGAGAATGCAATTTGTAGGTCTATTTAGCATTGGCTTTGTAGACAAATTGATAAGTGCTAATTTGAAACTTTGTTGGAAGACCCGTCTTATATTATAGTGTTTGTTTTGTTTTCATAGTTTTGAAGCATAAAAAATATAATTAAGAAAAAAAAAAAAAAAAAAAAAAAAAACTACTAAAACTAAAACTGATTTCTGCTCCTATCACGTGATTGCTGATTTCAAAGGAATATGCAACGTTTTGAGCGGAGAGAGAGAGAGAGAGCCTTCCGTTAATGGTCCTGCCAATAATTCATTTAACTTTGTCTGATTGGTATAAAAAAACAAAAGATAGCCCTTGAGTTTGGTATAGAATGGAGTAAATTAAAGAGTTGTTCCATACCCCAATACCCTTGAATGAAGTCTCCCATGAGTTGCGGGTCTGTGATCTCATTGATGAAGACACAAGACAATGGGATAGAGGGAAAATCCAGGCCATCTTCACAGATAGAACTCGGCAAGAAATTCTGAACATTCCACTCACCAATCTGAACTCAGAGGACACGTTGGTCTGGAAGGAAAACAGAAAACAGAAATTCTCGGTGAAGACGGCATATAGAGTTGCAGTGCGGCTGAGCACTCCGAACTGGGCAGAGCATTCCAGGGCCCGTGAACATTCTCTGGTGTGGAACAAAATCTGGTCCCTTAATGTTCCGCCGAAAGTTCGCACCTTTCTATGGAGAGCATGCTCAAACTGCCTACCAACTAGGGACAATCTCCATCGGCGACGAGTTAAAGTGGAGCCACATTGCGAAATCTGCCATCACAGCTCTGAAACAGTGAGCCACATCTTGTGGGAATGTCCACTGGCACGTAATGTGTGGGCTATTTTTAAGGGCAGGGCTCAGAAGTGCAACAACACAGCCACAGACTTTTTCATCCTTTTTCATCAGCTGCAACTGAAAATGGACCAGCACGAGTTGGAGAGGTGGGCTGTCACGACGTGGGCAATCTGGAACGCAAGAAATAGACTATACTTCGAGCATATCCAGACTCACCCAAAGGTGATACTTGAACTTGCCAGCGGATTGACACAGAGTACCAACGCCTACAGCGCACACACTGAACTCACTATTGTAATTTACTCGGGGTCTTGGCAGCTGGGTCAGCTCACTTGGACCCAGCGCTAGAATATGTAGTGGAATGTATACATTTTTTCCAATCAATGAAAGTTTTATCGTTTGCTCTCAAAAAAAAGATGCTCCTTAGAAGAAATTTAGGGAAATTGAAAGGTCCTAAAGATATACTAATGCCTATCAACTGGACTCTTTCCAGCTCGTTCCTCACTTTGCACCAATTATGGAAGCCCAAAACTTCCAAGGAAAATAATGTAAACAGAAATAGTTCAACCTAGCTAATTTAAAAAATCTGACAACCCCTGGGCGAAATTTAACCCAACAGCTTATGAATAGTTCAGGCTTGACTCTGAAATTTTTTTTTGTTTAAGCTTGTTTATTGACCAAATGAGCTCATAATAATGTATTTATGAACAAACTCGTAAATATGAGACTTAATTAAGTGTATGCATACATATAACATTCTTATATCGACTTCATATTAGATTGCATAAGTTTATTATATGTAGTCCATTTTAAATGTCATGATTATATAGAATTTTAATTATAAAAGATTAATATAAATCTAATTTTTGAGTTCATTAATGAATATCATTTTATCTAATTGTCTCAAATAATATGATTTCAACTATAACTCAGTCAATAATTACTAGCTTAGATTTCTAAAGGGTTAAAAATATTTAGTTAGTTGTGTTTACTATTTAAGAAAAGTATAATATAATCAAACAACTTGTAAATAAATTCAACCTTATTTGAAAAAATAATGAATTTTTTTTTTTTTTGGAACGAATGAGCAATTATAGCAATTATACCTTAGTTTCAGTCAGTCAGTCTGTCTTCTTCTTCTTTTTTTAATTTTTCTTTTATTTAAAAATATAGTCATTTTTATTATTTTTTAGTCAAGTCAATAACTCTTTTTTTATCCCTACCAAAATAAATAAATAACTCATTTTTTAAACTTATCTAACTTAATTTTTTTTAAGGAGTAGGTGCGCTAGTGGCCCTTTCTTTTTTTCAGCAAAAAAATAAAGTGGCCCTTTCTTTTTTATATCTTGGTTGGAATACAATAAACTAAACTTCTCACGTGTACCAAAGGTGGGGGATCCACGTTGCTTCCTGCAAAGCTGAATATCATGCAAAATTTGAGTGCATAAGATGAGTTCCAATATTTCATATTAGAAAAGATAAATCATGGTCCCCTTTTGATACGATAGTCACTCCATAAGTATAAGTGCTTGTAGAGTGTAGGGTAAGGATTGGGTTCATGTCTTTCGGAGAGAGTTTCACACACATATAATTTGATGCGATGATCACTCCATAAGTATAAGTGCTTATGGAGTGTAGGGCGAGGGTTGGGTTCAAGTCTTTCAGAAAGAGTTTCACACACATATACACTTAAATTACGCTAAAATAAAATTTCTATCTTTTATAAAAATAAATAAATAAATAAATAGATTTAATTGCAAATTATTACACTTTTAAAGTTTTGAGAAATTTTAATTTTGTTCTCTAGAATTTTAAATTTTTGATTCAGTGAGGGTGAGATTCATGATCTTTAGACACCAACTTTGAGACTTGAGATCCTCTTCAACGACAAGATCGACGTCTTCAAGTTTGTCTGCAACAAATCGAAACCGACAACAAGAATATTGGCAACCACAATTCTTCACCTTTGATTAAAAAAAAATGATGAGGATGTCGAGAAAATAGTTTTAAGAATTTTTTTTTTTTAATTTGTTATATAATATTTCAATTTTGTTTCTAGACCATATAAGTGACGTGACACAATCTAATTACATGGCATGTAATTAGATTGTGTCACGTCACTTATATTATATATATATATATATATATATCTTAGTTAAAATTAAATTAATTTCATTCTATATTTAAATCTTTCATTAGAATCTTGATACATTATATTTTATTTTAATAGTAGAATATATATTTCAATAATAAATGATTTCCTCAAACAAAAAAAAAAACAAATATAATAAATGTCTTATAATTTTTCGTTCATTTTTGGTTGACCTCTTAATTTTAATACTATGCCCCGTAAGTTTTGGAAAGCATTCAATTTGTTAGAATTATATGTTTTGGTATTGTCAAATCATGTCAAATTACGTGTATTTTATGAAATTTTGATTTGTATTAAAGTTGTAATTGAAAACTTACTGATTTTGGAAAAATGCAGTGGTGTCCGTGATGCTCCTATCGTGTACGTAATTGCTGGTTCAAAAGGAACGTGCAACCAACGTTTTGTGCGCACTATAGAGAGAGAGAGAGAGATTAAATTGCTAAACTGAGGCTAAAGTTTGTTTTGAGCCCTTAAATAGGGCCTTTTCAGTTTTTAAGCGAAGTTTGGATTCCGAATTTGATTGCTACTTTATGCTCGATGAAATCAATGGTTTACATCTCCTTCACTACGGCTACGATTTCTATGTTAATTCCACAAGATATTGTGGACGGAAGGCCAGTTCCAGTCTTGTTCAGAGGTCGACCCACGATCTATCATATATTTCTAAGTTGTACCCTGTTCGCGTTTTTGGGCTCCTTCAGTTCCCTAATGGTCCAGCACAAGCCAAGGGTTGAAAGAGTTTTCAGGATTTATGCCGTGGCTTCAATGATTTCTGCACTGGTAACTCTCCTCTACGCCATAGTACTTCGGTATGTAGCCCCTCCTTAACGTAGCCAAAAAAAAATTTTTAGGGATGAAGAATCTTTTATATAATTATATTTCTGTTTGTATACAAAGAATCTAGATAAATAAGTAGAAGCTATGTATTGTGGTTTTTCTTTTCTTTCAGTTTGATGACAAATTATTATGCTTAAAACACTGCTTGATGTGAATGGAAGTATTTCACAACATCTAAAGCTAGTCTGAAGAATTTCAATAGAGTGAATTTAATCCAGTTGAGCGAAATGAAGCAATTTTTAGAGAATGAAGACTCTTGTTTCTATCAAACTGCTAAACTGGTATTTTTGTCCTCCTCCAGGATCATGAATGCATACATCTAATTTTTCTAGCTTAAATGTGCTATTTCAAAAATAACAAACACTGCAGCTGCGTCCATGAAGAAAAGCAGACTTCTTTTTTGGATGAATGAGAAATTCATTTAAAGAGAAAAAACAGATGTACAATCAGTTCAAAATACAAATAAACAATACAACACAAATACAGAAACGGCCTACACCATAAACATTACAAAATGAAATTTCCAAATCTGCTAGTTCAAGGAGACAAGGACCATTAACTGCTACTATTCTCAAATACAGAACACCAAATACCCCCAAAGACAGCATATTCTCTTGTTTTGAACAGAATTGCAGTAATTGCTACATTCAACTCTGTTCTTCACTTCCCACCTGTTCAATTTGACCACAGCCTCTTCAGAAATAGTCTTCCTTGATGAATGCTAGCATTCCTCTGAAGCCAAATATGATATACAATATATTGGTCTAGACACAAGTGATTTCTCATTACGGAACATAATCAGCTAATAGTACTTTGGGTTTTAGGTAGCAGCTGATTATGCTTCACCATATCCTCATCGAGAAAGAACAATCACAAAATAAGTGGTCCATACTTTTAATTCTTCTTTTACAAACAACACTCTGAGCATCAAGATTAGCATATCACTAAAACATTTGATCTTTTGTAGACAATCTGTTGTGAACCCTTAGCCAGCCTATAAACACTTGTTTTGGAATTACTTTGGGAAACCAGATGCTGATCTTCACCATTTAACCTTGGGGCAATTCTTACTTACACAGTTCCATTCACCTGCACAAGAATGTTTTGCCGTTCACTCAATAATCCAAATTAGCCTATCTTCACATTCAATCTCAAATAGACTAAGCTTACTCTGGGTGTTAACAAGCAATCTGGGACATATAACAAAGAAAGTGCCACCAATGATACGAAATGCTACCCAGTAAAAGCTGCAAGTACCATCTAATTGCATCAGATTTTGTGGCATTTATAAGCTACTATAACATATAAAGCAAATAATGTGAGAGCCTCTAGCATGCCTTTGAAATGCATTAACTTGCCATAACAGAATTAGAGCTTCTAAGTTATTTATGTATTTATCGATTTAAAGATTTCTTATAGTAAATAGACAAAATACAGCAGGGCAGTTACTCATTTAGATTCAAATTGCAGCATAACCAAAGTTAGAAGCAGGACCTTTTTTATTTCTTAAGCAACACAACCAATGTCTTTGCAATTATCTAACCCCATTAGTCCAAGATTCAAAACTAATTCAAATTAAGCCAAGTAAATAATAATTGAAATCCATCAAAACAAGAAGGGATAAGAAAGATGTAAAATCATGGAGGAGAGTCCAAATAAAATAAATGTTGAAGAAACCTGTTATTTCATAGCAAAACCAAAAGCAGAAGAAAATAGGTCTTTTCCAAATTTATTCACTCCCTAGCTGAGTATTTAATTAATAATACAAATAAAAAAATAGAACTCAAAAAAGAAAGCTCAAGTGAATAAGCCAAAATTCAGTAAAAACAATTTATAGTCAAATATCTTCACATGCACCTTGTAGGCAATATGTCAAGAATACAGTAGCATGAATTAAGCATACCAATTCCAACTAAGGGTATATATAGGAATACGTTAAAATCACAATAGCTAGTTGTATTGCAAAATCTAATTATTCTACAAAAGCATGATCTACTCGATTTTAGATGAAGCCTATTGTATTCTAACATATATGTCTTCATCTCATTACATCAAACAAAGAAATATGACTCTATCAAACTAAATCCAAGAAAATGAAAATGGACAACAATGATGCATTCAGGTATGAGACCAAAAAAGAGAAGAAAAGGAACTCTCACCTTTCACGGGACAGTTGTTCCATCACTGCTTGCAACTACTTCAGGTGCTGCTGACCGTGAGTGAGATAGGGAAGAATAAGAAACCGCTGGTGAGTGCATTCAAACATATGTGTCTTCCTCTCATTACATCAAATATAGAAATATGATTCCATCAAATGAAATCCAACAAAACGAAAATGGACAGCAATGATGCATTTAGGTATGAGACCCAAAAAAAAAATTCACCTTTCACAGACGTTGTTTTGCCACTGCTTGCAACGACTTCAGGAGCCACTGACCGTGAGTGAGATAGGGAAGAATGAGAAACTGATGGTAAGTGCAAATAAATATAGTGCAGCTGAGGCTAATATACTCAACAAAACAAAGACAATGGTTGATTTGCAATAACTTTCTACCAAAACTAATATAAAGCTAATAAGAATTTTGGTGTAAACAACAAAAACAAAAACTTTATAAATTTAAAATAAAACAAGCAAGTGATGTATATATGGCTGATTTGCATTAAATTTCCTTGTACCTTATTATCAAAAAAATTCAAAACTAGTTAACTAAAAATTGGGACTTATTCTTTTAAGGCAAAAGTTGTATAAGTTGGTAAAATGAAGATGGCATAGTAAGTTAAAACTAAGAGGTTTAAGAAACTAGATGTCCTGTAAATGGCAATGACATTTTGACCAAAAAAAAAAAACTCACAGACTATAGATGTCCTGTAAACAATGTTGTGGACAGGGAAGATTCCTTTATATCATGGCCTACTTCTCTGAAAAAAAAAAAAAAAAAAAAAAGAAAGAAAAAAAAGGTTACCACAGGCCCAATAGGAAGCTACATAGTCTTTGTAAAGATGACTTACCTTCATTAGAATCCTTGCGATCAGAATTAGCATGAGCCCATACATTAATTCTCTATCTTTCAATCCTCTTTGAGTATGGGACATCGCTAGAGACTTAGAGCTGCCTTCATCACTAACTCCGGCCCCCTCATATTCATCACGACTTAGCTTCAATTTGATTCCTTCTGTTGAATTGTGATGAACATCCACACCCTCGTAAGGAGTGATGCAGGTGCTGTTGCTGGATTGAGCTGATATCATTTCTCTGATGTCTTCCATGTCTTGTTCGTATACTACACGAAACCCACATTTATTAATCTCCGGGCCATTCCTGAATTTCCATCGAAGTTTAAGCTCCATTTGTATGAATTCATTCTCATCCATTATCCCGGCTCTCTCACTAAACAAATGAGAGGGTATATAGGACATCCAAAGGTGATCTAATTTACATGTAACAGATCTATAGCAAGTGCCTACAGAAATGTTTGAAACACGATGTTCATTGGATAGAATTTCACATACCAAAGAACCCTGAAAATTGGAGCATGGCATAGGCATAGCACACACAGCGATTCCAATCCACTTATTTTCGTTCTGATGAGTAACTTGTGCACTGACTATATCCCCCACACTCTGGTGCGTAAACCATTTTGGAATTTCACTCCCAGGAATCCTAATATTAAAGGCCCCGCCGTAATGAAATTTTATAGATTCCTTGCAGATTTTCTGAAACATACAAACCATGATATTCAGAATTCACACACACACACACACACACATATGTATATATAGAGAGAGAGAGAGAGACCTCATGAGCTGTCAAAAGCATTCCCAGCACGTTAGAGAACATGTCACTCTGAGCAACCAATTTGAAGCAATTGACGAAGGAAAGACGTTTATATAAGCTATGTGATTTAAATCTATTTGGAAATGTTTCCAATGAGGTACAACCATTTGCGTCAACCAAAGAAATTGTTGACGGTAATTGTGACAATGAACGAAGTCTTGTGCAATTGTCTAAATTAATATACTTCAATATAGATAGTTGCACCATACTTTCAGGAAGGCAACTAAAGTGATTTTCACTTAGATTTAATTCAATCATAGAGGATAAGTTTCCAAAATCATTAGGGATTATTTGGAGATTACAATAGCCTAGGTCCAAGCACTTTAAAGAACGCATACCTAAAAGGGAAGACAATAACAAGCTCACAGGATTTAGGCTTCTTTTTGGCATTAAATTTAAGGGGAACAGATTATTCCATAGTTTATGTGGTGTCCCTTTACATCCCTGAAGTAGTAATACTTTAAGATTCTCTAACGTAACAGCAGAGGAAGGCAACTCTCTTAAAGTAATTCCACTGGCATTGAGCTTCTCTAGACTTTCAACATTCCACAGCTCCTCCGGTAGGCCGTCAAGCTTCGAGCATCCAGCCAAATTAATATCTTTAAGTGACTTGAAGCTATAGATGATACTAGGAAGACACAAAAGATTCTTGCAATCTCTTAAATGCAATGAAGCAAGGTTAGTCAAATGTTCAATTGAAGAGGGAAGTTTTGTAATAGCAGTGGCATTTAAGTGAAGTTTTGATAAGCGTTTCATACTTCCCATAAATTCTGGAATTCTCTTAATTTTTGAACAACCAGAAAGAATGAGAATCTCAAGAGACTCCATTTCAAACTTGCTTGGAAGACTTCTAAGGCTTTTGCAGTTTTCTAGATCAAGAAGAGTAAGCCTTTGAAGAACCATAATAGATGGGTGAACCTCAGGTAACTTTATACAACCATTAAGAACTAATCTCTCAAGATTGGGAACTCCGGTGAAGTCAGGGGTTGCAATGAGGTTTAAGGAATTGTTCAATTTGATGATCTTTAACTTGTCCAAATACTGTTAAAAGCCAAAATATACAATAGAAGAGTTAGATTTAACAAACCTTAAAAACAAAGTTGTATCAAAGTACTTAAATAACAATCTTACCTTTGTTCCTTTCCAAAGCCATTCAATTTTGCTATGCAACAAGTGAAGTTCAAAAAGCTCAACAAGTTGAAAATTCGACGGCAACGATTTTGAAGGATACTCACTCCAATCAAGAAATCTCAAGTTGTTAGAAAGATGTTTGGGACCATGTAGAAGTTGAACATCATGAATTATAAGCAATTTAAGGTTAGGCATCTTTGGAAAGGCTTCAAGATCCCAATGTGCCTTTTTTGATTTATGTAGTTCACCCAATTGAAGGACAAGTCCTTGAATTGCTTCCATTTCCTAATAATAAAGAAAAGAAAAAAAAATGAGTTAGTTGCATGAAATATGTTTACTAGAGTTGTTCAAATTTCAACTTCTTTGAATAACATGATAAGGTATATTCTCTAAACAATCTCTTACCATATTTTTCATCAACGCGTTGCGAATGTCCTTATATAGCCACAATTTGCTCCACTTTTCAGGTTCTAGAGGACAATCTCGACGAACCATGTCTTGTCCCATTTGTTGTAGTAAGTCATGCATCCGATATGTATTTTCATAATATTTTAAGAGAGACTTTTCAATGAGAACATTTAATCCAATTTCAGGGTGAAGGCCAAGATAATCTAGAATTTTTACTATATAATCATTTTCCTTCATATTGAAGAAACATGCAATATGTAGAAAAATTTCCTTTTCAGTACCCTCAAGTCCATCAAAACCTATTTCAAGTATTTCAATAATTTTTTTGTTAGGATATTCTTTGAGCCTATTTAATGCACCTTCCCATTCCTTCTTACTTCTATTGTACAAAAAAGAACCCAAAACACTAATAGCTAAAGGTAGACCTTTAGCATAATCTACAAAAGATGTGGAAAAGTCTAGATAATCTTTGGGTGGATAATGTTCTTTGAATGCTTTCAAACTAAAAAGACGAAGAGCCTCAATATCTTTCAATCCTTGAGCCTCATAAATTTCATGTACTTCATGCCTTCCCAACAAATGTTGATCTCTTGTTGTTATGATGACTCTACTTCCTAAACCAAACCATTTAGAGTCTCCAGCTAACTTTTCTAGCTGATCGAATTGATCTACATCATCAAGTACAAGAAGAATTTTTTTATGACATAACCTATTCTTGATCATACGAACTCCATCACAATCATCCCTTATATATACACTTTTCTCCATCAAAATCTCACAAATAAGTTTTTGTTGTAATGGAACTAACCCACATTTTTCAGATTCACTCCTAACATTAGCGATAAAACAACCACCTTGAAATTCATTAAAAGCCTTGTCATAAACAACTCTAGCAAGAGTTGTCTTACCAATACCCCCCATCCCCCAAATCCCAATAATGCGAACATCATCTTCTGATCCTATGGCTAAAAGCGACATCAATTTCTCCACTTGAGAATCAATCGCCACTAAGTCGTTGGTATCTTTGGGGAACAAAGAACTCAATTTAAGCAAAATCTCTTTTATAATATCTTGGATAAATTCTGACTCAAGCCTGCAAAGAAGAATGACAATTAAGCAATGCGATTTAACCCATCATTTCTCCACCCACCTACCCCCCACCACGCTTAAAATAAATAAATAATAAATAAATAATCCAAAATTATAAATAAATTACTATAGCAGTTATGTGTGTGTGTGTGTATATATATAGAGAGATTAAATTCTATAAGGATGGAGTGTAAAACCTATGTTTTACACCATCCAATAAGTGATTGCTACATCAGCATTTTACTCAAAATTCAATACATCCTACCACACCTAAAACATCTCAATAGATTCCCAATTTGGTTGGATTTATATATGGGTATTAGAATTGAATGAGTATGATTGTGTTTATTTTTAAATATGTGATAAGATAATATGGCATGTTGGGATTAGAGGGGTAAGACATGGGTTTTACATCACGTCCTTATAGAATTTAATCTCATATATATATATATATATATATAATATGCTATTAAGGGTTGACAACTAATATAATATGCATTTTTCTCACAATTCTACCTCTAGGCTTTTTTTTTTTTGGGTACATTTGAGAATTGTCGTTCTATTTTATTTTTTAATACACAATTTTTTTTTTCTTAAATATTTTATATGCTTTAGGTTTTTTCTTTATATACAAATTCTTTGTTTGATCACCAAATTATAACTTAAACATCTTGGTCAAACCAAATCTAATTTCAATTTTATATTTGAGAGACCATTTTGGCATGCTCTTCATTACCAATGGAGAAATTGTGAGAAATCTCTCACTTCTTTTTTTTGTGCCTTTTTGGCCCCTTGCCCCACTCTCTTTATTTTGTGTTAATCAAAGTCAGGCCATATTTATTTTATGATTACTTACAATTTTTTAGACAATTTTAGTTTCGTATGGAGATTTGAGCTGCGTAATGTGTAATGGATTTGAGTGATGGAGTTAGTAAAATTCTAAATGGAGAGTTTTGCATTTTATTTTTGTTTATGTATCGAGTTCGTACATTATGTGTTGAACTCTGCATTTTGGTAAATTAGTAAGATGAGAATCATATAATACTTAACACAAATCTTCAGAGTGTTTCACTTATAATATGCAAACACTTTGTTACAAGTAATTACAAATGTTGTTGTGTGACGGTCAATATATTAGATTAGAATTATAAAAGTTAACATCATATTAGAATTATAAAGTTATATAATTATGCTCATTACATCAGTTATTTCTTCTCAAATAAATTAAATATTCTATAATTTTCTGACCTAATTTCATGATCAAAATCGTGAAAGTTTTACATCTTTGTTCAAGATTTAAATTAAAATTTATGAACATGTATTATCTTGAATAATATTTAAAAAAATATTTAAAAGAAAGTCAAAGGAATATACAACATCGAATCAGATGAAATTATCCATTATCTTATCTATTACCAAGACTTTGGATAATTGTTTGGTCTTTATTACACATGTTTACCTTAGGTAATTCAATGCATAATTAATATTTTCTTAAAATAATAAAAACTCAAAAAGTTCAAAAAATTTAATTAACAAACATAAATTCACAAAGATTTACATAATTGATCATTCATATAATTATTATTCATCAAATAAAATTTATATATTTTATGTTTATGATTAAAACCGTGTAATGCATGGATTTTTAAGTAGTATTAATAAAAATATAATATAATATAAAAGAACTGCCCCATCATTGTATTATTATAATTATTATAGCAAGTATACAGTCCAATATTGGACCGCCCCTCTTGTTGTCATGTCAAATGCTTTAGAATCATATCCTAACGAATAGTTACAATATAGATCTAGTAATTCGATGCAAATGGTAATTTAAATTCAGTGGAAATAATGTTTTTGGTAGCAATTACCTGTCCTTTAAAGACCATCCAGAGAGATTGGAGACATCTGTCAAAGCAGCTCGCCACATGTGAACTTTTTTTAAATTCTTATTGAAAGGTTTTTCATGTTCAGCAAATGCTTGTGCATAAGTTTCTGTTTGTTTTCGCACCACAGATGGTTCCACGTCATAAAAAATAGGCAGAACTATTAGCCCCATATTTTTCCTGCAATCCATGATCTTCACAAGTTCGTCCAAACACCATGTCGAGGATGCATAGTTTTTTGAGAGAACGACAATAGCAAATAGGGAGTCTTCTATTGCTTTTAAAAGCACAGGTGAAATAGGTTCTCCTCTCTCAAGTTTTTCATCATCCCTAAAGGTGTAGACACCCTTTTGATTCAAGGCAGCATATAGATGGTCTGTAAAATTGTTGCGCGTATCCTCACCTCTAAAACTTAGAAAGACATGATATTTCCACTGATGGGTAGAAGAGGAGGAAGAAGATGGGCTTATTGTATCCATGAAAGCCAATCTAAGTTTACAAAAAAATCTTGAATCACAATACAGAAATATAGATCCTCACCAAAATTTCATTCAATTAGATTTCAAGTAAAAATAAATAAATAAGGGGTAAAAGAAAACGATATTGAAATTAAAGAGTAAAACTAAAGAGAAGAAATAAAAGAGCACGTACAAGTGAGAACTTACAGATACTCATAAAAAAAATAAAAAATAAAAAGTAAGAACTTACAGATTTTGGAGAATAGCAGTAATAATTGTATCGTCGGTGAAGCTCTTATATTGTGTAACTGCTGGTTTAAATAGAGGAATTTGCAGCGTGTTGTGCGTGAGAGAGAGAGAGAGTGAGAGAGAAAGAGGGAGTCTTCCGTTTATAGTATTTGTGTAATTGCTGGTTTAAACAGAGGAATTTGCAGAGTGTTGTGCGTGAAAGAGAGAGAGTCTTCCGTTAAGTGTTTGGATTCACGTCTACGTTCACGCGTTTGCGTTTTTCCCTTTTTTTTTTTTTGGGTGGTTAGCCGTGTTTTTTGACTTTCGGTCAGTGTAGCACAGCAGTGTACTACTCAGCAACTTCTCAGCAACTTTCGGTCACTTTATTAAAGTTTAGCTCTATTCTGTAGCCCTTGGTATTTAGGGGGGAGTTTGGATTCCGCGTCTGCGTTTCAGCAAACGCGTTTCCTCCTCTCTTTTTTTTTTTTTTTTTTTTGCCGCATTTTTTTACTTTTGAGGACAAAAAAGCTGTGCATAAACAGTATGTGCACTGTTTATGAACTGTTCATGCACTGTTTATGTAATAAAAAATATTAAAAATGGGTTCCACGGTACTATTTACACATTTAAAAATTATTTTGCTACAGTATTTTCAGTTTTCAGTTTCAGCAACAATAAGTTCAATCCAAACACACCCTTAAAGTATCTTTACAGTATAAGATAGAATGGAGAAAATTTCTGTAAACTTTGCCTTGGAGATTCTCACGCGGACTGAGGGTGGGATCCACGTGTTGGTTCCTGCTGCCAAAGGCAAAGCTATATAAAATTCAAATGTGAGCAAAATGAAGATGAAATGAGATATTTTCTATAGTTTATTTTTTATTTACTTATCTAAGTTGGACAAATGTATGCTTTGTTTTTTAAAAGAATTTATAAAACTAAATATAACCCATTTTAACATATATAATATTAAATATAACATCCATTAAGAATTTTTTCTTTTCTTTTTTTATATCTCAAAAGCAGTGCATACACTTCAAATCTTCAACCCACATTCAAAATAGTATAGTTAAAATCCGGAGCCCTATAGTGGCGTTTTAAGAAGCCTATAGAGATGTTTTAAGGACCTATAGTGACGTTTTGTAACTCGATTTCCATGAAATCGAGTTACATGCAATTTTTTTCTTTTTTTTTACCTATAAGTCGATTTCATAGAAATCGAGTTACAAAACACCATTATAGGTTTTTAAAACGTCACTATAGGCTTTTTAAAAACGCCACTGTAAGGCTTAACTCGATTTTAAGAAAATCGATTTTCAAAAAAAGGACATTTCCCTATTAGTTTGAGAAAAATGGCAAAATGTTGGATTGTTTTTTTAAAAAGGGCAAAAGCCAATTTTTTTCCCAAAAAGAGAGATCAAAGGAATGCCAATGAATCAATTGCAGCTCAATCAATCAATTGAAGCTTGACTCCAACTGACTGATCAAACTCAATTTTTAGCCCATGATAACCCAAGCCTTGGGTTTCATGCCCCAAGTTTCCAAATGCAACAGTCGTGCCCTTGGATTGTTACGTTAAATCCCTAAAGTAGTTTTTACTTTGAAATTTATGTTTATTTGTTACATAATATTGGTAATTGTTTCATTAATTAAGGGCTATACATAATTAATCTAACTAACAACTTGAGCTTAAAACTGGTTAATAGGTGTTTTAAGTTTTAACAAGGATCTAAAAACCAACACAATACATTGCATAATTGATATTATTGAACAAATTGGTAATTTTGGTTAATTAAAATCAATTGTGTTCTATAATTTTTTCCCCTAATTGCCACCAATTCTTAGATGATTAACTAAATGAGGATATATTTTAACAAGAACAAGAAAGATAAATATACTTGTAGGCAATTTCAATATCGTACCTCACTACCATGTTCTTTATTCCCATTCCGTTTTAAAGTTATTTTGGATGGTTAATTATGGAGGACCACTTTCCTTAAGTTTTGTTGTTTTAGTTAAAGGCAAATGGGTTTCTCATAATGTGATTAATTCATGGGTTAACTAGTTTTTGGATGAAACAAGGTAAGCTCATTATTGCCTCTGCTAGATTGTACCGAGTTAGGCTATATGCATTTTGCCAAGCTCATCTTGATTTTGCCCAGTTGAGTATAGAATTTATAAATGAGTTGAAAAATTATCTCATTTTCCTAAATGTATTTTTTATAAAACTGTTTCATTTTTCTATGTTTGGTAACAACTTTAAATAAGTTGAAAAATAATCTCCTAACTTTCTTTATTTATTATTTAACTTGCTATGAGATGGAGTTATTTTCCAAAAAAAAATTATACAAAACAATTTCTAAAAATAAATCATATTTTTTTTGTTAAATAAAGATAATTTTCCCTTGACTATTTTTTCTAATGTTATCAAACACTAAAAAAAAAATTATCTTTGTACAATATATTTTATCGAAATAAACAAAGCGCAATGGGACTCTCCAACTCAAAAAAAGCAAAGAAAAATGAAGAAGAAGAAAAGAATATAGATGACATGGAGTACTGACTTTCCCCATACCCAAATCAATATGAAATTATGGTATTAGAAAAAGAAAGATAATTGTTTTATAAAACTATTTAGCATGAATATTTTTTTAAAAAAACAATGAAGATTTTTTTAATTGATATTAATAACAAAATAAATAAATAATTGTAACAACTATTGTACAGATGATAGCCCCAAAACCTGACCCTACAACTATAATTGTCATATACAAAATCTAATACAAACATAAACTATAATCATATTTCATATCATTATCACCCTCAAGATTCTTCATAGTTTCAATAACTCTAAGTATATATTTCATAGCATTAAAATAAAGAAACAAATATAACCATATAAGAGATTAATCTAAACACATAAGTTTTTAACATGTACTTTGATTCTTTAAAATAAATTGAGAAAATAAATCAGTCTACAAAATTGTTAAAAATATATAATATTTTATACATTTGTTTTTAATCTATAAAGTAAATAATACTAAAAATATATAATATTTTATACATTTGTTTTTAATCTATAAAGTAAATCATACTTAAATGGTACGACGTAAACTAATCATTTTCAAAAACTAAAAGCACCGTGAATTCCCTTTTATCTACTAAAATTGATGTGATTTTCTAATTAGTGTAAAGCTAACAAAGTTGTACAAAATCAAGCACAAGTCTTTTGGTTTGAGTCAGCTTTATTCCATAAATAGTGTTAGCCGGGGAAGCCTTTTTCCTTCTTTTACGTTGTCAGGGCAGTTTCTTTCTAATTTGGGTCAGCTTATGGTGTATTTTCTATGTCAGGAGCATTTAAGACTTGACTAGCAGTAGCTATAAAATTTGATAAATGTTATAAACATAAATTATTTTATAATATTTTTTAAAATTATTTTATAATATATTTACGAACGGTTAATGTGACTTTAGTATTTTTTAAATAACTATTTTAAGTAAAAATATGATATTAGTTGATGAAGCCAAGAAATTCACCAGTGAGTCACACGATACTTTCGCGCTCGAACGTAAACTTACACAATACAAAGAAGAAAACCTATCAAAGGGCATCGGTGTGGTGCCGGCCAAATACCCTCCGAAAGTTAAGTCAGAAAGTATTCTCACAACTCTAGAGTGCTAAAGAGGATAAATAATGCGTACCTCTATTGGTGAGAGTATTAGGACTTTTATAATAGTCGAAAGTTTTTCCTTTTAGACTTGGCATCCAAGTCTTTTCCTTGTAGAAGTCTTCTTTTTTTAGATCCCAAAACGTGGTGGACAGATCTTCTCCTTATAGGGAAGATCTTCACCAATACATGAGAATCCTAGAGTCCAAGTTGCGCAAGGACTCTTCTTTGGGCTTTACGAGAATGAGCCAAAGTGTTCCCACTAAGGGGCCCAACAGGCTCATGGCCAACTAGCCCACCTTTATTGCCTCCGTCCACATCAGGTCCGTCCACTTAAGGCCTTGTGTAAATAACGGGCTCATCTATTCTTTAGTTCGCAGACCATAGTTAGTCCGTACACTCACTCTAGGCATCCTAGTGCGTATTTTCTCCCTTTCAGTTGCCCCCTCACCCGATGGGTCCATCAGAGATAAGAGAACGGACCCATGGGGTGACGGTTTTAAAACCTCGATCATGTTTTCATGACACCTAGATCCGTGAACTTACCTCCGTACATTGTCAAATCAGGAGCTAACGCATTTATGAGCCGTGCCAAGTGTCATCTTGTCCATGGTCATTGTTTTGGAACAAGGTGTCGCTTCGTTTTCTGTGCATATCCTTTATAAATATCGACCCCTCCGCCCCTCATTTCTCCACTTGTTGCTCAAAAAAATTGTCAGAGCGAGTTCATCACATCTGTCAAAGAATAGTCTGTTCACTCTCATACCCGTCGTCTGCAACATCTTGCTTACTCCGAACTTTTGGTAAGTAGTCTCCTATCCGTCCTCTTTTAATTTTAATTCTTCTTTATCTCTTTTTTAGACTTTATGCGCCTGTCGTTCTTTCCCCGTCAAAGTCTTAGGTTTTGTCATTACTTGTAGGCCATGTCTAGTGCGTCGAGTAATCAGTCGGTCGTCCGTGACGGGGCGGACTACAAAGAGGTATACCCGTCAGGTCCCAAAGACCACGACGCCCCGAGCGAGGAGAGTAATCCGTCATCATCCTCCTTGTCCTTAACAAATGAGGGCCTGGAGATGATCGAAATACAAGAGGGTTCAGCTGATGACGAAGAGCCAATAGTTAGATCCGTCGTGGGAGCTGATGGACTTAGGGAGTTCATCATGCTTCCAGAGTGGACGGTACACGCCTTCACCTCCACTATCAAGGAAGCCCACTTTAATACCCTTAGGGCCCGTTACCAAATCCCAGACCACATCCCACTCCGTCTACCCTATATGTTAGAAAAATGTTATTACGAAGGAGTTGACGGAGTAGGTGTGTACGAACAAGTGCTTAAGGCCGGCATGAGATTTCCATTAAATTCATTGCACCGCGAACTTTTAAGATACTTAGGTATATCCGTCAGCCAGGTGTCTCCTAATGCCTGGAGAGTTTTTATCGCGATGGACGATAAAGGAGTTCCTCCACTGCTACCGTCCGAATGAGATAGATAAGTCGAGGAGCATGTATAGCTTTGTCCCTAGGAGCCCCGTCTTGAAGGTTATTTTTGAAACCCCAGACTCAAATAGAGGCTGGAAGAGCCACTACTTTTTCATCGAAGGAGATAATTGGATGTGTCATCCAGGGGAGACGGACTTCATGCCCGTTGACACAGTTTGGGGCGTTTTAAAACCATCTGGTATGGCCCGTCGTAAATGACTCCGTGCAGTTTAACTAATTTTTATTATGTTTTTAACATCCGTCCTCTTCGATGCAGTTCGACGGCGTCCCTAGATTACCCTCGAGGAATTCAGCTTCCTTGAAATTTTTTTTGCAAAGACAAAGCCCGAGGAGCGAACTTGGGCCAAGCTCGTCAACCTCAACACCATCCATTGGTATTGTGACAGGCCCGAACCAACCCCAACGGCACTAAAGTATGAGAAACAGACCCGTCTACGTAAGTCCGTTGACCCTAATACTTGTTTTTACCGTCATTATTATTGTTTATTTCTTAATTCGTTTACCTTTTTTAGAGATGGAGGATGTAAAGAGGCGAGCAGCTATAAGACTTCAGGCCACAAAGAACAAAGAAGCTGGAACGGACCCCATGGGGACGGGCTCCAGCAAGCAGGGTCTGAAAAGGAAACTGCCTGTGAAGGGTAACCGTGCGCCAAAACAGCCCAAGATCCTTTGGAGCTAGTCGTCGACTTGATGGCTGGGGGGAATAAGTCGGTCACTCCGATCAAACATGGTGTGGGTAAGGGTTTGATGACATGTCCGTCTGGCAGCCAGAAGAAGCCATCCGTCCTACTTCGTGAGGACTCCAAGTATGCCCTCGAGAGGCTATCGTTGATTATTACTATCGACGACTACGAGGATTTGGGGAATCACTCAACAGAGGTGATGGGGGAGATGGGCCTCTTCAACATTACTCAGGTAATTCTTCCGTCGTTTTTTGGTCCATCCGTTCACCACTTGCTGCCCTTAAATATTTTACTTATGCATTTTTGTTGTCCTTCAAGCTATGATCATGATGAAAGGCATGATGGGATGGTGTCTCAATCATGAGACGACCATTGGCCGGGTTCGTGAGAAAGCCAAGGCAATGGAGGAGGAGCTGCTCGATCTCAAGGCCTGGAAGGTCGTCCAGGAGAAGAAGCTTAAGATGGCCGAGACGGCCTGGGACGAATGTATCCAGCTGACGGACCGTCTGAAGAAAGCCCTGGTGGAGAAAGACGATGAGGTCCGTCAGGCGAAGGAGGATGCGATACGTGAGTACTGCGACTCCGACGTCCTCATTTCGGAACTGAGTCTGGTTTATAACGATGGGTTTGACGATGCCCTCCGTCAGGTGAAGGCATTATACCCGGATATAGACTTATCCACCGTCACCGTCACTGCCCCTGAGCCATCAACCGTTCAACCCGTTCAGTCTGAAGATACTGATGTTCTTTTCAATGATAACGTCCCCGTCCGCAAAGCTCCTATAGATCAAACCGTTGCGGACAGCTAGGCTAAGGACATTGGGGACCGTCCAGCTGAAGAGAAAGAGACAGCAGATTTGTAATAACTTAATTTTACTAATTAATCTCCCTTTTTTTTTCTTTTTTCTTTTCTTTTTTCTTTTTTTGTATCAAGTGTAGAACAATTTTTAATACCCGTCATGTTTATGGGGTTTATATGAACATTGACCGTTTAGTATGTTTACATTCTGCAAGGTTCGTTGACCTTTGTTTCATCTTTGTGAAATGCATGTGTTTTATTTTAAAGTACATTTTATGTTAAAATGAACTTCATTCTGCTTATGCGATTCTTCTGTCCTCCCTGCGGTTGTTAGGTGCTGTGTTTCTTTGACACAATTGTTCTTCTAGGTCATGATTTTGTTTGGTGAGGCGCTCCACGGCCGCAGTGAGAGTCCAAACCTGTCTTTCGAGTGCGGTTATGGGTAGTTCCTCTCCTTGGATGTCGTTGGTTGTTACCATCGAGCGAGTGAGCACCATGCAACCCTTCTATCTCAGGGATGAAGCAACGTCTGACTACTTTCTTCTCACGTTCCCACAGATGGCGCCAACTGATGAAGCTGAGAAATTCACTAGCGAGTCACACGATGCCTTCGCGCTCGAACCTAAACCTACACAATACAAAGAAGAAAACCTATCAAAGGGCACCGGTGTGGTGCCGGCCAAATACCCTCTGAAGGTTAAGTCAGAAAGTATTCTCACAACTCTAGAGTGTTATAGAGGGTAAATAATGCGTAACTCTATTGGTGAGAGTATTGGGGTTTTTATAGTAGTCGAAAGTTTTTTCTCTTAGACTTGGCATCCAAGTCTTTTCCTTGTAGAAATCTTCTTTTTTTAGAGTCCGAAACGTGGTGGACAGATCTTCTCCTTATAGGGAAGATCTTCACCAATCATGAGAATCCTAGAGTCCAAGTTGCGCAAGGACTCTTCTTTGGGCTTTACGAGAATGGGCCAAAGTGTTTCCACTAAGGGGCCCAACAGGCTCATGGCCAACCAGCCCACCTTTATTGCCTCCGTCCACATCAGGTCAGTCCATTTAAGGCCTTGTGTAAATAACATGCTCGTCTATTCTTTAGTTCGCAGACCATAGTTAGCCCGTACACTCACTCTAGGCATCCTAGCGCGTATTTTCTCACTTTCATTAGTAGTGAGTTCAAATTAAAACTAGTAAGAATTTATCTCATCAATAGTTATAAAAATATTATAAAGTAATTTGTAACAATCGCATTACTCATAATATTTTTTAGATGCCCCCCTCCCCTTGGCTTCACCTAGTATTTCTTCTTATATATATTTTTCCCATTTTTCAGAATTAAGTTTTCCAAATAATTATTCTAAAAAAAAATAAAAATTAAAAAAGGAAAGTTTTCCAAAGAGTGACAGGTTCGTTGACTTGGCTGGCTGGTAAAAGAAACATAAAAGTATCAAATACTTTTGCAAAAGCCATCAACTTATCTTGAAAGCAATAATTCAAGGTGGACTAGTAATAGACTTTGTGAATCTGTCACATAACTGGATTAATCCTATAAAAAAAATAACAAATAGGATTAATTGTAGAAACTATCCTGAATTAGGGGTATTTGTATTTTTCAAAAAAATTTATGTGATGTATTTTTCAATTTAAACAATGGAAACTTACAATTTTAACCATAGTTATAATAAACCTTAGAAATATATTGATATGTAATTGTTGTTGAGTCAAAACATACATGTAGGGGCTCCTTTTTCGGAGGTGGGCCCCCGACAATGAATTTGTAGAGAGTGGGGCAAAGGGTTTGGCTCCGGCCGGCCCTTTGCCGGTCTTCCTAGAACTTTTCGTCTATTTGCTCTCCGTCTGGGGTTGCTCCTCGGCTGGGGTCCGAGGAGGTCCCCCTTTCACCAGGGGGGTTCTTTAACTTATATACTATCTCTGGCTCGATCCTGGCCCTACAGCTGTTGGCCATCCGGGCTAATGGTTCAGGACTTGTCCCATCAGACAGGTTCTTTCCCACGCCGGGGGTTGCTGCCTCCAAGGCTTTTCAGTGAAGGATCTTGTCAGCATTGATGGAACCTGGAGGGCCTGGCAGAATGGTTAAGTGTGGATGTGACCACCTGCAGTAAGTCTGCCCCCTAACTAGATTAGGCTAGGTGTGCCGAGGATAGGGGTATCCTCGGCTCGGGCCTTGGAAGGACTAAAGCCTTTAGGCCGTCCATCTGGGGAGATCGCCTTCCTCGGCTTGGGCCCTGGGCCTGCCTAAAGGTGGGCCGGGGATTATGGGCCCTCGAGCCCCACAATAGCCCCTCAAAACCCTGCTGCACGTATCCTCGGATGGGGAGGAGGGTTTTGCAAACCTCGGCCCCTATGGTCCGGAAGGCCGTCGGTTTGGCTGGTCCTTTCTTGAGTGGTCGGATCGACCATTATGCCCTTCATTAGGTAGTTAATTTCTTCACGGGAATGGATCCTCAGACCGAGCAGTGCTTTGACTCTGTCGTAAAATAGATAGCTCCTCGTATACAGTTGCTGCCTTAAGTACCTCCCCATAGGCTTGAGTCCGTAGACCATGCAAGACCTAGGTACAGTTGCTGCCTTTGAGTACGAGTGGCCAGCTCCCCGTAGGCTTGAGTCCGAGGACCATGCAAGACCTAGGTACAATTGCTGCCATCGTTTCCATGTGGCTAGCTCTCCATAGGCTTGAGTCCGTAGACCATGCAAGACCTAGGTACAGTTGCTGCCTTTAAGTACGAGTGGCCAGCTCCCCGTAGGCTTGAGTCCGAGGACCATGCAAGACCTAGGTACAGTTGCTGCCTTTAAGTACGAGTGGCCAGCTCCCCGTAGGCTTGAGTCCGAGGACCATGCAAGACCTAGGTACAATTGCTGCCATCGTTTCCATGTGGCTAGCTCCCCATAGGCTTGAGTCCGTAGACCATGCAAGACCTAGGTACAGTTGCTGCCTTTAAGTACGAGTGGCCAGCTCCCCGTAGGCTTGAGTCCGAGGACCATGCAAGACCTAGGTACAATTGCTGCCATCGTTTCCATGTGGCTAGCTCCCCATAGGCTTGAGTCCGTAGACCATGCAAGACCTAGGTACAGTTGCTGCCTTTAAGTACGAGTGGCCAGCTCCCCGTAGGCTTGAGTCCGAGGACCATGCAAGACCTAGGTACAATTGCTGCCATCGTTTCCATGTGGCTAGCTCCCCATAGGCTTGAGTCCGTAGACCATGCAAGACCTAGGTACAGTTGCTGCCTTTAAGTACGAGTGGCCAGCTCCCCGTAGGCTTGAGTCCGAGGACCATGCAAGACCTAGGTACAATTGCTGCCATCGTTTCCATGTGGCTAGCTCCCCATAGGCTTGAGTCCGTAGACCATGCAAGACCTAGGTACAGTTGCTGCCTTTAAGTACGAGTGGCCAGCTCCCCGTAGGCTTGAGTCCGAGGACCATGCAAGACCTAGGTACAATTGCTGCCATCGTTTCCATGTGGCTAGCTCCCCATAGGCTTGAGTCCGTAGACCATGCAAGACCTAGGTACAGTTGCTGCCTTTAAGTACGAGTGGCCAGCTCCCCGTAAGCTTGAGTCCGAGGACCATGCAAGACCTAGGTACAATTGCTGCCATCGTTTCCATGTGGCTAGCTCCCCATAGGCTTGAGTCCGTAGACCATGCAAGACCTAGGTACAGTTGCTGCCTTTAAGTACGAGTGGCCAGCTCCCCGTAGGCTTGAGTCCGAGGACCATGCAAGACCTAGGTACAATTGCTGCCATCGTTTCCATGTGGCTAGCTCCCCATAGGCTTGAGTCCGTAGACCATGCAAGACCTAGGTACAGTTGCTGCCTTTAAGTACGAGTGGCCAGCTCCCCGTAGGCTTGAGTCCGAGGACTATGCAAGACCTAGGTACAATTGCTGCCATCGTTTCCATGTGGCTAGCTCCCCATAGGCTTGAGTCCGTAGACCATGCAAGACCTAGGTACACTTGCTGCCTTTAAGTACGAGTGGCCAGCTCCCCGTAGGCTTGAGTCCGAGGACCATACAAGACCTAGGTACAATTGCTGCCATCGTTTCCATGTGGGCCCCGAGCGTGAGGACACAGTGTTCACCTCTCTGGGCAACTCAGTCTCACGTCGGGTAGGGGTCCATCCCCCTAGCCCCTTGCAGGATGCCGGAGCAAGAGCTATTGTACCATGACTGCACAGTTGCCTCCAATAGGATTTTGTCCTCGGATCCGAGGACTTTGTTTTTGGTAGGGGGTTGTCCTTGGGTCTTTTCCGTGAGCTGTTTTTCCTCAGGTCGGCTTGTGACTTCGCACGTGGGGCTGATCCTGCCTCTGGTTCGTGCTCCTCATCTTTCTGGTTTACGAGGCGTCGCTTGGCCTTCCGCGCTTCCTGTTTGACGCTTCGGTGTCCGTAACGCGCCTCCATTAATGCTCTCGTGAATCAACACGCAGCAGGCAGCTGGCAATCCCCTTGGAACTGGGTGGGAATTAATTTCCCTTGACAATTCCCCTTCGAATTCCGCGCGGTTCAGCCCCCGCTGGTTTTCGCCCTCCATAAAAGGCGTCCTGGGGGGAGCGTTTCTCCTCATTCAATGAATTCTCCCCCACAAACAGACATATACGCCTTCGCCCTTTTGAGTTCCTTTGATACCACCACCAGGGTTGTGACCGCAGTTAGGAGACCTGGAGCCAAGTGCCGCCGTGGCCGCAGTCCCCACTGGGCTGCCGGCACGGCAGAGTTTAGGCGTAACACTGGCCGAATCTCGCATGGTGGCCAGGGGGGACGTCGTTGAAATACCTAACGTCTTCCCCCAGAGCGCACCTCCGACGAAGGGGGCACGCGAACTCTCGTCATGGCCGGTGCCCGAGTATTGCCGTCTCCGACGGTCAATGCTCGTGTAGTTCGGAGGGGGTCGAGGAAGCATCATGAGGGGGGGTGTCTCGGGGTCTAGGGGCTCCTCACTTTGTTCAAGCTTTGGTTTGAAGGTGAGCCAGCCCCTAGCCCCCCTTCCCGTGCTTTTACTGTCCAGTTCTCCCATTCTCTAGGCGCTGGTAAAAGCACGGCTTGACACTTCCTTCATTCCTGACAGCAATTCTTTGCGAGTCTCTTGCCCAGCCAGTCCCGAGACCGGTCCGCCTGAGCCTCCGATTGTAGGATTAGCTGGTAGGAATTCTTGTAAAACATGCCTGTCTGAGCCTCTGATTGTATTTGTAATTTTTTTTTCTTTTATGAAATAATGAGAATTGTAGTTGTAATCTCCTGTAATCTCTTCTGAATTAATAAAGGACTTTTCTTTTACTTGTTGTTGAGTTTTCTTTTCGCACTGCCATTCTTCTCTTCTTCTTTTCTTTTGCTTTCTCTTTTTTTTTGCATCGCCAACTTCTGAGTAGTAACTGCCTTAGAACGATCGCCGGTTGCGCCGGCCGGCACACTAACCCTTCCCACAGACGGCGCCAATTGTAGGGGTTCCTTTTTCGGAGGTGGGCCGCCGACAATGAATTTGTAGAGAGTGGGGCAAAGGGTTTGGCTCCGGCCGGCCCTTTGCCGGTCTTCCTAGAACTTTTCGTCTATTTGCTCTCCGTCTGGGGTTGCTCCTCGGCTGGGGTCCGAGGAGGCCCCCCTTTCACCAGGGGGGTTCTTTAACTTATATACTATCTCTGGCTCGATCCTGGCCCTACAGCTGTTGGCCATCCGGGCTAATGGTTCAGGACTTGTCCCATCAGACAGGTTCTTTCCCACGCCGGGGGTTGCTGCCTCCAAGGCTTTTTAGTGAAGGGTCTTGTCAGCATTGATGGAACCTGGAGGGCCTGGCAGAATGGTTAAGTGTGGATATGACCACCTGCAGTAAGTCTGCCCCCTAACTAGATTAGGCTAGGTGTGCCGAGGATAGGGGTATCCTCGGCTCGGGCCTTGGAAGGACTAAAGCCTTTAGGCCGTCCATCTGGGGAGATCGCCTTCCTCGGCTTGGGCCCTGGGCCTGCCTAAAGGTGGGCCGGGGATTATGGGCCCTCGGGCCCCACAATACATAATGAAAAAGATGATGCATTTAATGAATGTATGCAATAATTATTGTTTAATAAAAGAGACTTTGAATCAATCAATAGGATTTACTTTAGTCCCGCTCGATTTACTATAGGTTTTTTTTTTTTTTTTTTAATAAGGAAAAACCATAGCTCTTTTATTCATTCAAATGTATATTATATATTGTATCTTGTGGGTTCCAGTTAACTCAACTGGTAGATCAATCAAATACTTCTATTCAATGCAATGATTTAATCTAACGAATTTGTCCATGTAGATTGATTGTACCTGCATCAGCGAGTAAAAAAAAAAAAAGAAAAAAAATTTTTTACAAAGAAACTAAATTCAAATTTATTAAAAAAAAAAAAGGATTGGTAAGAGAGGAGGGGGGGGGGGGGGGTGAACTAGATGTATGTTCTCTAATAAGTATAAGATAGTTCTTGTGAATGTTTTGAAGAATATTTCTATAATCCGATTGAATGTAATATATGAATGGTTGATTTAAGTGTGTGTATATATATATATATAACATTCATATATGGACTTTTTGTATAAGTTTATTATAAATAGTCCATTTTTATTGTAATGATTATATAGAATTTTTAATTATAAAAGTTTATCATAAATCTAATTCTTATGAATTCATTTATGAAGTTCATTCTATTTAATTAACTCAAATAATATGATTTTAACTACTATTATTTAGTCAACAATTATTAGCATAGATTTCTGAAAAGGCACTAAAAAAATTCAGTTGTTGTGTTAAAATTCCTTACTTCCCTAATATAAATTCCATGCTACTTCCGTCAGATTCTCATGCGTCCTTACTGAAGGTGGGATCCACACGTTGGTTTGTGCTGCTAAAGACTAAAGGCAAAGCTAAATAAAATGCAGATTTTATTTTCTATTTAATTTAAACAAATGTATGATTGTATTGTAATTAAATAATAATAATAATAAGTTTTACAGAAAAATAAATAAATAAAGCTTTTTTTCTTTTTTCTTTTTTTGGGTCAGCAAATAGGGATACGACGTTTCGAATGCAAAATTAAGAATAATTTTGGTGCTGTCTACTTGTGTTCTTTCAAGATTCTTTCCAACCTTGTTGGAAGATTTGTCTTGAATGTTGGGTAAACACCTTTTTTTTTTTTTTTGAGAAAACAACCAGAGTTTCATTAATGAATAAAAGCAGAGTCACAGCACAGAGCTTCCAAAGCGGGGGGAGGAACATCCTCAATCCAAAAAACATCCTCCAAAGTATGTTTAGCTAAGTGGGCAAGGAGTGAGCCACAGTATTGGCTTCCCTTTTCACGCAACTAATAGAAAACCAATCAAATTCAGCCAGCAGAGAATGGATATCAGTAAATATATGTCGAATGTTGGGTAAACACTTGGACTTGCGTAACTCACTTTATTAAAGTGTGGCCCTTGCTTTTTAAAGTATCTTTAGACTTTACTTTAGTATGGACTAATGGAGTGAATTTTTTGGAACTTTATAGTTTACCTCGAAAATTCTCGCGCGGAATGAAGGTGGGATCCACACGTTGGTTCCGGCTGCTAAATTAAAGGCAAAGCTAAATAAAATGCAAATGTATATGCTACTTCTTTTTTTGAATTTATAATTATTTTTACACAAAATAAATAAATTGAGTAATTTATTTTGTGGGTAAATCGGGATTTTAAGTCAAAATTAAGAATGACTATGGTGGTTGTCTACTTGTCTTCTTAGAAAGTAGTTTTTATAAAGTTCTCTCTAGTCTTGTTGAAAGACTCATCTTATGGTATTTGTTTTGTTTTCATCTGTATATGTTAAGAAGATTCAAAAAATTAGTTATTATTATTATTTTTTTTTCAAAAACACTCTTAATTTAATTAATTTATCATTATTTCTAAAACATCAAAATGAGATTAAAATCGTAAATTGATAAAAAAAAAAATATCCATGTTTATAAAACTACCTCATGTTCTATAAAACTTCCCACTACCCCATGTACACAACCAAAACTACCCATGTTCCTATAAAAAAAATACCCCATGTCCTAAAAAATAAAAAATAAAACCTACCCCAAGTTCCTATAAAAAAAATACATCTACAAAAAAAAAAAAAAAAGTCTCATTGCACACATAAACCGCATGTAATGAAGTTAGTCTTTAAGAAAGATAAAACCAAAAAAAAAAACTAAAACTAAAACAAACCCGCTCCCACATACACCATCACAAGCCCGCAAAGGCCCATTCTTCGAATTAGAAGATACTACAAAAGGCCCAAAAGGTAAGCCCATCCAACAACTAAACTCCCAGCAGCACTTTAAGAAAGCGTTACTAAGCTTATTTCTTTATACCAATTGTTTAAGCCCAACATGTCACAAAACAAAAGGGCTATGAAATCTATGTATCAAGGGCTGCACTGGACGCAAATGGTGGTGCTTCATCATGAACAAAGGCCTTAGGAATGGAATAAACAAAACTGATGTTACATTCTTGAGTAATGAACACTCATCATCAGCCTAACATAGTTCAGCAACGGCATGGCTAGGCAGTGTTTTTAAATGTTCAAACCAGGATATTGAGACTTGATCCACATGACAAATCAGTCATACAATACATACATGGTACACCAATGACCAAGCATGCTCAATGTCTAACAAGCATAAACACACGTAAGCCAATACATGTTCCATGTCTCAGAGGTAATCAATTGCGGAAAAAAATATCCATTGGCAATCAGTGAAAACCAACTAATATCTACTTCAAATATAATCTATTGTGAACCACTCAAACAAAGATGCTCAACTTTCAACTTCTTGTTGTATATTCTTGTCCTAGCATGCTTTGATGGTTTTCCCTTCCAACCTGCATGTTAAATAAAAACGAAACTATTTAGCTTTCTTGCCTCCATAGTCCATAGGTGCAAACGCATAAATCCTCTTTACATGGAAAAGAGGCATCCTTCTAGTTCATAATGGCATTACTTATATATCTTTCTATATCCTTCTTTCTATATCTCAGAAGTCCTATAGTTTTGTCTATCGTTGCTTTTTCCTTTTGTAGTTTAACCACTAAATTTTAGTATGATATTAACCTACTGCAATCCTCTTAGTTTTGGAGTTTGATACAAACTATGAACAAAATATCTGTCATACTAATTAAATACAAACACAAACGAAATTATCATAATCATATAGAATTTTTAATTATAAAAGGTTAATATAAATCTAATTTTTATGAGTTCATTAACGAATACCATTTTATCTAATTGTCTCAAATAATATGATTTCAACTATAACTCAGTCAATAATTACTAGCATAGATTTCTAAAGGGCTAAAAATATTTGGTAAGTTGTGTTTACTATTTAAGAAAAATATAAGTTAATCAAACAAGTCATAAATAAACTCAACCTTATTTGAAAAAAGAATGATTTGTTTATTTGGGATGAATGAGCAATTCATTTCCATAGAAACAGATGTACAATTAAGTCAAAAACACCACCAAAGAATTCAACACCAATACAGAAATAGCCTACACCATAAACGTTACAAAGTGAAAACTCCAACATTGTTAATTAACGGAGACAATGACCATCAACAGCTTCTATTCTGAAGTATCAAATACCCCTGTTTTGAACAAAATTGTAATAACTGCTACATTCAGCTCTGTTCTTCACTTCCCACTCCCACCCAATCGTTTTGACCATAGCTTCTTCAGAAAGTAGTCTTCCTTGATGAATACTGGCATTCCTCTGAAGCCAAATATGATACACAGTAGACCACAATGGATTCCTAATCTTAGAGCATAATCTCAAGCCAATGGAACTTTGGGTTATTTTATTAAGCACCAGCTCATTATGGTTCACCATATTTCCATTGAGAAAGAACAATCACAAAGTAAGTGTTCCCTACTTTCAATTCTCTTTTTACAAAGAACACACTGAGTATGAAGATTAGCACATCACTACACATTCAGTCTTTTGTGGACATTCTATTGTGAACCGTCAATTTCACTTTCAATCTCAACCACATTAAGCTTAGTCTAGATGTTAAACAAGAAATCGCCTCCAGCTATGTGAAAGCTGTCAGGTAAAAGCTTGAAGTGAATGGGTAAAGGTGAAATGATGGCTTACCACAGTATCGGTTCCATAGCATGAAGTGATTGCACATTATGCATTCATTATTCAGGCACTAAATTCTAATGACTGAATGTAATTCTATTGTATTTCATGATGAAAGAATGTACATAGGTGCCTTTATATATGAGGTATATGTGTGTAGTAAAAGTAAATATGTGTGTTATACAAGTAACCTAACTGGGCCTAAAGCCCATAATATATTATACATGTTAACAATCCCCCTTAAACTCAAGGTGGATGTGAGACCAGCTTGAGGTTGTCAACCAAAGTACGAAGGCGTCCCTTAGGATGTGACTTGGTGAAGATATCTGCAAGTTGATCTTTAGAGGAGACTGAGATCAGCTTGAGAGCACCATGGATAAGATAAAAACGAATAAAATGACAATCGATCTTGATGTGTTTAGTCCGTTCATGGAAGACATCATTGTGAGCAATATGAATAACACTTTGGTTGTCACAATAAAGAGGAGTAGCAGAGGATGTAGACACACCTAAGTCTTTGAGAAGCCATTGTAGCCAAAGGAGCTCAGATGTGGTATCAGCAAGGGCACGATATTCTGTTTTAGTACTGGAGCGGGCCACATGACTTTGTTTCTTACTTCACCAAGAAATCAAAGAAGAACCAAGAAGAAAGCAATAACCAATGGTGGACCTGCGATCAGTGGGATCTCTTGCCCAATCAGCATCAGAAAATGCACGGAGAATAAGAGGAGACTCAACAGAGTAGAAAAGATCATGGAAGAGAGTACCCTTTAGGTATCAAAGAATGCGCAAAACTGTAGCATAGTGAGTTGATCATGGTGCAGACAGATACTGGCTCACCTGGTGAACAACATAGGAAATGTCTGGATGAGTGACAGTGAGATAAACTAAGCTGCCAACCAAGCGTCTATAAAGAGAGGGATTAGACAATGGTTTCCCCCTTAGGGGAGTTAGATGCGCATTAAGCTTAACTAGAGTGTCAACAGTCTTGCTATCAGTGAGTCCAGCTCGAGACAGGAGTTCAAAGGCATACTTGGCTTGAGTAATATAAAGTCTATCTGTAGAATGAGTGATTTCAAGACCCAAGAAGTAGCTGAGATGTCTAAGATCTTTCATCTCAAACTGTTGACTGAGAAAAGCCTCGAGTTCTTGAATGCCACTGAGGTCATTACCAGTTACGATCATATCATCCACATATAGGAGAAGTAAAATAGTGCCTTTATTAGTGCGACGAAGAAATAAGGTAGAATCATAATGACTGGTCATGTAACCCAAGTGAGAGATTGTAGAGCTAAATTTGGCAAACCAAGCTCGTGGAGCTTGTTTAAGGCCATAAAGTGCATGTCGAATGTGACAAACCTTGTTTCAATCAACAGAGAGACCAGGAGGAGGTTTCATATACACTTCTTCACTTAAATCCCCATTAAGGAATGCATTTTTGACATCCATCTGAAAAAGGTCTCATTTATTGGCAGCAATAACAGCTAAGAGGGCACGAACAGATGAGATACGAGCAACCGGAGCAAAGGTCTCTTCATAATCAATCCCATACTCTTGTGTAAAACCTTTTGCAACAAGACGAGCTTTGTAGCG
Source organism: Quercus variabilis (assembly GCA_030445155.1). Classification (NCBI taxonomy): domain Eukaryota; kingdom Viridiplantae; phylum Streptophyta; class Magnoliopsida; order Fagales; family Fagaceae; genus Quercus; species Quercus variabilis. The sequence goes on along the minus strand of CP129453.1, from coordinate 5,624,795 downwards.
CTTAATGGATCCATCAGAGCAAGTCTTAATCTTATAGATCCACTTACAACCAACTACAGATTTTCCAAAAAGAAGTGTCGCCAAATTCCAAGTATAGTTTTTAGATAATGCATCAAGTTCCTCTTTCATTGCAATCTACCATAAAGGGTTAGTGGAAGCCTCACGATAGGTGTAAGCCTCGTGTAGTGTAGCAAGGGTAGTGTAACAATGATAGTCAAGTAAATGTGTAGGAATAGATCTTACCGAGTTGAGTGACGAGGTGGAATGTCTTGTGCAAGATCTTCAGGGGGGGCAGGAGCAGGAGACCCAAGCTCAGAATTGGGGTTAGGTAGCTCGTCTTCAACCTGTTCATTAAAAGGTGAACTAGGAAAGGGAACAGTGATATCTGGTGGTTGGACAGAGAAGTCTATAGTAACAAAATTAGGAGCAACTACAAGAGGATCAGGAGTAGCTACAAAAGGAATATGTGCCTCATCTGAAAAAAGATCTAAGACAGAGGAGGAAGATAGGGAAGCACTGAAATGAGAGAGCTCGACAAAAAGGTGATGTTCCCAAAAGACAACATTGCGGGAGATACGAAGACGATGAGAGATAGGATCATAACACCTATACCCCTTTTGAGTTTCGCCATAGCCAAGAAAACAACAAAGCCTTGACCAAGGCATAAGTTTGTTATGTTCATGTAGTTGAAGAAGAACAAAACAAGCAAAACCGAAGGAGTGAAGGTGGTGATAGTTTGGAGGTGACTCAAAAAGGCGCTCATATGGAGTTTGATTTTGGATAACAGGACTCAGAATGCGATTAATAGTATGAACAGTATGAAGAGTAGCTTCACCCCAAAAAGGAGTAGGAATTTTGGCAGAGAGAAGGAGAGCACAAACAGTATCAAGAATATGACGAAGTTTTCGTTCGGCTCTACCATTTTGCTGAGAGGTACCTGGACAAGTTAGTTGATGAACAGTGCCATAGGAATGCAAAATAGCTTGGAAAGTATATTGAGTATATTCAAGAGCATTATCAGATCGAAAAATTTTGATGCGTCTAGAAAACTAAGTTTCAGCCATTTTTGCAAAATTAGAATATACTTCCAATAATTTAGAACGATGTTTCATATTAAAAATCTAGCTATAGCGAAAGTAATCATCAACAAAGACAACAAAATATCTAGACCCACCAATACTAGAGACAGAGGACAGCCCCCAAACATCAGAATGAATAAGATCAAAGATATTAGTGGATACTGATTCACTAGTATTGAAAGGCAAAGCTAGTTGTTTTCCTAACTGACATGAAATACAATCAAAGTTTTCTGTAGACACTGAACCTAGCAAACCTCTAGAAGCCAATTGTTGTACTCGAGAGGAAGATGCATGACCAAGTCAAGCATGCCAAAGTGCAAGGGAAGGAGTGGAAGAAACTACAGCAGTTGCAGCAACAAGTGGAAGACGAAGGTTGTCCATGGAAAATATACGCCTAACTCTGGGATCGGTCCCAAGCTCCTATCTCCTCCTAGGATCCTGCACAATGCACCTAGAATAATCAAAGGTAATGCGATAACTCAACTTAGCTAATTGTCCCATAGAAAATAAATTATAAGAAAGGTCAGGAACATTAAAGACTCCAGGATCCGAGAGGTTAGAGGTTGAAACTGATCCTATATTATGACCAGACATTGTGGAACCATTTGCTGTGCGAATATTAAGAAGGTGCGATGCAGGTTTAAGGTCAGAAAATAAAGACGAGTGATGTGTCATGTGATTGCAACAAGCAAAATCCATAAGCTAAGAGGTAGGAGACATACCAGATAAAGCTGAGAGAGAAGAGGAATAAGATGCATTACCAACCATACGAATGACATTGGCGATGATATTTATAAGGTCATCTCTGGAAATGGAGAAAGTGGATCCAAAAAACTTAAACTGTGCAGAGATGGGAGCCATTGGTTGGACACTCTCAGTGTTAGCAACAGTAGTAGCAGAAATTGAAACATTTGATTTGTTGCAACGGTAGCAAGTCTCAATATTGTGGCCAAAACGTTTGCAAAAGTTGCAAAAACCTTTGCTGGATTGTCGGCTACGATTATTGTAACAAGAAGAAGACATGTCCTTATTCTTCATTTAGAAGCAAAATATGCAAAAACGAACTGCAAATATGAAATCTACGCGAAAAACTGGGTAAGGAGCACCTGGACTGCAAAAAAGTTAATGGCCAAAGTCAAAGTCAACTGTCAATTAGGGCTGGCGTCAGTAAGATGATGTAAGTAGCTGACGATTGTTGACGTAAGCGGCTGACTGTGATGACGCAGTTGACTGTGATGACATAAGCAATGATGTAGAGTGATGACATTAGCTAGGGCTGACGTGGCAGTGATGACGTCACCTAGGGCTGATGTCAGCAGGTGTAGATTTGGCGCGTGGAAGCGCGTGTAGGCGCGTGAAGAAGACAGGCGGCGCGTGGTGGCATGTGGAGCACGTGATCTTGGGCGCAGATTATTTGGGCGATGCGTGAGGGTGCGTGGGACCTCCGATGGTGGTCAAGCTTTCACTGAATGGTAGATCGGCGGTGGACGATCTTAGTGATGCCTGCAAAAGCACAATCGGAACAAGGATCACGGTGGCAATAGTATGCAGTGGTCTCGAGACTCTGAACGACAACGGCTGCAGGTCTGAACCAAAGACGATGACTGAGATGCGTCAGAGGTTTAACGACAAATGGCTGCAACAACAATTGTAACAGCGGAAGCAATTGCGAGTCTGGAATAACACTAATAGAGACAAGACTGCAATGAAAAAGTCAGAGTAATGGCTCTGATACCATGTTAGAAATACTGAATATAATTCTATTGTATTTCATGATGAAAGAATGTACATAGGTGCCTTTATATATGAGGTATATGTGTGCAGTACAAGTAAATATGTGTGTTATACAAGTAACCTAACTGGGCCTAAAGCCCACAATATATTATACACGTTAACATGCTACATAAAGAAATAATATTGTTGTGCAATATTAGTTTAGTATTTGACAAAATTACATGTATATCTCATTCAATACATGTATATTAATTTCTGAGCCAACTCTTCCTTCTTCATCGCAACATGCTTATACCTTTTGGTAAACCTAGTTTGAAACCAGTGACCACCAATTCCTCCTACATAAATGTTCCATTGCAAAATAACAAAGACAGCAGCTACAACCGTGATTTTTTTTTTTTTTTTTTTTGGTGGATGAATAACCAATTCATTTCAATAGAAACAGATATACAGTTAGTGTAAAACACATCCAAACAATACAACACCAATACAGAAACAACCTACATTGCACCATAAACATTACAACATGAAATTTCTAAATCTGTTAGTTAAAGGAGACAAGGACCATTGACTGCTACTATTCTGAAGTATAGAACACGAAATACCCCCCAAAAGAGTATTCTTCTGTTTTGATCAATTGCAGTAACTATTACATTCAACTCTGTTCTTCAATTCCCACCTGATTATTTTGACCATAGCATCTTCAGAACTTAGTCTTCCTTGATGAATACTAGCATTCCTCTAAAGCCAAATATAATACACGGTAGACCAGTAGACCCCAATCCCAGTCTAGACACAACGGATTTCTCATCATAGAGCATAATCTCAGGCCAAAGGAACTTTGGAATTTAAATAGCAACTAGCTCATTATGGTTCACCTTATCCTCGTTGAGAAAGAACAATTACAAAATAAGTATCACAATTAGCACATTACTACAGGATTCAGTCCTTTGTGGACAATTTGTTGTGAACTCTTAGCCAGCCTACAAAGAGTAAAGACATGCCTTGAAACTGCTTTGGGAAACCAAATGATGATCTTCTCCATTTAACCTTGGGGCATTTCTCCCTCATACAGTTCCATGCACCTGCACAAGAATTGAAAGTTAAATATGTGTCTAAAACACCCTTGAACGTTAAGACCCCTAATTACAAAATTACCAATTCAAGTTTTATATCAAACAATGTATGTGCGGAAAATGATAAAAAGTTTATAATAGAATTGATAAACAATCTAAATCATAAATAATCACAAACATAGTAGTAATTAAATGGTAAAGATAAAGGGAAGAGAGATGCAAATACAAGGACAACACGTGATGTGTTATTAAAGAGGAAACTGAAGCTCTCGGTGTAAAACCTCTCCACCGCCCTCCAAGCGATCAATAATCCACTAGAAAATGTAGTTGGGATACATGAACAGCAATAGACCCTCCAAACCTAATCTACCCAGGTACCTAAGCTCTCCAAGCTTCCTGCTCCAATGAGATTGCGCCGAACCTTTTTCTTTTCTAGCTTACCGGATTTCGCTACTAAACCATAGCATCAACCAATGGATATTGGTTCCTTCCAAACGGCTTCCCTTAGCACTAAATGAACCTTCTCACAGACATGGGTGTGGGTGTGATGAGAAAAGGATTTGGTTAATGACCTTTTAAGGATGTATCAATGGAGAGGAAGGGAGTAGAGAAATTTGTAGAGTTTCAAAGGTAAAGATTGGGGACAAAGCAATCTTGTTTTTCTTTAGGGTTTCTCTCACAAAATTCTCTCTGAAGGCTCTCTACATTTCGTAAGTATAAGGGTCTATATATAGTGGTGTGTGTTTGGAATACGAAGAGTCAGTTTTTCCCAAACAGGGCTAGTTGGCGGCTTGGCCTCGCGGCTTGTCCAAGTTGCGAGTTCAAGTCGCGAGATAACAGCCTGGCCAGCCTGGGACTTTTGTCCTGTAGTACGACAGTTGGCGCGACCCTTCAGCTCCCCTATGTGCTTCTCACGTGCCTGCAGTTGGCAGCTTGCCATTTGCGAGTCCTAGCCGTAAAACTCTGCTTCTTTGCACAAACTTGAGCTTTTCTTCACACTCTCTCCACACACTACCCTTACATGAATCCCACCTAAATACAGAGTTACTAAGTGCTAAATTACAAGCAAATTGGTACGAAATAAAGCTAACAAGATGGTTGATAAAATTCAACCTTACAATCTTCCCCTTTGGCTTTCCGTGACAAAATCGTATAACAAACTCTAAACTTAACGCGTGAGTTGGAAACAGTTGGAAAACTCACTCATACCTAACTCCTGAAACACAATAACATAACAAGTTCATTGTATGCAGAAAACTTGTAATGCAAATGGAGTAAGCACAATGAAATAAAGCAATAAACCATGGCAAGACCAAAACAAGCAATCACTATAGACAAGTGATCACAATGCTCATTCACACTTGGAATGAACATCCGAACATTCAAGCTGACAAATACAAGGCAAATCACTTGAATGACCAACACTCAACCAATGCACAGTACATGAAGTATATGCATCTAAGAAAAATCCTACAAGGGCACAAGAGTGACAATACTTAAAAAGAAATGCATAATATTTAGTTAGAAGTACTGATTTAACAAAGCACAAAGGCTGCATAAAGGAAGGTACAAACCATAAAGCCTACAAAGTGCATAGAAACAAACTCTAAAAGCTTACAAAAGCAATATGGGTACAAACATAAACAAAAACCTTAACAACCTACAAAGGTACCAGGTACAAACCACAAGCATATAGTAAGATATGCTAAATAACATCATATTATATACTGAATAACTATCAGAAATAAAGAAGTATACCAGTGAACCACAAGTTTTCCAAAAATATAGAAACCAAATCAACACAGGATAAAAACTATGATAAACACAACAAAGTATGTAGCAACTATAAAAACTCCCCCTTTTAGTATGCACTCCCCCTTTCAGTATGCATACTCTTTTTCATTCTTAGGCTTTTCTCCCCTTTACTGTGCTGCTCTCCCCCTTTTTGGCACGAATAGCTAAAGGCTTTCTTCTAGCTTCTGTTGTATGTTATCTAATTGTAACTCAATTGTTCTGAGACACATTTGAGTTTGACTGTGGAAGGAGTTAAGAAGCTGTTCCAAATCAGAAATTCGTTAAAGCACATTTTCAATGAAGTAACTTTGCTTAGGAATTTAAAATCCAGGAGGAACAGATGGGGTGCCAGTTGATTGTGCAGGAGTAGCTGTAGCATGAGTAGATGGAGATGCTTGTGTGGATGGCTCAGTCTTAGGTTTCTTGGAGGAGTGACTCTTGCTTGCTTGGAGAGTGTATATTGATATTGGTCGAGAGCGAGGCAGGATTTTCTCATCTGATGAAGGACTAACACCTTCACGAAGTACAATCTTCATGATTAAACTACAGAATGGAAGAATTGTTCGTGTTGCTGAATGAGTCGCTGTTTTCCCAATGATTTGGAATATGTGAGCACAGATGTCAATCAGAGCACCGATAATGAGGTCACACAAAAATTTAGCCCTTCCAAGACTGATAAAGGCAGTGTTTGACAGTGGGTAGAGATTGGAGAACATGATCAGCTTCAGAGTTGTTAGTTTAGGCGAGAACAATGCAGTGTTTATAGCTGATCCTGTACTTCCCACTTCATGTTCATTCCCAAGAACATGAAGAATGTCTTGTGCCTGAAGTTCTCTGTCATTGTATGGAGTTCAATCCACATCTTTTGGTCTTGTGATGCGAAGAACCTTAGCAATATAGTCTGCATTCATGGAAAATTCTGTTCCTCGTACCCAGCATTTCAACTTGACCCCTGTGTATCTGGCATTTGAGGAAAATTCCTTGACCAATTCTTCAGTTGGATCCTCAAAATTTCCAAGTAGGTCAGCCTAGTCTCTCTCCTCAAAAATCTTAGGGATAAATGTTGTCCCTAGGGTATCAAACTTGACAACTCTTTCCACAATGGCAGAAGCCTCCTTGAAAGTGTCTGTGTACGTCTTTGAGTCTGTAGGTGTCCTGAACCTCTCAATGGAAGAGTCCCTAGATGACTTAGATGACCGTCATGTTTGTTTAGCAACCGGGGTTGACGGGTCATTGGTTACAATATCTTTGCCCTTGAAGGAACAACGAGTCAACAGAAAAGCATCAAACACACAGCAGAGAACCAAAAGCAATGCCACAGCATACACACATTAGTATGATTAGATTTAGATATAAGAGTGTGAAAAAAATTTCACAGAATCACAGAAACATGAACTAGTCAAAAACCATAAGGACATAATCAAACAAATATGATGAATGACAGTGACAACTCAATGCAAAATAGGTAATGTGCAACACAAAGTCACAAATGACAAAATACCAAGACCATGATATGAATGGAATAGCACATTCATGACCCACAATATAGAGCATAATCTCTCAATAGACAGAAACATGAAAACACATGAAGAATAAAAACAAAGTAAAGGCAAGACAAGAACAACAAAACTTAGAACACACAAACCCCCAAACTAAGTTCAAACCCATTAAATCTTCAACAAGACATAAACACTTCACAAAACAGAAAAATATACTCGAAACAAGTACAATGAAGTTGTTGGGATTCGTGCCCTAGAATCCTATTGTATAATGCTATGTATTATATTATGTATGATATTATGTATGACATGATGTATGACTTAATATTGCAATTAATAAAGTTGTTTTATTATTATTTGAAATAATGGTAACATGAATGTTTAGACATTATCATATAGTCCATGAGATGCATAGTATGTGATTTATGTGATTTAGTCACAGAAGATATAAGTCACAAGTTCTTTGTAAACTCAGAATTTGGTTCGTAGTTAGTGATGAAATTAGGCATTTCATCTGCGAAGACTATAACATATCAACTAAGATGATTTGTCTTGGTCATGGAAGTGGTGACTTCTAATTGATATGTTGATATGTTTTAAGAGTTAAAACATATTGAACAGGACCGTTGTGAGATTTATTATTCTCCTAATAACTGTCAATTGAATAATAAATCTCACGACTTTTATTTACATGAACTCTTAATCCTGAGAGAATAATAGACCTAATCATGAAGTATAGGTTGCTTTGATATATCAGGAGTGAGATCTAAAGTAACGGTCAAAACCTCAATATGTTGGGCAACCACATTTAGTGTTGATGGAACATATATTCTTAAGATAGAATTTATAGTCTCTTAATGGAGATACAAAATATTCCCTTGAGATAAGTTAATGGATTTGTTATTTAGAAAGTTAGGCCTAACCACTTTAGTAAGACTAAAGTATATATTTATGAAATTGGATTTCATAAATATATGATGCATAACATTAAAGGATTAAATTGGGTACTCAAAGATTAAGATGTAGTAATACACAAAGTGGCAGTCTTTATTAATGACTTTGTGTTGCTACGAATATTTTATGAAGGAATTGCGTGTACAATAAAGTCTTGGGATATAATTTATTAATAAGGCCTAGAGTGCAACTATATTTATATAGTGTTATTAAGTATAGTTAATGGTAACTTTAGACTTGTCAAGAGTTAACAGAAAAGCCCCAAGGCCCATTGGAGCTAGAGTCTTATTTGATCTCTTTTGGTCTCACTCCAAGCCACATTCTAAAGCCCAATTAGGAAGGCCCAAAAGGTTAGCCCAATTAGATAATCAGATATATAGAGAGAAACATATAGATTTAATAAAAGAAGAAGAATTGGTATGTACACGAAGGTTAGACACTCTTCGATTTTCTCTAGAACAAACTCATATATCTGATTGAGAGACCACACATCTTGGGAGTTAGTAGAATTGGAGTGAAGATTGAAAGTCTTCTCAAGAACTTTTGAATTTTCAGTTTTGAATTTCATTGCTTCAAGGTACACAATCTTACTCTCTAATTCTGAAACTTATATGGTACATGTTGACAATTATGAATGAAGTAGATCCGTCAATTTAATTTTTCTGCTGTGTAGACTCTTGTTTCCATCAAAAGTGAGATAGAAATAAACCATACCTTTTTCTTGGTGTTTGATGAAGACATTATGCAAAAATGAAAGCTTTTTCAGAGAAGCACAGAGTGTTTGAGAAAGAGAAATGGGGAAGACAATGAACAATCACTGAAGTTCAAGGGAAAAAACTGAAAAAAAATTTTAAAAACTGTCTTTAAAACACAAAACACGCATTTTTCACGACTGGATTAATTCGCCAGTCAGTCACGAGGTTAAGCCGCGAAACACTATAAACCCAAGATTTTCAAAAAATCTTCTAAGTGTTTTTTGCGACTGGAAGGTCTACCCGCAAGATAGTCACAATATGAGCTGCGAAAATCTCTGAGTAACTCTTGCGATTGGACCTTCCACCCACGAACAAGTTGCCACACTAAGTCGCGAAAAATGTAAAAACTCAAGTTTTGAAAAATTTTCTAAGTATTTTTCGCGACTGAGACCATGACTCGCCAGTGACTCGCGAAAATCTTGGAGTGAGCTTCGCGACTGGAGCATGCGACTGGACCAACTCACGATTGAGTCGCCAGAACAGGGCAACACTGTTTTTGAAATTTTTGACATTTTTGTAAAAACAAAACACTTTCCAAAAACAAACTAAAACATTCAAAAATCTTTTTGTGTTTGATCAATAAAGATTGAGCTTGTGAAAAACACATTTAAACAAGTACAATCACATAAATGAATAAGGCATTTCTTGAACATAGACTTGCGTATTGTGTGTGGATATCAAAAATGAGATAGTCCTTAGTCTAATGTAAAGATTCAATGATCAATTCAATCAAGGCATACACAACTAGCACTAGATAATGTGATCCATCTCAATTATAGAAGTATGCATATATGACCTCCCACATAAACTTGAGTACATTTCATTGAAGCTTTTCATTTGACTCCATTTTCAACATAACATTTGATCTTTTTGAATACAAATCTCATTGTGAGATCGATGCCTGAAATTTTCAATATTTCAATTTAATGGTTAGCCTTTGGCCTTTTTGGGCATCATACAATTTATTTTGGTCGCTTTCTCTTTTTCCTAGTCAAATACTAGTATGTGCAACAGGCTTTTGTAGCTCAATATCTCTTTTCATTTGAAGATTTACATTTGGAGAGCTCTTTAAGTAAAGCAATAAAATAAAAGTGGGAAGATATATAGGCACAAGTTTATGCATGTCTCAAGATCAACAAAACCATTCACTAATCATTCATGACAAGGTTGAAGATCTATTTACAACAGTTACATAGATTTTAGAATTTCTTCTACAATGATATGAGTGCATAAGAGACAAGCTAAGCTCGTTAAATGCACAAAGTCATTAGTACAAATGTACAAGGAAAAACTTGCTTTAGGATAAGATTCAACAAAGCCAATCAAACTTTTTAGGATTTTCTACTTTTTATATGTTTTTAGATTTTTGACACAAAAGCAATAAAAGATTGATCAAAAGTAGCATAAATAACAATGTAAAAAACATTTGAACCAAAGACAAACACACACACAAAATAACAACCTAAATACTAGCAAGAAGCACACAACCAAGCATAATCATAAACATGGGAAGCATTAATGCATGGACATGTTGTAATGCTTATGCATGAGTACCCTTTGTCACCCACACGTCACGTGCATTTGAGGTGATATCCTTGATAGATTGGGTACGAGAGTTGGGACTTTCAAACCTTCTTGTTAAGCTTTCCAAGCAATTTGTGAAGGCACCAATCATCTTCATAATGTCCATCATTCCTAGATCATGGTTTTGACTTCTTGGTTGCTCACCACCCCAAGACCTCTCATCATTTCTCCTTCCTCTTGATTGAGGAGCACTTGCATTGTTCAATGCTCTCATCTTGTGATAGTTAGGTCTAGTATGTCCTTGCAATCTACAATAGTGACAAAGATAGTTCGTTCTAGGACCTTGTTGTGATCTCCCTCTAGCTCCAAATCTGGCTTCTGATTGATTGCGAGACTTGTTAACCACTTGTTGATCATTCACATTCTTCTTCCTCTCAGTCTTAACTTTCTCAGGAATAGGCTTATCCACAGCTGTCTCTTTGTTCTTTACAAACTTCACTTCTTTGGTGACATTGGCTGATGAGCTACTTCCTCTGGTATATCCCAATCCAGACTTGTTTGAGGCGTATTTTTGAAATGAAATAACATCGTCTAACTTCTTGGAGGAGACCCTATCTATCTTGGCATGAGCTTGCACTACCTCTTGCTCAAGAAATCTCACTTTTGTGTAAGCTTCTGATAGCTCACAATTAAGTGCTTCAATCTCACACTTTGCCTCCTTGTATCTGACCAGGAGACTTTTATAATCCTCTTCAACTCTTTTCATCTTCTTCACAGCCGCCTTTGCCACCTTTGTATACTCACCCGATTTCTCAAGAAGTAAGGTATAATTCTTTTGAAGACTAGATGTATCTTCATCTTCTTCAGCTTCTGATTCTTCAACAACCCCAATAGACTCCAAATTAGAATGTTCGCCAAGTTCCTTCACAAGTGAATCCAAATCATCCGAAGATTCCACATGTGCAATGTTTATGAATGTGGAGTAATTTCCTTCTCCATCACAGCTATCTTCAGAGTCAGAATTTGATGAATCAGTATCACTCAAGGTAGTAGCATAGACCTTTCCTTTTGACTTTAAATAATTGGGACATTCCTTTTCGAAGTGTCCATGTCCATTACACTCGAAACATGTAATTCCTTAAGAGGATTGGGAATCTCTATCATCTTTCCTTCGAAATTCTTTCTTCTCCCTCCCAGAACTCTAAAATTTTCCTTTGTCACCAAATTTTCCACCATTCTTGAGTTTCAAGAATTTTCAGAAATTCTTTACAAGGTACGCCGCATCTTTATCTACTGCATCCTCTTCTGGAGAGTCATGAGATACCACTCTCTCATCAATTGTTTTAAGAGCAAGAGATTTGCTTTTCTTCTGCGTGGGTAGTGACAATTCGTACATCTGCAGTGAACCAACCAGCTCTTGAACTTTAATGTCGTCAAGATCCTTGCTCTCTTCAATGGTCGTTAGTTTGGCACGAAAACTTCCTGGTAGCGACCGAAGGATCTTCCTTACAACTTTAGAATCCTCTGTCTTTTCCCTCAAAGTAAATTTGTCTACGACCACCTCGTTCAGCTTATTGTAAAATGAATCAAAAGACTCATCCTCACTCATCTTTAGCTCCTCAAAGCGAGTGCTCAACATCTGTAGTTTGGTGTCTTTCACCTTCTTAGTCCCTTCATAAGTTGTCTCTAGAATTCCTTATGCTTCCTTAGCAACGGTGATATGTGAAATCCTGTGAAATTCTTCTAGAGAGACACCACTAAAAATAGCATTCAATGCTTTACTGTTAGCATTAGCCGCTGCAAGAACTGTCTCATCCCAAGTGGATTTGGCAGCCTCCAGCCTAGTCTAACCAACCTCAATAGCATCCCACACAGCATCATTAATAGAACACAAAAATACCTTCATGCAAGACTTTCTAAAATGCATAATTATTACCATAAAAAAATGGTGGCACATTAAGAGAATGAGACCTATCCATCTCAACAAGGGGTCAAGGATCACATTTAGGCATTAAAACCACAGCAAATGTACCCGCTCTAATACCAATTAAAAGTTCAATATGTGTCTAAAACACCCTTGAACGTTAAGACCCCCAATTACAAAATTACCAATTCAAGCTTTATATCAAATAATGTATGTTTGGAAAATGATAACAAGCTTATAATAGAATTGATAAACAATCTAAACCATAAATAATCACAACATAGTAGTAATTAATGGTAAAGATAAAAGGAAGAGAGATGCAAACACAAGGACAACACACGATGTGTTATCGAAGAGGAAACCGAAGCCCTCACCGTAAAACCTCTCCGCCGCACTTCAAGTGGTCAATAATCCACTAGTAAATGTAGTTGGGATACATGAACAGCAATAGACCCTCCAAGCCTAATCTACCCGGGTACCTATGCCCTCCAAGCTTCCTGCTCCAACGAGGTTGCGCCAAACCTTTTTCTTTTCTAACTTACTGGATTCCGCTACTAAACCATAGCATCAACCAATGGATATTGGTTCCTTCCAAACTGCTTCCCTTAGCACCAAATGAACTTTTTCACAAACGTGGATGTGATGAGAAAATGATTTGGTCAATGACCTCTCAAGGATGTATCAATGGAGAGAAAGAGAGTAGAGGAATTTATAAAGTCTCAAATGTAAAGATTGGGGATAAGGCAATCTTGTTTTTCTCTAGGGTTTCTCTCACAAAATTCTCTTTAAAGGTTCTCTACATTTTGTATATATAGTGGTGTGTGTTTGGAATACGAAGAGTCAGTTTTTCCCAAACAGGGCTAGTTGGCGGCTTGGCCTCGCGGCTTGTCCAAGTTGCGAATTCAAGTCGCGAGATAATGGCCTAGCCAGCCTGGGACTTTTGTCCTCTAGTATGACAGCTAGCGCGACCCTTCAGCTCCCCTGTGTGCTTCTTACATGCCTGCAGTTGGCGGCTTGCCAGTCGCAAGTCAACCACGAGTCCTAGCCGCGAAACTCTGCTTCTTTGCACAAACTTGAGCTTTTCTTCACACTCTCTCCACACACTACCCTTATATGAATCCAATACAGGATTACTAAGTGCTAAATTACAAGCAAATTGGCACGGAATGAAGCCAACAAGATGGTTGATAAAATTCAACCTTACAAGAATATTTCGTTGTTCTCTCAGTAATCCAAATTAGCCTATATTTACTTCCAATTTCAACCAGACTAAGCTTACTCTAGATGTTAAACAAGCAATCTTAGGACATATATTAAAGAAAGTGCCTCCAGCAATACAAAAGTTGTCCAGTAAAAGCTGCAAGTACCATCTAATTGCATTAGATTTTGTGGCAATTAAAAGCTTCAATAATATACAAAGCTACTATAACATACAAATCATTAGATTTTGTACCATCTAAAAAAAATGCATTTTTAGCAAATGAAAAAGAAACATGCCAAGAGACTCTTTTTTTTTTTTTTTTTTTTTTTTTTTTTTTTTTAATTTAAAGCCAAAAATATATTACTTGATTATAGAGAATTACAACACCATTTAGGAAACTACAGCCTACATAAATTGGAGGACTTGTGGTTGAGGATGTTAGAGAATGGAGACTCTTGTTTCTATCAAAAGCCTAAACATGTATTCTAAATGCATAAACCCAATATTTCTAGCTAATTTGGGCATTCTTGAGGATGCCATCGTATTTGCTGGTCTTGCAACCAAAGAGAAATTGCAATGCAGCATTTATCTTTGAAAATCTGATCCATCTTTTCCTTCTTCATCGCATCATCTTTTGGGTACACCAAGTTTAAAAGTAATGACCACCAATTCATCCTTAAATGTGCCATTTCAGAAATAAAAAGGACTGCAGCTACAGGCATGGAGGAAAAAAAAATAGCAAACTTCTTTTTAGGATGAATGAGCAATTCATTTAAAAGAAAAAAAAAAATAGAAGTACAATTGGTTCAAAATACAACCAAACAATACAACACCAATATAAAAACAACTTACACTACACCATAAACATTACAAAATGAAATTTCCAAATTTTTTAGTTCAAGGAGACAAGGACCAATAACTATTACTGTTTAAAAGTACAGAACACAAAATACCCCCAAAGCAACATATTCTCCTGGTTTGAACAGAATTGCAGTAACCCCCACATTCAACTCTGTTCTTCATTTCCCATCTAATCATTTTGACCATAGCCTCTTCAGAAAATAGTCTTCCTTGATGAATACTACCATTCCTCTGAAGCCAAATATGATACACAGTATGCCAGTCTACACAAGTGATTTCTCATTGTAGAGCATAATCAGCCAACAAAACTTTGGGTTTTAGGCAACAGCTCATTATGGTTCACCATATTCGCATTGAGAAAGAACAATCACAAAATAAGTGGTCCATAATTTTAATTCTTCTTTTACAAACAACACACTGAGCATCAATATTAGCATATCATTAAAACATTTGATCTTTTGTAGACAATCTGTTGTGAACCCTTAGCATCCTATAAATGCATGTTCTGGAATTACTTTTGGAAACCAGATGATGATCTTCACCATTTAACCTTTGGGCATTTCCTCCTTACACAGTTCCACTTCCATGCCCTGCACAAGAATATTCTGATGTTCTCTCAATAATCCAAATCAGCATATATTCACTTTCAATCTCAATCAAACTAAGCTTACTCTCGATATTGAACAAGCAATCTGGGGATGCATAACAAAGAAAGTGACTCTGGTGATAAGAAAAGATGTCCAATAAAAGCTGCAAGTACCATCTAATTGCATTGGATTTTGTGGCAATTAGAAGTTACTATAAAATACAAAAAATAAAAATAAATAATGTGAAGGCCTCCACCATGCCTTCAAAATGCATGAACCTGCCATAACTGAATTAGAGCTTCTTATCCAATTTAGTACAATTATACTTACCCAATTTATTTATTTATGTAGCTATTGGTTTAATGATTTCTTATGGTAAATAGACATAAAATGCAGTAGGGTGGTTACTCGTTCTGGTTCAAATTGTAGAAGCAACTAAGTTAAAATCAGGACTTTTTTTTCTTTTTTTAGCAATACAACCAATGTCATCACAATCATCTAACCGATTAGTCTAAGATTCAAAACTAACCCAAATTAAGCCAAGTACTTAAGCAATTAGAAAATAAAAAATAACAATAATTGAAATCCAACAAAGCAAGAAGGGATAAGAAGATGAAAAATCATGGAGAAAAGTCCAAATAAAATAAAAGCAGAAGAAACACAACAAGTTTCATAGCAAAACCAAAAGCAAAAGAAAATAGGTCTTTTTCCAAATAGATTCACACCCAACTTGAGTATGTATATATATATATATATATATATAAAGTGAACTCAACAGAGAAATCTCAAGTGAATAAGCCAAAATTCAATAAAAATAATTTAAAATCAAATATATTCACGAGCACCATGTAGGTAATCTATCTAGAATATATTTGCATGAGTTAAGCATATCAATTCCAAATCTCAGTTACATATATTGTAAGAATACGTAAAATACAAGCTTTCAGAACTGAGACTGAGAAGGAAAGAGAGCAGAAGTAATATTTTCAAGGTTCAGCTTGACAGGCTACACTTATATTGGAAAACCCTTGACTAACTACATCTTTATTTTGTTAAGCTGTATGTTAGAAAGAGTCCAACTAAGGGTATAAATAGGAATACATTAGGTCCATTATGAAAATTTTAAAATCACAGTAGCTAGTTGTACTGCAAAATCAAAGTACTCTACAAAAGCATGATCTACTCAATTTTAGACATAGCCTATAACATATATGTCTTCATCTCATTACATCAAACAAAGAAATATGATTCTATCAAATGGAATCCAAGAAAACGAAAATGGAAAACAATGATTTATTCAAGTATGAGACCAACCAAGAAAAGAGAAGGTGCAGTCACCTTTCACAGACAATTGTTCTGCCATTGCTTGCGACTACGTCAGGAGCCATTAACCGCGAGTGAGATAGGGAAGAATGAGAATCCACTGGTGAGTGCATTCTAACATATGTGTCTTCATATCATTACCAAACATAGAAATATGATTCTATCAAATCAAATCAAAGGTAACAAAAATGGACAACAATGATTCATTCAATTGTGAGACCAAAAAAGAAAAGAAAAAGCACTCACCGTCACAAACTATTTTGCCACTGCTTGCAACTACTTTAGGAGCCGATGACGGTGAGTGAGAGAGGGAAGAATGAGAAACTGCTAGTGAGTGCAAATATACTCAACAGTCAACAAAGCAAAGACAATGGTTGATTTGCATTAACTTTCCACAAAAACTAATAGAAAGTTAATAAGAATTTTGTGTAAACTACAAAAACAAAAACAAAAAAAAAAATTAATAATTTAAAATAAAACAAGATAGTGATGTATATATGGTTGATTTGCATTAAATTTCCTTCTAACTTATTATCAAAAAAAAAATTCAAAACTAGTTAATTAAAAATTGGGATTTATTCTTTCAAGGAAAATTTTGTACAAGGTGGTAAAATGAAAATGGCATAGTAAGCTTCTAACACTAAGAGGTTTAAGAAACTAGTAATGGTAATGACATTTTGACCCCCAAAAAAAAAATTAAAAAATTAAAAATTAAAAAGCTCACAGACTATAGATGTCCTATAACAATGAAAAAACTCACAGACTATAGATGTCCTATAACAATGTTGTGGACAAGGAAGATTCCTTTGTATCATGGCCTACTTTCTCTGAAAAGAAAAGGAAAGGGAAAAAAAAAAGCGAGGTTACCACAAGCCCAATAGGAAGCTATAGAGCCTTTGTAAAGATGACTCACCTTCATTAGAATCCTTGTGATCAGAATTAGCATGAGACCATACATTAATTCTCTATCTTTCCATCCTCTTTAAGTAAGGGACATCGTTAGAGCTGCCTTCTCCATCATATTCATCACAGCTTAGCTTCAAATTGATTCCTTCTATTGAATTGTGATGAACATCCAAACCCTTGTAAGGAGCGATGCAGTTGCTGTTGCTGGATTGAGCTGATATCATTTCTCTGATGTCTTCAATGTCTTGTTCGTATACTACACGAAACCCACATTGTTTAATCATTGGGACATTCTCGAAATCCCATCGAAATTTAAGCTCCATCTGTATGAATCCATTCTGACATGTTTGTGTAGGCTTTCTTTTCTTACAACCCTAGACCTATATAAGGCTTATTTTAGAGGCTGTCACATAAGAGAATACTAAGAGAACATATGCAAAAGGTGACCGATTCCTTCTTCTCTTTGAAAGAAGCTACTGCGTCTTTGCGCCTTAGGGTTTTGTAACCGAGTGCTTTTTGATCTTCATTGTTGATGAAGTGAAGAACTTTGCAGCCAACAATCTTCTTCTAGTTGGTGGTTAAGTCGCATATTGGGATCCACGCAATTGATTAGTCACGTACTAGGATTCGTGCATCATCAAAGGGTGGCGTTCATATATTGAAAAGTTCAGAGGTTCTGAAGTGGTAGAAGGTTTCTGCTGTGAGTTCATCTACGGAGATTGTAGAGTCTAGGGACAAAGGTTTTGTACTAGATCTAAAATTTCTCTTTACTATAATGGATTGCTTTTCAGGAAGGTTTCCCCCTAGGTTTTTTACTGTGAAACTAGTTTGTTTCATTGGTTTTCCTGGGTCATCATATCTTGTCTTATTTATTTTTCCGCTACATGATTTTGACATTAAGGTTTGTTTGTTTTAACAAGTTTTATTCATAATAAATCTAATTAACAACTTGGGTTTAAAACTTGTTAATTCTATCAACCGGGGTCTAAATTTCCTAACACTTGCAAATGATTATACTTTTTAAAGCAAAATTGCATTTTAGTAGCTCCAAATATCTTGGTCGAATTAATATTCTATATTTTTAATAACTCAAACTAACATCAATAGCACCACTATAATTCATCATTCGTAAAGCATAGGTTACATACTAGTATTTATTAGTTAATTAATCAATTAGACTCATGATCCAATATTGTTGTTGTTGTTATGGTTCCAAAGGTGAGTCATCGGGTCCTAATTCTCTACAGCGATCAGCATTCTTGTTATTGTGCATCCACACTTTGAGCACATTACGTTTGACACCAATTTCTGAACAGAACTGGTTGAACGCCACATCATCATGCCTCTGTATCCTCCACCCAATCCTCTTAGAGAACTCAAGCATTTTCTCCTTTTGCTCTTGCATGAACTTAGTCCTAAACCTGTTTGTAATCGTAATATTAGTACTACCATTCCTCATGAAAGAACCCAACTACTTATGAATGGTTCAGGCTTGACTTTGAAAATATTTTGTTTATGCTTGTTTATAAGCAAATGAGCTCGTAATAATGTATTTGTGAACAAACTCAAAAGTATAAGACTTAATTAAATAAGTGTGGGGGTGTGTGTGTGTGTGTATTATATTTCTAAATCTATTAGTTAATAATTATTAACATAGATTTCTAAAGGGCTAAAAAAAAATTTAGTTATTGTGTTTACTATATAAGATAAGTTAATCAAAGAACTCGTGAACAAATTCAACCACATTTGAAAAGAAAATGATAGATTTCTTAGTTAGCTTGACATGATAGCACACTAGTGCTACATAAGCAAATAATGTTATCGTACAATATTAATTTAGCATTTGATGAAATCACAAGTATATCTCATTCATTTACAGGCATGAAAAGCTAGATCCAAACCTTTTTTTTTTTTGGCAAATGAAAAACAAAAATGTGAAGAGACTGCTTTTTTTAATTAAAAGCCAGAAATATATTATTTGAATACAGGGGATTACAACGTAGTTTATGAAAGTACAACCGGCATAAATTGAAGGACTCATGGTTGGGAATGTTAGAGAATGGAGACTCTTGTTTCTATCAAATGCCTAAACAAGTATTTTTTTTTTTTCCCTCATTCAAGATCTTGAATGCATAAATCCAATTTTTCTAGCTGATCTGGTCCTCCTCCTTCATCGCATCACGCTTACTCCTTTTGAGTACACCAAGTTTAAAACCAATGACCACCAACTCATCCTTAAACGGGACATTTTAGAAATAACAAAGACTACAACTACATGCATGAAGAAAAGCAATCTTCTTTTTTTGATGAATTAGCAATTCATTTAAAGAAAAAAAAAAAAAGCACAAATGTACAATCAGTTCAAAATACAACCAAACAATACAACACTAATACAAAAACAGCCTACATTGCACCACAAACATTACAAAATGAAATTTCCAAATCTGCTAGCTCAAGGAGACAAAAACCATTGACTGATACTATTCTGAAGTACAGAACACCAAATACTCCTAAAGACAGCATATTCTCCTGTTTTGAACAGAATTGCAGTAATTGCTTTGACCATAGCCTCTTCAGAAAATAGTCTTCCTTGATGAATACTAGCATTCCTCTGAAGCCAAATATGATGCGCAGTATGCCAGTCTAGACACAAGTGATTTCTCATCATATAACATAATCAGCTAACAGTACTTTGGGTTTTAGGAAACAGCTCATTATGGTCCATAATTTTAATTCTTCTTTTACAAACAACACTTTGATCATCAAGATTAGCATATCACTAAAACATTTGATCTTTTGTAGACAATCTGTTGTGAACCCTTAGCCAGCCAATAAATACTTGTTTTGGAATTACTTTGGGAAACCAAATGCTGATCTTCACCATTTAACCTTAGGGCACTTGTTACTTATACAGTTCCATGCACCTGCACAAGAATGTTTTTCCATTCTCTCAGTAATCCAAATTAGCCTATCTTCATTTTCAATCTCAAATAGACTAAGCTTACTCTGGATGTTAACAAGAAATCTGGGGGACGTATAACAAAGAAAATGCCTCCAATGATATGAAATGCTACACAGTAAAAGCTGCAAGTACCATCTAATTGCATCAGATTTTGTGGCAATTAGAAGCCACTATAACATACAAAGCAAATAATGTGACAGCCTCTAGCATGCCTTTGAAATGCATGAACCTGCCATAACTGAATTAGAGCTTCTAAGTTATTTATTTATCTATTTATCGATTTAAAGATTTCTTATAGTAAATAGACATAAAATGCAACAGGGCAGTTACTCATTCAGAATCAAATTGCAGCAAAACCACAGTTAAAAGCAGGACAATTTTATTTCTTAAGCACAACCAATGTCTTTGCAATTATCTACCCCCATTAGTCCAAGAATATTCAAACCCTTTGTTTTTAACATGTTATACAAGGCCACTGAATAAATTTTCTATAGAGGTCATAGCTTACAAAGTTAAAAGACAAAAACCAAAATTTAGAATGTTGTTATTCAAATTTTGTAATTAATTGTAAATTGATTATCCAAAAGCAATTGTGGAGAAAATCGACATTGTAATCATGGGCATTAATCATGGAAAGATGTATGCACTTTCTATATGTCTACAAATTTAAAGAACAACTCTATGTTATAGCAAGTCATTTTTCTCACACAATTCTAACTCTAGGCTTTTTTTTTTTTTTTTTGGTACATTTGAGAATTATCGTTCAATTTTATTTTTTAATACACAATTTTTTTCTTAAATATTTTATATGCATTAGGTAATTAGGTTTTTTCTTTACTTACAAACTCTTTGTTTGATCATCAAATTATAACTCAAATATCTTGGTCATACCAAATCTGTTAGATTCTAAATGTTTAGGATTATATATTTAGATTTCTATTTTTATGTATGTTGGCAAACCAAGATCAAAACATGTCTAGATTTAGACATTGCTCAAGATTGTACAAATCAAGATTGAAGAACATTCAAGCTATAGAAAGGAGAGTTCAAGTTTAGTGAAATTCAATCGATAAAAAATTAAACTCAACAGATCGAAAATCACAGATAAGTTAATTCTACAAATCAAAAATTAAACTCAACAGATCGAAAATCACAAATAAGTTAATTCTACAAAATTTAAATAGGCCTAAGCCTACAAAAACATTTAGGGTTTCAGTCTAGCACTACAAGGTATAAAAGGAAAACCCTAATTACGTTTTAAAAGCCCTTGGAAGTCTTGTGAGTTACTCTAATGAGATCTAAGAGGTTCTGTACCTTCTAATTCAACAAGCTCCTGCCGGAACAAGAATTGGTGGAAACAAGTTGCTCCATAAAGATCTACTACTGATGGTGATCCTTTGAGTGGGATCTTAAAGTCACAAATGGGGAGTTTGTGTTCAGCAAATCTAAGATAGAAGAGTCAATGGATTCAGAGCTGCATGTGGTCGTGTTAGTAAGTTCTACATAAGTTAGCTTTAGATTTAGGGTTTAAATCTATTTTAATCTTCCATTCTATCATAGTGGATTTGTTTACCTTGAGGATAGCTAGGTTAAATACTCCATAGATTTTTTACCTTGAAACGATTAGTTTCATTGGTTTTCCTGGGTTATCATATTGATGTCTTCTTTATATTTCCGCACTAAGTAATATGATTGCATGAGTTTAACCTAGATCATAATAATTAACCTAAGTAACTATTTGGCTAATTCATTAGGTTAAACTAATATGTTTTTAAGGGGTCTAAACAAACAAACAAGTGGTATTAGAGCAAGTTAGCTCTTAATTAGATAGCTTTACCTTGAGTTGATCCCTGACCCTTATTGTCATGGAATACGGTCACTCTCTTTTGATCCCTCTCCACTTTGATAGGAATAACTATGCTTTTTGGATGGTAAGGATGAAAGCCTTCCTAAAATCTCTTGATGAGAGGGTCTGGTTGTCTGTGGAAAATGGTTGGGAAATACCTGACACTCCTGTAGATCAATGGTCTACTGCTCAAAAAGAAGCAACTAGCTTTAATAGTAAGGCTATGAATGCGATATTCATGTTGTTTCTATAGAGGAATTTTAACGAATTTCGAATGTGGAGGTAGCCCACACTACTTGGAATATCTTGCAAACTGTACATGAAGGAGCAAAGGTTGTAAAAATTAATAAACTACAATAGTTGACCTTTAGATTTGAGGCCATTAGAATGGAAGATGATTAATCTTTTGATGAGTTCTATGCTAAACTGAATGACATAGATAACTCAGCCTTTGATTTGGGTGAAGTGTACAATCAACCTAAGATAGTTAGGAAGATCCTCAGATCTTTGACTAAAGATTTTAGACCCAAAGTGATTGCCATATTGATGAAGTTTCAAGATTTTAGACCCAAAAGGATGTAGACTCCATCCCTATTGATGAACTTGCAGGATCCCTTCAATCCTATGAGTCTGACTTACCTAAGACTATCAAATCTAAATCTATGGCTTTAAAAACTGTGGATGATGTAGATGATTGTGGATTTGATGATGAGATCTCTTCTACAGAGATTGCTTATCTTGCCAAGAACTTTAGAAACTTTCTAAGAAATAATAAAAGAAGGGCAAGAAATTGAAATAATACTGACCCTAAGAATGTGAAGAAGAATGAAACAACCAAAAACAATGTTTCTGAAAAATCAAAAGATAAAGTTGTTCAATCTTCTAACAACTCTTAGGCCAATCGTGTTTTAGTTTTCAAGGGTATGGTCATGTCAAATCTAAATGTTTCTTGATTTTGTTTTTCTATCTATTACTATCACTATTGGAATGGTAATTCAAATAACAAATACAAGGTCAAATAAATCAACATGTTTCTTGATTTTGTTTTTCTATTTGCTATGTTAAGGACTTAAAAAAAGTGCCAAAAAGTTATGCGATCACTCAACATGTATGTATGTATAAATAAATAGTACTTGGGCTGGAATTGAGTTACACATACATCAACCTTGGGCTTGCTCTTGGTTCCTTTCATTGTGCTAGTTCTTTTCAGCCCATCTGAGTTATTGCATGGACCTATTTATAGTTATATAGCCCTTGTCACTAGATCTGCATTACAATTGTATAGCCCTTGGACAGTACCAAAATATTTTAGAACCATGTTTCTTGACTTTGTATTTGTTTCTTAGTTCTATGAATGCTTTCTATTTGTTGTTTTGCTGAGTTATTGCATTATTCATCTTTAATACTTAATTACTATATGCTTTCTATTTGTTTTGTCAAATGGTAGAAAGAGAAGACAGCTAGTAGCCCTAGTAGAATTGAATTATTTGACATCACCTATGTGCAAGCTAATGGGCTAGCAGTAAATGAACCAACACAAGATGCATTGGTATGAAATCTTCTAATTATATTAATATAGATAGTATATTTTTATGTGATTTTGTTGCAAGTTACTTTTCTTTTTAGGTGGCATTGAGGAATCTTACTACTCAAGTGAAAGAGGGGCATTGCAAATATCTCAAGATCAAATGTTTGTGTAGGTGATTGGACCTAAGCGTCGTGGACGAGTTCGTGGCTATGGGGCTGGAGTCACTCTTGCCAAGTTATGGGGTTCCTCCTCATCTATAATGTATGATCTTGAGAAGCGACTCCAAGAATCTGAACAAAAACGCTTAGAATCTGAACAAAAACACTTAGAATCTGAACACAAACAAATAGTGGTTGATGCAGAGTTGAAAGAAGAAGTAAAGCACCTCAAAAGCATGCTCGAACAACAAGCTATTCAAATGGTAGAACAAAGAACACATTTTGAGGAACAACAAGCTAGTCAAATGGCAGAACAAAGAACACATTATGACAATATGATGATGTAAATGTTGAGTTATATCACCTCGCAATCAGCCCAATCTAGTAGTGATCACTAAGGTATGAAGATCAACTCAAGCTAGTCACTATATCTAAGCAAATATTAAACTTCAATTTGGATCATATGTTTTAAACTCTGGAACTTTGATTTCTTCAATTTGGACCAGATGTTATATACTTTGTAACTTTGGGTTCTTCTTTGATGCTTAGTTAGCTTATGTTGCAATAAAGGGTTGACGTGGTACTAGTTTTTGTTGCCACATTGAGTGCCTGAATTATTGCATGCTAGTGCCTTCTGTTTCAAGCAACGGTTAAGTGGAAACATTTTGCATGGATTTAAAGTTAATATTTTTTTTCATACTCATTCAACTCGTGCAACAATAGAGTGTAAAGTGTTACTTCTACATTTATTACTAAATTTTCATGTGGGATGGTTATTCTTTTCAATATTACCTATGGATTTAAAGTTAATATCTATTATTCTCTTATTGCAGCAAGGAATTTTTGCTCCTGCATACAAAAGTTGACCTTGTAGTAACTCTTGGTGGGGATGGAATGGTCCTTTGGGTATGTGCATTTACTTTGATTTTAGCAATTATTTTTAAATCAAAATGTATTATAACATTAAAATATTATTTTAGAGTACTCACATTACAGTTGCACTTTATCTTGTTTTCTTCTTTTTGGTGAATGACGTTTCTTTAATCAGCATGTTTTATATAGATATATGAACTCTATTGTGCCTTTTTTGTTCTTTTTGAAATTGTGGGTATCTTGAATTTGATATTGTGGAAAGGTGTGTAGATATATTTGCTAGAAATTAAATAACTTTTGGTATCACTTTCTCTTTTTCAGAAACTTGAGGGCACCCATAATGGCTGAAATGTTCAATTGTACTAGCTGATAACTTCTTGCTTTAGAGATGATGATGAAGAATAAAATGTATCAAAACTTTCAAACTCTTGAACAGATTTGGTCTTTGTACAACGTGTGGTTGTTGATATCTTTTCTCTTAAACAATATTTGACATATCAGCAGTTTGTATGCGGCCCATAATCTGTTAATTTGTAGGTTTGAGTTTAGAGATCAAAGAAAGTGTAATTGTAGCAATATACCACTTTTGCTATACATCAATATCATAGCATATCATCTCAACAATTGTGAATTTGTGTGTGTGTGTGTGTGTGTGTGTGTGTGTGTGTATTTTTTGTTCATGATTGTGGGGTTTTTTTTTTTTTTTTTAAATAAAATTAAATCTTATTTTGAGGGTCAAGAGACCCTTTAAATAACCTTATTTATCAAGAGTTGTAAATATAAATCTTTTAAACATTGGTAAAAGGTTATTTAAGGGTCTCTTGACCTTCAGAATAAGATTAGAGCATTTGTTTTGAGGGCCACGCAGGCCTTCAAAATTTTCTTTTCAACAGTATTTGTTTCAAAGGTTATCAAGGGTCAATTGGACTCTTAAAATAATTTTTTCAAGGTTTTTTAATACTTTTTTTAAAGGGTTTTGACCCTTGAAAAAATTCATATTTGTTGTAGTGAGAGAGAAAGAGAGAGAGAGAGTCATCCACTTATGGTCCAGGCAAGAATATTTTTTGTTATATTTTTTTTAGGAATAGAATTCATTTTACTTTACTTACATAACTCACTTTATTAAAGAGTGTACAAGGTTTAAAGTGTAAGTAATGGCCCTTGCTTTTTTAAAGTAACTTTAGACTATAGTATAAAAAATGGAGAAAATTAAAGAGTTTTAAAAAAAAAAAATGATAAAATGTTATAACATTTTCATAATAAAGTATCAATTTTTTCTTAATTTTTTTATTATTATTTGAGAATCAATTTATTCTAAATTTTGTGGTGTACTTTTGTGCTAAAACCTCATTAACAATTTGTTGTATTTTTAAACTTCCTCTTACAAACGTATAAACTTATAATCCTCATTGTTTCCCTCCAATTCTCACGCAGGCTAAACTCAATGAAGGTGGGATCCACATGTTGGTTCGTGCTGCTAGCTTGCCTAAAGGCGAAGCTAAATAAAATGCATATATGAGCAAAATGAAGGTGAAATGAGATAGTTGCTAATTGGCCATAGTTTATTTTTTATTTCTGTTAGGTTCTAAAGACTTAGGAACTAATGTATTTAGAACTCTAATGTGTAATATTGGCAAACCATGATCAAAACAGTTGTTAGTCTTGTTTAGATTTGTTCAAAGTGTGTGTTGTATGTAAAGTTGGAATCAAGTGGCTGCAGAAGTATTAGTGACTTTCGGCCTGGCCCGATCGAAGCATAAGCTCAATCAATCGAATCTCGGGTAGAATGTTTTTTCTGCAGAATTTCCAACTCAGCCCAAGCCCATTAAGGATTAGGGTTTCAAATCTAATTCTCTTAGTATATAAAGAAAACCCTAGCCACGTTTTTAGAGTAGTTCCAGTTGCTCATATTGCTGTTTCTGTGAATCTCTTGTGAGATCTATGAGGAGCTTTCCTTTACACAAGCTTAGGGTTATCAAGATTCAAGATTCGTTCAAGAACTTGATGATCATTCAGTTTCTACCATAAGAGCTTAAAGATACACAAGTGGGAGTGCTTGTACTTGCTGGAGAATCTAAGAAAGAAGGAGTCTGTGGTCTCGAAGCTTGCACATGGTCGTGTCAGTAAGTTTCTACTGGTGGGTAGCAATAGGATGTTAGTGGTCTAAGTCTTATTGTAAAACTTCAATTCTTTCTATAGTGGATTCAAGTTTTCCTTGAGGATAGCTAGGTTAAATCCTCCCTAGGGTTTTTTACCGATTTTTTTTTTCCTGAGTGATCATATCTTTGTGTTATTTATTTTTCCGCTGCTATATACTTGATATAATTGTTTAAGTGTGATAGCCTAAATTTGCATAATTTGACTAAGTTAATCACTTGGCTAATAAACTAGGTTAATGCTGTTGTTGTTTAAGGGGTCTAAAAATAAACAATTTCCTATTTAATTTAAACACGTGTATGATTGTATTTTGATTAAAAATTGATAAAAAAAAAAGTTTTACATAAAATGAAATAAATAAATTAAGTCTTTTTTCAGCCAATAGGATACAAGTTTTCGAGTGCAAAACTAAGGATAACTTTGGTGGAATGGCTATCTACTTGTTTTCTTGCAAAGATACTTTTTGCGAAGTTCTTTCAAACCTTTTGTCTTGAATGTTGGGCAAATTACAAGTTTGGCCTTTAATCTATAGGTTATGTGTTAATTTGGTTTTTAATTTGTCAGTTTAATCCTAACATTAAGGGAGAGGGAAAAGGGTTTTAACACAAAAGAACACTACAACTCCACATTAAAAGCTATGGTAACTTTTAAGGAAGGGTGGAACAAATTATATTACATACAACACACTCTCTTAAGCAATGTGATACAATAAGTGTCTTTAGACTTGAGTATAGTATGGAGTGAATTTCTTAATCGTAATTGGAGCTTCCACTCATGACCAAGTCGCCAAACTGAGTCGCGAAAATGCCAAAAACTCAGAAAATTTGAAATTTTTTAAAGTATTTTTCACAACTGGGGGACAAACTCACCAGAGAGTCGCGAGAGCTTCTGAGTAAGCTTGCGACTAAGGTCTCGCAACTGGCGTGACCTACGAGAATGAGTCACCAAAACTGAGTTGCACAATTTTTTGATATTTTTCAAAACAAAGACACTTTCCAAAAACAATTAAAAATACTGAAAAATATTTTTGTGTTTGATCAACATATGATTGAGTATATGCAACACATTTAATCAAGTACAATCACACAAATGAATAAGGCATTCATTGAACATAGACATGTGTGATGTGTGTGGGTACCAAAAATGAGATAGTCCTTAGTCTAATGTGAAGCTTCAATGATCAATTCAACCAAGACATACACAATTAGCACTAGAAAGAGTGACCAATCTCAATTATAGAAGTATGCATATATGACCTCCCACAAAACTTGATTACATAACTTTGAAGCTTTACATTTGGCTTCTTACATTTCATAACATTTGATCATTTTGGAATAATACATCTCATTTTGAGATCAATGCCTAAAAATTTTTATATTACAATTTGATGAATAAGCCTTTGGTTTTTGGGTACCATACAATTTCATTATAAATCGCTTTCCCTTTTTCCTAGTCAAATAATAGTATGTGCAACGGCTTTTGTAGCTCATTATCTCTTTTTGAAATTTAACATTCAATGAGCTCTTTTTGCAAAAAAAAAAAAAAAAAAAATATATATATATATATATATATATAAGAGGGGGAAGATATATAGGCACAAGTCTACGCAAGTCTCAAGATCAATAAAACCATTGGTTAATAATTCATGACAAATTTGAAGATCTATTTACAGCAATCACATAGACGTCAAGATTTTTCCCAAAATGATATGAGTGCATAGAAAACAAGCAATGCTCGTAAATGCACAAAGCCATTTGTACGAATGTACAAGGCAAAACATGCGGGTGACAAAACATAATAATGCTAATCAAACTTTTTGGATTTTCTACTTTTTATGTGTTTTTGGATTTTAGACACAAAAGCAAGTAAAGATTGATCAAAAAAAAAATTCAAAGCTATTAAAAAAATAGTAAAAACATGCTAGAATGAATAAATAAGAAAACAACCAAACAAAGTCACAACATATAGAAAGAATTGATGCGTGGACATGTTCTAATGCTTATGCATGTGTACCCTTCTTCACCCACACGACATGTGCATTTGGGGTGATATCCTTAGAGGATTAGGTACTTGGGTTGCAATTCTCAAACCTTAGGGTGAAGTTTGCTAAACAAGAAGTGATGGTGTCTATCATCTTCATTACATCACCAATATTAGAATAACCTTCTTACCCTTTTGATTGCTTGAGGTTCCCTTTGCCATTTCTCTATCCTCTTGGCCTTTGAAAGCTGGCATTCTTCAATGCTTGAAACTTGTGGAAATTAGGTCTAGTGTGTCCTTAGATTCCACAATGGTGGCAAAAGTGTTGAGTTTGTGGTCCCCTTTGTAACTTCAAAAGAGATTTTCCTTTAGCCTTGGGTTTACCCACTAATGGGTTTGGAGGCTTTGTCAAAACCCTTTGAGCAATCACATTTGGCTTCTTCTCAAACTTCACTTTCTCAACCGCTGGAGTTGCTATCATTGGTTCCTCTGCTTTAGAAAACTTCATCTCCTTGGACACATTAGTGCTTGAGCTACTCTCTCCAGTGTATCCTAAACTGCTTTTATAAAAAAAAAAGACTTTTGATGTGCAAGCACTTCATCAAGCTTCTTAGAGGCAACCTGCTCTGCTTTAGCATTAGCTTGAATCACTTCAAGCTTAAGAAACTTGATCTTGGAATAAGGCTTCAGTTAGTTCTCCGTTTAGTGTCTCAACTTCGCATTTAGTCTCATTGTACAACACTAGAAGACTTTTGTAATCTTGCTCGGTTCTCTTCATTTTCTTAATGGTTGTTTTGGCCACTCTTGCATACTCACCAATCTTCTTAAGAAGAGAATTATAGGTTTCTTGCAATCCCTTGGTACCTTCATAGACGCATTCTTCATCTTCATCTTTTGATTCCTCCCCAACTCACATTGACTCCACTTTGGTGTGCTCACCGAGCTCTTCCACTAGAGCATTCAAATCTTCTAAAGAGCCCACGAGTGCAATGGTCATAAATGTAGAGTAGTTTCCTTTTTTGTCACAACTTTCTTCCGAGTCTAAATTGAAGCTGTCTAAGTCACTAAGGGTAGTGGCAAAGACTTTGCCTTTTGCCTTTAAATAAGTGGGGCATTCCCTCTTTACATGCCTATGCCCTTTGCACACATAGCACGTGATGGCTTGAGATGGAGAAGAATCTTTGGAGTCTTTCTTCTTGAAATATTTCTTATCCTTTTGGAAATTTGAAAATTTCCCTTTCTTAAAAGACTTCCCATCCCTCTTGAATTTCAGGAACTTACGAAAGTTCTTAGCAAGGTACGCCACTTCCTTTTCAACCTCATCCTCATCTAAGGAGTCTTGAGTTTCCACTTTCTCATTGATTGTCTTTAGAGCAAGAGATTTGCTCTTCCTTTGTGATGGTAGTAATAGCTTATAGGTTTGAAGAGAACCAATGAGTTCTTGAATTTTAATCTCATCTAGGTCTTTGCTTTCATCGATGGCAGTAACCTTTGCACGAAAGCTCTCCAGCAATGATCGTAGAATCTTCCTCACAATCTTGGAGTCCTCAGTCTTTTCTCCCAAGTTGAATTTCTCAATCACCACTTCATTTAGCTTCCCATAAAATGAGTCGAATGACTCATCTTTACACATCTTCAACTCTTTGAAGCGTGTGGTAAGCATTTGCAACTTGGTGTCCTTTACCTTTTGGGTGCCTTCATAGTTCGTCTCCAAAATTTGCCACGCCTCCTTGGCAATTGTAACATGAGAGATCCTATGAAATTTGTCAATAGAAACACCAAAGAAAATAGCATTTAAAGCCTTGCTATTAGCATTAGCTGCCGCAAGGGCTGCCTTATCCCATGTAGATTTGGCGGCCTCCGACCTAGTCCATCCTATCCCAACAACATCCCAAACACTATCATCAATGGAACATAAAAATGCCCTCATAGGGTCTTTCCAAAATACATAATTGCTTCCATCAAAGTATGGAGGAGCATTATGATTCTATCAAATGAAATCCAAGGAAACAAAAATGGACAACAATGATTCATTCAATTATGAGACCAAAAATGGAAAGAAAAAGCACTCACCTTCACAGACTATTTTGCCACTGCTTGCAACTACTTTAGGAGCTGCTAACGGTGAGTGAGAAAGGGAAGAATGAGAAGCTGCTGGTGAGTGCAAAAATACTCAACAGTCAACAAAGCAAAGAAAATGGTTGATTTTCATCAACTTTCCACAATGACTAATAGAACGTTAATAAGAATTTGGTGTAAACAACAAAAACAAAAAACAGAAAAACAAAAATTTAATTTAAAATAAAAAGGAGCAAGTGATGTATATATGGTTGATTTGCACTAAATTTCCTTCTAACTTTTATTTAAAAAAATTCAAAACTAGTTAACTAAAAATTGGGATTTATTCTTTTTAAGGAAAATTTTGTATAAGATGGTAAAATGAAAATGGCATAGTAAGCTTCTAACACTAAAGAGGTTTAAGAAACTAGTAATGGCAATGACATTTTGGCCAAAAAAAAAAAACTCACATATTATAGATGTCCTATAAACAATGTTGTGGACAAGGAAGATTCCTTTGTATCATGACCTACTTCTCTGAAAGAAAAGAAAATGAAAAAAATAAAAATAAAAATAAACAAGGTTACCACAAGCCCAATAGGAAGCTGCAGAGTCTTTGTAAAGATGACTTACCAATCCCAGGACACCTTCATTAGAGTCCTTGCAAACAAAGTTAGAATGAGCCCATACATTCTCTATTTTTCAATCTTCTTTGAGTGTGGGACATCATTAGAGCTGCCTTCACCACTAGCTCCAAGCCCCTCATATTCATTACGGCTTCGCTTCAATTTGATTCCTTCTGTTGAATTATAATGAACATCCTTGCAAGGAGTGACACAAGTGATGTTGCTAGATTGAGCTGATATCATTTCTCTGACGTCTTCGATGTCTTGTTTGTATACTAGACGAAACCCACATTTCTTAATCTCCACGCCATGCTTAGGAACCCATCGAAATCTAAGCTCCATCTGTATGAATCCGTTCTCATCAATTTGACCCAATAATGCTTTCTCATTCTCATTAAACATTTGATAGGGTAAATAGCACATCCAAAGGTGATGTGATTTAATCTGAACACATCTAGGGCAACAGCCTACAAAAAGGTGTAAACCTTCATGTTCATTGATTAGAATGTGACATCTCAAAGAACGCCCAAAATCATAACGATAAAAATTGGGGCATGACATAGCACACACAGCGATTCCAATCCACTTATTTTCATTCTGATGAGTAACTTTTGCATTAACTATATTCCCCACGGTCTGATGCCTAAACCATTTCGGAATTTCACTTCCAGGAATAACAATATTAAAGGCACCATAGTGACCTATTATTATAGATTGCTTGTGGATTTCCTGAAACATACAAACCATGATATTTAAAATTCACACACACACACACACACATAGAGAGAGAGAGAGAGAGAGAGAGAGAGAGAGAGAGAGAGACCTGATGAAATGTTAATAGCATTCTTAGCACCTTAAAGAACATGTCACTCTGACTAGCCAATTTGAAGCAATTGACGAGGAAAAGATCTGTAGTGTATGTATTTTTTGGTTTTAATCCATTTGGAAATGTTTCCAATGAGGTACAACCATCTGCTTCAAAAAATTTAGTCGTTGATGGCAATTGTGGCAATAAACGAAGTCTTGTGCAATTGCGTAAATCAATTACCGACAATTCAGATAGTTGCGCAATACTTTCAGGAAGGCAAATAAAGTGATTTTCACTTAGATTTAAATTTTTTATAGAGGATAAGTTTCCAATATCATTAGGGATTGTTTGGAGATTACAGTCACTTAGGTCCAATTTCGTTAAAGAAGACAAACCCAAGAGGGAAGGCAAAAACAAACTCACAGGACTTAGGCTTCTTTTTGGCATTAGATTAAAGGGGAAAAGCATACTCCATAGTAGTTTAGGTGATGGCCCTTTACATCCCCGAAAAGATAGTTCTTTAAGATTCTTTAATGTAACAACAGATAAAGGCAACTCTCTTAAAGCAATTCCACTCACGTCAACCTTCTCTAGACTTTTAACATTCCACAACTTCTCAGGTAGACTATCAAGCTTTGAGCATCCAGCCAAACTAATATCTTTTAGTGACTTAAAGCTACAGATGATACTTGGAAGACACACAAGATTCTTGCAATCACTTAATTGCAATGAAGCAAGGTTAGTCAAGTGTTCAACTGAAGATGGAAGTTTCGTAATAGCAGTGGCATTTAGGTGAAGTTTTGATAAACGTTTCATATTTTCCATAAATTCTGGAATTCTCTTAATTTTTGAACAACCGGAAAGAATGAGAATTTCAAGTGACTTCATTTCAAACTTGTTTGGAAGGCTTCTAAGGCTTTTGCAGTTTTCTAAATCAAGAAAAGTAAGCTTTTTAAGAACCATAACAGATGGGTGAACCTCATGTAAATTTATACAACCATTAAGAACCAATTTCTCAAGATTGGGAACTCCGGTGAAGTCAATGGTTGCAATAAGGTTTAAGGAACCGTTCAATTTGATGAGCTTTAACTTGTCCAAGTACTGTTAAAAACCAAAATATACCGTAGAAGAGTTAGATTTAACAAACCTTAAGATTAATTAAAATTTAAAAGCAAAGTTGTATTAGAGTACTTAAATAACAATCTTACCTTTGTCCCTTTCCAAAGCTGTTCAATTTTGCTATGCAACAAGTGAAGTTCAACAAGCTCATTTGGTTGAAAATCTGATGGCAAAGATTTTGAAGGATACTCACTCCAATCAAGAATTCTTAATTTATTAGGAAGATTTTTAGGGCCATGCAAAAGTTGAACACCATGAATTATAAGCAATTTTAGGTTAGGCATCTTTGGAAAGGCTTCAAGATTCCAACGTGGCATTTCAAATATATGTAGTTCACCCAATTCAAGGACAAGTCCTTGAATTGCTTCCATTTCCTAATAATAAAGAAAAAAGAATGAGTTAGCTACAAGATATATGTTTACTAGAGTTATTCAAATTTCAACCTCTTTGAATAACATGATAAGATATATTCTCTAAACAATCTCTTACCATATTTTTCATCAACACATTGTGAATGTCCTTATATAGCCACAATTTGCTCCACTTTTCAGGTTCTTGAGGATAATTTCGACGAACTATGTCTTGTCCCATTTGTTGGAGTAAGTCATGCATCCAATATTTATTTTCATAATATTTTAAAAGAGACCTTTCAATGAGAACCGTTAATCCAATTTTAGGGTGAAGGCCAAGACAATCTAGTATTTCTATGATATAATCTTTTTCCTTCATATTGAAAAAACATGCGATATGTAGAAATATTTCCTTTTCTGTACCCTGAAGTCCATCAAAACCTATTTCAAGTATTTCAATAATTTCTTTTTTGGGATATTCTTTCATCATATCCAATGCATCTTCCCATTCATCCTTACTTCTATTGTACAAAAAAGAACCCAAAACATCAATAGCTAAAGGAAGACCTTTAGCATAATCTACAAAAGATGTGGACAAGTCTAGATAATCTTCAGGAGGATGGTATTTATTAAAGGCCTTCAAACTAAAAAGATGAAGAGCTTCATAATCATTCAATCCTTGAGCCTCATATATTCCATGTACGTTATGCCTTGTCAACAAATGTTCATCTCTTGTTGTTATAATGACTCTACTACCTAGACCAAACCATTTAGAGTCCCCGGCTAACTTTTCTAGTTGATTGAATTGATTTACATTATCAAGAACAAGAAGAACCTTTTTATGACATAACCTATTCTTGATCGTACGAACTCCATCATAATCATCCCTTATATTCACACTATCATCCATCAAAATCTCACAAATAAGTTTTTGTTGTAATTGAAGTATCTCACATTTTTTAGATTCACCCCTAACATTAGCAATAAAACAACCACCTTCAAATTCGTTAAAAACCTTGTCATAAACAACTCTAGCAAGAGTTGTCTTACCAATACCCCCCATCCCCCAAATCCCAATAATGCGAACATCATTTGATCCTATGGCTAAAAGCGACATCAATTTCTCCACTCGAGAATCAATTCCTACTAAGCCGTTGGTATCTTTAGGGAACAAAGAACTCAATTTAAGCGATATCACTTTTACAATATCTTGGATAAATTCTGACTCAAGCCTGCAAAGAAGAATGACAATTAAGCAATGCGATTTATCCCCTCCAGACACCCTTTAAAAAAAATTTCCAATATTACTG
Source organism: Quercus variabilis (assembly GCA_030445155.1). Taxonomy (NCBI): domain Eukaryota; kingdom Viridiplantae; phylum Streptophyta; class Magnoliopsida; order Fagales; family Fagaceae; genus Quercus; species Quercus variabilis. The sequence goes on along the minus strand of CP129453.1, from coordinate 5,589,803 downwards.
AAAAGATAAATGAATTATCGTTGCATTTGTGTGTGTGTGTGTGTGTGTGTAATATGCTATTAAAGGTTGACAGCTGATAGCTTTTGTTAATATAGGGATGTCTGATCAAAAAGGTCCTCCTATAAGGGGAATAATATGGTTCACATTAGAATATATGTAGCACTGTGTGGTTGCATTTGGAAGCTGAAAGATGCATCATGCGTGGTAATGTTCAAGAGTAGCAAAAAGCCATTGTGTGTGAATTGAAATTTTGGATTCCTTTTTTATGTATAGTATCATTAATTTCAATAATTTGAGTTTGTGAGTGCCACTGGTATGATTAAATAATAAAATTGTAATCTGTATCTATAATAGTGGATTTTTAGTTTTTTTTTTTTTAATTATAAATTAGGTAGTTATAATGGGGAGGGGAAAATTAAACTATGGATATCTTTGTTTGAATTATCAGAAGGTGTCAGTTAAGTTATAAAGCTTATAACATTAGTAGATTTCAATTAATGCTGGCCAAAGATGTAGACATGGAGTTTTTCAAGTTACCTTAACTATCATAGCCTTGTTTGGATATTCTAGTCTATTACTTGTATGAATGCAGTTATGCTATTCCCGAATTACAAAAAAAGTATCAAAGATCAAAGTATTATCCAATCTAATTTGTTTAAGACTAGAATAAAAGTTAAGTGATATATTCTTCATTAAAGTTGAGCTGTCATAGCAAAGAATGAAAATTTGTTCAAGGGAATCTTGCGTCAATGTGTAAATGTTGACTAAATCGTCTAAAATTCAAATTGTTAGGACATATGTGGATCATGTTAAGAACATATGTTAGTTAGAATTGGTTAATCCTTTGACAAAACACACTTTACTTGTAATTGGGTAAATCTAGGATGTGTTTTGTTAGGACATATGTGTTTTCACTTGTTAAGAACATATGTCACTTATTTATGTAAATTGGCTAAATCCTTTGACAAAACGCACTCTACTTGTAATTGGGTAGTTCTAGGTGTTTTTAATACTTCAAGAAACAAGGTTTCAAGGTCAAGTGTTAAAGTCATTAAGTCTGTTTAAGAAAAAGCAAGCTAAAGTGCAAATTCATTAAAGCTCGACACCTGCTCGATAGCTACCTCGACACCTGCTATCTGTCGAGATTTATAAAATCAGATTTTCTGATCTGATTTTCTTGGGATCCGTGAATATGCTTTTGGACCTTCTTTTCTCCAAACCCTAAACATATAAAATGATTGTTTTAAGAGCCGTCAAATTGTACACAAGTTGCAAAAGCATTGAGCAATCTCTATTCAAGCAAATTGTGATCAAAGACGAAATTCTTGACCTAGTTCATCTTCTCTAAAGAAGTTGCTATGTATTTGCACCAAAGGGTTTTGTGACCAAGCATCTTCCTAATCTTCATCGTGTAGGATGAACTAAAGAACTTTGCAGCCAACCTCTCCTCCTTAGTTGGTGTTTTGAAGTTGCGTACTAGGATCCGCGCATTGGTTAGTCACATACTTGGGAGCCGTGCATCAAAAGGAAAATTGTCACTACAAATCAAGTCCAATTGGGTATTGGGGTAAAGGTTCAATTGTAGGTTGGTAAGGTACTTAGGATTCTTTTACTTGTAACTGCTTAATTTGATAATAGTGGAGTTTCGGGAGTGGTGACCTGAAAATTACCCGGTGGAGTTTTTGCTGTGAGGTTTTTCCCATTCGTAAACAAATCACCATGTCATTTAATTTCTGCTGCATATTTAGTTATTTGGTGATTTGTTTGTGCTTCCACGCAATTGCATGATAAATTGATTAATTAATAACTTGGCTAATTAATTAATTGGTTTAATCACAATAGGTCATTCAGTTTGTGGCCTATCAAGTAGTATCAAAGCAAACACACTCTGATTAGGTTTAATCTTTGTTGTGTTGATCCATTGACCCCTGTTTGTAATGGATAAAGTACAATCATTAATCATACCTCCTTTATTTGATGGTACTAACTATGCATACTGGAAAGTACGCATGAGAGCTTTCTTGCAGTCTTTAGATGAGAAGGTGTGGCAAGCTATAGAAATTGGCTAAACTAAACCAAAAGAAGAACCGGCCGATTGGGATGATGCAAAGATCAAGGCGGCTAACTTCAACAGCAAAGCGTTAAATTCCTTATTTAGCGCAGTCACCAATGATGAATTCAAGAAGATATCCTCAACTGAAACTGCTAAGAAGGCTTGGACCATCCTCCAGACAACTTATGAAGGAACAAAGGCTATGAAAGATTCAAAATTTCAGAGGCTTACTACAAGCTTTGAAGAAATTAAGATGGAGGAGGATGAGTCGTTTGATGAATTCTATGCCAAGCTCAAGGACATAGTGAACTCAGCCTTCAATCTTGGGAAAACCATCCCTAAACCCAAGGCTGTAAGGAAGGTGCTCAGATCTCTACCTGTGAGATTCCATGCCAAGATTACGGCAATAGAAGAATCAAAGGATATTGACAAAATTTCTTTGACTGAGCTGGTTGGAAACTTGCAGACCTACGAGCTAGGACTATCTAGGATTGGCAAAATGGGTAAAAGCAAGAGCATGGCCTTGAAGGCAAAGAGCAGTGATACAGATGAGTCTTCCGATGATGAAGATTCCAAGATGAAGTCCTACATTACAAGGCAGTTCAAGAAGTTTATGAAGAATGCCAATGGGAGGAACTTCCACAAGGACTGTAAACAATCCAGTTCTTCTCAGTTTAAGAGTCAAGATAAAGAGAAGAAGGATGCTAAGGATGGTGGTCAGTACATTGTTCCTGCAAGATCAAAGTGTTTTGAATGTCATGGACTCGATCACATGAAGCATGAATGCCCGACATATCTCAAGAGTATTGGGAAAAGTAAGGCACTTCCTGCAACTTTAAGTGACACTGAGCCCGAAGATGATTCCGACAATGAGGATGACAGAATCTTAAATGCCTTCACTACCACAGTCAATCCTACTGAAGGGATTGTTGAAGAAGTGGATGAAAAAGAAGAACTGATGGAGTCCAAATTTGAGAAGATGGATGATCAAGATGATATGCATTCAGCCTATGAGAAGCTTTACGAGCTCTTTAAGAAGCATGAGAAATTGTATAGGCTGGCCACCAAAAAGCTTAGTGATGTGGAACTTGATCGTGAAGAATTGCCCACAAAGTTTAATGAGGCGAATCAAACTATTGGAGCACTGAGGTTTGAGAACAACTTTTTGGTCGAGAAGACCAAGAAGCTTGAAGCAGAGCTATCTCAAGTCAGAGCTCAATTGGAGAGGACTTCAAGTGTAAAGCTTGATAAGATGCTTAGCAATCAGAAATCTGCTTCGGATTGAACAGGCTTAAGGTATGGTCTTTCTTTCTCTAATACTAATTCTACTAGTAATACTATTTTTGTTTCTTCTGCTAATGACACTGAAATTGAGAACACTGATGTTAAAACTGAATTAGCTAGTAAGAACTTAGACAAAGGTAAATCTATGTTAGGAGCATCCCCTAAGCAAGATAAGAAAGATGCTAAAAACCCTAAGGCTAAGAAGGCTAACTCTCAAAAGCCTAAACAAAAGAAGCAGCATCTCTTTCATCATTGTGGAGCTGTCGGTCATACTCGACCAAATTGCTATAAGTGGCTAGTCACTCAACAGAGCAATGGCATGATAGCATCTAGAAGCCAAAATCAACTTCAATCCTCTCTTGCTCCTCTTGGAGATTTTTTGAAAGCCCTCATGTTCCTTTCAAACTTGAACAGTTTCAATTCTTCCCCTTCACCGCCGGTTCAAGGGTTCAATCAAAGGAAAGGTTCTTCCAAGGTGTGGAAGAAAAAGGACTCTAAGTGATTTCATCACTTTCTTTTCCCTTCTTGTTTTTCTTGTTTGTTGCATTGCTTGTGTGTTTTGCATTTTTGTTAAGTCAGTCTAGTTTTATGCTTTGCTTTGTTTAACATGTTTTTGTGTGTTTACTTTCAGTTTTGTTTATTTTGTTTTTAATATAAAAAAAAAATTTAAAAATAAGAAAAATACAAAAACAGTGTGTGTTTTGTGTACTTTGGTACTTGTGTACCTTGGATGGCCAATGAAACAGAGTTTTCTAAACTTTGAATCTTTTGTAGCTTAGATGAGCATCTCTATGCACGACTAAGCAAGTGAGCTTTGTGGCTCTTGTTTGTGATGAGTAAAATTAAGTTATATCTTAAAGCTTAACACTTATATCACTCTTTTTTACGGGTAGGACTAGAAAATCCTAAGAGAGAGGCATAAATAACCATCTCACCACTGTTGCCCGTCAATCATAATATGACACCTATATGCTTCGGCATAGTAAAAGTACAGTGTCAAAGACACCTGTATGCTTCGATATAGCAAAAGTGCAGTGTCAAAGACATTCGTATGCTTCGGCATAGCAAAAGTGCGATGTTAAATATGATTGCAAGCGTGTATTCTAGGAGATGTGGGAGTTATAGGATGTACCTCGAAGGTGATAGTCCCCATCAAACAGTTATGATTGTGTGTGAGTTAAAGTTATTTTCTTATATCTCAGATCGTCATAACATGTATACACATATGCAATCTTGCGATGTTTTTCACACACAACACGCAATATTCTTTGCTACTATTGATACATGTGCAGGTACAATGTGATTTGGCCATCACAGGTTTTACATGTGCTAATGTATGCTTACTAAACTATCTTGACTTGTTTTTGAAAAATAAAATTGGTTAGACTTGTTTAGTGTGTGTGTGTTTTTTAAGGATCTAGTGCTTAATTCTTTGTTGAGAGATGATTTTGAGAGTTTTATATGTTGATTGGATCAATGGTTGAGGTGTATGTTGGATTGCATTCATGGCTGTGTTTTTCACTTCTGGCAAAATTACTTTTAATTACTGGCTCGACACCTCCTTGATACCTAGTTATCTGTCGAGCTTCTTAAGCCTTTTTCTTATCGCAATCTCGACACCTCTTCGACACCTGATGGATCGATTGAGAAAGTTCCTGTCTCCTCGATACCTCCTCGATATCTGGTCGATTGATCGAGCTTCTGTTCTTTGAAACTGGTCCTTATACCCTGACACCTCTCGATACCTTCAGCTGTCGACGGCCATTTCCTTGACACCTTACTCAACAGCATCCTCGAAACCTCTCGACACCTCAGCTGTCGAGATTTACTGAAGTGTCTATATAAGCTCAGTCATGATTTTTCTCTCATTTCACTCGATCTCTCTCGATTTATCCGAGGCGGTTTCTCTCCCAAACACCCTTTTCTCACTCAAATCTTCAAACCCACTTGATTTTTGGTCTTCTCTTGGTTTCAATCACTTGGTAAGATCTTATCTCCCTTCCTTTCTCATGCATTTCATGTTTTGAAACTTAGGTTTTGAGATTTTTGGAAATTTTTGGGGTTTTTCAAAATTAATGAGTTTTTCTTGAAATTTTGGGTTGGGTTTTCACTTAAATGTTTTCAAAATTCCATACATTGCATTTCATGTGCATTAGAATGATATTTACATGCATTTAGATGTGTGCTCTATGTTTGTGTGCTGGTAGGATTGGATTGGGCTGAGCCCATGATGTTCTTCAATTTGCATGTCACATGTTCATGCATTCCCATGCATACGTACTTCTTGTTCAATATATTTGATATATGTGAACTGTGTTGGGTCTTTTTTGATTATCTCCCTCTCTATCTCTTTCTCATTCTTTTACGTTAGTAGTGTCTATGGCACCCAAACGTAAATCCACTCCGACTTGAAACCCTCTGCGTTTTAGAGCTTCCTCTTTCTCTGATTTTGCTCCTCTTAACCTTCAGTTCCGTAATGGAGATGCCCTCAAGGAATTTTCAGAGAACTTTTCTCAACGAGGTGTTCATTCGAAATGCCAAGTCATTTTGGCGGACTTCGCCGACACTGACCTTCCCTCTGTCATTCATAGTAGGGGATGGAAGTCACTGTGTGACATCCCGATCACTTGTCCTCTCGTGCTGATTCAGGAGTATTACTCCAACATGCACGAGATAGATCGTTCAGTACCTCTCCTTTTCACTCGTGTTCGAGGTACGCGCATCCCTGTCACACCGCAGCTCGTTGCAAATGTGCTTAGGGTTCCTAGGATAGAGTCTCCTGACTATTCTTCCTATGAGCGTCTGAGGACTGTGTCCAAAGATGAGCTCATTTATGCCTTTTGTCAACGCCTTGCTGATTGGGGTGAGCATCAATACACATCATGTAGACCTTTTGCTAAAGGTCCTAGATTCCTAAATATGGTGATGACATTTGTACTCCATCCACTCTCTCACTACAACTCCATCATAGAGCCTCGTGCTCGATTTTTGTTATCTCTTCTTGAGCATCTTACTATAGATTTTCCTTCTCATTTTATCCTTTCTATCATAGATGTTCATTTAGATTCGGCGTCCTGTGATAGGCTTATCTTTCCTTTCGCTATCACGAGGATTTTACGCCATTTCTCTATTCCTTTTCCTGTGTCCGACCACTTCACACATGTCTGTGCCATAGATGCCGCTACCGTAAAACGTAGTGAGGCTCAGTTTAGGTCGTGACAGACGGATTCCACTCCTCCCTCTCGTTCAGCTCCATCCAGATCTGCTCCACCTACATCTGCTCCTTCTTTCTCTACAGGCAATGTATCTCTTGGAGACATCATGGCGCAGCTACAGCGCATGGATGCTCGCCTCGATACTCTTTCCTCTGAGTTATATTAGGTGAATGTTCGTGTTGGTCATATTGCACGAAAGCAGATGACCATGAATGGTTTTGCTCTAGAGGCTACTCCTTTACCACCTTTTCCAGCGGCTTTAGACTCTGAGGATGATGATGATGGAGATGCTAGCTCTACTGATGAGATGTCTACATGACACTCTATCCTTTGTCACTCGTGACAAAAAGGGGAAGTAGTTTTGGGTTATGAGAGTAGTTATCTTAGGAGGAGAGTTAGTATAGGACATTTTTGATAGGGGGAGTGTTGATATTTTTGAAGGATGTAGTGAGGTTTTGATGTATCTTTTCTTTTCTATTCTTTACAGATACATTGATCTTGTATATGAGGTCTTTTGACCAGTTTTACATACATTGTACTTATTTTCTCTATATGTGGATGTATGTTTCTTTCACATCTCTCTCCATGTGTTGTTTCTTCTCTATCTTTATACACATGTTCTTTATACTTGTATGCAATCTATTATTTCTGTTTCACACAAGATGCCTTGATGAGTTTTGTTTAAAGTGTTTCAGAAATATAGGTTGTCAAAGTCTACTTGTCATAAACTCTCTTCTTGCAAAGTTTTCCGAGAGTTTGTGTTAGGATAGATTTTATTGTATTCAACAAGTGAATATGAGTTAAGTGATTTATGACTTCTCTCATATGTTCATTTGTTTGTTGTGGTTTTGTCACGGATTGCCAAAAGGGGAGATTGTTAGGGCATATGTGTTTTCACTTATTAAGAACATATGTCACTTATTTATGTAAATTGGCTAAATCATTTGACAAAGCGCACTTTACTTGTAATTGGGTAGTTCTAGGTGTTTTTAATACTTCAAGAAACAAAGTTTCAAGGTCAAGTGTTGAAGTCATCAAGTCTGTCCAAGAAAAAGCAAACTGAAGTGCAAATTCATTAAAGCTCGACACATGCTCGATAGCTACCTCGACACCTGCTATCTGTCGAGATTTATAAAATCAGATTTTCTTATCTGATTTTCATGGGATCCGTGAATATGCTTTTGAGCCTTCTTTTCTCCAAACCCTAAACATATAAAATTATTTTTTTAAGAGCTGTCAAATTGTACACAAGTTGCAAAAGCATTGAGCAATCTCTGTTCAAGTAAATTGTGATAAAAGACGAAGTTCTTGACCTAGTTCATCTTCTCTGAAGAAGTTGCTGTGTATTTGCACCAAAGGGTTTTGTGACCAAGCATCTTCCTAATCTTCATCGTGTAGGATGAAAGGAAGAACTTTGCAACCATCCTCTTCTCCTTAGTTGGTGTTTTAAAGTCGCATACTGGGATCTATGCATTGGTTAGTCACGTACTTGGGAGCCATGCATCAAAAGGGAAATTGTCACTACAGATCAAGTCCAATTGGGTATTGGGGTAAGGGTTCAACTGTAGGTTGGTAAGGTACTTGGGATTCTTTTACTTGTAACCGCTTGATTTGATAATAGCGGAATTTCGGGAGTGGTGACCTGAAAATCACCTAATACGGTTTTTGCTGCGAGGTTTTTCCCCATTCGTAAACAAATCACCGTGTCATTTAATTTCCGCTGCATATTTAGTTATTTGATGATTTGTTTGTGCTTCCACGCAATTACATGATAAATTGATTAATTAATAACTTGGCTAATTAATTAATTGGTTTAATTATAAAGGGTCATTCAGTTTGTGGCCTATCATATTTAATACTTCAAGGAACAACAGTTAAAGTTTAAGTACAAGTACTGAAGCCATACAAATCTGTCCAAGAATCAAGTGAAGAAGTGTTGTGTTTTAAATCTTGACAGATAGCTCAACAGATGTATCTATCGAGATTTAAAATGTGAAGCTTGACAAATAAGCTCGACAGATGTATCTATCGAGAATTACGAAAATCAATTTTTCAGAATTGTTTTTCACGCGTATCCAAGCTATGAGTTAAGGTTTTCTTTTCTCACAATCCTAGACATATATAAGGATTATTTTAAGGGTCGTCTCAATTGATGAAACTTGATGCAAAGGTTTTATTCAAGTATATTGTGACCGGAGACAATTTGCCCTAGTTCATCTTTCTCTTGAAGAAGCTGTTGCGCTTGTACGCCGTAGGGTTTTGTCACCGAGGAGTTTCTTGATCTTCATCATGTGGATGAACTGAAAAACTTTGTAGCCAATATCCTTCTCAAGTTGGTGTGTTAGTCACATACTGGGATCCATGTATCAATTGGTTGGTCACGTACTTAGAGCCGTGCATTGAAAGAAGAGATTATCACTACATTACAAGTTCAATTATGTATTGGGGTAAGGGTTCAATTGTAGGTTAGTATAAGATGTAGGGATTCCTTTACTTGTAACCGCTTGTTTTGATAATAATGGATTCTCGAAAGTGGTGACCTTAAATTCACCTGGTGGGATTTTGCCTCGGTGGTTTTCTCCATTCGTAAACAAATCACCTGTGTCAAATTTATTTTTTACTGCTTTTAAGTTAGTTGGTGATTTGTTTGTGCTACCATGCTTATTGCATGAAATTGAATCTAATTAATTAACTTGGCTAATTAATTGCTTAATTTTCCAAATGGGTCAATACATTCTTGGCCTATCATAAATGAAACCACATTGATAATTAGGAAATTAAGGAGTTTAATAATTTCGGTGTAAAAATGGTAATCGCACATTGAAAAGAAGATAATAATAATAATAGAGTTGTATTGGAGATGAGATAAGATGAGCTGAGCATAGCTTTAATATTTCAAAATTGTTTATTTAATTTTATGTAGAACATGAGCTAAGCTCAAGCTCACCACCAAATTAATTAGAGTCTATGTCTGACCTTGGTTCATTTTCTTGTCAAATAAACTTGAGTTTGTTTAAAAATATATTCCAATAATAAATTATTAAATTATAGTTGAAAATATATTATTTGAGTTTATTGAGTAGAATGATTTCATTTAAAAACTTATAAAAACTAGATTTATCAATATTTTATTAATGAAAATTATAAATTAATTTTGTCACAAAACGGACTATATATTTATAATATCAATAAAATTATAAATAGTAAATTGATATCTTATGAACTTATTTACAAAATTTCACAATCCAAACTCAAGAATATATGGGTATATTTTTATATATGTAGACATATTAACATATGATAATATTATATCATCAAGGCGTAAATGCACTTTTAGTCCCTACATTTTGGCTTTTTTCCATTTTGGTCAATTTATTTTAATTTTACTACTTTTAGTCCCTAAACCAATTAATGTGTGTTATTTTCATCCTTTCCGTCAGTCAACTGACGGAAATATCTGAGGTGCCAAACGAAGGAATTAAAATATTATAAAAAATGCCACATTAGCATCTAAATTTAAAAAAAAAAAAAAAATTAACAAATAAAAAAAGGCTTCGCCCCCCCCCCCCCCTCTCCCCCCCTTGAGACAGTCCCTAAGGGGTACTATGTTGACTAAAGCAAACAAGTTTTTATCCCTATGGCTCGTTCCCGTGCTTCTTCATCAATCTATGTTCGGTTAGGCTTAGGGGACAAGGCTGGCCAGTGTACATAAATTTAGATCTAATTTATTTTGAACAAGAACACATAAGAACATGATCACAAATTTAAACATCATCACAAGAACATAAGAGCACAAACCCAGAACCAAACACAAACTCAAATTTAAAAACACAAAGAACACAATAACAAACATAAACTATTTACTCTCAAAATAAATGTCAAGTCAAATCCAAAAAATCATACAAACCCATCAAGAACACACAAGAGCATAAACCCAAAAAAATCATACAAACCCAGAAATCAAACACAGAAAAATCATAAAAGAATATTGTACAAAAAAAAAAAAAAACTCAATCCATACATATACACAAACCAAATTATGCAAAAGAAAAAATAGATTTGAATCTGAAAATTAAATCAATACAATCATTAACAAAATACCCACAAAATTGAACAAACCTAGCTCAATCCCTCAACCATACCAACACAAACCCAACTCAACCATAGCAACACAAAGTAAAACATCTCAGCCTTTCTTTAAACCCACAATGGACCTAGCTGATCCAGACCCAGAAAACCCAGATCTACCCACCACCTGCAACCCAAAAAAATTGAACCAACACCATTGATCTAACCCAGCCACCACAATCTCCACCTCCACCAATCTGGCACAACCATCAAACCTAACCAACCCGATCTGGGTATGCATGATATTACACATGTTACATGCTCACAAAGCCTCATAACACTATGCACACAAACACATATACCCAACATTTACCCTCTGTTTTGCCCTTTAACCTCCACATCTCATTTTTGTGGATCAAGCACTGTTCAAGATGCTCTTAGCTTGTAGATTGAAGACTTTAGAAACCCCATCTCTTCCTTAATGAGATAGGAATCGATCACAAACAAGAAAACAAGTGGTGGTTGTAGCAATGATTGGTCGATTTGGTTGTCTTGGGAGTACTTGATGGTGGTGTAATAAGAGAAGAGCTCGGTGGGGAGGTTGTCGTCGGAGATGGAGGTGTAGTTAGGAGGGAAGTGGTTGCGCTGGAAGCAGAAAGGGCAGATCTAGATCTTGGCAGCAAAGTTAGCAATGGTGAAGGGGTTAAGGACGGAGCGACATGTGTAGCAGCGAAGAAGGGAGTAAGGGAGGAGGGTGATGTTCAGGAGAGGTCTGATCGGAGAGTAGATGGCAAAGACTAGGATGACAAAGTTCAGGGATTCTTGCTTCATGTTCTTAGGATTCTAGTTCTAGGAATTTTGCCATTTTGGGATTTTGAATTCCTTCTTCTTCTTCTTTTTTGTTATTGTGTTCTTTGTGTTTTTAAATTTGAGTTTGTGTTTGGTTCTGGGTTTGTGCTCTTATGTTCTTGTGATGATATTTAAATCTGTGATCATGTTCTTGTGTGTTCTTGTTCAAAATGAATTAGATCTACATTTATGTATCTTATTGTTTTTAATTCTGTTTTTTTTTTTTATTTAGTTAAAATTGATAAATTATTTTTTAAAAAAAAATTAGATGCTAATGTGGCATTTTTTATAATATTTTAATTTCTCTGTCAGCCACCTCAGATATTTCCGTTGGTTGACTGACGAAAATAACACACATTAATTAGTTTAGAAACTAAAAGCGGTAAAATTAAAATGTTGAGACCAAAATTGGAAAAAAGCCAAAATGTAAGAACTAAAAGTGCATTTATGCCTATCATCAAAAAGGTAAATATTTTGGCTAAATTATAAATTGCACCCTCTAACTTTTATTTAAATTTAATCTAGTCCTCTAACTTTACTTTCATTTAATTAAGTCATTAAAGTTTTAAGTTTATTTAGTTAAGGTCTTTTAGCCACTTCTTTTAAAAGATTGTTGTTAAGTGTCCCAAAACAACATCATGCCCTAAAACAAAATGTCGTCATTTAAAGGGTCAACCCTAATAGAGCTTTTTTTATGGAGACAAAATGGAATGTCTGAATTGAATAAACATGAAACTAAATGACTTAATTGAATGAAAGTGAAGTTAGAGGGCTAAATTGAATTTTGGTCAAAGTTAGAGTGCAATTTTTAATTTAGCCTAATATTTTATATACTTAAATCAAGCCTCGTCGTAATGTGCTTGTTCACAAACATATTATTATGTATAAACTTATTTAATTATGTTTTCATGCTTCATCTTTCACGAACATGTACACACACACACACACACACACACATATTTGCTATATAGTATTAACATTTTACCATTTGATAATAAACAATGTAACTATTAAAATTTTTTTTTTTTTAATCACTTACATTTGAAGCCCCCATAAATGCTACATAAAATATTTTTTTAAAATAAATGTTTTATAGTTATCTAATTATAGATGCTTTTTTTTTTTTTAGAGAAACATTTAATTATATATACTAATTAAAAAAATAGTAAATTGCAAATTACAACCCTAAAGTTTGGGAGGGTTTGGATTTTACACCCTAAAGTTTTAGAATTTGGATTTTACGCCTGAAGTTTAGGAGTATTTGGATTTTACATCCTGACGTTTCAAATTTTGGATTTTACCTCTAAATTTTCGGAGTGTTTGGATTTTACTCCCCAAAGTTTAGGAGTGTTTGGATTTTACACCCTGAAGTTTCAAAATTTGTGGTTAAAAAATCTAAACACCCCCAAACTTTAGAAGATAAAATCCAAATTCTAAAACGTTAGGGTGTAAAATCCAAACACGTTAAACTTCAAGAGGTAAAATCTAAATTATGAAATTTCAGGGTGTAAAATCCAAACAACTCCAAAATTTAGGGGTGTAATTTGCAATTTACCCTTAAAAAAAAAAAAAAAAAAAAAAAAACTGCTTTCTAAAATGATGGGCTAGCCAAAAATAAATAAATTTTTTTTTTAAGAATCAATGTTTAGAATTGAGTTTATATCTAATTACCTTTTGAATAATGTTATAGACACAAACTATTTTATAACATTTTTACAAACTGTTGATGTGGCTTTAGCATTTTTGAAATAGTTATTGTAAGTAAAAATGTGTTGTTAGTGATGTGCTCATATTAGAACTAGTAAAAATTTGCTACATCGGTGGTTTGTAAAAATTTGATAAACTAGTTTGTGCCTGTAACATTATCTTTTAAAATAAATGTATGCACTTAAATGTTCACTATTAATTACACCAATAAGCCCTTAAATATTCAGTAATTATTATAATTTTTATTCACCTAAAACAGTACACTAAATATGGATGTCATCACTCATCAGTGACTATAAATATGTATTAGTAGCTTTAAAACACCATTTTTATTTTTCTATATATATACGGTTGTCCAATCCTTCTTTCTTTCTTGTTTTTTATTTTTCCATTTGTTTAGTCATTGCACTCATACAACTATTCTTCAAAAAAGAGATGCTACGTCTACAACAATTTTACAACATTTTTACAACAAATTATAGGTGGTTAATTATTATTGGTTCAAATTTGAAACTAATAGTAAGATTACTTTTTTGCCCCAACAATAATAACCAGTAACAATCTGCCACTTAGGATTTGTTGTAAAATTGTTGTAAAAATGTTGTAGACGTAGCATTTCTCTCTTCAAAAATATGGAAGAATGGAAGTTATCAATCCCACAATTTTTCGTAATAATGATTATTTCTCACTTTAATTTACCTAAAATTGTTCATCATATATATATGGAAGTCATCAACCATTATTAATTGCCTATAACTTGCATTATAAATATTGCAATTATCAATTGTTTAAAAATGAGAAAATAGAAAGCCGTACATTTAAAGGAAATAGTCATTCCTCAAAGGTAATAATGACTATTCAACATTTTCGTGCTTTGTCATTTTCCCATATCACTAAGATACCAATAAAACTATTAAAATCTTATTTTCCATAATTGTCCATATACAACACTTTATTACCATCTCCATCTCAAGGGAGCCGTGAAATATGAAGCATGAAAACAAAATCTCTGGTCATCTAAAAATAGAAGTCGAAATGTTATTGGTCATGCAATATATGAGATTGGTCTTGTAGAAGAAGAAGAAGGTGAAATTGATCGTTCATGTAAACTTTTATTTTATATATTTTTTTAATCTTTTGTTCTTATCAATTTTCCCCTAATTTCAATTACTGCTTAATTCGTTGTTCTTAAAAACAGTTTTTTTTTTTTCCCAATCCTTTGTTTGTAACATGTGATACGAGGCCACTGAATAAATTTAAAGTTAAAAGGCAAAAACCAAAATTTAGAATGTTGTTATTCAAATTTTGTAATTAATTGTAAATTGATTATCTAAAAGCAATTGTGGAGAAAATCGAGATTGTAATCATGGGCATTAATCATAGAAAGATGTACGCCCTTTCTATATGTATACAAATTTAAAGAACAACTCTATATTATAGCGAGTCATTTTTAATTTTATCATCCAATTCTACCTCTAGGCTTTTTTTCTTTTGGGGTAGATTTGAGAATTACCGTTTGATTTTACTTTTTAATACACAATTTTTTTTTCTTAAATATTTTATGTGCTTTAGGTTTTTTCTTTACTTACAAACTCTTTGTTTGATCACTAAATTATAACTCAAATATCTTGGTCAAACCAAATTTAATTTCAAACTTATATTTGAGATACCATTTTGGCAAATATAAATCCTCTGTACCATATTTTTTTGTTCCATTTTTTGTTTCACTAATCACAATTTGTCATGTATTTAAAAAAAAAAAAAAAAACCTTTGGCTATTTTATAAGGAAGTTTAAACAAATACATGACAAGTAATGATTGGTGGAACATAAAGTGGAACACAAAAATGATATAAAGGATTTGTATTCCATTTTGGCATTCTCTTTCATTAGCAATGGAGAAATTGTGAGCCATCTCTCTCTTTTTCTTTTTCTTCTTCTTTTTCTTTTTCTTTTTCTTTTTTTTTTTTTTTTTTGCCTCTTTTCCCCCTTGCTCCCCTCTTTTTTCTTTTTTCTTTTTTGTTTTTTTTTTTTTTTATGTTAATCAAAGTTAGGCCATATTTGTTTAATGATTTCTTACAATTTTTTAAACAATTTTAGTTTCTTATGGAGATTTGGGTTGCATAATGTGTAAGGAATTTGAGTGAAGGAGTTAGTAAAATTCTATATGGAGAGTTTTGCATTTTGTTTCTGTTTATGTATGGAGTTCGTAAATTATGTGTTGAGCTTTGCATTTTGGCTTTCAAAAAAAAAAAAAAAAAGAGCTTTGCATTTTGGTAAATTAGTAAGATGAGAATCATATAAAAATCTTCAGAGTGTTTCTCTTACAATATGCAAACACTTTTTCTTTTTCTTTTTTAAGAAAAATATGCAAACACTTCGTTACAAGTAATTACAAATGTTGTTGTGAGACAGTATATTAGATTAGACTTATAAAAGTTAACTTCATATTAGAATTATAAAGTTATATAATTATGCTCATTACTTTAGTTATTTCACCTCAAATAAATTACATATTCTATAATTTTCTGGCCTAATTTCATGATCAAAACCGTGCAAGTTTTACATCTTTGTTCAAGATTTAAATTAAAATTTATGAACATATATTATCTAGAATAATATATTTTTTAAAATATTTAAAAGAAAGTCAAAGGAATATACAAGATCGAATCAGATGAAATTATCCATTATCTTATCAATTAACAATACTTCGAATAATTGTTTGGTCTTTTGATTATTTATTATAATTTATGTTTTAATTTAGTAAAATTTACAAATTACACATTGGGTTTACCTTAGGTAATTCAACGCATAATTAATATTTTCTTAAAACAATAAAAACACAAAAAGTTCACACAATTATTTAACAAACATAAATTCTCAAAGATTTACATAATTGATCATTCATATAATTATTATTTATCAAATAAAATTTATATTTTTTATGTCTATGATTAAAACAGTGTAATGCATGGATTTTTTTTTTGAAAGCATGTAATGCATGGATTTTAAACTAGTATTAATAAAAATAAAATATAAAAGACGAGTATACAGTCCAATATTGGACCCCCCCCCCCCCCCCCCATGTTGTCATGACAAATGCTTTAGAATCATATCCTAACAAAAAAACGAGTAGTTACATTATAGATCTAGTAATTCAATGCAAATGGTAATTTAAATTTAGTGGAAATAATGTTTTTACTAGCAATTACCTGTCCTCTAAAGACCATCCTGAGAGATTGGAGACATCTATCAATGCAGCTCGCCACATGTGAACTTTTTTAAAATTCTTATTGAAAGGTCTTTCATGTTCAACAAATGCTTGTGCATAAGTTTCTGTCTGTTCTCGCACCACAGATGGTTCCACGTCATAAAAAATAGGCAGAACTATTAGCCCCATATTTTTCTTGCAATCCATGATCTTCACAAGTTCATCCAAACACCATGTTGAGGATGCATAGTTTTTTGAGAGAATGATAATAGCAAATAGTGAGTCTTCTATTGCTTTTAAAAGCACAGGTGAAATAGGTTCTCCTCTCTCAAGTTTTTCATTATCTCTAAAGGTGTAGACACCCTTTTGATTCAAGGCAGCATATAAATGGTCTGTAAAATTGTTGCGCGTATCCTCACCTCTAAAACTTAGAAATACATGATATTTCCACTGATGGATAGAAGAAAAGGAAGAAAATGGGCTTATTGTATCCATGAGAGCCAATCTAAGTTTACAAAAAAAATCTTGAATCACAATATAGAATGATAGATACCAAAATTTCATTCAATTAGATTTCAAGTAAAAATAAATAAATAAGGGGTAAAAGGAAACGATATTGAAATTAAAGAGTAAAACTAAAGAGAGGAAATAAAAGAGCACGTACAAGTGAGAACTTAACGGATACTTATACAAAAAATTTAAAAAAAAAAAAAAAAAAAAAAGTAAGAACTTACAGATTTTGGAGAATAGCAGTAAGAATTGTATCGTCGGTGAAGCTCTTATATTGTGTAATTGCTGGTTTAAATAGAGGAATTTGCAGCGTGTTGTGCGAGAGAGAGAGAGAGAGTCTTCCGTTTATAGTCAAGTCTATATTTGTGTAATTGCTGGTTTAAACAGAGGAATTTGCAGTCTGTTATGCGTGAGAGAGAGTCTTCCGTTTATAGTCAAGTCTTTTTCTTTTTTTCTTTTTTTTTTACTTTTGACTTACTTAATTTATTAAAGCCTAACAGACTCAGCTAGGCATGTACGCTTAGGCAGAACTGTTTTTATTATATTCAAGACTGGCTTGGCCAACATGACAAATCAATCATATATAGCATACATGGACATGGTACGCCAATGACCAAGCAAGCTCCCCGCAGTACATGTTCCATATCTCCGAGCTAATCAATATCCGTCAATCATATTCCAAATCTCTCGCTCTCTTCTTTTAAATGCATCATTCAGTCCCATACAAGAAAACAAGCACTCCAATAGTCCAAGCAAGCTCAATCTCTAATTAACAAGCATGTAAACCCCGCAGTACATGTTCCATATCTCCGAGCTAATCAATATACGCAAAATCCAATATTGTCAATCAGTGAACCCAACTAATATCTACTCCAAATCTCTCTCTCTCTTCTTTTTAATGCATCATTCAGTCCCATACAAGAAAACAAGCCCTCCAATAGTCCATTCATAAAAAATGAACCCAACAGTTTATAAATAGTTCAAGCTTAACTCAAAAATATATTTGTTTATGTTTGTCTATTTAGCAAATGAGTTCATAATTATGTATTTGTAAACAAACTCACAAGTATAAAACTTAATTTAAGTAAGTGCGTGTGTGTGTATAACATTCTTATATAGACTTCATTTTGGATTGTATAATTAGTCTATTAAATGTAGTCCATTTTAATTGTAATAATTATAAAAGGTTAATATAAATCTGATTTTTATGAGTTTCTTAATGAAGATCATTCTATCTAATTAACTCAAATAATTTGATTTCAAATATAATTTAGCCAATCATTATTATCATAGATTTCTAAATGGCTAAAAAAAAGAGTAAAAGGAAACAAAATTGAAAGAAAAGAGTGAAATTAAAAGCAGTGAAAATAAAAGAGAAAAATGTACCTAACAAGTGAAAACTTACAATTTATGGAGAATTGCAATATTTTCCGTGAAGCTACCTATCGTGTGATTGCTGGTTTAAAAGGAATATGCAACATTTTGAGAGAGAGAGAGAGAGAGAGAGAGAGAGAGAGAGAGAGAGAGAGAGAGAGAGAGAGAGAGAGAGAGAGAGAGAGAGAGAGAGTCTTCCGTTTATGGTCCAGCCAAGAATTTTTTTTTTTAATTATATTTTTTTTAGGAATTAATAGAATTCATTTACTTTACTTAGGTAATTCACTTTAATTATTAAAGAGTGTATAAGGTTTAAAGTGTATAATGGCCCTTACTTTTTTAAAGTATCTTTAGACTTTAGTATAAAAAAATGGAGTAAATTAAAGAGTTTTTTTTTTTTTTTTTTTTTTAAGACATGATAAAATGTTATAAAATTTTCATAACAGATAAAGTATCAATCTATTCTTAATTTTGTGGTATACTTTTGTGAGAGAGAGAGAGTCTTCCGTTTATGGTCCAGCCAAGAATTTTTTTTTTTAATTATATTTTTTTTAGGAATTAATAGAATTCATTTACTTTACTTAGGTAATTCACTTTAATTATTAAAGAGTGTATAAGGTTTAAAGTGTATAATGGCCCTTACTTTTTTAAAGTATCTTTAGACTTTAGTATAAAAAAATGGAGTAAATTAAAGAGTTTTTTTTTTTTTTTTTTAAGACATGATAAAATGTTATAAAATTTTCATAACAGATAAAGTATCAATCTATTCTTAATTTTGTGGTATACTTTTGTGAGAGAGAGAGAGTCTTCCGTTTATGGTCCAGCCAAGAATTTTTTTTTTTAATTATATTTTTTTTAGGAATTAATAGAATTCATTTACTTTACTTAGGTAATTCACTTTAATTATTAAAGAGTGTATAAGGTTTAAAGTGTATAATGGCCCTTACTTTTTTAAAGTATCTTTAGACTTTAGTATAAAAAAATGGAGTAAATTAAAGAGTTTTTTTTTTTTTTTTTAAGACATGATAAAATGTTATAAAATTTTCATAACAGATAAAGTATCAATCTATTCTTAATTTTGTGGTATACTTTTGTGCGAAAACCTCTTTAACAATTTGTTGTATCTTTAAACTTCCTTTTACGAACGCACATAACCTCCTCGCTGTTTCCCTCAAATTCTCACGCAGGCTAAACTCAATGAAGGTGAGATCCACACGTTGGTTCGTGCTGCTAGCTTGCCTTAGGCGAAGCTAAATAAAATGCATATGGGAGCAAAATGAAGGTGAAATGAGATAGACGCTAATTTGCTATAGTTTATTTTTTATTTCCTATTTAATTTAAACAAGTGTATAATTGTATTTTGATTAAAAATTGATTAAAAAAAGGTTTACATAAAATAAATAAATTGAGTAAGTCTATTTTTTTTAGCAAATAGGATAAAAATTTTCGAGTGCAAAACTAAGGATAACTTTGATGGAGTGGCTATCTACTTGCTTTCTTCCAAAGGTACTTTCTATGAAGTTCTTTCGAACCTTTTCTCTTGAATGTTGAGTGAATTACAAGTTTGGCTTTTAATCTTTAGTTTATGTATTAATTTGGTTTCTAACGTATCAATTTAATCCTAACATTTCAGTATTGCATGAAAGTAATTTTTGTCATTAAGTGATGAATGGAAAATGGTTTCTAACTTTTGATATTGTCTACTTCTCTTCTTCCGTTTTTAGTCAAGTCAAGTTAATAAAGGGTTGGTCGAAAGTGTGACCCTTGCTTTTTAAAGTGTCTTTAGACTTTTTTTTTTTTTTTTTTTAATTATTTCTGATGAGAAAGTGTCTTTAGACTTGAGTATAGTAAGGAGTGAATTTCTTGAACTTTATATTATAAACTCCCTGCTGTTTCCCTCAGAAATTCTCACGCAGAATGAAGGTGGGATGCATCTCCTCAAAAAAAAAAAAAAAAAAAAATGAAGGTAGGATCCACACGATGGTTCCTGCTGCTAAATAAAATGCAAATGTGTGTGTGTGTGTTTTTTTTTTTTTTTTTTTAAGAACTTATAAATTTTTTTATATAAAATAAATAATGTAAAACTTAGATACAGTAACTTAAGTTCCTCTCTTAAAATGAAGACACCATCTACTTTAATGGAAGCATTAAACACCGTCAGGGGCGGCTAATGTATTTAGGGGCTTAAGGCGAAAACTGAAATTGAGGCTTTATATATATATATATATATATATATATTTAAATATAACTTTAAAAAATTAAATATTATTTAAATTCTATTATCTTGTTTTAGATACAAAATTTGTATTAATTAACATGAACCAGGTATAAATTTTTTTAGAAGGTTTATAGACCAAAAAAAAAATGTCAAAACTTTTTACACATGTTGGTTGTTGATGTGGTAATTTGATAGTGGTAAGTTTTCCAACTCAACTATCGTGAAAAATGTTATGAATTTTTTTGTGTATTACTTCTTTTTTTTTTTTTTTTGAAAAGTACTACTTTCACAATATTTTTAACAACAAATCATAGGTGTTAAATTGTTACTAATTATAGTTTGAACACATGACTAGAATTTTTTTTTGCCATCAATAACAGCTTGTAACAACATGCTACTTAGGATTTATTACAAAAGTGTTGTGAAAAATTTTGTGAATGTAGCATTTCTCTCTCTCTCTCTTATTTTTTTTTTTTTTTTTTTTTTTACTTTGAAAAAAAATATATAATTTTATTTATTGGCTAATATTTGGGCTTAATTAAATTAAAATTTGGGGCTTTTTTTCTACTTTGGACCTTAGGCAACTGGATTAATTGCTTATATAGTGAAGCTGGCACTGAACACCGTTAAAACTTAAAACACAAGATACCATACCTACTTTTTGTCCAAATAAATAAATTGAGTAATTTATTTTGTTAGAAGATCCAGTCTTAAGAAAGAATCTTCTCCCAAAAAAAAAAAAATCTTTAAGAAAGAAAAACAAAGCCAAAGAAGCAAACAAAACCGTTCTCACATAAACCATCGCAAGAAAGCAGGCCTGCAAAGGCCCATTCATCAAATTAGAAGCTGCTCCTAATAGGTAAGCCCATACAACACCTAAACTTCCAGCTGCACTTTAAGACAGCGTTGCTAAGCTTATTTCATCGTACCAATTGTTTAAGCCTAACATGTTACACAAAACAAAAGGGCTATAAAATCTATGTATCAAGGCCCTAAGAATAGAGTAAACAAAGCTGTCGTTACATTCTTGAGTAATGAATACTCATCAGCCTAACTCAGTTCAGCTAGGGCATGGCTAGGCAGTGTTTTTAAATGTTCAAGCCTGGATTTAGAGCCTTCACCCACATGACAAAATCAATCATAGCATAAATGGTACCAATGACCAAGCATGCTCAATGTCTAACAAGCTTAATATATATTAAGCTTGAAAGTATGAGACTTAATTAATTAAAGCGTGTGTGTATATGTATTAGATATTTCCAAATCTGTTAGGCAATAATTATTAGCATAGATTTCTAAAGGGCTAAAAAAATTTAATTATTGTGTTTACTATAAAAGATAAGTCAATCAAATAACTCATGAATAGATTCAACCGTATTTGAAAAGAAAATGATAGATTTCTTCGTTAGCTTGACATGATTGCACATTAATGCGACATAAACAAATAACGTTGTCAACAATATTAATTTAGCATTTGATGAACTTACATGTATATCTCATTCATTTACGGGCATGAAAAGCTAAATCCTAACCTTTTTTTTGGGCAAATGCTAAGAGTCTGCTTTTTTTAATTAAAAGCCAGAAATATATTATTTGAATATAGTAAATTACAACACAGTTTATGAAAGTACAGCCTGAATAAATTGGAGGACTCGTGGTTGAGGATGTTAGAGAATGGAGACTCTTGTTTCTATCAAACTCCTAAACAGGTATTTTTGTCCTCCTCCAAGATTTTGAATGCATAAATCCAATTTTTCTAGCTTAAATATGCCATTTCAGAAATAACAAAGACTGCAACTACATCCATGAAGAAAAGCAGTCTTCTGTTTTGGATGAATGAGCAATTCATTTAAAGAGAACAAACAAATGTACAATCAGTTCAAAATACAACCACACAATACAACACCAATACAAAAACGGCCTACACTGCACCATAAACATTACAAAATGAAATTTCCAAATCTGCTAGTTCAAGGAGACAAGGACCATTAACTACTACTATTCTGAAATACAGAAAACCAAATACCCCCAAAGACAGCATATTCTCCTGTTTTCAACAGAATTGCAGTAACCGCTACATTCAACTCCGTTCTTCACTTCCCACCTGTTCATTTTGACCACAGCCTCTTCAAAAAACAGTCTTCATCTGAAGCCAAATATGATACATAGTATGCCAGTCAAGACACAAGTGATTTCTTATCATAGAACATAATCAGCTAACAGTACTTTGGGTTTTAGGCAGCAACTCATTATGGTTCACCATATCCTCATCAAGAAAGAACAATCACAAAATAAGTGGTCCATACTTTTAATTCTTCTTTTACAAACAACACTCTGAGCATCAAGATTAGCACATGACTAAAACATTCGATCTTTTGTAGACAATCCGTTGTGAACCCTTAGCCAGCCTATAAACACTTGTTTTGGAATTACTTTAGGAAAACAAATGCTAATCTTCACCATAACCTTGGGGCATTTCTTAATGATACAGTTCCATGCAGCACAAGAATGTTTTGCCATTCTCTCAGTAATCCAAATTAGCCTATCTTCACTTTCAATCTCAAATAGACTGAGCTTACTCTAGATGTTAACAAGCAATCTGGGGAAATATAAAAAAGAAAGTGCCTCCAGTGATACGAAAAGCTGTCCATTGAAAGCTGCAAGTACCATCTAATTGCATTAGATTTTGTGGCAATTAGAAAGCTACAATAACATAGAAAACAAATAATGTGAAAGCCTTCAAAATGCATGGACCCGCCATAACTGAATTAGATCTTCGAATTTATTTATTTATGTATTTATTGGTTTAATAATTTCTTATAGTAAATAGACATAAAATGCAGCAAGGCAGTTACTCATCCTGATTCAAATTGCAGCACCAAAGTTAAAATCAGGACTTTTTTTTTTTAAGAAATACAACCAATGTCTTTGCAATTATTTAACCACATTAGTCCAAGATTCAAAACAAACCCAAATTAAGCCTAGTACTTAAGCAATTAAAAAATAAAATAATAATAATTGAAATCCAACAAAACAAGAAGGGATAAGAAGATGAAAAATCATGGAGGAACGTCCAAATAAAATAAAAGTTGAAGAAACCCAACAAGTTTCATAGCAAAACCAAAAGCAGAAGAAAATAGGTCTTTTTCCAAACTGATTCACACCCAAGTTGAGTATTAAAGAAAGAAAAGTAAAAAAAAGAAGTGAACTCAATGGAGAAAGCTCAAGTGAATAAGCCAAAATTCAGTAAAAACAATTTATAGTCCAAAATCTTCATGAGCACCTTGTAGGCAATCTGTCAAGAATATAATTGCATGAGTTAAGCATTTCAATTCAAAAACTCACTTACATATATTGTTAGAATATGTAAAATAGAAGTTTTCAGATTGAGACTAAGAAGGAAAGAGAGCAAAAGTAAATATTTTCATGGTTCAGCTAGACGGCCTACACTTTTATTGGAAAACCCTTGACTAACTATTTCTCACTTTGTTAAATTGTATGTTAGAAAGAGTCCAACGAAGGGTAGTATAAATAGGAATACATTAGATCTATTATGAAAATCTTAAAATCACAATAGCTAGTTGTATTGCGAAACCAAAGTATTCTACAAAAGCATGATCTACTTGATTTTAGATATAGCCTATTGTATTCTAACATATACGTCTCCATCTCATTACATCAAACAAAGAAATATGATTCTATCAAATGAAATCCAAGAAAAAGAAAATTGACAACAATGATGCATTCAAGTATGAGACCAAAAAAGAAAAGAAAAGGCACACTCACCTTTCACAGGATGGTTGTTCTACCACTACTTGCAAGTATTTCAGGATCTGCTGACTATGAGTCAGATAGGAAAGAATGAGAAACCGCTGTTGAGTGCATTTTAACATATGCGTCTTCATCTCATTACATCAAACACAGAAATATGATTCTATCAAACGAAATCCAAGAAAACAAAAATGGACAACAATGACGCATTCAAGTATGAGACCAAAAAAGAAAAGAAAAAGCACTCACCTTTCACAGACAGTTGTTTTGCCACTGCTTGCAACTACTTTAAGAGCCGCTGACCATGAGAAAGAGGGAAGAATGAGAAATCGCTGGTGTGTGCAAATATAGAGCAGCTGAGGCTAATATACTCAACAAAGCAAAGGCAATGGTTAATTTGCATTAACTTTCCACCAAAACTAATAGAAAGTTAATAAGAATTTGGTGTAAGCAACAAAAACAAAAACTAAAAACTTAAAATTTTAATATAAAACAAGCAAGTGATGTATATATGGTTTATTTGAATTAAATTTTCTTGTACCTTATTATCAAAAAAAATTCAAAACTACCTAACTAAAATTTGGGATTTATTCTTTTAAGGAAAAATTTGTACAAGGTGGTAAAATGAAAATGGCATAGTAAGCTTCTGACACTCGTAGGTTTAAGAAACCAGTAATGGCAATGACATTTTGAAAAAAAAAAAAAAAAAAAAAAACTCACAGACTATAGATGTCTTGTAAACAATCGTGTGGACATGGAGGATTCCTTTGTATCATGGCCTATTTTCTCTTAAAAAAAAAAAAAAAAAGTTTACCATAGGCCCAATAGGAAGCTACAGAATCTAGTAACATGGACTTAACGTAATTTCTGAGCTTAAAAAATTCCAAAAACAAAAGGTATATATGCCCAATAGGAAGCTACATAGTCTATGTAATGATGACTTACCAGGCCCTTCATTAAAATCCTTGCAATTAGAGTTACATGAGCTCATAAATTCTTTACCTTTCAATCCTCTTTGAGTGTGGGACATCATTAGAGCTGGCTTCACCACTAGCTCTAGCCCCCTCATAGTCATCACAGCTTCGCTTCAATTTGATTCCTTTTGTTGAATTGTCAAAATTATGATGAGCATCCAAATCCTCATAAGGAGTGATGCAGGTACTGTTTTTGGATTGAGCCTATATCATTTCTCTGATATCTTCAATGTCTTGTTCGCATTGTAGACGAAACCCACATTTCTTAACCTCCAAGCAGTGATCAAAATCCATCTGTATGAATCCATTCTAGTCAATTTGACTCAAGACAATACAAAACCAGTACAGAAACAGCCTACATTGCACCATAAACATTACAAAATGAAATTTCCAATTATGTTAGTTCAAGGAGACAAGGAAAATTAACTGCCACTATTCTGAAGTACAGAACACGAAATACCCCCAAAGACAGCTCCTGTTTTATACAGAATTGCAGTAACTGTTACATTTAACTCTGTTCTTCACCTCCCACCTGATCATTTTGACCATAGCCTGTTCAGAAAATGGTCTTCCTTGATGAATATTAGCATTCCTCTAAAGCCAAATATGAAATACAGTATGCCAGTCTAGACACAAGTGATTTATCATTGTAGAACATAATCGGCCAACAGAACTTTAGGTTTTAGGCAGCAGCTCATTGTGGTTCACCATATACTCATCGAGAAAAGCACAATCACAAAATAAGTGGTCCATCCTTTTAATTCTTCTTTTACAAACAACACACTAAGCATCAAGATTAGCATATCACTAGCTAAAGCATTCGATCTTTTGTAGACAACTGTTTTGAACCCTTAACTAGCCAATGAACACATATTTTGGAATTACTTTGGGAAACCAGATGATGAATTTCACCATTTAACCTTGGGGCATTTCTTCCTTATACAGCTCCATGCACCTGCATAAGAATGTTTTGCTGTTCCCTCAGTAATCCAAATTAGCCTATCTTCACTTTCAATCTCAAATAGACTAAAGCTTACTCTGGATGTTAAACAAACAATCTGGGGACGTATAACAAAGAAAGTGCCTCCAGTGATACGAAAAGCTGTCCTGTAAAAGCTTCAAGTACCATCTAATTGCATCAAATTTTGTGGCAATTAAGGATCTACTATAACATACAAAACAAATAATATGAAAGCCTCTAGCATGTCTTCAAAAAGCATGAACAGGCCATAACCTTGATTTATTTATGTATTTTTTTTTCCGCTTAATGATTTGTTATAAATAAAAAGACATAAAATGCAGTTGGTAGTTATACAGTTGGATTTAAAATGCAGCAACACCAATTTCTTTAGGCAATATAGCAATCATATTTGCATTTATAACCCCATTAGTCTGAGATTCCAAATTAAGCCAAATTAAGCCAACTACTTAAACAATTAGACAAATTAAATGAAACCCAGCAACACTGGAAGGAGTATAAAGATGAAAAATTACGGAGAAATTGGGTCTCTTTCCCCACACACACCAAAAAAAAAACATTTCAAGAAAGTAAACCCAACAGAGAATGCGTATGTAAATAAGCAAAGATTCCTGTAAAAAAAAAAATCTCCTTCACGAGCACCTTGTGGGCAATCTGTCAAGAATAGAATTGCCTGATTTAAGCCTATCAATTCAAACCCCCATTTACATACGTTGTTAGAATTAGAATACATTAAAATAGAATTTGTTTTTCAGAATTGAGAGAGAACAGAAGCAAGGGCCTTCATGGTTCAGTTTGGCGGCTTACATCTTTATCCTGTTAGATTGGAGTCCAAATCTTCTGTTACAAAGAATCCAATGAATAGTATAAACAGG
Source organism: Quercus variabilis (assembly GCA_030445155.1). Lineage (NCBI taxonomy): Eukaryota > Viridiplantae > Streptophyta > Magnoliopsida > Fagales > Fagaceae > Quercus > Quercus variabilis. The sequence goes on along the minus strand of CP129453.1, from coordinate 5,562,716 downwards.
AATACATTATGCCCATTATGGAAACCTTAAAATCATAGTAGCTACAAAATCATGGACCATGGTCTACTCTATTAATGATATAGCCAATTGTATTCTAACATATATGTTCAATCGAAAGAAATCCAAAGATAAACAAAAGTAACAACAATGATGCATTCAGGTATGAGACCCAAAAAAAAGAAAAGAAAAGAGCACACTCACCTTTCAAAGACAACACTGCTTGCAATTGCTTCAGAGTCGCTCAGCGAGTGTTTTCCATCCTACCAAACATAAGATTAAAGTTTTCCCTTCAAAGTTTTCCGTACTTTCTTTATAATTCTCATTGGGTGTGGTATTTGAATCCTCCTTCGGTGTGGTATGTCATTAGAGCTGCCTTCACCACTAGGTCCTGCCCCATTGTTGTAGCTTTCTGTTGCCACCATTGAATTGTCAAAATCATGTTGAGCATCTGCATCTATACCCTCGTAAGGATGATTACTAGGTATAGGCATTGCATGGGATCTCAATCCCTCATAAGGAACAATGCAGCTACTGTTGCTGGATTGGGCCATCATTTCTCTGATCTCTTCAATGTCTCGCTCGTATACCATACGAAACCCACATTTCTTACCCACAAAGCATGGATTGATCTCAAACCCAAATGTAACCTCTATATGAAGGAATCCATCTTCATCAATTTGACTCAATTGTTCTCTCTCATCCTCAAGTAAACTTTCCGGGGGAAGATAGAGCAGCCAAAGGTGATCTGATTCCGACTGAACAAATTCATGGTCATATAGGAATTCGATATTTCTTCTCAATCCAAGATATTTGATGGAAATTTCACAATAACCCAGAATCGTCCTCTTCAAATCAACATTTTCTGAATGACGATTAAGGACTGAAAAAACAACGCACATAGCCATTCCAATCCACTTATTACATGGATGAGAAGGCACTTGTATATTCACATTTTTTCCTGGACAAGTGACATGTGCATTCACCGTAACCCCCGTACTCTGATGGCTAAACCATCTTGGAATTTCACTTCCAGGAATAACAATATCAAAGGTAGACTTAGGAAATGGTCTAACAGGTGCCTGGTAGATTCCCTGAAACATACCGACAATGATGTTTAGAATTTTGCAATATAAAAATATATATATATAGAGAGAGAAAGAGAGAGAGACCTGAGCATATCCTGATAGGAATCTGACGAAAATGTTAGTCCAGCCTTGATTTTCAGCCAATTTAAAGCAGTTGAAAAGATAGAGACCTGGCTGGAGTAATTTAAATGGTGTTAATATATTTGGTAATGTTTCCAATGATGTACAACCTTCTGCATAAACATTTGAAGTGCTTGATGGAAATTGTGGCAATGAACGAATCCTCGTGCAATTCCTCAAAAAAATAGGACCCAAACGAGATAGCTGAATAATACTTTTTGGAAGGCAATCAAAATAATTTCCACTTAGATCTAGATGTTCAATAGAGGGTAAGTAACCAAAATCGATAGGGATTGTTACAATATTGCAATCACTCAGATTCAATCTCACTAAAGAAGGCAAACTTAACAAAGGCAGCTCTCTTATAGTAATTCCACTCACATCAAGCACCTCTAGACTACTATTATTCCACAGGTTCTCTGGCAGATTATTGTCAAGTTTTAAGCATCCAGCCACTCTTATATCTTTAAGGGATTTGAAGTTACAAATGATGCTAGGAAGACACACAAGATTTTTGCAATCTCTTAAGTTCAATGAAGCAAGGTTAGTCAAATGTTTAACCGTAGAGGGTAGTTGCGTAATAGTAGTGCCATCTAAGTGAAGTATCGATAACTGTTCCATATTTTCAATAAATTTTGGAATTCTCTTGATTTTTGAACAGCCAGAAAGAATGAGAATTTCAAGAGACTTCGTTTCAAACTTGTTTGGAAGACTACTAAGGCATTTGCAATTTCGAAGATTAAGAAGAGTAAGCCTTTTATGAACAAAAATAGATGGGTCAACCACACATAAATTTATACAATCTTCAAACACCAATTTCTTGAGATTGGGAACTCCAGTGACGTTAGGGGTTGCAATGAGGTTCAAGGAATCGCTCAATTTGATAGACTTCAACTTGCCATAATGCTGTTAAAAGCCAAAAGTAATAATAATAATAATAATAAGTAGAGCTCCCCAAACCATATAATTTATTGCCTTTTATTAAAAATGTATAGGAGTACTGAAATAACAATCTTACCTTTATTCCTTTCCAAAGTCGTATAATTTTGCTATGGCACATGGAAAGTCCAACAAGCTCATTTGATTCAAAACTTGATGGCAAAGATCTTCCACGATACCTACTCCATTCAAGATATCTTAAGCTATTAGGAAGATTTTTGGGACCATGTAGAAGGTGATCATCCTGAATTATAAGCAATTTAAGGTTAGGCATCTTTGAAAAGGCTTCAAGATTCCAATGCACTGTTTCTGATTTATGTAGTTCACCCAATTCAAGGACAAGTCCCCTAATTGCTTCTATTTCCTAATAATAAAGAAAAAGGAACGAGTTAGTTGCAAGATATATGATTACAAGAGTTGTTCAAATTTCAACTTCTTTGAATAACATGATAAGGTATATTCTCTAAACGATATCTTACCATATTTTTCATCAACACACTATGAATGTCCTTATATAGCCACAATCTACTCCACTTTTCAGGTTCGTCAGGATAATCTCGACGAACTATGTCTTGTCCCATTATTTGTAGTAAATCATGCATCCAATATTTATTTTCATAATATTTTAAGAGAGACTTTTCAATGAGTACCTTTAATCCAATTTTAGGGTGAAGGCCAAGACAATCTAGTATTTCTACTATATAATCTTTTTCCTTCATATTGAAGAAACATGCGATATGTAGAAATATTTCCTTTTCTGTACCCTGAAGTCCATCAAAACCTATTTCAAGTATTTCAATAATTTCTTTTTTGGGATATTCTTTCATCATATCTAATGCATCTTCCCATTCCTCCTTACTTCTATTGTACAAAAAAGAACCCAAAACATCAATAGCTAAAGGAAGACCTTTAGCATAATCTACAAAAGATGTGGACAAGTCCAGATAATCTTCAGGAGGATGGTATTTATTGAAGGCCTTCAAACTAAAAAGATGAAGAGCCTCATAATCATTCAATCCTTGAGCCTCATATATTCCATGTACCTTATGCCTTGTCAACAAATGTCCCTCTCTTGTTGTTATAATGACTCTACTACCTAGACCAAACCATTTAGAGTCTCCGGCTAACTTTTCTAGCTGATTGAATTGATTTACATTATCAAGAACAAGAAGAACCTTTTTATGACATAACCTATTCTTGATCGTACGAACTCCGTCATAATCATCCCTTATAATCACACTATCATCCATCAAAATCTCACGAATAAGTTTTTGTTGTAATGGAAGTAACTCACATTTTTTAGATTCACCCCTAACATTAGCAATAAAACAACCACCTTCAAATTCATTAAAAACCTTGTCATAAACAACTCTAGCAAGAGTTGTCTTACCAATACCCCCCATCCCCCAAATCCCAATAATGCGAACATCATTTGATCCTATGGCTAAAAGCGACATCAATTTCTCCACTCGAGAATCAATTCCTACTAAGCCGTTGGTATCTTTGGGGAACAACGAACTCAATTTAAGCGATATCACTTTAATAATATCTTGGATAAATTCTGACTCAGGCCTGCAAAAAGGAATGACAATTAGGCAATGCAATTTATCCACCCATTGTTTCCCCACCCCCGATTAAAATATATATAAAAAAAAACAATATCACTAAAAATATAAATGAATTACTATTGCATTTGTGTATATATGGGTGTGTGTGTGTATATATATAATAATGCTGTATTAAGAGTTGACAGCTGATAGCTTTTGTTCAAATAGGGACTTCTGATCGAAAAGGTCCTCTTATCAAGGTAATAATAAGGTTTAAAGACGTTCACATTAGAATATATGTACACACTGTGTGATTGCATTTGGAAGCTAAAAGATGCATGGCAATGTTCAAGAGTAAAATGCCATTGTGTGTGAATTGAGATTTTGGGTTCTTTTTTTAAGTGTATTATCATTAATTTCAGTACTTTGAGTTTGTGAGTGTCACTTGTAAGATTAAATTATAGGAATGTAGTCTGTATCTTTAATAGTGGATTTTAGGTTTATATATATATATATATATATAAATAGGTAGTTATAATGGGGAGGGAGAAATTGAACTATGGATGTCTTTGATCAAGAGGTGTCAATTAAATTACAAGATTTATGACAATAATAGATTTTAGTTAGTGCTGCCCAAAGATGTAGAGATTGAGTTTTTCAAGTTACCTTAACTATAATACTTAACACAAATCTTCAAAGTATTTCACTTACAATATGCAAGCACTTTGTTACAAGTAATTACAAATGTTGTTGTGAGACAGTCAATACATTAGATTAGAATTATAAAAGTTAACACCTTATTAGAATTATAAAGTTATATAATTATGCTCATTATTTTAGTTATTTCTCCTCAAATAAAGTACATATTCTATAATTTCCTGGCCTAATTTCATGATCAAAATCATGCAATGTTCATCAAATTTAAATTTAAATCTTGAACAAAGATGTAAAACTTGCAAGTTTTTTTTTTTTCTTTCTCCAAAAAATAAAAAATAAAAAAATAATCGTGCAAGTTTTACATCTTTGTTCAAGATTTAAATTAAAATTTGATGAACATATATTATCTTGAATAATATTTAAAAAATTATTTAAAAGAAAGTTAAAAGAATATACAACATCAAATCAGATGAAATTATCCATTATCTTATCTATTACCAAGACTTGGAATAATTGTTGAGAAATGCTACGTCGTCCACAACATTTTCACAACAAATTCTAGTTGGCAAGTTGTTAAGAGTTTTAAATTTGAATTTACTACTAAAATTATATTCTTACTCACTAGTAATAACAAGTTACAACTCACCACATAGGATTTATTGTAAAAATGTTTTGATTATTTATTATAATTTATGTTTTAATTTAGTTAAGTTTTCAAATTACACATTGGGTTTACCTTAGCTAATTCTGTTAGGTTCCAAAGACTTAGGATTTGATATATTTAGACCTCTAATGTGTAATGTTGGCAAACCATGATCAAAACAATATGTTTAGTCTTGTTTAGGCTTGCTCAAAGTTGTGTAATTCATGTAAAGTTGGAATCGAGTGGCTACAAATGTGTTAGTGCATTTCTGCCTGGCTCGATCGATCGAAAGATAGACTCGATCGACCGAATGTCGGCCAGAATGTTTTTTCTGTAGATTTTCCAACTCAGCCCTACCTCATTAAACATTTAGGGTTTTATGTTTTTGCCCTAGGTATATAAGGCAAAACCCTAGCCACGTTTTTTAGAGTTGCTCTAGGAGTATTGTTGCTCATACTTTGCTGTTTGTGTGAATCTCTTATGAGATCCTTGAGGAGCTTTCCTTCACATAAACTTAGAGTTTTCAAGGTAGTGATAATATCAACATCTTGATGATCAACTCAGTTGCTGCCATTGGAGCTTAAAGAAACACAAGCGGGGGTGCTTGTATCTTGATTGGAGAATCCAAGAAAGAAGGAGTTCATAGATTCAGAGTTTGCACGAGGTCGTGTCAGTAAGTTCTACTGGTGGGTAGCATTAGGAAGTCAAGCGGGGAGCTTGTAAGTCCTTTTGTATGAACTTCGATTCTTTCATATAGTGGATTCAAGTTTACCTTGAGGATAACTAGGTCAAATCCTCCTCAGGTTTTTACCGTGTGGTTTCCTAGGTTATCATATCATTGTGTTATTTACTTTTTCGCTGCTTTGTATAATTGATATGATTGTTTGATTTGTTAACCTAGATTTGAATAATTTGACTAAGTTAATCACTTGGCTAATTAACTAGGTTAATCTGGTTGGGTTAAGGGGTCTAAAACTGTTCAAGTGGTATCAGAGCAGGTTGCTCTCTTATTGTAGATCTTTTGATCTCTAAGTTGATCTTTGACTCCTGTTGTCATGGAACACGGATACTCTCTGGTTATTCTTTCTCATTTCGATGGGAATAACTATGCTTATTAGAAAGTAAGGATGAAAGCATTTCTGAAATCTATTGATGAGAGGGTTTGGAATTCCGTTGAGTACGGATAGGAGAAGCCTACTACTTCTGTGAGTGAGTGGCAAACTTCTCAAAAAGAAGCAGCTGGATTCAATAGCAAAGTTATGAATGCCATCTTTAACGTTGTTTCTATGGAGGAATTCAAGAGAATCTCTAATGTTGAGATTGTTCATACTGCTTGAAAAATCCTCCAGACTGTGCATGAAAGCACAAAGGCAGTGAAGATTAATAAATTGCAGTAATTAACTTCTAGATTTGAAAGCATTAGAATGTCTAATGATGAATCTTTTGATGAATTCTATGCTAAACTGAATGATATTGTTAATTCTACTTTTAATCTGGGTGAAATCTATGATCAACCTAAAATTGTTAAGAAGATTCTTAGATCCTTGACTGAAGACTTTAGGCCCAAAGTGACTGTCATTACTGAAAGTAAGGATGTGGACTTCATCCCTGTTGATGAGTTTGTAGAATCTCTTTAGTCCTATGAGCTAGACCTACCCAAAGCTAGCAAATCCAAGTCAATGGCTCTCAAATCAGTTGATGATGTTGAGGTTGGTGGATTTGATGATGAGCTCTCTGCTACAGAGATTGCTTACCTTGCCGAGAACTTTAGAAATTTTCTTAGGAACAATAACAGAAAGGCAAGAAATACAAACACTGCTGAACCTAGAAATTTTAGGAAGAATGATCCCATTAAGGTTAGTAACACTGAAAAACCTAGAGAAAAGGTTGGTAAATCTTTCAATAATTCCTTGGGTTCTCAATGTTTTGGATGTCAAGGGTATGGTCATGTTAAATCTGAATGTCCTACATTCTTGAGGTCTAAGGGTAAAGCTATGGCTGTAATCCTTAGTGATAATGAGGTTTCTGATGATGAGTCTGGATGTGACGAGGATGGAAACTTCATTGCTTTCACTGCTACTGCTGTAGTCAATGAAAGCATATCTGTTGAAAAGAACCCTTCTGATAGGGAACTCATTGAGGATGCAGATCTTCAAGAGACCTATAATAAACTTTGCAAAGTTGCTGCAAAGGATGCTATGAATGTTGAACTTGGCCTAAAGAAAATTGAATCTCTTGAGCTTGAAAAGAAGAATTTGCTTGTAAAATTGTTTGATGCTAATGATCTTTTGAATAATGTGAAATCTGAGAATATGCTCTTACTTGATAAAGTTAAAACTTTGAAACATGATTTATTTGTTGCTAGATTTGCTACTTCTAAACTTGATCAAATGCTGAGTGTTCAAAAGACTCCTTTTGAAAAATCTGGGTTAGGTTTTATTGAAAGCATCACTGTATCTGCACCAACTTCCACAAACTTATTCCTTCATCTTCTTCTGAACCTTTCGTGAGTGAGGTTGTGAGTGAAACTGTTAAACCCCCTGTGAGTGAGGTTGTCAAACCCATAAAAGTTTCACCATCCAGAAATATTAGGGTTGAGCTGAAAGAGTCTAAACCTAAGGAGTCTACCCTTTCTAAGGATAAGATGCATGGTAAACCTGCTTGGATTTGTCATTTTTGTGGAAAGTCTGGACACATTCGTCCTAACTGTTACAAGCTTCAAGTTGCAAAAAGAGCAAACAAACCAAAAGTGTCTGTGCCTCAAGCACAAGATCCTATGGCACTCATTGGTGAATTGGTAAAGGTTTTAAGCTTTTATTCCAATCCTAGAGTTGGAAATCACTTGAACGTGAATAGGAACTCCAATACTCGTGGTGCATCTAATAGGTTTTGGATGCAAAAGACTCGATCTAATTGAATCTTTCTGACATGGTCCTTGTGCTTCATTGCTCTTTCTTTTGTGACCTTTGTTCTCTGGATTTTGTGTTGTTTTGTTTCTAGGACTTCCATTGCATAACATTCATGCATTTCATCCTAGGATTTATTTTTATTTTTTTTAATATAAAAAAGGGGGGGGGGGGGGGGAAGCAAGTTGTGTTTAGCAATATTTTTCTTGGTTTTTGAAAACAAGATTGGTCAATTTATTTACACAGAACATGTCTTTGTACCCTATTTAACTTTGATGAGCTTATTTATTGCACTTGACTAGTTGAAGGTTTGTAGTGCATGTTGTGTGGGAAAGATATTTATGGTGTTTATCACTTTGTCTTAATGTTGAAGTCGCATGTTGTTTGACTGTCGGACTTGAACCTTTTGAGAAATGCATAAATAACCATCTCACCACTGTTCACTAGCCAATCATGAATACCTTAGTGCATATCTTAAGATTTTGTGCTCGAAAAAGTGTAGCACATGCACAAAAAGAACATAAGGTGAAGCCTCAGTTTAATTGCTTAATGCTTAAAATTGGTGTGCACTATTAGGCTTGATGCCAAATCACATAAATTAAAATTGGTGTGTACATTATGATGCAAAATTCAAGAAACTTACATGATTGCAAGCTTATGATCTAAGAGATGTGGGAGTTATATGATGTAACTCTTTAGGTGATAGTCTCTTTTAAATTCTATGTGATGAATTTTGTAGACTTTGTGGTTGATTTCTATTCACATATCACCTCACATGTATCTCAAGTTTTTCATAGTTGCACATACTACACAAGTTACTCTTGGCTAAACACTGTACATGTTATTGTGTGTGTTTTTGGTCTGACGAACCAAGTTTGAAAATGCCTTGAATATTATGCAAAAACATATTTTTGCTTGAGAATTTAAAGGGAGAATTGCTGAAATTTTCTTTGAAAAATTGGGGTTAAAATTTGGGATTTTTTGAAAAAGCAATTCATCTCATACTCATGCATTTTGTTTCAAAAATTTTAATGCTTTGAAGAGTTGTGCCCAAAATGTGGTTGTTGTTTTTCAAAACTGTGATTTTTCTCAAAATTTTGTGAGCCTCTGCTTGTTTCGATCGATCCAATCTGTTTTTCGATCGATCGAAAATTACTAAAAATTCTTTTAGAAATCTCGGATTGATTCAATCGATTGAATGTAAATTTCGATCAATCGAATATCGCGAATCAAGTTTTTAAACACTGTTCTTGACTTTTTCAAATCATCTTTTCAAAAAGTTTCAAAACCTTTTTTCTCTCTCTCTGAGACTTGGCAAGCTCACTCATCAACTTTTTTGTCATTTTCCTCCAAATTTTTTGCAAAGAATTTGTCCTCCAAGGCCGGTAAGTCTATTTTACCCTTCTTTTTTCATTTATTTTCATGATTTCATTCATAAATTCATGCATTTGAGGGATATTTTCGGACTCTGCATAATTGGGGATTTTTGTCTAATCAATCCTTATTTTATGAAATTGATCAATGGGTTTTGTTGGTATATTGATATATTCATGATATATGTTGGTTAATTTGATCAATTTGAGGTTTTGTGGAAAATTGAAAATTCTAGGGCTTGTAATGAACCCGAATTGGGGATTTTGTTCAATTAGAGTGAAATTGATGAAATTGGCTTGATGTTTGGATGTAATTAAGCATTATAATCTGTAAGTTGTAATGTGTGATGCTCAATTCATCAATTTGTTTTCAAAATCTTAACAAGTGGGTTTTCAATTTTGGGGTTTTTGTTAGAAACTCCATGCTCAAGCCAATTTTGTTAAATTGAACTTAAATTGAGCTTAGTTTTACTACATTAGAACATGCATCATGACATTGTAATTGTTCATGCATTATATAAATTTCTGTTCTTTTTTTTTTTTGTGCTAACTTGTAGTCTGCCCTTGGGTTATGTTTTTGTTTTGTTTTGTTGGTTCTTTATTTGTGTCTCTGTCCTTTCCTTAGCATCATGCCTAGGAAAACTAGAGCTCATAGGTCTATTCCCTCACCTTCTCCTTCCCCACATTCTTTTGACTGAGAGAAGTTTCCGAGTGAGAAAAACCAGGAGATTTTTTAGCATTTGAACCTTAGGAGAAAGATTTGGTATGAGCGTGCTATAGTTTTAGATGAGCTTGATCCTGCCATTAAAGCAAATTTTGAGCGTCGCGGCTGGTTACCCTTGGTGGATATTTCTAATCCTCCTCCTCCAGCTACCCTGATTAGAGAGTTCTTTTCGAGCATCTCTATCCGCTTCTATGATTCCAACACTTTGGTCAAGAGTTGGATACGAGACGTAGAGTACACCATTACTTCTACTGTAGTGGCTGATGCTCTAGGGATACCTTTGGTCCAGCACCCCGTCTACCCTTATGATGAGTCTCATCTTTTGAGTGATGTCATGTCTTACATCACTGGGTCTTCTATCCAGTGGGGTTCTAATCCTAGGATTACCACTGCCGAGCTATCTGAGTTGCATTATCTCTTCTTTAGGATAGCATGTCATTCTATTTGGCCCATTTCTCATCTTCACACCATTCCTCTCGAGCGGTGTGTCTTTTTGTATGCTCTAGTGACTGATGCTCCTATTCGTTTTCCTCATTTATTTTTTCATTCTTTGAACGAAGTTTATAGGAGTTCATCTTCCTCTCATGCTCTTGTCTATCCCATTTTTATTCATAGGATTTTGTTATATCTTGGTCTAGATGATTTCCCTTCTTCTGAGCCCGTTCATGTTATTGCTCCCATAGGTGCGTCTTTCCTTAGATAGAGGGCTGCTCATCTTCAAGCTGGCTCTAAACACCCTAGGTCTAAACCTTCTGGTACTGTACCTCCTCCATCTTCTTCTACAGGTCTTGCTGGTGAGGATGTTGATGATCCTGTTAGTGATGCTACTACTGCTAATGTTCCTCCACCTCCTTCGGATGACTTTGATATACGTCGTACCTTGGAGACTGTCATGACCGTTCAGGAGGCTCATGGCTAGATTTTAGTGGACTTACTTGATGAGATACGTGCTTTGCGAGCTGACTTGGCGCATCTTCGTTCACCCTCACCACCTCTTTTTGATGATGGCTTGTGATTGTCCTTTGGCATTCCGTCACAAAAAGGGGGAGTAAAGTTTTGACACTTGTAAAGGAGTTTTGACACTTGTAGAGTAGAGTTTTGACACTTGTATCTAGGTGCTTCACTTTGTATATCATTTGTTGGGGCTATTCATGTTAGGGGGAGATACATTTATTCTGATATATGTGATTCTTGTTTCTTGTGATTCACTGCTTATTGATTTATATTTATGAGATTCTTCATTGATATATGTCTTTATTATGTGCTGTGTGAATCGGGCTATTCATGTTAGGGAGAGATACATTTATTCTAATATATGTGATTTTTGTTTCTTGTGATTCACTGCTTATTAATTTATATTTATGAGATTCTTCATTGATATATGTCTTTATTATGTGTTGTGTGAATCTTACTTTTGTGCTAACTTAAGGGGAGAGTTAGTTTACATATCTGTTGATTTACTGTTTTTCTGTCACATATGCGTTTATGCGTCTGTTGAGTGTTTCAGGAATATACAGGTTGATTCAATTGAGCTGCTGTCTACACTTGCAACTAATGGATAGTAATTAGGATTGAATTTTTGTGTTTATGAGCATTATTTATGTAAAGGGCTTTTATCTGTAAACTTTGAGTTTTGTGTTTGTGTTTTGTCACGGATTGTCAAAGGGGGAGTTTATTAGGTTCTAAAAACTTAGGATATGATGTATTTAGAACTCTAATGTGTAATGTTGGCAAACTATGATCAAAACAATATGTTTAGTCTTGTTTAGACTTGCTCAAAGTTGTGTAATTCATGCAAAGTTGGAATCGAGTGGTTGCAGATGTATTGGTGCATTTTGGTCTGGCTCGATCGATCGAATGTCGGCCAGAATGTTTTTTCTGCAGATTTTCCAACTTAGCCCTACCTCATTAAACGTTTAGGGTTTTATGTTTTTGCTCTAGGTATATAAGGCAAAACCGTAGCCACGTTTTTTAGAGTTGCTCTAGGAGTATTGTTGCTCATACTTTGCTGTTTGTGTGAATCTCTTGTGAGATCCTTGAGGAGCTCATAAACTTAGGGTTTTCAAGGTAGTGATAATATCATCTTGATGATCAACTCAGTTGCTGTCATTGGAGCTTAAAGAAACACAAGCGGGGGTGCTTGTATCTTGATTAGAGAATCCAAGAAAGAAGGAGTCTGTGGATTCAGAGTTTGCACGAAGTCGTATCAGTAAGTTCTACTAGTGGGTAGCATTAGGAAGTCGAGCGAGGAGCTTGTAAGTCCTTTTGTATGAACTTCAATTCTTTCATATAGTGGATTCAAGTTTACCTTGAGGATAGCTAGGTCAAATCCTCCTCAGGTTTTTACCGTGTGGTTTCCTGGGTCATCATATCATTGTGTTATTTACTTTTCCACTGCTTTATATAATTGATATGATTGTTTGATTTGTTAACCTAGATTTGAATAATTTGACTAAGTTAATCACTTGGCTAATTAACTAGGTTAATCTGGTTGGGTTAAGGGGTCTAAAACTGTTCAAATTCAATGTGTAATCAATATTTTCTTAAAACAATAAAAACTCAAAAAGTTCACAAAATTTAATTAACAAGCATAAATTAACAAAGATTTATATAATTGATCATTCATATAATTATTATTTATCAAATAAAATTTATATTTTCATGTCTATGATTAAAACAGTGCAATGCATGGATTTTTAACTAGGATTAATAAAAATAAAATAAAATATAAAAGAACTACCCTATTGTTGTATTATTATATTTATTATAGCAAGTATACTGTCCTTTTTTTTTATGCAAGATAGAAATTCTACTCTAACTTAATATAAGTGTATATGTATGTAAAGCTCACTTCTAGAGACTTAAACCCCAGCTCTCACTCCCTACACCCCGCAAGTACTTATATTTGTAGAGTGACCATCGCACCAAGGGTGTGCAGTGGTAGTATACAATCCAATATTGGAGGCTACCCTTGTTGACATGTCAAATGATTTAGAATCACATCCGAACAAATAGTTAGGACTTACGCTATTTGTCATGTCCAATATTAAAACCGTTACAATTATTATAGCAAGTATAGCCTTGTTTGGATATTCTAGTCAATTACTTGTATGAATGCACTTATGCTATTCCCGAATTACAACAAAAGTATCAAAGCTCAAAGTTTTATCCAACCTAATTCATGAGAATAAGATATTTAGTGGATATACAAAATTTGTTTAAGACAGGCGCACGCAAGCTTGGCTTGGGTTTAATAAAAGTTAGTTGTTATATTCTTCATTAAAGTTGAGTCGTCATAGCAAAGAATGAAAATTTGTTCAAGGGAATCTTGAGTCAATGTGTAACTTTTGACTAAATCATTTAAAATTCAAATGAAGCCACTCCTAGAGACTTAAACCTCAGCTCTCACTCCCTACACTTCGCAAGTACTTATATTTGTGGAGTGACCATCGCACCAAGGGTGTGCGGTGGTAGTAAATAGTCCAATATTAGAGGCTACCCTTGTTGTCATGTCAAATGATTTAGAATCACATCCGAACAAATAGTTAGGACTTACGCTATTTGTCATGTCCAATATTAAAACCGTTACATTTATTATAGCAAGTATAGCCTTGTTTGGATATTCTAGTCAATTACTTGTATGAATGCACTTATGCTATTCCCGAATTACAACAAAAGTATCAAAGCTCAAAGTTTTATCCAACCTAATTCATGAGAATAAGATATTTAGTGGATATACAAAATTTGTTTAAGACAGGCGCACGCAACTTGGCTTGGGTTTAATAAAAGTTAGTTGTTATATTCTTCATTAAAGTTGAGTTGTCATAGCAAAGAATGAAAATTTGTTCAAGGGAATCTTGAGTCAATGTGTAAATTTTGACTAAATCGTTTAAAATTCAAATGAAGCCACATTGATAAATAGGAAAATAAGGAGTTTTAATAAATTTAGTGTAAAAATGGTAATCGCACATTTAAAAGAAGATAATAATGAGTTGCAATCAATAATAATAATAATAATAATAATAGGGTTGTAATGGAGATGAGATGAGCTAAGCATAGCATTAATATTTCAAGATTGTTTATTTAATTTTATGTAGAACACAAGCTAAGCTTAAGCTCACCACCAAATTAATTAGATTACATGTCTAACCATGGTTCATTTTCTTGTTGAACAAGCTCGAATTTGTTTAAAAATATATTCGAATAATAAATTACTAAATTATAGTTGAAAATATATTATTTGAGTTTATTGAGTAGAATGATTTATTTAAAATAGAATCATATCCTAACCCTTCTCAAAAAAAGAAAAAGAAAAAAAGAATCATATTCTAACAAATAGTTACAATATAGATCTAGTAATTCAATGCAAATGGTAATTTAAATCCAATGGAAATCACATTTTTAGTAGCAATTACCTGTCCTCTAAAGACCATCCAGAGAGATTGGAGACATCTGTCAACGCAGCTCGCCACATGTGAACTTTTTTTAAATTCTTATTGAAAGGTTTTTCATGTTCAGCAAATGCTTGTGCATAAGTTTCTGTCTGTTTTCGCACCACAGATGGTTTTACGTCATAAAAAATAGGCAGAACTATTAGCCCCATATTTTTCTTGCAATCCATGATCTTCACAAGTTCCTCCAAACACCATGTTGAGGATGCATAGTTTTTTGAGAGAACAACAATAGCAAATAGTGAGTCTTCTATTGCTTTTAAAAGCACAGGTGAAATAGGTTCTCCTCTCTCAAGTTTTTCATCATCTCTAAAGGTGTAGACACCCTTTTGATTCAAGGCAGCATATAGATGGTCTGTAAAATTGTTGCGCGTATCCTCACCTCTAAAACTTAGAAATACATGATATTTCCACTTATGGGTAGAAGAAGAGGAAGAAGATGGGCTTATTGTATCCATGAAAGCCAATCTAAGTTTACAAAAAAATCTTGAATCACAATACAGAATTATAGATCCTCACCAAAATTTCATTCAATTAGATTTCAAGTAAAAATAAATAAATAAGGGGTAAAAGGAAACGATATTGAAATTAAAGAGTAAAACTAAAGAGATGAAATAAAAGAGCACGTACAAGTGAGAACTTACAGGTACTTATACAAAAAATTAAAAATAAAAAGTAAGAACTTACAGATTTTGGAGAATAGCAGTAAGAATTGTATCGTCGGTGAAGCTCTTATATTGTGTAATTGCTGGTTTAAATAGAGGAATTTGCAGCGTCTTGTGCGAAAGAGAGAGAGAGAGGGAGTCTTGCCTTTATAGTCAAGTCTATATTTGTGTAATTGCTGGTTTAAACAGAGGAATTTGCAGAGTGTTGTGCGTGAGGGAGAGTCTTCCGTTTATAGTCAAGTCTTTTATTTTATTTTAAAAAACTTTTGACTTACTTTACTAACTTTATTAAAGTTTAGGTCTATTCTGTAGCCCTTGGTATTTAAAGTATCTTTATAGTATAAGATAGAATGGAGAAAATTTCTTGAACTTTGCCTTGGAGATTCTCACGCGGACTGAAGGTGGGATCCACATGTTGGTTACTGCTGGTAAAGGCAAAGCTATATAAAATTCAAATGTGAGCAAAATGAAGATGAAATGAGATATTCTCTATAGTTTATTTTTTATTTACTTATCTAAGTTAAACAAATGAATGCTTTGTTTTTTAAAAGAATTTATAAAACTAAAACTAAAACTAAACCGCTCTCACACACACCATCACAGGAAAGCAGGCCCGCAAAGGCCTATTTATCAAATTTTAGGATGCTCCCAATAACAAATGCTGGTGCTTCATCATGAACAATGGCCTTAAGAATAGAGTAAACAAAGCTGACGACGTTACATTCTTGAGTAATAAATACTCATCGATCATCAGCCTAACAGACTCAGCTAGGCATGCACGCTTAGGCAGTACTGTTTTAATAATATTCAAGACTGGCTTGACCAACATGACAAATCAATCATATATAGCATATATACATGGTTCACCAATGACCAAGCAAGCTCAATCTCTAATTAACAAGCATGTAAATCCCGTAGTACATGTTCCATATCTCCGAGCTAATCAATATACGCAAAATCCAATATTGTCAATCAGTGAACCCAACTAATATCTACTCCAAATCTCTCTCTCTCTCTCTCTCTCTCTTCTTTTTAATGCATCATTCAGTCCCATACAAGAAAACAAGCCCTCCAATAGTCCATTCATAAAAAATGAACCCAACAGTTTATGAATAGTTCAAGCTTAACTCAAAAATATGTTTGTTTATGTTTGTTTATTTAGCAAATGAGTTCATAATTATGTATTTGTAAACAAACTCACAAGTATAAAACTTAATTTAAGTGTGTGTGTGTGTATAACATTCTTAAATAGACTTCATTTTAGATTGTATAATTAGCCTATTAAGTATAGCCCATTTTAATTGTAAATAATTATAAAAGGTTAATATAAATCTAATTTTTATGAGTTTCTTAATGAAGATCATTCTATCTAATTAACTCAAATAATTTGATTTCAAATATAATTTAGCCAATAATTATTAGCATAGATTTCTAAATGGCTAAAAAAAAGGAGTAAAAGGATTCAAATTAGAAAGAAAAGAGTGAAACTAAAAGTAGTGGAAATAAAAGAGAAAGACGTATGTAGCAAGTGAAAACTTACATATTAGGGAAAATTGCTGTGTTTTCCGTGAAGCTGCCTGTCATGTGATTGCCAGTTTAAAAGGAATATGCAATGTTTTGTGGAGAGAGAGAGAGAGAGAGAGAGAGAGAGAGTACTGTACATGTTTATGGTCTAGCCAATAATTTTTTTATTATTTTTAGGGATAGAATTCATTTTACTTTACTTATGTAACTCACTTTATTAAAGAAAAATCTATTTATACAAAACATTACACAACTTCATTGCTACAATTGTGATGTGGTAAAGTGTTATTAGTAAAAAAAAATAATAATAAGTTCATGTGTAAATGATAGGAAACTATTCATAAATGTCAGAGTTATAACAAAAAAATTGCACAATTTTTTGTGTTCTAGTCTAAAAGTAGAACCACTCCTTTATTAAAAAGTGTAGGTTTAAAGTGTAAGTATGGCCCTTGCCTTTTAAAGTATCTTTCAAATTTACTACAAAAAAGAGTAAATTAAAGAATTATTTTTAAAGACATGATAAAATGTTATAACATTTTCGTAATAGATAAGGTGTCAATCTATTATTAATTTGTGATGTATTTTTGTGCTAAAATCTCTTTAAAAATTTGTTGTAGTTTAAAACTTCCTCTTTGTAACGTAAAAGCTCCTCGCTGTTTCCCTCAAATTCTCACGAGGGTTAAATTCAAAGAAAGTGGGATCTACACGTTGGTTCCTACTGCTAAAGGCAAAGCTATATAAAATGCAAATGTGAGCAAAATGAAGGTGAAAAATGAGATATTTGCTATACTTTATTTTATTTATTTACTTATCCAATTTTAACAAATGTATGCTTTGTTGTCTACTTGTCTTCTTCGAGGGTATTTTATGTGAAGTTTTCTCTATTCTTGTTGGAAGATCCGTCTTAGATTATTTGTTTTTCTTTCATCTTTTTGAAGCCAAAAAAATATAATTAAGAAAAATAACCCAAAAGGAAGCTATAATATGTATCAAGATTCAAGGGCTGCACTAAACTCAAATTCTGGTGCTTCATCATGAACAAAGGCGTTAAGAATGGAGTAAATAAAGCTAACAGACTCAGCTAGGCATTCATGCTTAGGCGGTGTTTTTATTACATTCAAGCCTTGCTCCACATTTCTATCATGTATCAAAAAAAAAAAAAAAACCCTTGACCCACATGAGAAATCAATTGTATATAGCAAAAATGGTACACCAATGTCTAAGCATCCATTTGGTAACGGTGTTTAAATAACGAAAATTGTTGTTTAAACACCACAACATGTATTTTCACACACTTTTTCACCTACGTGTATTTTCACAAAACTTAAACAACGTTACTAGAAATCTCTTACCAAACGGCCCAAACCTCGCAGTTCATGTTCCATATCAACAAAATAGCTAATCATTATACGCAAAATAGCCCCCCAATAGTCCATTCATAAAAATGAACCTAACAGTTTATGAATAGTTCAAGCTTAACTCATAAATATTTTTGTTTATGTTTGTTTATTTAACAAATGAGTTCACAATTATGTATTCGCAAACAAACTCGCAAGTATTAAACTTAATTTAAGTAAGTGTGTAACCTTATAAAAAAAAAAAAAAGTAAGTGTGTAACATTTTTAGGCCATTTTAATTATAATAATTATATAGAATTTTTAATTATAAAAGGTTAATATAAATATAATTTTTATGAGTTTCTTGATGAAGATTATATACACTATATCTAATCAACTCAAATAATTTGATTTCAACTATAATTTAGTCAATAATTATTAGCATATATTTCTAAATGGCTAAAAAATAAATAAATAAGGATAAAAATAGGAAATGATTTAGAAAAATAAGTGAAACTAAAAGGATAGGAAATATACATTGTCCGTGAAGCTCCTATATTGTGATTTACTGATTCAAAAGGAATGTGCAAAGTTTTGGAGAGAGAGACTTCCGTTAATGGTCCTTTACATATAGTATTTTTAGGGAAAATAATAAAATATTATACCATACTCAACACAAATACCCTCTTCTCAAAATATATATATATATATATATTTATTTATTTATTTATTATACCCACACTCATCCCACCCTCAGATTCTCCCGCAGACTGAAGGTGGGGTCCACAGATTGTTTCCTGGCCCTGCTGCCAATTTAAACAGTTGTATGGTTTTTTTAGTTGTGCATAAAAAAAATATTAAATAATTTTTTTTTGTTTAGCAAAAAAAATATTAAATAAATTGAGGGGTTTTTTTTGTCGGTAAATAGGGATTCAAAATTTCAAACGCAAACAACTTTTGTGGCTGTTCACTTGTCTTCTTTTGATGGTATTTTTTGTGAAGTTCTCTAGAACTTTGTTGGAAGACCTGTCTTATATTATAGTGCTTGTTTTGTTTTCATTGTTTTAAACCTAAAAAATATAATTAAGAAAAAAAAACCAAATAAATGAATATTTATTTTATATTGGTTGTGTGTTCTAATAAGTATTACTGTTTACTAAAAAACAAAAAATGTTTATCTTACATTGGTTTTTTGTGTCTAGTGTCCGCTGTTTATAACCTCAATTTACAACTACAATATTATTATTTTCGTGTGTGTTCTAATAAGTATTATTGTTCACTAAAAAAAAAAAAAATTTCTGCATGGTCACATTCAGATTTCTGCTCCTATCACGTGATTGTTGATTTCAAAGGAATATGCAACTTTTTGTGCGTAGAGATTTCCGTTAATGGTCCTGCCAATAATTCATTTAACTTTGTCTGGTTCGTATAAAAAAACAAAAGATGGCCCTTGAGTTTGGTATAGAATGGAGTAAATTAAAGAAATGTTCCATAGTAGTCCTTCTCAAGGTTGTTAAAATCGGGATCCTACGTAGGATTGTGGGAGATAGGTGAGATTGTGGATCTTAAGATCTTAAATTATTTGAGAAAAAAAAAAAACACATTGGCATGTTAAATAATCACATAAATTATACATTCATTCATAAATTTGCATCCATTTGATGTAATTACCATATATTATTACATCCATTTGTAAGTATCATTTAAAGAGACCAAAAATCTCAAAACATGACACTTGGGATGTTATTTTTCATTTGGATCCAACTGACACTTTATTTCTCTACATTAGAATAGCAAAACTTGGTCTATTGGAATGTTATTTTTCATTTAGGTCAAATTGAACATTCTATTAAGTTAAAGAAGATTACAAGAAACCAGAATCATTTGAAATCGTCAAAATCATATGATCCTACTGATCTTGAATGATTTTAAAGATTCTTGAAAAATCCGGATCGTTTTGGGTAGGTGTGATCGTAAAATTGTAAGAACGTAGGATTCAAATCGAGATTTTGACAACCATGGTCCTTCCTAAGATGTTCCTTAGAAGAAATATAGGGAAATCGAAAGGTCCCAAAGATATGCTAATGCCTATCAACTGGACCTTACTAGGTCGTTCCTCACTTTGCACCAATTATGGAAGCCCAAAACTTCAAGGAAAATAATGTAAATAGAAATAGTTCAACCTAGCTAATTTTAGAAATCTAACAACCCCTAGGCAAAATTTAACCCAACAGCTTATGAATAGTTCAGGCTTGACTCTGAAATTTTTTTGCTTATGCTTGTTTATTGACCAAATGAGCTCTTAATAATGTATTTATGAACAAACTCATAAATATGAGACTTAATTAATTAAGTGTATCTATACATATAACATTCTTATATGGACTTCATATTAGATTGTATAAATTTATTGTATGTAGTCTATTTTAAATGTCAAAATTTTATAGAATTTTTAATTATAAAAGATTAATATAAATCTAATTTTTATGAGTTCATTAACGAATATTGTTTTATCTAATTGTCTCAAATAATATGATTTCAACTATAACTCAGTCAATAATTACTAGTGTAAGGACTCAATTTGGAAAAGCCCTAGAAAAGAAGAAGGAAGATGATCCAATAAGCCCAAACAATAAATTTTTAGAGAGTGGGTTGAAGAACTAGGCCCTAACAGACGGATAACGCCCAATGTAGGGTTCATAACCGTTGAAGGCCGGCGCCTCTAAGTTACCCCTTAAGGTCGCTCCTCGACATTGATCCGAGGAGCTTGACAGTGATCCCTTTTCTCTTTTCTCTCTCCCTCCCCCCCCCCCCCCCATAAATGCTCTGTTGGTTCCTCTTATATAGTTCCATTCTTCCTATCTCTCTCTTCCATCTGTTGATCATCCATGCACTTTCCTTCTAACCGTCCGTCCCATCAGCTGCATTATCAGTACTCATGTGATTTGCAGTGACTAAGGTTGCCCTGTCCAGGAGTCACATCTCCATTAGTGCGGCCAGAGGGTTAAGTGAGTGCATTTAGTGTGGAGGTGACAACCTGTCCTGGGCATGTTCCTTTACTTGATGTTAGTCTCGGTCCACCGAGGGCAGGGTTATCCTCGACGGGGATCCCTGTAGCTCAGGCCTTCGTATATTGTCCTCGGGCGATCCTTCTTCCTCGGCATGGGCCCTGGGTTGGACGTAAAGTGGGCCAAGGCTACCAGGCCTTCAGGCCCCACAATAGCCCCTCAAAATCCTGCTGTCCGTATCCTCGGACGGGGATGAGGGTTTTGATATCCCCGGGCCTTCTACACGATTCACCCAACCTAGGTCCACATCAGCGTCGGAGTCTTTTCGACTGCCCAATATACGTTTCTAGCGCTTCGAGACTCGGTGTGCGCTCGCATTAAATTTTGGCGGCTCCACGTTCCCCGCGTCCAATAGTGTGATGGCAATCGCTTGGTGGGGATTTCCTGCTTTTATGGGTGGGAAGTTCCGCTTGGTTAACTTCAATTGGGGATATAAATATTTGTTTAAACCGCTTGGCCTCCTTATTTGCGCACTCATGAACTTCGGTGCATAAACTCTGAATCTGGTCCAATTTCCACACTGACAAGTGCCCTTTTCCAGTATAAAAAGCCTGCCCGAGGAGAATCTCCCCATTCCTGTAAGTTTTCTTCCCTCTAAAGCACAAAATTTTCTTCGATTCCTCTCTCTTGGTCCTTTAGTCGTTGCTAGGAATGGGTAAATTTAAGAAGTTAGTTGAGTCTGAAGAGATAATGGAGAAGTTCATTGCTGATTATGGGATACTCTGTAATGTGGGCTTGAGGTATTTCGAGGAAGGAGAGTGGTATATTAAAAAGAACGAGGGTGAAGTTGTGATCCCCATAGTCACTTTCGTAGAGGGAGGCATGAGAATCCCTATGGGGCCAGTGACGAGCGGTTACCTTAGGCATTTTCGGCTGGCTCCTACCCAATGCATCGTTAATGTGTTTAGGATATTAGGGTGCGTAGATGCCTTGAATGAGAAGATGGGGTTGAGGTTAACCCATCACGATGTAAATTGGTGCTACAATCTTTAGCACCTAAAGGGTAAGTCATACTATATAAAGAAGAGGGACGATAGGGTTCGGCTTATCCAGTGCCTCCCTGATTCTAGTAAGGGGTTGATTCAAGATTTTCTCATTGTGTCAGGGGAATGGCACAACGGTCTCTATTGCCCGACAGTAGAGGGAGAGCCAGGTAGGGTACCCGAAGTAGGAGGCGGTTTAGCTTCTTTTATTTTTTTTTTTGTCGTATATCTTCTTTGGTTGATTAATCATAGGGGTTTTGTTTCTCCTTCTACAGATCCACACGCCTTTGCGCATCATTTTCACTTAGTCAATAAGGAGGACTTGGAAGCCGTTCTTAGGGCAGAGCTTTTTCTAAATGAGGCCGATAACCAGGTTAGAGCCGCTCATAAGATCCTCGGATGCGATCTGGCCTAGAAGTCGTTCCCGGTCCCGAAGCATGTTATCAGGGCTCGTGATCCTCGGCTTAGGCAAATCACTGTGGTAGAGGACGGTTTTGCATTTTTCGAAGGACCCTCTATTCCGGAGGGTATCCCGTTGGCAGGTTCTTCCTCGTCCCCTCAAGCAGTAGAGACCGAGGAAGGGAGCTCGGAGAAGGGGGGAGGAGTGGTAGAACTAAGCTCGTTTGTGGACGAATTTAGTGCATTTGACCGAGCCGATCAGTTTGAGGATCCCCTGGGTGACCTAGGGGACCCTTACTTGTCCGAAGTCGATCTCCAGCCCCCGAGGGTTGGTACCCAGGCTGAGATGGGTTCTAAGAGACAGCCCCAAACTAGCCTTCTTGACTTGCTTGAGGGCAGATCTAGGAAAGGTGTGCCGAGGGAGTCACAGTCCAAGCCTTCTCTGTCCGGACCTAAGCCTTCGCTTGCGCAGACCAGGTCGTCCTCCATCCTTCCAATCTCGAATTCTCGACTTGAGTCCCTCAATCCAAAAAGGAAGAGGTCCTCCAAGGGCAAAGACCCAGTGGATGGAGGTAGATCCCATTCTTCTCCAGAGAAAGATGAAGCCCGCCGACCTTCTAAACAACTGAGGCTTGGTAGTCAGCGTAAAGGAAAAGAAATCGTTCAACAGTCCGAGCCCCAGGCCAAGCTACCCACTGCCATGCTCCATGGAAAACCTTTGATGGATGACGCCATTATCTGAGATTTCCTAGGAGGTGAGGGGGCTCGCGTAGTCGATGCCCTGGAGAGGTCCCTTCTCCTCCCCGTCGACATGGCTGAGCTTGGGGGCATGAGGGGGCCAGAGGTTGCCTGCAACCTCAAGAGATACCTGGGCATGGTAGGACCTCTGGTACTTGTTTATTTTGTTTGAATTTTATTGCTTAGCACCTCCCCTTCCCTTTACGATGTACTTGTTTTGGTTGGCAGGCTATACAGGCTATTTTCAAGCTGGAGGAGGAGGCCGACAGCCAGAGCAATGCTCTTGGGCAAGATTGCAACAAGTACCTGAAGGCTGTGAGTACCCTTAAGAGATCTGAGGCAGACCTCAAGAAGGCGATTGCAAATCTGGAGGAGATGACAAGGGCTAGAGATATTGCGGCCTCTGACCTAGCCACTGCTACGAAGCAGGCCGAGGATCAGACGAAGCGCTTGCAGGATGTCAAGGGCCAACTGCGGGCTGCCAAAGAGGACATCGTCGAGCTAAAGCAAAAGTTGGCTGAGGCGGTGGGGGCGAAAGGTATTGCCGAGTTCGCTAGAGACGAGGCCGTGAGGGCCAAAGAAGAAGCTGTGTTTGCGAGAATAGACGCTGAGCGTTCCTTAGAACAAGCGGAGGAAGAGGCCTTTGCTGAGGGGGTGGCTAAGACTGAAGCTACCCTCAAGGCTCAAGTTCCTGAAGTGTGCAGGCGCTTCTGTTCCCATACCTGGAATGAAGCCCTCAACCAAGCTGGAGTTGATGCCTCGTCTGACCTTAGGAGGGCAGAGAGAGTATATTACCTCCCCGCAATTCACGAGGTTATCCCTATTACTTCCGAAAAGGAGTCTACATTACTCGCGGCAGGTGAAAGTCAGACCAAAATTGCCAAGGACGCATCTTCAGTTAACAGATCTTTTGAGGAGGCTGAGCTCCATGGAGCGTTGGAGGGGGTAGGAATTGACAGTTAAGAAGTGCCCCAGGATGTGGTGAGGTCTCCTGCTGACTCCCAAGCCATACTCTCTGTCTCTCAGATCCCTCCTGCCATGGGAGGGTCCTCTGAAGTAGCCCCTCCAAGCCAGGGTCCTGAGGTGTCAATCGAAGCCTTCCAACAGGCTCCTCAAGACACGCTGCCCACTGAGTTGGGAGAGTAAGTTATCTCGTTGGACTACCCCGTTTTGATGACATGGGACACTTTTATTTGTTTTCTTTTTTCATTTCATTTCGCTTTTTGCCTTGGCGACATTGTAACAAAACTACATACTTTCTATTTGAAATATAAATTTAGTAGTTCGCTTTTAGTTCTTTGATTGATGCTTCCTTTTACTTGCTATACTTTAATATTTTGCTCAATACCTTGGTTTTGTTCCAGACTTAGTCTCGTGAGGCAATTGGCTGTCCCTCAAGTTTGAATCCGAGGACTATACCATAACTCGGTTCTATCTAACGCTTTTGTTTTTCTGCAAATAGTTAGCTTTCCCATAGGTTTAAGTCCAAGGACCATATAAGACCTTGGTTCAGTCTAACACTTCTGTTCTTCTGTAAATAGCTAGTTTCCCCATATGTTTGAGTCTGAGAACCATGAAAGACCTTGGTTCAGTCTAGTACCCAGGTATATTTGAGTGGTTAGTTTTCCCAAAAGCTTGAGCCCGAGGACCATGCAAGATGCAAGACCTTGGTTCAGTCTAGTACCTAGGTATATTTGAGTGGTTAGTTTTCCCATAGGCTTGAGTCTGAGGACCATGCAAGACCTTAGTTCTGTCTAACATATCTGTTTTTCTGTAAGTAGCTAGTTTCCCTAGAGGTTTGAATTCGAGGACCATACAAGACCCTGGTTCTATCTAACACTTCTGTTATTCTGTAAGCAGCTACTTTCCCCAAAGGTTTCAGTCCGAGGACCATGCAAGACCTTGGTTCAGTCTAGTACTCAGGTATATTTGAGTGGTTAGTTTTCCCAAAGGATAGAGTCCGAAAACCATGCAAGACCTTGGTTCTGTCTAACACTTCTGTTTTTCTGTAAGTAGCTAGTTTGCCCATAAGTTTGAGTCCGAGGACCATACAAGACCCTGGTTCTGTCTAACACTTCTGTTTTTCTGTAAGTAGCTAATTTCTCCAGAGGTTTAAATCCGAGGACCATGCAAGACCTTGGTTCAGTCTAGTACCCAGGTATATTTGAGTGGTTAGTTTTCCCATAAGCTTGAGTCCGAGGACCATGCAAGATCTTGGTTTTGTCTAACACTTCTGTTTTTCTATAAGTAACTAGTTTCCCTATAGGTTTGAGTCCGAGGACCATACAAGACCCTGGTTCTATCTAACACTTCTGTTTTTCTGTAAGTAGCAAGTTTCCCTATAGGTTTAAGTCCGAGGACCATACAAGACCCTGGTTCTGACTAACATTTTTGTTTTTCTGTAAGTAGCTAGGTTCCCTAGAGGTTTGAGTCCGAGGACCATGCAAGACCTTGGTTCAGTCTAGTACCCAGGTATATTTGAGTGGTCAATTTTTCCATAGACTTAAGTCCGAGGACCATGCAAGACTTTGGTTCTGTCTAACACTTTTGTTTTTTTAAAAGTAGCTAGTTTCCCCACAGGTTTGAGTCCGAGGACCATGCAAGATCTTGGTTCAGTCTAGTACCCAAGTATATTTGAGTTGTTAGTTTTCCCATAAGCTTAAGTCCGAGGACCATGCAAGACCTTGGTTCTGTCTAACACTTCTGTTTTTCTGTAAGTAGCTAGTTTCCCCATAGGTTTAAGTCCGAGGACAGTACAAGACCCTGGTTCTGTCTAAAACTTCTGTTTTTTTGTAAGTAGCTAGTTTCCCCACAGGTTTGAGTCCGAGGACCATGCAAGATCTTGGTTCAGTCTAGTACCCAAGTATATTTGAGTTGTTAGTTTTCCCATAAGCTTAAGTCCGAGGACCATGCAAGACCTTGGTTCTGTCTAACACTTCTGTTTTTCTGTAAGTAGCTAGTTTTCCCATAGGTTTAAGTCCGAGGACAGTACAAGACCCTGGTTCTGTCTAAAACTTCTGTTTTTTTGTAAGTAGCTAGTTTCCCCAAAGGTTTGAGTCCAAGGACCATGCAAGACCTTGGTTCAGTCTAGTACCCAGGTATATTTGAATGGTTAGTTTTCCCATAGGCTTGAGTCTGAGGACCATGCAAGACCTTGGTTCTGTCTAACACTTCTGTCTTTCTGTAAGTAGCTAGTTTCCCCATAAGTTTGAGTCCGAGGACCACACAAGACCCTGGTTCTGTCTAACAGTTCTGTTTTTCTGTAAGTATCTACTTTCCCCAGAGGTTTGAGTCCGAGGACCATGCAAGACCTTGGTTCAGTCTAGTACCCAAGTATATTTGAGTGGTTGGTTTTCCCATAGGTTTGAGTCCGAGGACCATGCAAGACCTTGGTTCTGTCTAACACTTCTGTTTTTCTGTAAGTAGCTAATTTCCCCATAGGTTTGAGTCCGAGGACCATGCAAGACCTTGGTTCAGTCTAGTACCCAGGTATATTTGAGTGGTTAGTTTTCCCATAGGCCTGAGTTCGAGGACCATGCAAGACCTTGGTTCTGTCTAACACTTCTGTTTTTCTGTAAGTAGCTAGTTTTCCCATAGGTTTGAGTTCGAGGATCATGCAAAATCTTGGTTCAGTCTAGTATCCAGGTATATTTGAGGGGTTAGTTTTTCCATAGGTTTGAGTCCGAGAACTATACAAGACCTTGGTTCTATCTAACACTTCTGTTTTTCTGTAAGTAGCTAGTTTTTCTATAGGTTTGAGTCCGAGGACCATGCAAGACCTTGGTTCGGTCTAGTACCCAAGTATATTTGAGTGGTTAATTTTCCCATAGGCTTGAGTCCGAGGACCATGCAAGACCTTGGTTCTGTCTAACACTTCTGTTTTTCTGTAAGTAGCTAGTTTCCCCATAGGTTTAAGTCCGAGAACCATGCAAGACCTTGGTTCAGTCTAGTACCCAGGTATATTTGAGTGGTTAGGTTTCCCATAGGCTTGATTCCGAGGACCATGCAAGTCTTTCGTTCTATCTAACACTTCTGTTTTTCTGTATGGGGTAAAGGAGTTTGTCCTCGGTGCTAGGAATCCTATTTTTGGCGTGATGATGGCCTTGGCCCTACTTCGTCGGAAGTGGGCCGTCCCTTAGACCGGACCCTTGACCCCGTAGTGCCCTAGGCAGGGGCGGTTTGGTCTTCTAACCTTATGCGTGGCAGTAACCCCACCTTCAGTTTAAGTTTCTGCCCTCCTCAGTTACGAGGCGTCTCTTGACTATTCGCGTTCCGCTCTTGACGTTTCGACGTACGAGGGCGCTCTCATTAATATTCTCATGGATTGATGCAGATCCAACAGTCGATAACCGCCTTGGAATTTGGTTAGGATTAATGTCGCTGATAATCTTTCTTTTGAATTCTGCGTAGATCAACTCCCACCAACCTCCATCCTCTATATAAGTCTATCTGGGGGGAAACATCCTTCTACATTCCATGAACTCTCTAACTAAACTGGAAACCTGTCCCCTCAACTCTCCGAGCTCCTTCAATAACCCTGCTAGAATTTTGATAAGAGTTTGGAGAAATGGGACGGCCTTGGATGGGAGTGAGGACGCACAGGCCAAAGGTCCTCCTTCCTCAACCGAGGGCCGTTGCGGCTATAACCCTCTTCAGACTTCTGGCGCAGCAAAGTTTGGGCGTCATCCTGATGGTGCCGTGCGTGGCAGCCAGGAGGGAGGTCCCTGAAGTACATAACGCTCTTCTCTGGGGTGCATCCACACCTGCCCTTCAGGCTAGCAGTGATTCGCGCTCGGCCTATTCGCTGGTGGAGGCTTGCAAGATTATGTCATGTCTGGTGCCCGAGTGTTGCTGTCTCCAACGGTCAACCACCGTGGGGTTGGGAGAGAATCAAAGGAACACCATAGGGAGGGGCCGTCAGGCGCCCTTGCATCTGCTCCTCTCTTCGCTCCAGCACCACCGCACCGGCCCGGCAGTTGTTGGTAGCCTTGAAATAGGCTTGCCTCAGCCCCCTTTCCTAGAGTTATCTTTAGAACAGGCCCATCTGGGTCTCTGTTTGTAGAATTAGCTTTAAAACAAGCCTATCTGAGCCTCTGTTTGTACCCTGTATTTATTTGTTGATTAATAAAATGTTGCGATGTTTGTTTCTTTTTCCTATTCTCTGAATCTTTTACTTTCCCACAACGATCATACTTTGTGCAATAGCGTTATTGTTGGTTGTTACTTCTTTTTTTTTTTTTTTTTGAAGTCGGGGTCAATGTCACTGGTGGTGACGAAAAACTACCCAACCTTGCGTAAGCCCCCGACGAGGGAACCGTCAACTGTTGCCCTCCATCTAGCGCCCTAGTTCTTCCCACAAACGGTGCCAATTGTAAGGACTCAATTTGGAAAAGCCCTAGAAAAGAAGAAGGAAGATGATCTAATAAGCCCAAACAATAAATTTTTAGAGAGTGGGTTGAATTAACAGACGGATAACGCCCAATGTAGGGTTCACAACCGTTAAAGGCCGACGCCTCTAAGTTACCCTTTAAGGTCACTCCTCGGCACTGATCCGAGGAGCTTGACAGTGATCCCTTTTCTCTTTTCTCTCTTTTCCCCCCCTTATAATTGCTCTGTTGGTTCCTCTTATATAGTTCCCTTCTTCCCATCTCTATCTTCCATCTGTTAATCATCCATGCACTTTCTTTCTGACCGTCCGTCCCATCAGCTGCATTATCAGTACTCATGTGATTTGCAGTAACCAAGGTTGCCATGTCCAGGAGTCACATCTCCATTAGTGCGGCCAATGGGTTAGGTGAGCGCATTTAGTGTGGAGGTGACAACCTGTCCTAGGCCTGTTCCCTCACTTGATGTTAGTCTCGATCCACCGAGGGCAGGGTTATCCTCGGCAGGGATCCCTGCAGCTCAGGCCTTCATATATTGTCCTCGGGCGATCCTTCTTCCTCAGCATGGGCCCTAGGCCGGACGTAAAGTGGGCCGAGGCCACCAGGCCTTCAGGCCCCACAACTAGCATAGATTTCTAAAGGGTTAAAAATATTTAGTTAGTTGTGTTTACTATTTAAGAAAAGTATAATGTAATCAAACAACTTGTAAATAAATTCAACCTTATTTGAAAAAAGAATGATTTGTTTTTTTTTTGGAACGAATGAGCAATTACAGCAATTATACCTTAGTTTCAGGCAGTCAGCCTTCTTCTTCTTTTTTTAATTTTTCTTTTATTTAAAATTATAGTCATTTTTATTATTTTTTTAGTCAAGTCAATAACTCTTTTTTTATCCCTACCAAAAATAAATAAATAAATAACTCATTTTTTTTAACTTATCTAACTTAATTTTTTTAAGGAGTTTTTTTTTTTTTTTTTTGAGTAAACAATAATACTTATTAGAACACATGCAAAAATAGTAATATTAGTATTTTAAACTGGGTTTATAATACATTACATAACTAGAGTACAACTACAAAAGAGTCTCAACTTTAGTCCTCATTTGGAAGGAGGGAATGAAATAGAATAGAAATGAATGAAAAGAATATTTTTAGAATATTTTTCCCTTTCCTTGTTTAGGAGTTTTAATGGAGAGAATGGAAAGTCCATTCCATTGTTTGGGAGTTTAAGTAGGACGGAATGGAATGAGTAGGAGGGAACATTCATTCCTCTCTATTCCCTTAAAACCTCAAATTTTCATTCCCCCCAAAATTGGAAGGAATGGGAGGGAATGAAATTAGATTTAATGATTTTTTTTATTAAAACTCCCAAAATACCCCTATATATTCAATCCTTTATTTTAAAATAGGGGTCTAATAGTAATATTGTCATAAAATGATTCCATTTCATTCCCTCCATGTTGCTCCTAAACAAGATTACTTACATTCCATTCATTTTAATTCCTTTCCATTCTTTTATTTTAAAACATCCAATCAAGGTTACTTAATTCTATTCCATTCCATTCTTTTCCATTTTTTTCTCTTACTTAAATGCATTCCATTCCATTCCTTTCCTTTTCATTCCCTTATAATCAATCCATTTCATTCCCTTATGAACTCTCAAACGGAGCCTTATAGTTGTAGACTGGGGTTATAAATAGCGAACACTAAACACACACAACTAAAACCAATGTGAGATAAACATTGGCCCTTTCTTTTTTATATCTTGGTTGGTATACAATAAACTAAACTTCTCACGCTTACCGAAGGTCGGGGATCCACGTTGCTTCCTTTAAAGCTGAATATCATGCAAATGCAATCAAAATGAAACTGAAATGAGAGGTATTATTAGTATAAAAGCAAAATCTGAGTGCAATAAGATGAGTTCCAATATTTCATATTAGAAAAGATAAATCACCGCACACCTTTGGTGTAATGGTCACTCTACAAGTATAAGTGCTTGTGGGGTGTAGGAGGAAGGGCCTGGATCAAGTCTACCGGAGAAACTTTCACACTCATATACACTTAAAATTAAGTTAGAATAAAATTTATATCTTGTATAAATAAATAAATAAATAAATTGCAAATTATAACACTTTTAAAGTTTTGAGAAATTTTAATTTTGTCCTTTAGAATTTTAAAATTTTGATTCAGTGAGGGTTAGATTCATGATCTTTAGACACCACTTTGACGTCTTCAAGGTTGTCTACAACAAATAGAAACGGACAACAAGAATATTGGCAACCACAATTCTTCATCTTTGATTATAAAAAAAATGATGAGGATGTCAAGAAAATAGTTTTAAGAATTTTTTTTTTTTTTTTTTGAAAAAAAAAAGAAATTTTTTATTTATTTGTTATATAGTATTTTAATTTTGTTTTTAGACTATATAAGCGACGTGACACAATCTAATTACATGACATGTTTTCATTGGACCAACTGTCACATATGACAGTCATAGGGGGGGCAATTAACAGCAACCTCTTTGACGTATATGGACAAAACGGAGCAAATCCAAAAGCAATCACAGTAAACAAAATCAAAATTGCCCAAAATTTTGAGAAAAAGCAATTTTCAATTTTTAATCAAAAGATAAACATGTCTCTTCACAATTATATGTATAATCAAAGACATTTTTTACTTTTGGTTAGCCTCATAATATTTTGATATATAAACTTTTGAATTCTCACAATTTTAAACATAATAATTTTAATATATATATATATATATATATGTATATATATTTCTTAGTTAAAATTAAATTAACTTCATTCTATATTTAAATCTTCCATTAGATTCTTGATACATTATATTTTATTTTAATTGTAGAATATATAGTTCAATAATAAATTATTTCCTCAAAAAAAAATATATATATAATAAATGTCTCATAATTTTTCGTTGACTTTTGGTTGACCTCTTAATTTTAATACTATGTCACCTAAGTTTTGGAAAGCATTCAATTTGTTAGAGTTATGTGTTTTGGTATTATAAAACCATGTCAAATTATGTGTCTTTTATAGAATTTTGATTTGTATTAAAGTTGTAATTGAAAACTTACAAATTTTGTAGAAATGCAGCGGTGTCCAAGAAGCTCCCATCGTGTACGTAATTGCTGTTTCAAAGGAACGTGCAAGTTGCAACCAACGTTTTGTGCGCACTACGCAGAGAGAGAGAGAGAGTCTTCCTTTCTTAGTAAAGTCAAGAACTCATTATAAAGTAACTCACTTTATTAAAGTGTGGCCGCCCTTGTTTTTAATTCATTTTCTTTAGACTTTAGTATATTTTTTTGCTGAATCTTGTATATAATGGAGTAAATTTCTTTTTTTTTTATTAGACATATAAAACTCATTATAAAGTAACTCACTTTATTAAAGTGCGGCCGCCCTTGTTTTTAATTCATTTTCTTTAGACTTTAGTATAGAACATTGTTATTGATTCCGTTCCGTTCCGGCCGGAACGGCCGGAATTTTTCATACCGGTATGCAAACCGGTACCGAAATACTCACGTTCCACCTCGGGTCAAATTCCGGGTCATTCCGGTCCATTCCGGCCATTCCGGTCAATTCCGGCCGAGATGCAAATTTCGGCCGGTACCGGATTTGGCCTATTATTTAAAAAAAAAAAAAAAAAAAAAAAAAAAAAAAAAAAAAAGAGAGTAAAGGTCCAATGGGTGTTGGTAGTTCTTGGGAGTTATTTTGATGATGAATTTGATCATTCTCTCATAGATGATGATGAGGAGGAGGAGTAAATTTTGTATTTTTTTATATTTAGTTATTGTCTTGTAAATCACTAAATCTTCTTATTGTGTGATGTTATATTAATGTTTAAGACTTAAGAGTTAAGACTAAATGATTTGTATTATTTGATATTTAGTTATTCATTTATTAGAATTGACAATTTTATGTTTAACAAGGATATATATAAATTATTTTTTAAGAACCCCGAAACACCCTGAAACGGTATGCCGAAATCGGCCGGTACCGAAATATTCCATTTCACTGGACAAACCGAAACGGGGTCCGAAACGGTATTAATAACAATGGTATAGAATGGAGTAAATTTCTTGTTTTTTATTAGACATATAAAACTCATTTAAAGTAACTCACTTTATTAAAGTGCGGCCGCCCTTGTTTATAATTCATTTTCTTTAGACCTTAGTATAGAATGGAGTAAATTCTTTTTTTTTTATTAGACATATAGGGTCTGTTTGGATTGAATTTATTGTTACTGAAATTAAAAACACTGTAACAAAATAATTTTTAAATGTATAAATAGTACTATAGAACCTATTTTTAATGAAAAATTGCTAAAAAGTGATATTTGTGGATTCCGTAAATAGTAAAGGGACCCACTGGTGTGCACTCCACCGCTTCTTTTGCTGTGAACAGTACTTGGGTGGATGAAAAGTGAACAGTAAACAGTTGAAAGTCAAAAACAATTGCAAGCCAAAAAAAAAAAAAAAAGAAACACAAAAACGCAAACGCAGGAATAAGTTGAATCCAAACTCTCACATATAAAACTCAGATTTTCTCTTCTCATCTCATCACGCGGAAGGAGGGATCCACACCGTTGGTTCCTGCTGCTAGTGCTAAAGGCAGAGGCGCAAAGCTTATATAAAATGCAAGTGTGAGCAAAATAAAGGTGGAATGAGATCATTTGCTATAGTTTTTTTTTTTTTTTTTTTTTTTTTTTTTTTTTTTTTAATTATTATTACTATTTACTTATCTAATTTAAACAAATGTGTGCTTTTATTTTTAAAAATAATTTTTAAATTTTATTTTATATAGAATATATAAATTGAGTAATTTATTTTTTGTCGGTAAATAGGGATTCAAACTTAAAATTAAACATGATTTTGGTGGTTGTGTACTTGTCTAGTAATTTCTGTAGAGTTCTCTTGAAACTTGTTGGAAATTTGTATTGAGTTGCGTTTGGCATTAGCTTAAAAAGCCAACTTTTTTTACTATTCAGCTTATTTTTACTACTATTCATGGGTCTCATTTCACTTTTTTGATACTATTCATATGTCTCACTGTACTATTTCAGCTACCTTTTACCTTTATCTTTGCAATATCTTCAGCAAAAAAATTTTATTTTCAACTAAATAAGCTGTTCTCAAACGTACTCTTAGAATGTTTGTTTTGTTTCCATCTTTTCGAAGCCTAGATATAAATTTTATAATTTAAAGGGAAAATAAAAACCCAAATAAACAAACAAAAACTAAACGGTTAGTTATCAAAAAAAAAACTAAATGGTTCTCACTTACACCATCACAAGAAAGTAGGCCAGTAAAGGCCCATTCATCAAATTAGAGGACACTACAACAGGCCCCAAAGGTAAGCCCATCCAACAACTAGACTTAGGGGTATCCACGGGTCGGTCCGGGTCGGGTTTGTGCCCAACCCGAGACCGACCCGCCAACTCGGGTGGAGAATGTTCTGACCCGCCGCCGACCGGCGAGGGTCGGGTTTGTGCCCAACCCGAGACCGACCCGCCAGACTCGGGTGGAGAATGTTCTGACCCGCCGCCGACCGGCGAGGGAGTCGGATCGGAGTGGTCGGTTTTGCACCGGAAACATGGTCGGTTCGGTCAAAACCGTTCACGGTGGAAAATCCGGCCAAAATAGTTGATTTCAGGCCAAAATGTGCTAGATCCAGCGGAGATCTCACCAGATCTGGTGAGATCTCGCTAGATCCGGTGAGATTTCCACCAGATCTGGCTGAGATCTCACTAGATTTAGTGATATCTTCCGAAATCCGACCCAAATCTCATAAAAATCTAAGGTATTCTGACCAAAAAATCCCCAGAAAATTCGTATTTCGCCAGATTTTGGTAAGGCTCCGGTCGGGTTGGTTGAGGCGGGTTTTAGAAGAGAGAACTCGCCATCCGACCCGCCGAACTCGGTTTCTGGGCTTTGCAACCCGTCACCGACCACCGGAGCTCACGGATCGGTCACGGATGGGTCGGGTCTGGTCGGTTGGATCAGGTCCGGGTCTAGCTGGACACCCCTTGTTCCAGCAGCACTTTCAAACAGCGTTACTGAGCTTGTTTCATCGAACCAATTGTGCAAGCCCAACAAGTCACACAAAACGAAGCTATAAAATCTATGTATCAAGATTCAAGAGCTGCACTAAGCTCAAATTCTGGTGCTTCATCATGAGCAAAGGCCTTAAGAATAGTAGAATACTCATCATCAGGCATGAGGCATGAATGCCTAGGCACTAGTGTTTTTATTATATTCAAGCTTGGATTGAGGCTCACTCAGGGACAGAACTAGGATTCGAAGTTGAGGGGAGCCAAAGTATAAATACAAAAAAGTTTATGAAAATCAAAACTAACATCTACCAAGAATTATGCATAATCATATCCCAGTGAATATTTTTCAGTGAGGGTATTGTCTGTTTTTAATTTTCAAATATTTGCAACAGCACCAGCTGTTAAATCTCCATTTTTATATGACTACTAGAAGGTACAGTGCTATATTTTTTTCAAAATTTGGGGGGGTGGGGGGGGGGGGGGGGGGCATAGCCCCCCTCTGCCCTAACGTGGGTCCGTCACTAGGCTCGCTTGAGCCCAATGACCAAGCATGCTCAATGTCTAACAAGCATGTAAACATCACAGTACATGTTCCACGTCTCCAAGGAAATCAATATACTCAAAGGAAAAAAAGAAAAATTTCATAAGACTATTGTTTTTCTTAATTAAAAGCCAAAAATATATTATTTTAAAATAGGAAATTACAACACAATTCAGGAAAGTAGAAACTGCATAAATTGGGGGACTCATGGTTAAGGATGTTAGATAATGGAGACTAGTTTCTATCAAATGGCTAAGTAGGGTTCTTGTCCTCCTTCAAGGCCTTGAATGCGAAGAAAAAAAAAAAAAAACAAAAACAACAACAACAACAACAAAAAACTAAAACAAATAGAGGACACTACAACAGGCCTGTAAGGTAAGCCCATGTAACAACTAAACTTCCAGCAGCACTTTCAGACAGCGTTACACTAAGCTTGTTTTTTTGTACCAATTGTGTAAAAGCCCAACATGTCACACAAAAAGGAAGCTATGAAATCTACGCATCAAATTCAAGGGGCTGCACTTAACGCAAATGCTGGTGCTAATTCATCATCAACAAAGGCCTTAAGAATGGAGTAAACAAAGCTAAATACTCATCATCAGCCTCACAGGCATGCATGCCTAGGCAGTACTGTTTTTATTATATTCAATCCTAGATTGAGCCTTGACCCACATGACAAATTAATCATTTATAGCATACATGGTACACCAATGACCAAGCATGCTCAATGTCCAATAAGCATGAAAACACCGCAGTACATGTTCCATGTCTCCATGGTAATCAATAGAAACAGAATGAGCAATTCATTTCAATAGAAACAGATTTACAATCAGTCCAAAACACAACCAAACAATCCAACATCAATACAGAAACAGCCTACACTACACCTTAAACATTACAAAATGAAATTTCCTAATCTGTTAGTTAACAGAAACAAAGACCATTAACTGCTACTATTCTCCTGTTTTGAACAGAATTGCAGTAACTGTTACATTCAACTCTGTTCTTCCCTTCCCACCTGATCATTCTGACCATAGCATCTTCAGAAGGTAGTCTTCCTTGATGAATACTAGCATTCCTTTGAAACCAAATATGATACACAGTAGACCACAATGCCAGTCTAGACACAAATGGATTTCTCAACATAAAGCATAATCTCAAGCCAACTGAACTTCGGATTTTTTATTAGGCACTAGCTCATTATGGTTCACCATATCCTCATCGAGAACGAACAATCACAAATTAAGTGATCCTACTTTGAATTCTCTTTTTACAAAGAACACACTGAGCATCAAGATTAGCACACCACTACAACATTCGATCTTTTGTTAACAATCTGTTGTGAACCGTTAGCCAGCCTATAAACACATGCTTTGGAATTACTTTGGGAAACCAGATGATCTTAACCATTTAACTTTGGGCCATTTCTTCCTTGTACAGTTTCATGCACCTGCAAAATAATATTTCGCTGTTTTCTCAGTAATCCAAATTAGCAAATCTTCTCTTCCAATCTCAACCAGACTAAGCTTACTTTGTATGTTAAACAAGCAATCTTGGGACATATAACAAAGAAAGTGCTTCCAGCAATGCCAAAGCTGTCGAGTAAAAGCTGCAAGTACCATCTAAATGCATCAGATTTTGTGGCAATTAGAAGCTACTATAACATACAAAGTTATTGTGAAAGCCTCAAGAATCCTTCAAAATGCTTGAACCTGCCGTCATCTGAATGAGAGTTTCTAATTTATTTATTTTTGTATTTATTTGTTTAATGATTTGTTATAGCAAATAGATATAAAATGCAGTGGGGCAGTTATACATTTGGATTAAAAATGTAGCAGGACCAATTTTTTTAGGCAATATAGCATTTGTATTTGCATTTGTCCAAGATTTCAAACTAACCTAAATTAATCCAAGTGCTTAAACAATTAGACAAATTAAATGAAATACAGCAAAACCTAAAGGAATATAAAGATGAAAAATTATGGAGAAAAGTCCAAATGAAATACATGTGGAAGAAATCCAACCAATATTGACAGCAAAACCAAAAACTGAAGAAAATGGGTCTGTTTACAAATTACAAATCAATTTGCACACAAGCTAAGCAGAATAAAAAGATACAATTTCAACAACCAAAAAAAAAAGAAAAAAAAAAACCATATTATAAAAAGAAGAAAGTAAATCCAACTGAGAACACTTGAATAAATAAGCCAAATTTCATTTTAAAAAAATTACAATGGAGCTCATTCATGAGCACCTTGTGGGCAATCTGTCAAGAAACAGAATTGCATGATTTAAGCCAATCAATTCAAACCAAAATTTACATATATTGTTGGAATATGTTAAAACAGCAGTTGTTTTACTTGATACGTCTTTATTATGTAAAATTGTATGCTACAATGAATCCAACAAATGGTATAAATAGGAATACATTATGCCCATTATGGAAAACTTAAAATCATGGCAGCTAGAAAACCATGGACCATGGTCTACTCTATTGATGATATAGTGTATTATATTTTAACATAAATGTCTTGATCGCATTACATCAAACACAGTTACACAGAAATATCATTCTAATAAAAAAAAGGGACAACAATTGTGCATTCTTGTATGAGACCAATAAAAGAAAAACACTTATGTACCTTTCAGAGACAATACTGAATGCAACTGCTTTAGGAGTTGCTGACTGTGGGTGAGAGAGTGAAGAGTGAGAAACCACAGGTGAGTGCAGATGTTGAGTGACTGAGGCCGACATACTCAACAAAGAAAAGATTAGCTCAAAATATTGAACATCAGAGAAGAACAGAAAGGGAGGGGGGGAGAGAGAGAGAGAGAGAGAGAGGGGTATGCCTTGTTACCGTTGGTGGAGCAGGTCAAAGAG
Source organism: Quercus variabilis (assembly GCA_030445155.1). Classification (NCBI taxonomy): domain Eukaryota; kingdom Viridiplantae; phylum Streptophyta; class Magnoliopsida; order Fagales; family Fagaceae; genus Quercus; species Quercus variabilis. Next base: position 5,524,675 of record CP129453.1, on the reverse strand, counting down.
AGAGGGCTACAGAGACTAAATCAGGGCTGCAATAAAAACAGTTTCTGAATTTAAAATTGAAAAATATAAAATAAAAAAATAAAGTATATATATGCCAAAGAAAATGGAAAAATAAAAAAGCAACCAACAATACTTGTAATAGAAAGAAACATGGTGACTTACTAGTCCTAAACAACCTTAATTAGAATCCTCGCAATTAGAGTTACCATAGCCAGAGCTACCTTGAGCCATACATCCTTTGTACATATTTGAATCCTCCTTGAGTGTGGTACATCATTAGAGCTGCATTCACCACTAGGTCCAGCCCTATTGTATTCATCACGGTTTTTCTCAATTTGCTACTTTCTGTTGAATTTTCAAAATCATGTCGAGCATGAACATCTACACCCTTGTAAGGATGATTACGAGGTATAGGTATTGCATGAGATCTCAATACCTCAAAAGGATGCAGCTACTGTTGCTGGATTGAGCCATCATTTCTCTGATCTCTTCAATGTCTTGCTTGTATACCATACAAAACCTACATTTCTTACACTAAAAGCGTGGGCTTACAATCAAATTCAACCTCCGTATGAATGATTGCATTCTCATCAAGTTAACTCAAGTCTGCTCTCTTATTCTCAGAAAAACATTTAGGGCGAATACAAAGCAGCCAAAGGTGATCTGATTCAGTCTGAACAAATTTATGATTTAAGAATCTGAAACATCTGGAATTTCCAGGTTTATTGACAGAGATATAACAACCCTTCAATATATCTTCTTGATGAAGATAATGGAGTGAAAAAAAAAGTGCACACAACCATTCCAATCCACTTATTACAAGAATGAGTGACATGTATTCACTGTAGTCCCTGCACCCTGATGGTTAAACCATCTTGGAATTTCATATCCAGGAATAACAATACTAATGGTAGCCAGAAATGAAGTATTACACGCCTTGATGGATACTAGCATTTCTCTAAAGCCAAATATGATACACAGTATGCAAGTCTAGAGACACAAGTGATTTCTCATCGTAGAACATACTAAGCCAACAGAATTTTCGGTTTTAGGCAGCAGCTCATTATAGTTCACCATATCCTCATCAAGAAAGAACAATGACGATATTAGCGGTCCATACTTTTAATTCTTCTTTTGCAAACAACACACTAAAACATTCAATCTTTTGTAGACAATCTGTTGTGAACCCTTAGCCAGCCTATAAACACATGTTTTGGAATTACTTTGGGAAACCAAATGATGATCTTCACCATTTCTTATACAGTTCCATGCACCTGCATGAGAATATTTTGATGTTCTCTCAGTAATTCAAATTAGCCTATATTCACTTTCAATCTCAACCAGACTAAGCTTACCCTGGATGTTAAACAAACAATCTGGGGACATATAACAAATAAAGTGCCCCCAGTGATACAAAAAGTTGTCCAGTAAAAACTTCAAGTACCTTCTAATTGCATCAGATTTTGTGGCAATTAGTAGCCACTATAACATACAAAACAAATAATGTGAAAGCCTCCAGCATGTCAGCCATAACTGAAATATAGATTCTCATTTTTATGTGTTGATCGGTTTAATGATTTTATATAGTAATAAATAGAAATAAACTGCAGCAGGGCAGTTACTCGTTCTAATTCAAATTGCAGCAGCACCAAAGTTAAAATCAGGACTTTTTAAATAAATAAAAAAAGCAACACAGCCAATGTCTTTGCAATTATTTAACCCCATTAGTCCAAGATTCAAAACTAACCCAAATTAAGCCAAGTACTAAAGCAATTAGAAAATAAAAAAGAACAATAATTGAAATCCAACAAAACAAGAAGGGATAAAAAGATGAAAAATCACGGAGAAAAGTCCAAATAAAATAAAAGCAGAAGAAACCCAACAAATTTCAAAGCAAAACTAAAAGCGGAAGAAAATAGGTCCTGTAGGGACCGGTTTTGAGTGCTCTCCATAGATTGGGAGAGTGGACCCAATCCCAGTTAACCCCGCAATAAATTTGTAGAGTATAGGCTCAAGAGCTAGGCCCTAGTAAAGAATGCAATGGCCATGCATGGTTATTCGCGGGTGATAATCTAAATGTGGGTTAGGGGACACAGTAAGGCTTCTCGGACGAGATTATAGAGGTTGAAGTTGTTCCTATTTCTCTCAAGTAAGTTTACAATGGCTGAAAGGAAACACACTGTTACAGCATATATCTCTCTCTGGTTCTTCGTCCGTCCCCTCCTCAAGGGGGACTTCTTACATTATATATCCCTCTCTCAGCTGATCTTAGCCCTACATTTGTTGATCAATCCGTTCTCCACTTGAGTGTCTGTCCTATCAGCCGCATTCCCATCCCTCTGTGGGTTGCAGCGCCCAAGGTGGCACTGTTTAGAGGTCCTATCCTCATTAATGCGGCCAGGGCATTAGTTGAGGGCATTTAATGTGGAGGTGACAGTTCGCCTGGGACTTGCTCCTCTGCCATGCTTCCATGTCCGGTGCTTGGCACTTACTATTGGATACTCTAGAAGATTCTCCTTGAGGGACTGCTGCTTGCGTATTTCCTGACTTCGGATTTCCGAGGATGTAATCATCCTCGGCATGGCTTCCTGGACCACTAGGCCTTCACGCTTTGTCCTCGGACCTTAGACGCGTCCTCGGATCCCAGGTGGTCCTCGGCGTAGGCCTTTGGGCCTGGTCCAAAGTGGGCCGGGGTTGCCGACTCTTTCTGGCCCCACAATAGTCCCTCAAAATCTTACTGTCCGCATCCTCGGGCGGAGAGGAGGATTTTGACACCCTCGGATCTGTTCTGCGTCCCATCGAGTCCTGTCCCTCGTCAGCGTTGAAGACTTTTCACCTGCTCGAGGCGCGTTACTGGCGCTTCGGTGTGGGTATCGTGCCTTGCATTAAATTCGGGCGGCTTTATGCTCCCTACGTTCAACGGGCAGATGGCAATCTAACGGTGGGGATGCACCTGGCATTTATGGGCGGGAAAACTCGTGCGGCTCTTCCGCCTAGGGTATAAATACCCATTCAAACCGCTTTTTCCCTTCTCATTCACAATCAAGAGCTCTTGCGCCTCCAATCAGAGTCCAGCCAAATCTCCACCTATACTTCCAGCATAAAAAGCCAGTCCGAGGAGCTCCTCCTCATTCCTGTAAGTCGCTCTATCCCTCTCTGAGATTTTTCCTTTCTATTCCTCCTTCTTTGATTCGCTTTCCCTTTAGTTCCCTAAGGTGTCGTTTGGGATGGGTAGACTTAAGAAGTACGTTTTTACTGAGGAGGCGATGGAGAAATTCATCGCCGATTACAAGATACCGGCCAATGTGGGCTTAAGGTATTGCGAGGAGGGGGAGTGGTTGCTCCAGAGGCAGGTGGGCGAGGTGGTGATACCCATCATCGCCTTCCTTGAAGGGGGGATGAGGATCCCCATGGGGCCGGTGATGAGGGGTTACCTTACATACTTTCGGTTAACCCCCACCCAATGCGCCTCCAACATGTTCAGAATTCTGGGCAGTGTGGATGCCCTTAATGAGAAGATGGGTCTAAGGCTGACCCATCATGATGTGAATTACTGCTACAATCTTCAACATCTGAAGGGCAAGTCCTACTACATGAGGACGAGGGACGACAGGTTCCGGCTTATCCAGTGCCTCCTCGAGTCTAACAAGGGGATGAACGAGGATTTTCTCATCGTGTCTAGAGTGTGGCACGATGGCCTTCATTACCCGACGACAGAGGGAATACCAGGTGAGGCAGTGGGAATAGGAGGGGGTTCAAAGATTCAAACTTGTTTCCTGCGTCATTCCTTTTTGTACTGTTTGGCTACTAATGTGGATGTGTTTTCCTTTTGCAGATCCGCACACCCTCGCGCCTAACTTCAGTTTGGTCAACAAGGAAGATTTGCAGACGGTGCTCAGGTCTGCGGCTTTTGAAAACGAGGCAGACCACCCGGTCAGAGCTGCTCACAAGATCTTGGGGTACACTCCGCTCCAAAAGTCATTCGCGGCCCCCAAGCACGTGATCAGAGCAAAGGATCCTCGGCTATCGAAAATAGAAGTGACCGAGGAAGGGTTCACGTTTCCCGAGGATCCCTCCACTTCCGAAGGCGTCACAGTAGCAGTCCCCTCCTCTTCCCACACATTCTCAAGGGCCGCGGGAGAGAATTTAGAGAGGGAAGGGGGAGCTGCAGACTCTGGTTTCGCCGAGGAAGATTTTGGCATTTTCGAGCAACTCCATCAGTCCGAGGACCCCTCTGGAGACTTGGGTGATCCTCGTCTTTCCGAAGCAGAACTACTAGAGTCAGGGACACCTTCTCGGCCTAAGATGGGTTACAAAAAGAAGTTCCAACCCAGTCTGTCCGAGTTGATCGAGGGGCAGCCGGGGAAGTCTAAGCTGAAGCTGCCTCCTCCTCCTCCTAAGACCCACGCTGCCCATACCAGGTCGAGCTCATCCCAGTCTCGGCTGCCCCCTTCTCCGCCTCAGACGACCTCGCCATCAAGGCACGAACCTGCCGATCCTAAGCAAAAAAAGGATAAGGGCAAGAGGCCTATGGAGGAGAAGTCTAGGCCCACGTGGGAGGGCGATGACGCTCGGCGGCCATCAAAGCAACTGAAGATTGGCCCCAAAGACCAGGACAAGCAAGTCGAGGACCAGCCTGAGATTCAGGCATGGCTCCCCGCCCCAATGCTCCGTGGGGGTCCCTTGAGGGATGACGCCTCCCTTAGGGATTTCAGAGAGGGCGAGGGCGCGTATGTAGCCAACGCAGTGGAGAGGTGCCTACTGCTTCCTGCGGACATGGCACAACTGGGAACCATGAGAAGCAGGGACGTCTTCCTCTGCCTCAAGCGATACTTGGGGATGGTAAGATCCTAAACACTTGTGTTTTGTCTGACTTTAGTTTTGCGTTACTTTCTTTTTGAGCTCAGCTTGCTTTGTACCCGTTTTGTTTGGCAGGCTGTCCAGGCCACTTACAGGTTGGAGGAGGCGGCCAACGACCATGGGAAGGCCATGGACGCTGAGCGTGAGAGGCGCTTGAAGGCCACTCAGGTCCTCAAGGCCTCCGAGGAAGACCTTGCCAAGGCCAGGGAGCAGCTGAAGGCGATGACCCAAGAACGGGACAGCGCGATATCAGGCCTTGAGGGTGCCCAGAGGCAAGCCGTAGAGCAGACGAGGCGCCTGGGTGAGGCTGAGGATCAGCTCAAGATCGCCAAAGAGCTGATAGATGACCTCAAGAAGGAGAAGGCTGCTGCCGAGGAGGCCAAACTTGAGGCGGAGAAAGGTAGGGAGCAGGCCTTGGCCAGCAAGGAGGATGCCGAGGAGGCAGCCTATGCCGCTGGGGCAACTGAGACAGCAGCTGCCTACAAATCCCAAGTCCCAGGGTTATGTAGGCGTTACTGCTCTGAAACTTGGAGTGAGGCCCTCAGACAAGCTGGGGTGGAGGCCGCTTCTGGCCTGTGGAAGGAGGAGAGCGTATACTACCCCCCCGTCATCCGCGAGGCTGCCACAGATGGCTGGGAGGCCGAGGAGGCCACTGTGGAAACTCCTGCAACTCCAGGTGAGTGGGCCTCGGATGCTGAAGCCACTGGCGAGCCAGTCCAAGGGGGTGGTCCCTCCCCGGTGATCGAATTGAACGGCGGCTCTGATGAGGACAGGCCCCAGTAGGTTGTAGAGTCCACCCCTGACACTTAGGCTCCGTCTGTTGAGGGGGTAGCTGTTCCTGCCGTGCCTTTGCAAACTGTCCCCCTCAGTCAGGGCCTAAACGACACCGAGGCAGTTATGGGCCAGCCCTCCAGCGAAGCGGGCAACTAAGTTGAAGGACCCTTCCTGCCTTACTTCGCCTTCGCACCCTTCTTCTTTTCTTTTTTCTTTATCTGTAATGTGACTCCTCTTGTATAATCCTTTTGGACTTAATGAAATGAGAGTTTTGTTTCTTTTTCTGTGTTGTGGCTGTTTCCTTGCTTGTATATTATCCGTTTTTGTTTATTCGTATAGTTCTAACTTAAATTATATCTCGGCCAATCGCGGTATCAATTGTTATTACGTGTCCTAAGGAACAAGTAGAATTTTCGAAGCAGACACTTAGGGTCTTTTAAAGTAGCTAGTTTCCCCATAGGACTGAGTCCGAGGACCACGCAGTTCCTTGGTTCTGTCTAACACTTAAGTCTTCTGAAGCAATTAGTTTCCCTATAAGACTGAGTCCGTGGACCATGCAGTTCCTTGGTTCTGTCTAACGCTTAGCGTTCTTAAGTAGCTAGTTTCCCCATAGGACTGAGTCCGAGGACCATGCAGTTCCTTGGTTCTGTCTAACACATAGTTTTTTTTTTCTTCTTTTTTTTTTTTTTTAAAACTGGTTAGTTTCCCCATAGGTCTGAGTCCGAGGACCATGCAGTTCCTTGGTTCTGTCTAACACTTAGTTTTTCCTCCTTTTTTTTTTTTTTTTTTAAACCGGTTAGTTTCCTTATAGGATTGAGTCCGAGGACCATGCAGTTCCTTGGTTCTGTCTAACACTTAAGTCTTCTGAAGCAGTTAGTTTCCCCACAGGACTGAGTCCGTGGACCATGCAGTTCCTTGGTTCTGTCTAACGCTTAGTGTTCTTAAGTAGCTAGTTTCCCCATAGGACTGAGTCCGAGGACCATGCAGTTCCTTGGTTCTGTCTAACACTTAGTTTTTTTTTTTTTCTTTTTTTTTTAAACTGGTTAGTACGCGAAGCACACAACTAAAATAAGCTAACAATATGAATCAAAGTAGTTTCTTTATTAATAGTAGTACCTTTTCAGGTTATTTACATTCCATGGACGAGGTACAGGTTTGTCATCTAAATCCTCCAAGTAGTATGCTCCTATCCCTGCTATTGAGGTAATCCGGTAGGGCCCTTCCCAGTTGGGTCCCAGCTTTCCCCAAGAAGGGTTCTTGGCAGCTCCAACAACTTTCCTCAGCACCAGGTCCCCCGGTGCTAGTGGTCTGAGCTTCACATTGGCGTCATATCCTTGTTTGAGCTTCTGCTGGTAGTGGGCTAATTGGATCATCGCTCGCTCCCTTCGTTCGTCCACCAGGTCCAGGCTCCGCTCCAGCAGTCCATCATTGCTGGCTGGAGTGAAGGAGCTCGTCCTTAGCGTCGGGAAATTTGTTTCCAAGGGGATCACTGCTTCAGCGCCATAAGTCATGGCGAAAGGCGTTTCCCCCGTTGATCGCCGAGGCGTGGTTCGGTACGTCCATAGCACATGGGGTAGCTCTTCTACCCATCTCCCCTTGGCATCATCCAATCTTTTCTTAAGCCCATTCACGATGACCTTATTGACAGCCTCGGCCTGTCCGTTTCCCTGGGGGTAGGCCGGCGTCGAGTATCTGTTTGTGATCCCAAGTTCGCTACAGTACTTCCTGAAGGCCTTGCTGTTGAATTGGAGCCCATTGTCCGAGATGAGGGTATGAGGAGCCCCGAATCGCGTAACAATGTTCCTCCAAAGGAATTTCTTTGCGTCTACGTCCCTAATATTGGCCAGCGGCTCGGCCTCGACCCACTTGGTGAAGTAGTCCGTGGCCACCAATAGATACTTTTTATTCCCTGGTGCCTTGGGGAAAGGCCCCACAATGTCCAAGCCCCATTGGGCGAATGGCCATGGGCTGGACAAGGGATTCAGGACCCCTCCTGGCTGATGAATACTCAGGGCGAATCTCTGGCACTGGTCACACTTCTTGACATATTCCTGGGCCTCCTGTTGCATCCCTGGCCACCAGTAGCCTTGTGTGATGGCTCGGTGGGACAAGGACCTCCCTCCTGTGTGACTTTCACATATTCCCTCGTGCAGCTCTTCGAGTAGCAATTCCGCCGCTCCAGGGTGGACGCACAGCAGGTATGGTCCAGAGTAGGAGCGCTTATACAGCTTATGATCCTCGGACAACCAAAACTGAGTAGCTTTCCTTCTAATTTTCTCAGCTTCTGACTTATCCTCGGGCAGGATGTCATCTTTGAGGAATCTCACTATGGGGTCCATCCAGCTGGAACCCACCTCAATCTGATGGACGGGGATCCCTCCCCTTGGAGCTTCACTTGCCCTCCCCAAATGCTCCACAAGTATTATCCGAGGCAGAGACCCTGCCAAGGAGGTTGCGAGCGTGGCCAATGAGTCGGCATGGCTGTTCCCGCTTCTGGGGATATGAGACAAGCTGTAAGGACTAAATCTCAATCGTAAGCGCTTAACTTGGCCCAGGTATTCTTGCATTCGTGGATCCCTGGCCTCCATCTCCCCATTCACCTGTCCTACCACCAACCCCGAGTCTGAGAACATCTCTATCGACTTTCCTCCCATCTTTTGCACCATGATCATCCCTTGTATTAATGCCTCATACTCGGCCTCGTTGTTTGTGGCCGTGAATCCGAGTCTCAGGGACTTCTTTATGACGTGATCTTCAGGGGATATTAGGACTAGTCCCACTCCAGAACCTCGCTGGTTCGCCGCGCCATCGACGTATACCTTCCAACATGGTGACTCTGGGATGGAGATTGCCCCAACTAACTTCTCACCACGACTCTCCTCCTCGGCTATAACCTCCACAGCTGGTTCGGTAAACTCGGCTGTCAAATCTGCCAGACCTGGCCTTTTATGGAGGTCCGAGGCATGTACTTGACGACAAAAGCCCCTAGAATCGTATTCCACTTCACGATTCTTCCCGTGTAGTCAGCGGTTCGGAGCACAGATTTCAAAGGCAATTGGGTTAGGACAACCACGGTGTGAGCTTGGAAGTAATGGGGGAGCTTTCTCGTGGCGTGGACCACAGCCAGGATGGCCTTCTCTAGGGGTAGGTATCTCACCTCCGCTTCGTGCAGCTACTTGCTGACGTAGTAAACTGGCTTTTGAACGCCATCGTCTTCCCGTATCAATACTAGGCTCACCGCATGGGGCGCCACAGCAAGGTACGCGTATAGGACCTCCTCGGCCTCTGAATGGGACATGATAGGTGGCCGAGATAGATACTCCTTGAGTTGCCGGAAAGCCTCGACACATTCCTCGGACCACTCAAATCCTTTCCATTTGTTGATCAGGCAGTAGAAGGGCCTGCACCTGTAAGCCGACCTGGAAATAAATCGGTTCAGCGCTGCGATCATCCTAGCAAGCTTTTGGATCTCTTTGGGGTTTTGCGGAGGCTTCAAGTTGTGGATGGCCTTAATTTGGTCAGGGTCGATTTCGATCCCACAGTGGGTGATCATGTACCCCAAGAATTTGCTAGAGCTAACGCCAAAAGAGCATTTTGAGGCATTAAGGCGCAGCTTGTGCTCCCTTAGGACGTCAAATGTGAGGCCGAGGTCCTCTAAGTATTTGGACACCAGCTTGCTCTTTACCACCATATCGTCGACATAGACCTCGATGCTCTTGCCCAACATCGGCTTGAACATTCTTGTCATCATCCTTTAGTAGGTGGATCCGGCGTTTTTTAGGCCAAACGACATGACCTTGTAGTGGTAGTTCCCGATGGGCGTCACAAAGACTGTCTTCTCTTGGTCTTCCAAGGCCAGTGGGATTTGATGGTAGCCCTGAAAGGCATCAAGGAAGCTCATCCGAGGATGGCCTGCCGTGGTGTCTACTAGCTGGTCTATCCGTAGCATTGGGAAGGGGTCCTTCGGGCATGCTTTGTTCAGGTCTGTGAAGTCCACACAAACCCTCCACTTTCCGCTCTTCTTCTTGACCACCACAGTGTTGGCCAACCATTTGGGGTAAAAGACCTCTTTGATGGCCCTTGCACGCTTAAGCTTATTGACCTCTTCCCTGATCGCATCAGCGTGCTCCTTCGACGGGCGCCGGGGTGGCTGTTGCCTCGGGATCACAGATGGGTTGACGTTAAGGTGATGACAGATGAAAGATGGGTCAATCCCAGGGGCATCGCAGGGGTCCCACGCGAACACATCAAGGTTCCTTTTGAGGAACTCAAGTAATTCCTCCTTTTCCTGTGGAGGCAGTTCGGTTCCGACCCGGAAGAACTTCTCTGGGCTATCGCCGATTACCACATTTTCCAGGTTCTCACACCTAGCACCCTCGGCAGGTGCATCAGGAGGCGCCGCCGGGGTCTTTGATTGCTATAAACCTTCCTCGGCGTGAGCCGAGGGCTGTGCATCAAGCCGGTAGGATATAGCGGCCACCGTGCATTGCCTCGCCGTGGGCTTGCAACCTCGGATCTCTAGGACCTGATCCCCGGATGGGAATTTCACCTTCTAGTGCAAGGTGGAGACAACTCCCCCTAAGGTGTAGAGCCAGGGCCTCCCCACGATGGCTGTGTAGGGGGCATATGTGTCCACCACCACGAAGTTCACCTCCACCACTTCTGGGCCCGTCTGTATGGGCAGCCTGATCATGCCCTTTGGGGTGACGAGCTTTTCGTCGAAAGTCATTAGGGGGGAGCTATAGGGCGTCAGGTCCTCCGGTTTTAGCCCCAGCCCCTTGTAAAGGTCTGGGTACATGACCTCGGCCGCGCTGCCACCATCCACCATCACTCTTCTCACGTCGTAGCCCCCAATTCTGAGGGTAACAATTAGAGCATCATCGTGGGGCTGGATGGTCCCAATCTTGTCTTCCTCCGAGAAACTCAAGACTAGTGGACAACTCCTTCTGGCCCTCTTTGGCTCTGTCCGGGAACCCTCGGTGGGCTGTCGGACTATAGACAGCACCCGCGTAGGTTGCGTGCCTGTTCTTCTTGGTGCCGCCAAGATGACATTGATCGTCCCTGTGGGCTGCCCCATGGCGAGGTCCTTCCAAGGTTCCTGGTAGGTCTGGTTTTGCTGGCCGCTGAAATGGTGGAGGAGGTGCTTCAACTTTCCCTCCCGGACTAGCTGGTCCAGGTGGTTCCAGAGGTTCCTGCAGTCCTCCGTCTTATGTCCGTGGTCCTGGTGGTAGTGGCAGTACCGGTTCTGATTGCGCCTATCAGGCTCCCCAGCTATCTTGGTCGGCCACCTGAAGTACGGTTCGTTCTTTATCTTCTCCAGCACCCTGTGTACGGGTTCTCGGAACACAGCGCCGACCGTCTGTGTGTTGGTTGTTCCAGATTGCCCACCGAAATCCCTCCTCGGACGGGCGTTGTCATAACGGTCCGACCTGAAATCCCTTCTCTCCTGAGGGATAGCCTTCTCCTTCCCCTTGCCCTACAGTAAGTCTTCCTCTACCCGCTTGTACTTGTCGATCCGATCCATCAGTTGTCGCACGCTGGTGGCGGGCTTACCAGTTAAGGACTTCCTCAGGCCGTGCCCCATTGGTAGTCCATTCTGGAATGTATTGATTGCGACAGCGTCGTACTTGCCGTCCAGGTCATTGTAAATCTCCCAGTACTTGTCCGAGTAAGCTTTGAGGGTCTCCCCCTCACGCATGAACAGGGACAGCAACGCGCTCATGGGCCGAGGAGGCCTGCTATTTGTGACAAAGCGGGAACCGAAAGCCTGGGTCAGTTGCCTATACGAGTCTATGGAGCTCATCCTTAGACCGTTGAACCACCTCATCGCCACAGGTCCCAGGCTGGATGGGAAGACTTTGCACATCAGCGCTTCATTCTTGGAGTGGACAGCCATTCTTTAGTTGAACTGGCTCACGTGCTCTACAGGGTCCGTTTTGCCGTTGTAAGCAATGAAGGTTGGTTGCTGGAACCGCCGAGGAAGCTCCGCCTCCTCTATACGACGCGTGAAGGGCGACTTGGAGAGCTGGTCCAGCGCCTTGCTCATGGCGTCGCCTCCTAAGCCCCTGGGGGTTGGGTTGGCACGCCTACGCCTCTGGTAGCGCTCCTCCTCGTGGGAGAAAGTCTCGCTGGAGGGCGTCCTTGACCTTTGCATGTATTCATCATCACTTTCGTCGTCGGAGAATGGGTTAGGGCTGGGCTCGGACCGTCTTCGTTGCGCACGGCGCAGCTTCCTCTTCAGATCATCTATCTCACGCTGCATGGCCACCTTATCATCCTTTCTCTGGGAAGTGTGGCTGTGGGCCTCTTGTGATCGCGCGGCCTGGCCATCGTCGCGCTTCTGGGGAACGTGCCCGTCCCGGCGGGTTTGGCTTCCGCCCGCCGTTGAAGTATGCACGCTTCCTTCCCGAAATCGTTCGTTGTCGTTCTGACCGCCCCCAGGGTCGCCATAATTGCCCTGATGCCGCGACTTCGCCGATTCAGGTCGATTGGGGGTTTTTTGGTGAGGGCCTGATCCTACCATGCTTGACTATCGTCCTTACTAGCGCACAAGTTCTCCCCACAGACGGCGCCAATTGTAGGGACCGGTTTTGAGCGCTCTCCACAGATTGGGAGAGTGGACCCAATCCCAGTTAACCCCGCAATAAATTTGTAGAGTATGAGCTCAAGAGCTAGGCCCTAGTAAAGAATGCAATGGCCATGCATGGTTATTCGCGGGCTGTGATAATCTAAATGTGGGTTAGGGGACACAGTAAGGCTTCTCGGACGAGATTATAGAGGTTGAAGTTGTTCCTATTTCTCTCAAGTAAGTTTACAATGGCTGAAAGGAAACACACTGTTATAGCATATATCTCTCTCTAGTTCTTCGTCCGTCCCCTCCTCATGGGGGACTTCTTACATTATATATCTCTCTCTCAGCTGATCTTAGCCCTACATTTGTTGATCAATCCGGTCTCCACTTGAGTGCCTGTCCTATCAGCCGCATTCCCATCCCTCTGTGGGTTGCAGCACCCAAGGTGGCACTGTTTAGAGGTCCTATCCTAATTAATGCGGCCAGGGCGTTAGTTGAGGGCATTTAATGTGGAGGTGACAGTTCGCCTGGGACTTGCTCCTCCGCCATGCTTCCATGTTCGGTGCTTGGCACTTACTATTGGATACTCTGGAAGATTCTCCTTGAGGGACTGCTGCTTGCGTATTTCCTGACTTCGGATTTCCGAGGATGTAATCATCCTTGGCATGGCTTCTTGGACCACTAGGCCTTCACGCTTTGTCCTCGGACCTTAGACGCGTCCTCGGATCCCAAGTGGTCCTCGGCGTGTGCCTTTGGGCCTGGTCCAAAGTGGGCCGGGGTTGCCAACTCTTTCTGGCCCCACAGGTCCTTTTCCAAATTGATTCACACCCAAGCTGAGTATTTAAAAAAAAAAAAAAAAAAAAAAAGAAGAGAGAACTCAACAGAGAAAGCTCAAGTGAGTAAGCCAAATATCTTCAGGAGCACCTTGTAGGTAATCTGTCAAGAATATAATTGCATGAGTTAAGCCTATCAATTCCAAATCTCACTTACATATATTGTTAGAATATGTAAAATATAAATTTTAGAATTGAGACTGAGAAGGAAGCTACATAGTCTATGCAACATTAACTTAAAGTAATTTCTTGCAATCAAAGTTACCAAAAAAAAAAAAAAGGTATATAGGAAGTTACGGAGTTTATATAATGATGACTTACTAGTACTAGGGCAACTTCATTAGAATCATTGCAATCAGAGTTAGCATGAGCCCATCCATTCTCGATCTTTCAATCCTCTTTGAGTGTGGGACATCATTAGAGCTGCCTTCTCCACTAGCTCCAGCCCTTTCATATTCATCATGGCTTCGCTTTATTTTGATTCCTTCAGTTGAGTTGTCAAAATCATGACAATCATGAGCCGATATCATTTCTCTGATATCTTCGATGTCTTGTTCATATAGTAGATGAAACCCACATTTCTTAATCTCAATGCCTTCATTGAAGAAATCCCATCGAAATCTAACCTCCATATGTATGAATCCATTCTCATCAATTTGGCTCATTATTGCTCTATCATTCTCATTAAACATTTGAGAGGGTATATAGGACATCCAAAGGTGACGTGATTTACTCCCATCCGATCTAGCGCAAATGCCTACCGAAAAGTCTGAACCTTCATGTTTATTGATTAGAATGTGACATCTCAAATAATTATCAGAAATATAATTTGGGCATGAAAAAACAATACATAGAGCTATTCCAATCCACTTGTTACTTGAATGAGAAGGCACTTGTATATTCACATTTTTGTTCGGATGAGTAACTTGTGCATTAACTACATTCCCCACACTCTGATGTTTAAACCATTTTGGGAATTTCACTTCCTGGAAAAACAACATTAAAGGCAACACAGCTACCCAATCTTGGAGATTGCTTGCAGATTTCCTGAAACATACAAACCATGATGTTTAGAATTGACACATATATATATATATACAGAGAGAGAGAGAGAGCTGATGAAATGTTAGTAGCATTCTCAGAACATTAAATAACATGTTATCAGCCAATTTGAAGCAATCGAAGAAGAAAAGATGTGTTTGGGCGAAATCCTATGGTTCAAATCCATTTGGAAATGCTTCCAATGAGGTACAACCAACTGCTTCAATCCAATCAGTCGTTGATGGCAACTGTGGCAATGAACGAAGTCTTGTGCAATTGCGTAAATTAATTTCCAACAAATTTGATAGTTGCATGATACTTTCAGGAAGGCAACTAAAGTGATTTTCGTTTAGATTCAAGTACCTTATAGAAGATAAGTTTCCAATATCATTAGGGATTGATGGGAGATTACAATCCCTCAAGTCCAATGTCGTTAAAGAATACATACCCAAAACTAAAAGGCGAGGCAATAACAAGCTCCCAGGATTTTGGTTTCTTCTTGGCAATAAATTTAAGGGAAAAAGCTTATTCCATAGTTTAGATGGTGGACCTTTACATCCACGAAATGATAGTTCTTTAAGATTAGTCAAATGTTCAAATGAAGAGGGAAGTTTCGTAATAGCAGTGCCATCTAAGTGAAGTTTTGATAAGCGTTCCATATTTCCCTTAAATTCTGGAATTCTCTCGATTTTTGAACGGCCAGAGAGAATAAGAGTCTCAAGAGACACCATTTCAAACTTGCTTGGAAGACTTCTAAGGCTTTTGCAGTTTTCTAGATCAAGAAGAGTAAGCCTTTTAAGAACCATAATAGATGGGTGAACCTCACGTAAATTTATACAACCTTCACAAACCAATTTCTCAAGATTGGGAACTCTGGTGAAGTCAGGGGTTGCAATGAGATTTAAAGAATGTCTCAAGTTGATGAACTTTAACTTGTTCAAGTACTGTTCAAAGCCAAAATATATAGTAGAAGAGTTAGATTTAACAAACCTTATAATTAATTGAAAATTAAAAACAAAATTGTATCAGTAGTACTTAAATAACTATCTTACCTTTGCCCCTTTCCAAAGCCGTTCATTTTTGCTATGCAGCAAGTAAAGTTCAACAAGCTCAATTGGTTGAAAATCTGATGGCAAAGACTTTAAAGGATACTTACTCCAATCAAGAAGTCTTAATTTATTAGGAAGATGCTTGGGGCCACGCTAAAGTTGAACACCTTGAATTATAAGTAATTTAAGGTTAGGCATCTTTGAAAAGGCTTCTAGGTTCCAATATCTTGTTTTGTATTCACGTAGTTTTTCAACTTTAGGACGCTCTAAGACCAGGCCTTGATTTTCTCTTGTTCCCTAATAATCAAGAAAAAGGGATAGGTGAATTGCAAGATACTAGAGTTATTCAAATTGTAATTGTGTTGAATAACACTATAAGGCATATGCTTAAGTTCTACACAGGGGCGGAGCCAGAAATTTTTGTTTGGGGGGGCCGATTTGTGTTGTTAATTTATTAGTCTATACAAACTTTTATACACATACACAAACACATCTATACACATACACAAAAGACTAGTATCTTTCATAATGAATCCTTAAAATTAAATGTTTCATAGAATTAAATTAATTTTTCACCATCTTCCATAATGAAATCCTTACCATTTTCATTTTCAATATAAGTTACCAAATTGTCTACCGTTGTGAGTAAAAATATTTCAATTGAATTAATGAAGTGTTCAAAGACATAAATTATCCAAAACCTTAAAAAATACAAGAACACATTTTACCATAAAAAATGAATTTGAGAAACAATATGTTCTCTATAACCACTAGACAAATTAGACAATTTTTTTTTAAGAACATTATTGGACCAACTCAAATAGTTGGGGGGGCCAAGTCCCATTTTTGAGGGCTAATTATTAAAATATCAAATATTTCTATATACTAAAAAAAAAATTCAAAAATTTTGGGGGGGCCACCCTAACATGTAGCTCCGCCCCTGGTTCTACAAATGATCTCTTACCGAATTTTTCACCAATACATTGTGAATGTCATTGTATATCCATAATCTGCTCCACTTCCCAGGTTCTTGAGGATGCTCTCTACGAACTATGCTTTGACCCATCGTTTGTAATAGTTCATGCATCTTGTATTTATTTTTAAAGTCTTTGAAAAGTGACCTTTCAATGAGAACCCTTAAACCAATTCTAGGGTAAAGGCCAACACAATCTAGTATTTTTTCCACATAATATTTTTCCTTCATATTAAAGAAACATGCAATATGTAGAAAGATTTCCTTTTCTGTTTCATGAAGTCCATCAAAACTTATTTGAAGTATTTTCATAATATCTTTATCAGGAAATTTGTTGAGCCTATTTAATGCACTTTCCCATTCATTCTTACTTCTATTGAACAAAAAAGAACCCAAAACCTCAATAGCTAATGGAAGGCCATTGGCATAATTTACAAACTGTTTAGACAACTTTAGATAACCATTGGCAGGACAATCACTCATAAAAGCTTTCAACCTAAAAAGATGAAGAGCATCATCATTATTCAATACTTTAACCTCATATATTTTAAATACGTTATGTCTTTTCAACAAAGACTCATCTCTAGTTGTGATAATAACTCTACTACCTGGACCAAACCAATTAAGCTTCCCGACTAATTTTTGTAATTGGTTCAATTGATTTACATCATCAAGAACAAGAAGAATCCCTTTATTGCACATGATACGCTTGATCAAAAGAACTCCTTTATCAACATCTTGAATATTCATACTTCTCTTCATCAAAATTTCACAAATTAGTTTTTGTTGTAATGAAAGTAAACCATATTTTTCAGATTCTTCTCTAATATTAGTGATAAAACTAAACCATATTTTTCAGATTCTTCTCTAATATTAGTGATAAAACTACCACAGTCAAAATAATTAAAAATCTTATGATAGACAAATCTAGTAAGAGTTGTCTTACCAATTCCTCCCATCCCAAAAACCCCTACGACGAGAACATCGTTCGATTGTATAGCCAAAAGCGACATCAATTCCTCCACTCGAGAATCTATTCCTACTAAATCACTAGTATCTCTTGGGAATTTGTAACTTAATTTGGGAAATATCTCTTCCACAATATCTTGGATAAATTCTGTCTCATTCCTACAAAGAAGATAGACAATCAAGCAATGAATTGAATCACCCATATTACCCTCCACATCCGAAAAGAAAGCATATATTTAGTGTTAAACTTAATTTGTGCAATATCTCTACCGCATTATCTTGGATAAATTTTGACTCATGCCTGCAAAGAAGAGAGGCAATCAAGCAATGCAATTGATCACCCATATTACCCTACACCTCCCAAAAGAAAGCATATATTTAGTGTTAAGTTTCAATGTAAATTACCCTCAAATTCTTGCAAATCTCACATTGAGAAGAAGAAAACTAAGTACATTCAATAACTCAAACACAAGAACAATAATTACAAAATTCATATAACTGAGAATAAAGAAATGAGTTACTGTTGGAGTCACATATAAACAATTTTATTAAGTATAGTTGAAGTTAGTATTTTAGTTTCGGGGTAAGAATAAGATATAGTTTGACACAATATTGATTCAAAAAATTTTAATTAATATAAATATTAAAATAAATTAAATTCTTAATATCTTAATTGTCATAAATAAATAAATAAAAACTTAAAAGAATTATTTTTCACATAAAACATAAATTAATCATACATTGTGTGTTGTAGTGGTACATTCTTGCCTTTAGCTAAGGCTTATAAGGCATGAGTGGGCGCATCTTTCTTCGATGTGGGAGCAAGTCTCAAAAACTGCTCATGTCGCTTAAAGGAACAAAGCCGTGTGGGTCCTTCGGCCCCAAAAGCAGACAAACTTCTTGCGGGCTTGGAACAAATCCTCCCCCACACATTGTAATTTCTATTAAAGCATAGTATGAATTATAAAGAGAAATCTAAACAAATAATTTAACTGCGTAAGAGTACCTATTAATTTTCAAGAAATTCTATATGTGCTTTTGATTATTCTAAGAATGTGTAAAATAATTCATCTTTATTTTCTCTAGTTTAAGTCCCTAACTTTCATTTTCAATTATTGAAATTATGTGTATGAACTCTTAAACAAGGTTCTACGGTATTACAATTTTTTTTAAAGGAACAAAAAAAATAGGATAACTTTTATTTTTATTTTTACTTTTATAATTGATAGTTCATCCACATCACGTACCACATCAGTTTAGTTTTTTTTTTTTTTTTTTTTAATTAATGAAATGGATGTCTCATTATGATTATAGAAGTGTAACCTTTAAAATATTATGAAAGAGAAATACAAGTGCAAATTTTTTTTTTTTCAAATGTTATTTGAATGCTAAAATAAAAATTTGTTGGGGTTGGCTACTATAAAGCAGTAATTTTTAAATCCACTACAAATTGTTGGAAGAGGATTCTCTTCTTTTTAGAACTTTTTTTTTTTTTTTGGCTGGGACAGGGGAGCAGAAACTTGACTGATATAAAGGTAAAACATTTTTTTGGAGGAGTCCCATTGGGGAATAATAAGGTGGAGGAAAGAATTTCTCGGTGAAATAATCACACATATATATTGTTTGTCTTGTGCAAATATTCTAATGTATTGTTTCTATGAATATTGCACATTTGCTATTCTCGAATGACAACAAACTAGAATCAAATTGGTCGAGACAAGCCTCTACAAGATTGGCCTCGGTTGTATAAAGTTAGTTATCTTACTCGTATTAAGCTTCATTAAGGTGAAGCTATCGAAGTAGAGAAGTGCTAGATCCACAACAGTCTCACAACAAATCATAAGTGGTAAATTATTATTAGTTCTAATTTGAATCTCACAATTTAAATTACTTTTTTACCCGCCTATAACAACTAATAACAACCTACCACTTAGGATTTGTTGTAAAGCTATTGAAGTAGAGAAATGCTAGGTCTACAATATTTTCACAACAAATCATAGGTAGTAAATTGTTGTTGGTCCTAATTTGAATCTCACAACGTAAATTACTTTTTTGCCCACCTATAACAACCAATAACAACTTACCACTTAGGATTTGTAATAAAAATGTCATGAAAATATTGTGAACATATCATTTCTTATTGTAGTAAAGAATAAGAATTTAATTATTTATTTTTTGAGTCAAAAGTGGAAATTTGTTGTAAATCATTTTAAATCCAAATGAATTCCACATTGAAAAGTAGAAAAGTAAGGAGATACAATTTCCCGTGTAAAAATTGTAATCCCTCATCTAAAAGAAGACAATGTCGAGCTATAACTAAAAATTTAGGTTATACATATCAAGATAATCTTACGTCTAAAAGAACTACCCTTATAGTGTTATATTGAAAATTTGTAATAATTTATAATTTGTACCAAGTAATTATACATTTCAAAGGGACTAGTACCCAACCAAAAATAGAGGTTATTATTGTCATGTCAAAAGCATTAGAGTGAGGGAAAAATGCCCAAACACCCCTTGAACTTTGAACTAGTGGCCAAGACACCTCCTTAACTTTCTTATTGGCTAATTTACTCCCTAAACTATACACACCTGCCAAATCAATACTCTAGTTAGTTTCATGTTAAAACATTAACAGAATAAGAGCACATGAGAAGCACATGACCTTTAAAATCTAACAAAATCACTATTTACACACAAAGAAGAGGGAGGAGAGATTGATTGGATGAGATAAGAGCGAGAGAGAGAGAGAGGCGGTAGAAGCACTAGAGGAAAAGCTTGGAACTTAGTTTTAACAAAGATCGGACAACTCATACCTGAAGACGCTATTTAGAGCACTAACTGAGAGGGTTGGTTGGCAAGACGAAGCAATTTGTGTTATTAGCCAAACAATAGCCTGCTGACAAGCAAGAAGTAAAAAACGCCATGGAGCAAGTTTGAGAGCATATCTATGGTTTAATTTTGTTGGACCTGATAGGCTTGGTAAGAAGAAAATAGCTCTTGCCCTTGCTCAGAAATTACATGGAAGCCAGGAACATTTTATTTTCATGGATCTGAGTTCCCAAGATGGGATAATTAATTCAAACACAATCATTGGTCGGCGAGAAATGAATGATTATGATATAAAGTTCAGGGGGAAAACTCTTGTTGATTGTCTTGCTAAGGAGTTAACCAAGAAACCCTTGTCCTGTTATCCATTGCCTTCGTTGAAAATGTAGATAAAGCTGATGTACTAGCTCAAAATAGTTTTTCTCAGGCTATTCGGACCGGTAAACATTCAGACTCACATGGAAGAGAAATCAACATCAACAACACGATATTCATGATAACTTCAACATTCTCAAGGGGAAACTATCTTCACACTGTCAGAAGGGAACCCTCAAAATACTCGGCGAAAAGAATTTTACCAGTAAAATGGTGGCCGATGCAAAGTAGAATTTCACAAGCCTTTGGAGATCCAACACCAAAAGCCAGAGCACGAATGTATCGGATACAATGAGAAAAGACATCTATAACCCAATCTTTTTCAATAAAAGGAAGCTTGTCAGTGGTATTGACTCTCTGGGGTAGCCTCAAATCTCAGAAATGGCCAAACGGGCTCACAAAACATCAACTAGGTATCTGGATTTGAACCTTCTGGCTGAAGAAAATGAAGTTCGTGACAGTAAGAGAATATTCTCACAAGATATCAACTCTGATGGTGCTACCGACTCTCTCTCTCTCTCTCTTCTCTGCCTGTCAATCTCTCCTCTCTATTCTTTCAATCTTGTAAATAGTGATTTAATTAGTTTTTAAAGGTCACGTGATTCTCACATGCTCTTATTCCGTTAGTGTTTTAACGTGAAATTAACTGAAGTATTGGTTTGGCAAGTGTGTATAGTTTAGGGATTATTGGCCAATAGAAAAGTTCAGAGGGTGTCTTAGCCTATAATTTAAAGTTCAGGGGGCGTTTGGGCATTTTTCCCTTAGAATGACATCCTAACAACTAGATACAAAATAAATCTTGCATGTCAATGAAGACGATTATTTAATGAAATATATAAATAGAAATAATGACATTAGTACAACTTACCTATCTTGTAAATAAAATCCGAAGAGATTGGCCACTTTTGTCAAAGTAGCTCTCCATGTGTGAACTTTATCTATATCATCTTTGAAATGTTTTTCATGTTCGTCAAATGCTTGTGCATATGTTCCCATTTGTTTTCGCACCTCAGATGGATCCACATCATAAAATATGGGCCAAACTATTTGCCCCATCTTTTTTTTGCATTCCATGATATTCACAAGTTCATCCAAACACCATGTTGAGGATGCATAGTTTTGGGAGAGAATGATAATAGCAAACAATGATTCTTCTATTGCTTTTAAAAGCTCATGTGAATTAGAAGAAGAGAAAGATGGGCTTTTTGAATCCATGAAAGCCAATCTAAGCTTACAAGTAAACCTTGAATCACAATATAGAATTATAGATACTCGTCAAGATTTCATTCAATTAGAAGCTATAAATTATAGATTTCATTCAAGAATCCATGAAAGCCAATCTAATTTCTTTTTTGTTCGAAATCAAAATTAAGCATGTCTTTGGTGGTTGTCTACTTGTCTTCTTCGAGGGTATTTTTTGTGAAGTTTTCTCAAATCTTATTGGAAGATCCGTCTTAGATTGTTTGTTTTGTTTTCATCTTTCTGAAGCCTAAAAAATATAATTAAGGAAAAAAAAAAATGGAAGCTACAAAATCTATGTATGAAGATTCAGGGGCTGCACTAAACTCAAATTCTGATGCTTCATCATGAACAAAGGCCTTAAGAATGCATGCTTAGGCCGGTTTTTTATTATATTCAAGCCTGTATTGAGCCTTGCCCCACATGAGATATCAATCATATATAGCATACATGGTACACCAATGACCAAGCATCTTAACCCCGCCGCAGCACATGTTCCATGTCTCCGAGCTAATCAATATACGCAGAATCCATTGGCAATTAGTGAATCCAACTAATTAATATCTACTCTCTCTCTCTCTCTCTCTCTCTCTCTCTTAATTCGCAACAAAACAAGCCCCCTAATAGTCCATTCATAAAAATAAACCCAACAGTTTATAACTGGTTCAAACTTCAAACCTAACTCAGAAATATTTTTGTTTAATTATGTTTGTTTATTTAACAAATGAGTTCACAATTATGTATTCACGGACAAACTCACAAGTATGAAACTTAATTTAAGTAAGCGTGTGTATAACATTTTTATTCCATTTTAATTGTAATAATTATATAGAATTAATTTTTAATTATAAAAGGTTAATATAAATAAATATAATTTTATGAGTTTCTTAATGAATATTATTCTATATATCTAATTAACTCAAATAATTTGATTTTTTGTGGTAAACCAAATAATTTTATTTCAACTATAATTTAATTAGTCAATAATTATAATCATAGATTTCTAAAAGGCTAAAAAAAAAGGATTAAAAGGAAACGATTTAGAAAGATAAGAGTGAAACTAAAAGGAGAGAGGAAAAAAAAAAAAAAAAGAGAAGGATGCATGTAAGAAGTGAGGAGAATTGCAGTATTGTCTGTGGGGAAATTCTTACCTAGTCCGGGACTACAAGGTCACCAAGCTGACCTTGTAGTCCCAGCCAATAAGAACAAGACATGTAAGATGAAAAAACTGACATAGTACAACTCATCAACCTTGGCAAATGCTGGTCTTTCCGTTAATGGGAACGTTAGCTAGCTGTTTTTAACAATTCTTTCGTCAGTTTCAAAAGTTTTCGGCCCACCTTAATTTCAAATTTCAAATCACCCGCTTCTTTCTTATATTTCATTCAAGGTTTTAGAACTAACCCTAAACTAAAACTAACCCTCTCTTAGACCCTCACGCCTCTCTGTCTGTCTCACTCTCATGCCTCTCTATCTCACTCTCACAGTCTCACCACTCAAGCTCATGGTCTCACCTCACTCAAGCTCAAATTTTTTTTCCCTTCTCACCCTCACGGCGTCTGAACTTGCCTTTGCTTCTGGTTTTTTTTTTTTTTTTTTTCTTTTTTCCTTTGGTCTCGGTCTTGGTCTCGCCCTCTATGCTCTGCTCTCTGCTTCTCTGCTTCATCAGGTATTGATTCTTTTAATTTTGATTTTGATTACTTGATTCTCTTTTAATTGTAAATGTTTGAATCATCAATGAAGTTCTTAGCCTCTGTTCAGTTCCAGAGAAAATAGAAGGAAAAACTTGGTGCCAAATTTAAGTTCTAATCACCATTTTCGTGGAATCATAGGTGCTTAAAGGTGATTTTGGAAGGAGCGTTAGCCGTATGACCCTGAACACAACTTTCGGCCTGAACACATGACCCTCTGTTTGTAGTAGGTGGGAACAGGGGAAAAGCTTGGGGAGGTGTGTGTGCAAAAGAAGACTCAAAAAAATTTGGAAACCAACTACTGTTGAAATGAAGATACAAGTCCAGAGTACAAAACACAAAAGAAGACTGAGTGAGACTGAAGAAGAAACGAGAATCAACTGTGTTTTGCAATCTCTCTAGTAATTGTTTTAGTGAAATGCTTAGACACATTAGTTCTAATGTCTGTTATGAATTAAGTCCACGTGTTAGCTTGTAATTAGTAGTTAGATTAAAATAGTTTTCCAGCTTAATCAAGGAAGTTAGTTAGTTTTGCTTATTTCTTTTCCAGATTTTGTATATAAGGGATTAGATTTTTTCTATCTATTCTTAGTTGCTTGTAAAAACTAAGTGCTATTTAGTTTTCTTCATCCTTAAAAGCTTTGAGTTTTTTCAACTCCTGAATAAGCAGAGTGTTATAGCAAATTCAATTTGTAAAAGAGGCTTTACCTCTCTCTTTGGGCTGTGGTTAATAAAATTAGAAAGGTGCTGTGGTTTGATTCTTTGATATATGTGAGTTGCAGCATTCATATTTGTGAAATTTCTTCGGTAGTGCTGTAGCTTTTGTAGCTTTTGCATTTGGTTAGAATTTGTGAGATTTCTTAGGTAGTGCTGTAGCTTTTGTAGCTTTTGCGTTTGGTTAGAATTTGATTTGTAGATCTCTTTGATATATGTGGCTGGAACCTGGCATGAGAACCTGCAAATCTTTGATATATGTAGATCTCTTTTGTAGTTTAAGATTTATCAACTCGATGAGTCTCCCTGAAAACTGCAAATCTTGCATATAAAATGGCTTAGCATTAAGCTTCAAATTTTCTAACGGTTATTTACTTATTTCACAAACAATTTTTGTGCATTTCCAAAAACAATTAAAATTAAACAAAATAAGGAACTACTACCAATCCCAAACCACAATACAAACCGGATTATATTAAACCCAAACCAGGTAACCGGTGAATCATAAAAAACCAAACAAAATTGTTAAATTCATGTGTTTCTAAGCTTCCCTACGTTGTTTTCTATAATCTTAAACTCAAACCAAATTGTTAAACTCATGAAATGAAAACAAAAATATAAAACAAGGAACCGATAAACCCAGCAACCAAACATCGGCATCAGAGGACACAACTTAACAAAATCTCCACCAGCCAGTCCTTGGCCATTGACACTCACGCACACTCTACTGGTACTGGGCTTCATACCCATTATAAAAATCTCAAAAACATTCAACATTAAATGAATCAGATTTGAAAATATATATTAAAAAAAAAAAAAGCAATGAAAGAAATAGATAAAGGTGTGTTAGAAGATACAGAGATTTTGAAATTTGGTGGAGGTAAAGCAGAACAGAAGAGAAAATGGAGAGAGAGAGAGAGAGAGAGAGAGAGCTGAAGAGAAGTGAAAATGGAGAAAATGAAGAGAGAGGATTCTGAAATTTACATTTAAATACAAATCTGACTTGCCAATTACATCCTAAAATTTTGAATTTTTTTTGAATTTGCTTTCACCGTTTTATGGGTTAACAGACGTTAGGATTATCAATGGTTATTGGGCTGATGTGGCAATTAGGATGATGTAATCTATTTTTTCTACCGTGGCATCAGTTCATTGGCTGGGACTACAAGGTCAGCAAGGTGACCTTGTAGTCCCGGACTAGGTAAGAATTTCCCTTGTCTGTGAAGCTCCTATCGTGAGATTGATGGTTTCGAAGGAATCTGCAACGTTTTGTGCGCAGAGAGAGAGAGAGAGAGAAAGTCTTCCGTTTATATATGGTCCAGCCAATAATTTGTTTTTTGTTTTTTTTTTTTCTTTCTTAAATACGTAACTCACTTTACTAAAAAGTGCCGGTGTAAAATTTGGATGAAATGAAATGTGCTTAGGAAAGTAAAAGAAAAGGACAAAACATTAATAGAAGATGAGCAAGAAAGAAGTGAACGAGTGGATGAGAAAAAAAGAAAAAACTTCGCGTTTGGGTAAAGTAGCCCGAAGAAATGTGCTTAGGAAAGTAAAAGAAAAGGACAAAAACATTAAAAGAAGATGAGCAGAAAGAAGTGGACGAGTGGATGAGAACGAAAAAAAAAAAAAGAGGAAGAAAGAGAAAAGGAAAAAACTTCGGGTGTGGGTAAAGTAGCCTGAAGAAAATATAAGAAACAGTAATATAAATTATTTTATAATATTTTTCCAATAAAATTTAAAAAATTAGTTGTTATTAATAAATAAAAACACAATTTAATTGATAAGTTAAAATTAAAACCAATAATAATTTATAATATAAGATTTGTTGTGAAAATATTATAAAAATATTATAGATGTAAAGTTTCTTAAAAAGAAAAATGCTAAAACCAAATACTTTTTTACAAAATCTTTTATTAAGAGAATCATTTATTATTAGCATAAAGTAATTATTATCATTATTATTATTACTATTATTATTAAGAAGTTGATACTAAATATAAAATAAACTCCCTTATATATACGTGGTTTCTAGTTAGCTTAGCTAGTAAAGTCTCTGATGGTTGTATAAGAGATCTAGGATTCAATCTCCACCTACATCAAAAACTGATTGGTGTCTTGATCTAATAATAGTTATTATCGGAAGCGAACGCCATAAGTTGAAACTCTCTTAAAAAAAAAAAAAAAAACTCTCTTATATATACATTTTGTCATTTTTGATATTTTACAATTTAAATTGCTACTGTAAGGACCAGATTTAAATTCCTAGCCCACAAGATAGATGGACTAAGGTCCAAAAAACCCAAAATAATGAATTTGTAGAGAGTGGGTTGGAAAACTGGGTTTTAGTAAATTAGACAACAAATAAAGTAGACTTTGATGACAAAAGAATGAAGATACACAAGTTTAAATTAAAGAAGATTGTCCTCGGTAAAGTTTGAAGAGACTGGTTCTTATATGTTTCTCTCAAGTTCGGTTACAAATGCAATTTGTGATTGCTACAGTCTTTTTTTTTTCCTCATTTCGATCCCTTTCTCTCATTGCCTCCTTCTTCTTTTATACTATCTTCCCCTTTCATCTCTACTGTCCACTTGCTAGCCAGATGGTTGGTGTTGATATTCAGTCCCATCAACACTTTTTTGAAATCTTTGGGGGTAGCTATAAGATTGAAAAACACTGTTTAGATATCACTTTCTCATTAATGCGGCCAGAGAGTTAGTTACAGAACATT
The DNA here is from genome assembly GCA_030445155.1 of Quercus variabilis. Classification (NCBI taxonomy): domain Eukaryota; kingdom Viridiplantae; phylum Streptophyta; class Magnoliopsida; order Fagales; family Fagaceae; genus Quercus; species Quercus variabilis. Next base: position 5,498,029 of record CP129453.1, on the reverse strand, counting down.
TAATGCGGTGATAGCAACTTTCTCTTAGATATTTCTGAGCATCCATCCCCCTTTCTACTCTTATAACGCACATCCCTATCAGTGGAATTTTCCGGAAGGTCACTTTAAACGATAGGATATACATTTGATCTGTGCTTTGTTCATCTGAGGAGATACTCCTCCTCAGACTACCTCCATAACCTTTCCGTTTGCAACCTACTCATGGGATTTTGAGCTGAATACCTCCACAACCGTTTATTCGCTCTCGGACCAACCAACGTCCTCGGCCAAAGCCCAATGCCCAATATACAATTTTAGGCTCTTATCCCTACAACTACTTTTAGAAGTGCTAGTTAAACACTCAATTTTTTCAAAAAGTATTTTTTAGCAATTTTTACGAAACATTCTACTTTTTAAAAAAGCCTAGTTTTATATCATACTTTTTGAAACCACTACTTTTTCTAAAAGTACAATATCAAAAACTTAACCAAACTCATTATAAGTAATGGCCCTTGCTTTTTTAAAGTATGAAATATCTGTAGACTTTTTTATTTTTTTAAGAGAGTTTCAATTTTTAGTGTCCGCTTCTGATAATAGCTCTTTATTATCAGGCCAAAACACCAATTGGTGTATGGTGTAGATTGAAATTGAACCTCAAATCTCTTAGTTAATCATCAGAGACTTTACCAGTTGAGTTAACTAGAACCCACAATATCTTTAGAATTTAGTATAAAATGATCTATATTAAAGAGTTGTTCTATACTTCTATCATAAATTAAAATAAAATAGAACAAAATAATAAAATATTATACCATACTCATCACAACTAAAAATATTATACCCTCTTTTCAATAAATACTAGCGTTGGCTGCACGTGCTGCCCCCAGTAGTGAGAAAATTAATATAGATTTTGTGTGTGAAATCGTGAATTTTGGCTTACCAAATTTGATTATGTTAAAAAAAAAAATCTAAGAATACAACAAAATATCGCAATATTTTCACAATATCTTCTTTTTAGGATCCGAATAGATATTTTTTTATTTTATTTGAAAGAAATGCTACATTCATAACATTTTTAGAACAAATTATAAATGACAAGTTATTATTGGTTTTAAGCTGATAACATTGTTATTATTATTCTCAAAACATTTATTTTCAGTTGTGGTTGGTCACAATTTTATATTTTATTATTTTATTTGGACTTGTAAGAAATTGATACTTCAATATTTGTAAAAATATTGTGAAATTTATTGTATCGGTATAATAATATATATGTCAGCTTACATAAATATTTAAAAAAAAAAAAAAAAAAAAAACACAAACCGATTACTGGGGAAAAAAAAAAAAAACTTTAGGCACGGTAGAAATTAATGTTAAAATTTTGTGAGCTTAGCATTTTTTTTATTTGATCTATAAGAAACTGAGATCTCAACAATTGTAAAAATATTGTGATAATAATAAGTGTTGTAACATTTTCTCAAAATATTTATTTTCAGTTGTGATTAGACATAGTCTCATATTTTATTATTTTATTTCGACTTGCAAGAAATTGGCACGTCAATAATTTTGAAAATATTGTGAAATTTGTAGTGTCAGTATAACAATATATATACCAGCCTACATAAATATTTCAAAGAAAAAAAAAACACAAACCGATTACCAAAAAAAAAAAAAAAAACCCCTTTAGGCACTGTAGCTACAGTGCTAGTTGAATAAACCAAAAGCACAGTAACTCCAATGCTATCCATCAATAATAGCTTACCTATGATTTGTTGTGAAATTAATGTTAAAATATTATGGATTTAGCATTTTTTTTATTCGATATATAAGAAACTGAGATTTCAACAATTGTGAAACTATTGTTGTAAGGAACGGATTTGTGACCTAAGCCCAAAAGTATGGATCACAAGCCCAACGTACCCTGGACAATAAATTTGTAGAGAGTGGGTGAAAGAGCTGGGCTGGGTCTGATATTAACAATAATGGACTGGATTACGCTAAGCAGAAAAGAAACATAAAATAACACCAAGGAAACTCTTTTGGCAATGTCCGAGGAGATGTTTCATTAAACAATCAATGGTTACAAGGTTCAGGGCTACAGTAAAATTGTTCTTTTTCTTTTTCCCTCTTCTTTCCCGATCCTCTCTATCAGGATCTCTTCTTCTTTATATAGTACCCTTCCCCCTCATCTTCATTGTCCACTTGTTCTTTATCGGTGTATCTACTTGAGTGCATGTCACATCATGGGTATGCTTTAGTTGTTTGGGAATGACGGTAGCTGAGGGTGCACTGTTCAGAGATCTTCTCCACATAAATGCGGCCAGAAAAGCTGTTGTAGTGCATTAAATACGGTGGTAGCAGCTTTTCCATTAGATATTTCTTCGATCTTATCATCTCCAGCCTTTGTCCTGAGCTTATCCTGATCTGGTGAAGTCCTCGGACAGCCACTCTGGCTTTTCTCGTACTCAAATATCCTGAGACTTTTTGTTAAAGTAATACGTCCTCCTCGGACAGGAGATATTCTCCTCGGACAGGAAATACCTTCCTCGGACAGCGATGATCTTTCATGATGATCCTGCTCCTAGCTAGGCTTTGCCTTTTTATCTCTCTCTTTCTTCGGATGTAAGATAGCCGTTTCGTGGGCCCTCGGTTCATAATGTTGGGCCTGGTTTCTTCTCCCCCACAATTGTGATAACAATAAGTGTTGTAACATTTTTTTTAAAACATTTATTTTCAGTTGTGGTTGGCTACAATCTCATATTTTATTATTTTATTTTGACTTGTAAGAAATTGACACATTAATAATTGTGAAAATATTATGAAATTCGTTATCTCAGTATAACAATATAAATGTCAACGGAAAGAAAAGACAAAAAACCAAAAAGCAAAAAACAAACCAAAAAAAAAAAAAAACTGTTGCCACTACAATGCTTGCACAGTGCAAACACATTGAGTGCATAGTACAAAACCACTGTAGTGGCATAGCCGCTTTTTATATAAATAAATAAATAAATATAAATATATATATATATACACACTCATCCTACCCTTATATTCTCGCGCGGACTGAAGGTGGGATCCACAATTTGGTTCCTGCTGCTAATTTAAGCAGTTGTATGATTTTATTTTTTAAAGACAATGATTAAAAAGTTGTGCATTAAATAAATAAATTGAGTAGTTTTTTTTATGGTCTCTCTCTCTTATTTTATTTTGCGCGGGCACATTCAGATTTCAGTCCCATGCAAGAAACCAGGCCCCCGAATAGTCCATTCACTAAATTTTTAGCAGCATTAATTGCCTTCAAGCTTTTCCTTAGAAGAAATATAGGGAAAACGACAGGTCTAAAAGATATGCTAATGCCCATCAACTGGACCCTTACTAGCACTTTCCAACAATGTTACTAGGCACGTCCCAATCTTTGCACCAATTATGGAAGCCCAAAACTTGAAGGAAGATAATGTAAACAGAAATAGTTTAACCAAGCTAAATTTGGAAATCTGACGACCCCAAACGTAAATGAACTCAACAGTTTATGAATAGTTCAAACTTGATCCATAATTTATTTATTTTGTTTGTTTGTTTATTTAGAATGAGCTTATAATAATGTATTCATGAACAAACTAATAAATAATATTTTTTTAATAAATAAAATTAAGTATGAGATTTAATTTAAGAACACTCTCTCTCTCTCTCTCTCTCTCTATATATATATATATATATATAGCATTCTTATATAGACAAAATTGGGTTGTATAAATTTGTTATTATAAATAGTCCATTTTAATTGTAATAATTATATAGAAATTTTTATTAGAAAAGTTTAATATAAATCTAATTTTTATGAGTTCATTAATGAATATCATTTTATCTAATTAACTCAAATAAATGATTTCAACCATAACTTAGTCAATAATTATTAGCATAGATTTCTAGAAGACTAAAAATATTTGGTTGTTGTGTTTACTATATAAGAAAAGTATTAAGTTAATCAAACAATTTGTGAATAAACTCAACCTTCCTAATTTGAAAAAGAATGCTTTCATTTTTTTGGGATGAATGAGCAATTCATTTCAACAGACAGACGTACAAGTAGTCCAAAACACCACTTAAGAATACAACACCAATACAGAAAAACTCCAACATTGTTAGTTTACAGAGACAAGGACCATTTACAGAATTGCAGTAACTGCTATATTCAACTCTTTTCTGCACTTCCCACCCAATCATTTAGACCATAGCCTCTTTAGAAAGTAGTCTTCCTTGATGAATATTGGCATTCCTCTGAAGCCAATTATGATACACTGTAGACCACAATGCCAATATAGACACAATGGATTTCTCATCCTAGAGCATAATCTCATTATGGTTCACGATATCCTCATCGAGAAAGAACAATCACAAAATAAGTGGTCCATACTTTTAACTCTTCTTTTACAAACAACAGATGCATCATCAAGATTAGTATATCACTACACATTCAGTCTTTTGTGGACATTATGTTGAGAACCGTTAGTCTTTCCCAGCCTATAAACACATGCTTTGGAATTACTTTGGGAAACCAGATGATGATCATCACCATTTGACCTTTGGGCATTTCTTCCTTATACAGTTCCATGCACCTGCACAAGAATATTTTATTGTTCTCTCAGTAATCCAAATTAGCCTATATTCACTTTCAATCTTAACCAAACTAAGATTACTCTGGATGTTAAACAAGCAATCTGGGGACGTATGACAAAGAAAGTGCATCTAGTGGAAAAAAAAAAAAAAAAAAAAAAAAGAAGCTGTCCACTAAAAGCTGCAACAACCATCTAATTGCATCAGATTTCGTGGCAATTAGAACCTACTTTAACAAACAAAACAAATAATGTGAAAGCCTCTAGCATGCCATCAAAATTGAATAGAGCTTCTAATTTATTTATTTATGTATTTATCAGTTTAATGATTTCTTATTGTAAATAGACATAAAATGCTGCAGAGCAGTTACTCATACGGATTCAAATAGCAGCACCAACAAAGTTAAAATCAGGAATTTTTTTTTTTATTTAAAGCAATACAGCCAATGTCTTTGCAATTATCTAACCCCATTAGTCCAAGATCCAAAACTAACCCAAATTAAGCCAAGTACTTAAGCAATTAGAAAATAAAAAATAACAATAATTGAAATCCAACAAAACAAGAAGGGATAAGAAGATGAAAGTTCATGGAGAAAAGCCCAAATAAACTAAAAGTAGAAGAAACCCAACAAATTTCAAAGCAAAACCAAAAGCAGAAGAAAATAGGTATTTTTCCAAATTGATTCACACCCAAGTTGAGCATATATATATATATATATATATGCATGCATGCATGCATATATAAGTGAACTCAACAGAGAAACTCAAGTGAATAAGCCAAATCAGTAAAAATAATTTATAGTCAAATATCTTCACGAGCAACTTGTACCTTATTATCAAAAGTATATATATATATATATATATAATTATATATTTAACTAAAAATTGGGATTTATTCTTTTAAGGAAAAATTTGTACAAGATGGTAAAACGAAAATGGCATAGTAAGCTTTTGACACTCACAGGTTTAAGAAACTAGTTATTGCAATGACATTTTGACTCCGTAGATTCCTTTGTATCATGGCCTACTTTCTCTCCAAAAAAAAAAAAAACAAGGTTACCACTGGCCCAATAGGAATCTACAGAGTCTGTGTAACATATACTTAACGTAATTTCTAAGCTTAAAAAATTCCATAAAACATATAAAAAATAAATAAATAAATAAATAAATAAAAACAAAAGCAAAAGGTATATATGCCCAATAGGATGCTACAGAGTCTATGTAATGATGACTTACCAGTCCCAGGCCACCTTCATTAGAATCGTCACAATTAGAGTTAGCATGAGCCCATACATTCTCTATCTCTCAATCCTCTTTGAGTGTGGGACATTGTTAGAGCTGCCTTCTACACTAGCTCCAGCCCCTTCATATTCATCACGGCTTCGCTTCATTTTGATACCTTCTGTTGAATTGTGAAAATCATGGTGAATATCCAAACCCTCATAAGGAGTGATGCAGGTGCTGTTGCTGGATTGAGCTGATATCATTTCTCTTATATCTTCAATGTCTTGTTCGTATACCATACGAAACCCGCATTTATTAACCTCCAGGAAGTAGTTGGAATCCCATTGAAATCTAACCTCTATCTGTATGATTCCATTCTCATCAATTTGACTCAATATTGCTCTCACTTTCTCAATAAACATTTGAGAGGGTATATAGGACAACCAAAGGTGATGTGATTTAATCTTAACCAATCTAGGGTTAATGCCTACAAAAAAGTTTGAACCTTTATGGTTATTGATTAGAATGCAACATCTCAAAATATCAGAAAGATAAAAATTGGGGCATGACAAAACAGCACACACAGCGATTCCAATCCACATATTACTCGAACGAGAAGGCATTTGTATATTCACATTTTTGATGGGATGAGTAACTTGTTCATTAACTCTATTCCCCACACTCTAATCACTAAACCATTTCGGAATTTCACTTCCAGGAATCACAATATTAAAGGAACCAAAGGGATATGATATTATAGATTGCTTGCAGATTTCCTGAAACATAAAAACCAAGATGTTTAGAATTGACACACACACACACACACACACATATTTAGAGAGAGAGAGAGAGACCTGATGAATTGTTAATAGCATTCTCAGCACGTTAATGAACATGTCACTCCGACCAGCCAATTTGAAGCAATTCAAGAAGAAAAGATGTGTACGATGTGTATGGTGTGGTTTTAATCCATTTGGAAATGTTTCCAATGAGGTACAACCATCTGCTACAACCCAAAAGGTTGTTGATGGCAATTGTGGCAATGAACAAAGTCTTGTGCAATTGCGTAAATAAATTACCGACAATTTAGATAGTTGCCTGATACTTTCAGGAAGGCAACTAAAGTGATTTTCACTTAGATTTAAAATAGCTATAGAGGATAAGTTTCCAAAATCATTAGGAATTATTTGGAGACTACAGTCACTTAGGTCCAATCTCTTTAAAGAACACATACCCAATAGGGAAGGCAATAACAAGCTCACCGGATTTTGGCTTCTTCTTTGCATTAAATTAAAGGGAAAAAGCTTATTCCATAGTTTAGATGGTGGCCCTTTACATCCTCAAAAAGATAGTTCTTCAAGATTAGTCAAATGTTCAATTGAAGAGGAAAGTTCTGTAATAGCAGTGCGATTTAAGTGAAGTTTTGATAAGCGTTTCATACTTCCCATAAATTCTGGAATTCTCTTGATTTTTGAACAGCCAGAAAGAATGAGAATTTCAAGAGACTCCATTTCAAACTTGCTTGGAAGACTTCTAAGGCTTTTGCAGTTTTCTAGATCAAGAAGAGTAAGTCTTTTAAGAACCATAATAGATGGGTGTACCTCAAGTAAATTTATACAACCATTGAAAACCAATTTCTCAAGATTGGGAACTCCGTTGAAGTCAGGGGTTGCAATGAGGTTTAAGGAATTGTTCAATTTGATGAACTTTAACTTGTCCAAATACTGTTCAAAGCCAAAATATACAGTAGAAGAGTTAGCTTTAATAATCCTTACAATTAATTGAAAATTAAAAACAAAGTTGTATCAAAGTACTAAAATAACAATCTTACCTTTGTCCCTTTCCAAAGCTGTTCAATTTTACTATGCAACAATTGAAGTTCAACAAGCTCATATGGTTGAAAATTTGATGGCAAAGACTTTGAAGGATACATACTCCAATCAAGAATTCTTAATTTATTAGAAAGATGTTTGGGGCCATGCAAAAGTTGAACATCATGAATTATAAGCAATTTAAGGTTAGGCATCTTTGGAAAGGCTTCAAGATTCCAATGTGTGCCATTTCTGACTTATGTAGTTTGCCAAATTCAAGAACAAGTCCTTCAATTGCTTCCATTTCCTAACAATAAGAAAAAGGAATGAGTTAGTTGCAAGACATATGCTTACTTAGAGTTGTTCAAATTTCAACTTCTTTGAATAACATCATAAGGTATATTCTCTAAACGTATCTTACCGTATTTTTCATCAACACATTGCGAATGTCCTTATGCAGCCACAATTTGCTCCACTTTTCAGGTTCTTGAGGATAATCTCAACGAACTATGCCTTGTCCCATTATTTGTAGTAAGTCATGCATCCAATATTTATTTTCATAATCTTTTAAGAGAGACTTTTCAATGAGAACATCCAATCCAAATGTAGGGTAAAGGCCAAGACAATCTAGTATTTCTACTATATAATCTTTGTCCTTCATATTGAAGAAACATGCGATATGTAGAAATATTTCCTTTTCTATATCCTTAAGTCCATTAAAACTTATTTCAAGTGTTTCATTAATTTCTTTTTCAGGATATTCCTTGAGCTCATATGATGCACTCTCCCATTCCTCCTTACTCCTACCATGCAAAAATGAACCCAAAACATCAATAGCTAAAGGTAGGCCTTTAGCATAATTTACAAAATATGTGGACAATTTTAGATAATCTTCAGGGGGGTTATCTATTTTGAAGGCTTTCAAACTAAAAAGACGAAGAGCCTCAATATTATTTAGTCCTTGAGGCTCATATATTCCACATACATTATGCATTTTCAACAAACGCCCTTCTCTTGTTGTTATAATAACTCTACTACCTGGACCAAACCAATTAGACTCCTCAGCTAACTTTTCTAGTTGACTGTAGTGATCTACATCATCAAGAACAAGAAGAATATTTTTATGAGATAAGCTATTCTTGATAATACGAACTCCATCATAATCATCCCTAATATAAATATCCACACTTTTCTCCATCAAAATATCACTAATAAGTTTTTGTTGTAATGGGAGTAACCCATATTTTTCAGATTTACTCCTAACATTAGCGATAAAACAATCACCTTCAAATTCACTAAAAATCATCTCGTAAACAACTCTAGCCAGAGTTGTCTTACCGATTCCACCCATTCCCCAAATCCCGATAATGCGAACATCATTTGATCCTATAGCTAAAAGCGACATCAAGTCCTCCACTTGGGAATCTATTCCAACTAATCCTTTGATATCTCTTAGTAATGGATATCTCAATTTATGTGATATGAATTCCACAATATCTTGGATAAATTCTGACTCATACCTGCAAAGAAGAAAAACAGTTAAGCAAATATGATTGAACCGCCCAATACACCCCCACTCCTAAAAAATTCAGATGTTGGGTGTTTTAGGTTTTGTTGTAAAGTAGCCTCAAAATCTATTAAATCTCAATTGAGAAGTAGAGAACTAATTCAATGAAATAATTTCCATATAACATTAATAATCCAATATCACTGAAAACATATTAATGAGTTACTGTTTACATATAAACAATGCTGTTAAAGGTTAAGGGTTTGATAGTTAATAGCTTTTGTACAAAAAGGGACTTCTGATCAAGGTGGTTCTCTCATATGAGGAATAATAAGGTTGAAATATATGTATACCTATGAATGCACTATATATGCTATCCTAGATTTACGTCAAAATAGCATCAAAGTTATAAAGTTCTATCCAAGCCTAATTCAAGAGAATAAGATATTTAGTGGATATACAAAATTGGTTTGAGATAAGCGCACGCAATGCAAGCTTGGATTTGGTTGAGGGAATTTGAGTCAATGTGTAAATCGTTTAAAATTCAAATGGATCCACATTGATAATTAGAAAAGGAAGGAGAAGTAATAAATTTTTGTAAAATCGTACTAGCACATAAAGAGAAGATAGTAATGAGTTACAATCATCAAAGACTTATTTTTGTGTAATATTAAGAATTATAATAAACAAAAATAATAGAGTTTTAAATGAGATGAGAGGGTAAAATTTTTAGTATTATTCATTTAATTTTATTTAGAATACAATCAAAGCTCGAGCTTATCACCAAATTATATTAAATGTTCAAGCTCTATTAATTAACTTATCCTTTACCCATATAGAATAAACACTATAACTAAATTTTTTGCTACCAATTTACAAATCTATTATGATAATTAATATCTAAATTATAGTTGAAATTATACTATTTGAATTAGTTAGATAGACTTATTTCGTTTATAAACTTATAAAAATTGAATTCACTAATCTTGTATTGTTAAAAAATATATGTAATTTTTATTACAAATTAGATTATTTATATTATCAATAAATTACAAATAATAATTTGAACCATTTTACAAACTTACACAATCCAATCTCAAACCTATGTAAGTATATTTTTGTATATGTATATACATAGACATATAATTTAATACATGGTTAAATCAAATCTCATACTCATGAGTTTGTTTATAAACACGTTATCATATTTGAACTCAAATTATTTATAATTGAACCTAAACTTAAGCTTGCATGAACTTGACTTATTTGCTAAATAAACTAATCTAAGCAAACTTTTCAACCTTACATGTCAAGGTAAACCCAAATCTGAAAGAACTACCCCTCAATCATTGTATTTATATTGAAAATCTCTGTGTTCTTGTGTGATTGATATCTTGACTTGGTGAATTTGGTGATTATATTTTCTAAAGATTGATTAAAATTCTTAACTAATTTTCTTAATTCAAACAGGATTAGATTAGGACCCAACAAAATATACATGTCAAAGGGACAAATACACAATCATTTATGAATGTAGTTTTTCTCATGACAAATGCATTAGAATCACGTCATAACAACAATTAGTTACAAAATAAATCTAGTATATGTAAATGTAGACAACAATTTAATATATTCAATGGAAATAATGCTATTAGCAAAATTTACCTATCATGTAAAGACAAACCAGAGAGATTGGCCACTTCTGTCAAAGTAGTTCTCCATATGTGAACTTTATCTATATTCTCTTTTTCATGTTTGACAAAGGCTTGTGCATAAGTTCCTGTCTGCTTTCGTACCTCAGATGGATCCACATCATAGAAAATGGGATGAACTATTAATCCTATTTTATCTTTGCATTCCATGATCTTTACAAGTTCATCCAAGCACCATGTTGAGGATGCATAGTTTTTCGAGAGAATGACAATAGCATACAATGATTCTTCTATTGCTTCTAAAAGCTCAGGTTTAATAGGTTTGCCTCTTTCAAGTTTTTCATCGTCCCTAAAGGTGAAAATTCCCTTTTGTTTCAAAGTAGTGTAGAGATGATCTGTAAAACTCTTGCGAGTATCTTCACCTCTAAAACTTAGAAAGACATCGTATTTCCACTTACGGCTAGAAGAAGAGGAAGAAGATGGGCCTTTTGAATCCATGAAATCAAATCTAAGCTTTCAAGTAAACCTTGAATCACAATATAGAATTAGAGATACTAGTCAAAATTTCATTCAATTAACTTTTTAAAAGTAAAAATTAATAAATAAGGGGTAAAATGAAACGATTTGGAAATAAATGAGTGAAACTAGGGAGAGGAATCACAAAGTTAATTCATTGGGACAATTTATCAAACAATTGGAATTCAAAAATAATTAACCTAAGTTGTGAACTCAATTAAATTAATCACAGTTCAATTTTTATTTCAGGTCAATCAATGATTCAAAATGAATCCCGGTGTTCATTAAGATCACAATAAAGGCCATGGAATCAATGGAAAGGCATGTGGCATAAATTGATATCTAAGAACAAGAGAGACCCCCCAACTACATTGAGCTTATGACTCTAAAAACCACTAATCAGAATCTTTAACAAACATTTTGCATAAATTTGATAGGTGCCAAATATTATTAAATAATCAACTCAGAGACTTTCCCATAGGTGCCAAATATTATTAAATATGAGGAACTACGACAGCAAAATTGATTCACAGCCAATAATTTTTTCTGGGTATGAGTCTATACAAGCAACAATAAAGAAAGATGGATTTTCATAATTTATACCGAAAGAGAAGCTCCTAAAAGAAGATGCGTATGGAAAAAAAATTGACAGAGTATATTGATTATTGAGAGAGAAACTAAGAGAGATTGAGAACTTACATTGAAAACTTGAATCAGAATCTGCAAACTACAAACGTCTTGGAGATGAAAGAGAAATGGAGAGATCCAAAATCCAAGACGTTGGTTCCTGCTGTTAGTGCTAAAGGCAAAGGCGCAAAGCTAAATAAAAAGCAAACGCGAGCAAAATGAAGGTGAGATGAGGTAATTTGCTATACTTTTTATTTTATTTTTTAATTTTTTTTATACTCTTTACTTATCTAATTTTTTTTTTTTTTAAATGTGTGCTTTTATTTTTAAAAATAATTTATAAACTTTCTTTTATATAAAATAAATAAATTGAGTAATTTATTTTTTGTCATTAAATGGGGATTTGAACTCAAAATTAAGCTTGACTTTGATGGTTTGCTATTAAGCTCTCTCCAACAATGTTGGAAATTCGTCTTAGCAACTATTTGGAATGAGCTAAAAAATTTAGTTTATTTATATTTTTAGCTTATTTTTATTAATATTTATGAATTTTACTATACTTTTTGATATTATTTATAAGCCTCAATGTACTATTCAACTTATTTTTTAACTTATTTTCTACGCTTTCAGCAAAAAAAATTTAGCTTTAGCTAAATAAACTATTTTCAAACGGACACTCGAAATGTTTGTTTTGTTTCCATCTCTTTGAAGCCTAGATATAAATGTTAGAGTATAATTTAGAGAGTGAAAAAAAAAAAAAAAAAAAAAAAAAAAAAAAAAAAACTCTAAACAGTTCTTACTTACACCATCACAAGAAAGCAAGCCAGTAAAGGCCCATTCCTAATTACAAATAGAGGACACTACAACAGGCCCCAAAGGTAAGCCCATCCAACAACTAGACTTCCCCAGCAGCACTTTCAAACGGCGTTACTAAGGTTGTTTCTTTAAACCAATTGTGTAAGCCCAACAAATCACACAAAAGGAAGCTATAAAATCTATGTATCAAGGTTCAAGAGCTGCACTAAGCTCAAATTCTGATGCTTCATCATGAGCAAAGGCCTTAAGAATGGTAGAATATTCATCATCAGGCATGCATGCGGCATGCCTAGGCACTAGTGTTTTTATTATATTCAAGCCTGGATTGAGGCTTGAACCCACATGACCAAGCATGCTCAATGTCTAACAAGCATGTAAACATCGCAGTATGTGTTCCATGTCTCCGAGGTAATCAATATACGCAAAGGAAAAAAAAAATGCCATGAGACTATTGTTTTTCTTAATTAAAAGCCAGAAATATATTATTTTAAAATAGAGAATTACAACACAATTTAGGAAAGTAGAGTCTGCATCAATTGGAGGAGTAGTGGTTGAGGATGTTAGAGAATGGAGACTCTTGTTTCTATCAAACGCCTAAACAGCTATTCTTGTCCTTCTTCAAGATCTTGAATGCATATATCCAATTTTTGTAGCTGATTTTGTGCATTATTGAGGATGCCATCATATTTGCTGGTCTTGCAACCAAAGAGAAATTGCAACACAGCATTTATCTTTGAGAATCCAATCCATCTTTTCCTTCTTCACAGTATCATGCTTTCTCCTTTCGGGTACACCAAGTTTGAAACCAATGACCATTTCAGAAATAACAATGACTGCAGCTACAGCCATGAAAGAAAAGCAATCTTCTTTCTTGGATGAATGAGCAATTCATTTATAAAAAAAGGTACAATCAGTTCAAAATATAACCAAACAAAGCAACACCAATACACAAACATCCTCCACCACACTATAAATATTACAAAATGAAATTTCCAAATCTGTTAGTTCAAGGAGACAAGGACCATTAACAGTACAGAACATGAAATACCCCCAAAGAAAGCTCCTGTTTTGAACAGAATTGTAGTAACTGTTACATTCAACTCTGTTCTTCACTTCCCACCAGATCATTTTGACCATAGCCTCTTCAGAAAATAGCTTCCTTGCTGAATACTGGCATTCCTCTGAAGCCAAATATGATAGACAGTATGCCAGTCTAGACACAGCTGATTTCTCCTCGTAGAACATAATCAGCCAACAGAACTTTGGGTTTTAAACAACATCTCATTATGGTTCACCGTATCCATATTGAGAAAGAACAATCACAAAATAAGTGGTACATACTTTTAATTCTTCTTTTACAAATAACACACCTATCATCAAGATTAGCATATCACTAAAACATTTGATCTTTTGTAGACAATCTATTGTGAACCCTTAGCCATCCTATAAATGCATGTTTTGGAATTACTTTGGGAAACCAGCTTGAATGTATGGACACTTCATTTAGGGCGCCGTACCCATGTCATACCAGTGTCGTACCTACCATTTCATGTTATAATTTTTCAAAAATTACTCGGGTTGCTCTGTTGTACCCATACCCGTATCCGTACCTGTGTCCGTGTCCATGCATCCTGCTAGGAAACCAGATGATGATCTTCACCATTTAACCTTGGGGCATTTCTTCCTTATACAGTTTCACTTCTATGCACCTGCACAAGAATATTTTGCTGTTCTCTCAGTAATTCAAATTAGCCTGTATTCACTTTCAATCTCAACCAGATTAAGCTTACTCTAGATCTTAAACAAGCAATCTGAGGACGCATAACAAAGAAAGCACCTCCAGCTATGTGAAAGCTGTCTGGTAAAAGCTGTAAGTACCATCTAATTGCATCAGATTTTGTGGCAATTAGAAGCTGCTATTACATACAAAGCAGATAATGTGAAAGCCTCTAGCATGCCTTCAAAATGCATGAACCTGCCATAGTCCGAATAAGAGCTTCTAATTTATTTACCTTTGTATTTATCTGGTTAATGATTCCTTATATCAAATAGACATAAAATGCAGCAGGGCAGTTACTCATTTTTTTCAAAATGTAGCAGCACCAAATTTAAAAGTAGGAGTTTTATTTTTTCAAGGCAACACAATTAGTGTCATCTAACCCCATTAGTCCAAGATTCCAAACTAACTGGAATTAAGGAAAGTGCCTAAGCAATTAGAAAATAATAATAATAACTATATTGCATGGACGAGGCTAAAATAGCCAAGGACCTGGACCCGTGTGGGAACCCATGCAACTTAGATGTTCAATTTATTTGAACTATTGGTTTTTAATTTAGACAACATTTTATGGGTGTCCCTTTGCTATTTAGTATTATTTTTAAATTAATTTTAGATATGTTTTCAAGCATTTTGCTTTTGTTACTTAATTTTAAAGCTTAAAATAAACATATTATATCCAAAAATATTTAAAATATACCTTAAAAATATTAATTAATTAATTAATTGTCGTATCCCAAATATTTCGTACTTCAGTTTTTCAAGAAATACCGTACCACCGTACCTATACACGTAGCTGTGTCTGTACCCGTTCAACATAGAATAATAATAATTGAAATACAACAAAACCAGAAGGGAGAAGATGAAAAATCATGGAGAAAAGTCCAAAATAAAATAAAAGCCGAAGAAACCCAACAAGTTTCATAGCAGAACCATAAGCAGAAGAAAATCGATCTTTTTCCAAATTGATTCACACCCCCAGGCTGGGTATAAAAAAAAAGTGAACTAATCAGAGAAAGCTAAAGTGAATAAGCCAAAATTCAGTAAAAACAATTTAAAGTCAAACATCTTCATGACCACCTTGTAGTTGTTGGCAATCTGTCAAGAATATAATTGCATGAGTTAAGCCTATCAATTCCAAATCTCACTTACATACATTGTTAGAATATGTTAAAATAGAATTTTTCAGAATTGAGACTGAGAAAGAGAGAGAGCAGAAGTAAATATTTTCATGGTTCAGCTTGACAGCCTACACTCATATTGGCAAACCCTTCACTAACTACATCTTTATTGTGTTGAATGTTTGAAAGAGTCTAACGAAGGATATAAACAGGAATACGCTAGGACCATTATGCATGAAATCTTAAAATCACAGCAGCTAGTTGTATTGCAAAATCATGGTATTTTACAAAGGCATGATCTACTCTATTTCTATATAGTCTATTGTATTCTAACATATATGTCTTCATCGCATTACATCAAACACAGAAATATCATTCAACAAAAAGAAATCCTACAAAAAACAAAAGAGAACTTCAGGGAGTTCAAGTATGGAGGGACTGAGGCTGATGTACTCAACAAAACAAAGACAATTGTTGATTTGAAATTTTGAATAAACCTTCCCAAAACAAATGGAGCATTAATAAGAATTTAGCGCAAAATAACTATTAAAAAAAATTACAAACAATAAGCAAATGATGTATATACAGCTGATTTGCATTAAATTTCCTTGTACCTTGTTCCCAATATAAGTTTATCAAAACTACTTAACTAAAATTTGGAATTTATTCTTTTATGGAAAAACTTGAGCAAGGTGGTAAAATGAAAATGGCATAGTAAGCTTCTGACACTCGCACGTTTAAGAAACTAGTAATGGCAATAACATTTTGACAAAAAAAAAAAAAAAAAACTCACATATTATGGATTTCCTGTAAACAATCTTGTGGACAAGGAAGATTCCTTGTTATCATGGCCAACTTTCTGTGGAAAGAAAAAAAAAAAATCAAGGGTACCACAGGCCCAATAGGAAGCTACAGAGTCTATGCATCAAGTGCTGCACTTAAAAGTAAATTCAAAAGTTTAAATTGAAAAGAAAAAAGTGTAGTATATATGTGCCCAATAGGAAGCTACAGAATCAATGTAATGATGACTTACCAGTCCCAGGCCACCCCTTGCAATCAAAGTCACCATAATAAGAGTTAATATAATCGGAGTTACCCTGAGCCATACATCCTCTATATGTCTTCCAATCCTCTTTGAGTTGTCCAGTAAAAGCTGCAAGAACCATCTCATTGCATCAGATTTTATGGCAATTAGAAGCTACTATAACATACAAAGCAAATAATGTGAAAACCTCTAGCATACCTTTGAAATGCATGAACCTGCCATAATCTGAATTAGAGCTTCTAATTTATTTATTTATGTATTTATCTGCTTAATGATTTCTTATAGTAAATATACATAAAATGCAGCAGGGGGCGGTTACTGCTTCTGATTCAAATTGCAGCAGCACCAAAGTTAAAATCAGGACTTTTTTTTTAAGCAATACAACCAATGTCTTTGCAATTATCTAACCCCATTAGTCCAAGATTCAAAACAAACCAAAATTAAGCCAAGTACTTAAGCAATTAGAAAATAAAAAATAATAATAATTGAAATCCAACAAAATAAGAAGGGATAAGAAGATCAGAAATCATGGAGAAAAGTCCAAATAAATAAAAAGCAGAAGAAGCACATCAAGTTTCATAGCAAAACCAAACACAGAAGAAAATAGGTCTTGGTTCAGCTTGACAGCCTACATTTATGATGCATTCAGGTATGAGACCAAAAAAAGAAAAGAAAAAGGACTCACCTTTCACAGATGGTTGTTTGCCACTGCTTGCAACTACTTTAGGAGCCACCGACCAAGAGAGGGAAGAATGAGAAACCACTGGTGAGTGCAAATATAAAGCAGCTGAGGCTAATATACTCAACAAAGCAAAGACAATGGTTGATTTGCATTAACTTTCCACCAAAACTAATAGAAAGTTAATAAAAATTTGTTGTAAACAACAAAAACTAAAACAAAAATTTTAAATTTTAAAACAAAACAAGCAAGTGATATATATATGGTTGATTTGCATTAAATTTCATGAATATTATCAAAAAATTCAAAACTACTTAACTAAAATTTGGGATTTATTCTTTCAAGGAAAATTTGCACAAGGTGGCTTGTGACACTCTTTAACAGGTTTAACAAACTAGTAATGGCAATGACATTTTAACAAAAACAAAAACAAAAGGAAGCTACAGAGTCTTTGTAAAGATGACTTACCAAGCCACCTTCATTAGAATCGTTGCAATCAGAGTTAGCATGAGCCCATATATTCTCTATCTTTCAATCCTCTTTGAGTGTGGGACATCGTTAGAGCTGCCTTCTCCACTAGGTCTAGCCCCTTCATATTCATCACGGCTTCGCTTCATTTTGATACCTTCTGTTGAATTGTGAAAATCATTGTGAACATCCAAACCCTCATAAGGAGTGATGCAGACGCTGTTGCTGTATTGAGCTGATATCATTTCTCTTATATCTTCCAAGTCTTGTTTGTATACCATACGAAACCCACATCTATTAACCTTTAGGCTTTGGTTTAAATCCCATCGAAATCTAAGCTCCATCTGTACGAATCCATTCTCATCAATTTGACTCAATCCGATATCATTATTTTTAAACGATTGAGAGGGGAAATAGGCCATCCAAAGGTGACATGATTTAATCTGAACCAATCTAGGGCAATAGCCTACGTAAAAGTTTGAACCTTTATGTTTATTGGTTAGAATGCGACATACCAAAAACTCCCCTTTATCAGAAAGTAAAGAATTGGGGCTTGAAAAATCAACACACACAGCAATTCCAATCCACATATTACTTGAACGAGAAGGCACTTGTAAAGTCACATTTTTGTAGGGATGAGTAACTTTTGCAGTCACTATATCCCCCACGTTCTGATGGCTAAACCATTTTGGAATTTCACTTCCAGGAATGAAAATATCAAAGGTAGCCATGCAACTAAATCTTAAAGATTGCTTGCAGATTTCCTGAAACATACAAACTCTGATGTTTAGAATTCACACACACACACACACACACACACACACACACACACACACACACACACACACACACATATATATATATATATAGAGAGAGAGAGAGAGAGAGAGACCTGATGAACTGTTAATAGCATTTTCAAGAACATGTCACTCTGACCTTGATTATCAGCCAATTTGAAGCAATTCAAGAAGAAAAGATGTGTTTGGGTGAGATCGTATGGTTTTACTCCATCTGGAAATGTTTCCAATGAGGTACAACCATCTGCTGTAATATGATAAATTGTTGATGGCAATTGTGGCAATGAACGAAGTCTTGTGCAATTGCTTAAATAAATTGTCTTCAATTTAGATAGTTGCACGATACTTTCAGGAAGGCAACTAAAGTGATTTTCACTTAGATTTAAATAGGATATAGAGGATAAGTTTCCAATATCATTAGTGATAGTTTGGAGACTACAGTCCCTCAAGTCCAAACTCCTTAAAGAACACATACCCAAAAGGGAAGGCAAAAACAAGCTCACAGGATTTTGGCTTCTTCTTGGCGTTAAATTAAAGGGGAAAAGCTTATTCCATAGTTTAGGTGGTGGCCCTTTACATCCCCGAAAAGATAGTTTTTTAAGATTCTTTAACATAACAACAGAGGAAGGCGGCTCTCTTAAAGCAATTCCACTCACATTGAGCTTCTCTAGGCTTTCAACATTCCACAGTTTCTCTGGTAGACCGTCAAGCTTCGAGCATCCAGCCAAATTAATATCTTTAAGTGACCTGAGGCTACAAATGATACTAGGAAGACACACAAGATTCTTGCAATCTCTTAAATGCAATGAAGCAAGGTTAGTCAAATGTTCAATCGAAGAGGGAAGTTTCGTAATAGCAATGCCATCTAAGTGAAGTTTTGATAAGCATTCCATATTTTCCATAAATTCTGGAATTTTCTTGAATTTTGAACAGCCTGAAAGAATGAGAATTTCAAGAGATTCCATTTCAAACTTGCCTGGAAGGCTTCTAAGGCTTTTACAGTTTTCTAGATCAAGAAGGGTAAGCCTTTTAAGAACCATAATAGATGGGTGAACCTTATGTAAATTTATACAACCATTAAAAATCAATTTCTCAAGATTGGGAACTCCAGTGAAGTCAGGTGTTGCAATGAGATTTAAGGAATCGTTCAATGTGATGAACTTTAACTTGTCCAAGTACTGTTAAATGCCAAAATATAAAGTAGAAGAGTTAGATTTGACAAACCTTACAATTAATTAAAGATTAAAAACAAAGTTGTATCGAAGTACTTAAATAACAATCTTACCTTTGTCCCTTTCCAAAGTCGTTCAATTTTGCTATGCAACAAGTGAAGTTCAGCAAGCTCATCTGGTTGAAAATCTGATGGCAAAGATTTTGAAGGATACTCACTCCAATCAAGAAGTCTTAATTTATCAGGAAGATGCTTGGGGCCATGCAAAAGTTGAACACCATGAATTATAAGCAATTTAAGGTTAGACATCTTTGAAAAGGCTTCTAGGTTCCAATATCTCATTTCGTATTTACATAGTTTTTCAACTTTAGGAAGCTCTAAGACTAGGCCTTGATTTGCTCTTGTTCCCTGATAATCATGAAAAATGGATAGGTGAATTGCAAGATACTAGAGTTATTCAAATTGTAACTGTGTGTTGAATAACATTCTAAGGCATATGCTTAAGTTCTACAAATGATCTCTTACCGAATTTTTCACCAGTACATTGTGAATGTCCTTGTATATCCATAATCTGCTCCACCGCCCAGGTTCTTGAGGATGATCTTTACGAACTATGCTTTTACCCATCGTTTGTAGTAGTTCATGCATCTTGTATTTATGATTAAATTCTTTTAAAAGTGACCTTTCAATGAGAACCCTTAAACCAATTCTAGGGTCAAGGCCAAGATAATCTAGTATTTTTTCCACATAATATTTTTCTTTCATATTAAAGAAACATGCAATATGTAGAAAGATTTCCTTTTCTGTTTCATGAAGTCCATCAAAACTTATTTGAAGTATTTTGATAACATCTTGATCAGGAAATTCGTTGAGCCTATTTAATGCACTTTCCCATTCCTTCCTACTTTTACTGAACAAAAAAGAACCCAAAACCTCAATAGCTAATGGAAGGCCTTTGGCATAATTTACAAATTGTTGAGACAACTTTAGATAACCATTGGCAGGACAATCACTCAAAGAAGCTTTCAACCAAAAAAGATGAAGAGCATCATCATTATTCAATTCTTTAACCTCATATATTTTAAATATGTTATATCTTTTCAACAAAGACTCATCTCTAGTTGTGATAATAACTCTACTACCTGGACCAAACCAATTAAGCTCCCCAGCTAATTTTTCTAACTGGTTCAATTGATTTACATCATCAAGAACAAGAAGAATCCTTTTATGGCACATGATATGCTTGATCAAAAGAACTCCTTTATCAACATCTTGAATATTCATACTTTTCTCCATCAAAATTTCACAAATAAGTTTTTGTTGTAATGAAAGTAAACCGTGTTTTTCAGATTCTTCTCTAATATTAGTGATAAAACTACCACTGTCAAAATAATTAAAAATCTTATGATAGACAAATCTAGCAAGAGTTGTCTTACCAATTCCTCCCATCCCCCAAACCCCTACGATGCGAACATCGTTTAATTGTATAGCCAAAAGTGACATCAATTCCTCTACTCGAGAATCTATTCCTACTAAATCACTGGTATCTGATCTTGGGAATTTGTAACTTAATTTATGAAATATCTTTTCCACAATATCTTGGATAAATTCTGTCTCATTCCTGCAAAGAAGAGAGACAATCAAGCAATGCAACTGAATCACCCATATTACCCTCCACCTCCGAAAAGAAAGCATATATTTAGTGTTAAACTTAATTTGTGCAATATCTCTGCCACAAGATCTTGAATAAATTTTGACACGTGCCTACAAAGAAGAGCGACAATCATGCAATACAATTGAGTCACCCATATTACCCTACGTCCCTACACCTTCGAAAAGAAAGCATATATTTAGTGTTAAGTTTTAATGTAAATTACCCTCAAATTATTTCAAATCTCACACTGAGAAGAAGAAAACTAAGTACATGCAATAACTCAAACACAAGATCGGTAATTCCAAAATCCAAATCACTGAGAATAAAGAAATGAGTTACTGTTGGAGCCATATATATACACAATTCTATTAAGTAGAGTTGAAGTTAGGATTTTAGTTTCAAGGGTAAGAATAAGACATAGTTTGACACAATATTGGTTCAAAAAATGTTAATTAATATAAATATTAAATTAAATTAAATTCTTAATATCTTAATTATCATAAATAAATAAATAAAAACTTAAAAAAAATTCACTTAAAACATAACTTAATCATACATTGTAATTTCTATTAAAGCATAGTATTAATTAAAATATAATATCACAAATCAATATATATTCATCGACATAATAACTTATAAAGAGAAATCTAAAAAAATAATAATTTAACTACTTAAGAGTACCTATTAATTTTCAAGAAATTCTATATGTGCTTTTGATTATTCTAAGAATGTGTACTATAATTAACCTTTCTTTTCTCTAGTTGAAATCCCTAACTTTCATTTTCAATTATTGAAATTATGTGTATGAAACTCCTAAACAAGGTTCCATGGTTTCACAATTTTTTTTAAAGGAACAAAAAAATAGGATAACTTTTATTTTTATTTTTATAATTAATTGATAGTTCATCCACGTCACGTACAACATCTGTTTTTTTTTTTTTTTTTTTTTAATTAATGAAATGGATGTCCCGTTATGATTATAGAAGTGTAACCTTTAAAATATTATGAAAGAGAAATACAAGTGCAATTTTTTTTTTTTTCAAATGTTAGTTGAATCCTAAAATAAAAATTTATAACAATTTGTTGGGGTAGGCTAAAGATAAAGGAGTAATTTTTAAATCCACTACAAATTGTTGGAAGAGGATTCTCTTCTTTTTAGAACATTTTTTTTTGGCTGGGACAGGGGAGCAGAAACCTGACTGATATAAATGGTAAACCATTTTTAGGAGGAGTCCCATTAGGGGAATAATAAGGTGGAGGAAAGATTTTCTCAGTGAACTACTCACACATATATATTGTTTGTCTTGTGAAAATATTCTAATGTATTTTGAGAGATAATTATAACATGTTGCTAATCCTACAGCTTGAACCCTTTCTCTCTTAGACTCTCAAGCACTCTGTGCATGGGGAGGTGCCAATTCAGTTACAAGGCCTTTGACAATATTCTAGTGTATTGTTTGTATGAATATTGCACATTTTCTATTCTTGAATGACAACGAACTAGTATCAAATTGGTCGTGACAAGCCTCCACAAGCGTGGCCTTGGTTGTATAAAGTTAGTTATCTTACTTGAGTTAAGCTTCATTAAGGTGAAGCTATCATAGTAGAGAAGTGCTTGGTCCATAACATTTTCACAACAATTATATGTGGTAAATTATTTTTGTTTCTAATTTGAGTCTTACAACTTAAATTACTTTTTTGTCCACCAATAACAACCATTAACAACCTACTAATTAAGATTTGTTGTAAAAGTGTAATGAAAATGTTATGGATATATCATTTTCCATCGTAGTAAAGAATGAAAATTAATTTGTTTATTTTTTGAGTCAAAAGTGGAAATTTGTTGTAAATCATTTTAAATTCAAATGAATTCCACATTGAAAAGTAGAAAAGTAAGGAGATACAATTTCCCATGTAAAAATGGTAATCCCACATCTAAAAGAAGACAATAATGAGCTATAACTAAAGACTTAGGGTTATACATGTCAAAATCTTAAGTACCCTTATAGTGTTATATTATAAATTTTTAATAATTTATAATTTTTACCAAGTAATTATACATTTCAAAGGGACTAGTACCTAACCAAAAACAGAGATTATTATTGTCATGTCAAATGCATTAGAATGACATCCTAACAAGTAGATACAAAATAAATCTCGCATGTCAATGAAGACAATTATTTAATAAAATATATAAAGAGAAACAATGACATTAGCACAAATTACCTATCTTGTAAATGAAATCCAAAGAGATTGGCCACTTCTGTCAAAGCAGCTCTCCACGTGTGAACTTTATCTATGTTATCTTTGAAACGTTTTTCATGTTCATCAAATGCTTGTGCATATGTTCCCATCTGTTTTTGCACCTCAGATGGATCCACGTCGTAAAAAATGGGACAAACTATTTGCCCCATCTCTTTTTTGCATTTTGTGATATTCACAAGTTCATCCAAACACCATGTTGAGGTTGCATAGGTTTTTGAGAGAATGACAATAGCAATCAATGATTCTTCTATTGCTTTTAAAAGCTCTTGGGAAATAGGTTGTCCTCTCTCGAGATTTTTATCATCTCTGAAGGTGTTGACGCCCTTCTGTTTCAAGGTAGTGTATAGATGGTCTGTAAAATTCTTGCAAGTATCCTCACCTCTAAAACTTAGAAAGACATCGTATTTCCACTTATAGCTAGAAGAAGAGAAAGATGGGCTTTCTGAATCCATGAAAGCCAATCTAAGCTTACGAGTAAACCTTGAATCACAATATAGAATTAAAGATACTCGTCAAAATGTCATTCAATTAGATTTCAAGTAAAAATAAATAAACAAATAAGGGGTAAAAGGAAACTATGTAGAATTTAAAAAGTAAAACTAAGGAGAGGAAATTAAAGAGAAGAATGAACATATATAACAAGTGAGAACTTATAGCTACAGATACTCATTGAAAAAAAGGGTGAGAACTTAAAGATTTTGGAGAATAGTAGGTTAGCAGTATTGTATTGTCGGTGAAGCTACTATATTGTGTAATTGATGGTTTAAATTCTATATATGCTAGCATGTAACTCATGCATATGCATGGATTGGATGCATTAAAAATTAAACATAATTTTTATTATAAAAATATAAATAGTTAGTCAAATTATTAAAAAAAAAAAAGCATGTAACATATGCATACGTATGTATATATTAAAAATCATACACAATTAGTCACGTATTAAAATTCTTACATAAATTTAATACTACTTATAATCATTTTTTTTTTCTAATTTTTAATAAGATAGAATGTATGGCGATCTTTGTTGTGTGATGATTTTTATTGAGTATGTGTGATTGGTTTAAAAAAAGAAAAATGAAATTTATAGTTCATTAATATTAGATTCTTAATATTCTGCACTCAGTAACTCACTTAGCACAAATATTAAAAAAACTTAAGTAGACACATGACACAAATTTAAGTAGATAATTGTTGTGTAATCCCTACATAAATTTAGACACACGACACAAAATTAGATTCTAGTTTCAAATTTTAATTGAATTTTCTCTGAGTTTTGCCTATTAATATATATATATATATATATATTAAAAGCTAGCTTAGAAAAAATCCAATTAAATTTCAATTGGATTCTCAATTTTGCCTCACGTATCCTATCTAATTTTTAATTTTTGTACCAAGTGAATTATTGAGTGTAAAAATCGAAGAGTCCAAATCCAATTAGATTATAAATTGGATTTCAATTAGAGTCTAACTTTGCGCCACTTATCCATCTAATTTTTAAATTTTTTTGGCAAGTTAATTATTGGATGCAAAAACCAAAGAGTCTAAATCCAATTAAATTCTATATCATATATATATATATATATAAAATGAGAAACCATTATATATTTTAGAAATGTATAGTTTAAAAAAATATGTAAGCTAATACCATGTATAATTTGAACATTTTCTAAAAAATATATATAATTTAAAATGTATGATTGTGATTTTTTTACTTGTACTCGTGCATATGCATGAGTATGCACGAGTGTAAGTAAAAACAATCACAATTACACAGTTTAATTTATACAGTTTTTTTAAACAATCACAATTATGCATATGCATGGTACAATTAAAAAAGAAATCACAATTATACAATTCAAATTAAACTTTTTTGAGAAGATGTTCAAATTATACATGATATTAGCTTGTACTTTTTTTAAACCATACATTTCTAAAATATGTAATGATTTCTCATATTATAATTATATATATATATATATATGATTTAGAATTCACTTGCCACAAAAATTAAAAACTTAGATGTGTTGCGCAAAATTGAATTTCATTTGAAATTCAATTTAAAATATAATTAAATTTAGACTCTTCAATTTTTACACTCAATAATTCACTTGACACTAAATTAAAAATTAAATGGGACATATGACACAAAATTGAGAATCCAATTAAAACCAAATTAGATTTTTTCTAAGTTTTTGCTATTAATATATATATATATATATATATATATATGAAGGAAAGTGCAACATTATTTTTTAGTCAAGTCAAGAAATCATTTAATTAACTCTCTTTATTAAAATGTAGGTCTAAAGGGTGGCCCTTGGTTTTCAAAAGTATCTGTAGTTTAGACTTTAGTTTGTTTGGATTGAGGGAGAATAGAGTAGAAATGGCTCAAAATTACCCTATTTTCAGCCAACTCTACTATCCTCTCCTCCATTTCTTCTCCCTTCCCCCTCGATCCAAATGGGCCCTTAGTTATGGAATGGAGGAAATTTCTTGCATATAAAACTCCCAGTTTGTTTCCCTCAAATTCTCTCGCGGATTGAAGATGGGATCCACACATTGTTTCTTGCTGCTAGTCTGCTAGTGCTAAGGCAAAGCCAAACAAAATGCAAATGTGAGCAAAATGAAGGTGAAACGAGATATTTGCTATAGTTTTTTTTTTTTACTTATCCATTTTAAACAAATGTATGTTTAAAAAAAAAAAAAAATTGATAAATTAAAAAAAAAAGAATTGATAACTTTTTTTTTACATAAAATAATTAAATCGATTAATTTCTTTTTTGTTGGTAAATAGGGATTCGAAATCAAAATTAAGCATGACTTTAGTGGTTGTCTACTTATCTTCTTCGAGGGTATTTTTTGTGAAGTTTCTCAAACCTGGTTGAAAGATCTGTCTTAGATCATTTGTTTTGCTTTCATCTTTTTGAAGCCTAAAAAATATAATTAAGGAAAAAAAAGGACGCCATAAAAAAAGGATACCAATGACCAGCATGTAAACTCGAAATCTTTTTGTTTACATTTATTTATTTTGCAAATGAGTTCACAATTACGTATTCTTAATTGTAATAATATGGAATTCTTAATTGTAAATGTTAATATAAATCTAATTTTTATGAGTTTCTTGATGAAGATTATTCTATATATCTAATTAACTCATATAATTTGATTTCAACTGTAATTCAGTGAATAATTATTAGCATAGATTTCTAAAGGTCTAAAAAATAAATAAATAAGAAGTAAAAGGAAACGATTTGGAAAGAAAAGAGTGAAACTAAAAGGAGAGGAAATAAAAAGAGAAGAGAAGGATGCATGTAACAAGTGAAAACTTACAGATTATATAGAATTGCAGTATTGTCCGTGAAGCTTCTATTGTGTGATTGCAGGTTTCAAAGGAGTATGCAACGTTTTGAGAGAGAGAGAGAGAGAATTCCGTTAATGGTCCACAGCTAAGAATTCATTTAACTAAACTTAAGTTAAAGAGTGTAGGTGTAAAGTATAAGTAATGACCCTTGCTTTTTTAAAGTATCTTTAGACTTTAGTATAGAGTATAGAATGGAGTAAATTAAAGAGTTGTTAAATACTAGTCTTCTATAGAATGGAGACACGGACTGATAGTTGGTTCCAGCTGCTAAGGCAAAGCTAAATTATTAAATGTAGAGGTGACAAAATGAGATATATAGGTCCGTTTGATAAGAGATTGTTAGTAATGTTATTTAAGTGTTGTGAAAATAAATGAGTGAAACAGTATTGTGGAAATATGTGTTGTGTTGTTTAAACAATGAAAACTGTTGGTCAAACAACATTACCAAATAGACTCTATAGTTGCTATAGTTTATTTTTTATTTACTTATTTAATTTAAAAAGTTGTATTATTTTATTTTTTTAAATGATTAAAAAGATGTAGATAAAATAAATAAATTGAGTAGATTTTTTTTTTGTCTGTATGCTATTCGAACCCAAAACTGATAAGAATGACTTTAGTGGTTATCTACTTGTCTTCCTCCGAGGGCATTTTTTGTGAAGTGCTTTTGAACCTTGTTGGAAGATTCGTCTGTTTGTTTTGTTTAGCAGCACTATTTGCCTTCCTATAAGATGTTGCTTAGAAGATATATAGGGAAAACGACAGGTCCAAAAAATATGCTAATGCCTATCAACTGAAATCTTACCAGCACTTTCCGACAATGTTACTGAGCTTGTTCCTAACTTTGCACCAATTATGGAAGCCCAGAACTTCAAGGAAATTAATGTAAATAAAAATAGTTCAAGCTAACTATTTTACCCATACTCAAATCACCCTCAGATTCTCACGCGGGCTGAAGGTGGGATCCACAGTTTGGTTCCTGCTACTAATTTAAACAATTGTATGGTTTTAATTTAAAAAAAATGATTAAAAAGTTGTGCATCAAAATAAATAAATTGAGTGGGTTTTTTTTTTTTTTTTTTTTAAATTTTTTTGTCGGTAAATAGGGATTCAAAATTTCAAACGCAAATGACTTTTGTGGTTGTTTACTTGTCTTCTTCTGAAGGTATTTTGTGAAGTTTTCTTGAACTTTGTTGGAAGACCTGTCTTATTATAGAGTTTGTTTTGTCTTCATCGTTTTGAAGCCTAAAAAATATAATTAAGTAAAAAAAAAATCCAAATCAACAAACGAAAAGTAAAACTGAACCGTAAAGACCCATTCATCAAATTATGAGCTGTTGCTACTACAGGCCCGAAAGGTAAGCCCATCCAACAGTTACTAATATCTACTTCAAAGTTCAAGCCCCTCTCTCTTATTTTATTTCAAAGGAATATGCAACGTTTTGAATGGAGTAAATTAAAGAGTTGTTAGATACTAGTCTTCTATAGATTAGACTTTCGTAAGTTTCTACAGCTAAGACAAAGCTAAATTATTAAATGCAGATGTGAGCAAAACGAAGGTGAAAATGAAATGAGATCTTTGCCCTGTTCGGTAGATGATTTTGAACACTTTTAAAACAACATTACACATTTTCACATACTTTTTTCACACACACGTATTTCAAAAAATTACAAACAACATTACTCAAACTTCTCTACCAAATGGACCCAAGTTGCTATAGTTTATTTTCTATTTAATTATTTAATTTAAACAGTTGTATTATTTTATTATTTTTTTTAAATGATTAAAAAGTTGTAGAAAAAATAAATAAATTGAATAGTTTTTTTTTTTTTTGGGGGTAATATAGCTATTAGAAAGCAAAACTAATAAGAATGACTTTAGTGGTTTAACTTCAGAATTCGGCCAAAATGGGCATTTGCCTCTTCGCCAAAACTTTCTAGCAAAATTTCCCATGTCTGAAACTATTTAGGGAAATGCCCTTGTTTTGAAACTCGATTTTTGGACAATCAAATTATAGGGAACTGAAAATAAAAAAAAAAAAAAAAAAAAAAAAAATTCTAGAACTCGAGTTCCAGGAATTTTTTTTTTTCTAAGCACAACTTCGCTATAACTTGATTGTCCAAAAATTGAGTTTTACAATTGAAACTTGATTTTCTGAAAATCGAGTTTCAAAACAGGGGCATATTCCTAAATAGTTTCAGACATGGGACATTTTGCTGGAAAGTTTTGCTAAAATGGATAAAACCCAATTTTGGCCTCAGAAATCTGACAACCCTTAGGCAAAATTTAACCCAACAGCTTATAAATAGTTCAAAATTGACTCTGAAATTTTTTTTGTTTATGTTTTGTTTATTGACCAAATGAGCTCATAATAATGTATTCGTAAAAAAAACTATAATTATAAAAGGTTAGGGATAATTACAAATTACCCACTTGTGGTTTAGTCTGAATTTAACTTACTCACTCATGGTTTCATTTTTGACACTTTACCCACCCAAGGTTACTTCCATTTAGTCTCTATTACACACCTTTGTTAAAAAAGAGGGCTAAATAATACTTTTTACTCTCATTTCATGTCTCTCTCATCCTAAAACAAGAAATACAAAAAAAAGCAAAAGAAAACAAGATCAAAATGGGCTATTTTAAACCCAGGAATATGCATCTCTTAAAACATGGCTCAAATTAAAAAATTTTCAAACCTAGAATATGCATCTCTTTGTTCGGCACCAGACCTCTTTCTTTCTTCTCTACCAGTGTCATCAATGCCATTATAGAGCCTTAAGATCAATCAATGGAAAATCACGAAGATCAAGATTGTGGTATAAAGGTAGAGACTTGTCTGTCAATGTTACATGTAATTTTCTACCCAAAACAGTAATCCACTTGAGTGACCAAACGTGGTGCCAGCAAGCCAGAGTGGAACTTGAGAGAAGGCAATACATGGGGAGACATGAAAGTCTCACCATTGAATGATATGTGTGAAAGATGATATTTTGGAAATGGGTCACATCCAATCTTCTCTATTAAAGGAGATCGAACTAGTGGGGGTTCTTCCACTTGTAAATCTAATCCCTGAAAACCCAAAACTCAAAAAGACGAAAAAAAGAGTCATAGAATCAAAATGAAAGTGAAAGACGCAGATTAGAGTTAGACCCATAATTTGAAACAGAAAGAAAAGGGAGAAGAGAACAAAATAAAGAATAAAGAACTCAATTTTCTGTGAAAGAGAGAATAACTTTTACAATACAAAATGTACCTGTTTAACCTACTTGAATGAGGCCTTCAGTGAACATCTTTGTGTGCTTTTTGGTTTAAGAAAAAGGGTTTGGAAATGAGCAAAGCTTGATTGAGAGGATAGGAGAGGATCTGAGAGTAGAAGTTGAAGAAGTAAACAAGAAGAAAGAGTGTGGGTATGGTGCTTTGTGGATTTTCGTGATTCTAGGAAAGAGTTTAAGGGTTCGTGGAAGTGTGCTTTTAGATGGGTAACGGAGAGGTGGGTATCATGGTCCTATGGAAGCGTGCTTTTAGATAGAAGAAGAAGAAAGAGGAAGAGGAACTGCCATTTCTGAAATGGGTTTTTGGTTTCTTCAACTGAGTTTGTCTCAAAATCCACCATTTCAAAGTGACAAATTCCCATACTCATGGTGGAACTTATTTTTTGTGTTGAGATCTATCTCTCTCTCTCTCTCTCTCTCTTTGATTTTGTGTTGTGTTATGTGTTTGTTGTAATATGTGGACTCTCTCACTCCTCATATCATATCAAGTTTGGATATACTTCTTTCAGTTCAGGTGTTCTTGACTTTATCATAATTATTGATATGCTAAGATGTTCAAATTGTATGTACTTATTGTATGTACTCATGATTTTCAAGCAAATTAGTAGATCTACCTCATGTGGATGGGAGTGTGTTTTGGGAGAGAGGAGTGTTTGATCTATTTTGGGTTTTGTTTTTGAAAAAAAAAGTGTTAGAGTAACGAAGTGAAGCACAGGTGAGTAAAGTATAAAAAATGAAACCACGGGTGGATAAGTTAAATTTGGGCTAAACCATAGGTGGGTAATCTGTAATTATCCCAAAAGGTTAATATAGATCTAATTTTTATGAGTTCATTAATGAATATCATTTTATCTAATTGTCTTAAATAATATGATTTCAACTATAACTCAGTCAATAATTATTAGTATAGATTTCTAATGGGCTAAAAATAATTGGTTGTTGTGTTTACTATATATAAGAAAAGTATAAGTTAATCGAACAACTCGTAATTAAACTCAACCTTATGTGAAGTAAGAAAGATTTTTTTTGGGGGAGGGGGGTGGGGGGTGGGGGGTGGGGATGAATGAGGAATTCATTTCAATAGTAATAGATGTACAATCAGTCCAAAACACCCCAAAGAATACAACACCAATTCAGAAACAGCCTACACCATAGACATTACAAAGTGAAAACTCCAACATTGTTAGTTAACAGAGACAAGGACCAATACTCCTATTCTGAAGTATCAATACCCCTCTTTTGAACAGAATTGCAGTAATTGCTACATTCAACTCTGTTCTTCACTTCTCACCCAACCATTTTGACCATAGCCACTTCAGAAAGTAATCTTCCTTGATGAATACTGGCATTCCACTGAAGCCAAATATGACACACAGTAGACCACAATGACAGTATAGACCAAATGGATTTCTCATCCCAGAGCATAATCTCAAGTCAATGGGACTTCGGGTTTTTTTATTGGGCACCAGCTCATTACGGTTCACCATATCTTCATTGAGAAAGAACAATCACAAAATAAGTGGTCTCTACTTTCAATTCTCTTTTACAAAGAACATCACTACACATTCAATCTTTTGTGGACATTTTGTTGTGAACCATTAGTCTTTACCAGCCTATAAACACATACTTTGGAATTACTTTGGAAAACCAGATGATGATCTTCACCATTGAACCTTGGGGTATTTCTTCCTTACACAGTTCCATGCAACTGCACAAGAATATTTTGTTGTAAGAAGTTACTATAACATACAAAGTTATTGTGAAAGCCCCTAGCATCCTTCTCCATATCTAAATGAGAATTTCTAATATATTTATTTTTTATTTATCTGTTTAATAATTCCTCATAGTAAATTGATATAAAATGCGGTGGGGGCAGTTATACATTGGATTAAAAATGTAGCAGGACCAATTTTTTTAGGCAACATAGCTATTGTCTTTGCATTTGTCTAATCCCATTAGTCCAAGATTCCAAACTAACCTAAATTAAGCCAAGTATTTAAAAAATTATACAAATTAAATGAAATCTAGCAAAACCAGAAGGAATATAAAGATGAAAAATTATGGAGAAAGTAAACCCAACAGAGAACGATTAATTAAATAAGCCAAATTTCATTTTAAAAAAAATTACAATGGAGCTCATTCATGAGCACCTTGCAAGCAATCTGTCAAGAACAGAATTGCATGATTCAATTCAAACCAACATTTACATATATTGTTAGAATATGTTAAAATAGAAGTTGTCTTGCTACATCTTTATTATGTAAAATTGTATGCTACAATGAATCCAAAACTGAATTGTGTAAATAGGAATACATTATGCCCTTTATGGAAAACTTAAAGTCATGGTAGCTAGAAAACCATGGACCATGGTCTACTCTATTGATGATATAGCATTATAGCGTATTGTATTTTAACATATATGTCTTGATTTGTAATTATCTCTCCAAAAAAAAAAAACATATATGTCTTGATCGCATTACATCAACACAGTTACACAGAAATATCATTCTAAAAGAAAAAAGTGACAACAATGGTGCATCCTGGTATAAGACCAATTAAAGAAAAAAAGTAGAAAAGCACTTATGTACCTTTCAGAGACAACACTGCTTGTGACTGCTTGAGGAGTCACAGACCGTGGGTGAGAGAGCGATGAGTGAGAAACTAGTGGTGAGTGCAAATCTATATATTACTAAAAGCTGAAGCGTAGCGTTTAATGCTACTGCGCTCACGTTGAGCCACGTCAGCGTCCACGTCATTATCTTTTTTTATTTATTTTTATTTATTTTTATTTATAATTATTTATAATATTTTTTTTATTTCATATTTACACTTTTCCAACCTTTCTCCCTTCCATACCTTTTCATTTCCCCACTACTTCTCTAACCTTTCTCCTTCCCTCATCTTTTCATCTCCCCACTACCCTTTACATTAATATCATTCTTCATCTTTCCCTTCATCTTCCTCTATTTTTGTCTATTCTTATTCACACTCTCTTACTATAAATTTGTCTTTATCTCTTTCATTCTATGCATAGTTTTCCCTTACAAAAAAAAAAAAGTTCTCTCTCTCTCTCTCTCTCTCTCTCACACGATTTTTGGGTGGATTTTTATTTTTTATTTTTCTTGCATCTTCGCTTTAGGTTGATAATTTTTTATATTCTTTAATCTACTTTAGGTTAATCGATTCAAATTTTTTTTTTAATTGTTGTTTTTTTTTTCTCTCTTTGATTGTTAAATGTTATCCTATTGTGTGATAAAGGATTAAATATAAAAATATAATATTATTCTACTACATAGCATAATTTGGACAATTTAATTTGGTAGTTATTGTAATTTGATAGCATGATTTTTATAGTGCTCAATTTAGATGTTACACTATGAGACTTTAATCATGTTTGTTTATTTTTTAATCATTTGTGGTGGATAAAGTACTCTTAATATTTGTATTAGAAGTACTCTATAATGCTATTTATTTAGAAAAAAGCAAAGGTTGGCTAAACAAAAATTATTGGATGAGAGACAAATTTTATCTTTCGCAATTTTACTTTAATTATTATTATTATTATTTTATAACAATGCATATATAGAAATTTAATTCATAGAATTTTCTAATAATTGTTTATTTGATAATATGTTTTGGGTGGACGAAATTACAATTTCTACAAAGAAAATAACCTTAATAGATTATAAACAACAAATTGTTTTCCTAATCGGTCCAATTAATCATAATTAATTTTTTTATTTACTTTTTTCAGTGTTTTGGATTGTAGGCAGAAAAAATAAGGTTGAGAAAGTTTGTTTAAAACTAAAAGAATAATTTCCAAATTTTATATTCTTTTTAATGATTCACAAGATGTTATAAATAACTTTTATTAAAAAATAAATATTTTCGTTAACTTGCCTTTTGAATTTTTGAGAAAAATTGTATTTTTTTCATTTTAGTAGGACAAAAATTATTAAATTTATGATTTATGATTGTTCCTATATTACATTTATGATTATTCTTATAATAAATAAAAATATAATTACAAAATACATTACTCTTTATTAAATTGTTTAAATTATATAAAAATAATTATCATGCGCAACGCACAGGTTCGCGGCTAGTTTATATAATAATTTAAATTTAAAGTGATATGTTACACGTGTTTCATGGAATAAGGGTGTACATATTTTTTTAATATTCTTAGATATGTTCGAAATGTGATTCTTGAAGGTGACTCTCTCTGTTTGATCAAAGCATTGAAGTCAGCAGAGGATAGCCTTTCTCCAACAAGTCTGCTGGTAGATGATGTGAAACAGGTTGCTAGTAAATAATAATAATTGAAATCCAACAAAACAAGAAGGGATAAGAAGATGAAAAATCATGGAGGAAAGTCCAAATAAAATAAAAGCTCAAGTGAATAAGCCAAAATTTAGTAAAAACAATTAATTTATATTCAAATATCTTCCCGAGCACCTTGTAGGGAAACTGTCAAGAATACAATTGCATGAATTCTACACACAAATTCCAAATCTCACTTACACATATTGTCAGAATATGTAAGATAGAAGTGTTCAGAATTTAGACTGAGAAGGAAAGAGAGCAAAAGTAAATATTTTCATGGTTATCAAAGAGAAAACCGAAGCTCTCGGCATAAAACCTCTCCGCCGCCCTCCAAGTGGTCAATAATCCACTAAAAAAATGAAGTTTGGGATACATGAACAATAATAGACCTTCCAAGCCTAATCTACCCAGGTACCTAAGCCCTTTAAGCTTCTTGCTCCAACGAAGTTACGCCGAACCTTTGTCTTTTCTAGCTTATCGGATTTCACTATAGCCCATAGCATCAACCAATAGTCATTGGTCCCTTCCTAACTGCTTTCCAAAGCACCAAATAGCATTTTCACAGATATGAGTATGGTGAGAAAAGAATTTGGGTAAGAACCTCTCAAGAATGTAACAATGGAGAAGGTGAGAGTAAAGGAATTTGAAGAGTCTCTATGTGAAGATTGTGGATGAATCAATCTTGTTTTTCTCTAGGGTTTCTCTCTCAAAATTCTCTCTGGAAGCTCTTTACATTTTGTGGGTTTAAGGGGTATTTATACTTGGGTGAGAAAGGAATGCGAAGAGTCAGTTTTTTCTGAAACAGGGTGGTCTGGCGGCTTGGCCTCGCGACTTGATTGAATTGCGAGTTCAAGCCGCAAGATAACAGAATGGCCAGGCTGGACTTTTTGTCCTGTAGTGCTCCAGCTGGCGCAACTGTTCATCTTCTTGCACGCTTCACTCGTGTGCTACATTTGGCGGCTTGCCAGTCGCAAGTCACTAGCGAGTCCCAGCCGCGAATCTCTGCAACCTTGCATAATTGCATTTCTTCACACTCTCTCACTCACTACCCTTACATGATTCTCACCTAAATACAAGGTTACTAATTGCTAAATTACAAGCAAATTTGGCATGGAATAAAGCCAACAAGATGGTTGATTAAATTCAACCTTACAATCTCCCCCTTTGGCTATTCCGTGACAAAACTGTACAACAAACTTTAGACTTAATGCGTGAGTTGGGAACAGTTGATCAAAACTCACTCACACCTAACTCTAGAATCTGTAAAGCTCTTGAACCATAAGAACAAGTATCTCCTGAAACATAACAACACAACATGATTATTGTATGCAGAAAACTTGTAATGCAAATGGAGCAAGCACAATGCGATAAAAAAAAAATGGAAATAAGACATAGACCATGGCTTAACCAAACAGGAACAATCACTTATACAAAGTGATTACAATGCTCATACACAAGGAATGAACATCCGGACATGCAAGCTAATAAGCTCAATTGCAAAGTATCATTTGCATGTCTAACACTCAACCAATGCAACAACTCAAGATAGTTGCATTAAGGATAAAAATCCAACAAAGGGCACAAAGAGTGATGTACTTAAAGAAAATGCATGACATTTAACATCAAGTACTAAAGCTACAAAGCATTGGTACATAAATCTTAAAAGCTTACAAAAGCAACCAGTACAAACCCTTAACACATACAAAAAGAAACATCTTATATATAGATAAACCATAGTTTCACACATTGTATCAAGCCCATAATGTAAATAGTATTCAAAAACATATAATCATAGTCATCAACATAGTAAAAAAACTGAACAATAAACTATATAAACACTGTTTTTGATGTGTGTGCTCCCCCTCAAAATGGCACTCCCCCTCAAGAGCTGCCCCACAAAAATTCTCCCCCTTTTTGACCGGAATGGCCAAAGGATCATTGCTGGGTGTTGATGCTATCAAACTTAGCTAAAAGTA
Source organism: Quercus variabilis (assembly GCA_030445155.1). Taxonomy (NCBI): domain Eukaryota; kingdom Viridiplantae; phylum Streptophyta; class Magnoliopsida; order Fagales; family Fagaceae; genus Quercus; species Quercus variabilis. The sequence goes on along the minus strand of CP129453.1, from coordinate 5,461,359 downwards.
CGTTGAGTTGATCCTGAATTGCTGCCATCTTGTCAGAATGCTCATTCTAAATATATCTGAGTCCATCAATCCTCTCCAGGATGATCTGAAATGCATTTGGAGATGCGGCTGATGAAGTTGAAGCTTTGCTCCTTTTGCCTCTACTTCTGGGCGTGAATGTCTGTTCTACAGCCTTTGCTTCAGTTTCCATTGGACCACCTTCTTCTTGGTCACCCTCCTTTACATCACCTGGAAGATGAATTTGTATCCTTGTGATGGTTAGTTTGTTTATGGTTGATAGTGGAGTCATGGGACTGATATCTTGAGGGATTGCAACATCTTTTGCTCTGAAAAGTCTCATGAGAAGGCTAGGAAAGATCAGCTTGGGCCTGGAGGTGGTTCTAGTCTCATCCATAATTATGTCAAATATGTGAGAGCTAATGTCAATGAAAGTTGAACATCATGATGGTGGTCAGACACCTCATGTCAGCAGGGAAGGCATTAGTGTTGAGACATCTCCCCTCTTTAACACCACCAATTCGAGTCTGGACAGTTTCTATAGATAGCATCCTATCTTTGTAATTAGTGAAATCATAATCCTCTAAACCCTCAAGCTCTAGAACCTCATCAATATCATGTGCATCTATGGTGAATTCATGACCTTTGATCCAGCAATTCAGCTCATCCTCCCTTATAATAGCATTTGCATAGAATTCCCAAATTAAAGGTTCACAAACTGGAGGTAGGTCACTTAGTAATTTATCCCATCCTCTACCCTCAAAACAGTTTGGAATGAAAGTATCCTTCAAATCCCTTAAATCCACAAACCTTTCCTAGATAATTGTTCCATTCCTGAAAGAATCTTTGTATCTCTCAAAATGATGAACAGACCTGAACAGATTGTGGTCCATTTTCAATCTTTTGTTAGTCTTTTTAGCAGGAGTCTTCTTCTTTGAAGGTGAGGGAGCCATCTGTGAACAAGTAGAAGAGGCCATAACAAGACATAGCACAATGGATGAAATTCACTCATTAGTAGTAGGTAAGAAACAGGTTGTTTTACCATCATTTAGTTGAGAGACAGTTAGTAAAAAGGGAAAACACAAATCAGAACATAATAGAGTACTATATCAACAATATAACGCACAACACATTGTGACATAGAACACAATTAAACAACCAAGAGCTCTCTGGAGTACATACCCAAACACATACTATACCAAGTAATATGTCTATGAGACACATTTTCATGTGAATAAAATGGAGATTATAACCAAATCAACACAACACAACAATATAGAACCAGCCAAACTCACTCATATAGTGAAACACAATAAATCCGAACAAATAGCAACATGGGTATGAGATATAACAAACAATCACAGAACATTTTTCAACCTCTGTCAAAGAAATTAAATCATGATAACAGTCATATTTAGAATACTAGACACAAGATATTACCAAAACCAAACGCCAAAACTCAATAACCATTAACCTAAACCATGTTCGAATCCACATACATCTCAAAACCAAAACCACAACATACAGATTCAAGAAAATAAGGTTATAAACATGAAGAATATAAAGAAAATGAGAAAACCCATACCTTTTTCTTGAAGATTGGTGGTTGAAATGATGCAAAGATGGAGGTTTATGAGAGTGACACAGTGAGTTTGAGAGAGGTTTGAAATGGGGAAGACAATGAATAGTCACAAAAATTCGAGGAAAAAATTGAAAATTTTTAAAAACTGTCTTTAAAATGCAAAACACGCTTTTTTCGCGATTGGGTCAAGTCGCCAAGGTAAGCCGCGAGACACTTTGAAAACAAGATTCATGAAAAATTTTCTAAGTGTTTTTCGCGACTGGAAGGTCTACTTGTCAGAGAGTTGCGAGATGAGCCGCGAAAATCTCTGTATATCTCTCGCGATTGGACCTTCCACCCGCTAACAAGTCGCCACACTGAGCCGCGAGAACCATAAAAACACACATTTTGAAAAATATTCTAAGTATTTTTTGCGACTAGGGCATTTACCTGCTAGTGAGTCGCCAATGAGGTGCAAAAACCTTCTGAGTAAAGTTCGCAACTAGGGCATGCCGCTAGACCAACCCATGACTAAGTCGTTAGAACAGGGCAACACTATTTTTGAAATTTTGACACTTTTGTAAAAACAAAATACTTTCCAAAAACAAGCTAAAACACTCAAAAATCTTTTTGTGTTTGATCAACAAAGATTGAGCATGTGAAAACACATTTAAACAAGTACAATCATACAAATGAATATGACATTCATTGAACATAGACTTGTGTGTTGTGTGTGAATATCAAAAATGAGATAGTCCTTAGTCTAATGTGAAGTTTCAATGATCAATTCAATCAAGGCATACACAACTAGCACTAGGTAATGTGACCCATCTCAATTATAGAAATATGCATATATGACCTCCCACATAATCTTGAGTACAATAACTTTGAAACTTTTCATTTGGTTCCATGTTCAACATATCATTTGATCTTTATGAATCAACACATCTTATTGTGAGATCGATACCTGAAATTTTTGATATTTCACTTTGATGAGTTAGCCTTTGGCTTTTTGTGCATCATAAATTTTATTTTTGGTCGCTTTCCCTTTTTCCTAGTTAAATACTAGTATGTGCGACAGGCTTTTGTAGCTCAATATCTCTTTTTCATTTGGAGATTTACATTTGGTGAGCTCTTTGAGTAAAGCAATAAAATAAAAGTGGGAAGATATATAGGCACAAGTCTATGCATGTCTCAAGATCAACAAAACTATTCACTAATCATTTATGACAAGGTTAAAGATCTATTTACAAAAATCACATAGATTTCAAGATTTCTTCCACAATGATATGAGTGCATAGGGAACAAGTTAAGCTCGTAGATGCACAAAGCCATTAGTACAAAAGTACAAGGCAAAAACATGTTTTGAGACAAAAACTCAACAAAGTCGATCAAACTTTTTGGATTTTCTACTTTTTATGTGTTTTTGGATTTTTAACATAAAAGCAAGAAAAGATTGATAAAAAAAACAATGTAAAAACATTTTAAAACGAAAAAAATAAACAACTAAACAATTTTCAACTCAAACAAGCAAAAAGCATACAACCAAGCATATTCACAAAGCATAGGAAGTATTAATGCATGGACATATTGTAATGCTTATGCATGAGTACCTCTTTTCACCCACATGTCACGTGCGCTTGGGGTGATATCCCTATAGGATTGGGTACGAGAGTTAGGACTTTCAAACTTTCTAGTGAAGCTTTCCAAGTAAGTGGTGAATGCACCAATCATCTTTATCATATCCATCACACCGGGATAACCATTTCAACCTCTTGATGGCTCAACAGCCCAAGTCCTCTTGTCATTTCTTGGTCCTCTTGACCTTTGGTTAGAAGCATTCTTCAATGCTCTAAGCTTATGGCAATTCGGTTTGGTATGTCCTTGCAATTCGCAATGGTGACAGAAATGATTTGTTCTAGGACCCCGTTGTGATCTTGGAAGTGATCTTCCTCTAACTTCACGTCTGGCTTCTGATTGATTACGTAATGTATTTAACACCCGTTGATCCGCCACATTCTTCTTCTTTTCAGCCTTAACTTTATCAGGAATAGACTTTTCTACAACCGACTCATTGGCTTTCACAAACTTCACTTCTTTGGTGACATTGGCCGATGAGCTACTCCCTCTGGTATATCCCAATATGGACTTGTCTGAGGCATGTTTTTGAGATGAAATAACATCATCTAGCTTCTTAGTGGAAACCCTCTCTATCTTGGCATTTGCTTGCACTACCTCTTGCTCAAGAAATCTCACTTTTGTGTAAGCCTCTAACAGCTCTCCATTTAGCCTTTCTATCTCACACTTGGCCTACTTATGTCGCATTAGAAGACTTCGATAGTCCTCCTTTGCTTTCTTCATCTTCTTCACAGCCGCCTTGGCCACCCTTGTGTATTCTCCCAACTTCTCAAGGAGTGAGTTGTAGTTCTCTTGGAGACCAGCTGTGCTCTCATCTTCTTTAGCTTCTGATTCTTCAACAACTTCCATTGATTCTTTATCACTATGCTCCCCAAGCTCTTATACAAGCAAATTCAAGTCCTCCGAAGACTCAACATGAGCAATAGTCATAAAGGCAGAGTAATTCTCTTCTCCATCATAGCTTTCCTTAGAATCAGACTTAGATGAATCCGAGTCACTAAGAGTTGTGGCATACACCTTGTCATTCGATTTCAAATAATTGAGACATTCCTTTTTGAAGTGTCCTTGCCCGTTGCACTTGAAGCAAGTGATTCCTTGTGAAGATTGGTATTCCTTTCCATCTTTCTTCTTGACTTTCCTTCTCTCCTTTTTGGAGCTTTGAAATTTCCCTTTATCACCAAATTTTCCATTGTTCTTGAATTTCAAGAATTTTCGGAAATTCTTCGCCAAATATGCCACATCTTAATGAACAATATCCTCATCCGAAGAGTCGTGACCTTCGACCTTTTCATTAATTGTCTTAAGAGCAAGAGATTTGCTTTTTCTTTGTGTGGGCAATGACAATTCATAGGTCTAAAGTGAGCCTATCAGTTCTTGAACTTTGATATTATTAAGGTCCTTGCTCTCTTCAATCGCCATCACCTTGGCACGAAAGCTCTCTAGTAATGAACGAAGGATTTTCTCACAACTTCAAAGTCCTCCATTTTCTCCCCCAAATTGAACTTGCCGATGACCACTTCGTTCAACTTGCTATAGAAAGAGTCAAAGGACTCATCCTCACTCATTTTGAGCTCCTCAAATCGGGTGGTCAGCATCTGCAGCTTGGTGTCCTTTACTTTCTTTGTTCCTTCATAAGTTGTCTCCAGTATTTCCCATGCCTCCTTGGCAGTAGTGATGTGTGAAATCCTGTGAAATTCTTCTGGAGAAACACCATAGAAAATGGCATTCAAGGCTTTAATGTTAGCGTTAGCTGCTGCAAGAGTTGCCTTATCCCAAGTGGATTTAGTAGCCTCCAGCCTAGTCCAACCTACTTCTACAGCATCCCAAACATTATCATCAATAGAACACAAGAATGCCCTCATTCGGACTTTCCAAAAAGCGTAGTTGTTACCATTAAAAAATGGTGGAACATTTAGAGATTGAGACCGGTCCATCTCAATACGGGGTCAAGGATCGCACTAAGGTGTTTAAACCACAAAGAGTGCACCCGTTTTGATACCAATTGAATGTTTAAAAAGCGTGTAAAACACTATGAACATTTAGACCCCCAAATTACAAATTACCAATTTAAGCTTATTATCAAACAATAAATGTGCGGAACATAAACATAAGCTAATAACAGAATTGATAAAAAAATCTAAATCAATTAAAATCACATCCACAGAAGAAATTAAATGACAAAGATTAAGGGAAGAGAGATGCAAACACAAGGACAACACAATGATGTGTTATTGAAGAGGAAATCGAAGCTTTCGGCGTAAAACTTCTTTACCGTCCTTTAAGCGGTCAATAATCCACTAGAAAATGAAGTTGTAGTACATGAATAGCAATAGACCCTCCAAGCCTAATCTAACTAGGTACCTAAGCCCTCCAAGCTTCTTGCTTCAATGAGGTTACGCCGAACCTTTGTCTTTTCTAGCTTACTGGATTCCGCTATAGCCCATAGCATCAACCAATAATCATTGGTCCCTTCCTAATTGCTTCCCAACGCATTAAATAACCTTCTCACATATATGGGTATGGTGAGAAAAGGATTTGGGTAAGAACCTCCTAAGGATGTAACAATGGAGAGGGTGAGAGTAGAGAAATTTGAAGAATCTCTATGTGAAGATTATGGATGAATCAATCTTGTTTTTCTCTAGGGTTTCTATCTCAAAATTCTCTCTAGAAGCTTTCTACATTTTGTGGGTTTAAGGGGTATTTATACTTGGGTAAGAAAGGAATGCGAAGAGTCAGTTTTTTCCAAACAGGGTGGTCTGGCGGCTTGGCCTCGCGACTTGACTGAGTTGCGAGTTTAAGCCACAAGATAACAGAACGGCCAGGCTGGAATTTTTGTCTGTAGTGCTCCAGCTGGCGCAACTGTTTATCTTCTCGCACGCTTTGCTCATGTACTGCATTTGGCGGCTTGCCAGTCGCGAGTCACCCGCGAGTCCCAGCCGCGAATCTCTGTAACCTTGCACAATCTTGAGCATTTCTTCACACTCTCTCACTCACTACCCTTACATGATTCCCACCTAAATACAAAGTTACTAATTGTTAAATTACAAGTAAATTTGGCACAGAATAAAACCAACAAGATGGTTGATTAAATTCAACCTTACATATATATATATATATATATATATATAGAGAGAGAGAGAGAGAGAGAGAGAGAGAGAGAGAGAGAGAGAGAGAGAGAGAGAGAGAGACCTGAGGAACTACTGGTAGCATTTTAAAGAACATGTCACTCCGACCTAGATTATCAACCAAATTGAAGCAATTGAAGAGGAAAAGACGTGGTTGTCAGAATTTGTCAAGTGTTAATTGATTTGGTAATGGTTTCAATGAGTTACAACCATCAACCATCCAAGTGCTTGATGGAAATTGTGGCAATGAACGAAGTCTTGTGCAATTCCTCAAATAAATACGTGTCAGTTTAGATAGTTGAATGATACTTTTAGGAAGACAATCAAAAGAATTTTCACTTAGATTTAAACAACTTAAAGAGGATAAGTAACCAAAATCATTTGGGATTGTTTGGAGATTACAGTCACTTAAATCCAATTTCTTTAAATAACACAAACCTGGAAAGGAAGGTGATAACAAGCTCATAGGATTAAGGCTTCCTTGTGGCATTAAATTAAAGGAGAAAAGCTTATTCCAAAGTTTAGGTGGTGACTCTTTACATCCCCGAAAAGATAATCTTTTAAGATTTCTTGAGAGAACAATAGAGGAAGTAAGCTCTCTTAAAGCTATTCCACTCACATCAAGCTTCTCTAGACTTTCAAGATTCCACAAGTCCTCCAGTAGATTATCAAGCTTTGAGCATCCAGCCAAATTGACATCTTCAAGCAACTTGAAGCTATAAATGATACTAGGAAGATACACAAGATTTTTGCAATCTCTTAAATGCAATGAAGCAAGGTTAGTCAAATGTGCAATTGAAGAGGGAAGTTTTGTAATAGCAGTTCTATCTAAGTGAAGTTTCGGTAAGTTTATCATATTTCCCATAAATTATGGAATTCTCCTGATTTTTGAACAGCCTGAAAGGATAAGAATCTCAAGAGACTCCATTTCAAACTTACTTGGAAGAGTATTAAGGTTATGGCAACCTTCTAGGTTAAGATGAGTAAGTCTTTTATGAACTACAATAGATGGGTGAATTTCAATCAAATTTTTACAACCTTTAACATCTAATTTCTCAAGATTTGGGACTCTAGTGATGTCAGGGGTTGCAATGAGGTCTAAGGAGTCTTCCAATTTGATGGACTTTAGCTTCCCAAAATGTTATTAAAAGTAAAGGATACTGAATAAGAAAATTAAGATTAGGTTCCACAAAGCTTAGAATTTATAAATTTTTACTAAACGTATATGAGTATTTAAATAAAAATCTTACCTTTATTCCATTCCAAAGTCAAACAATTTTGCTATCGCACATGTGAAGTTCAACAAGCTCATTTAGTTGGAAACTTGAAGGCAAAGATTTTGAAGGATATCTACATTAATCAAGATATCTTAAGTCATTAGGAAGATGTTTCGGACCATGTGGAAGGTGAACACCATGAATTATAAGCAACTTAAGGTTAGGCAACTTTGAAAACGCATCAAGGTTCCAATGTGCCTTTACAGATTTTTGTAGTTCACCCAATTCACGCATCTTCGGAAGTACAAGGACTATGCCCTGAACTGCTTTTGCTTCCTAATTAGTAAAGAAAGAGAGATGGGTGAATTGCAAGATATATGATTACTAAAATGGTTCAAATTTAACTTTTTAAAATAATGTGATAAGGTATATGCTCAAGTTCTCCAAATGATCTCTTACCATGTTTTTCATCAACACATTGTGAATATCCTTATGTCGCCACAATCTGCTCCACTTTCTAGGTTCTTGAGGATACTCTCGACAAATTATATCTTGATCCATTTTTTGCAGTAATTCATGCATACAAAATTTATTTTCATACTCTTGCAAGAGGGACTTTTCAATAAGAACATTTAATCCAATTTTAGGGTGAAGACCAAGACAGTCAAGTATTTCTACTACATAATATTTGTCTTTCATATTAAACAAACACACCATATGTAGAAATATTTCTTGTTCCACTCTATGAAGTCCATCAAAAATCATTTTAAGTATTTTGCTCATTTCTTCTACTGGAAATTCTTTGAGCCTATCTAATGCACTTTCCCATTCCTCCTTACTTCTATTGAACAAAAAAGAACCCAAAACCTCAATAGCTAGAGGAAGACCTTGTGCATAATTCACACATTGTTTAGACAACTTTAAATAATCTTGAGTAGAACGATCTTTGTTAAAAGAATTCACACTAAAAAGATGAAGAGCATCATCATCTTTCAATCCTTTAACTTCGTATATTCCACATACTTTATGTCTTATCAACAAATGCTTATCTCTTGTTGTTATTATAACTCTACTACCTGCACCAAACCAATTTGGCTCTCCAGCTAACTTTTTCAACTAGTTGAATTGATTTACATTGTCAAGGACAAGAATAATTCTTTTATGACATAACCTATTCTTGATCATAAGAACTCCGTCATCAACATCCCGTATATTCATGCTTCTTTCCCTCAAAATTTCACAAATAAGTTTTTGTTGTGATGGAAGCAAACCATGTTCTTCAGATTCTTCTCTAATATTAGTGATAAAACTACCACCTTGAAAATCATTAAAAATCATCCAATAGACAAATCTAGCAAGGGTTGTCTTACCAATTCCCCCCATCGCCCAAACCCCTATTATGTGAACATCATTCGATCCTATAGCCAAAAGCAACATCAATTCCTCCACTTGAGCATCTATTCCTACTAAACCTTTGGTATCTCTTGGGAATGCATAACTTAGTTTGTGCAATATCGCTTGCACAATATCTTCAATAAATTCTGACTCATGCCTGCAAAGAAGTGAGATAATCAAACAATGAAATTCAATCACCCATATTACCCCCACCTCTTGAAACAGAGCAAATAATTACTGTTAAGTTTTGTTGTAAATCATCCTCTGAGAGATAAAGAACTAAATAAATGCGATAACTCATACATGAAGTAGTAATAACATATATATATATATATATATTTATATAAAAGGTAAAGGTTAACAGATGTCGTAAGGGCATTGGTTTTATGAAATATTTATAGAAAACGTTGATGGGAAAAGAAAAAATGATTAATTTTTTGACCAGACCCTATAAGCAATGCTATTAAGCAGACGTGAAAGGTTGCGCCGACATGGCATTTTTGCCAAAGTACCAGTGTCGGACACGGGTACCGAAAAAACTCGTCGGACTTTGGTGTTCGAGCGGTGTCTTGTTTTTTTTTTTTTTTGTTTTTTTTTTTTTTTTTTTTTTTTTTTTTTTTTTTTTTTTTTTTTTTTCGCTTCTTCGACACGGCGCTGACGCGGTGGACATGCCAGCAGTGAAAAAAAAAAAAAACAAACAAAAATTCAAGATTTTGACAAATGGACAGGTCCTTACCGTTGATTTTGTGATATACCCTTTAGTGAGAAGTAAGAAGTGAGAAGTGAGAAATCTCAAATCAGAAACCCACACAGCCCAATCGTTGATTTCCCTCTACCCGCTGCCCTTTGTCCCTCGCAGGCGCTACATTGGGCCGATCGTCGAGTCGGCGAGCTCCCTCTGTCCCTTCCGATCTCTCTCTCAGCGTGTATAGGTCTGAGCTTCTCTTCTCTCTCTCTGTTTCACGATTTCTTTTTTTTTTCTTTCTTTCTTTTATCTACTGACTGCTTTGGACCTTTGGTTCGGTGTACTGTGGCGTGTTATATTTATAACACCCAAAGCTTTTTTTTTTTTTTTAATCCCACTCACTGTGTTATACTTTACTGTGTGTGTGTATATATATATATATATATTTTTTTTTTTTTTCCTTTACTCAGCCTTGCCTTATAAATTATAATATTTATTATGAATTTAATGATTTTTGTTTTTGTGTGTCCTGCTCTAGTTTTATTTATTTATTAAAGTTAAATATTGTAGATAATTTAACTAAAGCTTTTTTTTGTGATTTTTGTTTTTGTGTGTCGTGCTTGTTTTCCTTTTATGTTTTTAGTTTGATGTTGAATGTAGCCTATTTAAACTTTTGACTTGTACTCATAAACATTTTATGTATATTATTATACTATTTTGGGTGTTAGTTTGCTTATTTGTAGTTCTTACATAATTTAAATTCTAGACATAAAGGTATTTTATGTCTAAAAATATTAAAAAATATGCCTAAATATAAAATTTAATTAATTATTAATTGCCATGTTGTATCCTTATTTTTAAAAAAATTGCCGCATTCCCGAATCTGTGTCCGTGTTGTATGCATGTCCGTATCCTTGTCGGTGCAACATAGCGTGAAACTAGGAGTTTAGTTCAGGGGCAAGAATGAAGTCCTAGTTTGACATAATATTAATTCAAATATGATAATGAATATAAGTATTAAAATAAATTTTAAAAAATTACTATCTTGATTCTCAAAAAAAAAAAAAAAAAAAAAAAAAAAAAAAACACACACACACACACACACACACACACACACACATATATATATATATATAAGGATTTAATTTTCACATAAAATATAACTTAAGTATAAATTGTAATTTATTTTTAAAGCACAATATTAGTTAAAATATTAACAAAAATCAATATATATTCATTAATTGAATAACTTAAAAAGAGATCCAAATATTAGAAATTTAAACAAGTAATTTAATTACTTACAAGTACCTATAAATTTTCAAGAAATTCTATATGTGCTTTGATTTATTTTTTATTTTTATTTAAGCCCCTATTTAATTTTCAATTATTGCGGATATATTTATGAAACTCCTAAACTAGGTGCTAAAAGAATAAGGTAAATAAGTAAATTTTTTTTATTATAGTTGATAGTTCATTCATGTCACGTACCACTTTTTTTTTTTTCCTTTTTTTTTTCTTCGTTTAATGAAATGGGTGTGTCACATTATGAAGAGAGAAGTGTAACCTTTAAACAAAAATCATGATAGAGATATAAAAGTGTAATATATATAAATATATATTTAATGTGAGTTGAATCCTAAATTATATAAACATTTAGAACAACTTTTTAGCTAGGCTTGGCTGAGATAGAGAAGTAATTTTTATAAAATCCAGTACTTATAAAAGTGGGAGGTTATTGGTGGGGGAGGTTTAATATAAGGGGGTGAAAACATGTTTTTGGAGGGGCCTCTCAGATGGGAAATAATAAAAGTGAAGGATGTACCCTTTGAAATACACATACATATGGTCTAATTGTGTCTAGAAGCTGAAGATGCATGGTAGCTTGTGGGATTAAGAAATTTGAAAAGAAGTTTCTTGTTTGAGTATAATAGCACTGTTTAGAATTTGTGAGTGTCATTTGTAATAGTAAATCTTGTGATTATATATACTCCTTATTGTTGATAGTGGATTTTAATTAGTGTTATCCAAAAATGTAGACGTGAAGATTTTCGAGTTATGTTAAGTATCATTAAGGTGAAGCTAGTATAAAGCTTCATTAAGGTAGGTATATCCTAGTAGAGAATTAAAATTTATTTGTTTACTTTTACGTCAATGTGAAAATTTGTTTTAAATCATTTTAAATTCAAATGAATTCCATGCTGAAAAGTAGTAAGGAGATAAAATTTCCTACGTAAAAATGGTAATATCACATTTATAAGAAGATAGTAATGAGCTATAATTAAAGACTTAGGGTTGTACATGTCAAGATAATCTTACATCTAAAAGATCTACCCACTTAGTGTTGTATTATAATAATTTATATGATATATTAAGTATTCATGTCAAAGGGAGCAGGGACTATTACACAACCAAATATAAAGATTGTTGTTGTCATGTCAAATGCTTTAGAATCAAATCCTCACAAGTAGTTACAATATAAGTGAGGTATGTTACTGATCAAAAATATAAATTTGGTATGTTCATGAAATATTAAAAGAGCGTGGTATGTTAACGAAGATGGCAATTTAATATATTCAATAGAAATCATGTTGATTCTCATTAAAACAAAATAAAAATAGTAATCATGTCAATAGCATAAAATACCTATCATTTAAAGACCATCCAGAGAGATTGGCCACTTCTCTAAAAGCAACTCTCCACGTCTGAACTTTCTTTATACTTTCTTTGAAACGTTTCTCATGTTTAACAAATGCTTGTGTAAAAGTTCTTGTCTGTTTCTGTACATCGAATGGATCCACATCGTAAAAAATGGGCAACACTATTAGTCCCATCTTTTTTCTGCATTCCATGATCTTTACAAGTTCATTTAAGCACCAAGTTGAGGATGCGCACTTTTTTGAGAGAATGACAATAGCAAACATCGATTCTTCGATTGCTCTTAAAAGCTTAGTGGAAATAGGTTTTCCTCTCTCGAGATTTTCATCGTCCTTGAAGGTGGAGATACCCTTTTGTTTCAATGTAGTATATAGATGATCTGTAAAACTTTTACGAGTATCATTACCTCTGAAACTTAGAAAAACATGATACTTCCATTGGTGGCCATAAGAAGTGGAAGAAGATGGCATTTTTGTATCCATGAAAGCCAATCTAAGTTAACAAGTAAATTAACCTTAATCACAATGTAAAATACTAAAAATATGGATACTCATTAAAATTCATTCAATTAGATTTTAAGTATAAATAAATAAATAAGGGAATAAAAAAACAATTAAGAAATTTACTAGAGTGAAACTAAAGAGAAGAAATAAAAGAGAAGGATGTGAACAGTGATATTCGTCAAGTATGTTAATAATCGTATCTGTCAAGTATTCACAACACCGGTCACCCGGACCTACTGCACTACTGACTACACAAGCGAGATTTCGCATCTATATTCATTCAGTGCCTCTATCAACGTGTGAATTCGAATTGCATGTTATTTAGATTTGCTGCATGCAGGAAACATCACCTTCAGCCACGTGAAAATTTGAGCAGTGCCAGAACCCAGAAAAATGAACACCGAGATAAGTGTGGCGCCGTTCAAAGCCTCTGTGAGAGAGAGAAGTGGCCTTCTCTTTTTCAAAACTTTCCTGGTGTGGATCCACGTTGGTTCCTGCGCAAAACAAATTAACTTGCACACGTGATCAAAATAAATAGCATAAAACCAAATCTGAGTGTATGTCAATGCTCCTGTTAAAAAAAAAAAAAGAGATAAAACATAATGACTATGATACTATATTAAAAAAATAATAATAAAACATAAAACATAGTTACCATGTGAAAAGAAAGTAAAATTGAATTGATGCATACAAGAAATAAAAAGGAAATGGGGAAGAAAAAGGAAATATAAATTTGAGTTTGGGAGTTTTGTAAAAGACCTCTCACGTAAGAAATTTTGAGCAGTGCTAGAACCTAGGGCAGCTAGGCACCCAAAAAAACAAGAACACTGAGATAAGTGTGGGGCCTTTTAGTGCCTCAGAGAGAGAGAGAGGCCACGAGGTTGGTAGTTAAGTGGGATATATCATATAGGGTAATGATTATCACACACTTATTATTGTACACACACTGTCACCTAAATTGAAATCGTATTTTCAAAACATGATTTTAAAGAAAGTGTGTATAAACATAGTGTGCAATAATGAGTATGTAATAAGATTATCACTATTATATATGGCTATGACAATGATTCTATCTTCATGAAGCAATGTAAAGATTGTAAAATATATGATAAAGTTACATCTCTCAATATTTTTTAATTGGATGCAATTTTTGCTAAATTTACTATTGAATTATATTTTCTTTTAATATCCTTTATACTTTCACAATTTCAAGATAATGAAAGATCAATAACTATCATCGATCAAATTTTTAAATTTCAAGTTTTAATTGTTTATAATTATGCATAAAAAAAATGAATTCATGGTTTGTATGGTAAATAACATTTGATTAATATGAAATTTGACAGCATGTTAAAAATATATAAATTCAGTAAAAAATTATTAAGTGATATAACATAGCTTAAAGTTACACTAATTAACTGTAACTTGCATTCAATATATATATATATATGGGTTGAGTTCAAATTACATATGGTATAACTTTAAATAATATTACACCACTCAATATTTTTTTAATTAGATGCAAATTATGATAAATCTACCATTAGATTACATTATCTTCATATATTCTCCGTGTTTGCAAAATTTAAAGATGATCAAAGATCAATGGTCATGTTATCAATCAACTATTTAAATTTAAGTTTTTGTAATTTAAAATAATGCATAAAATATGAGTTTATGGATCGAATGGTAAATTACATTCAATTGGCATGAAAATTGGCACGCATGTTAAGAACATATAGAACATGTAATTCAACGATGAGATTCTCAAAATATGAATTCTATAACAAGTTATTGGGTGATGTAACATTGTTTAGAATTACACTAGGTATAACTTGAACCCAACTATATATATATATATATATATATATATTATAACTTGTTAAAACAACAAATTATCATTAAAGTAACATAATTTGATTACGTGAAGCCTCAATAAGTTAGGGCTTTTTGGACCCACCCCTAGATAGTAAACCACATATACATAATCCCAGCTGCCAGAATTGTTAGACTCTAAAAATGAAAGAAAACTATTTGTTGAGGAATTCTGTATATGCAGTTTTTAGTAAAGAGAAAGAGAAAATTGAAAGCAAAAACAACAGACGTTTATGTGGTACAACATTATTATATTGCCCTTATTTAAAAAAATAAAATAAAAAACCTAACCCACTCATGCATGAGGCCACTAAACTAGAGACCAATATTACTTTCTTATTAAAATAAAATGCCGCCATCTCTAATACTCATGCTTTTATCAAACACCTAAATAGCCATTCTTATCCTCCTTCAAGATCTTGAATGCATAAATCCAATTTTTATGCTAGTTTTGTGCATTCTACAGGATAGTTGCTTCTCTTGTGAGTTGTGATCACTGAGAAATTGCATTGCATCATTTATCTTTGAAAATTCATTTTGTCTTCCTTTCCTCGCATGCTTACTCCTTCCAAGGGCATTTTTAGTGAAGTTCTCTCGTACCTTATTGGAAGATCCCTCTTAAGAGTGTTTGTTTTGTTTTCATCTTTTTGAAGCCTAAAAAATATAATTAAGAAAAAAAAACCAAATAATCAAACAAAAAATAAAACTAAACCATTCACATACACCATCAAAAGAAAGCAGGCCCGCAAAGGCCCATTTCATCAAACTGTAAGCTGCTCCTAATAATAACCAATAGAGAACACTGTAATAGGCCCGAAAGGTAAGCCCATCTAACAACGCTTCCAGCAGGCTCGCAAAGGCCCATTTTATCAAACTATAAGCTGCTCCTAATAATAACCAACAGAGAACACTGTAATAGGCCCGAAAGGTAAGCCCATCTAACAACACTTCCAGCGTCACTTTAAGACAGCATTACTAAGCTTATTTCTTTGTACCAATTGTGTAAGCCCAACATGCCCCAAGAAAGGGCTATGAAATGTTGAAATATTTGTACCAAGGGCTTCCCTTGATCCAAATGGCGGTGCTTCATCATGAACAAAGGCCCAAATTTCAAGCCTGAATTGGGGCTTGACCAACAGACAAATCAATCAGAGAATACATGGCTTGATGTCCAACAAGTATGTAAAAACATCTTTATTCCTTTAAAAAAATATTTTTCTCTCTTTCTGTGTATGTGTTAAAAATACTTAGTATTCTAAAAAAAATTAACAAAAAAAAATTTGTGTGGGCACATTCAGTCCCATACAAGAAAACAGGCCCCTCAAATTTCGGCACCGCAGTTTGTCTTCCTTAACTGTTCCTCAGAAAGAAATATATGGAAAACGAGAGGTCCAAAAGATAAGCTAATGCCCTTCAACTGGACTTTTACCGGTACTTTCGGATAATGTTACTATGCTCGTTCCTAACTTTGCACCAATTATGGAAGCCCAAAACGATAATGTAAAAAGAAATAGTTCAACCTAGCTAAATTCGAAAATCTGACCACTCCCAAGCATAAATGAGCCCAACAGTTTGTGAATGGTTCAAGCTTGACTTTGAAAATATTATGTTTATGCTTGTTTATTAATTTAGCAAATGAGCTCATAATAATGTATTTGTGAACAAACTCGAAAGCATGAGACTTAATTAATTAAGCGTGTGTATATATTTCCAAATCCGTTAGTCAATAATTATTAGCATAGATTTCTAAAGGGCTAAAAAAATTTAATTATTGTGTTTACTATATAAGATAAGTATATGTCAATCAAATAACTCATGAATAAATTCAACCGTATTTGAAAAGAAAATGATAGATTTCTTATTTAGCTTGCATGATTGCACATTAATGCGACATAAACAAATAATGTTGTCATACAATATTAATTTAGCATTTAATGAAATTATATATATATCTCATTTGAGTATTTAAATAATAATAATAATAATAATAATAATAATAATAATAATAATAATAATAATAATACAAATAATCAAATAGAACTCAAAAAAGAAAGCTCAAAGTGAATAAGCCAAAATTCAGTAAAAACAATTTATGGTCAAATATCTTCACATGCACCTTGTAGGAAATATGTCAAGAATACAGTAGCATGAGTTAAGCATACCAATTCCAACTAAGGGTATATATAGGAATAGATTAAAATTACAGTCGCTAGTTGTATTGCAAAATCTAATTATTTTACAAAAGCATGATCTACTCGATTTTAGATGAAGCCTATTGTATTCTAACATATATGTCTTCATCTCATTACATCAAACAAAGAAATATGATTCTATCAAATTGAATCCAAGAAAACGAAAGTGGACAATAATGATGCATTCAGGTATGAGACCAAAAAAGAGAAGAAAAGGAACACTCACCTTTCACGGGACAGTTGTTCTACCACTGCTTGCAACTACTTCAGGTGCTGCTGACCATGAGTGAGATAGGGAAGAAAAAGAAACCGCTGGTGAGTGCATTCAAACATATGTGTCTTCCTCTCATCACATCAAATACAGAAATATGATTCCACCAAATGAAATCCAACAAAACGAAAATGGACAGCAATGACGCATTCAGGTATGAGACCAAAAAAAAAAAAAAATACCCTTTCACAGACGGTTGTTTTGCCACTGCTTGCAACTACTTCAGGAGCCCTTGACCGTGAGTGAGATAGGGAAGAATGAGAAACTGCTGGTAAGTGCAAATAAATATAGAGCAGCTGAGGCTAATATACTCAACAAAACAAAGACAATGGTTGATTTGCAGTAACTTTTCACCAAAACTAATAGAAAGTTAGGGTATGTTTGGTAGACTTGATAGATACTGTAATGTAATAGATATTCCTATGGCATAACTATTCAGTTGTTTAGTTATGTTTTTATTACAATGAATAGTTATTCCTTATGAATAGCTATTCTTCAAAATGAGGAATAACCATTCCTTATCAAAAGTATTGAATATCTATTCCTTTACTTTATGTAATAATTTTTTTTAAAAGTTTTCTAAAAAGCCATTAGTTGCCACATCTTCAAAATGAAAGAAAATAAATTTTCTTTATTATTAATTATTAGCTCTATTTTGAACACCCTAAAATAAGTGTATTTTAGGAAATTTGACTTAAAAATAATTTAATTATACCTTCTTTTTATATTTTATTAAATTGTGGATGCATATTCAGGATTCTATTTCTCAATAGTCACCAAACTAATGAATAGTAATACTTATTACATTCCAACTTAATGTATTCCTTGTAATACTTATTCTTATTCCCATGTAATAATCATTACAGTGTACCAAACGTACCCTTAATAAGAATTTGGTGTAAACAACAAAAGCAAAAAATTTTAAATTTTAAAATAAAACAAGCAAGTGATGTATATATGGTTGATTTGCATTAAATTTCCTTCTAACTTATTATCAAAAAAATTCAAAACTAATTAATTAAAAATTGGGATTTATTCTTTTAAGGAAAAATTTGTACAAGGTAGTAAAATGAAAATGACATAGTAAGCTTCTAACACTAAGACGTTTAAGAAACTAGTAATGGCAATGACATTTTAACCAAAAATAAAACTCACAGACTATAGATGTCCTGTAAACAATGCTGTGGACAAGGAAGATTCCTTCGTATCATGGGCTACTTTCTCTGAAAAGAAAACAAAAGGGAAAAAAAAATGTTAATACAGGCCCAATAAGAAGCTATAGAGTCTTTGTAAAGATGACTTACCTTCATTGGAATCCTTGCGATCAAAATTAGCATGAGCCCAAACATTAATTCTCTATCTTTCAATCCTCTTTGAGTGTGGGACATCGTCAGAGCTACCTTTACCACTAGCTCTAGCCCCCTCATATTCATCACGGCTTCGCTTCAAATTGATTCCTTTTGTTGAATTGTGATGAACATCTAAACCCTCGTAAGGAGTGATGCAGGTGCTGTTGCTGGATTGAGCTGATATCATTTCTCTGGTGTCTTCCATTCCATGTCTTGTTCATATAGTAGACGAAACCCACATTTTTTAATCACCGGGACATTCTTGAAATCCCATCGAAATTTAAGCTCCATCTGTATGAATCCATTCTCATCAATTTGACCCAATACTGCTCTCTCATTCTCACTAAACACTTGGAGAGGGTATATAGGACATTCAAAGTAGATCTGATTTAAACTTAACAAATCTAGGGCAATAGCCTACATAAAAGTGTGAAACATAATGTTCATTGGATAGAATTTCACATATCAAACAGCTCCCACAATTGGAGCCTCGCATAGGCACACCACACACAGCGATTCCAATCCACTTATTTTCATTCTGATGAGTAACTTGTGCACTGACTGTATCCCCCACACTTTGATGCGTAAACAATTTCGGAATTTCATTCCCAGGAATCACAATATTAAAGCCACTTTTGAAAGGGAATTTTATATATTTCTTGCAGATTTCCTGAAACATACAGACCATGATATTCAAAATTGACATATATATATATATATATAGAGAGAGAGAGAGAGAGAGAGCTGTCAATAGCATTCCCAGCATGTCAAAAAACATGTCACTTCGATCAACCAATTTGGAGCAATTGATGAGGAAATGCCTTTTATATAAGTCGTGATTTAAATCCATTTGGAAATGTTTCCAATGAGGTACAACCATTTGTTTCAACCACATAAATCGTTGATGGCAATTGTGGCAATGAACGAAGTATTGTGCAATTGTTTAAATTAATATATAACAATTTAGATAGTTGCACCATACTTTCAGGAAGGCAACTAAAGTGATTTTCACTTAGATTTAATTCAGTTATAGAAGATAAGTTCCCAATATCATTAGGGATTATTTGGAGATTACAGTAGCTTAGGTCCAAGCTCCTTAAAGAACACATACCTAAAAGGGAAGGCAATAACAAGCTCACAGGATTTAGGCTTCTTCTTGGCATTAAATTTAAGGGGAACAGATTATTCCATAGTTTATGTGGTGGCCCTTTACATCCCTGAAGAGATAGTTCTTTAAGATTCTCTAACGTAACAACAGAGGAAGGCAGCTCTCTTAAAGTAATTCCACTCACATTGAGCTTCTCTAGACTTTCAACATTCCACAACTTCTTCGGTAGACCGTCAAGCTTCGAGCATCTAGCCAAATTAATATCTTTAAGTGACTTGAAGCTAGAAATGATACTAGGAAGACACTCAAGATTCTTGCAATCTCTTAAATGCAATGAATCAAGGTTAGTCAAATGTTCAATTGAAGAGGGAAATTTCGTAATAGCAGTTTCTTCTAAGTGAAGCTTTGATAAGTGTTTCATATTTCCCATAAATTCTAGAATTCTCTTGATTTTTGAACAGCCAGAAAGAATGAGAATCTCAAGAGACTCCATTTCAAACTTGCTTGGAAGACTTCTAAGGCTTTTGCAGTTTTCTAGATCAAGAAGAGTAAGCCTTTTAAGAACCATAATAGATGGGTGAACCTCAAGTAACTTTATACAACCATTAAGAACCAATTTCTCAAGATTAGGAACTTCAGTGAAGTCAGGGGTTGCAATGAGGTTTAAGGAATTGTTCAATTTGATGAGCTTTAACTTGTCCAAATATTGTTAAAAGCCAAAATATACAATAGAAGAGTTAGATTTAACAAACCTTAAAAAACAAGTTGTATCAAAGTACTTAAATAACAATCTTACCTTTGTTCCTTTCCAAAGCCATTCAATTTTGCTATGCAACAAGTGAAGTTTAACAAGCTCAACTGGTTGAAAATTCGACGGCTATGATTTTGAAGAATACTCACTCCAATCAAGAAATCTTAAGTTGTTAGAAAGATGTTTGGGACCATGTAGAAGTTGAACATCATGAATTATAAGCAATTTAAGGTTAGGCATCTTTGGAAAGGTTTCAAGATTCCAATGTGCCTTTTCTGATTTATGTAGTTCACCCAATTGAAGGACAAATCCTTGAACTACTTCCATTTCCTAATAATAAAGAAAAGAAAAAAAAAATGAGTTAGTTGCAAGATATATGTTTACTAGAGTTTTTCAAATTTCCACTTCTTTGAATAACATGATAAGGTATATTCTCTAAACAATCTCTTACCATATTTTTCATCAACGCGCTGCGAATATCCTTATATAGCCACAATTTGCTCCACTTTTCAAGTTCTAGAGGACAATCTCGACGAACCATGTCTTGTCCCATTTGTTGTAGTAAGTCATGCATCCAATATGTATTTTCATAATATTTTAAGAGAGACTTTTCAATGAGAACATTTAATCCAATTTCAGGGTGAAGGCCAAGATAATCTAGTATTTTTACTATATAATCATTTTTCTTCATATTGAAGAAACATGCCATATGTAGAAATATTTCCTTTTCAGTACCCTCAAGTCCATCAAAACCTATTTCAAGTATTTCAATAATTTTTTTGTTAGGATATTCTTTGAGCCTATTTAATGCACCTTCCCATTCCTTCTTACTTCTATTGTACAAAAAAAGAACCCAAAACACTAATAGCTAAAGGTAGACCTTTACAATAATCTACAAAAGATGTGGAAAAGTATAGATAATCTTTGGGTGGATCATGTACTTTGAATGCTTTCAAACTAAAAAGACGAAGAGCCTCAATATATTTCAATCCCTGAGCCTCATAAATTTCTTGTACTTCATGCCTTCCCAACAAACGTTGATCTCTTGTTGTTATGATGACTCTACTTCCTACACCAAACCATTTAGAGTCCCCAGCTAACTTTTCTAGCTGATCGAATTGATCTACATCATCAAGAACAAGAAGAATTTTTTTATGACATAACCTATTCTTGATCAGACAAACTCCATCACAATCATCCCTTACATATAGACTTTTCCCCATCAAAATCTCACGAATAAGTTTTTGTTGTAATGGAACTAACCCACATTTTTCAGATTCACTCCTAACATCAGCGATAAAACAACCACCTTGAAATTCATTAAAAACCTTGTCATAAACAATTCTAGCAAGAGTTATCTTACCAATACCCCCCATCCCCCAAATCCCAATAATGCGAACATCATCTTCTGATCCTATGGCTAAAAGTGACAACAATTTCTCCACTCGAAAATCAATTCCTACTAAGTCGTTGGTATCTTTGGGGAACAAAGAACTCAGTTTAAGCGAAATCTCTTTTATAATATCTTGGATAAATTCTTACTCAAGCCTGCAAAGAAGAATGACAATTAAGCGATGCGATTTAACCCATTATTTCCCCACCCACCCACCCCTCGCCACGCTTAAAATAAAAAAATAAAAAATTTTAAAAATCCAAAATTATAAATAAATTACTGTAGCAGTTATGTGTGTGTTTGTAATATGCTATTAAGGTTGACAGCTAATAGCTTTTGTTCAAATGGGGACTTCTGATTGAAAAGGTCCAACTATAAGGGGAATAATAAGGTTGAAAGACGTTCACATTAAAATATAAGTACACACCGTCGGATTGCATTTGGAAGCTGAAAGATGCATCATGCATGGTAATGTTCAAGAGTAGCAAAAAGCCATTGTGTGTATATTGAAATTTTGGGTTCCTTTTTTCAGTATAGTATCATTAATTTCAGTAATTTGAGTTTGTGAGTGCCACTTGTATATATGGTTAAATTATAGGATTAAAATTTGAATCTATAATAGTGGATTTTAGTTTTTTATTATATTTTATAAATTAATTAGTTATAATGGGGAGGGGAAAATTAAACTATGGATATCTTTGTATAAATCATTGTTATTGATTTCGTTCCGTTCCGGCCGGAACGGACGGAATTTTTCGTTCCGGTATGTAGACCGGTACTAGAATTACCGCCATTCCACCTCGGCTCAAATTTCAGTCAGTTTCGGGCCGTTCCGGCAAATTCCGGCCGAAATGTGAATTTCGGTCGGTACATGATTTTGCCTGTTAAAAAAAAAAAAAAAAAAAGTCCAGAGACTGCAAACGACGCCGTTTTGGACAGAACTAAAAAACCTAATCTTATATTCCTCTTTACTCTTCAGGTCTTCTATTCTTATTCTTTCACTCTCAATCTCTCTCTCACTCACTGCCGTCGTGCTCACTGTGGAGTCTCTGTGCTGTGCAGTGTGCTCCCTGCTCCTAAGCTTCAATCTCTCACTCTCTTGTGCTGTGCTCTCTACTCCTAGCTTCTATCTCTGACTCTCTGACTCTTTCTCTACTTTGGCCAAAACAGGTATTCTTTCTCTACTCTCACTCTCTCGGATTTTTTAAGATTTTTTTTCTTATGATTTGTTAAGAATCTTAAGATTAAGTGTTAGGAACTGAAGATATGTGTGATTAAGTGTTAACTGTTAAGAAGTAAGAACTTAAGCTTTAGTCTTTTGTTGGTTCATTTCTCTCGGATTGTCATAATTTTTTTTTCTTATGATTTGTTTTGTGGTTAAGAACTTAGTTTTTTGGTTTTGAGTGGATTTATGACAATGAAATGTTGTGTAAGAAACCAGTTTACCGTTCAATGAAATGTTGTGTTTTACATCATGTAAAACACAACATTTCATTGAACAATAAACTATGACAATCCGAAACATTTCTGGGTTTTTTTCTTATGATTTCTAAGTTTTGTGGTTAAGATTAAGACTTAAGAGTTAAGAATTTAAGATATGTGATTTGTTTGTTCATCCACTTCATGCAAATTAAATTAAATTTTAGCTACTGCATTTGATTGAATTTCATTTGATTTTCATTGAATAGTAAACTATGGTTGATCATCGTTTTCATCATAGTTCAGCTAGTACTTCTTCTGCTTCTGTGGCCTCTGCCCCTGCAAGATAAGAGGATCCCGCATGGGCTCATGCCCGTGCAGTGCCTAATGCGAAAAATAATACTATTTGTTTGCATTGTAATAATTTGATTAAAGGGGGTGGTATTACTAGACTTAAGTATCATCTTGCTGGGATTAGGGGTCAAGTTGAACCATGTAAAGTTGTTTCATCTGATATTAGGTTTCAAATGAAACAAATGATTGAAGACTTGAAAAAATCTAAACAAACTAAAATGAGGATTCAATCAGAAATTGGGAACCCATATGGTGATCCATTTGATGTTGATGATGAGGAGGAGGAGGAGGAGGAGGATGAGGTTAGGGTTGTTGAAAAGACTCAAAAGACTCCACCTCAAACATTAGGTAAAAGAAAATCTAGGGGAAAGGATGTTGACACTGATATAGGTCAAATAAGAGCAAAGAAAAAAATTAAGAGTTATTTTGCTCCTAGAACAACCCCTGGTGCTCAACCCTCTATAAGAAGTGTTTTGGCTACAAAAACAATGATTGATAATGCAAAAATGAATGTGGCAAGATGGTGGTATCATTCTAATGTACCCTTTTATGCATCTCAGTCACCCTATTATCAACCTATGATAGATTCCATTGCTGCTATTGGGCCGGGATTTAAGGGGCCTTCTTTTTATGAGTTGAGGGGACCCCTTTTGAAAAATGCTTTGCATGAAGTTAATGATTTTTTGTTAGATATAAAAAATGATTGGAAAGTATATGGCTGTTCAGTAATGTCTGATGGGTGGACAAATCAAAAACAACAACCAATAATGAATTTTTTGGTGTATTGTCCAAGGGGTGCCATGTTCTTGAAATCTATTGACACTTCAGGCCTTACAAAAGATGTTGAAACGTTGTTTAACATATTTGATTCTGTTGTTCAAGAAATTGGTGTGGAACATATTGTGCAATTGATTACAGATAATGCTTCTGCCTATAAAAAAGCTGGAAAAAAATTACAGCAGAAGTATGGTACTTTATTTTGGTCTCCTTGTGCAGCTCATTTCATAGACTTAATGTTGGAGAATATTGCTAATCCTAGATGGTTCCCTCTTGTTGATGAAGCAATTAAGAAGGCAAAAAAGATAACAAAGTTCATTTACAACCATGGAGTTGTTTTAGACTTGATGAGGCAAGATTTTACAAATGGAAGAGAGTTATGTCGTCCTGCAATTACAAGGTTTGCCACTAACTTCTTAAGTTTACAGAGCATGCTAAGGTTCAAAAAAGAGCTTAGACAAATGTTCACTTGTGATAAATGGCTTTCATGCCCCCATGCTAAGACTGCCGTTGGGAAGGAGATAAGTAAAATTGTTTTGGAAGATTATTCATTTTGGTCTCAATGCAAGAACATAGTGAAAGTTAGTGAGCCTTTAGTTAAAGTGCTTCGTCTTGTTGATGGGGATGAGAAACCTGCTATGGGGTACTTGTATGAAGCAATGGACAAAGCAAAAGAGGAAATAAAAAAAAGGTTGAAGAACAAAGTTTCTTTGTATGGAAATTATATTAGAGTTATTGATGCTAGATGGGACAAACAACTTCATAGTCTTTTGCATGCAGCAGGTTGCTTTCTTAACCCTGTAATTTACTTTAGGCCTTTATTTAAAAGCAAAATGAAGTTCAAAGAGGGTTGCTAAGCACTCTAATGAGGTTGATTCCCGATCCTAACATTCAAGACAAAATAAGTTCGCAACTTGATGAGTACAGAAAGTCAATTGGTGACTTTGGCCCATCACTAGCAATCCGCCAACGAGAGACTAAATCCAGGTAAACATTAATAATTTAATAGTATTTCCTTTAAATCCAGGTAAACATTAAGATTACATGGGCAATGCTTATTTTACATTCTTATTTGTTATTGTAGTTTCATGGTGGGAGCAATTTGGACTTGGAGCTCTAAATTTACAATCATTTGCCATTCGTGTGCTAAGTCAATGTTGTAGTGCAACTGGTTGTGAAAGAAATTGGAGCACATTTGAATATGTTCACTCAAAGAAGAGAAATAGATTAGAACATAAACGAGTAAATGATTTGGTCTTTGTCCATTATAATTTGAGGCTTCGAGAAAGGTAAATTTATCATCGTTACTCATATGTAAATGAAATGTAGTTTCAAATAATTATAATTTATAAAATGTTACTAATGTTTAATATTCTCATTGGTAGGAACATTCAAAGGAATAAGTATGCATTGGATCCTATAAGCTTGGATAACATTGACTTGATGGGAGATTGGGTGGCTGAAGAACCTGCACTTCTTAATCCATATGACATAAATTGGGATTGTCTTAATGAACCAGCAAGCATAGTAAATGTGGAAGAGGATGCTAAACTTGAAACTATTGATGTTGATGACGATGATGATGATGACAACAACAATGAGCATGGCTTGACAAATCTTGCAATGGGTGCTAGTAGTTCTTGTGGGAGTTCTTTTGATGATGAATTTGATCCTTCTCTCATGGATGATGATGAGGAGGAGTAAATCTTGTATTATTTGATATTTAGTTATTATCTTGTTAATCTTCTTATTGTGTAATGTTAAATTGATGTTTAAGACTTAAGAGTTAAGACTAAATGGTTTGTATTATTTGATATTTAGTTATTATCTTGTTAATCTTCTTATTGTGTAATGTTAAATTGATGTTTAAGACTTAAGAGTTAAGACTAAATGATTTGTATTATTTGATATTTAGTTATTTATTTATTAGAATTGACAATTTTATGTTCTACAAGAATATATATAAATTATTTTTTAGGAACCCCAAAACACCCTGAAACGGTATGCTGAAATCTGCCGACATCGAAATATTCCATTCCACTGGACAAACCAAAACGGGCTCCGAAACGGTATTAATAACATTGGTATAAATTATCAGAAGTTGTTAGTTAAGTTATAAAACCTATGACAATAATAGATTTTAGTTAGTGTTGCCCAAAGATGTGGACACAGAGTTTTTCTTTTCTTTTTAAGAAACAAGCACACACACACACATAGAGGGGAGAGGGAAAGGGGTTTTTAATACAAAGGCACATCGAAACTCCACTCAAAAGCCATGGTAACTTTTAAGGGAGAGTGGGACACGGAGTTTTTCAAGTTACCTTAACTTAACTATAGCAGCTTGGTTTGGATATTCTAGTCTATTACATGTATGAATGCACTTATGCTATTCCCGAATTACAACAAAAGTATCAAAGCTCAAAGTTTTATCCAATCTAATTCATGAAAAGAAGATATTTAGTGGATATACAAAATTTGTTTAAGACAAGCGCATGCAAACTTGGCTTGGATTGAATAAAAGTTAGTTGTTATATTCTTCATTAAAGTTGAGTTGTCATAGCAAAGAATGAAAATTTGTTCAAGGGAATTTTGAGTCAATGTGTAAATTTTGGTCAAAGTTAGAGGGCAATTTATAATTTAGCCTAATATTTCATATACTTAAATCAAGCTTCGTACTAATTGTAAGGACATGATTTGAGTCCTAAGTCCAAAAAGGAAGTGGATCTAGGCCCAATGAGCCCAATACAATGAATTTGTAGAGAGTGGGTTAGAAAATTAGGCTATAATGAGTTAGGTAGCAATTATAATGGATCTAAAAGACATTAAAGCAAAAATGGACTGGATTTATCTAAGGAAAATTATACTCGACACAGTCCGAGAAGATTAGTTCTTGTATATATTACTTGAAGTTGGTTACAAATATAGTTTTAATTGCTACAGTAGTTCTTTCTTAATTTTTCGATCCCTTTCTCTTAGGGTCTTCCTCCTGATTTATACTATTTCTCCATTCTCATCTCTACCTTCCACGTGGACAGTAGATCGCTTGTGTTGATCCTTGTCCCATCAGCACCTTCCTGAAATCTTTGGAGGTAGCTATAAGTCTGAAAAGCACTGTTCAGATATCACTTCCTCATTAATGCGGCCAGAGAGTTAGCTACAAAGCATTCAATGCGGTGGTAGCAGCTTTCCCTTAGATATTTCTTAGTTTCCATCCCTCTTATACGTTCATAATGCATGTCCTTATCGATAGAACTTCCTAGAACGTCACCCTGGATGATAGGACACACAATTTGATCTTAGCTTCGTTTAGCCGAGGGGATATTCATCCTCGGCATACCTTCCCTATCCCTCTCAATTGTAGCTTACTTATGGGGCTCTGAGTCTTACCTCTCTAATGTTGTTTGTATGTCCTCAGACCACTCAACGTCCTCGGCTAAGGCCCAAGGCCCAATATATATATATATATATACACTTTTGGGCCCCTTAACCCTACACTAATGTATTTGTTCACAAAAATATTATTATGTATAAACTTACTTATTTAATAATGTTTTCATGCTTCATCTTTCATGATCATGTACACACACACACATACATATATATTGCTATTCAGTATTAACATTTGACCATTTGATAATAAACAATGTAACTATAAAATAATTAAAAACAAAAAAACAAAAAACAATCACTTGCGTTTGAAGCCCCCATAAATGTTGCATAAAATCTTTTAAAAAAATAAATTTTTTATAGTTATCTAATCATAGATTCTTTTTTTTTTTTTTGAGAAACATCTAATTATATGTACTAATTTTTTTTTTAAAAGTCTACTTTCTAAAATGGTAGGACATATGTGGTTTCACTTGTTAAAAAACATATGTCAATCTTTTA
Organism: Quercus variabilis; assembly: GCA_030445155.1. Taxonomy (NCBI): domain Eukaryota; kingdom Viridiplantae; phylum Streptophyta; class Magnoliopsida; order Fagales; family Fagaceae; genus Quercus; species Quercus variabilis. The sequence goes on along the minus strand of CP129453.1, from coordinate 5,433,206 downwards.
TGTAATTGGCTAATCCTTTGACAAAATGCACTCAACTTGTAATTGGGTAGTTCTAGATGTTTTTAATACTTCAAGAAACAAGCTTTCAAGATCAAGTATTGAAGTCATCAAGTCTGTCCAAGAAACAAGCTGAAGAAGTGTTGGATCATTAAAACTCGACACCTGCTCTATAGCTGCTCGATAGCTTCTATCTGTCGAGATTTATAAAATCAGATTTTCTGATTTGATTTCTTGGGATTCGTGGATGTGTCTTTGGACCTTCTTTTCTTCTAAACCTAGGCATATAAAATGATTGTTTTAAAGGCCTTCAAAGTGTTCACAAGTTGTACAAGTATTGAGCAAACTCTGTTCAAGCAAATTGTGACTAGAGACAAAATTTTGCCCTAATTCATCTCTTCTGAAGAAGTTGCTGTGTATGTGCACCTTTGGGTTTTGTGACCAAGCATCTTCTTGATCTTCATCATGGATGAACTAAAGAACTTTGCAGCCAACAACTCTTTCTAGTTGGTGATTGAAGTCGCGTACTGGGATCCGTGCAATTGGTTAGTCACGTACTTGGGAGCCATGCATTGAAAAGTGGAACTGTCACTATAGAACAAGTCCAATTGGGTATTGGGGTAAAGGTTCAACTGTAAGTTGGTAAGGTACTTGAGATTCCTTTACTTGTAACCGCTTGTTGTGATAATAGTGGAGTTTCGGAAGTAGTGACCTGAAAATCACCTGGTGGAGTTTTTGCCGTCAGGTTTTTCCCCATTCGTAAACAAATCACCGTGTCATTTATTTTCCCCTGCATAATTAGTTTATTGGTGATTTGTTTGTGCTACCACGCATTTTCATGTTAAATTGATTAATTAATAACTTGGCTAATTAATTAATTGGTTTAATCACAAGGGGTCAATACGTTTGTGGCCTATCAAGTGGTATCAGAGCAGGCACACTCTGATTAGGTTTAATCTTTGCTGTGTTGATCCATTGACCCCTGTTTGTCATGGATAGAGGACAGTCATTAGTCATACCTCTTTTATTTGATGGCACTAATTATGCATACTGAAAAGTATGCATGAGAGATTTTTTGCAGTCATTAGATGAGAAAGTGTGACAAGCTGTAGAGATTGGCTAGACCAAGCCAAAAGAAGTGCCAGCCGATTGGGATGAAGCAAAGATCAAGGCGGCAAACTTCAACAGCAGAGCATTGAATGCCTTATTCAGTGTAGTCACCAATGAGGAGTTTAAGAAGATATCCTCCACAGAAACTACAAAGGAAGCATGGACCATCCTCCAAAAAACCTATGAGGGTACAAAGGCTGTCAAGGATTCAAAACTTCAAAGGCTTACTACAAGTTTTGAGGAAATAAAGATGGAGGAGGATGAGTTGTTCGATGAGTTCTATGTTAAGCTCAAGGACATAGTGAACTCAACCTTCAATCTTGGGGAAACCATTCCTGAACCCAAGATTGTGAGGAAAGTGCTCAAATCTCTACCCAAGAGATTCCATGCAAAGATTACAGCAATTGAGGAATCAAAGGATATTGACAAGATTCCTTTGACTGAGCTGGTTGGAAACTTGCAAACCTACGAGCTAGGACTATCTAGGATTGGCAAGTCGAGTAAAGGCAAGAGTATGGCCTTAAAGGCAAAGAGCAGTGACACAGATGAGTCCTCCGATGATGAAGATTTCAAGATAAAGTCCTACATTATAAGGCAGTTCAAGAAGTTTATGAAGAATGCCAATGGAAGGAACTTCGACAAGGACCGCAGGCAATCCAGTTCTACCCAATTTAAAAGCCAAGACAAAGGAAAGAAGGATGCAAGGGATAGCGGTCAATACACTGTTTCCACGGGACCTAAGTGCTTTGGGTGCCATGGCTTTGGTCACATGAATCAAGAATGCCCCATATATCTCAAGAGCATTAGGAAGAGTAAGACACTTGCTGCAACCTTGAGTGACACTGAGCCTGAAGATGATTCCGACAATGAGGATGATAGAATCTTAAATGCCTTCATTGCCACAATCAATCCTATTGAAGAGATTGTTGAAGATGTGGAAGAAGAAGAAGAATTTGTGGATTCTAAGTGTGAGAAGATGGATGACCAAGATGATATCCATACAGCCTATAAGAAGCTTTACAAGCTCTCTAAGAAGCATGAGAAATTGTATAGGTTGGCCACCAAGAAGCTCAGTGATGTGGAATTTGATCGTGAGGAGCTTTCTACAAAGTTTGATGAAGCTAATCAAACAATTGGTGCACTGAGGTTTGAGAACAATTTCTTGGCAGAGAAGATCAAGAAGCTTGAAGCGAAACTGTTTCAAGTCAGAGGTCAATTGGAGAGGATTTCAAGTGCAAAACTTGATGAAATGCTCAGCATTCAGAAATCTGCTTCGGATCGAACAGGTTTAGGGTATGCTCTTTCTTCCTCTAATACTGCTTCTACTAGTGCTACGATTTTTATTTCTCTTGCTAATAATACTGAAATTGAGAACACTGATGTTAAAACTGAATTAGTTAGTGAGAACCTAGACAAGGGTAAATCTATATTAGGAGCACCCCCTAAGCAGGATAAGAAAGATGTTAAAAACTCTAGGGCTAAGAAGGCTAACTCTCAAAAGCCTAAACAGAAGAATCAGTATCTCTGTCATCATTGTGGAGCTGCTGGTTGTACTCGACCAAATTGCTACAAATGGCTAGCCACTCAATAAAGCAACGGTATGATCGTGTTTGGAAGCCAGAATCAGCTTCAATCCTCTCTTGCTCCTCTTAGTGATCTTCTCATAGCCCTCATGTTCCTTTCGAACTTGAATGGTTTCAATTCTTCCCTCTCACTACCAGTTCAAGGGTTTAATCAAAGGAAAGGTTCTTCCAAGGTGTGGAAGAAAAAGGACTCTAAGTGTTTTTATCACTTTCTTCAACTTTCTTGTTTTTGTTTATTGCATTTCTTGTGTGTTTAGCATTTTATCTGAGTTAGTCTAGTTTTATGTTTTGCTTTGTTTAACATGTTTTTGTTTGTTTGTTTTCAGTTTTGTTTATTTTTATTTTACATAAAAATAAAAAATAAAAGATTTTTTGGAAAATTGAAAAATACAAAAACAGTGTGTTTTGTGTACTTTGGTACTTGTGTACCTTGGATGACCATGGGAACAAAATTTCTAAACTTTGTATCTTTTGTAACTTAGATGAGCACTCTTATACACAACTAAGTAAGTGAGTTTTGTGGCTCTTGTTTGTGATGAGTAAGATTAAGTTATCTCTTGGACTTAACACTCGTATCACTCTTTTTGACGGGTAGGACTAGAAAATCCTAAGAGAAAGGCATAAATAATCATCTCACCATTGTTGTCCGCCAATCATAATATGACACCTGTATACTTCGGCATAGCAAAAGTACAGTGTCAAAGACACCCGTATGCTTCGGCATAGCAAAAGTGCAGTGTCAAAAGTTTAACATCTTAGGTATTTCTTTTCTCTCTCTTATATGCCCATGCATGAGATGCTAAAATAAAAGAAAATATGTAAAGAAAAAAAAAAGCAAAAAGATAAAAAATGCTTTAAATATGATTGCAAGCGTGTATTCTAGGAGATATGGGAGTTATAGGATGTACCTCGAAAGTGATAGTCCTCATCAAACAGTTATGATCGTGTGTGAGTTAAAGTTATTTTCTCATATCTCAGATTGTCATAACTTGTATACACATATGCAATCTTGCGATGTTTTTCACACACAACATGCAATATTCTTTACTACTCTTGATACATGTGCAGGTACAATGTGATTTGGCCATCACAAAGGTTTTACATGTGCTAATGTATGCTCACTAAACTGTCTTGACTTGTTTTTGAAATATAAAATTAGTTAGACTTCTTTAGTGTGTGTGTGTGTTTTTAAGGATCCATGTGCTTAATTTTTCTGTTGAGAGATAATTTTGAGAGCTTAATAGGTTGATTGGATCATTAGTTGAATTGTATATTGGATTGCATTCATATCTGTGTTTTTCTCTTCTCGAAAAACTATTTTGAAAAGCTGTCTCGACACCTCCTCGATACCTAGCTATCTGTCGAGCTTCTCAAGCTTTTCTTATCGCAATCTCGACACCTCCTCGACACCTGGTGGATCGATCAAGCTTCTCTTCTTGTGTCTGATGTTTTGTTCCTTGACACCTCCTTGACACATGCATCTGTCGACGGCCATTTTCCTCAACACCTTCCTCGACAGATGGCTCAACACCTCTCAATACCTTCATCTATCGAGCATTACTGAACTCCTATATATTTGTTCAGCGCGATCCGGTTCTCACTTTTCTCGATCTCTCACTCGACAAATTCTCTCTTTTCTCACTTAAAACCTTCAATCCACTTGATTTTCGGCTCTTCTTTGCTTCAAATCACTTGGTATGCTCTCTTATCTCTTCATTCTTCATGCATTTCATGATTTAATTTTGGGGTTTTCGAAAAATTTTGGGATTTTTCAAAATTGATGAGTGTTTATTGTATTTTTGGGTTGGGTTTTCATTTAAATGAGATTAAAACCTCATACATTGCATCATATATGCATTATAACTGTATTTTCATGTATTTAGATGTGTGCAATATGCTTGTGTGCTGGTAGGATTGGATTGGACTGAACCCATGATGTATTTTCTTTTGTATGTCACATGTTCATGCATTCCCCATGCATACGTACTCTCTTTTCAATATATTTGATATATTTGAATTACTTGGGACTTTTCTGAGTCTCTCTCTCTCTCTCTCTCTCTCTCTCTCTCTCTCTCTGTGTGTGTGTTTACATTAGTCGTGTCTATGGCACCTAAACGTAAGTCTACTCCATCCCAGAATCCTCTGCGTTCTAGGACATCTTCATCTTCTGATCCTACTCCTTCTAACATTCGGTTTCGTGATGAGGATACTCGTAAGGCTTTCTCGGAGAACTTCTCTAGACGAGGTGTTCATTCGGAACACCAAGTCATTTTGGCAGACTTCGTCGACACTGACCTTTCCTCTGTCATTCATAGTCAAGGATGGGAGTCACTGTGTGACGTCCCGGTCACTTGTCCTCTCGTGCTTATTCAAGAGTTTTACTCCAACATGAATAGGATTGATCGTTCAGTACCTCTTTTTTTCACTCGTGTTTGAGATACGTGCATTCCTGCCATACCGCAGCTTGTTGTGGATGAGCTTCGGGCTCCTAGGATAGTGCATCTTGACTATCTTAGTTGTGAGCGTTTGTAGACTGTGTCCAAAGATGAGCTCATGGCTGCTTTTTGTGAGCGCCTTGTTGATTGGGGTGAGCGTCAATATACATCATGTAAGTCTTTTGCTAAAGGCCTTCACTTTATGAATATGGTGATGACTTTTGTACTTCATCCACTCTCTCATTACAACTCCATCATAGAGCCTTGTGCTAGATTTTTGTTACCTATTCTTGAGCATCTTACCATAGATTTTCCTTCTCATTTCATTCTTTCTATCATAGATGTTCTTTTCGATTCGGCGTCCTGTGATAAGCTCATCTTTCCTTCCGCTATCACGAGGATCTTATGCCATTTTTCTGTCCCTTTTCCTGTGTCTGACCACTTCACACACATTTGTGCCATAGACGCCGCTACCATAAAACGTAGTGCAACGCAGTTTAGGTCGCGACAGTCGGATTCCACTCCTCCTTCCCGTCCCATTCCATCTCGTTCAGCTCCATCCACATCTGCTTCCTCCACTTCCATGGGTGATGTATCACTTGGAGACATCAAACATCAAGGCGCAGCTGCAGCGCATGGATGCTCGCCTTGATGTACTTTCTACTGAGTTGTATCAGGTGAACGTTCATGTCGGTCATATTGCATGACGACAGGCGACTATAGGTTGCTTTGCTCCTAAAGCTTCTCCTCCACCACCTCCTCCAGTGGCTTTTGGTTCTAATGTTGAGGATGATGATGATGATGGTGATGACGATGACGCTTCATATGATGATGGAGATGTTAGCTCTACCGATGAGATGTCTACTTGACACTCTTACCTTTTGTCACTCGTGACAAAAAAGGGGAGTAGTTTTGGATATTGAGAGTAGTCATACTTAGGAGGAGAGTTAGTGTAGGACATTTTGTTAGGGGGAGAGTGCTGATATGAGCGATGTAGTGAGGATATGATGTATCTTTTTCTTTTCTACCTTGTTAGATACATTGTTCTTGTACATTGGGTCTTGTGACTAGTTTTTACATATATTGTACTTATTTTCTCTATATGTGGATGTATGTTTCTTTCACCTATCTCTACATATGTTATTTCTTTTCTATCTTTATACACATGTTTCTTATATGTGTATGCAATCTATTATTTCTATTTTACACAAAGATGCCTTGATGAGTTTTGTTTAAAGTGTTTCAGAAATACAGGTTGTCAAAGTCTACTTGCCATAAACTCTCTACTTGCAAAATTTTTCAAGAGTTTGTGTTAGGATAGATTTTATTGTTTTCAACAAGTGAATATGAGTTGAATTATGACTTCTCTCATATGTTCATTTGTTTGTTGTGGTTTTGTCACGGATTACCAAAGGGGAAGATTGTTAGGACATATGTGGTTTCACTTGTTAAAGAACATATGTCATTCTTTTATGTAATTGGCTCCTTTGACAAAATGCACTCAACTTGTAATTAGGTAGTTCTAGATGTTTTTAATACTTCAAGAAATAAGGTTTCAAGATCAAGTATTGAAGTCATCAAGTCAGTCCAAAAAACAAGTTGAAGAAGCACTGGATCATTAAAGCTCGACACCTGCTCGATAGCTGCTTAACAGCTTCTATCTGTCGAGATTTATAAAATCAAATTTTCTGATATGATTTCTTGGGATCCGTGGATGTGTTTTTGGGCATTCTTTTCTTCTAAACCTTGGCATATAAAAGGATTGTTTTAAGGGCCGTCAAAGTGTTCATAAGTTGCACAAGCATTGAGCAAACTCTGTTCAAGCAAATTGTGATCGGAGACAAAGTTTTGCCCTAGTTCATCTCTTCTAAAGAAGTTGTTGTGTATGTGCACCTTTGGGTTTTGTGACCAAGCGTCTTCTTGATCTTTATCGTGGATGAACTGAAGAAATTTGCAGCCAACAACTCTTTTTAGTTGGTGATTGAAGTTGCGTACTGGGATCCGTGCAATTGGTTAGTCACGTACTTGAGAGCCGTGCATTGAAAAGGGTAACTGTCACTATAGAACAAGTCCAATTGGGTATTGGGGTAAGTGTTCAACTGTAAGTTGGTAAGGTACTTGGGATTCCTTTACTTGTAACCGCTTATTGTGATAATAGTGAAGTTTGGAAAGTGATGACCTGAAAATCACCCGGTGGGGTTTTTACCGTCAGGTTTTTCCCCATTCATAAACAAATCACCATGTCATTTATTTTCCGCTGCATAATTAGTTTATTGGTGATTTGTTTGTGCTACCACGCGTTTGCATGTTAAATTGATTAATTAATAATTTAGCTAATTAATTAATTGGTTTAATCACAAGGAGTCAATACGTTTGTGGCCTGTCATAAAATGATGGGCTAGTAAAAAAAAAATGTTAAGAATTGAGTTTATATATAATTATCTTTTTAAAAAATGTATGCACTTAAATGTTCAGTAGTTATTATAATTTTTGCTCACCTAAAACCGTTCACCAAATATGGAAGTCATCACTCATCGATCAGTACAGTGACTATAAATATGTATTAGTAGCTTTGAAACACCATTTTTATTTTTCTATATACGGTTGTCCAATCCTTCATTCTTTCTTTCTTTCTTTCTTTATTTATTTTTTTTTTTCCATTTGTTTAGTCATTGCACTCATACAACTATTCTTCAAAAAAGGAAGGCACTATAAATATGGAAGTTATCAATCCCACCATTTTTTGTAATAATGATTATTTCTCACTTTAATTCACCTAAAACTGTTCATCATATACGGAAGTCATCAACCATTATTGCCTATAACTTGCATTATAAATATTGAAATTATCAATTGTTTTTAGGGTTTAGTTTACCTCTAATAATTTTTTAACTGAAATTTCTTTTTATTTTAATGAGAAATTGCAACATCACTGACTAACTAAATAAAATGTGGAGATTAAAACCCACTACCACTTGTCATAGTGTATTTAAAACAAAATGAGACATCTAGTTAAAAAAGTATTGGAAATAAGTCAAACTCTTGTTTTTAAACATAACTAGTCATTAACCTGTGCGATGCACGGGATAGTTAAATAAAATTATAATTAACTAACCTCGTGTTAAAAAAAAAAAAAGCTAAAAGAATTCGTGAAAGACTGATTTGCCCACCAAGAAATTAAAAGAAAAAAAGATTGAGAAAGAAAAAGAATGTGTAATGTTACGTTAAAAGTGTAATGTTGGAAACTAAAGCAACATTAAAGACAATGGAGAAACTATTTGCAAAGAGGATTGCAACCTTTGTATGTTTACTTGGCTCAAGGCCAAAATTCAAATTCAATTTTGCAAAAAAAAAAAAAAAAAACCATACAACAGCCTCACTACACAAGTCCACTTTTTGCTCTAATTTATTTTGCAAATCACACACTATCAATAATTTCAATAAACACTATTGCTAAATCTACTGTTTACTGAAACAAACTTGATGTAAAGCTTGATGTAAAGCCAAACATTAGGCTTTCTAGGGGTTCAACAAATACATTTTTAGCATTTTGAAAAGATGATTGACAATAGCTTTTGAAACTTGAACATTTGTTTTTATAAAGAATATGCACAAATTGTGAATGGTTTTCATGTATATAGCTAATTTAAAAAGAAAAAAAAGAGTGTGAACAATCAAATTATTATTAAGTAATTTTTTGTATTTATCTCAAAAGTCATACCCTTGTATAAATACATTAACCATTTTATATATACATATATATTATAGCCTATTATATACTATATAGATTATATATAACATTCTTTCTCTCAACAACATGGTAAAACTTTTCAAAAAAAAAAAAAAAAACACGGTAAAACTTTAAACTTTTTTTTTTTTTAATACCAGACAGAGAGCTTACAACACAAAATTTGGAGTTTGTCTTGCTATCATATTAGCAAGTTCCTTGCATTCAGTTAGTACATAGTCTGAAGTTTTCAAAAAAAAAAAAAAAGTAAAACTTTAAACTTGACAGCCACAAGTTTTATTTTTATTTTTTTAATGAAATCAATAGACAGCCACACGTTTAGAAGTCAAGGAACTTAAATTGTTGAAGTAGAGCAATAAGTTTATATAGCATACAGTTTCTCAAAAGTCAAAAGAAAGACAACAAAAACAGTAAACCACTTAACAGTAACTAAACAAAGCGTGAGAGAGAGACATACCAATGGTGTTGGCTTGGACTGGAGCTGGAGTTGAGAGGAGGACATGCGGTGAGCAATTGGCGGTGCGAGTGCACAGCATAGACATAGTAATATAGTTTAATTTGTTTTTTTGTTTTTTTATTTTTTAAAATATGATCTAGGATGATTTAGAATGTATTATCTAGGGTTTTTTTGTGTTAGTATTTAGATGTAGAGGGCCATGGATTGAAGGATTTACCAAATGTATTGGGGTTCTTCTAAAACTATCGAGATGAAGTTAAACAGAGAGAGTGGCAAAGATACAAACTTGATGGCTATGGTGGCTGATAGTGACGGCAACGAACAACGGTGGCTATGTCATGGGTGGGAAAAAGAGAAGAAAATTGGGGAGGGTGTTTGGGGTTTTCAATATTTTTCCAGAAGAGATTTGTTTTTGTGTTTCACAGAAAACCTAAAGGCTATAGTCGGGTTTGTCAAAGGTTTCGTGTAGTATTTACTATCTAGTTTAAAAAATTAAATTTTTTTTATAAATTAAAATGATGATGTGAAAAATTGTGGGAGTTTCAAAGGTTTCGGTTTTATATATATATATATATATATATATAGATAACTGATGACTAATACTTGATATATATGATCAGCCATTACAATTGCTTGATCTCCCTAAATGTACTTGCTTTCTCATTCTCCCATATCACTAAGATACGTATCCAACACTTCATTACCATCTCCATCTCAAGGGAGCCGTGAAAGATAAAGCATGAAAACAAGATCTCTGGTCATCTAAAAATAGAAGTCGAAGTGGTATTGGTCATGCAATATATGAGATTGGTCTTGTTGAAGAAGAAGAAGAAGAAGGTGAAATTGATTGTTCATATAAACTTTTATTTTATAATTGTTTTTTTTTTTTTTAATCTTTTGTTCTTATCCCCCAATTACAATTATTGCTTAATTCGTTGCTCTTAAAACCAGTTTTTTTTTTTTTTTTTTTTTTTTTTTTTTTTTTAATTTCCGAATCCTTTGATTTTAACATGCGATACGAGGTCACTGAATAAATTTCCTATAGAGATCATAACTTACAAAGTTAAACGGCAAAAACCAAAAGTTAGAATGCTGTAATTAATTGTAAATTGATTATCCAAAAGCAATTTTTGAGAAAATCGAGATTCCAATCATGGTCATTAATCATTGAAAGATGTACGCACTTTCGATATGTATACAAATTAAAAGACAACTCTATGTTATAGCAAGTCATTTTTCTCACACAATTCTACCTCTAGGCTTTTTTTTTTTGGGTACATTTGAGAATTGTTGTTCTATTTTATTTTTAAATACACAATTTTTTTTTCTTAAATATTTTATATGCTTTAGGTTTTTTCTTTACTTACAAATTCTTTGTTTGATCACCAAATTATAACTTAAGTATCTTGGTCAAACCAAATCTAATTTCAAATTTCAATTTCAATTTTATATTTGAGATACCATTTTGGCATGCTCTTCATTAGCAATGGAGAAATTGTGAGCCATCTCTCACTTCTTCTTTTTTTGTGCCTTTTTTGCCCCTTGCCCCGCTCTCTTTATTTTGTGTTAATCAAAAGAGAGGTGCTATATCCACAACATTTTCACAACAAATCATAGGTGGTTAGTTGTTATTGGTTCAAATTTGAACCTAATACTAAAATTACTTTTTTGCCCTAACAATAACAACCAGTAACAACTTGCCACTTAGGATTTGTTGTAAAAATGTTGTTAACATATCATTTTTCTAATCAAAGTCAGGCCATATTTATTTTATGATTTCTTACAATTTTTTAAACAATTTTAGTTTCATATGGAGATTTGAGTTGCGTAATGTGTAAGGGATTTGAGTGGAGTTAGTAAAATTCTATATGGAGAGTTTTTCATTTTATTTTTGTTTATGTATTGAGTTCGTACATTATGTGTTGAACTCTGCATTTTGGTAAATTAGTAAGATGAGAATCATATAATACTTAACACATATCTTCAGAGTGTTTCACTTACAATATGCAAACACTTTGTTACAAGTAATTACAAATGTTGTTGCGAGACAGTCAATATATTAGATTAGAATTATAAAAGTTAACATCATATTAGAATTATAAATTTATATAATTATGCTCATTACATTAGTTATTTCTCCTCAAATAAATTACATATTCTATAATTTTCTGACCTAATTTCATGATCAAAATCGTGCAAGTTTTACATCTTTGTTCAAGATTTAAATTAAAATTTATGAACATATATTATCTTGAATAATATTTAAAAAAATATTTAAAAGAAAGTCAAAGGAATATACAACATCGAATCAGATGAAATTATCCATTGTCTTATCTATTACCAAGACTTTGAATAATTGTTTGGTCTTTTGATTATTTATTATAATTTATGTTTAGATTTAGTAAAGTTTACAAATTACACATGTTTACCTTAGGTAATTCAATGCATAATTAATATTTTCTTAAAACAATAAAAACTCAAAAAGTTCAAAAAAATTTAATTAACAATCATAAATTCACAAAGATTTACATAATTGATCATTCATATAATTATTATTTATCAAATAAAATTTATATTTTTTATGTTTCTGATTAAAACCATGTAATGCATGGATTTTTAAGTAGTATTAATAAAAATAAAATATAATATAAAAGAACTGCCTCATTGTTGTATTATTATATTTAGTATAGCAAGTATACAGTCCAATATTGGACCGCCCCCCTTGTTGTCATGTCAAATGCTTTAGAATCATATCCTAACGAATAGTTACAATATAGATCTAGTAATTCAATGCAAATGGTAATTTAAATTCAGTGGAAATAATGTTTTTAGTAGCAATTACCTGTCCTCTAAAGACCATCCAGAAAGATTGGAGACATCTGTCAAAGCAGCTCGCCACGTGTGAACTTTTTTTAAATTCTTATTGAAAGGTTTTTCATGTTCAGCAAATGCTTGTGCATAAGTTTCTGTCTGTTTTCGCACCACAGATGGTTCCACGTCATAAAAAATAGGCAGAACTATTAGTCTCATATTTTTCCTGCAATCCATGATCTTCACAAGTTCTTCCAAACACCATGTCGAGGATGCATAGTTTTTTGAGATAACGACAATAGCAAATAGTGAGTCTTCTATTGCTTTTAAAAGCACATGTGAAATAGGTTCTTCTCTCTCAAGTTTTTCATCATCCCTAAAGGTGTAGACACCCTTTTGATTCAAGGCAGCATATAAATGGTTTGTAAAATTGTTACGTGTATCCTCACCTCTAAAACTTAGAAATACATGATATTTCCACTGACGGGTAGAAGAAGAGGAAGAAGATGGGCTTACTGTATCCATGAAAGCCAATCTAAGTTTACAAATAAATCTTGAATCACAATACGGAATTATAGATACTCACCAAAATTTCATTCAATTAAATTTCAAGTAAAAATAAATAAATAAGGGGTAAAAGGAAACGATATTGAAATTAGAGAGTAAAACTAAAGAGAGGAAATAAAAGAGCACGTACAAGTGAGAACGTACAGATACTAACACAAAAAATTAAAAATAAAAAGTACTAGGAACTTACAGATTTTGGAGAATAGCAGTAATAATTGTATCGTCGGTGAAGCTCTTATATTGTGTAATTGCTGGTTTAAATAGAGGAATTTGCAGCGTGTTGTGCGAGAGAGAGAGAGAGAGAGTCTTCCATTTATAGTCAAGTCTATATTTGTGTAATTGCTGGTTCAAACAGAAGAATTTGCAGTGTGTTGTGCGTGAGAGAGAGAGAGAGTCTTCCATTTATAGTCAGGTCTTTTTTTTTTCTTTTCTTTTTTTAACTTTTGACTTAACTCAATTTATTAAAGTCTAGGTTAAGAATAGAGTAAACAAAGCTGACGACTTTACATTCTTGAGTAATGAATACTCATCGATCATCAGCCTAACAGACTCAGCTAGGCATGCACGCTTAGGCAGTACTGTTTTTATTATATTCAACACTGGCTTGGCCAACATGACAAATCAATCATATATAGCATATATGGTACGCCAATGACCAAGCAAGCTCAATCTCTAATTAACAAGCATGTAAACCCCGCAGTACATGTTCCATATCTCCGAGCTAATCAATATCCGCAAAATCCAATATTGTCAATCAGTGAACCCAACTAATATCTACTCCAAATCTGTCTCTCTCTTCTTTTTAATGCATCATTCAGTCCCATACAAGAAAACAAGCCCTCCAATAGTCCATTCATAAAAAATGAACCCAACAGTTTATGAATAGTTCAAGCTTAACTCAAAAATATATTTGTTTATGTTTGTTTATTTAGTGAATGAGTTCATAATTATGTATTTGTAAACAAACTAACAAGTATAAAACTTAATTTAAGTAAGTGTGTGTGTATAACATTCTTATATAGACTTCATTTTAGATTGTATAATTAGTCTATTAAATATGTTAAGGACATAATTTTATGTAATTGTCATATCTTTTGACAAAACGTACTTTACTTGTATTTAGGTAAATCTAAGCATGATTTTCAGACTCGGACCGTTCATTGAACCGTAAAAGAGAGAGGTTCAAGGTTTTTAAGGTTGAACAGTGATGATGTCATAATTAATTTTATAATTATTTAAATATATTAAATTAGTATAAATAGAAAAATTAAATTAAATAACCTAATTAAATATAAAAATCTATCTTTCAAATGTATTTTTTCATATCATAACTTTCACAATTATGTTACAAAACCATGCTTAAGTTATGATGTAACTTAAGTTATGATATTTTTTCATTTTAACCCATTATTATATCTTGGATATTTTTTCCCAACCAGAGTCTCTTGTTTTGGTGGGTAGACAAACCAATAAAGCAAATAAAGAAAATTAAAGAGTATTAATATAAAATGAAAGTGCTCAACTTCCAAGAATGCGTTGGCAGCACCTCCTCCACGCAAAGTGCTTCAAAGTTGGCATTGTACAGTTCAAAACCTCTCTTTACTTCTTTCTTTGAAAGTTTTAGATGCAGTGCTCAAGACCTTAAGTGAATTTCTGTTCATCTCTTCACTTGAGCATCCTCCGCTGTGTGCTTGTGAATTTCTGTTCTTTTCTTCCTTCCTTTTTTTTTTTTTTTTTTTGTCAACAAGTTCTTTCATACTCAAGGTCATTTTCAGTCATGCCATTGCATAATTAGGGTCATTTTCATCAGCTATCAATCTTCTCATTACTAATCTTGCTTACAAGGTGTGAGAGCTCAGGTTCGGATCTTGGCAGCTGTATTTTTCTTTAATTTTTCCCTATTCCATGACCAGTTGAACCGGCCTACGATTCGTCTGGGTTTCCCGGTTGAACCGGTTCTCTCAGAACTCATGTATACCCGGTTCTTTATGCTTAAAAAACTGAATTTCAGTTTGGTTTTCAGTTTTTCCGGTCGGACTGCTCAGTCCGATCCGAGTTTCAAAACTATGAATATAAGAAGGTTCAAGATGATCATTATAAGTGGTTCAATTAAGATTACTCAAAAAATGCTCAAGAAAAGTACAATCTGCAGGTCTCGATACCTCCTTGATAGAATCTCGATCTGTCGAGGTTCATTAAATCTCGACACATGTCTCGATCTATCAAGCTTATAGGATTTAGACTATAGCCAGCAACGTTTTTATTCTAAAAGGCTATTTGTTTATGGGTTTGTATAATCCTTATAGGACTAGAAAAGCCCAAGGTTTGTGAGTTTGTATAATCCTTATTGGACTAAGAAAGCTCAAGGTTTGAATAAACCTATTTGGAATAGGAGAGCCCATTAAGCTCCTATTTAAAGGAGGTAGAAAAAGAAAAACCTAACCCTAAAGAGCTTCATAAGATTTCTTTTTGAAACCCTAGCCTTCTCATATAGAAGAAAGAGTTCTTGTTGCGTTTCTTATGCGCCTTTGGGTTCTGTAACCAAGTAAAGTCTCTTGCACCAACATTGAAGATCTTATTGGTGTTTCTATGTGAAGCTGTTGCAAATCAACTACATCAATCAAAGGGTTGTTATGGAGTTGGTCACGTATTGGGATTCATGTATTGAAAAGAGAGATTGCCGCTACATCACAAGTCTAATTGGGTATTAGGGTAAGAGTTCAACTGTAAGTTGGTATTAGGTATTGAGTTTCCTTTTACTTGTAACCGCTTGTTTTGATAATAGTGGATCCTCTGGATTGGTGATCTTAAATTCACCCAATGGGGTTTTGCCTCGGTGGTTTTCCCCATTCGTAAACAAATCACCTGTGTCAAATTTATTTTCCACTGCATTTAACTTAATTGGTGATTTGTTTGTGCTACCATGCTTATTGCATATAATTGAATCTAATTAATTCACTTGACTAATTACTTGATTAATTTTACTAAAGGGGTCAATACATTCTTAGCCTATCAGAATATAGTCCATTTTAATTGTAATAATTATAAAAGATTAATATAAATATGATTTTTATGAGTTTCTTAATGAAGATCATTCTATCTAATTAACTCAAATAATTTGATTTCAAATATAACTTAGCCAATAATTATTAGCATAGATTTCTAAATGGATAAAAAAAAAAAAAAAGGAGTAAAAGGAAACAAAATAGAAAAAAATTAAAGACTAAAAGCAGTGGAAATAAAAGAGAAAGATGTTCATAACAAGTGAAAACTTACAGATTATGGAGAATTGTAGTATTTTTCGTAAAGCTACCTATTGTGTGATTGCTAGTTTAAAAGGAATATGCCACATTTTGAGAGAGAGAGAGAGAGAGAGAGAGAGAGAGAGAGAGAGAGAGAGAGAGAGAGAGAGAGAGAGAGAGAGAGAGAGAGAGTCATCCGTTTATGGTCTAGGCAAGAATTTTTTGTATTATATTTTTTTTAGGAATAGAATTCATTTTACTTACATAACTCACTTTATTAAAGAGTGTACAAGGGAACCCCTTTCACCAAAAATTTCTAGCGTTTTGCTCCCTTTCTCAAACTATATAGGGATATGCTTCTATTTTGAAACTCGATAATGTGAGGCTTGATTTTCATATAAAAACTCGATTACCTTATAAGCGAGTTACTAAAAAAATCGATAGTCATATAATCGAGTTAGTATGAATTTTGTGCCACGTTGGCAAAGTAGACATGGCTTTTTCCAATAAAAAAATGCTCATGTATACATTCATAACTCACTAACTAGAAAATCGAGTTTGCTTTAACAATTTGAAAACCTAACGTCTCACAACGCCTGTTCACTCTCTCCCTTTACACTCTCCCTCGCTCTCTACCATCACTCTCCCTAGCTCTCTATGATCACTCTTCCTCACTCTCCCCCACTCTCCATTAGTCTCACTCTCCCTATCTAGACTCCCACACCCTCTTCGATCAGTCGCCGTTGCCAGAACCCTAGTGCTTCCATCGAACCCTCACCATACCTGCCATCGTTGATTACAAGTACGTTGTTCTGTCATTGATTACTGCTTTGTGCTGCATTTGTTTTTTGGGAAATGGATGATTATCAGTTTGACTGAAGATTAATTTTTGGTGTCTGATGTAGACTAATGTGGGTTTTCTGAGTTAATTCTGATTTATTGGATTGGTGTAGTTTCATATAGTATGTGTTTTGAGATGATTTTTTTTTTTTTTTTGTACTTTTTATACTGATACGACCCATGGTGCATTTTATTATTGAATGTTATTGGGTGCATTCAGTCCTAGTCTTTTTAATGCCTTGTGTGTTAGTGTCCGTTTTTTGCCATGATTTTTTCAACGTGGGTTTTAACTTTTGAGTCAGTTCTGAACTGATTGAGATTGGTTTTTGTATGAGAGTTTACACCTGGTTAGCAACTTGGGTATGTTAGGAACAAGAATACTAAGCAACAATCAGGCCGATGGTTTGGACCCTTTTTTTTTTTCTTTTTTTTTTTTTTTTGACAGTTTGTACAGATTTAGTTCGTGGTGCCAAGGACAAGCTCTTGAGGGTTAAAGGCCCAGTGATAATCCCCACTAAGGTTCTGCACATCACCACTAGGAAGTCCCCTTGCAGTGAAGGTATATTTTCTATATCTTACTATAGGATTCAATTGATTGAGTGTGGTCGTAATCCATATCATTAATTGTGAATTTTAGTTGGCATTTATGTGAATATAGGCTTAAAGTTAGTCAAATCATGTTAAAATTTGTTCTCTTGAGTAATTGTTTTATTTTATTTTTATTCGTATGAAAGCGCTTTTAGTAGTCTTAAATCACAACAAATTGGTATCAAAGCTTAAAGTTTGGTCAAGTTTAACAAAAAATATGTTTAGTGCATAGAGAGGGCCGGGGGGTCATGGGCCCCCCTAGTTTTTTGAAAATTTCATTTCTAGCCAGCAAAATTCAAAATTTCACCGTAGCTAGATAATTTTCACATGGTAGGACATAGGCGTAGGGCAGGAATTATGAGGTTGGGGTCGATACAATGGTAGTAGGACATAAAAAAATAGTTCAGTACTCCCTTATCCCCCCCCACACACACACACACACACACAAAGCAAAGAAAAAAAGAGAGAGAGAGATAGTTGAGTACTCAATTACAAACTTAAGCTTCAAATAAAAAACTTTAATCATTTATTGAGCTTTTACTTTATTTAAACTAGTAAGTTGCCCGTGCAATGCACCGATAATTTTGTAATATTTTATATAAGACAGTTTTGGATATTGTTGTACATATATTATAAAGAAAAAGTAAACTAAATTAGAGTAAAAAAACATATACATTTTGAGATATTAAAAATTAGTTTAGTAGTTTCACTGCATATATATAGTTTCTCAAGGTAAGATTAATTTAAAAAAAAAAAATCATGAGGCCAAAAATAAATGCAAAAGAATAACGGGACTATGAAAATCAACTAATCAGTGTTGTGTTCACATATTTCATACTATGAAATGAAAGTATGTCCAACTCTCTCACTGTCTTCCACTCATCGATAATGCGACAATAAGATATGGTGTGGGCAAGTGTATATGCATATATCTTTTAGATGCTTTAAAACCATGGTAGAATATGACTTTACATTGCGCACTAAATATTCTCTCTACTTATATACTCAAAACAAAAACTATCTAACCAAATTACCCAAACCTAAATCATATTTAAGCCCCTAATTTAAAAAGAAAAAAAAAATACCTGCAGGGGTTTTGGCATCTTGATGGTAGTGGGAGGCCAATATGATGGAGGCAGTAGTCCCTCAGATTTCTCTTTCTCACTCTTTCAAATGTTTTGTCAGTCTTAAGTCTTTTATAGTGAAACAATGCGTTTTGATTTTGTAGTGAAACAATGCGTTTTATTTAACAATCCACAACATTTTTGTGTCTTTCTATTTCTCTCCAAGACCTTATCTGGTTAGTTATTACTATTAGTCCTTAATTATTATTGTTTTGCTTTTTTTTTTTTTTTAAAAAAATATTAAAATGGTGGGTATGCCAAAAGACATGAAAAGAGAGAAGTGTGTGATGTAAGCTTAAGCAACTAATAAGAGACTAATGAGATAACAGTAAAATAAGTTAATGTAAACTTTTGAGTAACAGTAAAAAAAAAAACTTAATGAAAGAGGTAAAAAAATGCTAAATGCAAACTTAGAGTGTTACTTGGCAAAACCTCATGCACTCTTGCATGAGATCTCTACTTATATATATATATATATATGTATGTATGTATATATTGATGATTATTCCTTCATAACTCCTAATCACTAATTAGCATACATGCAAAATAAGCATAGATTTTTTTTTTTTTTTTTTTTATCTTTATTTAAAAAAAAAAAAAGAAAAGGATATTGCTATTGTGTTCATCATTATAAGAATTTAAAGCATAAATTAAATTTTCATTATTTTTGACAATTTTTCTTTGATTCCTTTATAATTTATATATTGTGTTGGTTTAAACTTTTAATGAATTTTTTCTCAAACTTTCAGAGAATGGACTTTAGATAAGATGTTCAACTTTTACACATGAAACATTGACTGTAAATGTTGTACATGGAACAAATAGAGATAAGAAATTAAGAATATGGTCAATTTTGGTTGGCCTTAGCTTGATTTGTCTAGACATCAATTTTCTCTCTTACCAAAAGTCTTACTTATTTTAGGTGGAAGTTTCCTTGATTATAACATGTATACAAAATTCTAGGATCATTAAATTGGAATAGGTCCCTTACTAACCTAACCAATTGGAATAGGATAAAATTTCTTCCCATCCACACTAAATGTTGTGTACACTCCAAATTTTTTCTGCATCTCATAATAATACGATGTTGATAGGTGTCATCCAAGTCCAACATGATCGAGAGTTGTAATTAAGACTATAGCCCAGAAGCTTTACTATTCAATACTTTGAGAGATAAATTAAACAATCATTTGATGTAACACGAGACTATGGAATTTGACACTATATACATTGGGGTTTGTTCTTGATGTTGTGAAATTGCTATAGGTACTAAAAACTCTAGTTTAATAAGTTGGCAAGTCATTTTCTTTAAGCGTGAAAAGTCTACAATGGAAAACTTTTATGTTCCTACAATAAAGGTTTTGGAGAGAAAATTGTTGGCCTCCTCATCCCATTGGGACCCCCTTATTTATACAAAGGAAAAAGGGTCCAATATTCCTGAGTGTGACTTAATTACATAGAATTTTTGTGCAATTGTGCCTAGATTTCTTTTAAAAATTTAATTATAATTTTAAACTCTAATTTGGTGATTTTTATATGATTGTTGTGGTTCGATTTTGATTTAGTAAAGACATATTAGCCAAAAGAAACAAAGGTAGAGCTATTAAAGAAATCTTTACTTTTAGATTAGCAATTACAGATGGCGTTGTCATTTGTGGTTGTGGTATGAATAAGTAGTATGTTGTTTGGGCGACTGATTGAGGCAAAGCAATTAACCATATTAAAAGGAATTAGCAACTTTTTCTTGGAAGGTATTGTCTGTTTTGGGTGAAGACTCTCACGGATTTGCTCAATCCCACATCAGGGAGAGATGCCTCCCACCTTCAGCTCACACACACGATGGTACACCTTCACTTAGGCCCAGTGCTTATAAGCTGAAGGTGGGAGGTGTCTCTTCCAGATGTGGGATTGAGCAAATCCGTGAGGGTCTTCATCCAAAGCGGACAATGCCGTCTAAAAGAGAGGTTCGTCCCTCCACAGCTATATTCATTTAAAAAAAAAAAAAGGATATATTTGATATAGTTTTTTTTTTTTTTTTTAAGAATTGATAATTTTTTTTCACATAAAGTAAATTAATTGAGTAATTTATTTTTTGTCCATAAATAGGGATTTGAACTTAAAATTAAGCACGACTTTGGTGGTTGTCTACTTGTCTTCTTTGAGGGCATTTTATGCATGTGAAGTTTTCTCCAACCTTGTTGGAAGATCCGTCTTAGATTGTTTATTTTGCTTTCTTATTTTGAAGCCTAAAAAATATAATTAAGAAAAAAATCACAAGGAAGCTATAAAATCTATGTATCAAGAGTCAAGAGCTGCACTAAACTCAAATTCTAAGAATGGAGTAAAATAAAGCTAACAAACTCAGGCAGGCAGGCATGCATGCTTGGGCGGTGTTTTTATTATATTCATGCCTGGATTGAGCCTTGACCCACATGAGAAATCAATCATACATATATAGCATACATGGTAAAGCTAAGAACCTTGGTGGTTGTCTACTGGTCTTCTTCCAAGGGTATTTTCTGTGAAGTTCTTTCCAATCTTGTTGGAAGATTTGTCTTAAATGTTAGGTAAATTACAAGTTTGGTCCCCCTAATATTTAGATTGTGTCAATTTAGTTTCTAATATTTCAAATGTATTAGTTTAGTCTCTAATCTTTTGGTATTGTACGAAAATGCTAATTGCTAAAGCAGTGGCAGCTCCAGGATTTTTTTCTATGGGGGTCAACATTAGCAGAGCTAGGAATTTATTGTGGGTAGGGAAGTAAAAAATAAAATGACTAGATTTTTTTTTTCTTTATACACCACTTCCACACAATTTAGTATGCAATGCAACTATATTTTACAATAGTCTAGATATATTATTAATAGTTTAAAGATCAGTAAGACAATAACTATTGAATACATAAACAAATAAAATTAAATAACTAATCATACATTCTTGTCAAATAACTAATCATACATTTAATAAACCACAGATGTAGAAGAAAAGTGCAAGGAAAAAAAAACTTTATTCTGTTGTCAATGCCAAAGTAAGCTAAAGTCCAAGAGAGTAGTGTTATTAACACAACACTTTCATAAAAATATCACAACAAAATTAATCTAGATGATAGGTAAAAAAGTTATGTTAGTTACAGGTCTAGATAAAAAACCAATTACAACTTATTACATAACTTTTATTGTGAAAATATTGTGAAAATAGTAGTAAAATAATCATATTTAAGTTAATTTGAGTTGAATTTAAAAAAAAAAAATAGGATCAAGCTGTTCAAATTTTTATTTTTGAGGGGTCAAAACAAAAAAAAAATTAATTTTATATATAATTTTGTGTTAGGGGCAGGTCAGGGGGTTCATTTGAACCCCTCGGGGTGTGTGTAATGCCGCCCCTGTGCTAAAGTGATGGACAAAATATGTTTTCTACCCCTTTGGTAGGAAAATATTTCTTTTCAAACCAATTTGGAAAGAAACCCTTCAAACCCTTTAAACTCCTACTATATTTTTTTATTGGTGTGAATTTTGAAAACCTAATCGTTGGGTTGCATGTTCTTATTATATCCTCAATGCTTCCAAAATATTAAGAAGATAAAAAAATCAATAACTATGTGTTGAGGACAAATTTTTTACACCACGCGGCTTCATTTTATTAGCAACCCGCACCACATCAACACTATCATGAATTTTGGGAAAATCTCTTCTAAAGCCCAATAGAGCTCATATTTACACACAAAAAGGCGTCAAAGCCTATGGTTCAAGCTCATAGCACATCATCTTATTTTTGGCTCATGTTCCAAGCTCATGAGTCTTATCACGGAAATTTTGGAAGTCGTGGTTTGGAGGGCTAAGTCAAAGTTGATAAAGGAAAGCATGTTGCTTGGCATGTCTTCCCCAATTCCCTGAACTCTGACGAGTCAGTGTGCAATAGGTAACATTTGGTAAGCCTCTCATATCACATAACACTTAAAATGATAAAACTCCCCATGCTCTTTAATAGCAACCTCTTTAACGGATAAGAACGGAAGGGAGCAAATCCAAAAGTTGTCATATGGAAAACAAAATCAAAATTGCCCCAAATTTTGAGAAAGCAATTTTCAATTTAGTCAAAAGATAAAGCATGTCTCTTTACAATTTTATATATATAATTGAAGAGGTTTCTTACTTTAGATTAAGCTCATAATATTTTGATACATAAACTCTTGAAATCTTTCAATTTTAAACCTCATAATTCTAATATATATATATATATATATATATATATATTTCTCAATTAAAATTAAATTTCATTCTATATTTAAATCTTCTATTAGAATCTTGATACATTACATTTTCTTTTAATGGTAGAATATATAGTTTAATAATAAATGATTTCCTAAAAAAAAATATTTTTCGTTGACTTTTTGTTGACCTCTTAATTTTAATATTGTGCTGTGTAAGCTTAGGAAAGCATACAATTTTCTATGTCATTATTTTAATATATATGTTAATGTACTTCAAATTCTACTAGAATTCCTACTAAAACCTTTACATTTATATCTTCCAT
This sequence comes from Quercus variabilis, assembly GCA_030445155.1. Lineage (NCBI taxonomy): Eukaryota > Viridiplantae > Streptophyta > Magnoliopsida > Fagales > Fagaceae > Quercus > Quercus variabilis. The sequence goes on along the minus strand of CP129453.1, from coordinate 5,410,171 downwards.
TAAAATATTGCCACATTATATTTTCTTTAGAATGATCAAATATATAATTCTATATAAGAGCACAATCAAAATAAATACTATAATAATCAAATTTCATATTAAAATAAAAATGAAACAAGAGAGTGAAGATTCTGTTTTGTGAAACTTTCCGGTTGCACTGTTTAGTGACTAGTATTAGAAAAATATGAAACATGATTTTAATGGCATGTTAGAAAAGATGCAACCAAAACTAAACAGTTCTCACATACATCACAGGAAAGCAGGCCGGCAAAGGCCCATTCATCAAATTTTAAGCTGATCCTGATAACAAATATAGGACACTACAACAATTAGACTTCCAGCAGAACCTTAACACAGCGTTAACAGTTTGTTTCTATGTACTAATTGTGTAAGCCCAACATTTCCCACAAAAGGGCTATGAAATCTATGTATCAAGGGCTGCACTTGATGCAAATGGTGGTGCTTCATCATGAATAAAGGCCTTAAGAATGAAGTAAACAAGGATCATTAACTACCACTATTCTGAAGTACAGAACACGAAATTCCCCAAAAGACAGCATATACTCCTGTTTTGAACAGAATTGCAGTAACTGTTACATTCAACTCTGATCTTCACTTCCCACCTGATCATTTTGACCAATTCCTCTTCAAAAGGTAGTCTTCCTTGTCAAATACTAGCATTCCACTGAAGCCAAATATGATACACAGTATACCACAATGCCAGTCTAGACACAATGGATTTCTCATCCTAGTGCATAATCTCAAGCCAACAGAACTTTGGGTTTTTTATTAGGCACCCGCCTATTATGGCTCACCATATCCTCATCAAGAAAGAACAATCACAAAATAAGTGGTCCCTGCTTTCAATTCTCAATTTACAGAGAGCACAAAGAGCATCAAGATTAGCACATGACTACAATATTTAATCTTTAAGAGCATCAAGATTAGCACAAGACTACAATATTTGATCTTTAAGAGCATCAAGATTAGCACATGACTACAATATTCAATCTTTTGAGAATAATCTGTTGTGAGCCCTTAGCCAGCCTATAAAAGATATGCTTTGGAATTGCTTTGGGAATCCAGATGATGATCCTCATCATTTAACATTCGGGAATTTCTTCCTTATACAGTTTCAAGCACCTGCACAAGAATATGTCGCTGTTTTCTCAGTAATCCAAATTAGCCTATCTTCACATCCAATATCAACCAGAATAAGCTTACTCTGGAAGTTAAACAAGCAATCTTGGGACATATAACAAAGAAAGTGCCTCCAGCAATACGAAATCTGTCCAGCAAAGCTGCAAGTACCATATAATTGCATCAGATTTTGTGGCAATCAGAAGCTACTATAACATACAAAGCAAATGATGTGAAAGCCTCTAACATGACTTCAAAATGCATTAACCTGCTATAATCTGAATTAGAGCTTCTAATTTGAAAGAAATCATTATCTGTTTGACGATTTCTTATAGTAAATCAACATAAAATGCAGCAGGGCAGTTACTCATTCTGATTCAAATTGCAGCACCACCAAATTTTAAAGCAGGAATTTTTTTTTTTTAAGGCAATACAACCAGAGTCTTTGCAATAATCTAACTCCATTAGTCCAAGATTCCAAATTAACCCAAATTAAGCAAAGTACTTAAGCAATTAGAAAAATATAATAATCATAATTGAAATCCAACAAAACCAGAAGGGATAAGAAGATGAAAAGTCATGGAGAAAAGTCCAAAAAAAATAAAAGCCAAAGAAACCCAACAAGTTTCATAGCAAAACCGAAAGCAGAAGAAAATAGGTCTTTTTCCAAATTGATTCACACCCAAGTTAAGTATCTTAAAAGAAAAAAATGAAATCAACAGAGAAATCTCAAGTGAAAAGCCAAATTTCAGTAAAAACAATTTATAGTCAAACATCTTCACAAGCACCTTGTGGGCAATTTGTCCATAATATAATTGCATGAGTTAGGCCTATCAATTCCAAATCTCACTTGCATATATTGTTCGAATTTCATAAAATTGAAGTTTTCGGAATTGAGATTGAGAAATAGAGAGAGTAGAAGTAAATGTTTTCATGGTTTAGCTTGACAACCTATGCTCATTGGAAAGCCCTTGACTAACTACATCTTTATTTTGTTAAATTGTATTATAGAAAGAGTCCAGCAAATGGAATAAATAGAAATGCATTAGGTTCATTATGAAAATCTTAAAATCACGGTAGCTAGTTGTATTGCAAAATCATGGTATTCTACAAAAACATGATCTACTCAATTCTAGATATAGCCTATTGTATTCTAACATACACATCTTCATCTCATTAAATCAAACAAAGAAATATGATTCTATCAAATGAGCTCATAATAATGTATTCATAAACAAACTATAATTATAAAAGGTTAATACAAATCTAATATTTATGAGTTCATTAACGAATATCATTTTATCTAATTGTCTCAAATGATATGATTTCAACTATAACTCAGTCAATAATTACTAGCATAGATTTCTAAAGGTCTAAAAATATTTGGTTAGTTGTGTTTACTATTTAAGAAAATTATAAGTTAATCAAACAACTCATAAACAAACTCAAACTTATTTGAAAAAAGAATGACTTGTTTTTTTGGGATGAATGAGCAATTCATTTCCATTGAAACATATGTACAATAAGTCAAAAACACCACCAAAGAATACAACACCAATACAGAAACAGCCTACACCATAAACGTTACAAAGTGAAAACTCCAACATTGTTAGTTAACGAAGACAAGGACCATCAACAGCTTCTATTCTGAAGTATCATATACCCTTGTTTTGAACAGAATTGTAATAACTGCCACATTCAGCTCTGTTCTTCACTTCGCACTTCTACCCAATCATTTTGATCATAGCCTCTTCAGAAAGTAGTCTTCCTTGATTAATAATGGCATTCCTCTTAAGCCAAATATGATACACAGTAGACCACAATGACAGTATAGACACAATGGATTCCTAATCTTAGAGCATAATCTCAAGCCAATGGAACTTTGGGTTACTTTATTAGGCACCAGCTCATTATGGTTCACCATATATTCATTGAGAAAGAACAATCACAAAATAAGTATTCCCTACTTTCAATTCTCTTTTTACAAAGAACACACTGAGTATCAAGATTAGCACATCACTACACATTCAGTCTTCTGTGGACATTCTGTTGTGAACCGTTAATCTCACTTTCAATCTCAACCACATTAAGCTTAGTCTAAATGTTAAACAAGAAATCGCCTCCAGCTATGCGAAAGCTGTCAGGTAAAAGCTTGAAGTGAACCGGTAAAGGTGAAATGATGGCTTACTGTAGTATTGGTTCCATAGCTTGAAGTGATTGCACATTATGCATCCATTATTCAGCACTAAATTCTAATGCCACATAAAGAAATAACATTGTTGTGTAATATTAATTTAGTATTTGAGGAAATTACATGTATATCTCATTCAATGCATGTATATTTATTTCTGAGCCAACTCTTCCTTCTTCATTGCATCATGCTTACCCCTTTTGGTACATCTAGTTTGAAACCAGTTACCACCAATTCCTCCTACATAAATGTGCCATTGCAGAATTAACAAAAACAGTAGCTACAGCCATGAAAAAAAAAATCTTTTTTTTGGATGAATGACCAATTCATTTCAATAGAAACAGATTTACATTTAGTTCAAAACACAACCAAACAATACAGCACCAATACAGAAACAGCCTACTCTCCACCATAAACATTACAACATGAAATTTCCAAATCCGTCAGTTAAAGGAGACAAGGACCATTGACTGCTACTATTCTGAAGTACAGAACACGAAATACCCCCAAAGACAGTATTCTCCTGTTTTGAACAATTGCAGTAACTGTTAGATTCAACTCTATTCTTCACTTCCCACCTGATTATTTTGACCATAGTCTCTTTAGAAGGTAGTCTTCCTTGATGAATACTAGCTTTCCTCTGAAGCCAAATATAATACACAGTAGACCCCAATGCCAGTCTAGACACAAAAGGATTTCTCATCATAGAGCATAATCTCAGGCCAAAGGAACTTTGGAATTTGAACAGCACCCAGCTCATTATGGTTCACCTTATCCTCATTGAGAAAGAACAATTACAAAATAAGTATCACAATTAGCACATTACTACAAGATTCAGTCTTTTGTGGACAATCTGTTGTGAACTCTTAGCCAACCTACAAAGAGTAAAGACATGCCTTGAAACTGCTTTGGGAAACCAAATGATGATCTTCTCCATTTAACCTTGGGGCATTTCTCCCTCATACAGTTCCATGCACCTGCACAAGAATATTTTGCTGTTCTCTCAGTAATCCAAATTATCCTATGTTTACTTCCAATTTCAACCAGACTAAGCTTACTCTAGATGTTAAACAAGCAATCTTGGAACATATATCAAAGAAAGTGCCTCCAGCAATTTGAAAACTGTCCAGTAAAAGCTGCAAGTACCATCTAATTGCATCAGATTTTATGGCAATTAAAAGCTTCTATATAATAAAAGCTACTATAACATACAAAGCATTAGATTTTCTACCATCTAAAAAAAATGCGGTCTTAGCAAATGAAAAAGAAACAAGCCAAGAGACTGCAACTTTTTTTAAAAAAGTTTTAAAGCCAAAAATATATTATTTGATTATAGAGAATTACAACACAATTTAGGAAACTACAGCCTACATAAATTGGAGGACTTGTGGTTGAGGATGTTAGAGAATGGAGACTCTTGTTTCTATCAAAAGCCTAAACAGGTATTCTTGTCCTCCTTCAAGATCTTAAATGCATAAACCCAATATTTCTAGCTGATTTTGGGCATTCTTGAGGATGTCATCATATTTGCTGGTCTTGCAACCAAAGAGAAATTGCAATGCAGCAATTATTTTTGAAAATCTGATCCATCTTTTCCTTCTTCATCGCATCATCTTTTGGGTACACCAAGTTTGAAACCAATGACCACCAACTCATCCTTAAATGTGCCATTTCAGAAATAACAAGGAATGCAGCTACCTACAGCCATGAAAAAAAAAAAGCAAATTTCTTTTTTGGATGAATGAGCAATTCATTTAAAAGAAAAAAAAAAATAGAAGTACAATTAGTTCAAAATACAACCAAACAATACAACACCAATATAGAAACAGCTTACACTACACCATAAATATTACAAAATGAAATCTCCAAATTTTTTAGTTCAAGGAGACAAGGACCAATAACTGCTACTCTTCAGAAGTACAGAACACAAAATACCCCCAAAGTAGCATTTTCTCCTGGTTTGAATAGAATTGCAGTAACTCCTACATTCAACTCTGTTCTTCACTTCCCACTTGATCATTTTGACCATAGCCTCTTCAGAAAATAGTCTTCCTTGATGAATACTAGCATTCCTCTGAAGCCAAATATGATACACAGTATGCCAGTCTAGACACAAGTGCTTTCTCGTCATAGAACATAATCAGCCAACAGAACTTTGGGTTTTAGGCAGCAGCTCATTATGGTTCACCATATCCGCATCGAGAAAGAACAATCAAAAAATAAGTGGGTCCATACATTTAATTCTACTTTTACAAACAACACACCGAGCATCAAGATTAGCATATCATTAAAACATTCAATCTTTTGTAGACAATCTGTTGTGAACCCTTAGGCATATAATTAAAACATTCGATCTTTTGTAAACAATCTGTTGTGAACCCTTAGCCATCCTATAAATGCATGTTCTGGAATTACTTTGGGAAACCAAATGATGATCTTCACCATTTAACCTTGGTGCATTTCCTCCTTACACAGTTTCACTTCCATGCACCTGCACAAGAATATTCTGATGTTCTCTCAGTAATCCCAATTAGCATATATTCACCTTCAATCTCAACCAGACTAAGCTTACTCTCGATGTTGAACAATCAATCTGGGGATGTATAAAAAAAAAAAGTGCCTCCAGTGCAAGTAAAGCTGCAAGTACCATCTAATTGCATCAGATTTTGTGGCAATTAGAAGTTACTATAAAATACAAAAAAATAATAATGTGAAAGCCTCCAGCATGCCTTCAAAATGCTTGAACCTGCAATAACTGAATCAGAGCTTCTTATCCAATTTAGTACGGTTATACTTATCCAATTTATTTATTTATGTAGTTATCGGTTTAATGATTTCTTATAGTAAATAGACAAAATGCAGCAGGGTGATTACTCGGTCTGATTCAAATAGCAGAAGCAAGAAAGTTAAAATCAGGACTTTCTTTTTAGCAATAATACCAATGTCTTCGCAATCATCTAACCCCATTAGTCTAAGATTCAAAACTAGCCCAAATTAAGCCAAGTACTTAAGCAATTAGAAAATAAAAAATAACAAAAAAAAAGCAGAAGAAACACAAGCTTCATAGCAAAACCAAAAGCAGAAGAAAATAGGTCTTTATATATATATATATATATATATATATAAAGTGAACTCAATAGAGAAACAGAGAAATCTCAAGTGAATAAGCCAAAATTCAGTAAAAATAATTTAATATCAAATATCCTTACAAGCACCATGTAGGTAATCTGTCAAGAATATATTTGCATGAGTTAACCATATCAATTCCAAATCTCACTTACATATATTGTAAGAATATGTAAAATACAAGCTTTCAAAACTGATACTGAGAAGGAAAGAGAGCAGAAGTAATATTTTCAATGTTCAGCTTGACAGCATACACTTATATTGGAAAACCCTTGACTAACTACATCTTTATTTTGTTAAATTGTATGTTAGAAAGAGTCCAACTAAGGGTATAAATAGGAATACATTAGGTCCATTATGAAAATTTAAAATCACAGTAGCTAGTTGTATTGCAAAATCAAAGTATTCTACAAAAGCATGATCTACTCAATTTTAGATATAGCCTATAACATATATGTCTTCATCTCATTACATTAAACAAAGAAATATGATTCTATCAAATGAAATCCAAGAAAACGAAAATGGAAAACAATGAGACCAATAAAGAAAAGAGAAGGCGCAATCACCTTTCACGGACAATTGTTCTGCCACTGCTTGCAACTACGTCAGGAGCCGCTGACCGTGAGTGAGATAGGGAAGAATGAGAATCCACTGGTGAGTGCATTCTAACATATGTGTCTTCATCTCATTACCAAACACAGAAATATGATTCTATCAAATGAAATCCAAGGAAAGGAAAATGGACAACAATGATTCATTCAGTTATGAGACCAAAAAAGAAAAGAAAAAGCACTCACCTTCACAGACTATTTTGCCACCGCTTGCAACTACTTCAGGAGCCGCTGACGGTGAGTGAGAGAGGGAAGAATGAGAAACTGCTGGTGAGTGCAAATATGCTCAACAGTCAACAAAGCAAAGACAATGGTTGATTTGCATTAACTTTCCACAAAAACTAATAGAAAGTTAGTAAGAATTTTGTGTAAGCAACAAAAACAAAAACAAAAAAATTTAGGATTTATTCTTTAAGGAAAAATTTGTACAAGGTGGTAAAATGAAAATGGCATAGTAAGCTTCTAACACTAAGAGGTTTAAGAAACTAGTAATGGCAATGACATTTTGACAAACAAAAAAAAAACTCACAGACTATAGATGTCCTGTAAACAATGTTGTGGACAAGGAAGATTCCTTTGTATCATGGCCTACTTTCTCTGAAAAAAAAAAGAAGAAGCCAGGTTAACACAGGCCCAATAGGAAGCTACAGCGTCTTTGTAAAGATGACTTACTTTCATTAGAATCCTTGCGATCAGAATTAGCATGAGCCCAAACATTAATTCTCTATCTTTCAATCCTCTTTGAGAGTGGGACATCGTCAGAGCTGCCTTCACCACTAGCTCCGACCCCCTCATATTCATCACGGCTTCACTTCAAATTGATTCCTTCTGTTGAATTGTGATGAACATCTAAACCCTCGTAAGGAGTGATGCAGGTGCTGTTGCTGGATTGAGCTGATAGCATTTCTCTGATGTCTTCCATGTTTTGTTCGTATACTACACGAAACCCTACTTGATGAAACCCACGTCCATCACTCACCCAGCCAAATCTAAGCTCCATTTGCATGAATCCATTCTCATCAATTTGACCCAATAATGCTCTCTCATACTCACGAAACACATGAAAGGGTATATAGTTCATCCAAAGGTGATCTGATTTAATCAAAACAGATCTAGGGAAATCATCTAGATAATACCTTCCGACAGAATGTCCATTGGATAGAATTTCACATACCAAACCAATCCCAAAATCAGGGTATGCCATAGGCACGGCACACATAGCAATTCCAATCCACTTATTTTCATTCAGATGAGTAACTTGTGCACTGACTGTATCCCCCACACTCTGATGGGTAAACCATTTCGGAATTTCACACCCAGGAATCACAATATTAAAGCCAGCCTCGTTGTAGAATCCTATAGATTTCTCGCAGATTTCCTGAAACATACAAACCATGATATTCAGAATTGACACACACACACACACATATATATATATAGAGAGAGAGAGAGAGAGAGACCTCATGAGCTGTCAATAGCATTCTCAGCGCGTAAGAGAACATGTCACTCTGACGAACCAATTTAAAGCAATTGATGAGGGAAAGACGTGTACATGAGTTAGGTGATTTAAATCCATTTGGACATGTTTCCAATGAGGTACAACCACTTGCTTCAACTTTAAAAATCGTTGATGGCAATTGGGACAATGAACGAAGTCTTGTGCAATTGTTTAACTTAATCCACCCCAATTTAGACAATTGCACCATACTTTCAGGAAGGCAACTAAAGTGATTTTCACTTAGATTTAAACGGTATATAGAGGATAAGTTTCCAAAATCATTAGGGATTATTTGGAGATTACAGTTGCTTAGGTCCAACCCCTTTAAAGAACACATACCTAAAAGGGAAGGCAATAACAAACTCACAGGATTTAGGCTTCTTCTTGGCATTAAATTTAAGGGGAACAGATTATTCCATAGTTTATGTGGTGGCTCTTTACATCCCTGAAGAGATAGTTCTTCAAGATTCTCTAACGTAACAGAGGAAGGTGGCTCTCTTAAAGTAATTCCACTCACATTGAGGTTCTCTAGACTTTCAACATTCCACAGCTCCTCCGGTAGACCGTCAAGCTTCGAGCATCCAGCCAAATTAATATCTTTAAGTGACTTGAAGCAACAAAAGATACTAGGAAGACACACAAGATTCTTGCAATCTCTTAAATGCAATGAAGTAAGGTTAGTCAAATGTTCAATTGAAGAGGGAAGTTTTGTAATAGCAGTGGCATTTAAGTGCAGTTTTGATAAGCGTTTCATATTTCCCATAAATTCTGGAATTCTCTTGATTTTTGAACAGCCTGAAAGAATGAGAATTTCAAGAGACTCCATTTCAAACTTGCTTGGAAGTCTTCCAAGGCTTTTGCAGTTTTTTAGATCAAGAAGAGTAAGTCTTTTAAGAACCATAATAGATGGGTGAACCTCTTGTAACTTTATACAACCACTGAGAACCAATTTCTCAAGATTGGGAACTCCGGTGAAGTCAGGGGTTGCAATGAGGTTTAAGGAATTGCACAAATTGATGAGCTTTAACTTGTCCAAATACTGTTAAAAGCCAAAATATACAATAGAAGAGTTAGATTAAACAAACCTTAAAAACAAAGTTATATCAAAGTACTTAAATAACAATCTTACCTTTGTTCCTTTCCAAAGCCATTCAATTTTGCTGTACAACAAGTGAAGTTCAACAAGCTCAACTGGTTGAAAATTTGACGGCAACGATTTTGAAGGATACTCACTCCAATAAAGAAATCTTAAGTTGTTAGAAAGATGTTCGGGACCATGTAGAAGTTGAACATGATGAATTACAAGCAATTTAAGGTTAGGCATCTTTGGAAAGGCTTCAAGATTCCAATGTGCATTTTCTGATTTATGTAGTTCACCCAATTGAAGGACAAGTCCTTGAATTGCTTCCATTTCCTAATAATAAAGAAAAGAAAAAAAAAAAATGAGTTAGTTGTAAGATATATGTTTACTAGAGTTGTTCAAATTTCAACTTCTTTGAATAACATGATAAGGTATATTCTCTAAACAATCTCTTACCATATTTTTCATCAATGCGCTGCGAATGTCCTTATATAGCCACAATTTGCTCCACTTTTCAGGTTCTAGAGGGCAATCTCGACGAACCATGTTTTGTCCCATTTGTTGTAGCAAGTCATGCATCCAATATTTATTTTCATAATATTTTAAGAGAGACTTTTCAATGAGAACATTTAATCCAATTTTGGGGTGAAGGCCAAGACAATCTAGCATTCCTACTACATAATATTTTTCCCCCATATTGAAGAAACATGCGATATTTAGAAATATTTCCTTTTCAGTACCCTCAAGTCCATTAAAACCTATTTCAAGTATTTCAATAATTTTTTTGTTAGGATGTTCTTTGAGCCTATTTAATGCACCTTCCCATTCCTTCTTAGGTCTATCGTACAAAAAAGAACCTAGAACATTAATAGCTAGAGGAAGACCTTTAGCATAATGTACAAAAGATGAGGACAAGTCTAGATAATCTTCGGGAGGATGATATTTATTGAAGGCCTTCAAACTAAAAAGATGAAGAGCCTTGGAATCATTCAATCCTTGAACCTCATGTATTTCATGTACCTTATGCGATTTCAACAAATGTTGATCTCTTGTTGTTATGATGACTCTACTTCCTGAACCAAACCATTTAGAGTCCCCAGCTAACTTTTCTAGCTGATCGAGTTGATCTACATCATCAAGAACAAGAAGAATTTTTTTATGACATAACCTATTCTTGATCATACGAACCCCATCACAATCATCCCTTATATATACACTTTTCTCTATCAAAATCTCACGAATAAGTTTTTGTTGTAATGGAACTAACCCACATTTTTCAGATTCACTCCTAACATTAGCGATAAAACAATCACCTTGAAATTCATTAAAAACCTTGTCATAAACAACTCTAGCAAGAGTTGTCTTACCAATACCCCCCATCCCCCAAATCCCTATAATGCGAACATCATCTTCTGATCCTATGGCTAAAAGCGACATCAATTTCTCCACTTGAGAATCAACTCCCACTAAGTCATTGATACCTTTGGGGAACAAAGAACTCAATTTAAGCGAAATCTCTTTTATAATATCTTGGATAAATTCTGACTCAAGCCTGCAAAGAAGAATGGCAATTAAGCAATGTAATTTAACCCATCATTTCCCACCCACCTACCCCCTGCCACGCTTAAAATAAAAATAATCCAAAATTATAAATAAATTACTGTAGCAGTTATGTGTGTGTGTGTGTATAAAATATGCTATTAAGGGTTGACAGCTAATAGCTTTTGTTCAAATGGGGACTTCTAATCAAAAAGGTTGAAAGACGTTCACATTAGATTATAAGTACACACCGTGTTATTGCATTTGGAAGCTGAAAGATGCATCATGCATGGTAATGTTCAAGAGTAGCAAAAAGCCATTGTGTGTGTATTGAAATTTTGGGTTCCTTTTTTCAGTATAGTATCTTTAATTTCAGTAATTTGAGTTTGTGAGTGCCACTTGTATGGTTAAATAATAGGATTAAAATCTGAATCTATAATAGTGGATTTTAGTTTTTTTATTATATTTTATAAATTAAGTAGTTATAATGGGGGTAGTACACATTTATAGTACTCCGAAAATACCTAATAATTTTCCTTTATTTTTCTATATACGGATGTCCAATCCTTCTTTCTTTCATTCTTTCTTTATTTTATTTTTTTTCCATTTGTTTAGTCATTGCACTCATACAACTATTCTTCAAAAAAGGAAGACACTACAAATATGGAAGTTATCAATCCCACAATTTTTTGTAATAATGATTATTTCTCACTTTAATTCACCTAAAACTGTTCATCATATATGGAAGTCATCAACCATTATTAATTGCTTATAACTTGCATTATAAATATTGAAATTATTAATTGTTTTTAGGGTTTAGCTTACCTCCAATACTTTTTTTAACTGGAATCTCCTTTTGTTTTAGGCTCCGCTTGGGAGTTCATAAGGGAATGGAATGGAATGGAATTGAATGTATTTAAGTAAGGGAATGGAATGGAAAAGAATGGATTGGAATGGAATTAAGTAACCTTGATTTGGATGTTTTAAAATAAAGGAATGAAAATGAATAAAAATGAATGAAATGTAAGTAATCCTATTTAGGAGCAACATGGAGGGAATGGAATAGAATCATTTTATGACAATATTACTATTAGACTCCTATTTTAAAATAAATGGTTGAATATATAGGCGTATTTTGAGAGTTTTAGTAAAAAAATCATTAAATCTAATTCTATTCCCTCCCTTCCCATTCCTCCCAATTTCGGGGGAATGAAATTTTGAGGTTTAAGGAAATAGAGAGGAATGAGTGTTTCCTCCTACCCATTCCATTCTCTCCCACTTATACTCCCAAACAAGGAAATGAACTTTCCATTCTCTCCATTAAAACTCCCAAACAAGAGAAGGAAAGAATATTATAAAATTATTCTTTTTATTCCTTCCCATTCTATTCCATTTCCTCCTCCCAAGCGGAGCCTTAATGAGAAATTGTCACATCACCCACTAACTAAATAAAATGTGGAGATTAAAACTCACTACCACTTGTTATAGTGTATTTAAAACAAAATGAGACTTCTAGTTAAAAAAGTACTAAAAATGAGTTAAACCCTTGTTTTTAAACATAATAACTAATGACTAATACTTGATATATATGATCAGCCATTACAGTTGCTTGATCTCCCTAAATGTACATGCTTTCTCATTCTCTCATATCACTAATGGCCTGTTTGGATGGAGGGGAGAGAGAGGGGAGAGTAGAGGGAGTAAAGTAGAGTAGAGTAGAGTTTGCTAAAAATAAGCTAATTTTGTGATAAATCTACTCTCTTTTTTTCTTTTCTTTTTTAGAATACTTAGTATTTTTAACACACACACGCGAGGAGAGGGGGGAAAGATTTTTTAAAGAAACTTACAGTGGTGCTAAATCTACTCTACCCTCCCTCCCTCTCAATCCAAACGAACCATAAAATACATATCCAACACTTCATTACCATCTCCATCTCAAGGGAGCCGTGAAAGATAAAGCATGAAAACAAGATCTCTGGTCATCTAAAAATAGAAGTCGAAGTCGAAGTTCTATTTTTTTTTTAATACACAATTTTTTTTTCTTAAATATTTTATATGCTTTAGGTTTTTTCTTTACTTACAAATTCTTTGTTTGATCACCTAATTATAACTTAAATATCTTTGTCAAACCAATTCTAACATCAAATTTCAATTTCAATTTTATATTTGAGATACCATTATGGCATGCTCTTCATTAGCAATGGAGAAATTGTGAGCCATCTCTCACTTCTTTTTTTTGTGCCTTTTTTGCCTCTTGCCCCGCTCTCTTTATTTTGTGTTAATCAAAGTCAGGCCATATTTATTTTTTGATTTCTTACAATTTTTTAAACAATTTTAGTTTCGTATGGAGATTTGAGTTGCGTAATGTGAAATGGATTTGAGTGATGGAGTTAGTAAAATTCTATATGGAGAGGTTTGCATTTTTTTTTTTTGTTTTTTTTTTGTTTATGTATCGAGTTCGTACATTATGTGTTGAACTCTGCATTCTAGTAAATTAGTAAGATGAGAATCATATAATACTTAACAAAAATCTTTGGAGTGTTTCACTTACAATATGCAAACACTTTGTTACAAGTAATTACAAATGTTGTTGTGAGACAGTCAATATATTAGATTAGAATTATAAAAGTTGACATCATATTAGAATTATAAAGTTATATAATTAAGCTCATTACATTAGTTATTTCTCCTCAAATAAATTACATATTCTATAATTTTCTGACCTAATTTCATGATCAAAATCATGCAAGTTTTACATCTTTGTTCAAGATTAAAATTAAAATTTATGAACATATATTATCTTGATTAATATTTAAAAAAATATTTAAAAGAAAGTCAAAGGAATATACAACATCGGATCAGATAAAATTATCCATTATCTTATCTATTACCAAGACTTCGAATAATTGTTTGGTCTTTTGATTATTTATTATAATTTATGCTTTGATTTAGTAAAATTTACAAATTACACATTGGGTTTACCCTAGGTAATTCAATGCATAATTAATATTTTCTTAAAACAATAAAAACTCAAAAAGTTCAAACAATTTAATTAACAAACATAAATTCACAAAGATTTATATAATTGATCATTCATATAATTATTATTTATCAAATAAAATTTATATTTTATATGTTTATGATTAAAACCGTGTAATGCATGGATTTTTAAGTAGTATTAATAAAAATAAAATATAATATAAAAGAACTGCCCCATCATTGTATTATTATAATTATTATAGCAAGTATACAGTCCAATATTGGACCGCCCCTCTTGTTGTCATGTCAAATGCTTTAGAATCATATCCTAACGAATAGTTACAATATAGATCTAGTAATTCGATGCAAATGGTAATTTAAATTCAATGGAAATAATGTTTTTGGTAGCAATTACCTGTCCTTTAAAGACCATCCAGAGAGATTGGAGACATCTGTCAAAGCAGCTCGCCACATGTGAACTTTTTTTAAATTCTTATTGAAAGGTTTTTCATGTTCAGCAAATGCTTGTGCATAAGTTTCTGTTTGTTTTCGCACCACAGATGGTTCCACGTCATAAAAAATAGGCAGAACTATTAGCCCCATATTTTTCCTGCAATCCATGATCTTCACAAGTTCGTCCAAACACCATGTCGAGGATGCATAGTTTTTTGAGAGAACGACAATAGCAAATAGTGAGTCTTCTATTGCTTTTAAAAGCACAGGTGAAATAGGTTCTCCTCTCTCAAGTTTTTCATCATCCCTAAAGGTGTAGACACCCTTTTGATTCAAGGCAATATATAGATGGTCTGTAAAATTGTTGCGCGTATCCTCACCTCTAAAACTTAGAAATACATGATATTTCCACTGATGGGTAGAAGAAGAGGAAGAAGATGGGCTTATTGTATCCATGAAAGCCAATCTAAGTTTACAAAAAAATCTTGAATCACAATACAGAATTATAGACACTCACCAAAATTTCATTCAATTAGATTTCAAGTAAAAATAAATAAATAAGGGGTAAAAGGAAACGATATTGAAATTAAAGAGTAAAACTAAAGAGAAGAAATAAAAGAGCACGTACAAGTGAGAACTTACAGATACTTATACAAAAAATAAAAAGTACGAACTTACAGATTTTGGAGAATAGCAGTAATAATTGTATCGCCGATGAAGCTCTTATATTGTGCAATTGCTGGTTTAAATAGAGGAATTTGCAGCGTGTTGTGCATGAGAGAGAGAGAGAGAGGGAGTCTTCCGTTTATAGTCAAGGCTATATTTGTGTAATTGCTGGTTTAAACAGAGGAATTTGCAGAGTGTTGTGCGTGAGAGAGAGTCTTCCGTTTATAGTCAAGTCTTCTTTTTCCTTTTTTTCTTTTTAACTTTTGACTTACTTAACTCAATTTATTAAAGTCTAGGTCTATTGTGTGGCCCTTGGTATAGAATGGAGAAAATTTCTTGAACTTTGCCGTGGAGATTCTGACATAGACTGAAGGTGGGATCCACGTACATGTTGGTTCCTGCTGCTAAAGGCAAAGCTATATAAAATTCAAATGAGAGCAAAATGAAGATGAAATGAGATATTTTCTATAGTTTATTTTTTATTTACTTATCTAATTTAAACAAATGTATGCTTTGTTTTTTAAAAGAATTTATAAAACTAAAGCTAAAACTAAACAGCTCTCACACACACCATCACAGGAAAGCAGGCCCGCAAAGGCCTATTTATCAAATTTTAGGATGCTCCCAATAACAAATGCTGGTGCTTCATCACGAACAAAGGCCTTAAGAATAGAGTAAACATAGCTGACGACGTTACATTCTTGAGTAATGAATACTCATCATCAGCCTAGCTAACAGACTCAGCTAGGCATGCACGCTTAGGCAGTACTGTTTTTATTATATTCAAGACAGGCTTGACCAACATGAGAAATCAATCATACATAGCGTACATGGTACACCAATGACCAAGCAAGCTTAATCTCTAATTAACAAGCATGTAAACCCCGCAGTACATGTTCCATATCTCTGAGCTAATCAATATACGCAAAATCCAATATTGTCAATCAGTGAACCCAACTAATATCTACTCCAAATCTCTCTCTCTCTCTCTCTCTCTTCTTTTTAATGCATCATTCAGTCCCATACAAGAAAACAAGCCCTCCAATAGTCCATTCATAAAAAATGAACCCAACAGTTTATAAATAGTTCAAGCTTAACTCAAAATTATATTTGTTTATGTTTGTCTATTTAGCAAATGAGTTCATAATTATGTATTTGTAAACAAACTCACAAGTATAAAACTTAATTTAAGTAAGTGTGTGTGTGTGTGTATAACATTCTTATATAGACTTCATTTTAGATTGTATAATTAGTCTATTAAATGTAGTCCATTTTAATTGTAACAATTATAAAAGGTTAATATAAATCTGATTTTTATGAGTTTCTTAATGAAGATCATTCTATCTAATTAACTCAAATAATTTGATTTCAAATATAATTTAGCCAATCATTATTAGCATAGATTTCTAAATGGCTAAAAAAAATGAGTAAAAGGAAACAAAATAGAAAGAAATTAAAGAGTGAAATTAAAAGCAGTGAAAATAAAAGAGAAAAATGTACCTAACAAGTGAAAACTTACAGTTTATGGAGAATTGCAATATTTTCCGTGAAGCTACCTATCGTGTGATTGCTGGTTTAAAAGGAATATGCAGCATTTTGAGAGAGAGAGAGAGAGAGAGAGAGAGAGAGAGAGAGTCTTCCGTACACTACAAAAAACTTGGCCTATAGTGGCGTTTTTTTAGCGGCGTTTGTCAAAAACGCCACTATAGGTACCCTATAGCTGCGTTCAGCAAGTCCTATAATGGCGTTTTATATAAACGCTACTATAGGTACTCTATAGCAACGTTTTTAAGGGCCTATAGTAGCGTTTTTAAAAACGCCACTATAGGTCCGACCTATAATGGCGTCCCACGTGATCTTACAAACGCTGCTATAGGCACTTTTTTTTACTTTTTTAAAAATTATTTTTTTTTCAGCTGGGTTTAATTTCTTTTATAATTATAATAGACCTATAGTGGCGTTTGTTTGACAAACGCCACTATAGGCCTTCTTGTAGTGGCGTTTGACAAAACGCCACTATAGGCCCTTGTAAGTGTAGGACCTATAGTGGCGTTTGTCAAACGCCACTATAGGCATTTTTTCTGGGATTTTTTAATTTGTGCATGCAGAGAAAAAGGCCTATAGTGGCGTCTGACAAACGCCACTATACGCCTTCCTATAGTGGCGTTTGTCAAACACCACCATAGGCCCTGTAAGTGTACGACCTATAGTGGCGTTTGACAAACGCCACTATAGGTTCTTAAAAAAAAAAAAAAAAAACATTTTCACAAGAAATTTCACTACATTTTAACAACATTTTCACAACAAATCATGGGTAATTAATTGTTGTTAGTTCAAATTTGAATTTAGCACTGAGATTGCTTTTTTAACCCAACAATAAAAACCAATAACAACCCACTATTTAAAATTTGTTATAAAAATATTGTTGTAAAAATATTTTATGATATGTTTCAAACTATTCTTAAAAAAAAAAATCAATCCGTGAAAAAAAAAGGGTGATATATTCTAGCTAGGAATATGCCATAAAATATTCCTAGCATATTCTATAGCATATTCCAAACTATTCCTTAAAAAAAATTTAAAAAAAAAAACTAAAAAATAAATCAATCCGTAAACACAAATACTATGATTTGTTTTAGGAATATGCCATAGAATATTCTATGGCATATTCTAAACTATTCTTAAAAAAAAAAAATAAAACTGAGTTGATTCAACGTTCAGGTAATATATATATATATATATATATTATTATTATTATATATTTATATTTAAATGAGAAGTGTTATATTAACAACATTTTTATAATGTTTTCACAACAAATTATAAGTGGTTAGTTTTTATTGGTTTAAATTTGAACTAAACACTAAGATTACTTTTTTGCCCCAACAGTAACAATATGCCACTTAAAATTTGTTGTAAAAATATTGTAAAAATGTTGTGAACATGCATTTCTCTCTCTCTCTCTCTCTCTCTCTCTCTCTCTCTCTCTATATATATATATATATATATATGAGGTGCTACGTTCACAACATTTTTACAATATTTTCACAACAAATCATAAGTGGTTAGTTGTTATTAGTTCAAATTTGAACTTAACACTAAGATTACTTTTTTTTCCCAATAATAACAACTAGTAACAACCTATCACTTAAAATTTGTTGTAAAAATATTGTGAAAATATTATATACATATCATTTATATATATATATATATATATAAGAACTAAACAAAAAAAATTTAAAATTCAAAATTCAAAACCCACCTGACCCCACCTACCCCCACTCACCTTATATCCTTCTCTAGCTCCACTTAACTTCTTCAGCCTTCTTCTTTCTTTTCTTTTCTTTTTTTCTTTCTATCTTTTTCTAGCTCACTTATCTCCACTTCTTCAGGCTTCTTTCTTTCTTTCTCTTCTTTTCTGTTTCTTTTTTTTCCTTCTTTCACTCTTCTTTCACTACACACCTGGATTTATTCTTTTCTCTTTCTCTCCTATTTGATTTAATTTCCCCTATTTTATTTGTGGTGGTGTTAATGTTAGTGGGTTTTGGATTTGAAAATAGTGTTGCAACTAGTTAATTTTGTTCAAATTTGTAAATGGTGCTACTATTATGGGATTTGTGATTGAAGGAAGAATGCTATTGATTGTATAGTTGCAAGTGAGTATTTTTTTTTAAAAAAAATTTTAATGCTTGTAAAGTCTATTCCTTTTCTTATAATAGTTTTGGCCTATTCTGTCTGCTATCAACTTTGCTTTGTGGGTCTCTAAGGTTAATTTAGAGATCTCAAGTGTTGTGATTAATATCTTACTCAAGTAGTGAAAATTCAAAATCAATTTGATGATTTCTTTTTGCAAGTTATTGGTCTGTGGCGGCTGAATGTGTTGGGGTGGGGTTGCTATATATATATATATATATATTTTTTTTTTTTTTTTTTTTGTGTGTTTGATTTTGAATTTTTTTAGGTGGGTTTGTGTTTCCATTTTGAATTTGCTGGGATAACCATAGTGTTTGTATTTGGAGTTGCTATTTCTTTTTTTTTTTTTTTGGATGTGAGCGTGTTTGATTTTGAATTTTTTTTAGGTGGGTTTGTTTTTGACTTTCAATTTGCTGGGATAGCTAGCTATAGTGTTTGTATTTTGTTTTGTTTTGTATATTTTAATTTAATTACAATCTTAATTGAATTTAAAAAAAAAAAAAAAAAAACTTTTTCACGTCAAAAATAAAATTCTTTTGATTACCAAAAATTAATTTTTGGTAATTAAAATTTTTTTTGGTGGTTTTTTGGCTATAGCGGCATTTTCTATAGTGCATTTATAAACGCCACTATTGCACCGCTATTATAGGCCTATAGTGGCGTTTGTAAACACTACTATAGACCTTTTTTTTATTTTTGAAAAATGCTATAGTGGCGTTTGTCAAACGCCACTATAGGTCTACCTTGTAGTGGCGTTTGACAAACGTCACTATAGCATTTTCAAAAATAAAAAAAGGGTCTATAGTGGCGTTTGGAAACGCCACTATAGCAAACGCCACTATAGCCAAAATGGGCCTATAGTGGCGTTTTTTGGACCTGTAGTGGCGTTTCAAAAACACCACTATAGGCCCAGTTTTTTGTAGTCCGTTTATGGTCCAGCCAAGAATTTTTTTTAATTATATTTTTTTTAGGAATTAATAGAATTCATTTACTTTACTTAGGTAATTCACTTTATTAAAGAGTGTATAAGGTTTAAAGTGTATAATGGCCCTTACCTTTTTAAAGTATCTTTAGACTTTAGTATTAAAAAATGGAGTAAATTAAAGAGGCTTTTTTTTTTTATTTTTTTTTATTTTTTTTATTTTTTAAGACATGATAAAATGTTATAACATTTTCATAACAGATAAAGTATCAATCTATTCTTAATTTTGTGGTGTACTTTTGTGCGAAAACCTCTTTAACAATTTGTTGTATCTTTAAACTTCCTTTTACAAACGTATATAACCTCCTCGCTGTTTCCCTCAAATTCTCACGCAGGCTAAACTCAATGAAGGTGAGATCCACACGTTGGTTCGAGCTCCTAGCTTGCCTAAAGGCAAAGCTAAATAAAATGCATATGGGAGCAAAATGAAGGTTAAATGAGATAGATGCTAATTTGCTATAGTTTATTTTTTATTTCCTATTAATTTAAACAAGTGTATAATTGTATTTTGATTAAAAATTGATTAAAAAAAGGTTTACATAAAATAAATAAATTGAGTAAGTTTATTTTTTTCAGCAAATAGGATAAAAATTTTCGAGTGCAAAACTAAGGATAACTTTGGTGGAGTGGCTATCTACTTGTTTTCTTCCAAAGGTACTTTCTATGAAGTTCTTTCGAACCTTTTCTCTTGAATGTTGAGTAAATTACAAGTTTGGCTTTTAATCTTTAGGTTATGTATTAATTTGGTTTCTAACGTATCAATTTAATCCTAACATTTAAGTATTGCATGAAAGTAATTTTTGTCGTTAAGTGATGAATGGAAAATGGTTTCTAACTTTTGATATTGTCTTCTTCTCTTCTTCCGTTTTTAGTCAAGTCAAGTTAATAAAGGGTTGGTTGAAAGTGTGACCCTTGCTTTTTAAAGTGTCTGATAGGCCAAAAACGTATTGACCCCTTGTGATTAAATTAAGTGATTAATTAGTCAAGTTATTAATTAATCAAATTAACATGTAAACGCGTGGTAGCACAAACAAATCACCAATAAACTAATTATGAAGCGAAAAATAAATAACATGGTGATTTGTTTACAAATGGGGAAAACCTGACGGCAAAAACCTCACCGGGTGATTTTCAGGTCACTACTCTCGAAATTCCACTATTATCACAACAAGCGGTTACAAGTAAAGGAATCCCAAGTACCTTACCAACCTACAGTTAAATCCTTACTCCAATACCCAATTGGACTTGTTCTATGGTGACAATTTCCCCTTTTGATGCACAGCTCCTAAGTATGTGACTAACCAATTACGCAGATCCCAGTATGCAACTTCAATCACCAACTAGAGAGAGTTGTTGGATGTAAAGTTTTTCAGTTCATCCACGATGAAGATCAAGAAAATGTTTGGTCACAAAACCCAAAGGTGCACATACATAGCAACTTCTTCAGAAGAGATAAACTAGGGCAAAACTTTCTCTCCGATCACAAATTGCTTGAATAGACTTTGCTCAATGCTTGTGCAACTTGTGTACTCTTTAAAGGCTCTTAAAAAAATCCTTTTATATATCTAAGATTAGGAGAAAAGAAGACATAAACACATAAACACGGATCCCAAGAAATCAAATAAGAAATTCTGATTTTTGTAAACCTCAAAAGCTGTCGAGTAGGTGTCGAGCACACAAACTTGAGTAGCTTTATAAACTTCGACACATGTTAGCTGTCGAGCTTTAGTAACCTTGCACTTTCAGCTTGTTTTTCTTGGATAGACTTGATGATTTCAACACTTAATCTTGAAATCTTGTTTCTTGAAGTATTGAAAACACATAGAACTATCCAATTATAAGTAAATTGTGTTTTGTCAAAGGATTAGCCAATTACATAAAAGAATGACTTATGTTCTTAACATGTGAACCACATATGTCCTAACAGTGTCTTTAGACTTAAAAAAAAAAAAATATATATATATATATATATTTTTTTTTTTTTTTGATGAGAAAGTGTCTTTAGACTTGAGTATAGTAAGGAGTGAATTTTTTGAACTTTATATTATAAACTCCCTGCTGTTTCCCTCAAAAATTCTCACGTAGAATGAAGGTGGGATCCATCTTCTCAAAAAAAAAAAAAAAATGAAGGTAGGATCCACATGATGGTTCCTGCTGCTAAATAAAATGCAAATGTGTGCTTCTTTTTTTTTTTTTTAAAGAATATATAAATTTTTTTACATAAAATAAATAAGGTAAAACTTAGATACAGTAACTTAAGTTTCTCTCTTAAAATGAAGACACCTAGCTACTTTAACGGAAGCATTAAACACCGTCAGGGGCGGCTAATGTATTTAGGGGCTTAAGGCGAAAACTGAAATTGAGGCTTTTTATATATTGAAACTAAAATTGAGGCTTTATATATATATATATATATATATATATATATATATATATATATATTTTTAAATATGACTTAAAAAAATATATTATTTAAATTCTATTATCTTGTTTTAGATGCAAAATTTGTATTAATTAACATGAACCAGGTAGAATGTTTTTTAGAAGGTTTATAGACCCAAAAAAAAAAAAATGTCAAAACTTTTTACACATGTTGGTGTTGATGTGGTAATTTGATAGTGGTAAGTTTTTCAACTCAACTATTGTGAAAAATCTTATGAATTTTTTTGTGTATTGCTTCTTTTTTTTTTTTTTTTTGAAAAGTGCTACTTTCACAATATTTTTCACAACAAATCATAAGTGTTAAGTTGTTACTAATTATAATTTGAACACACGACTAGAATTATTTTTTTGCCATCAATAACAGCCTGTAACAACATGCTACTTAGGATTTGTTGCAAAAGTGTTGTGAAAAATTTTGTGAATGTAGCATTTCTCTCTTCTTCTTCTTCTTCTTCTTCTTCTTCTTCTTTTTTTTTTTTTACTTTGACAAAAAAATATAATTTTATTTATTGGCTAATATTTGGGCTTAATTAAATTAAAATTTGGGGCTTTTTTTTTACTTAGGGCCTTAGGCGACCGGATTAATTGCTTATATAGTGGAGCTGGCACTGAACAACGTTAAAACTTAAAACACAAGATACTATACCTACTTTTTGTCCAAATAAATAAATTGAGTAATTTATTTTTTGTCTAAATGGGGATTCAATCTCAAAATTAAGAATGATTTTGGTGGTTATCTACTTGTCTTCTTTGAAGGTATGGTTTCTTTGAAGTTCTCTCGTATCTTGTTAGAAGATCCATTCTTAAGAAAGAATCTTCTCCCAAAAAAAAAAATCTTTAAGAAAAACAAAACCAAATAAACAAACAAAACCGTTCTCAGATACACCATCACAAGAAAGCAGGCCTGCGAAGGCCCATTCATCAAATTAGAAGCTGCTCCTAATAGGTAAGCCCATACAACACCTAAACTTCCAGCTGCACTTTAAGACAGCATTGCTAAGCTTATTTCATCGTACCAATTGTTTAAGCCTAACATGTTACACAAAACAAAAGGGCTATAAAATCTATGTATCAAGGCCCTAAGAATGGAGTAAACAAAGCTGTCGTTACATTCTTGAGTAATGAATACTCATCAGCCTAACTCAGTTCAGCTAGGGCATGGCTAGGCAGTGTTTTTAAATGTTCAAGCCTGGATATAGAGCCTTCACCCACATGACAAAATCAATCATAGCATACATGGTACACCAAAGACCAAGCATGCTCAATGTCTAACAAACTTAATATATATTAAGCTTGAAAGTATGAGACTTAATTAATTAAGCGTGTGTGTATATGTATTAGATATTTCCAAATCTGTTAGACAATAATTATTAGCATAGATTTCTAAAGGGCTAAAAAACTTTAATTATTGTGTTTACTATATAAGATAAGTCAATCAAATAACTCATGAATAAATTCAACTGTATTTGAAAAGAAAATGATAGATTTCTTTGTTAGCTTGACATGATTGCACCTTAATGCGACATAAACAAATAATGTTGTCGCACAGTATTAATTTAGCATTTGATGAACTTACATGTATATCTCATTCATTTACGGGCATGAAAAGCTAAATCCTAACCTTTTTTTTTTTGGGCAAATGCTAAGAGTCTGCTTTTTTTAATTAAAAGCCCGAAATATATTATTTGAATATAGTAAATTACAACGCAGTTTTTGAAAGTACAGCCTGAATAAATTGGAGGACTCGTGGTGGAGGATGTTAGAGAATGGAGACTCTTGTTTCTATCAAACTCCTAAACGGGTATTTTTGTCCTCCTCCAAGATCATGAATGCATAAATCCAATTTTTCTAGCTTAAATGTGCCATTTCAGAAATAACAAAGACTGCAGCTACATCCATGAAGAAAAGCAGTCTTCTTTTTTGGATGAATGAGCAATTCATTTAAAGAGAACAAACAAATGTACAATCAGTTCAAAATACAACCAAACAATACAACACCAATACAAAAACGGCCTACACTGCACCATAAACATTACAAAATGAAATTTCCAAATCTGCTAGTTCAAGGAGACAAGGACCATTAACTGCTACTATTCTGAAATACAAAAAACCAAATACCCCAAAAGACAGCATATTCTCCTGTTTTCAACAGAATTGCAGTACCTGCTACATTCAACTCTGTTCTTCACTTCCCACCTGTTCATTTTGACCACAGCCTCTTCAAAAAACAATCTTCATCTGAAGCCAAATATGATACATAGTATGCCAGTCAAGACACAAGTGATTTCTTATCATAGAACATAATCAGCTAACAGCACTTAGGGTTTTAGGCAGCAACTCATTATGGTTCACCATATCCTCATCAAGAAAGAACAATCACAAAATAAGTGGTCCATACTTTTAATTCTTCTTTTACAAACAACACTCTGAGCATCAAGATTAGCACATGACTAAAACATTCGATCTTTTGTAGACAATCCGTTGTGAACCCTTAGCCAGCCTATAAACACTTGTTTTGGAATTACTTTGGGAAACCAAATGCTAATCTTCACCGTTTAACCTTGGGGCATTTCTTACTGATACAGTTCCATGCAGCACAAGAATGATTTGCCATTCTCTCAGTAATCCAAATTAGCCTATCTTCACTTTCAATCTCAAATAGACTGAGCTTACTCTAGATGTTAACAAGCAATCTGGGAAAATATAACAAAGAAAGTGCCTCCGGTGATATGAAAAGCTGTCCATTGAAAGCTGCAAGTACCATCTAATTGCATCAGATTTTGTGGCAATTAGAAAGCTACAATAACATGGAAAACAAATAATGTGAAAGCCTTCAAAATGCATGGACCTGCCATAACTGAATTAGATCTTCGAATTTATTTATTTATGTATTTATTGGTTTAATAATTTCTTATAGTAAATAGACATAAAATGCAGCAAGGCAGTTACTCATTCTGATTCAAATTGCAGCACCAAAGTTAAAATCAGGCCTTTTTTTTTTAAAGAAATACAACCAATGTCTTTGCAATTATTTAACCACATTAGTCCAAGATTCAAAACCAACCCAAATTAAGCCTAGTACTTAAGCAATTAAAAAATAAAATAATAATAATTGAAATCCAACAAAACAAGAAGGGATAAGAAGATGAAAAATCATGGAGGAAAGTCCAAATAAAATAAAAGTTGAAGAAACCCAACAAGTTTCATAGCAAAACCAAAAGCAGAAGAAAATAGGTCTTTTTCCAAACTGATTCACACCCAAGTTGAGTATTAAAGAAAGAAAAGTAAAAAAAAGAAGTGAACTCAATGGAGAAAGCTCAAGTGAATAAGCCAAAATTCAGTAAAAACAATTTATAGTCCAAAATCTTCATGAGCACCTTGTAGGCAATCTGTCAAGAATATAATTGCATGAGTTAAGCATTTCAATTCAAAAACTCACTTGCATATATTGTTAGAATATGTAAAATAGAAGTTTTCAGATTGAGACTAAGAAGGAAAGAGAGCAAAAGTAAATATTTTCATGGTTCAGCTAGACGGCCTACACTTATATTGAAAAACCCTTGACTAACTACTTCTTTATTTTGTTAAATTGTATGTTAGAAAAAGTCCAACGAAGGGTATAAATAGGAATACATTAGATCTATTATGAAAATCTTAAAATCACAATAGCTAGTTGTATTGCAAAACCAAAGTATTCTACAAAAGCATGATCTACTTGATTTTAGATATAGCCTATTGTATTCTAACATATATGTCTTCATCTCATTACATCAAACAAAGAAATATGATTCTATCAAACGAAATCCAAGAAAACAAAAATTGACAACAATGATGCATTCGGGTATGAGACCAAAAAAGAAAAGAAAAGGCACACTCACCTTTCACAGGACGGTTGTTCTACCACTACTTGCAACTATTTCAGGATCTGCTGACCGTGAGTGAGATAGGAAAGAATGAGAAACCGCTGTTGAGTGCATTTTAACATATGCATCTTCATCTCATTACATCAAACACAGAAATATGATTCTATCAAACGAAATCCAAGAAAACAAAAATGGACAACAATGACGCATTCAGGTATGAGACCAAAAAAGAAAAGAAAAAGCACTCACCTTTCACAGACGGTTGTTTTGCCACTACTTGCAACTACTTTAGGAGCCGCTGACCATGAGAAAGAGGGAAGAATGAGAAATCCCTGGTGTGTGCAAATATAGAGCAACTGAGGCTAATATACTCAACAAAGCAAAGACAATGGTTAATTTGCATTAACTTTCCACCAAAACTAATAGAAAGTTAATAAGAATTTGGTGTAAACAACAAAAACAAAAACTAAAAACTTAAAATTTTAATATAAAACAAGCAAGTGATGTAAATATGGTTTATTTGAATTTAAATTTTCTTGTACCTTATTATCAAAAAAAATTCAAAACTACTTAACTAAAATTTGGGATTTATTCTTTTAAGGAAAAATTTGTACAAGGTGGTAAAATGAAAATGGCATAGTAAGCTTCTGACACTCATAGGTTTAAGAAACTAGTAATGGCAATGACATTTTGAAAAAAAAAAAAAAAAAAACTCACAGACTATAGATGTCTTGTAAACAATCGTGTGGACATGGAGGATTCCTTTGTATCATGGCTTACTTTCTCTTGAAAAAAAAAAAAATGACCACTGGCCCAATAGGAAGCTACAGAGTCTAGTAACAAGGACTTAACGTAATTTCTGAGCTTAAAAAATTCCAAAAACAAAAACAAAAGGTATATATGCCCAATAGGAAGCTACATAGTCTATGTAATGATGACTTACCAGGCCCTTCATTAGAATCCTTGCAATCAGAGTTACCGTGAGCTCATAAATTCTCTACCCTTCATTAGAGCTGGCTTCACCACTAGCTCTAGCCCCCTCATAGCCATCATGGCTTCGCTTCAATTTGATTCATTTTGTTGAATTGTCAAAATTATGATGAGCATCCAAATCCTCATAAGGAGTGATGCAGGTACTGTTACTGGATTGAGCCTATATCATTTCTCTGATATCTTCAATGTCTTGTTTGCATTGTAGATGAAACCCACATTTCTTAACCTCCAAGCAGTGATCAAAATCCATCTGTATGAATCCATTCTAGTCAATTTGACTCAATACTGCTCCCTCATTCTCCTTAAACATTTGAGAGGGAACTTGTAAGATGAATGAGCGATTAAAAACAAATACATAAAACAGATGTACAATCAGTTCAAAATACAACCAAACAATACAAAACCAGTACAGAAACAGCCTAGTTAGTTCAAGCAGACAAGGAAAATTAACTGCCACTATTCTTAAGTACAAAACACGAAATACCCCCAAAGACAGCTCCTATTTTATACAGAATTGCAGTAACTGTTACATTTAACTCTGTTCTTCACTACCCACCTGATCATTTTGACCATAGCCTCTTCAGAAAATAGTCTTCCTTGATGAATATTAGCATTCCTCTGAAGCCAAATATGAAATACAGTATGCCAGTCTAGACACAAGTGATTTATCATTGTAGAACATAATCGGCCAACAGAACTTTAGGTTTTAGGCAACAGCTCATTGTGGTTCACCATATACTCATCGAGAAAAGAACAATCACAAAATTAGTGGTCCATACTTTTAATTCTTCTTTTACAAACAATACACTAAGCATCAAGATTAGCATATCACTAGTAGCTAAAGCATTCGATCTTTTGTAGACAACTGTTTTGAACCCTTAGCTAGCCTATAAACACATATTTTGGAATTACTTTGGGAAACCAGATGATGATTTTCACCATTTAACCTTGGGGCATTTCTTCCTTATACAATTCCATGCACCTGCACAAGAATGTTTTGTTGTTCTCTCAGTAATCCAAATTAGCCTATCTTCACTTTTAATCTCAAATAGACTAAAGCTTACTCTGGATGTTAAACAAGCAATCTGGGGACATATAACAAAGAATGTGCCTCCAGTGATACGAAAAGCTATCCTGTAAAAGCTGCAAGTACCATCTAATTGCATCAGATTTTGTGGCAATTAAGGATCTACTATAACATACAAAACAAATAATATGAAAGCCTCTAGCATGTCTTCAAAAAGCATGAACAGGCCATAACCTTGATTTATTTATGTTTTTTTTTTTTTTTTTTTTTTTTGCTTAATGATTTGTTATAAATAAAAAGACATAAAATGCAGTCGGTAGTTATACAGTTGGATTTAAAATGCAGCAACACCAATTTCTTTAGGCAATATAGCAATTATATTTGCATTTATAACCCCATTAGTCTGAGATTCCAAATTAACCCAAATTAAGCCAACTACTTAAGCAATTAGACAAATTAAATGAAACCCAGCAAAACTGGAAGGAGTATAAAGATGAAAAATTATGGAGAAATTGGGTCTCTGAAACATACAGACCATGATTTTTAGAATTTTGCTATATATATATATATATAGAGAGAGAGAGAGAGAGAGAAAGAGAGCTGAGCATATCTTGATAGGAATCTCACGAACATGTTTGTCCAGCCTTGATTTTCAGCCAATTTAAAGCAATTGAAAAGAAAAATACGTGGCTGGTGTAATGTTAATATATTTGGTAATGTTTCCAATGACGTACAACCTTCTGCATAAACCCTTGCAATGCTTGATGGAAGTTGTGGCAATGAACGAATCCTTGTGCAATTCCTCAAATACATATCTTCCAAACGAGATAGCTGAATAATACTTTTTGGAAGGCAATCAAAATAATTTCCACTTAGATCCAATCTCATTAAAGAAGGTAAGTAACCAAAATTGATAGGGATTGTTACAATATTGCAATCACTCAGATCCAATCTCACTAAAGAAGGCAAACTTGACAAAGGCAAAAGAAAGTCCATAGGTCATGGCACTTTACATCCCCTAGAAGATAGTACTTTAAGATTTCTTAAATGAACAAATGAGGAAGGCAGCTCTCTTATAGTAATTCCACTCACATCAAGCACCTCTAGACTACTGTTATTCCACAGGTTCTCTGGCAGATTGTCAAGTTTTGAGCATCCAGCCTTGCTTGTATCTTTAAGGGATTTGAAGTTACAAATGATGCTAGGAAGACACACAAGATTTTTGCAATCTCTTAAGTCCAATGAAGCAAGGTTAGTCAAATGTTCAACTGTAGAGGGAAGTTGTGTAATAGCAGTGCCATCTAAGTGAAGTATTGATAACCGTTCCATATTTTCAATAAATTCTGGAATTCTCTTGATTTTTGAACAACCAAAAAGAATGAGAATTTCAAGAGACTTCATTTCAAACTTGTTTGGAAGACTACTAAGGCTTTTGCAATTTCCAAGATTAAGAAGAGTAAGCCTTTATGAACTAAAATAAATGGGTCAACCTTACATAAATTTATACAACCTTCAAACACCAATTTCTTGAGATTGGGAACTCCCATGACGTTAGGGGTTGCAATGAGGTTCAAGGAATCGGTCAATTTGATGGACTTCAACTCACCATAATGCTGTTAAAAAGCAAAAGTAATAATAATAATAATAAGTAGAGCAAGATTAGGTTTCCCAAACCATAGAACTTATTGCTTTTTATTAAAAATGTATAGGAGTACTTAAATAATAATCTTTCCTTTATTCCTTCCCAAAGTCGTATAATTTTGCTATGGCACATGGAAAGTTCAACAAGCTCATTTGATTCAAAATTTGATGGCAAATATCTTCTAGGATACCTACTCCAATCAAGATATCTTAAGCCATTTGGAAGATTTTTGGGACCATGTAGAAGGTGAACATCCTGAATTATAGGCAATTTAAGGTTAGGCATTTTTGAAAAGGCTTCAAGATTCCAATGCACCATTTCTGATTTATGTAGTTCACCCAATTCAAGGACAAGTCCCCGAATTGCTTCTATTTCCTAATAATAAAGAAAAAGGAACGAGTTAGTTGCAAGATATATGATTACTAGAGTTGTTCAAATTTCAACTTCTTTGAATAACATGATAAGGTATATTCTCTAAACAATATCTTACCGTATTTTTCATCAACACACTGTGAATGTCCTTATATGGCCACAATCTGCTCCACTTTCCAAGTTCTTGAGGATAATCTCGACAAACTATGTCTTGTCCCATTATTTGTAGTAAATCATGCATCCAATATTTATTTTCATAATATTTTAAGAGAGACTTTTCAATGAGAATCTTTAATCCAATTTTAGGGTGAAGACCAAGACAATCTAGTATTTCTACTATATAATCTTTTTACTTCATATTGAAGAAACATGCGATATGTAGAAATATTTCCTGTTCTGTATGCTCAAGTCCACCAAAACCTATTTCAAGTATTTCAATAATTTCTTTTTTAGGATGTTCTTTCATCATATCTAATGCATCTTCCCATTCCTCCTTACTCCTATTGTACAAAAAAGAACCCAAAACATCAATAGCTAAACGAAGACCTTTAGCATAATCTACAAAAGATGTGGACAAGCCTAGATAATCTTTGGGAGGATGATATTTATTGAAGGCCTTCAAACTAAAAAGATGAAGAGCCTCATAATCTTTAAATTCTTGAGCCTCATATATTCCATGTACCTTATGCCTTGTCAACAAATGTTCATCTCTTGTTGTTATGATGACTCTACTACCTAGATCAAACCATTTAGAGTCCCCAGCTAACTTTTCTAGCTGATTGAATTGATTTACATTATCAAGAACTAGAAGAACCTTTTTATGACATAACCTATTCTTGATTGTATGAACTCCATCACAATCATCCCTTATATTCACACTATCGTCCATCAAAATCTCACGAATAAGTTTTTGTTGTAATGAAGGTAATCCACATTTTTCAGATTCACCCCTAACATCAATGATAAAACAACCACCTTCAAATTCATTAAAAACCTTGTCATAAACAACAATAGCAAGAGTTGTCTTACCAATACCCCCCATCCCCCAAATCCCAATAATGCGAACATCACTTGATCCTATGGCTAAAAGCAACATTAATTTCTCCACTCGAGAATTAATTCCTACTAAACTATTGGTATCTTTGAGGAACAAAGAACTCAATTTAAGTGATATAACTTTTATAATATCTTGGATAAATTCTGATTCGGGCCTGCAAAAAAGAATGACAATTAGACAATGTGATTTATCCACCCATCGTTTCCCCACCCCCAATTAAAATAAAGTAGAAAATCCAATATAACTGAAAAGATAAATGAATTACTGTTGCATTTGTGTATATATAGGGGTGTGTGTGTGTGTGTGTGTGTGTGTATAATAATGCTATATTAAGGGTTGACAGCTGATAGCTTTTGTTCAAATAAGGACTTCTAATCGAAAAGGTCCTCCTGTCAAGGGAATAATAAGGTTGAAAGACGTTCACATTAGAATATATGTACACATTGTGTGATTGCATTTGGAAGCTGAAAGATGCATGGCAATGTTCAGGAGAAGCAAAATGCCATTGTGTGTGTATTGAAATTTTGGGTTCCTTTTTTCAGTGTAGTGTCATTAATTTCAGTACTTTGAGTTCGTAAGTGTCACTTGTAAGATTAAATTATAGGAATGTAGTCTGTATGATCTATAATAGTGGATTTTATTTTATTTTATTTTATTTTTTCAAATTAGGTAGTTATAATGGGGAAGGAGAAATTGAACTATGGATATCTTTGATCAAGAGGTGTCAATTAAATTACAAGACTCATGACAATAATAGATTTTAGTTAGTGTTGCCCAAAGATGTAGAGATTGAGTTTTTCAAGTTACCTTAACTATAATACTTAACACAAATCTTCAAAGTGTTTCACTTATAGTATGCAAGCACTTTGTTACAAGTAATTACAGATGTTGTTGTGAGTAAGGGTGTCCACGGGTCGGGCTAGGTTGGGTTTGTGCCCGACCTAGAATGCTAGTCGGATCGGCCGATTCGGGTCGTGTCGGGTTTTTGGGTTCACCGGTCGGTTTCTATTTTTATCTCTAGTGTCGTTATTTTGGCCGAATCCGTCGAGATCTGACCAATATTTGGCTAGATCCGTAGGGATTTGGCCAGATCCGTAGAGATTTGGCCAGATCACGACAAGATCTCGCCAGATCTCGTTTGATTTGATGGGTTTCAAGTAAATTTTCATCGGATAACTTCAAATATCACCGAATTTTGCATGTTTTCATTGAAGAACCTTCGAATATCGTTGGAAGTTTCTGGGTTTATGATCAAGTTGAGTTGCTCAGGTTTTGGGAGAGGAAAACAGCCAACCGACCCGAAGGCGTTGAGTTCTATGGGCGACGACCCACCACAGACTAAGGAGTGTCAGTTCGGGTGGTTTTCGGTTCGGGCTCGGGCGGGTTGCTCAGGTTAATTGGTCGAGTATATGGGTTGGGTGGACAGTCCTAACTGTGAGACAGTCAATATATTAGATTAGAATTATAAAAGTTAACACCATATTAGAATTATACAGTTATATAATTATGCTCATTATAAAGTACATATTCTATAATTTCTTGACCTAATTTCATGATCAAAATCATGCAATGTTCTTTCTCCAAAAAAAAAAAAAAAATCGTGCAATGTTCATCAAATTTTAATTTAAATCTTAAACAAATATGTAAAACTTGCAAGTTTTTTTTTTCTTTCTCAAAAAAAAAAAAAAAAAAATCGTGCAAGTTTTACATATTTGTTCAATATTTAAATTAAAATTTGATGAACATATATTATCTTGAATAATATTTAAAAAATTATTCAAAAGAATATACAACATCAAATCAAATGAAATTATCGATTATCTTATCTATTACCAAGACTTGGAATAATTGTTGAGGAATGCTACATTCACAATTTTTTCACAACAAATTCTAGTTGGCAAGTTGTTAGGGGTTTTAAACTTGAATTCACTACTAAAATTACATTCTTACTCACCAGTAATAGCAAGTAACAACCCACCACATAGGATTTATTGTGAAAATGTTTCGATTATTTATTATAATTTATGTTTTAATTTAGTTAAATTTTCAAATTACACATTGGGTTTACCTTAGGTAATTCAATGTGTAATTAATATTTTCTTAAAACAATAAAAACTCAAAAAGTTCACAAATTTTAATTAAAAAGCATAAATTAACAAAGATTTATATAATTGATCATTCATATAATTATTATTTATCAAATAAAATTTATATTTTCATGTCTATGATTAAAACAGTGCAATGCATGGATTTTTAACTAGGATTAATAAAAATAAAATAACTGCCCCATTGTTGTATTATTATATTTATTATAGCAAATATGCAATCCATTATATATATATATATATACAAGATAGAAATTCTACTCTAACCTAATATAAGTGTATATATATGTGAAACTCACTCTTGGAGAATTGAACTCCGACCCTCGCCCTCCACACCTCGCAAATACTTATAAATATTGGAGGTTCCCCTTGTTGTCATGTCAAATGCTTTAGAATCGCATCGGAACAAATAGTTAGGACTTACACTATTTGTCATGTCCAATATTAAAACCGTTACATTTATTATAGGAAGTATAGCATTGTATGGATATTCTAGTCAATTACTTGTATGAATGCACTTATGCTATTCCCGAATTACAACAAAAGTATCAGAGCTCAAAGTTTTATCAATCTAATTCATGAGAATAAGATATTTAGTGGATATACAAAATTTGTTTAAGACAGGCGCACGCAAGCTAGGCTTGGGTTGAATAAAAGTTATTTGTTATATTCTTCATTAAAGTTGAATCGTCATAGCAAAGAATGAAAATTTGTTCAAGGGAATCTTGAGTCAATGTGTAAATTTTGACTAAATCGTTTAAAATTCAAATGAAGCCACATTGATAATTAGGAAAGTAAGGAGTTTTAATAAATTTAGTGTAAAAATGGTAATCGCACATTTAAAAGAAGATAATAATGAGTTGCAATCAAAGTAGTGTTGTATATAATAATAATAATAATAGGGTTGTAATGGAGATGAGATGAGCTAAGCATAGAATTAATTTTTCAAGATTGTTTATTTAATTTTATGTAGAACAAGAGCTAAGCTCGAGCTCACTACCAAATTAATTAGATTACATGTCTAATCATGGTTCATTTTCTTGTTGAACAAGCTTGAATTTGTTTAAAAATATATTCAAATAATAAATTAATAAATTATAGTTGAAAATATATTATTTGAGTTTATTGAGTAGAATGATTTCATTTAAAAACTTATAAAAATTAGATTCATCAATATTTTATTGTTGAAAATAATATGTTAATTTTGCAACAAAATGGACTATTTATATTATCAACAAATTATAAATAATAAATTGATATCTTATGAACTTATTTACAAAATTTGACAATCCAAACTCAAGAATATATGGGTTTATTTTTATATATGTATACATATTAACATATGAGAGTATTATATTATCAAGAACATAAATATTTTGGCTAAATTATAAATTGCACCCTTTAACTTTTATTAAAATTTAATCTAGTCCTCTAACTTTACTTTCATTAATTCAATTAAGTCCTCAAAATTTTAAGTTTATTTAATTAAGATATTTCGTCCACTTCCATTAAAAGATTGTCGTTGAGTGTCCCAAAACAACATCGTGCCCTAAAACAAAATGTCGTCGTTTAGAGGGTTGACCCTAATAGAGCTTTTTTTTTACAGAGACAAATGGAATGCTTGAATTGAATAAACACAAAACTAGATGACTTAGTTAAATGAAAGTAAAGTTAGAAGACTGAATTGAATTTTGGTCAAAGTTAGAATGCAATTTATAATTTAGCTTAATATTTTATATACTTAAATCAAGCCTCATACTCATAAGTTTGTTTACAAACATATTATTATGTATAAACTTAACTTATTTAATAAGCATGCCTAAACTTAGACTTGTGCTTAGCTTATTTGCTAAATAAACAAACATAAACAAGTTTTTTTTTCTTGAGCTGTTCATAAACTACTCTATTCATTTATAGTCCTACATGTCAAGATAATCTCAAATATCTATAATATATGAGAAATGCTATATCCACAACTCTTTCACAACAAATCCTCAGTGGCAGGCTGTTATTAGCTGTTATAAGTAGGCAAAAAAGTAATTTAAGTTATGAATTCAAATTAGAACCAATAACAACTTATCGCTTATGATTTTTTGTGAAAATGTTGTAAACGTAACACTTCTCATAATATATTATAAAAGTTGAATTCCACAACTGGTGAATGCACACAACAATGACAAATGATGCAATCTTCCATCTATTTAGAATGATGTGGACAAATAGTGTCACATGGCAAGTAGCAATTTGTCCATAACACATCACATACATGTGGCAATACATTTAATCCTAAATTAATGGTACGTTACGTAGGTTCCATTTAGCTCAACTAGTAAAGTCTCTGATAGTTGAATAAGAGATTTGAGGTTCAATTGCTACCTTTACCAAACCAAATACCTATTGGTGTCTTGGCCGGTCTGATGATAATGAGTACAATTATCAAAAGCGGAAGTTATAGGTTAAAACTCTATAAAAAAAATAAATAAATAAAGATACATTACAAATATTCTATATTTAATGCTCTTAAAAGTGATGGTGCATGTAAATATTGTTTACTTAATCTATATATATACTATAAAACCTCTACCCCTTACAAATATTCCATATTTAATAATCTTAAAAGTGGTGGTGCATGTAAATACTGTTTACTAATCAATATATATTATAAAAAGTCTACCCTATCTCTCAAACGTAAAACCAAGTTATTTCACAGAAAGCTTGCAAGGGAACGACCATGGGTGCCAACATTTTCAATCTTTGACCTGGCCTCCATATCAGACCATTCTCTCGGTATTTCTCAATTAATCTATGACTAATCTTTTTTCCTATTGTCTTCAATTAGGTTTTTAGTCAATTTAGGGATTTCAATTTCTAACACTTTTTCCTCTCTATTCCTTTTTTGTTGAATTCAGGGAAACACTTATAGAAAATCAAATTCTATAGGTTTTGTAAGAAAATATTGTTTCATAGTGGAGCTAGTATTGAAGAGCCTCCCAACCCTCAAAATCTGATAACAATCCTACTGGTTTTGCTTTACCTTCAAGTTCTGCTTTATTTTGCTATCTAGGTTTTTTAGCACACTTGATTTAGCTTAGCTTAATTGTTTGTTTGGTTGAATAATTATTTGGGAACCTAAAACGTTAGCCTTCTTTGTCTCCACTCAGTCCCCTATTTTTTTTTTTTTTCAAACCTTCTACCTCTTATGTAAAAGTTCATGTTTTTTTTCATTTTGGTTTGTCTCTAATTGTAATATGTAGGAAGAAATTTTATGTTTTCAGTTGGGCTGTAGTTGTTATTTTGTTTTATAATAGGCATTGTAGTGAAACTACATCAATTATTCTTTTTAAGCTATTCTAGCATATGAAGCATGTAAAAATCTTAATTATAGAGATATTTGATAAGTAATTGCAAAGGGAATAAATCAGCCCAACTTATTTGTCGACATTATATTTGCTGTTCAGGATATTTTTCTGCTCCATTGTTGATGACACAAGTTGGAGACATATGGCCACTAATGATTGATTCAAAATGTGATTGTTTTGTGCAAATAAACTGTTCAACAATGTGCCAAATAGCATCATGATGATATTTTTCTTCTTCTTTTTTTGATTAAAAAATAAATAAATAAAATTCATGTTTGAAAAAAGCACAATCTTTCTTCTCTATTCTAAACCAACCATAAACTTTGCCACCAATCAGATTCAATTTCTAAGAAGAACATTAATCTAGGATCTAGCTAAATGTAAGTGAAAGCTTTTCTAAATATGAAGGATATGAATATATAAATGTAATTTTTAGTACAACTACTTATTTGTTTTAACTTACATTACTTATAAATGAATTGCATGAGGTTGATTAACTATTTTTGGCACATTACCAATTATTTTTAGCTCTTTTTTTTAGTGTTACATTCTGCTAGAGGCTTTTGTCTCTTCGAATTCCAAACCAATTGAGAAGCGAAATTAAGGTATCAATGGAGCAAAAGTTTTATTTTGGGAGAAAGAGCTGAAAATTAGTAGTTTCATCATTGTCATGTAATAGAAAGATCCAAGCTCATGCTGCAAATTGCGTTTAAGTTCTTAAATGGTAGGGTGTAGCATGGGTTCCAAAATAGGTGCCTAGGATCTACTTTAGGATAGTGTGTGCTAGGTTGGATAATTGATTGATTGGTGTCATTGTTGCTTTCATATGCCTCTTATATCTACGGCTAAATTCGTAGATAGCTTACCTTCTTCCATTAAGAATTTTCCAATTTTGTTATTACAACTTGAGTTATGCATTTTTTGCTTGCTTATAAAAAAGGATATAAGTACAATTTATGATAGTTAGAATAACAATTTGTTATCATTTTTCTCTATGAAATGATGACTGCAGAAAATTTTTATATGTTTTTGAGTTTTTCATAGATACATGTTTGCATATGAGTTTGTTTAATTTTATATTTCTATTTAATTTATTGGTCTCTCTGATGTTTCCAACAAGATGGTTTTACTTTTTTGGTGATTTTTATTGGCTTCACTTACACTAAGTGATGTTTGTATGCCCGTTAATCAAATAGTTCAATAAAAGCGTATAGACATTTTAAGTGGAATTTCATAGTGGGTTTGTGTGACTGTGCTCGGAATTGTAATTTTAAGATGGATTTGCTTGATTTTGATTGCTTGAATTTATTTGTACTAAAGTAAATGTACCACAATGATACTTTTTGGGTTACTGATATTGTTGGGTTCTTAGAACAATGGTTAGAACTCTAAGCCATGTGGGCATGGTTGTAAGAAAATGGTTGCTCTACTCTCTGCCCTCTACAACACTCCACTATGTCACATTGGTTACACATCTTTGGATTGGATATTAGTTTTAGGAATGTAATTATAATGACAGAATTTTGTGTAACCTTATACACATTCTTATGCAGTGACCATATAGCACTTCTTAAAGTTTTGAAGAATGGAAGGATGCAAACAATAATAGAAAGAACCCAATCACCCTGCAAATGATAGAGGATATGAGAATGCAATTTGTAGGTCTATTTAGCATTGGCTTTGTAGACAAATTGATAAGTGCTAATTTGAAACTTTGTTGGAAGACCCGTCTTATATTATAGTGTTTGTTTTGTTTTCATAGTTTGAAGCATAAAAAATATAATTAAGAAAAAAAAAAAAAAAAAAAAAAAAAAAAAAAAAAAAAAAAAACTAAAACTAAAACTGATTTCTGCTCCTATCACGTGATTGCTGATTTCAAAGGAATATGCAACGTTTTGAGCGGAGAGAGAGAGAGAGAGAGCCTTCCGTTAATGGTCCTGCCAATAATTCATTTAACTTTGTCTGATTGGTATAAAAAACAAAAGATAGCCCTTGAGTTTGGTATAGAATGGAGTAAATTAAAGAGTTGTTCCATACCCCAATACCCTTGAATGAAGTCTCCCATGAGTTGCGGGTCTGTGATCTCATTGATGAAGACACAAGACAATGGGATAGAGGGAAAATCCAGGCCATCTTCACAGATAGAACTCGGCAAGAAATTCTGAACATTCCACTCACCAATCTGAACTCAAAGGACACGTTGGTCTGGAAGGAAAACAGAAAATAGAAATTCTCGGTGAAGACGGCATATAGAGTTGCAGTGCGGCTGAGCACTCCGAACTGGGCAGAGCATTCCAGGGCCCGTGAACATTCTCTGGTGTGGAACAAAATCTGGTCCCTTAATGTTCCGCCGAAAGTTCGCACCTTTCTATGGAGAGCATGCTCAAACTGCCTACCAACTAGGGACAATCTCCATCGGTGACGAGTTAAAGTGGAGCCACATTGCGAAATCTGCCATCACAGCTCTGAAACAGTGAGCCACATCTTGTGGGAATGTCCACTGGCACGTAATGTGTGGGCTATTTTTAAGGGCAGGGCTCAGAAGTGCAACAACACAGCCACAGACTTTTTCATCCTTTTTCATCAGCTGCAACTGAAAATGGACCAGCACGAGTTGGAGAGGTGGGCTGTCACGACGTGGGCAATCTGGAACGCAAGAAATAGACTATACTTCGAGCATATCCAGACTCACCCAAAGGTGATACTTGAACTTGCCAGCGGATTGACACAGAGTACCAACGCCTACAGCGCACACACTGAACTCACTATTGTAATTTACTCGGGGTCTTGGCAGCTGGGTCAGCTCACTTGGACCCAGCGCTAGAATATGTAGTGGAATGTATACATTTTTTCCAATCAATGAAAGTTTTATCGTTTGCTCTCAGAAAAAAGATGCTCCTTAGAAGAAATTTAGGGAAATTGAAAGGTCCTAAAGATATACTAATGCCTATCAACTGGACTCTTTCCAGCTCGTTCCTCACTTTGCACCAATTATGGAAGCCCAAAACTTCCAAGGAAAATAATGTAAACAGAAATAGTTCAACCTAGCTAATTTAAAAAATCTGACAACCCCTGGGCGAAATTTAACCCAACAGCTTATGAATAGTTCAGGCTTGACTCTGAAATTTTTTTTTGTTTAAGCTTGTTTATTGACCAAATGAGCTCATAATAATGTATTTATGAACAAACTCGTAAATATGAGACTTAATTAAGTGTATGCATACATATAACATTCTTATATCGACTTCATATTAGATTGCATAAGTTTATTATATGTAGTCCATTTTAAATGTCATGATTATATAGAATTTTAATTATAAAAGATTAATATAAATCTAATTTTTGAGTTCATTAATGAATATCATTTTATCTAATTGTCTCAAATAATATGATTTCAACTATAACTCAGTCAATAATTACTAGCTTAGATTTCTAAAGGGTTAAAAATATTTAGTTAGCTGTGTTTACTAT
Organism: Quercus variabilis; assembly: GCA_030445155.1. NCBI lineage: Eukaryota > Viridiplantae > Streptophyta > Magnoliopsida > Fagales > Fagaceae > Quercus > Quercus variabilis. The sequence goes on along the minus strand of CP129453.1, from coordinate 5,369,881 downwards.
TTAAGAAAAGTATAATATAATCAAACAACTTGTAAATAAATTCAACCTTATTTGAAAAAATAATGAATTTTTTTTTTTGGAACGAATGAGCAATTATAGCAATTATACCTTAGTTTCAGTCAGTCAGTCTGTCTTCTTCTTCTTTTTTTAATTTTTCTTTTATTTAAAAATATAGTCATTTTTATTATTTTTTAGTCAAGTCATTAACTCTTTTTTTATCCCTACCAAAATAAATAAATAACTCATTTTTTAAACTTATCTAACTTAATTTTTTTTAAGGAGTAGGTGCGCTAGTAGCCCTTTCTTTTTTTCAGCAAAAAAATAAAGTGGCCCTTTCTTTTTTATATCTTGGTTGGAATACAATAAACTAAACTTCTCACGTGTACCAAAGGTGGGGGATCCACGTTGCTTCCTGCAAAGCTGAATATCATGCAAAATTTGAGTGCATAAGATGAGTTCCAATATTTCATATTAGAAAAGATAAATCATCGTCCCCTTTTGATACGATAGTCACTCCATAAGTATAAGTGCTTGTAAAGTGTAGGGTAAGGGTTGGGTTCATATCTTTCGGAGAGAGTTTCACACACATATAATTTGATGCGATGGTCATTCTATAAGTATAAGTGCTTGTGGAGTGTGGGGCAAGGGTTGGGTTCAAGTCTTTCAGAGAGAGTTTCACACACATATACACTTAAATTACGCTAAAATAAAATTTCTATCTTTTATAAAAATAAATAAATAAATAAAAAGATTTAATTGCAAAATATTACACTTTTAAAGTTTTGAGAAATTTTAATTTTGTTCTCTAGAATTTTAAATTTTTGATTCAGTGAGGGTGAGATTCATGATCTTTAGACACCAACTTTGAGACTTGAGATCCTCTTCAACGACAAGATCGACATCTTCAAGTTTGTCTGCAACAAATCGAAACCGACAACAAGAATATTGGCAACCACAATTCTTCACCTTTGATTAAAAAAAAATGATGAGGATGTCGAGAAAATAGTTTTTAAGTGGGGCTAAAAGTTTGTTTTGAGCCCTTAAATGGGGCTTTTTCAGTTTTTAAGCGAAGTTTGGATTCCGAATTTGATTGCTACTTTATGCTCGATGAAATCAATGGTTTACATCTCCTCCACTACGGCTACGATTTCTATGTTAATTCCACAAGATATTGTGGACGGAAGGCCAGTTCCAGTCTTCTTCAGAGGTCGACCCACGATCTATCATATATTTCTAAGCTGTACCCTGTTCGCGTTTTTGGGCTCCTTCAGTTCCCTGATGGTCCAGCACAAGCCAAGGGTTGAAAGAGTTTTCAGGATTTATGCCGTGGCTTCAATGATTTCTGCACTGGTAACTCTCCTCTACGCCACAGTACTTCGGTATGTAGCCCCTCCTTAACGTAGCCAAAAAAATTTTTTAGGGATGAAGAATCTTTTATATAATTATATTTCTGTTTGTATATAAAGAATCTAGATAAATAAGTAGAAGCTATGTATTGTGGTTTTTCTTTTCTTTCAGTTTGATGACAAATTATTATGCTTAAAACACTGCTTGATGTGAATGGAAGTATTTCACAACATCTAAAGCTAGTCTGAAGAATTTCAATAGAGTGAATTTAATCCAGTTGAGCGAAATGAAGCAATTTTTAGAGAATGAAGACTCTTGTTTCTATCAAACTGCCTACACCATAAACATTACAAAATGAAATTTCCAAATCTGCTAGTTCAAGGAGACAAGGACCATTAACTGCTACTATTCTCAAATACAGAACACCAAATACCCCCAAAGACAGCATATTCTCTTGTTTTGAACAGAATTGCAGTAATTGCTACATTCAACTCTGTTCTTCACTTCCCACCTGTTCAATTTGACCACAGCCTCTTCAGAAATAGTCTCCCTTGATGAATACTAGCATTCCTCTGAAGCCAAATATGATATACAATATATTGGTCTAGACACAAGTGATTTCTCATTACGGAACATAATCAGCTAATAGTACTTTGGGTTTTAGGTAGCAGCTGATTATGGTTCACCATATCCTCATTGAGAAAGAACAATCACAAAATAAGTGGTCCATACTTTTAATTCTTCTTTTACAAACAACACTCTGAGCATCAAGTTTAGCATATCACTAAAACATTCGATCTTTTGTAGACAATCTGTTGTGAACCCTTAGCCAGCCCGTAAGCACTTGTTTTGGAATCACTTTGGGAAACTAGATGCTGATCTTCACCATTTAACCTTGGGGCAATTCTTACTTACACAATTCCATTCACCTGCACAAGAATGTTTTGTAGTTCACTCAGTAATCCAAATTAGCCTATCTTCACTTTCAATCTCAAATAGACTGAGCTTACTCTGGGTGTTAACAGGCAATCTGGGGACATATAACAAAGAAAGTGCCTCCAGTGATATGAAAAGCTACATAGTAAAAGCTGCAAGTACCATCTAATTGCATCAGATTTTGTGGCATTTATAAGCTACTATAACATACAGAGCAAATAATGTGAGAGCCTCTAGCATGCCTTTGAAATGCATTAACTTGCCATAACAAAATTAGAGCTTCTAAGTTATTTATTTATGTATTTATTGGTTTAAAGATTTCTTATAGTAAATAGACATAAAACGCAGCAAGGCAGTTACTCATTTAGATTCAAATTGCAGCAGAACCAAAGTTAGAAGCAGGACCTTTTTTATTTCTTAAGCAACATAACCAATGTCTTTGCAATTATCTAACCCCATTAGTCCAAGATTCAAAACTAATTCAAATTAAGCCAAGTACATAATAATTGAAATCCATCAAAACAAGAAGGGATAAGAAGATGAAAAATCATGGAGGAGAGTCCAAATAAAATAAATGCCGAAGAAACCTGTTATTTCATAGCAAAACCAAAAGTAGAGGAAAATAGGTCTTTTCCAAATTTATTCACACCCTAGCTGAGAATTTAAATAATAATAATACAAATAAAAAAATAGAACTCAAAAAAGAAAGCTCAAGTGAATAAGCCAAAATTCAGTAAAAACAATTTATCACATGCACCTTGTAGGCAATATGTCAAGAATACAGTAGCATGACTTAAGCATACCAATTCCAACTAAGGGTATATCTAGGAATACATTAAAAATCACAGTAGCTAGTTGTATTGCAAAATCTAATTATTCTACAAAAGCATAATCTACTCAATTTTAGATGAAGCCTATTGTATTCTAACATATATCTCTTCATCTCATTACATCAAACAAAGAAATATGATTCTATCAAACTAAATCCAAGAAAACAAAAATGGACAACAATGATGCATTCAGGTATGAGACCAAAAAAGAGAAGAAAAGGAACACTCACCTTTCACGGGACAATTGTTCTACCACTGCTTGCAACTACTTCAAGTGCTGCTGACCGTGAGTGAGATAGGGAAGAATCAGAAACCGCTGGTGAGTGCATTTAAACATATGTGTCTTCCTCTTATGACAACACATACAGAAATATGAGTCCGTCAAATGAAATCCAAAAAAACGAAAATGGACAGCAATGATGCATTCAGGTATGAGACCAAAAGAAAAATTATTTCACCTTTCAAAGACAGTTGTTTTGCCACTGCTTGCAACTACTTCAGGAGCCACTGACTGTGAGTGAGATAGGGAAGAATGAGAAACTAATGGTAAGTGCAAATAAATATAGAGCAGCTGAGGCTAATATACTCAACAAAACAAAGGCAATGGTTGATTTGCAATAACTTTCCACCAAAACTAATAGAAAGTCAATAAGAATTTGGTGTAAACAACAAAAACAACAAATTTAAAATTTAAAATAAAACAAGCAAGTGATGTATATATGGTTGATTTGCATTAAATTTCCTTCTAACTTATTTTCAAAAAAAATTCAATAAAGAAAAGAAAAAAAAAAAACAAGGTTACCACAGGACCAATAGGAAGCTTCAGAGTCTTTGTAAAGATGACTTACCTTCATTAGAATCCTTGTGATCAGAATTAGCATGAGTCCATACATTAATTCTCTATCTTTCAATCCTCTTTGAGTGTGGGACATCATTAGAGCTGCCTTCTCCATCATATTCATCATGACTTCGTTTCAATTTGATTCCTTCCGTTGAATTGTGATGAACATCCAAACCCTCGTAAGAAGTGATGCAGGTGTTGTTGCTAGATGGAGCTAATATCTTTTCTCTGATGTCTTCCATGTCTTGTTCGTATACTACACGAAACCCACATTTTTTAATCACCGGGACATTCTCGAAATCCCATCGAAATTTAAGCTCCATATGTATGAATCCATTCTCATCAATTTGACCCAATACTGCTCTCTCATTCTCACTAAACTCTTGAGAGGGTATATAAGACATCCAAAGTAGATCTGATTTAATCTTAACAAATCTAGGCCAATAGCCTACATAAAAGTGTGAAACATAATGTTCATTGGATAGAATTTCACATATCAAATAGCTCCCAAAATTGGGGCATGGCATAGGCACACCACACACAGCGATTCCAATCCACTTATTTTCGTTCTGATGAGTAACTTGTGCACTGACTGTATCCCTCACACTTTGATGCGTAAACCATTTCGGAATTTCACTCCCAGGAATCACAATATTAAAGCCACTTTTGAAAGGGAATTTTATAAATTTCTTGCAGCTTTCCTGAAACATACAAACCATGATATTCAAAATTGACATATATATATATATATATATAGAGAGAGAGAGAGAGAGAGAGAGAGAGAGAGAGACCTCATGAGCTGTCAATAGCAATCCCAGCGTGTTAGAAAAAATGTCACTCTGACCAACCAATTTGAAGTAATTGATGAGGGAAAGCCTTTTATATAAGTCTTGTGATTTAAATCCATTTGGAAATGTTTCCAATGAGGTACAACCAATTGCTTCAACCACAGAAATCGTTGATGGCAATTGTGACAATGAACGAAGTATTGTGCAATTGTTTAAATCAATATATATCAATTTAGATAGTTGCACCATACTTTCAGGAAGGCAACTAAAGTGATTTTCACTTAGATTTAATTCGGTTATAGAGGATAAGTTTCCAATATCATTAGGGATTATTTGGAGATTACAGTAGCTTAGGTCCAAGCTCTTTAAAGAACACATACCTAAAAGGGAAGGCAATAACAAGCTCACAGGATTTAGGCTTCTTCTTGGCATTAAATTTAAGGGGAACATATTATTCCATAGTTTACGTGGTGGTCCTTTACATCCCCGAAGAGATAGTTCTTTAAGATTCTCTAACGTAACAACAGAGGAAGGCAGCTCTCTTAAAGTAATTCCAGTCACATTAAGCTTCTCTAGACTTTCAACATTCCACAGCTTCTCCGGTAGACCGTCAAGCTTCGAGCATCCAGCCAAATTAATATCTTTAAGTGACTTGAAGCTACAAATGATACTGGGAAGACACTCAAGATTCTTGCAATCTCTTAAATGCAATGAAGCAAGGTTAGTCAAATGTTCTATTGAAGAGGGAAGTTTCGTAATAGTAGTACCATTCAAGTGAAGTTTTGATAAGCGTTTCATATTTCCCATAAATTCTGGAATTCTCTTGATTTTTGAACAGCCAGAAAGAATGAGAATTTCAAGAGACTCCATTTCAAACTTGCTTGGAAGACTTCTAAGGCTTTTGCAGTTTTCTAGATCAAGAAGAGTAAGCCTTTTAAGAACCATAATAGATGGGTGAATCTCATGTAAATTTATACAACCATTAAGAACCAGTTTCTCAAGATTGGGAGCTTTGGTGAAGTCAGGGGTTGCAATGAGGTTTAAGGAATTGTTCAATTTGATGAGCTTTAACTTGTACAAGTACTGTTAAAAGCCAAAATATACAGTAGAAGAGTTAGATTTAACAAACCTTAAAAACAAAGTTGTATCAAAGTACTTAAATAACAATCTTACCTTTGTTTCTTTCCAAAGCCATTCAATTTTGCTATGCAACAAGTGAAGTTCAACAAGCTCAACTGGTTGAAAATTCAACGGCAACAATTTTGAAGGATACCCACTCCAATCAAGAAATCTTAAGTTGTTAGAAAGATGTTTGGGACCATGTAAAAGTTGAGCATCATGAATTATAAGCAATTTAAGGTTAGGCATCTTTGGAAAGGCTTCAAGATTCCAATGTGCCTTTCCTGATTTATCTAGTTCACCCAATTGAAGGACAAGTCCTTGAATTGCTTCCATTTCCTAATAATAAAGAAAAGAAAAAAAATGAGTTAGCTGCAAGATATATGTTTACTAGAGTTGTTCAAATTTCAACTTCTTTGAATAACATGATAAGGTATATTCTCTAAACAATCTATTACCATATTTTTCATCAACGCGCTGCGAATGTCCTTATATAGCCACAATTTGCTCCACTTTTCAGGTTCTAGAGGACAATCTCGACGAACCATGTCTTGTCCCATTTGTTGTAGTAAGTCATGCATCCAATATGTATTTTCATAATATTTTAAGAGAGACTTTTCAATGAGAACATTTAATCCAATTTTAGGGTGAAGGCCAAGATAATCTAGTATTTTTACTATATAATCCTTTTCCTTCATATTGAAGAAACATGCGATATGTAGAAATATTTCCTTTTCAGTACCCTCAAGTCCATCAAAGCCTATTTCAAATATTTCAATAATTTTTTTGTTAGGATATTCTTTGAGCCTATTTAATGCACCTTTCCATTCCTTCTTACTTCTATTGTACAAAAAAGAACCCAAAACACTAATAGCTAAAGGTAGACCTTTAGCATAATCTACAAAAGATGTGGAAAAGTCTAGATAATCTTTGGGTGGATCACATTCTTTGAATGTTTTCAAACTAAAAAGACGAAGAGCCTCAATATCATTCAATCCTTGAGCCTCATAAATTTCATGTACTTCATGCCTTCCCAACAAACGTTGATCTCTTGTTGTAATGATGACTCTACTTCCTGAACCAAACCATTTAGAGTCCCCAGCTAACTTTTCTAGCTGATCGAATTGATCTACATCATCAAGAACAAGAAGAATTTTTTTATGACATAACCTATTCTTGATCACATGAACTCCATCACAATCATCCCTTATATATACACTTTTCCCCATCAAAATCTCACGAATAAGTTTTTGTTGTAATGAAACTAACCCGCATTTTTCAGATTCACTCCTAACATTAGTGATAAAACAACCACCTTGAAAGTCATTATAAACCTTGTCATAAACAACTCTAGCAAGAGTTGTCTTACCAATACCCCCCATCCCCCAAATCCCGACAAAGAAAACATCATTTGATCCTATAGCTAAAAGCGATATTAAATCCTCAACTCGGGAATCTATTCCAACTAATCCTTTGGTATCTTTTGGGAATCGATATCTCAATTTATGTGATATGGATTCCACAATATCTCGGATAAATTCTGACTCATACCTGCAAAGAAGAAAGACAATTAAGCAAATACAATTGAACCACCCCATGGCCCAATATACCCTCACCCCTAAAAAAAAAATAAGAAACTCAGTGTTTTAAGTTTTGTTGTAAAGTACCCTCAAATTCTATTAAATCTTAATTGAGAAGAGAACTAAGTCAATGAAATAACTTCTAAATAAGATTAATAATCCAATATCACTGAAAACATATTAATAAGTTGCTGTTTATATATAAACAATGCCGTTAAAGGTTCGGGGCTATATAGCTAATAGCTTTTGTTCAAAAAGGGATTTCTGATCAAAATGGTCCTCTCATATGAGGAATAATAGTGTGAGTGTATTTGGAAGCGGAAAGATGCGCGGTAGTTTTTAGGATTATAAAAAACCATTGTGTGTGAATTGAAATTTTGTTTTTGTTGAGTATAGTCATTAGTCAATAGTGGCACTATTTTTAGTTTTAGAGTGTCATTTATTTGTAAGAGTAAATTATGAGACGGTAATCTGCATCACTAATGGTGGATTTTAGTTTATATAATATAGTACTATTTAGGATGTAAACATGTAATCTTCAAAGTTACGTTAATTATCATAGCCTTGTGTGGATATATTCTAGTTTCTAGAGTATTATTTATATGAATGCACTTATTATATATGATATCCTAGATTTACATCAAAATAGAATCAAAGTTTTTTTTTTTTTTTTTTTTTGGAGAAAGAAAATAGCATCAAAGTTTAAAGTTCTATCCGAAACCTAATTCAAGACAAGATGACATTTAGTGGATGCACAAAATTGGTTTGAGATAAGGGCACGCAAGCTTGAATTATGTTACATAAAAGTTAGTTGTCTTATTCGTATTAAATTCATTAATTTGTTTGAGGGAATTTGAGTCAATGTGTAATTTGGTGTAAATTTTTTAAAATTCAAATGAATCCACTTTGATAATTAGAAAATGAAGGAGAAATAATATATATTTTTTGTATAAAATCGTAATAGCACATCAAAGAGAACATAGTAATGAGTTACAATCATCAAAGACTCATTTTCGTGTAATAATAATAATAATAATAACAAATAATAATAGAGTTGTAAATGAGACGAAAGCATTAAAAGCTTAGGATTATTCATTTAATTTTATTGAAAATATATTACATGCTCAAGCTCTATTAATTAACTTATTCTTTACTCTTATAGAATAAACGCTATAACTAAATTTTTTGCTACCAATTTACAAATTAATTCTGATAATTAATATCTAAATTTTTTTTTTTTTTTTATACAAGATAGAAATTCTACTCTAGCCTAATTTATGTGTATATGTGTGTAAAGCTCACTCTTGAAGACTCAATCCCCGACCCTTGCCCCCCACACCCCACAAGCATTTATACTTATGAAGTGATCATCGCATCAAGGGTGTACGGTGGTCTAAATTATGGTTAAAGGGAGTACACATTTATGGTATTCTAAGAGTACACAATAATTACGGGAAATTATTGTGTACTCCCGGAATACCATAAATGTGTACTCTCTTCTCTCACATGAATGGTAAGTCCTACTAATTAAATTCATGGTGAGACCCACCATTCATGTGAGAGGATTGAGTATGCATTTATGGTACTCCAGAAGTACCTAATAATTTTCCTTGAGTTAGTTAGATAGACTTATTTTGTTTATAAACTTATAAAAGTTGAATTCACTAATCTTGTATTGTTAAAAAAATATATGTAATTTTTATTACAAATTAGATTTTTATATTATCAATAAATTAAAAATAATAATTTGAACCATTTAATGAACTTACTCAATCCAATCTCAAACTTATATAAGTATATTTTTGTATATGTATATACATAGACATATAATATAATATATGCTTAAATCAAGTCTCATACTCATGAGTTTGTCTATAAACGCATTATCATATTTGAACTCGGATTATTTATAATTGAACCTAAACTCAAGCTTGCATGAATTTGACTTATTTGCTAAATAAACTAATCTAAGCAAATTTTTCTACCTTACATGTCAAAATCCAATCTTAATTAATTTTCTTAATTCACACAAGATTAGATTAGGACCCAACAAAATATACATGTCAAAGGGACAAATCCACAACCAAAAATTAATGTGGTTTTTGTCATGACAAATGCATTAGAATCACATCATAACAACTAGTTACAAAATAAATCTAGCATATGTCAATGCAAACAACAATTTAATATATTCAATGGAAATAATGTTGTTAGCATAATTTACCTATCATGCAAAGTCAAACCAGAGAGATTGACCACTTCTGTCAAAGCAGCTCTCCACTTATGAACTTTATCTATATTCTCTTTTTCATGTTTGACAAAGGCTTGTGCATAAATTCCTGTCTGTTTCCATACCTCAGATGGATTCACATCGTAGAAAATGGGATGAACTATTAACCCTATTTTATCTTTGCATTCCATGATCTTTACAAGTTCATCTAAGCACCATGTTGAGGATGCATAATTTTTTGAGAGAATGATAATAGCATACAATGATTCTTCTATTGCTTCTAAAAGCTCAGGTTTAATAGGTTTGCCTCTTTCGAGTTCTTCGTTGTCCCTAAATGTGAAAATTCCTTTTTGTTTCAAAGTAGTGTAGAGATGATCTGTAAAACTCTTGCGAGTATCTTCACCTCTGAAGCTTAAAAATACATCGTATTTCCACTTACGACCAGAAGAAGAGGAAGAAAATGGGCTATTTGAATCCATGAAAGCCAATCTAAGCTTACAAGTAAACCTTGAATCACAGTATAGAATTATAGATACTCATCAAAATTTCATTCAATTAAATTTTAAGTAAAAATTAGTAATAAATGAGTAAAATGAAACTATTTAGAAAAAAAAAATTAAGGAGAGGAAATAAAAGGGAATGATGCGTATGACATGTGAAAACTTACAGATTTATGGACTCTCCATTCTACCCCACTCTCTAGTCACAAAATATTTATTAATGCAGAGATAGGCAAGTGCAATTATCTAATCACAAAATAGTGATACCCACTGAAAATCAATAATCAAATTGCAATGATTTAACCACAAAATACTTACAGAAAATTTTACAAAGATAAGCTCATTGCAATGATCTGGATCGTGGGTTTAGGAATTAGAATTTTTGGTGTTACGGAGAGAGAGATTGGAATTGGTTTTGGGTTTACCGAGATAGAGAGGTATTTATATTAATTAGCCATAAAACTCTAGAGCTGCTTTGGGGTTACAAGGAGAAAGAGACAGAGGGTGAAGTACAAGAAGAGAAGCTTTGGTGAAAGATTCTGAAGGATGATAAGAGAAGGAAAAAGTCAAGAAGATATTTATAGGAATGGGTAGAAACGAGTAGATGAGAAAAAAAGAGAAGAAAAAAACATAAAAAAGCAACTGTATGTTTATGTTGGTTTGTGGGTCAGCTATCATGTAACTATGTCAGCAGTGATGGAAGAGCAAAAAAATCTTCAATGAGATATTGGGCGCATACACCTGACTTACAAGATATCGCCTCTATAAAAGCACTAACATAAGATGTCACCAAATATAAAAAAAATTACCTTGATCATATTTGTTTGTTATGTGATTTTAAACAACAGTTTTTATTATTTAAACACTAAAAACAGTAATTCTAAAATATTAAAAAAAAAAAAAGTTCAGTTAGGGTGTTTTTTAAGGAATGTTTGAGTTACGTTACTCATTTTAAACACTAAATTTAGAAAACTCCTCTTACCAGTTTTTAGTTTTCAGACAACGTTAATCAATGGCACTTTTGTAAATATATTGAAAACCATGAGACTCACTTGATTAGACAACACATAAAGCTTTCTTCTTCAATTCCAACCAAGAAGCCCACTTGTCAGCTTTTTTTTTTAAAAAAAAAAATACACACATACCAAACACACAATTATGTTTTTCACAAATTAAAACATGTTATTTGAAACATGATACCAAACACATTTTTTATTTTATGAATACTGTAAACACAATTTTCACAAGACTTTTTAAACCACAATTTTCAAATAATTTTATACAATAATACTAAAAATCTCCAACCAAAAAACTAATGTCAAAAAAATTTGAAACATGCTATAGTAATGTTCAAATGGTAAAGGCCTATATTCACCTACTATTAATTTGTTTTTATGTGTATTTTTCTCATTCTTCAGAACTAAAAGCCTGTTTGGTATGTGTGTTTAAACAATAGTTTTCAGTTTTTTTGGAAATACATATGAGTGAAAAAATGTGTGAAAATACGTGCAATATTATTATTTAAAAACTAAAAATATGTGTTTAAACACATGTACCAAACAAACCCAGTTTTTCAAAGAAGTTTCCTCTAAAAAAAAACAGGCAGGGGTGGGGGGGGGGGGGTTTCAAAGAAGTTTAGTCAAAAAATAAAAATAAAAAGTTTTCCAAAGAATGACAGGTTTGTTGACTTGGCTGGCAAAAGAAACATACAATATCAAATGCTTTTGCAAAAGCCATATCAACTTATCTTGAAATCTATTTTGGAAAAATTCTATTAATATTAAGGTTGTTGATTCCCATAGGTATTTTATTGATACGATCATCAATGGGAACACTGAGGATGCATGGCGATTCACTAGTTTCTATGGAGAGCCCAAAACGCACCGGAGGAGTGAAGCATGGAGTAAATTGAGAAGCTTAAATTCTAGATTGAACATTCCTTGGATTTGTGGTGGAGATTTTAATGAAATCGTTCGACAAGAGGAAAAGTGGGGTGGAGCACATAGAGATCATAATCAAATGCAATTATTTCGAGATATGATCGATGAATGTAGTTTCATGGACTTGGGATATGTGGGTCCAAAGTTCACTTGGGCAAAACATTTTGTTGATGGGCATTCCATAAGAATAAGATTGGATCGATGCGTGGCTACAAACTCTTGGTTTCAAAAATTTCCAGGAACTAGGGTACATCACCTTAGTTGTATGTCATCGGATCATTCTCCTCTATTGATTAATTTGTTGAAATTGCCTGAACCTAGGATGAAGAGGTGTTTTAGATTTGAAGAAATGTGGTTATTGGATCCATCTTGTGGTGAAACGGTAAAGGAAGTGTGGAATAGTACAAGAGAGCTAAATCCTAGTCTAGCCATTCTAGAAAAAGTGGCTAAATGTGAGGAAGAATTAACTTGGTGGAACAAGCACAAATTTGGGCACACGAGGAGGGAATTAGAGATTAAGAAGGGTCAACCAGCCTTGGCCGAGAGTATGGCTATGGTGAGTGGGGACAATACTTAGATTAGGAGCTTAAGAATGGAGATTAATTTGTTGCAAGATCGGGAATCAAGGATGTGGTGTCAAAGATCTAAGGTGCTGTGGTTAAGTAAAGGTGACAATAATACAACTTTCTTCCATAGTAAGGCTACAAAGAGACTTAGGAAGAATTTTATTCGATGAATAAGAGATGGGGATGGAGCTTGGTTGACTAACCAAGATGACATTGGACATGTGATGGAGAGGTACTACAAGGAACTCTTCTCCTCCTCCAATCCAATTTTAGAAGTTGATTCTTTTGAGAAAATCCCATGCATGGTGATTGATGAGATGAGTGTTGATTTGGTTAAGGAATTTACCGAATTGGAAGTTAAGGAAACCTTGAATCAGATGGCACCTCTAAAAGCGCCGGGTCCAAATGGCATGCCACCTTTGTTCTACCAACACTTTTGGGCGACGATGCAGCATGATATTACTTCAACCATCCTCTCATGGTTAAACTCAGGTATCCTACCCGAACCCATCAACCACACACTCATTACTCTTGTTCCTAAAATAGATAATCTTGAACTTGTGTCTGATTTTCAACCTATTAGTTTTTGCAATGTCTTATATAAGATCTACTCTAAGGTTTTAGCTAATAGGATGAAGAAATTTTTGTGTTTCTTAATTACAAAACATCAATTTGCCTTTGTGAAGGAAAGACTTATTTCTGACAATATTATGGTTGCATTTGAGACCCTCCATCATATGAAGCAACATAATTCAAGAAAACATGGTTTTATGGCTATCAAATTAGACATGAGTAAAGCCTACGATTGGGTGGAATGGGTGTATTTGGAGAAGCTCATGGAGAAAATGGGTTTTTATGCTAAATGGGTTGCTCCTATGATGAGTTGTGTGAAATCGATGTCGTACTCTATCATGGTGAATGAGGAGCCCATTGGAATGATCCATCCTAAAAGAGGAATTAGACAAGGAGACCCACTATCTCCTTTCCTTTTCCTTTTATGCATGGAAGGCCTTCATGCTTTCATTAAGCACTCGGCAAGGAGTGGGGATATTAAGGGTTTTTCCCCATTCCTCGGCGAGGCCCTAAACTAACCCACTTGATTTTGTAAACGATAGCTTACTTTTCTGTAGGTCAATCAATGATGACTGCAATAATGTCTTGAAGTTGTTAGGTGAATATGAATCTTGGTCAGGGCAAAAGATCAACAAAGATAAGACCGCAATATTCTTTAGCAAGTCCACCTCGAATGAAGCAAAATCAAGCATAAAGAATCTCTTCCAAGTTCAAGAAGTGAAGACTTATGAGAAATATTTAGGGCTTCCCTCCCTTGTGGGTAGGAGGGAAAAGGCTAGCTTCAACTGTCACACCCTGAACCCAACTATAAAAATAAGCACGTGACAACTGCTGCACGCTTATAAAGTAAGCACCCTACAAGTGTGCAAGGCATTCTTAGCAACTAAAATTTATCCTCAAAATTTAAATCAAATAAATCCAAAATACCTCAACAATAATTTAATAGGAACAAATCCAATCTCATGTACATAATGCCAATTGGCCAATAAATATAAAACTATTAGAAGACCATCCAATCCCAATATCACAAAGTTTCTTTTTCTGCTCACAACACAACATCAAAACTCCCAAAACTTGCTATTCTTCACAATCTAAAACTGGGGGGAAGATGGGGGGTGAGTTGACAACTCAATAAGTAACCAAAATCCTAATAAGTTCTATCAAGCAATAGATCTGTAAAGGAAAAGATGTAATATGTGTTTTCAAAATTATAATATACTATGTGTGTTTCAAAATAACTAAAACAATTTTGAAGTCTTAAAATAATAAATTGCAAATATATCACATACTTTTATCTAACAAATATATCATAGATGATTTAGAAAGTAGCCAGTTTTCCATATATCAAAGCTATAACTTACAATATGTTCCAAAAAGATACATAAGCAATTTTTAATGACCCGAAATAGTTCAAATACTCAAATATTCCCAAATTCACATATGCAGTTTTAAGGACTCAAAATAGTTCAAATACTCAAACGTAATTCATATTCTTAATAATCTTGTGACTATGGTCACGCTATATCCCTGTGACTGGGCATAAGAATACCAATGAATAACCCCTATTGACTGTGTATCAAAGTACCAATGAATAATCCTCATTAGTTTGGGTATCAGAGTACCAATAAACAACCCCCATTTGCTGGGTATCAGAGTACCAATGAATAACCCCCATTAGTTTTAGGTATCAGAATACCAATAAATAACCTCCTTTGGCTGGGTATCAGAGTACTAATGAATAACTCTCATTAGCTGGGTATCAGAATAAATTCATAGTCAGATTGTTCATAATCATATATATGAAATCATAGTTTCTAACAAAAATATATCTTATTCAAATATATATATATATATATATATATATAATCATATATTCAATATTCAAATCTATTTGTGATACTTCTATAATTCTTTACTTTAAATCAATATAGCTAAAAAAAAAAACAATTAAATAAAATAAATTTTATATTCAATACTCATGTATATTTGTGAAAATTCTTTATTCTTTACTTTGAATCAGTATAGCTAAAAACAATTAAGTAAAATGCATCATATATTCAGTAATTAGATATATTTGTGATAATTCTTTACTTCAAATCAGTAATACAATAAAAATAAAAATTCTAACAATTATAAACAATTTTCAGTAGTTAAAAATACATTAACATAAGCAAAATAAAACTCAATTAGGATAAAGTTACTTACCTCCAAAAGTCATACCAAAAGGAACTTCTCCCTAGCACTTCTTCTAAAATCCTTAGATATCACCTAAAACAATTTTGTAGGTACCATTTACTCAATAATCAAATAATTTAAGGATGACTTATAATTGTATCCGGCCAAAAGAGAAACTACTAAAATATCCAACAACTGACCACTGTTATCTCACACCAAAATTCTACATATTCATAATATATATTTCATTTACTTCCTAATGCTAATAGTTCTCTAGGAATAAAGCCTATATAATAGGCTATACACATAGCCATATGATGAAGCTGAAAACTTCACCAGTGAGTCACACGATGCCTTCGCGCTCAAACGTGAACCTACACAATGCAAAGAAGAAAACCTGTCAAAGAGCACCGGTGTGGTGCCGGCCAAATGCCCTCTGAAGATTAAGTCAGAAATATTCTCACAACTTTAGAGTGCTAGAAAGGGTAAATCATGCGTACCTTTATTGGTAAGAGTATTGGGACATTTATAGTAGTCGAAAGTTTTCCCTCTTTCGCTTGGAATCCAAATCCTTTCCTTGTAGAAATCATCTTCTTTAGAGTCCGAAACGTGGTGGACAAATCTTCTCCTTATAGGGAAGATCTTTACCAATATATGAAGATTCTAGAATCCAGGTTGCACAAGGACTTTGTTTAGGGCTTTTTGAGAATGGGCCAAAGTATTCCCATTAAAAGGTCCAACAGGCCCATGGCCAATCAGCCCATCTTTCTTCCCTCCATCCATCTCAGGTCCGTCCACATAAGGCCTTGTATGAATAATAGGCTTGCCTCTTCTTTTGGCTCGCGAACTATAGTTAGCCCGTCCATTCACTCTAGGCGTCCTAGCCTGTTTTTTCTCCCTTTTAGTTACCCCCTCACCCGATGGGTCCGTCATAGATAAGAGAATGGACCTATGGGGTAACGATTTTAAAACCTCGATCATATTTTCATGACACCTAGATCCGTGAACTTACCTCCGTACATTGTCAGATTAGGAGTAGCACATTTATGAGTCGTGCCAAGTGTCATCCTATCAATGGTTGTTGTTTTGGAACGAAGTATCACTTCGTCTTCCGTGCAAACCCTTTATAAATATCGACCCCTCCGCCCCTCATTTTTCCACTTGTTACTAGAGAAAATTGTCAGAGTGAGTCCGTCATACCTGTTAGAGAATAGTCCGTTCACTCCTATACCCGTTGTCTGCAACATCTTGCTCACTCCGAACTTTTGGTAAGTAGTCTCCTATCCATCCTCTTTTAATTTTCTTTCTCTTTTTATCTCTTTTTTTAGACTTTATGTGCCTGTCGTTCTTTCCAAAACCCGTCAGAGTCTTAGGTTTTGTCATTACATGTAGGCCATGTCTAGTGCGTCGAGTAATCAGTCGGTTGTCCGTGACGGGGCGGACTACGAAGAGGTATACCCGTCAGGTCCTAAAGACCACGACGCCCCGAGCAAGGAGAGTAGTCCGTCCTCATCCTCCTCGTCCTCAACAAATGAGGGCCTGGAGATGATCAAAATACAAGAGGGTTCAGCTGATGACGAAGAGTCGATAGTTAGATCTATCATGGGAGCTGATGGACTTAGGGAGTTTGTCATGCTTCCAGAGTGGACGGTACATGCCTTCACATCCACTATCAAAGAACCTCACTTTAATACCCTTAGGACCCGTTACCAGATCCCAGACCACATCCCATTCCGTCTACCCTATGTGTTAGAAAAATGTTATTATGAAGAGTTGACGGAGTAGGTGTGTACGAAAAAGTGCTCAAGACCAGCCTAAGATTTCCACTAAATTCGTTGCATCGCGAACTCCTAAAATACCTAGGTATATCCGTCAACCAGGTGTCTCCTAATGCCTGGAGGGTTTTCATAGCGATGGAGGTTTTGTAAGGAGCTATGTCGGACGGTGGGAGAAGACTTACGATAAAGGAGTTCCTCCATTACTACCGTCCGGATGAGATAGATAAGTCGAGGGGCATGTATAGCTTTGTCCCTAGGAGCCCCGTCTTAAAAGTTATCCCCCAGACTCAAATAAAGACTGGAAAAGCCACTATTTTTTTGTCGAAGGAGATAGTTGGATGTATCATCCAGGGGAGACGGACTTCATGCCCGTCAACATAGTTTGGGGCGTTTTAAACCCATCTGGTATGGCCCGTCGTATAGAAATGACTCCATGTAGTTTATTTAATTTTATTACGTTTTTAACATCCATCCTCTTTGATGCAGTTCGACGGCGCCCCCAGATTACTCTCGAGGAAGTCAGCTTCCTTGAGAAAATTTTTGCAAAGACAAAGCCCGAGGAACGGACCTGGGCTAAGCTCGTCAACCTCAACACCATTCATTGGTATTGCGATGGGCCCGAGCCAACCCCGGCGGCACTAAAGTACGAGAAGCAAACCCGTTTACGTAAGTCTGTTGCCCCTCTTATCTATTTTTATTATCATTATTATTATTTCTTAATTCGTCTACCTCTTTTCGAGATGGAGGATGCTAAAAGGCGAGCAGCTATAAGACTTCAGGTTGCAAAAAACAAAGAGGCTGGAACGAACCCTGTGGGGACGAGCTCCAGCAGGCAAAGTCTTAAGAGGAAACTGTCCGCGAAGGGTGACCATGCGTCCAAACAGCCCAAGATGCCCCTGGAGCCAGTCATTGGCTTGATGGCTGGGGGAATAAGTCGGTCACTCCAATCAAGCACGGTGCTAGTAAGGGCCTAATGACGGGTCCGTTAGGTAGCCAGAAGAAGCCACCCGTCCTACTTCGCGAGGACTCTAAGTATGCCCTCAAGAGGTTGTCGACCATTATTACTACTGACGACTACGAGGACTTGGGGAACCACTCGACGGAGGCGATGGAAGAGACGGGCCTCTTCAATATTGCACAGGTAACTTCTCCGTTGTCATATGGTCTGTCCGTTCACCCCTTGCTACCCTTGATATTTTACTTATGCATTTTGTTGTCCTTCAGGCTATGATCATGATGAAGGGCATGATAGGACGGTGTCTCAACCATGAGATGACCATTGGCAGGGTTCGTGAGAAAGCCAAGGCACTGGAGGAAGAGTTGCTTGATCTCAAGGCCTGGAAGGTCGTCCAGGAGAAGAAACTGAAGATGGCCGAGACAGCCCGGGACGAATGTATCCAACTGACAGACCGTCTAAAGAAGACTTTGGTGGAGAAAGACGATGAGGTCCGTCAAGCGAAGGAGGTTGCGATACGCGAGTATCATGACTCTGACACCCTGATTGCGGAACTGAGTCTGGTTTACAATGACAGTTTTGACAATGCCCTTCGTCAAGTGAAGGCATTGCACCTGGAGGTAGACCTGTCCGCCGTCGCCATCACTGCCTCAGAGCCATCACTTGCTCAACCCGTTTAGTCTGAAGATACAGATGTTCTTTTTGACGAGAACATCCCTATCTGCGAAGCTCTCGTAGATCAAACCATTGCGGACAGCTAGGCTAAGGATGGTCGAGACCGTCCTGTTGAAGAGAGAGAGACTGAAGTAGATGACTTGTGATAACTTAGCTTTATTTATTAATTAATCTTTTTTTTTTTGGTATCAAGTGTAGAACAATTTTTAATGCCCGTCATGTTTTTGGGGTTTTATGAACATAGCCCGTTCAGTATGTTTGTTAAATTCTGCAAGGTTCATTGACCTTTGTTTTATTTTTGTGAAATGCATATGTTTTATTTTAAAGTACATTTCACGTTATCAGATGAACTCTGTTCTGTTTATGCGCTACATCAGTTATCTTTTTTTTTTTTTTAGGACAATCCGTCTAGTCTTGCAGAATCAACTTATTCGTCCATTAACCGTTTACCCAAGGGTCGTCGCCCCTTAAGATGATTTGTCTGTTCTTGGGACTTTTAGAATTACCATTCATTTAAAATGGTGCGTTTAGTACGTGGGTTTAGCCCTTTTTTAGTCCCTGGGATTTTAAGAGTTATCATCCTTTAGGGATGATCCGTTCAGTTTTGTGAACTTTGCTGCTTATCCGTCCGTCGTTGTACTTAAAGTTTATCACCTTTTTAGGATGATCTATCCATCTTGTGGACGTTATTTTTGGCATGTCCATTATCTGGACTTAAAGAGTTACTATCTTTTTAGGATGATCCGTCCAGCTTGTGGACGTTATTTTTGGCCCGTCCATTATCTGGACTTAAAGAGTTACTATCTTTTTAGGATGATCCGTCTAGCTTGTGGACGTTATTTTTGGCCCATCCATTCTCTGGACTTTTGGAGTTGCCATCCTTCTAAGATGATCCGTCCAGCTTTGTGGACGTTTATTTCTGGCCCGTCTATTGTCTGGACTTTAGTAGTTGCCATCCTTTTAGGATGATCCGTCCAGCTTTGTGGACATTATTTCTGGCCCGTCCATTGTCTGGACTTCAGGAGTTATCATCCTTTTAGGATGATCCGTCCAACTTGTGGACGTTATTACTAGTTCGTCCATTGTCTGGACTTTAGGAGTTACCATCCTTTTAGGATGATCCGTCCAACTTGTGGACGTTATTACTGGTCCGTCCATTATCTGGACTTTAGGAGTTATCATCCTTTTAGGATGATCCGTCCAACTTGTGGACGTTATTACTGGTCCATCCGTGTGGATGTTCCATTGTCTGAGGGCTTGTGGCTCTTTCTGCTCTGTTTGAGTGTATTCGGCGATAAAGTCCGCCACTGCTTGGCCCTTTATTGCAGTTTGCGATCGATAATGTATGTCAAACTCGCTTAGCTCTATTGCCCACAGGGCCATTCGTCCGGTAACTTTAGGGCTGCTTATTGCTCTTTTTAGGGGTTGATCCGTTAGGACGATGATGGTGTAGGCTTGAAAGTACAGTTTGAGCTTTCGGGCTGCGGTTACCAGTGCGAAGGCGAGCTTCTCCATGTGGGGGTACCTCTCTTCAACCCCTCGGAACCCCCTGCTTATGAAATAGACGGGTCGCTGAGTTCCTTCCTCTTCTCTTACTAAGGCCGCGCTCACTGCCACCTGCGAAATTGCTAGGTACAAGTAAAGGTCTTCTCCTGGCTTGGATGGGCTGAGCAAGGGTGGTAAGGCGAGGTATTTCTTCAGGTCTTCAAATGCCTTCTGACACTCATCCGTCCACTCGAATGATTTCCTTAGGACGTGGAAGAACAGTAGACATTTGTCTGTCGCTTTGGAGACGAACCTGTTCAAAGCCGCAACTTTGCCGTTCAAGCTTTGCACGCCCTTTATTGTCCTTGGCGGTTCCAGCTTCATGATGGCCTGTATCTTCTCTGGGTTGACCTCTATTCCCCTTTGGGATACCATAAAACCCAAGAATTTTCCCGCCGTTACTCTGAATACGCACTTGCTTGGATTTAGCTTCATGTTGTATGATCGTAGGGTATCGAATGTCTCCTGGAGGTCACTCAGGTGATCATTTTCATGTGGGCTCTTGACCAGCATGTCGTCGACGTAGACCTGTACGTTCCTCTCGATCTGGTGCGCGAACATTTTGTCCATTAATCTTTGGTAAGTTGCCCCAGCGTTCTTGAGTCTGAATGGCATCACCTTATAGCAAAAGAGTCCTTGGCTGGTGACGAAGGATGTTTTCTCTTGATCAGATTCCTCTATCTTGATCTGATTATAACTT
This sequence comes from Quercus variabilis, assembly GCA_030445155.1. Classification (NCBI taxonomy): domain Eukaryota; kingdom Viridiplantae; phylum Streptophyta; class Magnoliopsida; order Fagales; family Fagaceae; genus Quercus; species Quercus variabilis. The sequence continues at coordinate 5,348,803 of CP129453.1, read as the reverse complement.
GAAAAGGCATCCATAAAACTTAGGAGCTGGTGTCTGGCCGTAGAGTCGACTAGTGCATCTATCCGTGAGAGGGGGTAGCTGTCCTTTGGGCATGCCTTGTTAAGGTCTGTGAAGTCGACACATATTCGCCACTTCGCACTAGCCTTCTTGACCATAACCACGTTCGCCAACCACTTTGGGTAATATACTTCCCTAATAAAACCCGCCTCGAGTAGTTTTCTGACCTCCTGCACTATCGCTCTGTCCCATTCGTGAGTGAACACTCGCTTTTTCTACCGGATGGGTGGGGTTGAGGGATTCACGTTGAGCTTGTGTACTATGACAGAGGGATCAATCCCGGGCATGTCTTCGTGGCTCCATGCGAACATGTCTTGGTTCCTCTTGAGGAATGTTGCGAGGGCCTGGCGCACTGGCTGGCAGGCCAATGTCCCTATTCTGTTCGTTCGCTCTAGTTTTGACTCGTCGAGTGTTATCTCCTCTAGCTCTTTGACCGGTTCCGCAACCGTCCGCTGTTCTTCTACGCACATTATCTGATGATGATCCATTTCTAGCATGGCAATGTAGCATTCTAGGGCGGTTACCTGATTCCCTTGCAACTCCCCAATCCCATAGTCCGTTGGGAACTTGATCATCAGGTGGTATGTTGATGTTGCTGCTTTCCATGAGTTGAGTATGGGCCGTCCGAGAATACCATTGTAAGCAGATAAGCAGTCTACCACGAGAAACATTACATTCCTAGTGAGTTCTCGTAGGTAATCGCCCACTGTTACCGAGAGTGTGATGGAGCCTATTGGGAATACCCTTGTTCCTCTAAAACTGACAAGTGGAGCACTCGTCGGTATCAATCACGTTCTGTCGATCCCCATTTGCTAGAATGCTGGATAGTATAGGATGTCTGCCGAGCTGTCGTTGTCGATTAATACTCGATGGACATTATAGTCCCTCACACATATGCTGACAACCAGCGCGTCATCATGTAGATGATGGAGTTTCCTTGCGTCTTCTTCAGTGAATCCAATGATAGGGCTTTCCACCCATGCGGTATTAGGTGTAGAGCCTGTTAGCTGGACGTTCAAGACCGATCTGAGGTACGTTTTTCGAGCTTTTTTGGAGGAACCAGTAGCCGCGGTTCCTCCCACGATCATCCTTATGTCTCCGATGGAGGGTCTAAGACGCTTGTTATCCCATCGGGGGGCCGGCTCTTGGCGATTGAGATCTGCTCTCTCTTTGTTAACGAATTTCTGCAACTTCCCTTGTTTGATGAAGGCCTCAATCTACTGCTTCAAGTCGTAGCAATCGACTGTGTCGTGGCCGTGATCTCGGTGGAAACGACAATATTTATCTCACGACCACTTGCTTGGGTCCCTCTTTAGTTTCCCTGGGAACGTCAGCGTCCCCTCGTCTTTGATTTGCATCAAAACTTGGTCAATCGGGGCATTTAGAGGGGTGAAACTTGTAAACCTTCCTCCCGGGGGCTTAGGGCATCTTTCGTCCCTTCTGTCTCCTGTCCTTGGTCTTTTCTACCCTTGATCTTGACGCACGTCCGCTTGCCGCTCCCTCTTCCTGGGCTTTTCCTCCCATGCTAGTAGCGCATCTTCCGCGTTCTTGTACTTAGTGGCCCTGTAGAGTACCTCTGACATGGTTTTAGGGTCATTTTTGTATAGTGAGAACAAAAACTTACCCTTCCGTAACCCGTTCGTGAAGGCCGCCACCAGTATTTTGTCGTCGGCTTCGTTAATCGAGAGCGCTTCCTTATTGAAGCGGGTTATGTAGGATCTTAACGTCTCGTCCTCTCTCTGCCTGATGCTCATTAAGCATGCCATGGATTTCTTGTACCTGTGTCCCCCTATAAAGTGCGAGGTAAACTGAGTGCTCAACTCTTTGAAAGTGCTGATGGAGTTCAGCATCAGTCGACTGAACCAAATTCTCGCAAGACCCTTCAGTGTGGTTGGGAAGGCCCTACACATGATTTCGTCTAGTACCCCTTGTAGATGCATCAAGGTCTTGGATGTCTCCAGGTGGTCTAGGGGATCCTTGACTCCATCATAACTCTCTATCTGTGGCATTCGAAACTTGTGCGGTAGGGGAAAGGAATTGACGGGGCCGGTGAATGGAGAGTCAGTCCGGTTCACTAGGTCGTCTAGGTTGCTAGACACTTGTCCTTTTAGGGCGTTCATCATGACCTCCATCTGTTCTTTCATTGCCTGCATCTCTGCGAACATAGGCGGAGGAGTCGCGCCCATGAGGGATGGGAGGCTCGTGTATTGTCGTTCAAGCCTGCTGGGGGCGTTGCTCCCTTCAGGCCCTTCTCGGTCTCTCTGCATAGTGCTGGTACCTTCCTGATCCTCCCTCCAGTTGTTGGGTGCTATGTTCCTTTGACGCAACTGTTCTTCTAGGTCATGATTTTGTTTGGTGAGGCGCTCCACTGCCGTGGTGAGAGTCCGAACTTGTCTCTCGAGTGCGGTTGTGGGTAGTCCCTCTCCTTGGACGTCGTTGGTGGTTGCCATCGAGCGAGTAAGCACCATGTAACCCTTCTGTCTCAGGGATGAAGTAATGTCTGACCACTTTTCTTCTTCATCCCCACAGACGGCGCCAACTAATGAAGCTAAGAAATTCACCAGTGAGTCACACGATGCATTTGCGCTCGAACATGAACCTACACAATACAAAGAAGAAAACCTGTCAAAGAGCACCGGTGTGGTGCCAGCCAAATGCCCTTCGAAGATTAAGTCAGAAATATTCTCACAACTCTAGAGTACTAGAGAGAGTAAATCATGCGTACCTTTATTGGTGAGAGTATTGGGGCTTTTATAGTAGTCGAAAGTTTTTCCTCTTTTGCTTGGAATCCAAGTCCTTTCCTTGTAGAAATCATCTTTTTTAGAGTCCGAAATGTGATGGATAGATCTTTTCCTTATAGGGAAGATCTTCACCAATATATGAAGATTCTAGAATTCAGGTTGCCCAAGGACTCTGTTTAGGGCTTTTCGAGAATGGGCCAAACTATTCCCATTAAGAGGTCCAACAGGCCCATGGTCAATCAGCCCATCTTTCTTCCCTCCGTCCATCTCAGGTCCGTCCACGTAAGGCCTTGTATGAATAACAGGCTCGCCTCTTCTTTTGGCTCGCGGACTATAGTTAGCCCGTCCATTCACTCTAGGCATCCTAGCCCCTTTTTTCTCCCTTTCACCATATATGGCCAAAAGTCAATATGTAAAGGACACCACCAAGATCTATCTTCTATACGTGTGATCTCTCTTTTCTTTTTTTCTTTTTTCTTTTTTTTATTTGTCAGAGACTTCAAGTCCACACCATGACTTTTCATATTCACCAATCCATAATTAGGTACAAATTCTTAAGGAAGAAACTCGTGCAGAACCGGACTCACCATGCCTCACCTTGTGCAACTTCCACACAACAATGGGCATAGGAAAAATCACAATACCGAAGCAGAAAAATTTGCAGGTACAATGTCCAATTTACCAAAAATATAAATCTAAACTTCTATACGTTTGCATCATTATAACTCTTGAATATTTAAATAGTTTTATTGACCAAAATATCCACTTAAAAAATACTCTAATTTTAAATAAAACTTAGATTTAACAAGAAAGAGATTCTTAGGCTCTTACCTCAATTATGCAGTCAAACCTTCTCTACTTGAGTATTTTGAATAGTCTCCTCTCTCAAAACTTAATAAATTTATATATAGCTAGGGTTTTAATCCTATTTTCTAAAAACTCTCTTATAATTATAAATTATAAAATTGGTTCCACAAAATAGATTTACTTAAATACCCTTCCTTTTAATTTTTTTTTTCCAGGTATTACATCAACTATATAAAGGAGAGGGTTTGGCGAAAACTTCAAGGTTGGGAGGGGAAATTGCTTTCACAAGCTGGGAGAAAGGTTCTAATCAAATCTGTGATTCAAGCTATCCCTTCCTATGCTATGGGGTGCTTTAAATTACCATTAGGGCTTTGTGATGACATCGAGGTAATGATAAAGAAGTTTTGGTGGGGACAAAGGGGCAATAAAAAGAAAATTCATTGGATCCGGTGGAGTGAAGTGACTAAATCCAAAATGATAGGTGGTATAGGTTTGCGTGACTTGGCTCATTTTAATGATGCTCTTTTAGCAAAACAAGCTTGGCAGCTCTTGCATAATAAGGTAACTCTCTTCTATAAAGTCTTTAAGGCGAAGTTTTTCCCAAACCACTCTTTCCTAGAAGCCAAGGATTCAAGTTTGGGGTCTTACACTTAGAAGAGTATTTTACAAGGCCGTGATGTCATCTTAGATAGGGCGTGCTAGATGGTGGGGGATGGAAAATCAATAAAAATTTGGCAACACCATTGGCGGCCCCGAAAACATCTAACTAAGGTACTCTCCCCAATGGTGGAAACAATGAAAGAAGCCACAATGGATAGCTTAATTGACAAGGGCACTAGAACGTGGAATGCAACAATGGTGGATGAGATTTTTGCTCCATAAGAAGCGGAAGAAATAAAAAAGATTCCGTTGGCCAAAAAAGAAACAGAGGACACACTATATTGGCCATGGGAGCAAGATGGGAGATATAGTTGTAAAACGGGCTATAGGTTCTTGAAGGAAGATGAAGTGGGTTTTCAGGTAACAGAGCGTCAAGACCATGAGAAAGAGCTGTGAAAGAAGATTTGGGCTCTTGAATGTCCTAATAAAGTAAGAAATCTAATTTGGAGGGCTTGTCATAATTCACTCCCCTCAAAGTGCAACCTAATGCGTCAAACAATTATTACCAAACAGAGGTGTGATCGGTGCAAGGAAGAAAACGAAGACATTGTCCATGCGATGTGGAGTTGCAAGGGGTGGACGGAGTGTGGGGAGTGGATAATACTTGGAGTTTTAGGAACCAAAGAAGCTTTTCTAGTTTTAGCGAGCTACTGAGCTAGGTTTTCAAGCTCCATAAGAATCTGATTTTGTTTGCCTTCACTGTGTAGTCCATTTGGCACCAAAGGAACTAGATATGAACCCAGAAATCTCACCATCCATTAAATCTTCTCTTCTAGTGGGCTCATGACAGCTATTTGGAGTACAAAGCTCTGAAATTAGCTCCGGTTCCTAGCAGGACAGTGAGGAGAGTACGATGGAAACCACCTTATCCGGGTTCATACAAAATTAACTTCAACGGAGCTACGTTCGCCAAAGAAAACTGCTCCGGTCTGGGTGTCATAGTTTGAGACAAGGAGGGATTGGTTATTGCAGCCATGGCTACTCGTGTTCCTCAACTCCTCCAAGCGATAGAGATTGAAGCTTTAGCTACCAACAAATCTCTTGAGTTTGCACAAGAGATGGACTTAACAGATGTTCTGGAGGGTGACTCCTTACTGGTGATAGCGGCTTTGAACTCCAAGAATCCTGGTTTGGCTCCTTATGGTTTGATGATTTAGGACTCTTTGTCTCTTTCTTCAGCTTTCTCAAAATTGTCCTACTCTCACACTAGGAGAGAGGGCAACACAGTTGCACACAACTTGGCTCAGTTAGCAGTTAATTTACCAAATTGTGTAATATGGATGGAAGATGTTCCTCCTGATGTATTGTCTTTTTACCAAGTTGATTTAGCTAGTATTTCCTAATTAAATGCATCACTTTGTTGATTCTCAAAAAAAAAAAATCTTATCTTTTGTTGAATCCACCTCAGTGATGTATATTTCATTGGATGTTAATAGAGTCAAAGTACAAGGCACTAACAGCAGGGGGAGGGGAGTCTTCTAACCAAAACTCCTCATCAACAACATTCTTAGCGTGTCTAGCTAACACATTTGCCACCTCATTACCTTCCCTCTTTACACTATTGACTGAAACTATCTGCATGCTACACAACAGCCACTTAACATCTTCATATATGTTACCCAGCCAAGACAGAGTCCGAGACGATGAAGAAACAACTCATATCACAGTTTCGTTGTCTCCCTCTACGATTACATTTGAGAAGCCTGCATCAATAGAGAATTCCAATGCCTTCCTACACGCTAGAATTTCTGCCTCCTCACTGCAAGTGACTGGTGGCCCTTTGACTGACATAGCTGCCATGACCTCTCCTCTGTCATTCCGAATAATTGCACCAAAGCCCGAACAGTTCAACTCCGAAAAAATAGCAGCATCAAAGTTCAATTTGAACATCGAAACTGGAGGGGGTTGCCAGCAAATTCTTGGCGTCGTGGGTGTTAAGATAGACAAATTCACTTGAGATTTATGAAACTCCTCCAACACCTCAATTGCTCTTTTGTTAAGCCAGCCCGGTTCCTTAAAGCTTCCACCATGTATCACAGTGTTTCTTTGATTCCATATGAGCCAAGCCTGCACAAGAAACAGCTCTAACTCCACCCTTGTTAGTCTGCCCATAAGCTCCTCAAATAGCTGCAAAGTGTCACTTTGACCATTAGGAATTTTTTGAAACCTGACCAAACTCCCTGCCCACACGTCTTGGGCAGCGCCACACTCCCACAGCACATGCACACCTGTTTTAGGGAAGCGTTTACAGCAATGACACAAGTTATCAGTGATGATTTTTCTTCTTGCTAAATTCACACGGGTTGGAAGGATCTCCAAACAAGCATGCCACCCAAACACCTTGATTTTATTAGGAATTTTAAGGTGCCATAATTTCGACCAAACACTCTGTCCACTCAGACCCGAAGAGCTCTCTGTCCGGCCATTCTCTTTCAGCATATGCCTATAATATATATATATATATATATCTTGAAAGCAATAATTCAACATGGACTAGTAATAGACTTTGTGAGTCTGTCACATAACAAATTGGATTAATCCTATAAAAAATAACAAATAGATTAATTGTAGAAACCATCCTGAATTAGGGTTAATTTGTATTTTTCAAATTTTTTTTTTTAAAAGGCTTAAATGCAAAATTCACCATTTTCCTCCTAGACCCCAAGCATTTTGTGCATAAGGAAATGCCAAAGAATTCATTCGGTCCTCTAAGTTTAAAGTATCCAATTATGGCTTCTCTCTCACCTTCATTTAAATTTTTATTAAAAAGAAATTGGAAAATATTTTTTAATCATAGTTGGTTTTTTTTTTTTTTTAATTTGAAGAAAAAATTAAAAATTTGCACAATTAACTACAACATTTAACAAAATTTGATGAAGAGACTTTACTTGAATAAATTAACTTGAAACTTAAATGATTGAAATAAATGAAAACAAAATTAAAAGACTGAAATGAATTCTAATAAAACTTAGATGGTAAGTTTTGCATTTTAACAATTTTTTTTTATGTGATATATTTTTCAATTTAAACAATGAAAATTTGTTTTTAACCTTAATTATAATATATCTTGGAAATATATAGATATGCAATTGTTGTTGAATCCACATGTCATGAAAAAGATTGCATTTAACAGAAGTATGTAATAATTTTTTTTTTTTTTAATATGAGAATGTATGTAATAATTATTATTCAATAAAATAGAGGGGTTTACTTTAGTACCCTCGATTTACTATAGCTTTTTTTAAATATAAAAAAATAAAAAACCCATAGCTATATTTTTAAAGAATAACATTTTAGCTTCTAAAAGGTTTAAGGTTAACATTGTTTGAATAATAGTTTTTGTTATTTAAACAACATAACATGCATTTTCACAACACTTTCTCACTTACACATATTTTTACCACATTTAAAAATCTTATTAAAACAAGTTTTTTCTAAAAGATGTGTGAACTCTCTTTTTAAAAGTAAGTTTTTCTAAAAGATGCAAGCATGTGTGACAATTGCTTGGAAACAAGTTACGAACAGGATTGCCGTAGGCTTGAAGCTGTCATCTTTAACCAAAAGAAAATTGAAAAAAAATAAGTTTTTTTAAAAGATGCAAGCATGTGAGTCTCCGACAATTGCTTCGAAACAACAAGCAAGTTAAGAACAGGACTGCCGTAGGCTTAAAGCTGTCATCTTCAACCAAAAGAAAATTGAAAAAAATAAAAACGAAATAGAAGTTTGATGGTTCATGCCCTTTTCAGAGGTTTCAACTTTCAAGTGCCTAATCATAATTCATAATTGCGATGGAACAACTGTGTCCCAATGAAGTCAGCTTTGAAGAAAAGTTCATTTGGCTTTAGCTGTAAACATTTCCCTTGCAAACAAAAATAGAGCCAATCTTTCGGTCCTAAAAATTTCACTCTATTTTATAAAAGAATCCACTAAGTTGCCTCCAAGAATTTTTCTTAAAGTGTTCCTTCAGAAGTATAAATTACATAATTTAATAAAAAGATATTCATATAATTTCCTTTTACAAGTTTTCATATTTTGAAATCATTGCATGATAGTCTCATTATCAATACTACAAAATACATCTTTTTCAATATACACAACCAAGCAATATTATAATTTTTTGGGCTTGCTATGTTATAATTTTTTTTTTTCAGATTTTAGTTCAAAAATTTTTTTTGGGCTTTCTCTTTTTGCTTGAAAGCCCTTATATATTGTTAAGTAAAACAAATTATGAAGCAAAGTTTAAGTTTATTGGAATTAAAAAAAAAAAAACAAAAAAAAAAACTGAAAATGTTCCCAAATTTTTCTTAAAGGGTAAACAAATATAAAATTTTAAATTATTATATATAAAAAAAAAAAATTCAGATCAAGGTGGACCTATGACCACCCTGGCCTTCAAATGCCGCTAATCTTGAATCTATTTTTTCTATTTTACTTAAAACTCTAACTTCGCCCTTTGATAAATTAACAATCCTTCACGCCAGATTCCTCATTCCAACATAAACCCATAAATCAACAATCCTTCACGCCAAAAAAAAAAAAAAAAAATTGTGATTCTTCTTCTACTATTGCAGGCTTCTTCTCCAATTTCAACATAAACCCATAAACCCACTACTGCTGCAAGCTTCTTCTTCTGCAATTGCAGCTTCTTCTCTCATTTTTTTTATGTAATATATCTCTTTCTATCTTGTCTTTTGGGTGAATAAGAAGTACTGTATTTTGGGTGAGGAAGAAGACCTGAAGAAGAGAAGACACAAGATAGCGAGTGGAGGAAAAGAAAAGATATTTGATGGGAACGGGGGAAGAAATAGGTGGTTGAGAGAAAAGGGAAGGAAAAAAAATAATAAATTTGGTAGTGAATGGGACACGTGGATATGATGTAGGGAAATTTACTAAATAAAAGTTACAATTGTGTTAAAGCACAACAAATTTTCATAACAGTTGAGGTATCAAATATTTCATATGTCAAAATAAAATTAAATAAATTAATAAAATATTAGTCTAGAATTGACCACAACTAAAAACAAAGAGTACTGTAAAAATATTGTAACATTTTATTATATTTCTAAACTTTTTAAATTAGTACTATTTTTTTTTTAAATAGTGTTATTGACAGAATATTTTTATAACAATTTCATAATAAATTTTACATAGTAAGTTGTTATTGGTTCTCATCTAGACCTACTAGTGACATTATTTTTTTTTCCTACCATTAACAACTTGTCATATAAACTTTATTGTGAAATTTTTGTAAAAATATTGTGTCCATAACTTGCATTAAGAGAGGTAATTAAAACAAATAATTCTCTTTATATATATCTTGTCCTTTTTGGTAATTTACAACTCAAATTGTCACTTTTATAAGTATTAGCCAAACACTCAGTTTTTTCAAAAAACATTTTTTAATAGTTTTTACCAAACACTCAGTTTTTTCAAAAAACCCAATTTCATACCGCACTTTTTGAAAACTCCACTTTTTCAAAAATCCCAGTTTCAAAAAGCTGAACCAAACTCACCCCTAGTCCATTTCACGTTTCCCTTAGGTTGCGTCTGACATTGGCTTAAAAAGCCAACTTTTTTTTTACTATTTAAGTTATTTTTGCTACTATTTATGGGTCCCATTACACTTTTTTGTATTATTCATGAGTCTTAATATACTATTTCACCTACCTTTTAGCTTTATCTATAGTACTTTCAGTAAAAAGTTTTCAGTTTCAGCCAAACATATTGTTCTCAAACGAACTCTTAGTGTGGGTTTGGATACGGCATTTCCAAACCCACGTATGCGTTTTTAGACCTCCTTTCTTTTTTCTTTTTCTTTTTTTTAGCGTGTGAACAGTAAATCACATGAATTTATTGTGCAGGGGATCATGCACTGTTCTGGTACTATTCACGCACTGTTCATGGAACTTATAACCACTTTATTCAGAAAAAAATATTAAAAATGGGTCTTGCGGTACTATTTATACATTTAAAAATTATTTTGCTACAGTCTTTTCAACAACAATCAGTTTTCAGCAACAATAAGTTGTATCTAAACAGACCATTATTCTTTAAAATAAGAAAGTGATACTTGTGAGTCTTTTGGTACAGGTGGTATTTTTTAGTCTCCTTATATGGTAGAGCTCAATTTCATAAGAGCTCAAATTTTTCTTTCTCCACTCTAATTAGAACTCAAATTTGATCCGAAACTAACACCCTTAAAATCTCGAGTCATTCTCCGAAACTCCAATCCATAATGTGCATGTTTTTTTCCACACAAAGGCCCACACGCACAAATCGAAGTGGTTGTTTTGGACCACCCACATGACACAAAATAAAAGAAATGAAACTTAGTCTAAAGTCTAAACATGGCAACTTCCATGCAAGAGGGGGGGGGGGGGGGGGGGTGTGGTGTGGAAGACAACTATCCAAAGAAATGATGTGACAATGGGGAATTGTATAATTGTTTTAAACGGACAAAATGAAAGATCTTTAGAAATTAGAATTGTTTAATGCTACAACAATTTTTAATAATATTTATACAACTTTTGTTACTAAGTTTATTCTTACTTCTGACCTTATTTGTTAGGATTTTGCACGTCATTAATGGAATTTAAAGAATCTGTTGGTTGCATTTGCACGATTAAAATGGACAAGAAACCGGGGCAAAAAGAGGGAGAAAGTGGGTAATGCACCTTTCAAAAAAAGAAATAGCATTTTGCCCATTTCACAAACTAATTAGGAAAATACCCCTCTTTTGAAACTCGATTTTCTCAAAATCGAGTTATAAAAAGTAAATAAAAAATCTAGAGCTCTATAGTGGCGTTTTAAGGAGCTTATAGTGACGTTTTAAAGACCTATAGTGACGTTTTGTAACTCGATTTCTATAAAGTCGAGTTACATGCAATTTTTTTTTTAACCTATAACTCGATTTCATAAAAATTGAGTTACAAAATGCCATTATAGGTCCTTAAAACGTCACTATAGGCTCTTTAAAAACGCCACTATAGAGCTTAACTCGATTTTAAGAAAATCGATTTTCAAAAAAGGGGCATTTCCCTAATTAGTTCGAGAAAAATGGCAAAATGCTGGATTATTTTTTAGAAAATGGCAAAAGCCAATTTTTTTCCAAAAAGAGAGATCAAAGGAATGCCAATGAATCAATTGCAGCTCAATCAATCAATTGAATCTCGACTCCAACTGACTGATCAAACTCAATTTTTAGCCCATGATCACCCAAGCCTTGGGTTTCATGCCCTAAGTTTCCAAATGCAACAGTTGTGCCCTTGGATTGTTACGTTAAATCCCTAAAGTAGTTTTTACTTTGAAATTTATGTTTATTTGTTATATAATATTGGTAATTGTTTCATTAATTAAGGGCTATACATAATTAATCTAACTAACAACTTAAGCTTAAAACTGGTTAATAGGTGTTTTAAGTTTTAACAAGGATCTAAAAACCAACACAATACATTGCATAATTGATATTATTAAACAAATTGGTAATTTTTTTTAATTAAAATCAATTATGTTCTATAATTTTTTCCCTAATTGCCACCAATTCTTAGATGATTAACTAAATGAGGATATATTTTAACAAGAACAAGAAAGATAAATATACTTGTAGGCAATTTCAATATCGTACCTCACTACCATGTTCTTTATTCCCATTCCGTTTTAAAGTTATTTTGGATGGTTAATTATGGAGGACCACTTTCCTTAAGTTTTGTTGTTGTAGTTAAAGGCAGATGGGATTCTCATAATGTGATTAATTCATGTGTTAACTAGTTTTTGGATGAAACAAGGTAAGCTCATTATTGCCTCTGCTAGATTGTACCGAGTTAGGCTATTTGCATTTTGCCAAGCTCATCTTGATTTTGCCCAGTTGACTATAGAATTTATAAATGAGTTGAAAAATTATCTCATTTTCCTAAATGTATTTTTTATAAAACTGTTTCATTTTTATATTGTGGGAGAGAAAGGCCCAATCTAACGTAGTGGGCCTAGAGCCCCATGTGAGGATTACTGTGAGTCCGTAGAGAAGGAGGTGGTAAGGGCAAGGCCTATCTAGAAGAAGGATCCCCAGAAAAGAAAGATGGTTACAATCCGAGGAGATCATCGTCCGTCCAAAGAGATTTTATTCCTCGGATGCCAATAGTACGGATCAATCGAACGTATAAAAGGTTAGAATGATCTTCCGAGCATTCCTACTGATTAATATAAACTCTGAGTATATCTGGAGACGATAAGAATGAGGAAATATCTAAAAGAAAAACTGCTACCATCGTATTTAAGACACTGCAGCAACTTTTCTGGCTAGATTTATGTGGAGAAGACTCCTGAACAGTGTAACCTCACCTACCGCCACTCACAAAGAGCCAAAGGAGATACTTGACGTGACATATACTCAAATAGGTTCACAGATGAAGTACAAGTGGACAATGGAGATGATGGGGAAGGAGGTTATATAAAGGAAAGAAGATCTTTATAAGAGGGAGGGGGGAAAAAAGGCAATAGAGAAGAGAGAAATGTTTTACTGTAGCTCTAGGAACTGTAATCACTGCATAATCAATGATATGCCTCTTCAGACACCAATTCATTTCATTTTTATGTGTAAATTAATGCCGGTTTATACTTTGGGGTTGTGATTAACTGTTGTCAATTTCATAGTCAATCTAGCTCTTTCACCCATTCTCTACAAATTCATTATTTTGGGCTTGAGCCACAAATCCTAACCCTACATATATGTTTGGTAACAACTTTAAATAAGTTGAAAAATAATCTCCTAACTTCCTTTATTTATTATTTAACTTGCTATGAGATGGAGTTATTTTCCAAAAGAATTTTATACAAAACAATTTCTAAAAATGAATCATATTTTTTTTGTTAACTAAAGATAATTTTCCTTTGACTATTTTTTCTAATGTTATCAAACACTAAAAAATACAAAAAAAAATTATCTTTGTACAATATATTTCATCGAAATAAATTGAGCGCAATGGGACTTTCCAACTCAAAAAAAGAAAAGAAAAAAAGAAGAAGAAGAAAAGAATATAGATGACATGGAGTACTGACTTTCCCCATATCCAACTCAATATGAAATTATGGTATTAGAAAAAGAAAGATAATTGTTTTATAAACCTATTTAGCATGAAGATTTTTTTCTTTAAAACAATGAAGATTTTTTTTAATTGATATTAATAACAAAATAAATAAATAATTGTAACAGCTATTGTACGGATGATAGGGCCCAAAACGTGACCCTACAACTATAATTGTCATATACAAAATCTAATACAAACATAAACTATAATCATATTTCATATCATTATCACCCTCAAGATTCTTCATGGTTTCAATTAACTCTTAAGTATATATTTTATAGCATTAAAATAAAGAAACAAATATAACCCCATAAGAGATTAATCTAAACACATAAGTTTTTAACATGTACTTTGATTCTATAAAATAAATTGAGAAAATAAATCAGTCTACAAAATTGTTAAAAATATATAATATTTTATACATTTGTTTTTTAATCTATAAAGTAAATCATACTTAAATGGTACGACGTAAACTAATCATTTTCAAAAACTAAAAGCCCCGTGATTCCCTTCTATCTACTAAAATTGATGTGATTTTCTAAATAGTGTAAAGCTAAAAAAGTAGTACAAAATCAAGCACAAGTCTTTGGTTTGAGTCAGCTTTTTTCCATAAATAGCGTTAGCCAGGGAAGCCTTTTTCCTTCTTTTACGTTGTCAGGACAGTTTCTTGCTAATTGGGGTCAGCTTATGGTGTATTTTCTATGTCAGGAGTATTTAAGACTTGATTAGCAGTAGCTATAAAATTTGATAAATGTTATAAACATAAATTATTTTATAATAGTTTTTAAAATTATTTTATAATATATTTACAAACGGTTAATGTGACTTTAGTATTTCTTAAATAATTATTATAAGTAAAAATGTGATATTAGTAGTGAGTTCAAATTAAAATTAGTAAGAATTTATCACATCAATAGTTTATAAAAATATTATAAAATAATTTGTAACAATCGCATTACTCATAATATTTTTTAGATGCCCTCCTCCCCTTAGCTTCACCTAGTATTTCTTCTTATATATATTTTTCCCATTTTTCAGAATTAAGTTTTCCAAATAATTATTCTAAAAAAAAAAAAAAAAAGGAAAGTTTTCCAAAGAGTGACAGGTTCGTTGACTTGGCTGGCTGGTAGAAGAAACATAAAGTATCAAATACTTTTGCAAAAGCCATCAACTTATCTTGAAAGCAATAATTCAAGGTGGACTAGTAATAGACTTTGTGAATCTGTCACATAACTGGATTAATCCTATAAAAAAAATAACAAATAGGATTAATTGTAGAAACCATCCTGAATTAGGGGTATTTGTATTTTTCAAAAAATTTTATGTGATGTATTTTTCAATTTAAACAATGAAAACTTACAATTTTAACCATAGTTATAATAAACCTTAGAAATATATTGATATGTAATTGTTGTTGAGTCAAAACATACATCATGAAAAAGATGATGCATTTAACGAATGTATGCAATAATTATTGTTTAGTAAAAGAGACTTTGAATCAATCAATAGGATTTACTTTAGTCCCCCTCGATTTACTATAGGTTTTTTTTTTTAAAATTTATTTTTTTTTAATAAGGAAAAACCATAGCTCTTTTATTCATTAAAATTTATATTGCATCTTTTGGGTTCCAGTTAACTCAATTGGTAGATCAATCAAATACTTCTATTTAATGCAATGATTTAATCTAACGAATTTGTCCATGTAGATTGATTGTACTTGCGTCAACAAGTAAAAAAAAGAAAAAAATAAATAAAGTTTTACAAAAAACTAAATTCAAATTTATTAAAAAAAAAAAAGGATTGGTAAGAGAGCGGCGGGGTGGGGTTGGGAACTAGATGTATGTACTCTAATAAGTATAAGATAGTTCTTGTGAATGTTTTGAAGAATGTTTCTATAATCCGATTGAATGTAATATATGAATGGTTGATTTAAGTGTGTATATATATAACATTCATATATGGATTTTTTGTATAAGTTTATTATAAATAGTCCATTTTAATTGTAATGATTATATAGAATTTTTAATTATAAAAGTTTATCATAAATCTAATTCTTATGAATTCATTTATGAAGTTCATTCTATTTAATTAACTCAAATAATATGATTTTAACTACTATACTTTAGTCAACAATTATTAGTATAGATTTCTGAAAAGGTACTAAAAAAATTCAGTTGTTGTGTTAAAATTCCTTACTTCCCTAATATAAATTCCATGCTACTTCCCTCAGATTCTCATGCGTCCTTACTGAATGTGGGATCCACACGTTGGTTTGTGCTGCTAAAGACTAAGGCAAAGCTAAATAAAATGCAGATGTTATTTTCCATTTAATTTAAACAAATGTATGATTGTATTGTAATTAAAAAATAATAATAATAAGTTTTACAGAAAAATAAATAAATAAAGCTTTTTTTTTCTTTTTTCTTTTTTTTTTGGGTCAGCAAATAGGGATACGACGTTTCGAATGCAAAATTAAGAATAGTGCTGTCTACTTGTGTTCTTTCAAGATTCTTTCCAACCTTGTTGGAAGATTTGTCTTGAATGTTGGGTAAACACTTGGACTTGCGTAACTCACTTTATTAAAGTGTGGCCCTTGCTTTTTTAAAGTATCTTTAGACTTTACTTTAGTATGGACTAATGGAGTGAATTTTTTGGAACTATATAGTTTCCCTCGAAAATTCTCACGCGGAATGAAGGTGGGATCCACACGTTGGTTCTGGCTGCTAAATTAAAGGCAAAGCTCCATAAAATGCAAATGTATGCTTCTTCTTCTTTTGAATTTATAAATTTTTTTACATAAAATAAATAAATTCAATAATTTATTTTGTGGGTAAATTGGGATTCAAAGTCAAAATTTAGAATGACTTTGGTGGTTGTCTACTTGTCTTCTTAGAGAGTAATTTTTATGAAGTTCTCTCGAGCCTTGTTGAAAGACCCATCTTATGGTGTTTGTTTTGTTTTCATCTGTATATATTAATCTATATATATTAAGAGGATTTGAAAAATTAGTTATTGTTTTGTTTATTTCAAAAACACTCTTAATTTAATTAATTTATCCTTATTCCTAAAACATAAAAATGAGGTTAAAATCGTAAATTGATTATTAAAAAAAAAAAAAAAAAACTATCCATGTTTATAAAACTACTCTCACGTTCTATAAAACTTCCCACTACCCCATGTACACAACCAAAACTACCTCCATGTTCCTATAAAAAAAATACCCCATGTCCTTAAAAAAAAAAAAAAAAAAAAAAAAAAAAGCTTCATTGCTCACAATGTGTGCGTAATGAAGCTAGTCTTTAAGGAAAAAAATAAAATAAAAAACGCGCTCCCACATACACCATCACAAGAAAGCAGGTCCGCAAAGGCCCATTCTTCAAATTAGAAGATACTACAGAAGGCCCGAAAGGTAAGCCCATCCAACAACTAAACTTCCAGCAGCACTTTAAGAAAGCGTTACTAAGCTTATTTCTTTGTACCAATTGTTTAAGCCCAACATGTCATACAAAACAAAAGGGCTATGAAATCTATGTATCAAGGGCTGCACTGGACGCAAATGGTGGTGCTTCATCGTGAACAAAGGCCTTAAGAGCATCCACAACCGGATTCTAAATCCTATCTTATTTTACTACCTCAAAAAGTCACTTTATCAATTATACAATACAATTTTACAATTCTCTAACATCCCAACTTTTATATCTCAATCCTACTCATTAAAATAATATTTTTACATAATAAAATAATATATCTCACCATTACCATTATCCAATACAACACATTATTTATTCATTATTTGTTCCTTCTCTCTCTTTCCTGCTGTCCAAGATCCACAATCAACACCACCGTTGCACACCACCATCACCACCGGCAACCCATAAACTACCTCCTGCCCTCCAACCATCAACACAACCACCACCACCACCACCACCCTATCCGCCTATCAAAAAAAAAAAAAAAAAAACCCAGAGAAAAGACCTGAGCCACGCCACTGCACCTCCTGCCCTCCAACCATCAACACAACCACCTCCACCACCACCACCACCCTATCCGCTTATCAACACCGCAAAAAAAAAAAAAAAAAAAAAAAAAAAAAAAAAAACAAAACCCAGAGAAAAGACCTGAGCCACGCCACTGCACCTCCCGCCCTCCAACCATCAACACAACCACCACCACCACCACCACCCTATCCGCCTATCAACATCGCAAAAAAAAAAAAAAAAAAAAAAAAAAAAAAACCCAGAGAAAAGACCTGAGCCACGCCACTGCACCTCCTGCCCTCCAACCATCAACACAACCACCACCACCACCACCCTATCCGCCTATCAACACCGCAAAAAAAAAAAAAAAAAAAAAAAAAAAAAAAAAAAAAAAAAAACCCAGAGAAAAGACCTAAGCCACGCCACTGCACCTCCTGCCCTCCAACCATCAACACAACCACCACCACCACCCTATCCGCCTATCAACACCGCAAAAAAAAAAAAAAAAAAAAAAAAAAAAAAAAAAAAAAAAAAAACAGAGAAAAGACCAGACCCACCACCGCCGAAGCTTGAAGGAAGCGGATTTGCCGCTGGGAAGCTTCGCCAAAGCTCGAAAGAAGCGAATTCGCCGGTGCTCGAAGGAAGCGGAGACCCACCCTCGAAAGAAGCGGAGACCCACCACCGATCTAGAAACCCACCGCCGATCTAGAGACCCACCACCAATTTAGAACCTTACCGCCGATTTAGAGAGTTGCCGGAGAGAGTGAAGATGCCGAGAAGAATCGGAGAGCAAGACGAAGAACAAAGAGCAGAAAGAAAGAGAGAGAAGCAAGACAGAAAAATGAAAGAGGAAAAAATGAGAGAAGAAAGAGAAGGGCCGGTTAAATTAAAATAAAGGGAGGAAGGATTAAAAAAATATTTTTTTTTATACCACCTTGCTACAGTACCATCTTACATTTGAGATGGTACTGTAGCAAAATCTCAAATTTTTTTTAGCATATAGGATTTAGCCTTCCCATTGCTGATGGGTTTTGGGGCTTAAATGCCAAATGTTCTTAACATTTGGCATTTACAACCCCAAATGTGGATGCTCTTAGAGTAAACAAATCAGGATATTGAGTAAACAAATCTCAAATTCTTGTTTACAACCCCAAGAATGGAGTAAACAAAACCGACGTTACATTCTTGAGTAATGAACACTCATCATCAGCCTAACATAGTTCAGCAACGGCATGGCTAGGCAGTGTTTTAAAATGTTCAAACCAGGATATTGAAACTTGATCCACATGACAAATCAGTCATACAATACATACATGGTACACCAATGACCAAGCATGCTCAATGTCTAACAAGCATAAACACACGTAAGCCAATACATGTTCCATGTCTCAGAGGTAATCAATTGCGGAAAAAAATATCCATTGGCAATCAGTGAAAACCAACTAATATCTACTTCAAATATAATCTATTGTGAACCACTCAAACAAAGATGCTCAACTTTCAACTTCTTGTTGTATATTCTTGTCCTAGCATGCTTTGATGGTTTTCCCTTCCAACCTGCATGTTAAATAAAAACGAAACTATTTAGCTTTCTTGCCACCATAGTCCATAGGTGCAAACGCATAAATCCTCTTTACATGGAAAAGAGGCATCCTTCTAGTTCATAATGGCATTACTTATATATCTTTCTATATCCTTCTTTCTATATCTCAGAAGTCCTATAGTTTTGTCTATCGTTGCTTTTGGCCTTTTGTGGTTTAATCACTAAATTTTAGTATGATATTAACCTACTGCAATCCTCTTAGTTTTGGAGTTTGATACAAACTATGAACAAAATATCTGTCATACTAATTAAATACAAACACAAACGAAATTATCATAATCATATAGAATTTTTAATTATAAAAGGTTAATATAAATCTAATTTTTATGAGTTCATTAACGAATACCATTTTATCTAATTGTCTCAAATAATATGATTTCAACTATAACTTAGTCAATAATTACTAGCATAGATTTCTAAAGGGCTAAAAATATTTGGTAAGTTGTGTTTACTATTTAAGAAAAATATAAGTTAATCAAACAACTCATAAATAAACTCAACCATATTTGAAAAAAGAATGATTTGTTTTTTTGGGATGAATGAGCAATTCATTTCCATAGAAACAGAGAAACAGATGTACAATTAAGTCAAAAACACCACCAAAGAATACAACACCAATACAGAAATAGCCTACACATAAACGTTACAAAGTGAAAACTCCAACATTGTTAGTTAACGGAGACAAGGACCATCAACAGCTTCTATTCTGAAGTATCAAATACCCCTGTTTTGAACAGAATTGCAATAAACCGCTACATTCAGCTCTGTTCTTCACTTCCCACTCCCACCCAATCGTTTTGACCATAGCTTCTTCAGAAAGTAGTCTTCCTTGATGAATACTGGCATTCCTCTGAAACCAAATATGATACACAGTAGACCACAATGACAGAATAGACACAACGGATTCTTAATCTTAGAGCATAATCTCAAGCCAACGGAACTTTGGGTTATTTTATTAGGCACCAGCTCATTATGGTTCACCATATTTTCATTGAGAAAGAACAATCACAAAATAAGTGTTCCCTACTATCAATTATATTTTTTACTAAGAACACACTGAGTATCAAGATTAGCACATCACTACACATTCAGTCTTTTGTGGACATTCTGTTGTGAACCGTTAATCTCACTTTCAATCCCAACCACATTAAGCTTAGTCTAGATGTTAAACAAGAAATTGCCTCCAGCTATGCGAAAGCTGTCAGGTAAAAGCTTGAAGTGAGCCGGTAAAGGTGAAATGATGGCTTATCATAGTATCGGTTCCATAGCTTGAAGTGATTGCACAGTATGCATTCATTATTCAGGCACTAAATTCTAATGCTACATAAAGAAATAATATTGTTGTGCAATATTAATTTAGTATTTGAAAAAATTACATGTATACCTCATTCAATACATGTATATTTATTTCTGAGCCAACTCTTCCTTCTTCATCGCATCATGCTTACCCCTTTTGGTACACCTAGTTTGAAACCAGTGACCACCAATTCCTCCTACATAAATGTGCCATTGCAGAATTAACAAAAACAGCAGCTACAGCCATGAAAAAAAAAATCTTTTTTTTTTTTGATGAATGACCAATTCATTTCAATAGAAACAGATGTACAGTTAGTTCAAAACACAACCAAACAATGCAACACCAATACAGAAACAGCCTACGCTGCACCATAAACATTACAACATGAAATCTCCAAATCTGTTAGTTAAAAGGAGACAAGGACCATTGACTGCTACTACTCTGAAGTACAGAACACAAAATACCCCCAAAGACAGTATTCTCCTGTTTTGAACAGAATTGCAGTAACTGTTACATTCAACTCTATTCTTCACATCCCACCTGATTATTTTGACCATAGCCTCTTCAGAAGGTAGACTTCCTTGATGAATACTAGCATTCCTCTGAAGCCAAATATAATACACAATAGACTAGTAGAGTCCAATGCCAGTCTAGACACAACGGATTTCTCATCATAGAGCATAATCTCAGGCCAAAGGAACTTTGGAATTTAAACAGCACCCAGCTCATTATGGATCACCTTATCCTCATTGAGAAAGAATAATTACAAAATAAGTATCACGATTTAGCACATTACTACAACATTCAGTCTTTTGTGGACAATCTGTTGTGAACTCTTAGCCAGCCTACAAAGAGTAAAGACATGCTTAGAAACTGCTTTGCGAAACCAGATGATGATCTTCTCCATTTAACCTTGGGGCATTTCTTCCCTCATACAGTTCCATGCACCTGCACAAGAATATTTCGCTGTTCTCTCAGTAATCCAAATTAGCCTATATTTACTTCCAATCTCAACCAAACTAAGCTTACTCTAGATGTTAAACAAGCAATCTTGGGACATATAACAAAGAAAGTGCCACCAGCAATACGAAAGCTGTCCAGTGAAAGCTGCAAGTACCATCTAATTGCATCAGATTTTGTGGCAATTAAAAGCTTCCATAACATACAAAGCTACTATAACATACAAAGCAATAGATTTTGAACCATTTAATAAAATGCAGTCTTACAACACAATTTAGGAAACTACAGCACACATAAATTGGAGTTGTGGTTGAGGATGTTAGAGAATGGAGACTCTTGTTTCTATCAAAAGCCTAAACAGGTATTCTTGTCCTCCTTCAAGATCTTAAATGCATAAACCCAATATTTCTAGCAGATTTTGGGCATTCTTGAGAATGCCATCATATTTGCTGGTCTTGCAAGCAAAAAGAAATTGCAATGCAGCATTTATCTTTGAAAATCCGATTGATCTTTTCCTTCTTCATCGCATCATCTTTTGGGTACACCAAGTTTGAAACCAATGACCACCAACTCATCCTTAAATATGCCATTTCAGAAATAACAAGGACTGCAGCTACAGCCATGAAAAAAAAAAAAAAAAAAAGCAAACTTCTTTTTTGGATGAATGAGCAATTCATTTAAAAGAAAAAAAAAAAAATAGAAGTACAGTTAGTTCAAAATACAACCAAACAATACAACATCAATATAGAAATAGCTTACACTACACCATAAACATTACAAAATGAAATTTCCAAAGTTTTTAGTTCAAGGAGACAACGACCAATAACTGCTACTCTTCAGAAGTACAGAACACAAAATACCCCCAAAGCAGCATATTCTCCTGGTTTGAACAGAATTGCAGTAACTCCTACATTCAACTCTGTTCTTCACTTCCCACCTGATCATTTTGACCATAGCCTCTTCAGAAAATAGTTTTCCTTGATGAATACTAGCATTCCTCTGAAGCCAAATATGATACACAGTATGTCAGTCTAGACACAAGTGATTTCTCATCGTAGAACATAATCAGCCAACAGAAATTTGGGTTTTAGGCAGCAGCTCATTATGGTTCACCATATCCGCATCGAGAGAGAACAATCACAAAATAAGTGGTCCATACTTTTAATTCTTCTTTTACAAACAACACATTGAGCATCAAGATTTGCATGTCATTAAAACATTAAATCTTTTGTAGACAATCTGTTGTGAACCTTTAGCCATCCTATAAATGCATGTTCTGGAATTACTTTGGGAAACCAGATGATGATCTTCACCATTTAACCTTGGGGCATTTCCTCCTTACATAGTTCCACTTCCATGCACCTGCACAAGAATATTCTGATGTTCTCTCAGTAATCCAAATTAGCATATATTCACTTTCAATCTCAACCAGACTAAGCTTACTCTCGATGTTGAACAAGCAATCTAGGGATGTATAACAAAGAAAGTGCCTCCGGTGATAAGAAAAGATGTCCAGTAAAAGCTGCAAGTACCATCTAATTGCATCAGATTTGTGGCAATTAGAAGTTACCATAAAATACAAAAAAATAATAATGTGAAAGCCTCCAGCATGCCTTCAAAATGCATGAACTTGCCATAACTGAATTAGAGCTTCTTATCCAATTTAGTGCAGTTATACTTATCCAATTTATTTATTTATGTAGTTATCAGTTTAATGATTTCTTATAGTAAATAGACATAAAATGCAGCAGAGTGGTTAGTGGTTACTCGTCTGAAATTGCAGAAGCAACAAAGTTAAAATCAGGACTTTTTTTTTTTAGCAATAATACCAATGTCTTCGCAATCATCTAACCCCATTAGTCTAAGATTCAAAACTAACCCAAATTAAGCCAAGTACTTAACCAATTAGAAAATAAAAAATAACAATAAAAGCAGAAGAAACACAAGTAGTTTCATAGCAAAACCAAAAGTAGAAGAAAATAGGTCTTTTTCCAAATAGATTCACACCGAAGGTCCCAAGCTGAGTATATATATATATGTATAAAGTGAACTCAACAGAGAAATCTCAAGTGAATAAGCCAAAATTCAGTAAAAATAATTTAAAATCAAATACCTTCACGAGCACCATGTAGGTAATCTGTCAAGAATATATTTGCAGTTAAGCATATCAATTCCAAATCTCACATATATTGTAAGAATATGTAAAATACAAGCTTTCAGAACTGATACTGAGAAGGAAAGAGAGCAGAAGTAATATTTTCAAGGTTCGGCTTAGCAGTTGACACTTATATTGGAAAGCCCTTGACTAACCACATCTTTATTTTGTTAAATTGTATGTTAGAAAGAGTCCAACTAAGGGTATAAATAGGAATACATTAGGTCCATTATGAAAATTTTAAAATCACAGTAGCTAGTTTTATTGCAAAGTATTCTACAAAAGCATGATCTACTCAATTTTAGATATAGCCTACAACATATATTTCTTCATCTCACTGCATCAAACAAAGAAATATGATTCTATCAAATGAAATCCAAGAAAACGAAAATGGAAAACAATGATTTATTCAGGTATGAGACCAATAAAGAAAAGAGAAGGCGCAGTCACCTTTCACGGACAATTGTTCTGCCACTGCTTGCAACTACGTCAGGAGCCGCTGACCGTGAGCGAGATAGGGAAGAATGAGAATCCACTGGTGAGTGCATTCTAACATGTGTGTCTTCATCTCATTACCAAACACAGAAATATGATTCTATCAAATGCAATCCAAGGAAACGAAAATAGACAACAATGATTCATTCAGTTATGAGACCAAAAAAGAAAAGAAAAAGCACTCACCTTCACAGACTGTTTTGCCACCGCTTGCAACTACTTCAGGAGCCGCTGACGGTGAGTGAGAGAGGGAAGAATGAGAAACTGCTGGTGAGTGCAAATATACTCAACAGTCAACAAAGCAAAGACAATGGTTGATTTGCATTAACTTTCCACAAAAACTAATAGAAAGTTAATAAGAATTTTGTGCAAACAACAAAAACAAAAACAAAACTAAAAAATTTTAAAATAAAACAATGCACGTTCATGTCACACACGGCAGCGAGCGCATTGCCCTGAAGAGGACGACGACGTCGGAGGAGGAGAGAATGCCGATGTCGCCGTGGAGGGCGTCGACCGGGGAGAGGATGGCGGAGCGGATGCTGAGGGAGACGAGGGTCTGGGAGATCTTGTTAGCTTACTTATACTTCCAAGCAGTATAAGTAAGCTAGATCTCTATCTTTCAATCCTCTTTGAGTGTGTGACTTCACCACTAGCTCCGGCCCCCTCATATTCATCACGGCTTCGCTTCAATTTGATTCCTTCTGTTGAATTGTGATGAACATCCAAACCCTCGTAAGGAGTGATGCAGGTGCTGTTGCTGGATTGAGCTGATGTCATTCCTCTGATGTCTTCCATGTCTTGTTCGTATACTACACGAAACCCACATTTTTTAATCTCCAGGGCAGAATGGTAAAACCAGCTAAATTTAAGTTCCATCTGCAGGAATCCATTCTCATCAATTTGACTCAATACTGCTCTCCCATTCCCATACTCATCATAAAACTCATGATAGGGTAAATAGGCCATCCAAAGGTGATCTGATTTAATCTTAACAGATCCATGGAAATAGCTTAGAACATGACTTACGAGAAAATGTCCATTGGATAGAAATTCACATTTCAAAGCAATCCCAAAATCGGGGAATGCCATAGGCACAACACACATAGCGATTCCAATCAACTTATTTTCATTCTGAAAAGTAACTTGTGCACTGACTGTATTCCCAACACTCTGATGCGTAAACCATTTCGGAATTTCACGCCCAGGAATCACAATATCAAAGCCGCCATAGTTATATCTTCCTATAAATTCCTTGCAGATTTCCTGAAACATACAAACCATGATATTCAGAATTGACATATATATATATATAGAGAGAGAGAGAGAGAGAGAGAGAGACCTCACGAGCAGCTGTCAATAGCATTCTCAGCACGTAAGAGAACATGTCACTCTGACGAACCAATTTGAAGCAATTGATTAGGAAAAGACTTGTACATGAGTGACGTGATTTAAATCCATTTGGACACATTTCCAATGAGGTACAACCACATGCTTCAACAACAGTAATCGTTGATGGCAATTGCGACAATGAACGAAGTCTTGTGCAATTGTTTAACTTAATCCGCTCCAATTTAGACAATTGCACCATACTTTCAGGAAGGCAACTAAAGTGATTTTCACTTAGATTTAATACGGTTATAGAGGATAAGTTTCCAAAATCATTAGGAATTATTTGAAGATTACAGTTGCTTAGGTCCAACCTCTTTAAAGAACGGATACCTAAAAGGGAAGGCAATAACAAACTCACAGGACTTAGGCTTCTTCTTGGCATTAAATAATTCCATGGTTTACGTGGTGGTTCTTTACATCCCTGAAGAGATAGTACTTTAAGATTCTCTAACGTAACAGAGGAAGGTGGCTCCCTTAAAGTAATTCCACTCGCATAGAGTACCTCCAGACTTTCAACAGTCCACAGCTTCTCCGGTAGACCGTCAAGCTTCGAGCATCCATACAAATTAATATATTTAAGTGACTTGAAGCTGATACTAGGAAGAGACGCAAGATTCTTGCAATCTCTTAAATGCAACGAATCAAGGTTAGTCAAATGTTCAATTGAAGAGGGAAGTTCTGTAATAGCAGTTTCTTCTAAGTGAAGCCTTGATAAGCGTTTCATATTTCCCATAAATTTTGGAATTCTCTTGATTTTTGGACAGCCAGAAAGAATGAGAATTTCAAGAGACTTCATTTCAAACTTGTTTGGAAGACTTCTAAGGCTTTTGCAGTTTCGTAGATCAAGAAGAGTAAGCCTTTTAAGAACCATAATAGATGGGTGAACCTCATGTAACTTTATACAACCATTGAGAACCAATTTCTCAAGATTGGGAACTCCAGTGAAGTCAGGGATTGCAATGAGGTTTAAGGAACCATTCAATTTGATGAGCTTTAACTTGTCCAAATACTGTTAAAAGCCAAAATATGCAATAGAAGAATTAGATTTAACAAACCTTAAAAACAAAGTTGTATCAAAGTACTTAAATAACAATCTTACCTTTGTTCCTTCCCAAAGCCTTTCAATTTTGCTATGCAACAAGTGAAGTTCAAAAAGCTCAACTGGTTGAAAATTCAACGGCAACAATTTTGAAGGATACTCACTCCAATCAAGAAATCTTAAGTTGTTAGAAAGATGTTTGGGACCATGTAGAAGTTGAACATCATGAATTATAAGCAATTTAAGGTTAGGCATCTCCGGAAAGGCTTCAAGATTCCAACGTGGCTTTTCTGATCGATATGGTTCACCCAATTGAAGGACAAGTCCTTGAACTGCTTCCATTTCCTAATAATAAAGAAAAAGAAATGAGTTAGTTGCAAAATATATGTTTATTAGAGTTGTTCAAATTTCAACTTCTTTGAATAACATGATAAGGTATATTCTATAAACAATTTCTTACCATATTTTTCATAAATGCGCTGCGAATGTCCTTATATAGCCACAATTTGCTCCACTTTTCAGGTTCCAGAGGACAATCTCGACGAACCTTGTCTTGTCCCATTTGTTGTAGTAAGTCATGCATCCAATATATTTTTTTTTTGATAGGTGCGTCATGCATCCCATATGTAAATTCATAATATTTTAAGAGAGACTTTTCAACGAGAACAGTTAATCCAATTTGAGACCAAAGGCCAAGATAATCTAGTATTTTTGCAATATAATCCTTGTCCTTCATATTGAAGAAACATGCGATATGTAGAAATATTTCCTTTTCAGTAACATCAAGTCCATCAAAACCTATTTCAAGTATTTTAGTAATTTGTTTGTCAGGATATTCTTTGAGCCTACTTAATGCACCTTCCCATTCCTTCTTACTTCTATTGTACAAAAAAGAACCCAAAACACTAATAGCTAAAGGTAGACCTTTAGCATAATCTACAAAAGATGTGGAAAAGTCTAGATAATCTTTGGGTGGATCATGTTCTTTGAATGCTTTCAAACTAAAAAGACAAAGAGCCTCAATATTATTCAATTCTTGAGCCTCATAAATTTCATGTACTTTAAGCCCTCCCAACAAATGTCTATCTCTTGTTGTTATGATGACTCTACTTCCTGAACCAAACCATTTAGAGTCCCCAGCTAACTTTTCTAGCTGATTCAATTGATCTACATCATCAAGAACAAGAAGAATTTTACGATGACATAACCTATTCTTGATCATACGAACTCCATCACAATCATCCTTTATATATTCATTTTTGTCCTTCAGAATCTCGTGAATAAGTTTTTGTTGTAATGGAACTAGCCCATATTTTTCAGATTCACTCCTAACATTAGCAATAAAACAATCACCTTGAAATTGTTTATAAACTTTGCCATAAACAACTCTAGCAAGAGTTGTCTTACCAATACCCCCCATCCCCCAAATCCCAATAATGCGAACATCATCTTTTGATCCTTTGGCTAAAAGCGACATCAATTTCACCACTCGAGAATCAATTCCTACTAAGCCGGTGGTATCTATGGAGAACAAAGAACTCAATTTAAGTGAAATCTCTTTTATAATATCTTCGATAAATTCTGACTCAGGCCTGTAAAGAAGAACAACAATTAAGCAATGTGATTTAACCCATCACTTCCCCATCCACCCACCCCCCGCCATGCTTAAAATAAAAAATTAAAAAATCCAAAATTATAAATAAATTACTGTAGCAGTTATGTGTGTGTGTATATAAAAAATATGCTATTAAGGGTTGACAGCTAATATAGCTTTTGTTCAAATGGGGACTTCCGATGGAAAAGGTCCACTTATAAGGAGAATAATAAGGTTGAAAGACATTCACATTAGAATATATGTACACACCGTGTGAATGCATTTGGAAGCTGAAAGATGCATCATGCATGGCAATGTTCAAGAGTAGCAAAAAGCCATTGTGTGTGAATTGAAATTTTGGGTTCCTTTTTTCAGTATAGTTATTGTAGTATCATTACCTTCAGTAATTTGAGTTTGTGAGTGTCACTTGTATGATTAAATTATAGGATTGTAATCTGCATTTATAATAGTGGATTTTAGTTTTTATTTATAAATTAGGTAGTTATAATGGGGAGGGAGAAATTAAACTATGGATGTCTTTGTTTGAATTATCAGAATGTATCGGTTGAATTATAAAGCTTACAACAGTAATAGATTTTAGTTAGTACTGCCCAAAGATGTAGACATGGAGGTTTTCAAGTTACCTTAACTATCATAGCCTTCATTCCCAAAAAAAAAAAAAAAAAAAAAAAAAAAAAAATAAGACTAGCATAGCCTTGTTTGGATATTCTAGTCTATTACTTGTATGAATGCACTTATGCTACTCCCGAATTACAACAAAAAATTGTTTAAGACAGGCGCACGCAAGCTTGAGTTGGGTTGAATAAAAGTTAGTTGTTATATTCTTCATTAAAGTTGAGTTGTGTCATAGCAAAGAATGAAAATTTGTTCAAGGGAATCAACATTGATAATTAGGAAATTAAGGAGTTCAATAATTTCAGTGTAAAAATGGTAATTGCACATTTAAAAGAAAATAATAATAGTAGGGTTGTAATGGAGATGAGATGAGATGAGATGTGCTAAGCATAGCATTAATATTTTAAAATTGTTTATTTAATTTTATGTAGAACATGAGCTAAGATCGAGCTCACCACCAAATTAATTAGATTTCATGTATGCCCTCGGTTTTTTTTTTTTTTTTGGTTGAACAAGGTTGAGTTTGTTTAAAAATGTATTCTAATAATAAATTATTAAATTATTGTTGAAAATATATTATTTGAGTTTATTGAGTAGAATTATTTCATTTAAAAACTTATAAAATTTTGATTCATCAATATTTTATTGTGGAAAATTATAAATTAATTTTGTCACAAAATGGGCTATATATAATATCAATAAATTATAAACAGTAAATATATATCTTATGAACTTATTTACGAAATTTCATAATCCAAACTAAAGAATATATGAATATATTTTTATATATGTATACATATTAACATATAATAATATTCTAATTTTAAAAAGTAAATATTATGGCTAAATTATAATTTGCACCCTCTAAGTTTTATTCAAATTTAATCTAGTCCACTAACTTTACTTTCGTTCAAAACAACATCATACCCTAAAACAAATTATCGTTGTTTAGAGGGTCAACCCCAGTAGAGCTTTTTTTCTGGAGATAAAATTGAATGCCTAAATTAAATAAATATGAAACTAGATGACTTGATTGAATGAAAGTGGAGTTAGAGGATTGAATTAAATTTTGGTCAAAGTTAAGAGTATAATTTATAATTTAGCCTAATATTTTATATACTTGAATCAAGCCTCATACTAATGTGTTTGTTCATGAACATATTATTATATATAAACTCAACTTATTTAATAATGTTTTCATGCTTCATCTTTCATGAACATGCACGCACACACACACAACATACATACATATATATATATACATATTTATATATTTATATATATTTGCTATTCATTATTAACATTTGACCATTTGATAATAAACAATGTAACTATAAAATAAAATAATTAACATAAATAAAAAATAAAAATAAAAACAATCACTTACATTTGAAGCTCCCATAAATGCCGCATAAAATCTTTTTAAGAAAATAAATATTTTATAGTTAACTTATTGTATGTACTAATTAAAAAAACGGTCATACTAAGGAGTGCCCTTAGGGCAAAAGTTAATAATCCATTTTAAGAATGTTTTGACTCCACTTTCATGAAAAATGAAAAAGATTATCAAAACATTAATTACTTTTGTTTTTCTTTTTTCCTAAAAAATTTGTTTAAATGAATTGTTAATCATTGCCCTAAAAGCGTCTGCTAACATTTCCCTTAAAAAAAGAGAGAGAGACTAATTCTAAAATGATGGGCTAGCCAAAAAAATAAATGTTGAGAATTGAGTTTATATCTTCTTCTTTTTTTAATGTATGCACTTAAATGTTCCTTATTAATTACACCAATAACTCCTCCAAAACTGCGCCATTTTGGTGTTATTTAATATTTAATTAATAAATTTATTATTTATTTCAAAATTTTAAAAAATAAAAAACCGAGATGAAAGCGTAACAACGTACCCAAGAGCCAAACCCGTTGAGAGAGAGATTGTGAGATCGATAGAGAGTGGGATGAGAGAGAGAGCAAGTGCTGGGTCAAAAATGTGGAAATCTGAAATCAGATCCTTTTTAAAGCATTTTTGTCAGCACCAGGTTAGTTCTTCGCTGGAAGTTTCATCCACAAATATAAAAACAAGCAAGATTAAGAAAAGTTTGGCCGGAAGTTTCTTCACAATACGTGCATTGTCTTTACTGGACTATACTTTTGTTTGCTAGAGAATATTGGACTCAATACTTTGGAAAGTTTAGGCTTGGATTTTGATTTATCAAACAGTTTCAAATCCATGGGGGTCTTTATCGCTTGCTTGCTTTCTCTTGTTTTCATTTTTTTTTTTTTAATTTAAATTTAAGAAATACAGTGACTTTTGGGATGGGGCTAGCGGTAGAGTTAACAGATGTCTAATGGAAACCTCAATTGAACATTTTTGAAACTTAAAGAACTGAATTGACCGAAAGCAAAGTTAAAAAACTGAAATGAAATCTAATGAAATTTAGATGGTGAGTTTCGCATTTTAGCCAAAAAACTATTAATATCTTATTTTCCATTATCGTCCATATCCAACACTTCATTACCATCTCCATCTCAAGGGAGCCATGAAAACAGAAGTCGAAGTGGTATTGATTGTTCATATAAACTTTTATTTTATAATTGGTTTTTTTTTTTTTTTTTTTTAAATCTTTCGTTCTTATCAATTTTCCCCCAATTATAATTACTGCTTAATTTGTTGTTCTTAAAAACTGTTTTTTTTTTTTTTTTTAATTTTCCCAATCCTTTGTTTTTAACATGTGATACGAGGCCACTGAATAAATTTCCTATAGAGATCATAGCTTACAAAGTTAAGAGCATCAACATCAGAAAATGCTACTCTATTCTATTTTACCATCTTAAAAAGTTACTTTATCAATTATACCATTCCATTATACAATACTTCCAGCATCCCAATATTTTATTTTCCTATTCTACTCATTAAAATAATATATCTACATAATAAAATAATATTTTCCCCAATCACCATCATTTATTCTTTCTTTCTCCCAATCACCATTACAATAAAATATTAGTTTTTTTTTTTAAATTGTGCTACAGTGCAATTCTTTTAGAATTGCACGGTAGCACTATTGCAAAAAAATTTGCAATACTTAGCAATAGCATTTTTTGATGCAATACATTTTGGTGCTTAAAATACCAAATATCCCTTACATTAAGCATTAGCATTCTCCAATGCTAATGCTCTAAGAGGCAAAAGCCAAAAGTTAGAATGCTGTTATTCAAATTTTGTAAATAATTGTAAATTGATTATCTAAAAGCAATTTTGGAGAAAATCGAGATTGTAATCATGATCATTAATCATGGAAAGATGTACGCACTTTCTATATGTATACAAATTTAAAGACAACTCTAGATATAGCGAGTCATTTTTCTCACACAATTCTACCTCTAGGCTTTTTTTTTTTTTGGGTACATTTGAGAATTGTCGTTTGATTTTATTTTTTAATAAACAATTTTTTTTTCTTAAATATTTTATATGCTTTATGTTTTTTCTTTACTTACAAATTCTTTATTTGATCACCAAATTATAACTTAAATATCTTAGTCAAACCAAATCTAATTTCAATTTTCAATTTCAATTTTATATTTGAGATACCAATCTAGCACAAAACTTAAAGTACAGTATTTAGGTGTTATTCCTCAAGCTTCCCTCTTAAGATTTTACCATGTAAATTTTTTCTCATAAAATGAAAGTGTATTTTTTTTTTTTTAAGTAGTCACATGGTAGAATCTTAAGTGATAAGCCTAAAGAACAGCACCTAAAATACTGTACTACTGTACTTAAGTTTTGTCCATTTTGACATGCTCTTCATTAGCAATGGAGAAATTGTGAGCCATCTCTCTCTTCTTCTTTTTGTGCCGTTTTGCCCCTTGCTCCGCTCTCTTTTATTTCGTGTTAATCAAAGTCAGGCCATATTTATTTTATGATTTCTTACAATTTTTTAAACAATTTTAGTTTCGTATGGAAATTTTAGTTGTGTAATGTGTAATGGATTTGAGTGATGGAGTTTGTAAAATTCATTATGGAGAGTTTTGCATTTTATTTTTGTTTATGTATCGAGTTCATACATCATGTGTTGAACTCTGCATTATGCATAAATTAGTAAGATGAGAATCATATAATACTTAACACAAATCTTCGGAGTGTTTCACTTACAATATGCAAACACTTTGTTACAAGTAATTACAAATGTTGTTGTGAGACCGTCAATATATTAGATTAGAATTAAAAAAGTTAACATTATATTAGAATTATAAAGTTATATAATTATGCTCATTACATTAGTTATTTCTCCTCAAATAAATTACATATTCTATAATTTTCTGACCTAATTTCATGATCAAAATCATGCAAGTTTTACATCTTTGTTCAAGATTTAAATAAAAATTTATGAACATATATTATCTTGATTTATATTTTTTTTAAAATATTTAAAAGAAAGTCAAAGGAATATACAACATCGAATCAGATGAAATTATCCATTATCTTATCTATTACCAAGACTTCGAATAATTGTTTGGTCTTTTGATTCTTTATTATAATTTAAATTTTGATTTTGTAAAATTTACAAATTACACATTGGGTTTACCCTAGGTGATTCAATGCATAATTAATATTTTCTTAAAACAATAAAAACTCAAAAAGTTCAAACAATTTAATTAACAAACATAAATTCACAAAGATTTACATAATTTGATCATTCATATAATTATTATTTATCAAATAAAATTTATATTTTATATGTTTATGATTAAAACCGTGTAATGCATGGATTTTTAAGTAGTATTAATAAAAATATAATATAATATAAAAGAACTGCCCCATCGTTGTATTATTATATTTATTATAGCAAGTATACAGTCCAATATTGGACCGCCCCCCTTGTTGTCATGCCATGTCATGTCAAATGCTTTAGAATCATATCCTAACGAATAGTTACAATATAGATCTAGTAATTCAATGCAAATGGTAATTTAAATTCGGTGGAAATAATGTTTTTAGTAGCAATTACCTGTCCCTTAAAGACCATCCTGAGATATTGGCAACATCTGTCAAAGCAGCTCGCCACGCGTGAACTTCTTCTGAATTCTTACTGAAACGTTTTTCATGTTCAACAAACGCTTCTGCATAAGTCCCTGTTTGTTTTCGCACCACAGATGGTTCCACGTCGTAAAAAATGGGCAGAACTATTTGCCCCATCTTTTTTTCGCATTCCATGACTTTCAGAAGTTCATCTAAACACCATGTTGATAATGCATAGTTTTTCGAGAAAACGACAATAGTACAACGGGAGTCTTCTATTGCTTTAAAAAGCTCAGATATACGCTTTCCTCTCTCGAGCTTTTCATCGTCCCTAAAGGTGTAGATACCCTTTTGCTTCAAGGCAGCATATAGATGGTCTGTAAAATTGTTGCGCGTATCCTCACCTCTAAAACTTAGAAAGACATCATATTTACACTGATGGGTAGAAGAAAAGGAAGAAGATGGGCTTATTGTATCCATGAAAGCCAATCTAAGTTTACAAAAAAATCTTGAATCACAATACAGAAATATAGATCCTCACCAAAATTTCATTCAATTAGATTTCAAGTAAAAATAAATAAATAAGGGGTAAAAGGAAATGATATTGAAATTAAAGAGTAAAACTAAAGAGAAGAAATAAAAGAGCACGTACAAGTGAGAACTTACAGATACTTACACAAAAAATTTTAAAAAATATATATATAAATAAAGTAAGAACTTACAGATTTTGGAGAATAGCAGTAATAATTGTATCGTCGGTGAAGCTCTTATATTGTGTAACTGCTGGTTTAAATAGAGGAATTTGCAGCGTGTTGTGCGTAAGAGGGAGAGAAAGAGAGAGAAAGAGAGGGAGTCTTCCGTTTATAGTGAAGTCTATATTTGTGTAATTTCTGGTTTAAACAGAGGAATTTGCAGAGTGCCGTGCGTGAGAGAGAGAGAGAGAGAGTCTTCCATTTATAGTCAAGTCTTTTTTCTTTTCTTTTTTTCCTTTTTTTTTTTTTACTTACGTAACTCACTTTATTAAAGTTTAGGTCTATTGTGTGGCCGGTATTTAAAGTATCTTTATAGTATAAGATAGAATGGAGAATGATTCTAAAAGAATGGAGAATGATTCTAAAAAAAAAAAAAAAAAAAAAAGATAGAATTGAGAAAATTTCTTGAACTTTGCCTTGGAGATTCTGACGCGGACTGAAGGTGGGATCCACATGTTGGTTCCTGCTGCTAAAGGCAAAGCTATATAAAATTCAAATGTGAGCAAAATGAAGATGAAATGAGATATTTTCTATAGTTTATTTTTTATTTACTTATCTAATTTAAACAAATGTATGCTTTGTTTTTTAAAAGAAATTATAAAACTAAAACTAAACCTCTCTCACACACACCATCACAGGAAAGCAGGCCCGCAAAGGCCTATTTATCAAATTTTAGGATGCTCCCAATAACAAATGCTGGTGCTTCATCATGAACAAAGGCCTTAAGAATAGAGTAAACAAAGCTGACGACGTTACATTCTTGAGTAATGAATACTCATCGATCATCAGCCTAACAGACTCAGCTAGGCATGCACGCTTAGGCAGTACTGTTTTTAACTTTTTATTATATTCAAGACTGGCTTGACCAAAATGACAAATCAATCATATATAGCATACATGGTACGCCAATGACCAAGCAAGCTCAATCTCTAATTAACAAGCATGTAAACCCCCACAGTACGAGGAAGTATACCATATTTCGATAATACCAACTCAATATCTATTTTGGTATTTCCTATCCAATAAATGAATAACACATGTTTCAAAAAATTACATTAACTACTCCAATAAATTAATCCCAATCTTCTATACTATCGGAAAGATAAATTAATTATTTATTAGAGTAGTTTGATGTAGTTTTTTAAAACAGATGTCACTCATTTATTGGGTAGAAAATATCAAAACAAATGCTAAGTTAGTATTATCGAAAAATAGTATACTTTCTTGTGCAATACATGTTCCATATCTCCGAGCTAATCAATATACGCAAAATCCAATATTGTCAATCAGTGAACACAACTAATATCTACTCTCTCTCTCTCTCTCTCTCTCTCTCTCTCTCTCTCTCTCTCTCTCTCTCTCTCTCTCTCTCTCTCTCTCTCTCTCTCTCTCTCTCTCTCTCTCTTTAATGCATCATTCTCAGTCCCATACAAGAAAACAAGCCCTCCAATAGTCCATTCATAAAAAATGAACCCAACAGTTTATGAATAGTTCAAGCTTAACTCAAAAATATATTTGTTTATGTTTGTTTATTTAGCAAATGAGTTCATAACTATGTATTTGTAAACAAATTCGCAAGTATAAAACTTAATTTAAGTACATGTGTGTGTGTATAATATTCTTATATAGACTTCATTTTAGATTGTATAATTAGTCTATTAAATGTAGTCCATTTTAATTGTAATAATTATAAAAGGTTAATATAAATCTGATTTTTATGAGTTTCTTAATGAGGATCATTCTATCTAATTAACTCAAATAATTTGATTTCAAATATAATTTAGCCAATAATCATTAGCATAGATTTTGTTAACAATATAAAGGTGGTGTCGGCAAGGGCACGATACTCAGCCTCAGTACTGGAACGGGAAACAACATCCTACTTTTTGCTACGCCATGAGACAAGAGAAGTACCCAACAGGAAACAGAAACCTGTGATAGAGTATCGATTAGTTGGATCACCACCCTAGTCCGCATCTGAATAAGCATGAAGCTCAAGAGAAGACCGAGAGGAGTAGTGTAGACCATGATAAAGTGTACCCTTGACATATCGGAGAATCCGAAGAACAGCAGCATAGTGGACAGAACGAGGGGCATCCATGAATTTACTAACCATACCCACAGCATGTGAAATATCTGGACGAGTAATAGTGAGATAGATCAGACTACCAACCAACTGACGATAGCGAGTAGCATCAAATATAGGTTCACCATCCAAGGGTGTGAGCTTGGCATTGTATTCCAAATGAGTGGAAACAGTCTTGTTGTTAGTGATACCGGCTTTGGAGAGAAGATCAGAAGCATATTTAGCTTGGGAAAGATAGTATCCATCAGAGGATAAGGTAACCTCAAGCCCAAGAAAATAGCTGAGAGTGCCCAAATCTTTCATCTCAAAATGCTGACTAAGGAAGTGCTGGAGAGAGCGGATACCTGCAGAATCATCTCCAGTAATAATCATATCATCAACATAGAGAAGAATAAGAGTGATACCAGCAGAGGATCTTTGGACGAAGAGAGCAGTGTCATGAGGACTCGAAGTGAAACCCTGCTGAGCAACAACTGAGCTGAACTTTTCAAACCAAGCTCGAGGAGCCTGCTTGAGGCCATAAAGAGCACGGCAAAGGCGACAAACTTGATTGCTTGAATGTGGATAGCCAGGGGGTGGTTGCATGTACACTTCTTCTTGAAGGTCACCATTGAGGAAAGCATTCTTCACATCCATTTGATAAAGAGGCCAACGGCGAATAGCAGCCACAGCAATGAGACATCTGACAGATGTAAGGCGAGCAACAGGAGCAAATGTTTCCTCATAATCAATGCCATACTCTTGGGTAAAGCCCTTGGCAACTAGGCAAGCCTTGTATCGTTCAACAGATCCATCAGCCTTGGTCTTGATCTTGTAAACCCATCTACAACCTACTACAGACTGACCAGGAGGCAAATCAACCATATCCTAAGTGTGATTTTTATGAAGAGCATCTAGTTCATCATTCATAGCTTGCTGCCAAAGAGGGTCAGTATGGGCCTCACGATAGGTGTGAGGTTCATAGAGGGTGGCAAGGGCAAAAGAGCAGTGATAATCAGAGAGATAAGGGGGAGGAATGCTTACCCGAGTAGAACGACGAAGTTCAGGACCATCAGGAGACTCAGGAGAGGGTGGTGCCACAGGATCCAAGACAGGCAAGTCATATGCCGGGGACAGAACCGGAGATGAGTCGTCTGGAGAGGCAGCCGATGTTGAAGAATCCTCTACAAGTTCAGGATAGAGAGGAAGGAAAAGATCAGTAAAAATGGGAGACTCAGAGGAAGAGGATGTAGGAAACTGCTGAAGACTCGTAAAAGGACGATGTTTCCAAAACTCAACACGACGGGAGACACGAAGACGATGAGAAATGGGATCATAGCAGCGAAACCCCTTTTGAGATACACCATAACCAAGGAAACAACAGAGACGAGCACAAGGTTGGAGCTTTGTTCGTTCATGAGGAGGAAGAGAGACAAAGCAAGCACAACCAAAAACCCGAAGAGAGGAGTAGTCAGGGGTTTGACCATAGAGAAGCTCAAATGGTGATTTGTTGTATGTAGTTGGTGAAGGGATACGATTAATGGTGTATACAGTAGTGAGTGCAGCCTCACCCCAAAAGCGCTTAGGAAGAGAGGCAGAAATGAGAAGGGTGCGGACAACATCAAGAATGTGACGATGTTTTCATTTTGCACGACCATTTTGTTGAGAGGTGTAAGGACAAGACCGCTGAGTAAGTGTACCATGATTGTCTAAAAAGGATAGGAAAGATTTATCATTATATTCTTGAGCATTATCTGATCGAAAAACTTTGACGGTGCGATTGAACTGTATTTGAATCATTTTATGAAATGTTTGGTAAATAGACACAAGTTCAGACCTATGATGAAGCAGATAAATCCAAGTATATCGAGAAAAATCATCCATAAATATGACAAAATATCTAGATCCCCCCTCAGTAGGAACAGGTGCAGGACCCCAAATATCAGAATGTATAAGATCAAAGGGTGCAGAAGAAAATGAGTCACTATTATTAAAGGGCAATTTTGTTTGTTTGCCAAAATGACAGGAAGTACAATCAAAATTTTGAAACTGAACTGAACCTAAATGACCTTGAGAAGCTAACAACTGAAGATGAGATAAGGATGGGTGACCAAGACGAGCATGCCATAGATCAGGTGAGGAGGTGGTAGTGGTAGCAGCTACAGAAACAACTTGTGAAGGAATCTTCAAGTCATGAACCTCAAACATGCGACCAACCTTACGGCCTGTCCCAAGCACTTGACCTGTCCGGGGATCCTGCACATCCACACCATGATTAGTAAATAGAAGATCTACGCCTAATTCACAAAGTTGACTAACAGAAAGCAAATTGAGGGATAACTTTGGGATATGAAAAGTGTCACTAAGGGATAAATAAGGAGAAGAGATTGTTCCTTTATGACTAACAGGCATAGGAGTTCCATCAGCAGTGTAAATGGTGATTGGATGTTCTAAGGGTGCCTTATCAGAAAATTGGGATTGATCAGGAGTCATATGGTTACAACATGCAGTATCAAAAAATCAAGGTTGTTTACCTGAGGTGACAGAAAGGGCAGTGGAAGTGCGGGATAAAACCTGTTGAACAACTGCCTCAATATCAGCCGTAGTAAATGAGGAAGTCAAAGATTGACCTGTAGGAACTGATGGATCTGAAGGACATACAGCAGCTGCCCGAGGAAGAGAAGTTTTATTCTGCTCTTGCACAAATTTCTGCAGTTTGCGACAAACTGAGATGTCATGGCCTTTAGCACGGCAAAACTCACAACGAGTACCTTTAGAAGACTGAGAGGTGGGATGCCCAGAGTTTATCCGTGGAGGAGCAGTGAATGCAGCAATGGGAGGCTGTGGAGATGGTGTAGCCAATACATGATCAGATGATGACATGTGATAAGCAGGCCAACGGTTTTCCTCAGAGATGAGCTCCTTCACTGTAGCATCAAGAGAAGGAGTAGGAAACCGGCTAAGCAGAGAAGCCCTAGTAGGCTTAAAATCCTCACGCAAACCCATCATGAAGTGCATAAATTTACGGCTATCCCGATATTTGGCAAAGAGCTCAATGTCCTTAGAACACACTAATGGAGGATCTGCAGCAGAGAGTTGTTCCCACATAGTAGAAGTCTGAGAATAAAAATCAGAAATGGACTGACTTGTCTCTTGTCGCATTTGATAAAGTTTTGATTCAATGTGGAACTCTAAGCTTGAATCATTAGTACAATTATAGCGATCGGCCAAAAACTTCCAAGCAGCCTCAGCAGTCTCAAGACGAGGAAGAAGATTATGAATGGAGGGAATAGAGGTATTAATAAACCAAGACAAGATCTTACTTTGAATACTCTCCCATTCCTCTAGGCGATTTTCATAATCATCTGTTGTAATAGTAGTCGTGGAAGACTCTTCAACGGCTACGACTTTGGACTTAGGGTTTGGTACTGGCTTAGGAATTGAACCAGTCACATATCTCCACAGTTTATGACCCTTGAGAAAAATAGTCATATTCTGAGACCATGCATGATAGCAAGTAGGACCATCCAACATAATGGTGATCGGACGTATGATATCGCGTTCATTTTGTTGAGCCATAATGAAGAAAATGACCAAAAAATGAGATTTAGAGACCTCAAATGCAGAAACGGAGCCCAAAATCGGAATCTACGCGAAAAACTGAGCAAGACAGGTTCTGTTGAAAAATTTTGACCTTGGTTAAAGTCAACGGTCAACGGTCAACGGCTGATGCTAACGTGGATGTTGACGCGATATGCTGACATGGGACGATGACGTGGGATGATGACGTCACCCTAGGGCTGACGTGGCAGTCCGTGAAACGGAGCAGGGCGCGTGAGGCGCGTGGAAGGGAGAGACAGCGCGTGGCAGCGCGTGGCGGCTCGTGCTCGTGAGGCAGAAACTTCTGGCGGCGCGTGCAGGGCTGTTTCTGGCATATTTTTTTTGTGTTTTGCTCGGGACTGTCAGATCTGTCAATGTATGCCTTTACTTTGGCGGTTTGATCAACAAATTGACAAAATCTGAGTGTTCTAGGGTTGTGGGCGTGACGGCGGTGACTCGCTTCTGACAGTGACTACTGGATGAAGGCGAGGGCAGCGGAAGAACGCCGGAGATGTCCACAGGAACCAAAAAATCAGAGGGAAGACTCTGATACCATGTTAACAATATAAAGAGAGAGAGAATGACTGAATAGTCTGTATAATATTGTGTGTGTAACAATGTACAAAAGAGAGCCTTTATATAGGCTAGGTATGTGTGCAGTACAAGTAATAGAAGTATAGTACAAGTAATATACTAGGCTAAGCCCAATGGGCTAATCTATACACTAACATAGCCCAATGGGCTAATCTATACACTAACAGATTTCTAAATGGCTAAAAAAATTTAAGGAGTAAAAGGAAACAAAATAGAAAGAAATTAAAGAGTGAAATTAAAAGCAGTGAAAATAAAAGAGAAAAATGTACCTAACAAGTGAAAACTTACAGATTATGGAGAATTGCAGTATTTTCCGTGAAGCTACCTATCGTGTGATTGCTGGTTTAAAAGGAATATGCAATATTTTGAGAGAGAGAGAGAGAGAGAGAGAGAGAGAGAGAGAGAGAGAGAGAGTCTTCCGTTTATGGTCCAGCCAAGAAATTTTTTATTATTTTTTTTAGGAATTAATAGAATTCATTTACTTTACTTACGTAATTCACTTTATTAAAGAGTGTATAAGGTTTAAAGTGTATAATGGCCCTTACTTTTTTAAAGTATCTTTAGACTTTAGTATTAAAAAAAGGAGTAAATTAAAGAGTTTTTTTTTTTTTTTTTTTTAAACATGATAAAATGTTATAACATTTTCATAAAAGATAAAGTATCAATCTATTCTTAATTTTGTGGTGTACTTTTTTGCTTAAAACCTCTTTAACAATTTGTTGTATCTTTAAACTTCCTCTTATGAAGTCAAGGGTCTTATAGCTGAATTGACACATCTCTATGTATAAAGTGCTTGGGGGGTTTTTAAGGAGGAAATAATTCGAATTTCGGAGTTAGTAGCATGTTGTAATTATCTCTAAAAAAAAAACTTCCTCTTACGTACGTATATAACCTCGTCACTGTTTCCCTCAAATTCTCACGTGGGCTAAACTCAATGAAGGTGGGATCCACATGTTGGTTCGTGCTGCTAGCCTGCCTAAAGGCAAAGCTAAATAAAATGCATATGGGACCAAAAGGGTGGTGAAATGAGATAGATGCTAATTTGCTATAGTCTATTTTTTATTTCCTATTTAATTTAAACAAGTGTATAATTGTATTTTGATTAAAAATTGATAAAAAAAAGTTTTACATAAAATAAATAAATTGAGTAAGTCTATCTTTTTCAGCAAATAGGATAAGAGTTTTCGAGTGCAAAACTAAGGATAACTTTGGTGGAGTGGCTATCTACTTGTTTTCTTCCAAAGGTACTTTCTATGAAGTTCTTTCGAACCTTTTCTCTTGAATGTTGAGTAAATTACAAGTTTGGCTTTTAATCTTTAGGTTATGTATTAATTTGGTTTCTAACGTATCAATTTAATCCTAACATTTTAGTATTGCTTGAAAGTAATTTTTGTCGTTAAGATGAATGGAAAATGGTGTCTAACTTTTGATATTGTCTACTTCTCGTCTTCCGTTTTTAGTCAAGTAAAGTTTATAAAGGGTTGGTCAAAGTGTGACCTTTGCTTTTTAAAGTGTCTTTAGACTTTTATTAAAAAAAAAAAAAGAATTATTTTTGATGAGAAAGTGTCTTTAGACTTGAGCATAGTAAGGAGTGAATTTCTTGAACTTTATATTATAAATTCCCTGCTGTTTCCCTCGGAAATTCTCACGCGGAATGAAGGTGGGAACGTGGGATCCATCTTCTCAAAAAAAAAAAAAAAATAAAAAATAAATAAAAAAAAAGAAAAGAAAAAAGAATGAAGGTAGGATCATGGTTTTGAAACCCAGACCGGACCGTATGGTCTAACCGAAAAAACCGTGAACCTCTTATTTTTGCAGTTTTTAAGCCCCAAGAACCGCTCTATAGAAAAAAAAAAAAGAAAAAGAAAAAGCTAGGAGCCTAGGACTTGTGAGAACCGCGGTCGGACCTCACGATTCTGAGAACCGTGAACGGTTCTTGCGGTTCTCATAGGTTCCTTTTTAAAAAAATTAAAGTTTTAAATACCGGAATATTTATTTGATTTTGGTTGAAAAAAAAAATCCGCTGATAAAGAATTTGAATAAAAGTAAAAAGAAATCAAAAAAGAGAAAAAATAAAATAGAGCTACGTTACTACCCGCTATTTTATATCTTCTCAGGTTTGTTTCTTGTTTCAGCTAGATACCGGCTTCTCCTTCTTCTTGATCTTCTTGTTCTTTCAGCTTATACCTTCTAGAGCCGTTTCTGACTTCTTCTCTCTTCTTTTAGTTTCATCTTCTTTTGTTTGTATTGCTTATCTCTTCCTTTAATTTCATTCACTTTTGGTTGTAGTGCTTTTTTTTCGGTTGTGAGCTAGTCACGTGAGCTTTGGAAAATGGAAATTGGAAAGACAATTCTGAGACTTTGTTTCTTACAAAGCCTTGAGCACCACATGATACCTCTTTTGTCCACTTGTGCCGGTACAAATGGATGCTTTTAATTTTCTTTTTATAAAAAAAATGGTTATTATTATTATTGAATAGATATTTCATATTTGGGCTTAAGATGGATATATTAGACTTAGTTAAAATATGGATTTATAGTTTTAATTGGGCTATTTTAGTTATTTTTTTTTAACTTTTTACTAATTTAATATATATATATATATATATATATTTAAAATAATTATTAAATTAATTATGACATCATCACGGTTCGATTTCGATTCGACCTTAAAAACTTTAAACTTTTCTCTTTTACGGTTCAATAAACGGTCCAGATTTTAAAAACATGATACCAAATATGAATGAATTCACGTTTAAAGAACAAAAGGGTGTTCGAAGAATGATCTCTTTATGCTTGATCTGATTCCTACCGTTAAATAGGCCTAGACGTTAGTTTGAATTGGTAATCATTGTATATAATTGATGTCACAGCAGCTCTCCCATCCTATGAATGTTCTTTTCTCCCAGCTCTCATTTTCAATTGTTTTTCCTAAAAGATGCCTCTAAATTGAGTTAAGCAATGCTTGGGTTAATTATTGCCTTAATACTGACATACCTTGTGGGTTAAACAATGCTCACCTACTCTATTTAAAAAAAAAAAAAAAAAAAGAGGAGGCGTGGTGGGCAAACAAAGTCTCTTTTTCTCTTTCGTTCCAATCCATTTTCTTTTTAACATGCAATTGCATAAGATAAACTAAATCTGGCTTTGTTTTTTTCCTTTTGTTTTGTTTTGTTTTCCTCATAGATTTGATAACTTTGAGTCCACCTTTTGACCGGAAGATGATGCCTGGAAGGAGAGGATGTGTATGCTCAACCCTTTAAAGAACA
The DNA here is from genome assembly GCA_030445155.1 of Quercus variabilis. Classification (NCBI taxonomy): domain Eukaryota; kingdom Viridiplantae; phylum Streptophyta; class Magnoliopsida; order Fagales; family Fagaceae; genus Quercus; species Quercus variabilis. The sequence goes on along the minus strand of CP129453.1, from coordinate 5,305,010 downwards.
AAAGGGTGTTTGGTAAACGTTTTTAATGTATCAAAGCTGCTCTCTTATCCTATGAAGATTATTTTCTCCCAGTTCTCATTTTCAATCATTTTTCCAAGAAGATGCCTTTGAATTGAGATAAGCATTGCTTAGACTAATTATTACCATAATACTTACATAGTTCATGGGGCCAAGCAATGCTTATCCTTAATTTATTTTATTTACAAATATAAATCTAAGTCATTGTATAGACTTGTTTGAATTGAGATGATCACTTGTACATCTACTCTATTAAAAAATTGAGTCTCTTACTTAAAATTTTGGGTTTTTAGAGATAGATTTTTCATTTGTTATTCATTTTATTCAAAATCCTTTCCAATTTTTATGGTTGTGGAAGATTTGCAATGTGGGATATCACGCAAACATTAATTTTAATCTCTTGGGTGACTTGCGTAAAAAAATTTAAAAATAAAAACTAGTGACTAGAGAGGTTACTTTCTCCAACATTCATACACCACCCCCATCTGATTGATGGGAAGAGAACTATACAGACTATAGAGTCACCACGAAATTATTAGCTAGTCTCGTCTTCTTGGTAGGTGGGAAAGAAAAAGGGAAAAAAGATGCATGCACTAAAGAAAGTGGTGACCAACTATACTATATAGCACACTATAAGGTGTGTCATATTTCAGAATCTGTGTCGGTGTGGTATGGGGTTACCCCTTCTTTTTTAGAATCCATTCTACAAGCAGACATGCTGCACTAATTCCTGCTATGCGGGTTCTCTTTGTTTTCGGTCCCTCCTTGTATTATGTTTCTCTTGTTTGCAATGCAATATTTATCCCCCTTCAAAAAAACAAAAAAGGTGTCATATTTCTCTTTCCAGTTTTTACCGAACATATGATTAATGGATAGAGAGGACACTTCTTATAACTTTCCAAAATTCTCCAACATACATACCCCACCCCCCATCTGATTAATTGAATGAGAACTATGTGAAGTCACCACGAAAATTACTCGCTACCCTCGTCTTCTTGTTCTTGGCAGGTGGGAAAAAGAGAAAAAAGGGAAGATGCATGCACTGAAGAAAGTGTGGAATCAATGACTTGCAAGTCTTGCATATAGAGTTAAAGATTGTAATGGCATTGAAATAAAGTCTGTAAAAGAAAAAAAAAAAAGAATTAGGAATTGGGAAGCCTTTTTTGTTATATTAAGGGGATTACGCTATGCCCCCAGGTTTTGAATCCATAATGTCTTTTTTGGGGAGATACAGATTGACATACTTCTAAGAAATTGAAGTAAAAATATTTATAAAAAAAAACCTTCAAATCTTGAGGGATGACGAATTGCCTATTTGAAAAACCCACATAAATTCAGTCCATAATTTCCTTCTGCACTTTCATTAAACACAGTGTTTTAACACCTGTGACTTACTCTACTCAAATATGCATTTATATGAATGACACCATTAGGTAGACAACATTTTCGTACATGATATATTTTGTGGTGTTTCATGTATATAGTTCGAATCCTACCAGTAACTTTCCCTCACCCATTACCAACCTATGAAAAAAAAATATTTAAGCAAATTGGAAAAATAAAACTATAAATTAAAATTGCACATTAATTATGTCTAACACGGCACACTAATTATGTCTTCTTGCCAAACTCAAAAGTCATCAATTGAGCAATTTGAAATTCATGTTACATGGACTTCATACCATTAACAAGGTTCACCAAATAAGAATCGACAAATGTATCAAATTTGTCAACCCTAATAAAATCTATAAAATTTGGTTTAGTACCTCCCACCAAAATAAATTTGTAGTCTCCTTTGCATTATTCTTCTTCTTATCATGCTTTTAGATTATGCATAATAATCAGGTTTCATCAGCTCATTTATGGCCAAGTGTACAAGTTTTCAATAAAAGCCCTCAGATGTTTTCTACTGAAAAACTTAATGCCATCTGTTGTGGGTTGAGTTGTGTAGTTTTCCATTTTATTGGTAAGCGATTATATATTAATTTGATATTAAATATTCTTCTAATTTTTACTAGATTAATAAGCCAACAGGGATCAAAAAGGTTATGCCAAGATAGTGATAGTGTAAAACTTCTTTAGAAAATCAAAAACACAAAACAATATTGTCTTTGTACTTGACTTGATTGTCTAATCCCAAGTGCTTTTTCCTCTCTCTCTCTCTCTCTCTCTCTCTCTCTCTCTCTCTCTCTCTCTCTCTCTCTCTCTCAAACAATGATGGCATGAAGAAAATAATGGTTAGGGCTCTATGTCATATATACAAATTTCATCAGATATTTTCCTTGTTTCTTTAGTTTTTGACACTTTAGATTTTGAGTTTCTAGAGAGGGATATTTTTCATTATTTATTCATTTTATTCAAAATCCTTTCCAATTTTATGGTTGCGGAAGATTTGCAATATGGGATATCACGCAAACATTAATTGTAATCTCTTGGGTGACTTGCATAAAAAAAAAAAAAAAAAAAAAAAACTCCTAGGATTGTGTGCCCTTGGTTTTCTTGTTTTTCTAGAAAAAACCTCTTAATTGTCCAAACGAAGAGACTAGTGAGGAAATTTTCTCTTACCCAAAAACAAAGGGAGGAGGCTTCTTGTAACTTTCCTAAATTTTCCAACATACAAACCCCACCCCCATCTGATTAATGGAAAGAGAGTTATATATTTGGGTCTGTTTGGATACAGCTGAAAATTAAAAACTGAAAATACTGTAGCAAAATAATTTTTAAATGTGTAAATAGTGCCGTGAGACCTATTTTTATTGAAAAATTTGTTGAAAAGTAAAATTTGTGGGTCTGTAAACATTGCATGGGTGCACTGTTTATGGACAAAAAGTCAACAAGTGGGGCTAAACAGTAGCCGCGTTACTCCCTCACACGGCTGAAAAAAAAAAAAAAAAAAAAAAAAAAAAAAAAAAAAAAAAAAAAAAAAAGGCGAAAGCTGAAACGCAGACGCAACTTTCTTTGGTATCCAAACGGGTACTTTAAGTCACCACGAAATGACTCGCTAGCCTCGTCTTCTTGGTAAGTGGGAAAAAAAATAGGGAAGATGAACTAAAGAAATTGGGGAATCAATGACTTGCAAGTCTTGCATGTAGCGTTAAAGACTGCAAGTCAGGGGTAAAGGCACTGAAATAAAGTCCCCACAAAATGACTCGCTAGTCTCGTCTTCTTGGGAGGTGGGAAAAAAATAGGGAAGATGAGCTAAAGAAAGTGGGGAATCAATGACTTGCAAGTCTTGCTTGTAGCTTTAGAAACTGTAAGTCAAGGGTAAAAGCACTAAAATAAAGGTTGTAAAAGGAAAAATGAGATAGGAATTGGGTTTGTTCAGAAAATGTTAATGAATGTATTATTTTATGAAAAAATGATAAAACTTTTCTATTATAATTTATTAACAATTGTTCTATGAGCACTCATTAACATGACGATTTGTTTAAGGAAAATGCTAACAGATGCCTTTAGGGCAATGTTTAACAATATAGGACTTGGTTTAGGTCTAGTACATCTAGTGCACTAGACCCCGTCAGATGGTGACACGTGTTTAAAAGTGGACACATGTCATCATCTCAACGGATCCAGTGCTACTGGATACTGGACCTAAGCCTGACCCAACAATATATTTAAAGAAAGTTTTATGGGGGAAAAAAAAAAGCAATTAATGTTTTGACAGTTTTTTTCATTTCTCATAAAAGTGGTGTCAAAACTTTCCTAAAATGAATTGTTAACCATTGTTCTGAGAGTACTCATTAGCATGATCATCTGTTTAATTAAAGGGATTACACTACGCCCAGGTATTGAATCCATAATGTCTCTTTTTGGGGAGATGCAGATATACTTCTAAGAAATTGGAGTGAAATAGTAAGAAATATAACTGAAGAAAACTTCAAATCTTGAGGGGCGTAGAATTACCTATCTAAAAAACCACATAAACTAAGTTCATAATTTCCTTCAGCACTTTCATCAAACACAGTGTTTTAAAACTTGTGAGCTACTCAAATATGCATTTATAAGTATGACACCATTAGCTAGACAATATTTATGTCAATGGTATATTTTGTGTTGTTTTATGTATATAGTTCGAATCCTACTAGTAACTTTCCCTCCCCTATTATCAACCTATGAAAAAAAAAATATTTAAGCAAATTGGGAAAATAAAACTATAAATTAAACTTGCCCAATAATTATGTCCAACACAGCACACTAATTATGTCTTCTTGCCAAACTCGAAAGTCATCAATTGAGCGATATGAAATTCATGTTATATGGAATTCATACCATTAACAAGGTTCACCAGATAAAAATCAACAATTAAATCAAATCTGTCAACCCTAATAAAATATATAAAATTTGGTTCAGCACTTCCCACCAAAATAAATTTGTAATATCCTTTCCGTTGTTCTTCTTCTTATCATGCTGTTAGATTATGCATAATAATCAGGTTTCATTAGTTCATATTATGGCCCAAGGCCTCAAGTGTACAAGATTTCAATAAAAACCCTTAGATATTTTCTACTGAAAAACTTAATGCCATCTGTTTTTTTTTTTTTTGATATAGACTTAATGCCATCTATTGTGCGTTGAGTTGTGTAGTTTTCCATTTTATTGGTAAGCGATTATGTATTAATTTGATATTAAATATTCTTCTAACTTTTACTAGATTAATAAGCCTTTTTTGACATGGTATGTGTTGTGCTTGTGCAGAAGCTCGTATGAATGTACATATGTTTGTAAGTATATAATAATATATTTGATAGTTATAAATTTCACACTCTTGGACTTAAATCCTAACTCCATCTACTACTCTAAAAAAAGATAAAAAGATAAGTCGAGCTCTAGGGGGTAGGATCCACACGTTGGTTCCTGCTGCTAAATAAAATGCAAATGTATGCTTTTTCTTTTCTTTTCTTTTCTTTTTTCTTTTTTAAGAACTTATAAATTTTTTACATAAAATGAATAAAGTAAATTTAGATACAGTAACTTAAATTCCTCTCTTAAAATGAAGACACCAAGCTACTTTAACGGAAGCATTAAACACCGTCAGGAACGGCTAATGTATTTAGTGGCTTAAGGCAAAAATTGAAATTGAGGCTTTATATATATATATATATATATTTAAATATGACTTTAAAAAATTAAATATTATTTAAATTCTATTATCTTGTTTTAGATGCAAAATTTGTATTAATTAACATGAACCAAGTAGAATTTTTTTTTAGAAGGTTTATACTTTATAGACACAAAAAAAAAAAAAAAAAAAAAAAAAGTCAAAACTTTTTACACATGTTGGTTGTTGATGCGGTAATTTGATAGTGGTAAGTTTTCCAACTCAATTATTGTGAAAAATGTTATGAATGTTTTTGTGTATTGCTTCTTTTTTTATAAAAAAAAGTGCTACTTTCACAATATTTTTCACAACAAATCATAGATGTTAAATTGTTACTAGTTATAATTTGAACACACCACTAGAATTATTTTTTTGCCATCAATAACAGCCTATAACAACATGCTACTTATGATTTGTTGCAAACGTGTTGCGGAAAGTTTTGTGAATGTAACATTTCTCTCTCTCTCTCTCTCTTTTTTTTCTTTTTAAAAATATAATTTTATTTATTGGCTAATATTTGGGCTTAATTAAATTAAAATTTGGAGCTTTTTTTCTACTTGCGGCCTTAGGCAATTGGATTAATTGCTTATATAGTGCAGCCGGCACTGAACATCATTAAAACTTAAAACACAATGTACTATACCTAAGTTTTGTCCAAATAAATAAATTGAGTAATTTATTTTGTGCGTAAATGGGGATTCAATCTCAAAATTAAGAATGATTTTGGTGGTTATCTACTTGTCTTCTTTGAGGGTATAGTTTCTTTGAAGTTCTCTCATATCTTGTTGGAAGATCCAGTCTTTAGAGTGTTTGTTTTGTTTTCATCTTTAAGAAAGAATCTTCTCCCAAAAAAAAAAAAAAAAATCTTTAAGAAAGAAAAACAAAACCAAATAAACAAACAAAACCGTTCTCACATACACCATCACAAGAAAGCAGGCCTGCAAAGGCCCATTCATCAAATTAGAAGCTGCTCCTAATAGGTAATAACAAATAGAGGACACTACAATTGGCCCGAAAGGTAAGCCCATACAACACCTAAACTTTCAGCTGCGCTTTAAGACAGCGTTACTAAGCTTATTTCATCGTACCAATTGTTTAAGCCCAACATGTTACACAAAACAAAAGGGCTATAAAATCTATGTATCAAGGCCCTAAGAATGGAGTAAACAAAGCTGTCGTTACATTCTTGAATAATGAATACTCATCAGCCTAACTCAGTTCAGCAAGGGCATGGCTAGGCAGTGTTTTCAAATGTTCAAGCCTGGATATAGAGCCTTGACCCACATGGCAAAATCAATCATAGGATACATGGTACACCAATGACCAAGCATGCTCAATGTCTAACAAGCTTAATATATATATATATATATATATATATATATATTTATATATATATATATATATATTAGGGTGAGCTTAATATATATTAAGCTTGAAAGTATGAGAATTAATTAAGCGTGTGTGTATATGTATTATATATTTCCAAATCTGTAAGACAAAAATTATTAGTATAGATTTCTAAAGGGCTAAAAAAATTTAATTATTGTATTTACTATATAAGATAAGTCAATCAAATAACTCATGAATAAATTCAACCGTATTTGAAAAGAAAACGATAGATTTCTTAGTTAGCTTGACATGATTGCGCATTAATGGGCCATACACAAATAATATTGTCGCACAATATTAATTTAGCATTTGATGAAGTTATATGTATATCTCATTCATTTACGGGCATGAAAAGCTAAATCCTAACCTTTTTTTTTTTTTTTTGGGGAAATGCTAAGAGTCAGCTTTTTTTAATTAAAAGCCAAAAATATATTATTTGAATACAGTAAATTACAACACAGTTTATGAAAGTACAGCCTGCATAAATTGGAGGACTTGTGGTTGAGGATGTTAGAGAATGGAGACTCTTGTTTCTATCAAACTCCTAAACAGGTATTTTTGTCCTCCTCCAAGATCATGAATTCATAAATCCAATTTTTATAGCTTAAATGTGCCATTTCAGAATTAACAAAGACTGCAGCTACATCCTTGAAGAAAAGCGGTCTTCTTTTTTGGATGAATGAACAATTCATTTAAAGAGAACAAACAAATGTACAATCAGTTCAAAATACAACCAAACAATACAACACCAATACAAAAATGGCCTACACTGCACCATAAGCATTACAAAATGAAATTTCCAAATCTGCTAGTTCAAGGAGACAGGGACCATTAACTGCTACTATTCTGAAATACAGAGCACCAAATACCCCCAAAGACAGCATATTCTCCTGTTTTGAGCAGAATTACAGTAACTACTACATTCAACTCTGTTCTTCACTTCCCACCTGTTCATTTTAACCACAGCCTTTTCAAAAAACAGTCTTCCTTTGAAGCCAAATATGATACAGAGTATGCCAGTCAAGACACAAGTGATTTGATTTCTCATCATAGAACATAATCAGCTAACAGTACTTTGGGTTTTAGGCAGCAGCTCATTATGGTTCACCATATCCTCATCGAGAAAGAACAATCACAAAATAAGTGATCCATACTTTTAATTCTTCTTTTACAAACAACACTCTGAGCATCAAGATTAGCACATCACTAAAACATTTGATCTTTTGTAGACAATCCGTTGTGAACCCTTAACCAGCCTATAAACACTAGTTTTGGAATTACTTTGGGAAGCCAGATGCTAATCTTCACCATTTAACCTTGGGGCATTTCTTACTGATGCAATTCCATGCACCTGCACAAGAATGTTTTGCCATTCTCTCAGTAATCCAAATTAGCCTAGCTATCTTCACTTTCAATCTCAAATAGACTGAGCTTACTCTAGATGTTAACAAGCAATCTGGGGATGTATAACAAAGAAAGTGCCTCCAGTGATGCGAAAAGCTGTCCATTGAAAGCTGCAAGTACCATCTAATTGCATCAGATTTTGTGGCAATTAGAAAGCTACAATAACATAGAAAACAAATAATGTGAAAGCCTTCAAAATGCATGGACCTGCCATAACTGAATGAGGTCTTCGAATTTATTTATTTATGTATTTATTGGTTTAATAAATTCTTATAGTAAATAGACATAAAATGCAGCAGGGCAGTTACTAGTTCTGATTCAAATTGCAGCACCAAGTTAAAATCAGGACTTTTTTTTTTTTAAGAAATACAACCAATGTCTTTGCAATTATTTAACCACATTAGTCCAAGATTCAAAACTAACCCAAATTAAGCCTAGTACTTAAGCAATTAAAAAATAAAATAATAATAATTGAAATCCAACAAAACAAGAAGGGATAAGAAGATGAAAAATCATGGAGGAAAGTCCAAATAAAATAAAAGTTGAAGAAACCCAACAAGTTTCATAGCAAAACCAAAAGCAGAAGAAAATAGGTCTTTCTCCAAACTGATTCACACCCAAGTCCAGTATTAAAGAAAGAAAAGTAAAAAAAAGAAGTGAACTCAATGAAGAAAGCTCAAGTGAATAAGCCAAAATTCAGTAAAAACAATTTATAGTCCAATAACTTCATGAGCAACTCACTTACATATATTGTTAGAATATGTAAAATAGAAGTTTTCAGATTGAGACTAAGAAGGAAAGAGAGCAGAAATAAATATTTTCATGGTTCAGCTAGACAACCTACACTTATATTGGAAAATCCTTGACTAACTACTTCTTTATTTTGTTAAATTGTATGTTAGAAAGAGTCCAACAAAGGGTATAAATAGGAATACATTAGATCTATTATGAAAATCTTAAAATCATAATAGCTAGTTGTATTGCAAAACCAAAGTCTTCTACAAAAGCATGATCTACTTGATTTTAGATGTAGCCTATTGTATTCTAACATATAGGTCTTCATCTCATTACATCAAACAAAGAAATATGATTCTATCAAATGAAATCTAAATGGTTTTTAGACCCCTTAACACAACCGGATTAGCCTAGTTAATTAGCCAAGTGATTAACTTAGTCAAATTATGCAAATCTAAGTTATCACAATCAAACAATCATATCAAGTATATAGCAGCGGAAATATAAATAACACAAAAATATGATGACTCAAGAAACTACACGGTAAAACTTGGGGAGAATTTAACCTAACTATGCTCAAGGTAAACTTGAATCCACTATCTTGAAAGAATCAAAATTCATACAATAAGACTTACAAGCCCTCATGCTCGACTTCTAATTGCTACCCACCAGTAGAACTTACTGATATGACTATGTGTAAGCTCCAAGACCACGGACTCTTTCTTTCTTGGATTCTCCAACAAGTACAAGTACCCACACTTGTTTTTTTTTAAGTTTTAATGGCAGCAACTGAGTTGATCATCAAGGTGTAGATAACATCTCCTCCTTGAAAACCCTAAATTTTGTGTAAAGGAAAGCTCCTCTAGATCTTACAAGAGATTTACACAAAACAGCAATATGAGCAACCTCTAAAACGTGGCTAGGGTTTGCCTTATATACCTAGGGCAAAAATATAAAACCCTAAACGTTTTAGGAGTTAGGATTGAGTTGGAATTCTACAGAAAAAATGCATCTGACCCGATTTTCGATTGATCGAGCCTAAGCTTCGATCGATCGGACCAGGCCAAGAAGAACTATCAAATCCTGCATCATCTTGTTCCAACTTTACATAAATAATACAACTTTGAGCAAGTCTAAACAAGACTAAACAACCTGTTTTGATCATGGTTTGCCAATAATACATATTAGAGTTCTAAATTCATTGAATCCTAAGTCTTTAGAACCTAACAAAATCCAAGAAAACGAAAATTGACAACAATGATGCATTCAGGTATGAGACCAAAAAAGAAAAGAAAAGGCACATTCACCTTTCACAGGACGGTTGTTCCGCCACTGCTTGCAACTATTTCAAGATCTGTTGACCGTGATGAGATAGGAAAGAATGAGAAACTGTTGTTGAGTGCATTTTAACATATGCGTCTTCATCTCATTACATCAAACACAGAAATATGATTCTATCATACGAAATCCAAGAAAATGAAAATGGACAACAATGATGCATTCATGTATGAGACCAAAAAAGAAAAGAAAAAGCACTCACCTTTCACAGACGGTTGTTTCGCCACTGATTGCAACTACTTTAGGAGCCGCTGACCATGAGAAAGAGGGAAGAATGAGAAATCGTTGGTGTGTGCAAATATAGAGCAACTGAGGCTAATATACTCAACAAAGCAAAGGCAATGGTTAATTTGCATTAACTTTCCACCAAAACTAATAGAAAGTTAATAAGAATTTGGTGTAAACAACAAAAACAAAAAATAAAAACTTAAAATTTTAAAATAAAACAAGCAAGTGATTTATATATGGTTTATTTGCATTAAATTTCCTTTTACCTTATTATCAAAAAAAATTCAAAACTACTTCACTAAAATTTGGGATTTATTCTTTTAAGGAAAAAGTTGTATAAGGTGGTAAAATGAAAATGGCAAAGCAAGCTTCTGACACTCACAGATTTAAAAAAGTAGTAATGGCAATGACATTTTCACCCAAAAAAAAAAAAAAAAAACTCACAGACTATGGATGTCTTGTAAACAATCGTGTGGACATGGAGGATTCCTTTGTATCATGGCCTACAGGAAGCTATAGAGTCTATGTAACATGGACTTAATGTAATTTCTGAGCTTAAAAAATTTCAAAAACAAAAATAAAAGGTATATATGCCCAATAGGAAGCTACAGAGTCTATGTAATGATGACTTACCAAGCCCTTCATTAGAATCCTTGCAATCAGAGTTACCATGAGCTCATAAATTCTCTACCTTTCAATCCTCTTTGAGTGTGGGACATCGTTATAGCTGGCTTCACCGCTAGCTCTAGCCCCCTCATATTCATCATGACTTCGCTTCAATTTCATTCCTTCTATTGAATTGTCAAAATTATGATGAGCATCCAAATCCTCATAAGGAGCGATGCAGGTACTGTTACTAGATTGAGCCTATATCATTTCTCTGATATCTTCAATGTCTTGTTTGTATGGTAGACGAAACCCATATTTCTTAACATCCAAGTAGTGGTTGAAATCCATCTGTATGAATCCATTGTGGTCAATTTGACTCAATACTACTCTCTCATTCTCCTTAAACATTTGAGAGGGCACTTGAAAGATGAATGAGCGATCAAAAATAAATAAATAAAACAGATGTACAATCAGTTCAAAATACAACCAAACAATACAACACCAATATAGAAATAGCCTACACTGCACCATAAACATTACAAAATGAAATTTCCAAATCTGTTAGTTCAAGGAGACAAGGAAAAATAACTGCCACTATTCTGAAGTACAGCACACAAAATACCCCCAAAGATAGCTCCTGTTTTAAACAGAATTGCAGTAACTGTTACATGTAACTCTGTTCTTCACTTCCCACCTGATCATTTTGACCACAGCCTCTTCAGAAATAGTCTTCCTTGATGAATATTAGCATTCCTCTGAAGCCAAATATGAAACACAGTATGCTAGTCTAGACACAAGTGATTTCTCATTGTAGAACATAATCAGCCGACGGAACTTTAGGTTTTAGGCAGCAGCTCATTATGCTTCACCATATACTCATCAAGAAAAGAACTATCACAAAATAAGTGGTCCATACTTTTAATTCTTCTTTTACAAACAACACACTAAGCATCAAGATTGGCATATCACTAGCTAAAACATTCGATCTATTGTAGACAATCTGTTGTGAACCCTTAGCCAACCTATAAACACATGTTTTGGAATTACTTTGGGAAACCAGATGATGACATTCACCATTTAACCTTGGGGCATTTTTTCCTTATACAGTTCCATGCACCTGCACAAGAATGTAGTGCTGTTCTCTCAGTAATCTAAATTAGCCTATCTTCACTTTCAATCTCAAATAGACTAAGCTTACTCAGGATGTTAAACAAGCAATCTGGAGATGTATAACAAAGAAAGTGCCTCCAGTGATACAAAAAGCTGTCCAGTAAAAGCTACAAGACCATCTAATTGCATCAGATTTTGTGGCAATTAGAAGCTACTATAACATACAAAACAAATAATGTAAAAGCCTCTAGCATGTCTTCAAATTGCATGAACATGCCATAACCTTGATTTATTTATGTATTTTTTTCTACTTAATGGTTTTTTATATATAAAAGACATAAAATGCAGTCGGTAGTTATACAGTTGGATTTAAAATGCAGCAGCACCAATTTCTTTAGGCAATATAGCAATTATCTTTGCATCTATATAACCCCATTAGTCTGAGATTCCAAATTAACCCAAATTAACCCAACTACTTAAACAATTAGACAAATTAAATGAAACCTAGCAAAACAGGAAGGAATATAAAGATGAATAATTACGGAGAAATTGGGTCTCTTTACACACACACACACACACACACAAAAAAAAAAAAACAAAAAAAAAAAAAAAAAAACATTTCAAGAAAGTAAACCCAACAAAGAATGCTTATATAAATAAGCAAAAATTCTTTTAAATGGATCACCTTCATGAGCACCTTGTAGGCAATCTGTTAAGAACATAATTGCCTGATTTAAGCCTACCATTTCAAACCCCCATTTACATACATTGTTAGAATTAGAATATGTTAAAATAGAATTTGTTTTTCAGAATTGAGAGAGAACGGAAGCAAGGACTTTCATGGTTCAGTTTGACGGCTTACATCTTTATCATGTTAGATTGGAGTCTAAATAATCTGTTACAAAGAATCCAATGAATAGCATAAATATGAATACATTATGCCCATTACGGAAAACTTAAAATCATGGTAGCTACAAAACCATGGACCATGGTCTACTCTATTAATGATATAGCCTATTGTATTTTAACATATATATGTTCAATCGAAAGAAATCCAAAAAAAAAAAAAAAGGGGAATAACAATGATGTATTCAGGTATGAGACCCCCAAAAAAAAAAAAGCACACTCACCTTTCAAAGACAACACTGCTTGCGACTGCTTCAGAGTCGCTCAGTGAGTGATAGAGCGATGAGTGAGAAACCAATGGTGCGTGCAGTGCTTGAGTGACTGAGGCTGACATACTCAATAAAGCAAATAATTGCTCAATAGAGGGATGAAAAAAAATGGAATATAAGAGAAGAAAAATGATCTCCATAAACTCAGCTATCTTTTCTGTTGGCCAATAAATTAATTTCCAGTTCATGTGTTTTCCATCCTACTGAACACAAGATTAAAGTTTTCCCTCAAAAAGTTTTCCATACATTCTTTGGGTGTGGTATTTGAATCCTCTTCGGATGTGGTACATCATTAGAGCTGCCTTCACCACTAGTTCCTACCCCATCGTTGTTACTTTATGTAGCCACCATTGAATTGTCAAAATCATGTTGAGCATTAACACCTATACCCTCGTAAGGATGATTAAAATAAATAAGACAAATAAAGCTTCTCATGTTTTTTTCTTTTCTTTTTCGTGAATTTTGAAAATCTAAATCTTGAGTTTTATGTTCCTTATAATCTTAACATGCATATAAAATTTCATTTAAATATGATGTTATTTACTATTCAATCAACAAACATGTTTTTTATACACAATTTTAGATCACAAAAACTTGAAATTTTATCATTTGTTTGATAACATTGCAATTGATCTTTAATCTTCTTAAAATTTTGCAAACATGAAAGATATAATAAGAATATGCAAACTAACGATTAGATTTTCAAAATTCACATTTAATACAAAGGTATACGAGGAGTTTGTAGGATTTCTCTCCAAACTAGTTTTAAGAGAAACTTTGTTCAAATAAGACATTGGTAGGGGAGGTCTATTAAATAACTACTATTAAATATATATATATATATATATATATATATTTTATATAATGTTAAATATATATCAAATTAAAAATAATAATGAATAATAAAATAAGGGCAATACTTAGGTACAGTTCTTTAGGTTTCCCCTCTTAAGATTCTACTATATGGATTTTTTCTCATGGAATGAAAGTGTATTTTTTAATTAAATAGCCACATGGCAGAATCTTAATAGGGGAACCTCTAGAACAACACCTAAAATATTGTACCTAAATTTTGTCCATAAAACAAATTCATTACTATTAAAAGATGTTCAAAAACTAGAATACAAATCAAGAATAATTATATTTATTGATTTTCAAATGCACTATAACTATTCAAAGCATAAATTCTCACTTTGTTTTATCAAAAGATATTTGATTCTTCTTGTTCTCATGCTCCGGTTGTGTTTTGGAATTATTTTTTAAAATTGGTTCAACACTGCAAGGACGAAGCCAAACTTTAGACTTAAGGGGGGGGGGGGGGGGGCAAAACATACGCTAAAACAATTTCTTGACTTGTAACTAAATGAGACTATCTTATAAAAATTAATGTTTCCAATAGTTCCTTTTGTTATTTATTTAATTCATTTTTAGATGTTTCATCAATTTCAAATCTTATAGCTCTTCTCATTGAGAATTAAAAAGAATATGTTAACAAAAAGAAGATAAGAAAAGCCCATATATATATATAGAAAAATTCTTAGGTTATTAAAAAAATCTTACAATTAGAGATTTTGTTAGTTTGTCTGTGCAGTGGCCATCAACCAAAGTGATGGGCTTTTTTTTTTTTTTTTTTCCTCTTTTTTTTGGGGGGGGGGGGGTAGGGGGTTGGGTTCTAAGGGTAAATTTGTAAATGTTTGGGGAGAGGGGGGCCAAGAGTGATTATCTTCAACCTAAATGTTCAAAAGTTCAGAAAATACATACCATCACCCTTAGTGCGATGGTCACTCCACAAGTATAAGTGCTTGTGGGGTGTGGGGGTAAGGGTCGGGGTTCAAGTCTCCAGGAGGGAGTTTCACACATATATACACTTAGATTAGGTTAGAGTAGAATTATATCTTGTAAAAAAAAAAAAAACAGACTCTGCCAGAAGACTCTTTTATAATTATAAAATATCCATCGCAAGTAGTGCATCTCAAATGAAGTGTCTGTATTTCCTAGATTACGAGATATAGGCATTGCTTGGGAATTCAATCCCTCATGAGGAACAATGCAGCTACTTTTGTTGGATTGAGCCATCATTTCTCTAATACCTTCAATGTCTCACTCAAATACCATATGAAACCCACATTTCTTTACCACATGGAGTGATTTGAGACCAAAATCAAAGCTAACCTCCACACAATCGAATCCATCATCATCAGTTTGACTCAATTGAGCTCTCTCATCCTTAGAAAACCATTTAGAGTGAATATAGAGCAGCCAAAGGTGATCTAATTCAGTCTAAACAAATTTATGATTTAGGAATCCGAAACATCTGGAAACTTCAGATTTATTGATGGAAATATAACCACCCTTCATTATAGCTTCTCTTGGATGAAAATTATGGAGTGAAAAAATAGTAAAAGCTAGCATTCCAACCCACTTATTATATGAATGAGAAGGCACTTGTATATTCACATTTTCTTCCAGATGAGTGACATGTGCAGTCACTTTAGTCCCCGCAGTCTGATGGCTAAACTATCTTGGAATTTCACTTCCTGGAATAACAATACTAATGGCGGAAGCCATAGATAAATCATAACGTGCCTCGTAGATTCCCTAAAACATACCGACCACGATGTTAGAAATATATATATATATATATATATATATAGAGAGAGAGAGAGAGAGAGAGAGAGAGAGAGAGAGAGAGAGAGAGAGAGAGAGAGAGAGAGAGAGAGACCTGAGCATATCCTGACAGCATTGTAAAGAACATGTCAGTCCAGCCTTGATTCTCAGCCAATCTAAAGCAATTGAAAAGATAAAGACGTGTCTGGTGTAATATATTTGGTAATGTTTCCAATGAGGTACAATCCTCCGCAAAAACATTTGCTATGCTTGACGGAAGTTGTGGTAATGAACGAAGCCTCATGCAATTCCTCAAATAAATACAATTTAAATCAGATAGCTAAACTATACTTCTTGGAAGGCAATCAAAATTATTTCCACTTAGATTTAGATGTTGTAGAAAGGATAAGTAACCAAAAATGCAAGGGATTGTTAGAAGATTGCAATCACTTAGATCCAAAATCACTAAAGTACGCAAATCTGACAAGGCATGCAATAAAAAACTCATAGGTTGTAGCACGTCACATCCCCTAAAATGTAGTCTTTTAAGATTTATTGAAAAAACAAAGGAGGAAGGCGGCTCTCTTATCTATGTTTTTCTCTTCTCAAAAAACTGTTTTTAAAAGCTAGCTCAACACCTCCTCAACACTTGGTGGATCGATTGAGAAATCTCCCGCCTCCTCGATAGATTCTTGACACCTGGCCAATCAATCGAGCTTATATCCTCAATCTGGTGTTTTATCCCTCGATACCTCCTTGACACCTTCAGCTATCGACGTTCTTTTTCTCTACAACTACCTCGATAGTTGTCTCGACACCTCCCGATACCTCATTTGTCGAGATTTACTGAGGATTCTATTTAAGCTCCTCGTGCAATCCGAACCTCATTTCTCTCGATCTCTCTCTCGATAGCTCTCTATTTTCTCTCCCAAACAATCTCATCTCACTCCAATCTTGCTCCTCAGGGTTTCTTCAAGCTTCCTCAAGATTTTTCTTCACTTGGTAAGCTTTCTATCTCTTCATTCTTCATGCATTTCATGATTTGAAACCTAGTTTTTAGGGTTTTTGAAAAATTTTGGGATTTTTCAAAATTGATGAGTTTTTCTTGTAATTTTGGGTTGGGTTTTCCTTTAAATGTGTTTAAAACCTCATACATTGCATCACATTTGCATTATAATGGTATTTTCATGCATTTAGATGTGTGTAATATGCTTATGTGCTAGTAGGATTGGATTAGGATGAGCCCATGATGCTTTTTACTTTGCATGTCACATGCTCATGCATTTTCATGCATACGTACTCTCTTTTCAATATATCTTGATATATTTGAAATGTTTTGGGACTTTTCTGATTGTCTCCTTCTCTCCCTCTTTCTCTTTGTTTACGTTAATCGTGTCTGTGACACCTAAATGTAAGTCTGTTCCGTCTTGGAACCCTCTTCATTCCGGGGCATCATCTTCTTCTAATCCTACTCCTTCTAACATTTGGTTCCATGATAAGGATGCCAGAAAGGCCTACTAGGAGAACTTTTCTCGACGAGGTGTTCATTCGGAACATCAAGTCATTTTGGCGGACTTCGCTGACACTGACCTTCTCGATGTCATTCACAGTCGGGGATGGGAGTCACTGTGTGACGTCCCAGTCACTTGTCCTCTCATGCTTATTTAGGAGTTTTACTCCAACATGCACGAGATTGATTCTTCAATACCTCTCTTTCACACTTGCATTCGAGGTATGCGCTTTGCTATCACACTGCAGCTTGTTGTGGATGTGCTTCGAGTTCCGAGGGTAGAGCATCCTGACTACCCCGGTTGTGAGAGTCTGAGGACTGTGTCTAAAGACGAGATGATGTCGGCTTTCTATGAGCACCCATCTGTTTGGGGTGAGCATCAGTTTACACCATGTTAGCCTTTTGCTAAAGGTCCTAGATTCATGAACATGGTGATGACTTTTGTTTTGCACCCACTTTCTCACTATAACTCTATCACAGGGCCTCGTGCTTGATTTTTGCTTTCTTTGTTAGAGCACCTTACTATAGATTTTCCTTCACATTTCATTCTTTCCATAATAGATGTGTTTAGGGATACGGCTACCCGTGATAAGCTCATCTTCCCTTTAGCTATCACGTGGATTCTATGCCATTTTTCTATTCCTTTTCCCTCTTCTAATCACTTTTCTGTCCTGTGTGCCATAGACGTCGCTACCGTAAAACATAGTGAGGCTCAGTTTAGGTCACAACAGGAGTCAGCAGCTCCTCACTCTGGTTCGACTCCATCTCGTTCTGCACCCTCTTGGTCTGCTCCATCTACATCTACTCCTTCTCTTCCATGGGCAATGTATCTCTTGAAGACATCATGGCGCAGTTGCAGCGCATGGATGCTCGCCTTAATACACTCTCTACGGAGTTGTATTAGGTGAACGTTTGTGTTGGTCGTATTGCATGACGGCTGGCGGCTATGGGTGGCTATGCTTCTAAGGCTACTCCTTCACCACCTCCTTTAGTGGCTTTTGATTCTGATGCTTCGGATGATGATGATGGAGATGCTAGCTCTGTTGATGAGATGTCTACTTGACACTCTATCTTTTGTCACTTGGGACAAAAAGGGGGAGTAATTTTGGAATATGAGAGTAGTCATCTTAGGGAGAGAGTTAGTATAGGACATGTTGTTAGAAGAAGTGTTGATACTTGAGGAATGTAGTGAGGATATGATGTATCTTTTCTTTTCTTTCTATTATAGATACATTGTTCTTGTACATTAGGTCTTGTGATCATTTTTACATACATTGTACTTATCTTCCTTATATGTTGATGTATGTTTCTTTCACCTACCTTACATGTGTTGTTTCTTTTCTCTCTTTATACACATGCTTCTTATATTTGTATGCAATCTATTATTTCTGTTTCACACAAAGATGCCTTGATGAGTTTTGTTTAAAGTGTTTTAGAAATACAGGTTGTCAAAGTTTACTTGCCATAAACTCTTTTCTTGCAAAAAATTTTCAAGAGTTTGTGTTAGGATAGATTTTATTGTATTCAACAAGTGAATATGAGTTGAGTGATTTATGACTTCTCTCATATGTTCATTTGTTTGTTGTGGTTTTGTCACAGATTGCTAAAGGGGGAGATTGTTAGGACATATGTGGTTCATTTGTTAAGAACACATGTCATTGTTTTATGTAATTGGCTAATCCTTTGACAAAACGCACTTTACTTGTATTTGGGTAGATCTAGGATGTGTTGAAATACTTCAAGAAACCATGTTTCAAGATCAAGTGTTGAAGCCTTCAAGTCTGTTCAAGAAAACAAGCTGAAAGTGCAAAGTTACTAAAGCTCGATAGCTAGCATGTGTCAAGAATTAAGGAAGCTATTTTGCCCGTGGCTCGACAGCTATCTCGACAGATGCTCGACAACTTCTATCTATCAAGGTTTATAAAATCAAAATTTCTGATCTGATTTCTTGGGATCCGTGGATGTGCCTTTGGGCATTCTTTTCTCCTAACCCTAGACATATAAAATGATTGTTTTAAAGGTCGTCAAAGAGTTCACAAGTTGCACAAGCATTGAGCAAACTTTGTTCAAGCAAATTGTGACCGGAGACAAAGTTTTGCCCTAGTTCATCTCTTTTGAAGAAGTTGCTATGTATGTGCACGTTTGGGTTTTGTGACCAAGCATCTTCTTGATCTTCATCGTGGATGAACTGAAGAACTTTGCAACCAACAAACTTTCTCTAGTTTGTGATTGAAGTCACGTACTAGGATCCGCACAATTGGTTAGTCACGTACTTGGGAGCCGTGCATCAAAAGGGGAAACTGTCACTATAGAACAAGTCCAATTAGGTATTAGGGTAAGGGTTCAACTGTAAGTTGGTAAGGTACTTGGGATTTTTTTATTTGTAACCGCTTGTTGTGATAATAATGGAGTTTCAGGAATGGTGACCTAAAAATCACCCGATGGGGTTTTTGCCATCAGGTTTTTCCCATTCGTAAACAAATCACCGTGTTATTTATTTTCCGCTGCATAATTAGTTTATTGGTGATTTGTTTGTGCTACCATGCGTTTGCATGTTAAACTGATTAATTAATAACTTGGCTAATTAATTAATTAATTTAATCACAAGGGGTCAATACGTTTTTGGCCTATCAAATCTCAACTATTGATTAAAAAAAGTTAATAAAAATAAAAAGTTAAATAAAAATGTGAAAAATACATATATTAAAAGAGAGAGAGGGGTTAATTACACCAGGTGTAATACCAAGTATTGTACTGGATCTTCATACAACCTTTGACAATCTAACTTAATATAGCTAGCATACCTACCTTTAATTTTCTCCTCTTGAAGCTATGAAGAATCTCTCGGACCAATACTTCATTAATTCTTTGCAATCCATCTCCTAAGGATACACTGATTGATAAGGGCAATTTGATTGGACAGTAAATTTCCTTAGTCATGTTACAAAATGCTTGGTAATGGTTTTATACACTACATTATACATGCTAATAGGCCTAAAAAAATTGAAAGAGATAGTTTTTTTTAGGATCTTTGGAATAAGAAAGATTAGTGAATTATTTACCTCTTTTGTCATTCTTCCATGTTGAAGAAACTAGCAACTACATTGTTGCTCACCAATAACCCCCCCCCCCCCCCCTCCCAATACTTCTTGTAAACGAACACTGTGAAACAATCAAGTCATGGGGACTTTAGTTCTGCCATGCATGTGTTAGAATTATATGCCCTCAAAAACAATACTATGCATTTTTATTTGATAATAAAATTTTATTTTCACATTCATAATTTTTATAGGTATATTTCATTGTTTAAATGTAGCATGTGATGTCACATTTGTAGAAAAATCATGTTATTGGTTAAGGAACCAAAGATAGGGAGTAATGATTTTTCATAGATTATTAAATTGTTCTAGGCTATGGATATTAATTGAATATTACCACTGAAGCCTACACTTGTTGTGCTGCTATATGAGAGGATGATTTACTCCATCATTGAGGTAGTGACTTTAAGCAGACAAGTGGGTGTAATGTAACAAGTACATACACTGAATGGGATCCGATCAAGGAAACCTTATGGAGTGATCACTATTAATTGAAAGGTTGTTCTATCACAGTTTTTCTATTGTCCTCAAACATGAAGGGTTTGTGTATTTTGCACATAACTTTGACAAATTCAATTGGTGATGCCAATTTTAAAGGCTATATACAGACACGTTGGGTTATTTGTGTAATAAGTAAAATATATAAATGCTTAACAATGAATCCACCAGTCTCTAAAAATTATAGTATATTCAGTTGATTTTCATATTGAAGTTGGACACAAAACAAAACCGGCTAGTGAAATTTTTCAAAAATGTTTTTCATATATATAATATTGTATATATATATATATATATATATTTAAAGAGTTTTTCAAAAATATTTTGGAGTCCAATAGAAATTATGAAATCAAGAAATTAAGGGTTACATATGTTAGGGACATGACAATGATTTTAATCCAGTCCTAGTGGCTTGTGGGAATATAGTATGGTGGAAGGACATAGATATAAAATTGTAAGTAATGGGACCTCATTTGTAATTCTCTAATCTTCAAGGGTCAATTGCAATATGTTGATGGACATTATTGCAATCTATAGAAGTTCAAATATTTTCTAGACATGGTTGAGAAAATTAAGGAATAATTTTGAAAGAGTTTCAAGGTAAGTCAATAACGTTCAAAAAGTTATTGATGAATCCTACAGCTAAAGATTAGGACTCCTAAGGATCCCACGTCCAATCTCTCTCTTGGGTTTTAGAAGTCTTAAATAAAAATAAGATTTTAAAATATCATATCAATTGTTGGCCATTAGAACTACTGAGTGATACTGCAGTCTTCTGAAAACCCAAAAAAGAAACAGAGAGAGACGTGAATACCTTGGGAGGCAACACACTTGGGTTGCTAAGGAGGTACGCAATTTTGTTCTATTTAGAATCTATGGTTGTGTGGTACAATGATCTTTAAATAAAAATATAAAATTTTGTTTTATATTGTTGCTACAAAACTATCAATGGTATTAGAGCAAACCACACTTAATCATGGATTTTCAATTGTTATTTGTATCAGTATGTTAGCTGAGATTTATTTCCTATATGTTGTGATTGATATATGTGATATGTTAATTGTTTTTATTCGGAGAAGTGGAGAACAACAAAAATCTGTGCCGTGATTGATATATGTGATATGTTGATTGTTTGGTTCCGATTCATTTTCCGTATTCTTGATTATATTTGACAAATATGTTGTTGAAGTCGCATGTCTTTTGCATCTACTCTTGAGTTGTGCGCCGTAATGCTATAATTGCTTTATTGATTGTCTATTATGGTTTCATGTATATGTGATTATTTTTGTAACCCATGTTGATATGTTTTAGTTCATTGACTCACCTTTTTATGTTGATAAAATCTTGAGTATTACCGAATAGAGGTGTTGAATCTCAATTGGTGGGAGTTGTATCAGATACATAAAAAATAATATTTAAATAGTCCTAATAGTAATATATATTATGTGCTAAATAGGATTATTTTACAGAATAATTCCTATGGCTCTCCATTGTTGGTGAATAAAGGTTCTATTAAATTAAAATTTTGTCGAAGCCAAAAGGATAGACTTGATTTTGGTTTAGTAGTTCCTCTTGTTTACTTCTTGGGAAGATAGGTGTGTGTATGACTGGTGGGAGTGTGGCTAAAATAGCAACATAATCATACTAGTACATATATCACACTCACATAATGGTTTGCACTTATCCAAATAAACATGACCACTAAAATAGTGGAAAACATGTTTGATTTGGAGGCCAAAAGTAAATCAGGAATCACAAATAAATTAAGTAAAATTAGAAACATGAGATGAAATTGTGATGAATAGTATCTATTTTCCTTTATATGGTGTGCACAGTATATTTCAAAAGAAGTTATTAAAGCATGCAAGGTAAGGGTTCTTGATGCCCACTTTGAACTATTTATGAATATAATTGTTATATTCTGTTCTGGGAGTCTGTGATATTTTGTTCTTGTGGCCATTAGTTATTCAAAAACCTGAATATGATAGATATATGTATGTGAAAATATTATTTTATATTATTTTACAGATTCATTATGACCAATTTTAATCCCTTAACTAAGATTTTGGATGAAAATCGATTGTCTAGACCAAACTATGTAGATTGGAAAAGGAACTTAATCATTGTTCTCACTGCTGATAAGATAGCTCATGTCTTTAATACTGAGGCACCAGAACTTGCTTTAGTTGATGCCACTGAGGAGTAAAGAGATGCATTTAATAAGTGGCGTGAGGCTGATGAAATGGCTAAATGCTACATAATGGCCTCTATGACCAATGTGTTGCAAAAACAATGTCAATGCCTAGTTACAGCATAAGATATGATTCTGCACCGCAAAGAGATGTTTGGAGAACAAAGCAGAAGTGCATGACAAACTACTATGAAAAATCTTATGTCCACCAAAATGGTGGAAGGAACTCTAGTTCGGGAACATGTCCTGAAGATTATTTCTTTCATCAACGAACTGGATATGCTTGGTGCAGAAATTGATAGTGAGACCTAAGTTGATGCAATCCTAGCATCTTTACCTAATTCTTTTAATCAGTTTATCATGAACTATAACATGAATAAGATGGAAGTGACATTGTCAAAGCTGCTCAATATGTTGAAAGTAGCTGAGGATCTCATCAAGAAAGAAAAGCCTACTGTAATGTTGGCTGAAAAATCTGATACTTCTCTTAAGTTAAAGCCTAAGGGTAAGAAATTTAAGAGAAAAGGGTCTCAGTCATTCAATAAGGCTCAAGCTGACAAAGTGAATAAGGATACTGAGAAGAAGAAAGCAAAAGGAAATTGTTTCCATTGCGGTAAGCTTGGTCATTGGAAGAGAAATTGTCGCCATTATTTGGCTTCTCTGAAGAATGACAAACCTGCAGAAGGTATGCCTAATTTGCTCGTTATTGAAACAAATTTAATGGATGGTCCATTTGATTCTTGGTGTGTGGATTTTGGTACAATCTCACACATTTGCAATATGTTGCAGGGGTTTAAGGAGACCCATAGGCTAAATGAAGGGGAGGTGATCCTAAAGATGGGGACTGGTGCAACTTTTGCGGCCACTGCCATTGGAACCTTTTATTTAGAATTATCTTCTAGTAGAACTCTTGTCTTAGAAGATTGCTTATATGTGCTGGAAGTGTAAAGAAATTTAGTTTTAGTTTCAAAACTTTGTTGTTCAGGATATTCATTTCTTTTTACTTCTAAACTTGTTGTTAAGTTTAATAATAATTCGTAACTTCTAACATTTTACAAGATGGTCTTTATTTTTTGAGTTCTATTGATAATTCTATTAATTGTGTTGAGAATGATATTGCTGCCAGTATGTCATCTCTTAAAAGAAAAAGAGATGTTAATCCTACGTATTTGTAGCACTTAAGGCTTGGTCATATCAATATTGACCGAATCAATAGATTGGTAAAGGAAGGTAGAGCCTTATCCAATTTGTGAGCCTTGTTTACAAGGGAAAATGACCAAGGAAAGGGAGCTAGAGCCACTGATGTATTAGGATTAATACACACTGATGTTTGTGGTCCTATGAATCACATGGCAAGAGGTGGTTTCTATTACTTCATTACTTTTATTGATGATTATTCTAGGTATGGTTATTTGTATTGGACATTCTGGCATTTTACCCTTTTTTTATTTTTTTTATTTGGCATTATGCCATTGTTTTGAAACTATATAGGTGTGTGCCCCTATTTCGATACTCGATAACCCTAAAATCGAGTTACTTAAAGTACTTGATTGGTTTAAAATTGAGTTATACCCGATCAAACTTAAAAAAAAAAAAAAAAAAAAAAAAAAATTGCATGGAACTCGAGTTCCTAGAAATCGAGTTCCATGCAAAAATATTTTTAGTGTCATTGCCCCGTACAAGGTTCAGGGAGCCCTATAGTGGCGTTTTTTAATCCCTATAGTAACGTTTTAAAGCCCTATAGCGACGTTTTCCTGCAAACGTTTTTTTCTAAGTGTAATTGTCCCATGGCAGGTTTAGGGAGCCCTATAGTGGCATTTTTAAGCCCTATAATGACGTTTTGGAACTCAATTTCCATAAAATTGAGTTCTATGCAATTTTTTATTTATTTATTTTTTATTTTATAATTTGATTGGGCATAACTCGATTTTAAACCAATAGAGTACTTTAAGTGACTTGATTTTAGGGTCATCGAGTATCGAAATAGAGGCACGCACCTATATAGTTTCGAAACAGGGTCATAATGCCAAATATTTTTGCCCAAAGGGGCAAAAGGCCAGAATGTCCTATTTGTACTTAATGAAACATAAATCTGAATCCTTTGAAAAGTTTAAAGAATTTCGTAATGAGGTTGAGAAACAAGTTGGAAAATGCATAAAAGTTCTTCGCTCTGATAGAGGAGGAGAATACTTCTTGGATCAATTTAAGGAATATCTAAAAGAAAATGAGATTATTTCTCAATTGACTCCCCCTGCAACACCTCAACATAATGGTGTAACTGAAAGAAGAAATAGAACCTTATTAGATATGGTTCATTCCATGATGAGCATGTCAGAGTTGCCAATTTCATTTTGGGGTTATACTTTGGAGACTGCTGATTATTTATTAAATAGAGTCCCTACCAAATTAGTTCCTAATACCCCATATGAGTTATGGACTGGTAAGAAACCAAGTCTAAATCACTTAAAGATATGGGGTTGTCCAGCACATGTTAGAAAGTCTAATATGGATAAGCTAGGACTAAGGAGTGATAGATGTTTATTTGTTGGCTATCCCAAGATGTCTACTGGTTTCTATTTTTACAATCCTAGTGAGCAAAAGGTGTTTGTGAGCAGGAATGCTATTTTTCTTGAGGAAGATTATAACTTAAATGAAAGTAGAGCAAAAGTTTCTCTTGATGAACAAACTGATAACCCAATGGCTGACTTAAATGAGAATAATGAAGAGCAAGTAATAGTGCCTACTGAACCAAGCAAAATACAAGAGACTCGACGTAGTAAAAGGACTATCAGGCCTCCAGTTAGACTCACTTTGTTAAATGAGATTTATCTAATGGAGTCAGAGGAGCATGATAATGATCCTTATACTTATCAAGAAGCAATGACTAATAAGGACGTTGAGAATTGAAAAAGGGCCATGGAATCAGAGATGGACTCAATGTATACCAACCAGGTCTGGACTTTAGTAGACAAACCAGAAGGTATTAAGCCTATTGGTTGTAAATGGGTCTACAAAAGGAAGATAGGACCTAGCGGTAAGGTGGAGACCTATAAAGCAAGACTAGTGGCAAAAGGATATAATCAAAAGGTTGGAATTGATTATTAGGAAACCTTTTTGCCAATAGCCATGCTAAAGTCCATAAGGATTCTATTGTCAATTGCTGCACATTATGATTATGAGATATGGCAAATGATGTTAAAACAGCTTTCTTGAATGGACAAGAAGAAATTTTTATGGACCAGCCAGAAGGTTTCATATCTCATGTGTTCACTCTTGGAAAGGGATCAATAAGTTGGAGAAGTTGCAAGCAAGATACTACTGCAGACTCTACTACAGAAGCAAAGTATATAGTTGCAAGTGAAGCTACAAAGGAAGTTATGTAGATTCGCAAGTTCATTCAAGAACTTGAAGTTGTTCCATCTATTGAGTCACCCATTACTATTTATTGTGATAATAGTGGGGCTGTTGAAAACGCAGTAGAACCAAGGGCTCATCAAAGTACAAAATATATTGCACATAAATATCACTTGATACATGATATCATACATAGAGGTGATGTAGCAATAACAAAGATTGCCTTTGCCAAAAGGCGTTTGAGAAACATTTGGAAGCAATGGGTATTAAATACATGTATGATTGGTTTTGAGTGCAAGTGGGAGATTGTTAGAATTATATGCCCTCAAAAACAGTACTATGCATTTTTATTTGATAATAAAATTTTATTTTCACATTCATAATTTTTATAGATTTATTTCATTGTTTAAATGTGGCATGTGATGTCATCTCTGTAGAAAAATCATGTTAATGGTTAAGGAACCAAAGACAGGGAGTAATGATTTTTCATAGATTATTAAATTGTTCTAGGTTGTGGATATTAATTGAATATTACCACTGAAGCCTACATTTGTTGTGCTGCTATATGATAGGATGATTTACTCCATCATTGAGGTAGTGACTTTAAGCAGACAAGTGGGTGTAATGTAAAAAATACATACACTGAATTGGATCCAATCCAAGGACACCGTATGGAGTGATCACTGTTAATTAAAAGGTTTTTCTATCACATTTTTCTATTGTCCTTAAACATGAGGGGTTTGTGTATATTTATTTATTATGCACATAACTTTGACAATGTCAACTGGTGATGCCAGTTTTAAAGGCTATATACAGACACATTGGGTTATGTGTGTAATGAGTAAAATATATAAATGTTCAACAATGAATCCACCAGTCTCTACAGAAGATAGTATATTCAGTTGATTTTCATATTGAAGTTGGACTCAAAACAAAACCGGCCGGTGACATTTTTCAAAAATATTTTTCATATATATAATATTGTGTATATATATATATATATAAAGAGTTTTTCAAAACTATTTTGGAGTCAAATAGAAATTATGAAATCAAGAAATTAAGAGTTACATAAGCTAGGGACATGACAGTTATATTAATCCAGTCCTAGTGGCTTGTGGAAATATAGTATGGTAGAAGGACATAGATATAAAATCGTAAGTAATGAGACCTCATTTGTAATTATCTAATCTTTAGGTGTCAATTGCAATGTGTTGATGGACATTATTGCAATATGTAGAAGTTCAAATATTTTCTTGATATGGTTGATAAAATTAAGGAATAATTTTGAAAGAGTTTCAAGATAAGTCAATAATGTTCAAAAAGTTATTGATGAATCCTACAGCCAAAGATTAGGATCCCTAAGGATCCCACGTCCAGTCTCTCTCTTAGGTTTTAGAAGTCTTAAATAAAAATAAGATTTTAAAATATCATATCAGTTATTGGCCATCAGAACTACTGAGTGATACTACAGTCTTCTAAAAACCCAAAAAAGAAACAAAGAGAGAGACGTGAATACCTTGGGAGGCAACACACTTGAGTTACCAAGACAGCTACGCAATTTTGTTATATTTAGAATCTATGGTTGTGTGGTATAACGATCTTTAAATGAAAATATAAAATTTGTTTTATATTGCTTCCGCAAAACTATCAGCATGTCCTAGATTGCCTTCTTAATCTCTTGCGGGGCTGGAATTCTACATATTTCCTAATTTTCAACTAGGGATGGAGCCAAGACTTGAAGTTAGGGGGGTGGCTCTGCTACTAGCTATGTGCGGCAGATCTGGACTTTGACTCTACTACTTTATCACTAAGGATTTTTATTTAAAGCTTTTTAAATGGCCAAGTTGCTTATTTTGGGTAAAATAGATTGATTGGGCATAATTTTTTTTTTTAGCTTTATTTTTATTTTTTTGAGAGAGAGTTTCAACCTATGGCGTTCACTCCTGATGATAGCTCTTTATTATCAGACCAAGACACCAATTAGTTTTTGGTATTGGCGGAGATTGAACTCTAGATCTCTTATTCAACCATCAGAGACTTTATCAGTTGAGTTCGCTGGAACCCACTTTTTAGCTTTATTATTGGTAATATTTGTTACTGAGCTAATTTTTTTGGACTTGTATATTTTGATTTAGATTTAATCTATTAATTTTTATGGCCTTTAAAAGGTTGAAAATGCTAAAAATACAAAATTTTTACAAAGTGCTAATGTGGTGAGTGGTTATTGATAAGTAAAAAGTGATGCAAGTGTGCAAACCAATAAGAATTTGCTATCTCAATAGTTTGTAAAAAATGTTGTAAAGAAATATGTGACTATAACATTACTCTTAAAAGAATTGATGACATTGTTAAAGGGTGGCAAAATGTAATTTTATTGAACAAAATTGCTAGTACTTATTAATATCCTAATATTAAAAAAAAAAAAAAAAAATTAGGGGGGCCATTGCCTCCCATAGACAATATATAGATCCGTCCCTGTTTTCAGCATCACTCACACAAGGTGATAATATCAACCCTTATAAGTTTGGAGGGCACTCAATCTCTTGTTCTCTCAATAAATCCATGCATTTAGCTAATAAGAGACCACTAATAGATTCCTTATTTCTGAACCCTCTTATTATAATCTCTTCCTATATGTAGATAAAATAGGTCAAGTGTACTAGACTACTAGACCTAATCTTTGCCCACATCAAATAAGTGACCAAACCGTTGTTCAATCACCCATCACATGGTCACTTTCGATTAGTCTCCAAATCATGTTGTAAAGTCTATTTGAGTTAGAATTTATATTTTTGGCTTTTTGCCCTTGGAAATTGTGAATTATATAAAATTGCACATCTGTTTTTTGATTTAGTTAATTACTATGATTAAGATTATAATTTTGGTAAAGTTCAACGCATAAAACTGTTGCTAGAGCTTAACACCCCTGCGCCCCCCCACCCCCCCCAAAAAAAAAAAAAAAAAAAACCCTAACAACCTTGGTCCTCGTTTCACAAACACTAGAGCCGGTTGTTTGGCTTTCCTTTGAGTTACTTTTTTTAATTTGAGTTACTTGTAAGAACCCATTTTTAAAGAACTCGGAAAAAAAAAAAAATCAAATAGAAACAAGAGTACTTTCTAGTTAAAAGAAAGAACAATTTTTTTTCTTTCTAAATGTAGCAAAAGAAAAAGAAAAAAGAAAAAAGAAAAAAAAGGGATTTTCCTCTTCCTATAAATTTCATTCTTGTCGGTATATATTGACGTGTGGAATGAGACTTTATCTTTAATCTCATACAATAAATTTTATTGATAAATATTCGATTCTTTCTTCAATTTGGAATGATTCACAACTCTTTTAATACATAATAAATATTGACAATAAAGAGAAATATTCTTACCCAAAAAAAGAAAAAAAAAAAGAAAGAAAGATAACACTGTAGTTATAATACTATTATTATTGATCAGTCCAAATATTACAAATTAGTCGTTTCTAGTTAGTCCTTTTTTTTCCTTTTTTCTTTTTCTTTTTTAAATTTTGGTAATATACTCATTAGTCGTTACTCGTTAGGACCTTGTCAAAGTCTACCTTTGATATATTAATGCAGCATGCACTTCTGAAACGTACAAGTTTACTTATTTATTATTATTAATTTTTTTTTTTTAGAAGGAAATAGGCTTCATAACATTACTCAGTGGCCTTTAAATCAGCCAAAATAATAGCATCTAAATCTGGTGGAACAGACTCCATTCAGACTTCAATGGGAAAGGAAAGTCTTGCTTTCTGAGCTAAGGCGTGTGCGATTGCATAGCCTTGCCTATTGACATGAGAGAAAGAATAGCTTTTTAACAAACTAATATAAGACAAAGTGTCTTTTAAAATATGACCAACAACAGATTTTTCCATACCACTACCACGTAGAGACTTTAATACAACCTCCGAATCACCCTTAAAACAAAATTGCTAGAAACATGTTTCAGAGACCAAGACTGCTACTCTTCTTGCTGCCAGTAGCTCTAAGGCCATAACTGAAGGTGGTTTTTTATTTTTTCGGACAGAGCAACCATGACTTTACCATTAGAATTTCAGATGACAACACCAAGGCTGGCTTCATCTGATTCATCGAACATTGCCCCGTCATAATTTGTCTTGAAACAATCTTGAGGTGGAGGACGCCAGTGCTTTTGAGAGGGATTCCTACTGCCTGTGGAGTGACTTTCTTGAAATCCCCGAGTCTTGAAGCTTTGAAGATAATCTCGTGCGAAACCCGCAATTTTGACCAATGGCAAGGAAGGTTCCTAGAGGCTAGATTTGTTTCTGTGGTGCCAAATAGACCATGCTGTGATGCTAAACAGCGGAACTATGTGAGGTTTTTCCTGAATCAGCTGCACTAAATCAGAGAAAGAACCCGAAACAACTTTGTTTTTGTCAACCCAGCCAAAGTCTTATGCCCAAACCGGTTGCACCTTCTCACAGCCCCATAAAGCGTGGAGAACAAATTCATTCTCCCTTGAGGGCAGATGGGATTGATAGGCATAGCTCTTTTCTTCAGATTTTCTTTTGAGGGCAGAGAGTTAGTGCATGACCTCCATAAGAAATGCTTGATCTTCCCTGGCACATTCAATTTCCAAATGTTTTTCCAAAAAGACTCTTGTGCAGCAGAAACTGTTGGTTTGACAGTATCAAGGGTAGCAATTTCCATAAGACTTTTGTACCCTAATTTCACGGAATAAGTACCAGAGTTTTCTTTTGGCCAAATGAGGATATCAGGTTAAGGAACGGTACACAGAGGTAGGGACTTTATAAGTGTAGCTTCAGGCGGATAGAAATTGTTAGGTTTTAGACCCCTTAAAACAACAATTGGATTAACCTAGTTTATTTAGCCAAGTGATTAACTTAGTCAAATTTTGTAAATCTAGGTTAACACAATCAAATAATCATATCAAGATATAAAATAGCGGAAATATAAAGAACACAAAGATATGATCACCTAGGAAAACTAAACTGGTAAAAAACCTGGGGAGGATTTAACCTAACTATCCTCAAGGTAAACTTGAATCCACTATATGAAAGAATCGAAGTTCATACAAAAGGACTTACAAGCACCCATGCTCGACTTCCTAATGCTACTTACTAGTAGAACTTACTGACACGACCACGTGCAAGCTCCGAATCCACGGACTCCTTCTTTCTTAGATTCTCTACAAGATACAAGCACTCTTGCTTGTGTTTCTTTAAGCTCCAATGGTAGCAATTGAGTTGATCATCAAGGTGTTGATAATATCTCTACCTTGAAAATCCTAAGTTTATGTGAAGGAAAGCTCTTCAAAGATCTCACAAGAGATTCACACAAACCGCAAATATGAGCAACAAGAGCATCCAGAGCTCCACTAAAAACGCGGCTAGGGTTTCCTTTATATAGAGGGAGAAGTAGATCTAAAAACCCTAATCCTTAATGGGCTTGGGCTGAGTTGAAAAATTCTGTAGAAAAACGTTTTACTCGAGATTCGATCGATCGAGTTAGGCCGAAAGTTACTAATACTTCTGCAGTCACTCGATTCTAACTTTACATAAAATGCCCACAGTTTGAGTAAGTCTAAACAAGACTAACAACCTGTTTTGATCATGGTTTGCCAACAATACACATTAGAGTTCTAAATACATAAAATCCTAAGTCTTTAGAACCTAACAAACTCCCCCTTTGGCAATTCGTGACAAAACACAAATTAAAAGCTCAAAGTTTACAAATAAAAGCCCTTTACAAAAATAATGCTCATAACACAAATTCAATCCTAACTACTATCCATTAGTTGCAAGTGTAGACAGTAGCTCAATTGAATCAACCTGTATATTCCTGAAACACTAAACAAAACGCATAAACGCATGTGTGACAGAAAAACAGTAAATCAACAAATAAATTCTTGACTTCACAAAACACAAAACAAAGACATATATTATGAATAACTCATAAATATAAATCAATGAGTAGTGAACAAAAAACAGAAATAAAAACATAAGTAAACTAACTCTCTCCCTAAGTTAGATATAACAAAAAGTTTTTATTTATATTCTCCCATTTCAAAAATAATTTCAACTCTCCCTAAACAAACAAACATGATTCCCATTAATCAATAATTTCTCCCCCTTTTTGTCATGTATTGACAAAGACAACTCATATAAAGAGTAAACAGTCACCATACGCAATAAGGGATAAAAGAAAATAGAGAATCAAGGGGACACAAACCACTTCAACTCTATAGAAAATAGAGACAACTCCTCCTATGAACAACAAAGGTTTAAAAATATCTCCCCCTATAAAAATAGGAAAAACAAAACAAGTTTTTGGAAAAAAGAGTTTTGGGGAAACTTTAGGAGGTGGGGAAAATAAAAACACACAAACCAAAGTTAAAAACTAAGGTGAGGATACACATGAAAAAAATATTCTCTCTTTCAATAAATGCAAACTTGACACTATGTGACCCATAAACAGTTGCAAGAATAGAGAAAAATATTTGCACATTGATTATCCATCATATCTCTTAAGAAAAATATCTTCTGCAGTTCACACATAAGAAATAGCATATACTAGAATGTACAAAACTAAAAAATTAATCAATCAATTTTTAAATCAAGTTGAGTACCCAATTTAGCAAAGTGTATGCATGCTATGTGTGAAAACAATGAGAGATATGATTGAAAAACTGCAAGATGGATATAAAAATCAATGTAATGCATGTGAATCCTAAACACAAATGATGCATGAAAAAAATATGTCATGATGCTTGCTCTAATGCATTAAAACTAAGTTCAATTTAAGTTCAATTCACAATTGGCTTGAGCACAGAGTTTCTAATAAAACTCCAAAAATTTACACCACTTGTTAAGTTTTTAGGAAAAATTTGACCAATTGATCAACACATAAGCTAGAATACACAATATAATGATCAATTACATCAATTCAACAAGCCAATTGCATTAATTGAACCCAATTTGAATAAAATCCCCAATTCGGGTACATTCAAGCTCTAGAATTTCCAATTTCTCAAACTTTAAACACATTTTGCATTAAGATCAAGGAACTTTTAATCTTGGATGGCCACAACAAGATCACACACAATAAAATGTACCAAGTTTAGTAAAGAGTAACTTGTGTAGTGTGTGCAACTAGCAAAAGATTGAGATACATGTGAGGTGATATGTGAATAGAAATCAATCACAAAGTCTACAAAATTCATCATATACAATTTAAAAGAGACTATCACTTAAAGAGTTACATCCTATAACTCCCACATCTCCTAGAACATAAGTTTGCAATCATGTAAGTTTCTTGAATTTGCCTTATAATATACACACCAATTTTAATTATGTGATTTGGCATCAAGTTTAATAGTACACACCAATTTTAAGTATTAAGCAATTAAACCAAGGCTTTACCTTATATTCTTTTTGTGCATGTGCTACACTTTCTCGAACACAAAATCTTATGATATGCACTAAGGTGTTCATGATTGGCTAGTAAACAGTGGTGAGATGATTATTTATGCCTTTCTCAAAAGGATCAAGTCCGACAGTCAAATAACATGTGACTTCAAGATTAAGACAAAGTGATAAGCACCATAAACATCTTTCCCACACAACATGCACTACAAAGTTTCAACTAGTCAAGTGTAATGAATAAGCTCATCAAAACTAAACAAAGTACATAAACTTGTTATGTAAAGATAATATGGCCAATTCTTGATTATAAATTCAAGATGTGAAATACAAAACACAAAAATCCTTTTGGTTCTAAAAGAAAATTTATGACCAAAAACAAAAAGCACATATTATGCTAAATAAACAATGCAAAAGCAATGCATGATAGTGCAAAACTAAGCTATAGATGGTACACAAATAAGAAATATCAATTTCTTAATTAACCCTTGAGAACATGTACAAATTAGTACATACTCACACAAAATCAGAAATAACTTAGCATAAACTATTCAAGTTTCTCCACAATGTCAAGCATGTTCTAAATCAAGAAAGAGATATCATAACTCATGTAATCCTTAAAACAAATAAAACAATACACAAAATAAAATATTTTTGTCTTTTTGAGATTTTTCAATGTTTTTGGATTTTTTAAAAATAAAAAACAACTTAAAAAAAAAAAAAAAAAAAAAAAAACAACCAAAAACAAAAACAAAACATGTCCACAATTAATTGAAAGAATTAAATCAAGGACAAGTTAGCAACACTCACCTTGGAGAATCTTTTCTCACCCATATAGCATGATTCTTCGGCTTTGTAGGTGAAAATCCATGAGAAGCAGAGTGTATTTGAGGGATTACACCAATCTTCTGAGAAAGACTGAAATCCTGCAAATTCCTTTCACAAGCCAACAAGCTCAAATTTTTCAAAAAAAATATGAAACAATTTATATGGATTTATGGCAGGAGAAATATCATCACATATCCTAGATTGACATACAGAATGCTTAAATTTCAACTTATGACAATTAGGACGAATGTGACCACTGACACCACAAAAGTGACAAAGAGGAACAAATTTAGGAACATCAGTATTCCTAACAACAAATCTAGTCTCAAATTTTGGTTTTTGTCTCAACAAAGAACAATTTGATCTAATATGACCAACAACCCCACAAAGGTGACAAGTAGGCACAAAAACAGATTTATTATGCTCTCTAACAGTAGGTTTAGATTTAGGTTTAGAAACTTCAGCGTCTATATCAGAACTTTTACCTTTGTCTAACTTGGCAAAATAAACATTTTCTTTATTATTCCTCTTAAAAGGAGGGATATAAACTTTCTCAGTTTTAGGTTTAAAAGAAATACAAACACTTCTGTTATCAACAGCAAACTTGGTACTAGTCAAATCTTTAATTTTAGCTTTAGATTCAACTAACTCTTGTTCCAAGCTTTTCATCTTCTTATCTTGAGAGGAAATTTGATTTCTCAAAAATTCATTTTTTTTATTAGACTCATTTAATCTCACAATCAATTCCTCTTTTTCAAGATTAGCCAATTTTAACCTTTTTTTTTTTTAAATTTCTTAGAAATTTTCAAAGATTTAGATAATTTCTTATGAAGAGTTTCATAAGCATTAATAAAATCAACAGAACAACAGTGTCCTTTTTATTCAAATCATCACAAACATAAGCAGAAAGACACTTCAAATTATTAATGATAATAGGGGTCAAGGATTAGCTTTTGGAAGATCTAAAATGGAAGAGCTATCCACTCTAAAATGGAGAATCTTTTCTCACCCATATAGCATGATTCTTCGGCTTTGTAGGTGAAAATCCATGAGAAGCAGAGTGTATTTGAGGGATTACACCAATCTTCTGAGAAAGACTGAAATCCTGCAAATTCCTTTCACAAGCCAACAAGCTCAAATTTTTCAAAAAAAATATGAAACAATTTATATGGATTTATGGCAGGAGAAATATCATCACATATCCTAGATTGACATACAGAATGCTTAAATTTCAACTTATGACAATTAGGACGAATGTGACCACTGACACCACAAAAGTGACAAAGAGGAACAAATTTAGGAACATCAGTATTCCTAACAACAAATCTAGTCTCAAATTTTGGTTTTTGTCTCAACAAAGAACAATTTGATCTAATATGACCAACAACCCCACAAAGGTGACAAGTAGGCACAAAAACAGATTTATTATGCTCTCTAACAGTAGGTTTAGATTTAGGTTTAGAAACTTCAGCGTCTATATCAGAACTTTTACCTTTGTCTAACTTGGCAAAATAAACATTTTCTTTATTATTCCTCTTAAAAGGAGGGATATAAACTTTCTCAGTTTTAGGTTTAAAAGAAATACAAACACTTCTGTTATCAACAGCAAACTTGGTACTAGTCAAATCTTTAATTTTAGCTTTAGATTCAACTAACTCTTGTTCCAAGCTTTTCATCTTCTTATCTTGAGAGGAAATTTGATTTCTCAAAAATTCATTTTTTTTATTAGACTCATTTAATCTCACAATCAATTCCTCTTTTTCAAGATTAGCCAATTTTAACCTTTTTTTTTTTTAAATTTCTTAGAAATTTTCAAAGATTTAGATAATTTCTTATGAAGAGTTTCATAAGCATTAATAAAATCAACAGAACAACAGTGTCCTTTTTATTCAAATCATCACAAACATAAGCAGAAAGACACTTCAAATTATTAATGATAATAGGGGTCAAGGATTAGCTTTTGGAAGATCTAAAATGGAAGAGCTATCCACTCTGATATCACTTGTTAGGTTTTAGATCCCTTAAAACAATAATTGGATTAACCTAGTTTATTTATCCAAGTGATTAACTTAGTCAAATTATGCAAATCTAGGTTAACACAATCAAATAATCATATCAAGATATAAAGCAGCGAAAATATAAAGAGCACAAAGATATGATCACCTAGGAAAACCAAATTGGTAAAAAACCTAAGGAGGATTTAACCTAGCTATCCTCAAGGTAAACTTGAATCTACTATATGAAAGAATCGAAGTTCATACAAAAGGACTTACAAGCACCCACGCTCGACTTCCTAATGCTACCCACCAGTAGAACTTACTGACACGACCACGTGCAAACTTCGAATCCACAGACTCCTTCTTTCTTAAATTCTCCACAAGATACAAGCACTCCCGCTTGTTTTTCTTTAAGCTCCAATGGCAGCAATTGAGTTGATCATTAAGGTGTTGATAATATCTCTACCTTAAAAACTCTAAGTTTATGTGAAGGAAAGTTCCTCAAGGATCTCACAAGAGATTCACACAAACTGTAAATATGAGCAACAAGAGCATCCAGAGCTCCACTAAAAACGTGGCTAGGGTTTCCTTTATATAGTGGGAGAAGTAGATCTGAAAACCCTAATCCTTAATGGGCTTAGGCTGAGTTGGAAAATTCTGCAGAAAAATGTTCTGCTTGAGATTCGATCGATTGAGTCTAATTTTCTATCGATCGAGCCAGGCCAAAAGTCGCTAATACTTCTGCAGCCACTCGATTCCAACTTTACATAAAACGCCCACACTTTGAGCAAGTTTAAACAAAACTAACAACCTGTTTTGATCATGGTTTGCCAACAATACACATTAGAGTTCTAAATACATAAAATTCTAAGTCTTTAGAACCTAACAAAAATAAAGATCAATGAGATGAGTATTCCACCAACCCATATGGGCATCAATGAGTGTATCCACCGTGGAGTCAAGTGCTAAAGAAATTTGAGGGGAAACCACTTTACCATCTGGTGAATTCAGTAACCATGAATCATGAAAAATCCTTATAGGTTTTCCATCTCTAACCCTCCACTGAGCATCCCTCTCCACAAGTTTTCTAGCAAATAAAATACTTTTCCAGGCAAAGGAACCCGATACTAACTTTGCTTCAAAGATCGAACTGTGGGGGAAATATTTAGCTTTGAAAACTTCATAAAATAGGGAATCTGTATCATGGATTAATCTCCACACTTGTTTTGCCAACATTGCTTCGTTGAACTTACATAGATCCTTAAAACCTAGACCCCCTTCCGGCTTTGGTTGACACAACACTTCCCACTTCTTCCAATGAATCTTACATCTATCACCCCTTTGTCCCCACCAAAATTTCCGAATGAGCATCGCAATATCTTGACAAAGGCCAATCGGCAACCTAAAACAACTCATAGCAAAAGTAGGGATGACTTGTACCACCACCTTTAAAAGAACTTCCTTTCAAGCCTGAGACAATAGTTTTTCCTTCCAACCTTGCAATTTGCTCCACACCCTATCTTTTATATAATTTAGACTTGCCTTCTTCCTTCTACCAACCACTACAAGTAACCCGAGATATTTCTCATATTCTTTAATCTCCGGAACTCCAAGCAAATTTTTTAATAGGTCTTTTGAGGATTCGGGTACACCCTTGCTGAAAAAAAGGTTTGTCTTCTCTGAATTTATCCTTTACGTACAAGTTTAATTAATCACAAAGACTCATGTTGTATGCATTGAACTGGGTCTTCTTCCCGTTTGCTTTTAAAATGGGTCGGAAACATTGGGGCTACCCATGGGTTTCCAATTCCATACGAATGCTTATGCTAATCACCAGGGTTGGTGTGATATTAATGGAACCGACAAAATTTCCTTTAGCTCTGAAAGGTCAAGCTAGAAAATTTTCTATCAATTGTGACTCGTCGTTCGGTCAACCTCAACCAAAGACCGGAAACCTCAATGCTCCAAAACGTTTCCATTCATCGCGATATGGACATCTTGATGTCTAACTCCATTGACTGGTACAAACTTACAACGAATCAGGTATGCCTGTGGAAAACAATACGAAATTATTTCTCAATGTCCCCAGTTTTTTCAAATATTTTTTTGTTGAGCATAAAATTTTTGTAAAATTTTGTGAAACGTTTTACCAAAGAAAATTTGATAAAACATTTATTAAAAAAAAAAAAAACACAGTAAGACACTATTCTCGAAAATATGGGTTTCTTTTTTCTTTTTTTTGAGAAGCCGAAAATATGGGTTTCTGTTTCTCAAAAAATAAAAAAATAAATATGGGCTTCAATCATCTGGGTTGGTATGATATTAATGGCAACTGCAGAAACATTAATTTCCTTTTCTCTGCCTCAACTGCCCCGAAAGCTGTGGAGATGTATAAGAGCATCCACATCCGGATGCTATATCTCATCTTATTTTACCATCTCAAAAAGCTACTTTATCAATTATACCATACCATTTTACAATACACCCAACATCCGAAAACTCTATACCTCATCCTTTTATTAAAATATTATTTTTTTAATCTTTCTTTATTATTACTTTTCCAACCATCATTTTTTTTTTGTTTCAAATTCAACTATTCTACTTTTTCAAATTCATCTATTTCAACGGTTGGAATATCCTCAACAACCTGCCAAATTTTTTTCTTTTCAATTTCTTTCCAACTATTTCAACAACCTGCCAATTTTTTTTTTTTCAATTTCTTTCCAACTATTTCAACAACCTGCCATTTTTTTTTTTTTTTTAAGAAAGAACTTGCCAAATATCAATGTACTCAAATTTGCCAACTTTAAAAATCCACATACATATACATTCCATCAAACCTATCAAATATTAATGTAAAATCTACATATATATTTATAGATGCATCCTATCAAACATTAATGTATTCAACCTGTCAATTTTAATGATCCACACACACACACACACACATATATAGAACTTGCCAATTTTTTGGTTTTTTTTTTTAGAAAGAACTTGCCAAATATCAATTTACTCACTTGCTGGTCGCTTGTGCTATAGGCCACTCCAATGGAAGGATTTAAATATTCTTTTGAAAACTAACAGTTTTCCGGACACAGATAGTTACATCCAAACAACATCAAGTCCAACTTTGTTCCATACACCACCAACCCAGAATAAAGGAGTAAATGTTGATTGTAGCAGTCTAGATTCTATACTGAGGAGTGCTGCAAGGACTTTTAATACTCCATCTATCATAAGAAAACGAAGACTTCAAATTTCTAAGAAAATTGACAATGTCAATCACAATGACTATAACTCCGACAATAGTGGAAGTCTCTCAAATGAGAAGCAACTTGTACTGCCTCCTCTGAAGTCTCAGAAGCTTGAAACATCTGCGGTAAAATCTATAGAAAAATGCCTTGAACATGCATTTGAAGCTGAGTGGGATTCTGCCAAGATTGTTTCTAGAACTACAGTTGCAGATGATTCATTTGGCGCCAATTGTGGTAAATAGGATTCATTGGATTGTTGCTGTCAAGAATTTAAGCTGCAATTTTGGTGGGTGACTTTTCCCAGGTTTGTATAGTATTCAAAAAAAGTAATTAGATACATATCAATCTTCTGTTAAATGCAAACAATTTCTGTTAAAAAAAAAAGATTCTTGATTTCCTAATTTAAAGTTTTGTGATTGTTAGCATAGTTTTAGATTTTAAAATCTGTAGCAGATTGAACGAGGAGATTAGAACATTTAGATATGAAGCAGGCCTACCGATCAGACAAAGGAAATTAAACGTTACTTGAGTTGCTATTTTCAGGTGTGAGTTGTCAAAACAAAAATGGTTGGTTAAGTGGTTCCTTTCTTAACACCTGTTATAATAATTTATTTTATGCTGTCTTCTCTGCACTCTAATCCTAAATGATGTGCTTTGAGAACAAGAAGAGCGATATTTTGGCAGAAGATGAAATCATGGCTCATTTGAATGCATATGAATACTTGAAATCATAAGAATACTAATAAGATGTTAATATTATTTAAGTATTTGCATATTTTGAAGAATGTGGTATTCAGAGAGGATAAACAAAATCACACTCACTAGTAGTAATTTTAGACTGGTAATTCCTGATGTTTTTAGCATGAGATGGATTTTTCCTTAATCCACTCTCTCCCGTTTTTGTTTTTCTTTTTTTGGGAGGTGGGGTGGCAAACTGACATGCATCAATTTTTTTTGTATTGAAAATAATAAATTTGCCAATATAATTTTCCTTAAAGTATATGAATTCTAACACAATCATACACTGAACTAGAGGGATCCATATCCATATTATCACAATAAAAAAAGGAAAACCATGAATTTGCCACCAAACAAAGGCAAGAAGACAAAGTAACTTCATTTCCATAGATAGTGAGTATTTATAAACTTGTTATTTAAAAAAAAAAAAAAAAAAAAAAAAAAAACAAAAGTTGTACAGAAGAGTAATTGCTTTGCTCCCAACACAGAAAAGCATATAAAACTTCTAAATCTTTGTGGTAACTCCAATCCCCCTTCAATATGATAAAACCATCAGTATAAATTAATATTATTTATATATGTCTCCAAATGGTCTTCAAGCAAGATTCTAAAATCTTCCCTATCAAGTTCACATAACCAATTATCGATAGAGCAAAAGAATACACATGCAAACCCACTTTTATGTAAATCCCATTACGAGCTACAAAAAAAATAAAGCATAAATCAAC
This sequence comes from Quercus variabilis, assembly GCA_030445155.1. Taxonomy (NCBI): domain Eukaryota; kingdom Viridiplantae; phylum Streptophyta; class Magnoliopsida; order Fagales; family Fagaceae; genus Quercus; species Quercus variabilis. The sequence goes on along the minus strand of CP129453.1, from coordinate 5,263,692 downwards.
AAGCATTTTACAAAATCCAAATTGTACAACAAAATTTTCATGTTCACAATAGGAATTTAAAACAAAGACATGGATGATATCAAAATGTGGAAGAAATAAGGGATCTGAGATGAGAAGGGATTTGGGTTTGGGTTCCGTACCTTTCTTTTGAGGACCCAAATTTGAAGCAAAGCAAAGTGAGAGAGAGAGATAGAGTGAATGAGAACCAAATGCAAGGCAAAGCAACCAAGCCGAATCCCACCTCTACAAACATCAACAGCAATTATTTGATCAAAACCAAAACACAAACACAAATTTTCTTGCAAAAAGAGAAAAGAAACATAAACACAAAAACTCAAATACATAAAACAAAACCCACCTAGTAAATTGCTTTGATTTTGATTTTGATTTGATTTGAGAGACCGATGAAGCTGAAGAGATTTTGCAAACAAAATCTTAATCCAAACCCACAAACCCTTGAGATGAGTGAATTGGTGAATCCAAAAGGGATGAGTGAATCGGTAATGGAGTGAAAAGTGAAATGGGTATGTAGATTGTTGGATTTATGAGTGCCTGTGAATCGGTAAAGGGATCGGAGCACTGATGCTCGTTGGAATCATTATTGGAGAGACGGTCATCGGAGAGAGAGACAGAGGGGCATCGGAGAGAGTTCGGGTTTGAAGAGAGCATAGAGCAAAGGAGAAAGAGAGAACGAAGACAGAGAAAAGAGGAGAAATAATGAGAGAGGAGAGAGAAATTCCCGGGTTAAAAATCACCTCATGCATTAATTTTTTTTTTTTTTTTTTTTTTTATCCCATTCAGCTACAGTACCATCTTACATTTGAGATGGTACTGTAGCTGAATCTCAAAAAATTTTAGCTTTTTAGGATATAGCCTTTCCGTTGTTGGTGAATTTTGGCCCTTAAATGCTATATCATCACAGGATTTAGGATATAGAATGTGGGCTGCGGATGCTTTAAGTCCATTGACTGTTATAGCGAGTCAGGTATGCCTATGGAAAACAATACGAAATCATTTTTCAATGTCCCCAGTTTTTTTAATATTTTTTTGTTGAACATAAAAATTTTGTTAAACATTTTACCCAAAAAAAAAAATGATAAATCATTTTAAAAAAGAAACCACAAAATCAGGGACGGAGCCAGGACTTCGAATTAAGGGGGTGACTCTGACCTTAAGTTTGGCGGCTTCTTAGCCACGGAGAGTTTTTTTTTTTTTTTTTTTGATGTGTGTGTTTACTGGGTAAAGACAAAATTATTTTATTTAAAACTTTTTAAATAGTCAGTTTTTTGTTTAAGTAAAATTGGTTAATTGGACTTAATTTTTTTTTTTTTTTTTAGCTTCGCTATTAGTGATTTTTGTTGTTGCACAAATGTTTTTGGGCTAGTATATGTTGTTTTTGTTTTTAGATCTATAATTTTTTTTAATGGCCTTTAAAATGAGGAAAGTGCTAGAGGTATATTGCTGATATAGTGAGTGATTATTGGTAAGTAAAAAAGTGATGTAAGTGATATGCTTAAATGCGAATCAATAAGAATTTGTACCTCAACAATTTGCAAAAATATTGTAGATAAGTTTGTAACTGTAACGTTACTCTAAAAAAAATCAATGATATTGTTAAAGGGGCAAAATGTAATTTTATAAAACAAAATTGTTAAAATTAATGTGTGTATATATATATATATATATAAATTTAGGGGAGGCATTGCCCCCGGTCAATTAATGCCTCTGTCCCTGCACAAAATAGCTCTCCCTTCGCAAATCTAGATTTTGGGAGACACTAGTTTTAATGGTTTTTGCTTGAAAAATTTTAAGTGAAAAATTTTTACAGTGAAACAAATATTGGAAAATTCATTCCATTAGCTTGTCATAATTTTATAAACAAATATTTGTTTGTAAAATTATTTTTATAAACAAATATTTTTATAAAAAATATTTTTAAAATATTTTTAAATAAATATTTTTAAAATATTTTTAAATAAATATTTTTATAAAAAATATTTTTAAACCAATATTTTTAAGACATTTGTTAATAATAATTAGAACTTTTGGGAAGGTCAAGCTCCACTTAAATTTTTTTTTTTCTTTTATCTTTTATGGGTATTAATTAAGTCAAGGTCTACTTTATGGTCTACCGTCTACCATAGTCCATAGATCAGTTAGATTGTGAATTGAAAACACAAAACCAGTCATAAATATGCACATCAAGACTCGCGTCAGATGTGAAGTGTAAACCCCAAACCAACCAGTCATAAATATGCACATCAAAAACTAGTCATAAGTATGCACATCAAGACGCGTTAGATGTGAAGTGTAAACACAAAACCAGTCATAAATGTGCACATCAAGACTCGCGTATATTTAACGGGTCTTCTCTGTATGCGTTTAAAAAGTCCAGCGTTTGTATGAAGCTCATACCAAATCAATACTCTCAAAACCCATAAATACGTACTCTTCTGGAAAATAGTGAGGCTATAGGTTGGTGTGGTATTATTATCAGTAAAAATGACAAATGCAGCAGAAACATTTCCATTATCCGTCTGGCATAAATTGAAGGTTGTTACCTGAAAGATACTGCTAGAGATTTTTCTATCCTGAAAGCTCGAAAATGTGTTGAAAACACAAGAGCTATTTAGACCCCCCAATTAAAATTACGGCTCGATAGATTTTATACAAACTTAATACAAAGTGCGGAATAGTGTAAATGCGAGCAGATGAACAAGAGAACTACTCTAATCCATAAACTAAGCAACACAGCAGTATAATGGAATAAACAAGAGTAGGGAAGAAGGATGCAAACACAGAAAACACCGAGACGTGTTCTCGAAGAGGAAACCAAAGAACTCGGCGAAAAACCTCTCTGCCGCCCTCCAAGCGGAAATCGATCTACTAGACAATTAGTTGGGATACATGGGTTAGCAAGAGACCCTCCAAGCCTAATCTACCCGATGCACCTAAACCTTCTAATCTCCTACTCCAACAAGGCTTCTCGGAACCGTGTCTTGTCTAACTCTCCGGATCCCGTAACAAGCTCCATGTTGCATATGCCATTCCAAGCTTCTTCCAATGCTTCTCAGCAGCACCAAAACGTTACACAACACTCTCAAAGGGTGTGGTAAGTGTTTAGGCTATCAACCTCTCAATAGTGTGGAAATGGAGAGGGAAGGGTTAAGGAGATACCACAAGCAAGTATATAGAGAAAAGTGGGGATGACAATCTCTAATTCCTAATGTGTTTGACTAGGGTTTTCTCTCTGAATCATTCCTCAACATTTGTGGGTAATGAAGGTATATATAGGATAAGCATAGAAAGTGTGAGTCAGTCAGTACAGGCTAGCAGAACAGGTTGCACCGCGGCTGTCTCGCAGGAAGGCCTTACCCGCGAGATACTCGCGAGACACAGCTATCCCCACCTGGCCTGACTCTTCGCATTCCAGCATGTGCAAGGCACATATTTCACTTCGTGGGAAGCTAAGTCGCGACATACCCGCGAGAATCCTTCAGCCTCCAAATGCTTGAGTCTTCACACACTCTTTCTATCACACAACCCTTACAACAAATCCCACAATAAATACAGTGTATAAACGATTGAAAATAATTACAATCAAATTTGGCACGGAATAAAAGTCAACAAAATACACAGTTGTAAATAACAATTTTACATATCTAATGATTGGAAATGTCGTTGTTACAATATTTCAATCCAAGGCGATATTGACATTATAATGTTAACGGGATTGACTGTTACGAGTCAGTCAGGTAAGCCTCTGGAAAGCAAGAAACCAAAACTCTTGGTTCCCAGTTTCACACGATTTCTGTCACTCAAAACATGCTCATGTCGTGGGTGTTGGCTGTGAGTCTGTGACACTTATGTTGAAAAGTAAAACCTTGCACCCAACTTATGCATACCTAAATGCTAATCTGAACTAAGAACCCTTCTCCATCAGCTTCCTGTCCAAATGTAATATAACATACGAAATGTTGTCAATGGGACTTGCTCTGGGATTGGGTGTTGCCAAATGGATATTCCTCAAGATTTGACAGATATTGATTTTAAAGCATATAGATTTAACGATAACCACACAAAAGTCTGGGATTTCAATTCTTGCAGTTTTGCCTTTATAATCTGAGACTGAGAAGACAAGTTCAATTTGGGCAATTGGTAACAAGACTATGAAAGTTGCCCAAAACAAAGCAAATTACGCATGTGGAGGAAATAGCACATGATCAATTGACCTCAATCCCAACAACGTGCCTAACAAACTAAGCACTAACATAATTGGTAACAATCTAAGCACAAATAATTGGTAAAACATTTCACAAAACACAGTGACTCTCCTCCCTCATCGGGTAGTTGGAAGGCACAGATTTTAATACTTTATATTTGAAAAATTTTATGTCCATACCAAAAACTTAGAAAATGTTTTGACTGGAAACATTTTAAAATGAAATAAATTAATGGATTTCTCATTTCCTTAGCTTCTCGTTGCTTTTAATTATAGTGCCTTTTGAAAGTTACTTAAAATTGTAATTTTATTATTATTAATTTTACAATTGCACACATTAACAAACACGATGTTATAGAGCTCAATGTAACTGCACTGGCAATCAATTGTGCCAATGAATCAGTACATTATCATTATTTCTGTGTCGAGGGTACCATCTAGACTGCGACGCATGTGTCCCCACTCATATATTATCACTAGCTGTTAACGTCTCAAATGGTAAGTATATATTCGTTGTTTTTACTTTTTACCCTCAGATCCTTTCTATCGTATCATAAAGCTGAGTCAAATATCAAATATGATTTTTTTTTTAGATAAAATTTTACTCGAATCTAATCTAAGTGTATGCGTGTAACTCTTTCTTGAAAACTCAAACTCTAGTCCTTGCCCTCTCTCTCTCTCTATATCTCACAAACACTTATACTTGTGGAATGATCATCATTCTCAGGCGGTGGTAATATCAAACATAATTAATGTTTGAAAAACTTGTACCCCTACCATCTTTCATTAAAAAAAATTTTTATCTGAAATTGAGTTTTAATTAATGTAGGATCATATATTGAATGATTTTCTACTCTTGATTACTAGAGAATAGGAGATTTTTCTTTTCTTTATTTTTATTTTTTTTGGATTCTAAAATGAAAAAAAAAAGAAAAAAAGAAAAAAAAAAGAAGGTCATGGTTGGTATGGAAAAAGAAAGGAAATTTTTGAACTTGTTAAAACTTTTTCTTTAGTTACCATTTTCCAAGTTCTGGAAAATTTAGACTTAATCAATTCCTTTGAACTTGTAAAAACTTTTTCTTTAGTCTCCATTTTCCAAGTTTTGGAAAATTTAGACTTTATCAATTCAGCGTCATAAATATTCCATTGTGATAGGCCAAGAATGTATTAACCCCTTTGGTAAATTAATCAATTACTTAGCCAAGTGAATTAATTAGATTCAATTACATGCAATAAGTGTGATAGCACAAACAAATCACTAGCTAAAAAAAATACAGAGGAAAATAAATTTGACATAGGTGATTTGTTTACGAATGGGGAAAACCACCGAGGCAAAACCCCACTGGGTGAATTTAAGGTCACCACTCCTGAGAATCTACTATTATCAAAACAAGCAGTTACAACTAAAAGGAATCCCAGTACCTAATACCAACCTAGAGTTGAACTCTTATCCCAATACCCAATTGGACTTGTAATGTAGTGACAATCTCTCCTTTCAATGCACGACTCCCAGTACGTGACTAATCAATCGATACACGGTTCCAAGTACATGACTAACACACCAACTTGAGGAAGATGTTGGCTGCAAAATTCTTCAGTTCATCCAACGATGAAGATCAAGAAGCTCCTTAATTACAAAACCCTTGGCGCAAAGACGTAGTAACTTCTACAAAGAATATGATAAACTAGGACAATTGTCTCCGGTCACAATTTTCATGTAACAACGAGTGTAACAACCTTTGCATCACCTTTGATGGCCCTTAAAATAATCTTTATATATGTCTAGAATTGTGAGAAAAGAAACCCTGCACAAATACACTTAGATATGCGTGAAAACAGATTTGAAAATCTGAATTTCGTAATTCTCGATAGATATAGCTTCTGTCGAGCTGCTGTCGAGCATCAGCATTAAACATCCATAGATATTGTCTATTGAGCTTTAATGAACAGCATTTCTTCACTTGTTTCTTGGACAAATTTGCATGGGTTCAATACTAAACTTGAACTCTTGTTCCTTGAAGTACTAAACCCATCTTAGATCTACCCAATGACAAGTAAAGTATATTTTGTCAAAAGATTAGCCAATTTACATAACAAATGTTTCTAACACAATTATCCCATAACTTACAAAAGTACATAAGTCTAACCCTACTACGAACTCTTAAAAAATTTTGCAAGAAGAGAGATCATGGCATGGTAGACTTGCAACCTGTTTTAATTGAAACACTTAAACAAGATTCATCAAGGCATCAAGTGTGAAACATAGACAAGTTGTATACAAAAAGAAACATGTGTATAAAGAAAGAAAAGAAACAACACATGTGAGATAAGGTGAAAAACATACATCATCATATATATATAGAAAGAAGAATACAATGTACGTAAAAATGGTCACAAGACCACAGTACATGAAGTGAGAAAAGATACATCAAAATCTCACTACATCCCTCAAAGCACTCTCCCCCTATCTTGTATATCTTATGCTAGCTCTCCTTCTAACATAATGACTACTCTTATATACAAAACTATTCCCCCCTTTTGTCATGAGTGACAAAGGGTACATCACTGAGAGGTCGTCATCTCATCATCACTAGAAGGGCTAAAATCATCAACATCATCATCATCTCCACTAAAAGAGGACTCCTCAGCAGGATCGGGAGAAGGTGAGGGTGCGAAACCACCAAGGTGTGACTAGCGGTGAGCGATGTGACTGATTCTGGTATTCATCTAACACATCTCATCAGACAAATGGTCGAGATGACTACCAAAATCAACACACATATGCTGAAGCTAATTCATGATGTCAACAAGAGAGACATCTGCCCTAGAGGAGGAAGAAGGGGCAAATGAAGAAGAAGGTTGAAGGGTAGAGGTTGTATTTGTCGTCTCCAGATGAGGCCGCTTTGCAGCCAGCTGCGCTGCAGTCCTTCGAATAGACTCCTTACTAATGACACCCATGACATAGAAGAAAGGAGAGGGAGGAATGGTGACGTGCATGTGTGTAAGGATGTGTGTGATAGTTGAAGGAGAGATGAGCTTATCACATATAGCTATGTCTTGATAGACCTCTATAATAGACTTTATCATGTGTGATAGAAAATCTATAGAGATATCCTCCATGAGAGAAAGAAGAAAACGAGCACGAGGCTTAGTGATAGTGTTATAGTGTGATTGTGGAGTGAGAATAAAGGTCATCACCATATTAAGGATCCTTGGACCCTTAGCAAACTCAGTTGTGGAGAAATTTAGGGAACTTCCCCACAACATGGCCTTCTCACAAAATAGTAAGGTCAACTCATCTCTAGAGATAGAAAAGAGACGTCATGACTAGGGTAATCCGGATGATCCACACTAGGGACGCGTAGTAACTTGAAAATGAGTTCCGGGGTAACTATGATACATGCACCATGAAATACCATAGTGAACCAAGGCACAGAAGTATCGATGGTATGCATATTGGAGTAAAACTCTTGTATGAACACATCAAGACACCTCGAGGGTTTCTTACATAAAGAAGCCCATCCTCAAGAGTGAACTGCACTAGGGAAAGGAGTGTCTGGAAAGTCAGACAAAATGACTTGGCATTCTAAATGAATTGCTCGGTTAGAGAAGTTCTTGTCGAAGTCCCTTTGGGCATCTTCGTTACGAAAATGAACAGATGGAGGAGTAGAAGAGGATGAAGAAGCAGAATGACAATGTGAGATCAAGTTTCGGGAGGGGACTAACTTTTTAGGTGCCATAGACAAGAACCTAAATGAGAAAAGGGAAGGAAAAGAAAACATGAACATAGCAGAAGGTTCAAGAAAGAAGGAAAGAAAGAACTATGCATGGTAATGCATGAGCATATGAAGTGCAAAAGTAAATTGCATTATTGGCAAAAACCTAATTCAATCTAATAGCACTCACAAGATATAATCAGTCACACAATCCTAGAATGCATGAAACAATTTTGCAATGTATATAGAATGCAATGCATGAACATTTGATAACAATTAAACAAGACCCATCCCAAAATTTTTAGCAAAAACACAAAAAGCCCCAAATTTTTCCCACAACTAGAAAACCTAGGTCTAAATGCATGAAATTCATGAAGAAAGTGAAAAGGAGAGGATTAAGAAGACTTACCAAGAAATTGAAGCTTGGGTAAGGCCGAAATCTTGAAGGGAAGAGAGATATTGGTGAAGAAGGGGTGTTTGGGTCGAGAGAGAAGAGAAAGGTATCGAGATAGACACTATAACAAACATCCAAGCAGTGCTAAGCACTCAAACACATCACCAACTCTAAATGCATAGCATTCCTAGATCAAAACGTTCTAAACAAGTCTAGCCAATTTTATTTTCAAAAATAAGTTTAGACAGTTTAGTAAGCATATATTACCACATGTATTCCTTGTAATGACCAAATCACATTGTACCTACACATGTATCAAGAGTAGCAAAGAGTACGTGTTGTGTGTGAAAACTTTGCAAGAAAGCATAAGTGATTCATATTATGAAGAGTAATAATATGAGAAGATCAATTACACCCCCACACAATCATAACTGTTTGATGGGACCATCACCTTGAAGGTACATTATATAACTCTCACATCTCCTAGAAATACGCTTGCAACCGTATTAAAAGCATTTTGATTCTTTTTGCTTTTCATGCTCTTTGTATATTTTTCTTTTAAGCATATCATGCATGGGCATATAGGAAAGAGAAAAGAAAATACCCAATTATGTAAGCTGAACATCTTGATTTTACTGTGCAAGTGCTACACCTTACCGAGCACAGCTTTTATGAATCGCACACAGATGGTTTATGATTAACGAGTTTTACTGGTGAGATTGTTATTTATACGTTTTTCTTAGGATTTTTTAGTCATTCCCATCAAAAAGAGTGATATGAATATGAATGATAAAAGATCAACCAAACATACCCATCACAAAAATAAGCTACAAAGGTCACATTGCTTAATTGTTCATTGATATGCTCATCTAAGCTACAAGTGATACAAAGTTAAGAAACATTTTTTCAAAAGCCATCCATGGTTTACAAGTACCAATATACACAAACATACACTGTTTTTCTATTTTTCTAATTTTCCATTTATTTATTAAAAACAAAAAGACAAACAAACAAAGCAAGCATATAAAAAGAAAGAATAAAAACTAGACTGACTCAAAACATAAAACAACAAACAAACAAGCAATAAGGGAGAAAAGTGATAGAATCACTTGGAGTTCTTTTCATTCCAGATGGGAGACTTAGATGAGGAACCTTTCTTTTGCATGAACCTTTGTTTGGGTGGATAAGAAGGAGAATTGAATCCATTGAAGTTCGAAAGAAGCATGACAGCCTTAAGAAGTTCTCCAAGAGGAGCCAAAGAGAGTTGAAGTTGATTTTGGCTGCCAAAAGATGACACATTATTGTTCTGTTGAGTGGCTAGCCACTTATAGCAATTTGGACGAGTGTGTCTGGATGCTCCATAGTGATGACATAAGTGTGGCTTCTTTGGTTGAGACTTCTTGCTAATACAGCAATGGCCATTTTGCTTGGTCTCTTTCTTTACAGTCTTGGGGGTGCTCCTATAATAGATTTTCCCTCATCAGTTTTACTCTCACTTGCACTTTCAGTTTTAGGTTCATTATCCTCAGAGTTATCATTATTAGCAGGAGGGAAAAAAATGACTTTATTATGAGCACTAGTAAAAGTATTATGAGAAGAGATAGAATGATCATACCTCAAACCGGTTTTGTTAGAAGCTGCTTTTTTGGAAGTTGAGCATTTCATCTAGCTCGACATTTGAAGCCCTTTCCAATTGAGCTTTGACTTGGAACAATTTTGCATCCAATTTCTTGGCCCTTTTAGCCAGAAAATTGTTCTCAAATTGCAAAGCTCCAATGTTCTAATTAGCTTCATCAACCTTGGTGGAGAGTTCTTCTTATTCCAATTCCACTTCACTAAGCTTCTTTGTAGCAAGTCTATAAAGTTTCTCAGGTTTCTCGAAAATTTTGTACAACTTCGAGTAAGTTGTATGGATGTCATCTTTGTTCATCCATCTTCTCAAATTTGGATTCCATCAGCTCTTCTTCTTCATCAACTGACTCAACTGCTTCCTCAAAGGACTGGTTTTGGTAGAATAAGGCCAATCGGGTCTAATACCCTTTGATCCAGTAAACACTATTTGGCCCACAAAGGCTCAAATCCTTTTGCGTAAAAGGATAAGAGTGAAAACTAATAAGAAAAAAACACAATGAAAAGAAACAAGGAACAACAGGAACTGCATGAAGAAAAGAAAAGCCAAACCAAAGGAAATGACAAACATACCAGGAAACGCATGAAGAAATAAGAAAAAGACAATAGCAGAAAATTCATAGATGAGAAAGAAAACAAAATCAAAGAAAAGACTAAAGAAAACAAGGCAAGCCCAAGAGCCCATATCCTCTTCCACAGAGGACAAACACAGGCAAAAGAGACATGTAGCAAGATGAAACAAAACCAATCTGCTATAGTAGAAATGATGTGGAAATGAAAGAAGACAAAAACAGAAGATAATGGAGCAAGTACATAAGGGCCGAAGCACCACCAACTTGTAGCTAGCCAATACAAGGGAGGTGGTCCCATGATCAAGGAATTTAGAAGGTGTAGTTTGGTGGTGGGGGAAAAGGGATCTATATTTTGTTTCTACCCTTGGCTTCTTTTGGAAATATACCCTACTGGGATAGTATCTTACCCAAAAGAGGTAGTAAATGGCTGAGACCATTTGATGCATGCCATAGAGGCAGGTGAGAAAAACCCAAATTCTTATTCGTTTGGAATTGAAATGTAGAGACTCACAACAAAACCAAACAAGGATGAATTTTGTCGTGAAAGAAGTAGTGGTGCACCAAACATGTACTGAGTAATGGTAGTGGCTGGCTAACCAATGGGTTGGTGGGCAGTCCTGAAGGAATGCCCACAACGAACCAAAAATAGTTGGTAAAGCCCTAGGGGTAAAAGGGAGAAATCTCATTGAATCAACTCACTATAAAAAGGGGAGGTAGCCATATATGAGGAAAGGGAAAAGCAACCCACTACAAGATAGTAGTAGGAACAACCCACGAGAAGATAGTGAAAAGAAACTAAGAGTAAAAAGAATGGAGAGAAAGAAAGAAAGAAAGTGGTAAAGAGAAGAAAGAAAACACGACAAAAATAGGGGTATGCACCAATAGACTATCTTTCCCCTCCCTCTTCAGCAAACCCACTCTTTGAAGTCCCCCAAAAGTAACAGCTAGTAGTCATTTAGGCCTATTCTCCAAAATGCACAACTTTGATAGTAGAAGCCTATGACAAGGTTGTTTAAGTTGAAGTTTAGGTTCCTTCTTGGTACACTTTTTCCACGGAAAGATTCCACACTTGATGTTGGTGGAAAATACATTTGATATTCTTTCGTTAGAACTTATATTTGTTGTATTAGCCGTTTTGTTGTGGCATCTTTTATTATATCTGCTATATTTATTATTTTGTCATGGTATCTTTACTTGTTGTACTAGTTATTCTGTGGTAACCCATTTTTTTTTATCATATTTACCGTGTTAGCTATTATGCTAGCTAAACCTTTCTGCTGAAGCTTTCTTATTTCTTTGTTATTATGTGTTTTTCTTTTAACACGAACTAATTATTATTCTGCCATATATATAAATATATATATATATATATATATATATGAGTGTGTGTGTGTGTGTGTGTGTGTGTGTGTGTGTGTGTGTGTGTGTGTGTGTTAATACATATAAGTATATATATGCATATATGTATGTATATGTATTTGAGAATAAGCTAACCCATGTAAATTAACACTTGCTTGATGGGTATTTTCTTTGAGTTTTAGATTTGTTTATGTGTAAGAAGTAGAAAAGTATTTCTGTAGTAGAAAAGGAAGAGTAGTCATTCACGTTGCAGAAAAGTGCAAAAAATTTTATTACATAATAGAAAGCTTTACTGCACAGCATAAAGTCAAGGAAATTTAGTTCTATAGCAGAAGTTGGAAAATATTCCTTTTGTAGTAGAGATGGAGAGAAGTCATCCACGTTGCTAAAAAGTGTAGAAAACTTTACTACAGAGCAGAAAGTTAAGGAAAGTTAGTTCCACTGTAGAGGCTGGGAAAAGCTTCCTTTCACAGTAGAGATGGAGTAAAGTCATTCACGCTACAGAAAAGTGCAAAAACTTTACTGCACAGCAGAAAGTTAGGAAAAATCAGCAGCAAAATAAACCCAGTTTGTAGCGTCATCCTTGGGCTTTGGACTCAATGTTTGCGCACAAATTGGCAGTGGTAGAATGAGATATTGGAGCCCATTACATGGAAGCGTCAGCCCCAACTTCCTTCTTAGAAAGAGCCTAGAATAAACATTGTCTAATAACATCAAGACACGTGTCTAAGGTACAAGAAACGTAAAAAGAACCCTCAACAGTAAGTATATATTTTTTTGTATGACATCCTTGGGTCCTTTTTGTCATATCATCAAGTTGAATATATCTATCAAAATTAATGTTTGGAAGTTATGGTGAATTTGGATAATGGAGGAGTAAAGGAAAGTAGAATAAATTTAGCTGAAAATTGCAGCCAAAAGGGCCATTAGTGCCATTAGCATCTTTCATAAAAATATTTTTATATGAGATTGAGTTTTAAATGTAAGCTTTTATATAAAATCTCTTTATTAGCACCATATATATATATATATATTATTAGGACATATGTGGTTCACATGTTAAGAACATATGTTATACTTCTATGTAATTGGCTAATCCTTTGACAAAACGCACTTTTATGTAATTTGCTAATCCTTTTATGTGTTTAATACTTGAAGAAATATGTTGTTCAAGTCTAGTATTAAAGCCATGAAGATTGGACCAAGAAACAAGTGAAGAAAAGCTGTTCATTAAAGTTAGACAGATAGCTCGACAGCTGCTCGACACCTCTCGACAGCTGGCTATCTATCGAGCTCTTCAGTTGTGTAGGGTTTCTTTTCTCACAACCCTATACCTATATATGGCATATTTTAGAGGTCATCACATAAGAGAATACAAGGAGAACATATGCAAAAGGTGACCGATACCTTATTCTCTCCGAAAGAAGTTACTGCATCTTTGCGCCTTAGGGTTTTGTAACCAAGTGCTTCTTGATCTTCATTGTTGATGAAGTGAAGAACTTTGCAGCCAACATTCTTTTTCCTCAAGTTGGTGAGTGAGTCATGTACTAGGATTCGTGCAAAGGAGTTAGTCACGTACTAGGATTCGTGCATCAAAGGATGTCGTTCATATATTGAAGAGTTCAGAGGTTCTGAAGCGGTTGAAGGTTTCTGCTGTGAGTTTATCTACGGGAATTGTAGAGTCTAGGGACAAAGGTTTTGTACTAGATCTGAAACTTCTCTTTACTATAGTGGATTGCTTTTCGGGAAGGTTTCACCCTAGGTTTTTTTACTGTGAAACTAGTTTGTTTTATTGGTTTTCCTAGGTCATCATATCTTGTTTTATTTATTTTTCTGCTGCATGATTTTGACATGATATTGATATTTGTTTGTTTAACAAGGTTGATTCATAATAAATCTAATTAACAACTTGGATTTAAAACTTGTTAATTCTATCAAGTGATATCTAAATTTCCCAACATATATATATATACTAGCCTTACCACATGTGCTTTGAGAGTGCAATGAGGTTTTTTTTTTTTTTTTTTTTTTTTTTTTTTTTTTTGTCTAGTGTCATAATTTTCCTTTTTTTATTTAAATTTTGGATAAGTCTGTTTTGAAAACATGGATTAGTATAAAAGTGTCCTATTTTGTAGGCATTTTAAGTGGAGTTTGAGATATATTTTATCGAGTTGTTCTCAAGTTTTTTTTTTTTTTTTTTCCTGTTAAACCTAAGGTTTAGGGGTATTTCTAAATCACATAAAAATCTAGTACAAAGAAGGGAATTCTCTTATAGATAGTATAAACTAGCCTCTTAGCACATGTTCATTCGTCATAAAGATTAATAATTTTCATTCATCATAATTCGCAATTATTTCATTCTTCAATCACAAAAATAGCTAGAGGTGTGATGAGATTTATATGAAAAAATTATTTCACCCACAAACGCATAATTTCATCACACCTCTAGATGTTTATCTGATTGAAGAATGGAACAATCATGAATTATGATGAATGAAAATTATTAACATTTAAAAGAAAATAGAAGAGCCTCTAATCACGTGCATGAGTTGCTTAGAGGCTAGTTTTTTTTGAAAGGCTAATACTTTTTATTTATTTATCTTAATTCGGAATTGATGCACTTTTTCATTCATTGAAAAACATAGAGGTGTGATGAGATGTAGTCTTTTAGGATGCATAATGCAAATGTTTTACATATCCGAATGGAGAGGAGAATGCTTTAACTCAAAAATCAATCTTTATTTCATCCACCATTATTCAAAGCAACTTTTGGGATGTTGTTTGGTTGCTTACAACAACAACTTTTTTTTTTTAATAATACATACCAAAAATATAATTATAATCAGTATTCACCACAGGTGGGGATATTTATTTTGACATCAAGACATTGAATCACAAAATAAAACATACAAAAAATTGCATGAATCTTTGATATTCAACTATATAAATTCTTTACATACGTACCAGACTTGCTATGTGCATTACTATTCAAGCACCAATATCCATTTTTCAACCACCCCTTCAACCAAAAAGAAGAAGAAGATAACGGTCTTTGATAATTTGGTGGAGCAAAACCAAACCACTCTTCTTAATCTATTAAATCATCTTGCAGATAGGGGTGTTCATCAAACCGCATAAACCACACAAACCGCAAAAACCGCACCAAAACCACCTGCAAAATAGCATGACCACACCGCACCGCAAGTAATAGTGCACTGCACCGCACCGCATGATGCAGTGCAGTTTGCGGTTTTATAATAAAAAAACCGCACTGCACCGCACTCTCTCTATATATTAATATATTTATTTATTTTTAATATTAAATATATTATTAATAGTTTAATAACCCTAGTTTAAAAAAAAAAAAAGTTTAATAACCTTAGCAAGTGTTGACTAGAAAAGCCAACCCAAAATAAAGACAAACTAGCTCAATAATTTAAAACTTGGTCCAAAAAAAGGGAAAATTAGTTTTGGGTTGAGTAGGAAAAGCCTAAAATTTGAAAAATATACCAATTTCAAACTGCATCTTATCATAGTATCGCACACGTGTTCGCAAAAATGAGGTGCGGTGTGGTTATGGTTTTGGCTAAACTCTAAACTGCACCACACCGCACTGCACCACACATGTGACCGCAAAAACAAGGTGCGGTGCAATTATGGTTTTAGTTAAACCGCACCGCAAAGTGCGGTGCTAAAAATGGCCCAAAACTGCACTGCACTGCGAACACCCCTACGTGCAAATAGGTTAAAAAGTGAGTTATTAATGGCAATATTTTGGTTGTTGGAAAAAAAAGTTCTCAACAATTAACTAATAATAAAAATTTCAAATTTCCTTTAATTTTCTATGATTCCCATTCTACCAAAAAAAAAAAAAAAATCAAGGAGTATTATAGTGCAATAAAAAAAATAAAGAAGATATAAAACATATAGAAAAAAATTTATTTTGTGAAGGTTTGAACAAAAAAAGGGGGGGGGGGGAATACGAAAAATCACTACAACAAAATGTATTTTTAGTGACGAAAATTAGTGAGGAAATATTTTTCGTCACTAAAAATATAGCTTTAGTGACGAAATATGAATTTCGTCACTAATAATGAAAAAATACTATTACATTTAGCGACGAAAAATAAATTTCGTCGCTATTGTAATCTGAAAAATAAGTACCAAGGAGGGAAACTTTGGCGCCAACTTAATTAATCTATAGTGACGAAATTTTTCGTCGCTAAAAGTTGAATTTTTTAGTGACGAAATATTTCGTCACTGTAGGTATTGCTGTGGATAGTTTTAGTGACGAAAATACTTTCGTCGCTATAAGTAAGTATTAGTGACGAAAAATAGTCGTCACTAAAAAAAGGAAGGTGTTACACTTATATGTTTTTAGTGACGACATCACATATCGTCACTAAAAGTATGCTTTAGTGACGAAATATGAATTTCGTCACTAAAAACAATAATTGATTTACCTATATATGTTTTTAGTGACGAAATCATATTTCGTCACTAAAGCATACTTTTAGTGACAAAATGGGATTTCGTCACTAAAAACATATATAGGTAAATCTATTATTGTTTTTAGTGACGAAATTCATATTTCGTCACTAAAGCATACTTTTAGTGACGAAATGTGATTTCGTCACTAAAAACATATAAGTGTAACACATATGAATACATTTTCAGTGACGAACTCGGATTCGTCACTAAAAGTATGCTTTAGTGACGAACTCAGGTTCGTCACTAAAAGCTTTATAGCACTTAGGCACCAAGCTGAAAAATTGTTGCGCCAAAAAAATTAAACTACAGCGACGAACTATTTCGTCACTAAAAGTTTAATTTTTTCGTCACTAAAGGTGCAGTATATGTTTTTCCCTCAGACTCACATACCCAACAAACACATACCCTTCCTCTAAAAAAAAAAAAAAAAACAAACACACACCCAGCAAAAGCAACGCACACACAAACCCAGCAAAAGCAAAAGCAACGCACACACCCATCAAAAGCAACGCTTGAGAATCTGTCGCATTTCCCATTCCGATTCAGCGCCGCATCGGCTCAGCGACGCTTGGATCGGCGACGCCTGGGCTCGGCGACGCTTGGATCGGCGATGCCTGGGCTCGGCGACGCTTGGATCGGCGTCGCTAAGGCGAGCACTCGCGACGCATCGGCGAGCACTCGCGACGCACCGGCGAGCACTCGCGACGCACCGGCGAGCACTCGCGACGCACCGGCGAGCACTCATGACGCTTCATCTTCGGCTTCGCTTCAGCGACGCTTCGGCTTCGCGTCAGCGAAGCACCGGCGACGCTTCGGCTTCGCTTCAGCAACGCACCGCGGCTCACCGGCGTCGCTTTAGCGTCGCACCCGGCGTCGCTTTTGCTCCCATCTCCGATTCAGGTTTTTTTTTTTTTTTTTTTTTTTTTTTTTTTTTTTTTTTTTAATTTGGGTTCTGGTTCCTGATTATGTTGCTATTCTCTCTTTACTACTATTATTACTATTATTATTGTTAGTGTTTTTAATTATGCGGATTGCGGAGTTTGGTTCGGATATTTGTTTTGCAAATCGATGCCGATGAAGTTATTAGTTGTTATTTTGGATATGTTCTGTTGGGTTTTCTATGTTATGCTGCTGTTTGGTGGCTGAGAAAAAAACAATAAAAGAAAATTTGTTCAATAAGAATTATTAAGGCTATAATTTTGCATTGGCAATATTTGAACTGGAGATATGCTGATTCAGTAAGTATGGAGTTGTTTTTGTTTGATTGATCTTATGAGTTTTTGTTTTCAGTATGATGCTTTGAAGTTTTCTCTTGCACTAAGAATGTGAATTGAATTTGAATAAATTGTTCTTGATGGAGATCCCCAAATTCAAATTGAACTGTGGTTTACATGTATATTTGTAACTGCTGAAACTGCACTCTCAATTAGACTAACAAATAAGAAAGGGCAAACAAGTAGTGGTCTTTACATGACATATATATCTAAAGTCTAACCAAAGAAATTAGTATATGAATGAAGAGTGACCATTAACATTTTATGAAGCTATGTCGCAGGACTACGGCCAGTCTACTGTAAGCTCAACGCTTTCCTTATTAAAAACGTAAAATTTTCTCTAAAAAAAAGAAGGTTCATTGCAATGCCAAGACGTAAGATACAAACTTCTTTTTTGTAATGAATGATGGATTCCTCAAAATTCATAGTAAGCAGTAAAGTTCCTTTTTTCCAAAAAAATTATCCAATCCTCAAAGTAGATATCACATTGAGCAATTAAGGTTCAATTATCAATCCCCACACTAAAAATCCAAACAAAACAACAAGCATTTCATTTTCACCCCCAAGAAAAATTCACTCTTATTCTTTTTCCCAAACTTTCCAAGTGGTTTCACATTGAGAAAACAAGAAAATCAATGAAATTGTAGAAAGAGTGGACTGATACATTTGAGACCTAGAAAATAAACTAACCATTCTACTGGGCATTGCTAAGAATACCCTACTAGCCTACTTTTTTGATATCCTACTTCATTGGATAAGTATTTGTTCTCTAGTTCATTAGATAAAACAATGTAGTGTTATGATTATATAATGAAAATAAATAGTTATATGCCCTAAGTACTTATAAATTTTACTTTTCTTTTGCAGGCTAAATACATATTGTTTACAATAACTTTGGATTTTTTCTGAAAGTTGTAAGCTTAGCTTGAGCAAAGTAAGTAAATTCTAGTTGAAAACCTTATAAAACTCTATACTTGTGATGTTGGAAATTGGATTTGTGGTGGTATGTTGTGTTGGAGCAAGCGAGTGGCTTGCATGGTGTTATAAGGTGGTTTAAATATATATTGGGAGTGTTTTTCAATTCTTGCAAATATGAATGAGTATTGTTGATTAGATGTGATGAATATTACTTTATTTAATTTCAATACTTATAAACACTTTATACTTGTGATGTTTGTGATTGGTTTTGTGGTGGGTTGTTGTATTGGAGCAAGCGGGTGGCTTGCATGGTGTTATAAGGTGGTTTACATTTATATTGGAAGTGTTTTTAGTTTCTTGCAAATGTAAATGAGTATTGTTGATTAGATGTGATGAATATTACTTTATTCGATTTCAATACTTATAAACACTTTATACTTGTGATGTTTGTGATTGGTTTTGTGGTGGGTTGGAGCAAGCGGGTGGCTTGCATGGTGTTATAAGGTGGTTTACATTTATATTGGAAGTGTTTTTAGTTTCTTGCAAATGTGAATGAGTATTGTTGATTAGATGTGATGAATATTACTTTATTTAATTTCAATACTTATAAACACTTTATACTTGTGATGTTTGTGATTGGTTTTGTGGTGGGTTGTTGTATTGGAGCAAGCGGGTGGCTTGCATGGTGTTATAAGGTGGTTTACATTTATATTGGAAGTGTTTTTGGTTTCTTGCAAATGTAAATGAGTATTGTTGATTAGATGTGATGAATATTACTTTATTTGATTTCAATACTTATAAACACTTTATACTTGTGATGTTTGTGATTGGTTTTGTGGTGGGTTGTTGTGTTGGAGCAAGCGGGTGGCTTGCATGGTGTTATAAGGTGATTTACATTTATATTGGAAGTGTTTTTAGTTTCTTGCAAATGTAAATGAGTATTGTTGATTAGATGTGATGAATATTACTTTATTCGATTTCAATACTTATAAACACTTTATACTTGTGATGTTTGTGATTGGTTTTGTGGTGGGTTGTTGTGTTGGAGCAAGCGGGTGGCTTGCATGGTGTTATAAGGTGATTTACATTTATATTGGAAGTGTTTTTAGTTTCTTGCAAATGTGAATGAGTATTGTTGATTAGATGTGATGAATATTACTTTATTTAATTTCAATATTTATAAACACTTTATACTTGTGATGTTTGTGATTGGTTTTCTAGTGGGTTGTTGTGTTGGAGCAAGCGGGTGGCTTGCATGGTGTTATAAGGTGGTTTAAATACATATTGGGAGTGTTTTTCAATTCTTGCAAATGTGAATGAGTATTGTTGATTAGATGCGATGAATATTACTTTATTCGATTTTAATACTTATAAACACTCTATACTTGCGATGTTTGTGATTGGTTTTGTGGTGGGTTGTTGTATTGGAGTAAGCGGGTGGCTTGCATGGTGTTATAAGGTGGTTTACATTTATATTGGAAGTGTTTTTAGTTTCTTGCAAATGTGAATGAGTATTGTTGGTTTACATTATGTATGCGTTGTTCTTATTTTACTAAAGTAGGATTCATCTTATACTTGTAGTCAAACATGGATAAAAGTTGGATGACAATAGGTAAGACACCCGATGGCAGATTAAGTCATTCATATATTGAAGGGGTCAATGCATTTATTGATTCTGCAAGAGCGGTTTTAGACTTGAGTGGTAATATTCCATGCCCGTGTATTCATTGTGTGAATTGCTATCGACAATCTCCTCAAACTGTGCGTATCCATTTGCTTCATCGTGGAATTATGCAATCTTACATTAATTGGTATCATCATGGAGAAGCTCATGTATTGAATGAGAATATTCATGATAATGAAATGTCGGATGGTGATCATATGGATGGTATCGATGCCTTGGTAGATGACCGAATTAGAGGGGAACCAAGAAATGCAACTGAAGATGAGGAGGTACGTCATTTTGACAAACTTGAGGAAGATGCAAAGCGTGAGTTGTATCCGGGTTGCACTGATTATAGTATCTTGAAGTTTGTTATTGAGATGTTGAATGTAAAGATAATGACAAACTTGAGTAATAAGGGACTTGATATGATGCTAGAATTGCTGATAAAAGTTTTACCGAAAGGTAACTTGGTTCCAAGGTCAACTTATGAAGCAAAGAAGATATTACGTGACTTGGGCATGTCATATGAGCATATAGATGCATGCAAAAATGATTGTGCACTATTTTGGAAGGAAAATGAAAATCTTGATAAATGTCCGGTGTGTGAGGTGCCTAGGTGCAAAGATACACGTACTCAAGGTAAGAAGATTCCTCACAAGGTATTGCGTTACTTCCCATTGACACCGAGACTAAGGAGATTGTACATGTCAAGCCAAAGAGCTAAGGACATGAGATGGTATATAGACAAACGTGTGGATGATGGGATAATGAGGCATCCGGCTGATAGTGAGGAGTGGAAGGAGTTTGATTTGCAACATCCTGATTTTGCTCTTGAACCTCGCAATGTAAGGTTGGGGTTGGCTACAGATGGATTTAATCCTTTTGGGAATATGAACAACAACTATAGTATGTGGCCTGTCATACTTATCCCATATAATCTACCGCCTTGGTTGGTTATGAAGGAGCCATATTTTATGTTGTCCTTGCTTATTCCCGGTCCCCATCAACCGGGGAATGAGATTGATATTTATTTGAAACCATTGGTTGATGAGTTGAAGGAGTTGTGGGAAGAAGGTGTAGAAACTTATGATGCTTATAGTAAAGAGCATTTTCAGATGCATGCAACTTTGTTGTGGACAATACATGACTATCCTGGATTTGGTAACGTGTCCGGGTGGAGGACAAAGGGTTATCATTCTTGTTACACTTGCAATGATCAACCATATTCAGAAGCTTTGGAAAGTAAAATTGGATTCATTAACCATCGAGCTTATTTACCTATGGAACATCGTTGGAGACATAGTCGGTTGCATAATGGTTTACCAGAGAAGCGGAAGAGATCCTTAGAGTTACAAGTGGAAAAGATACAAGAGCAGCTAGATAGAATGCCAAATATAATTTTAGGAAAGCATCCAAGTAACAAGAAGAAACAACTTATTGGGGAGCCAAATTGGTCAAAGGCAAGTATTTTGTATAAGCTTCCATATTGGAAAAATAAGAAGCTTAAGCACAACATTGATGTCATGCATGTGGAGAAGAACATTAGTGAGAGTACTTATGGTACTTTGTTGGCCATTGAGGGGAAAAACAAGGACACTGACAAGGCTCGGATAGACTTGCAAAATATGAACTTCAGGCACACGTTGCATTTGAAACAACGTCCTGATGGATCATATGCCAAGCCTCGAGCTTTCTTTTCATTAAGTCCCAATGAAAGGGATGGTTTTTATGACTTTTTGAAATCAGTCAAGTATCCGGATGGCTATGCAGCCAACATATCAAGGTCAGTGAATGCAAAAAATGGTAGATTATCTGGTTTGAAAAGTCACGACTGTCATGTGCTACTACAACGAATTCTTCCAATTGGATTGCGAGGGTTTGCAGATAAAGACATTAGTATTGTATTGTTTGAGTTGGGCAACTTCTTTCAAGACTTATGCTCAAGGACTTTAAAGCGAAGTGAATTGGAGAAACTAGAAGAACGTATAGTTCTTATACTATGCAAGCTTGAGAGATTCTTTCCTCCAGCATTCTTTGATGTTATGGTTCATCTTGCTGTTCACTTGCCTCGAGAAGCAATTCTAGGAGGCCCGGTACAATATCGGTGGATGTATCCAATTGAAAGGTAACTAGATCTTTTGATGCATTCATCAATTGCATTTTTTCCACATGGTATAAAATCACATTTTATGTGTATTTTTACCTTGTAGGTACCTTGGAAAATTGAAAAGATACGTTTCCAACCGAGCTCGACCAGAAGGTTCGATTGCAGAGGCTTACATTCTTAAAGAATGTATTAACAATTGGTCTTTGTATATTGATGGGATTGAAACTGTGCATAATCGAAGAGAAAGAAATGAAGATTTTGGTGAATGTAGCGAAGAATTGATAGTTTTTTCACAAACTGCCCGACCTACAGGTGGTAGGCGGAATGATAGCGACTTGTCTCGTGCATTGCTTGATACTACTCATTGGTACTTGCTGTATAATAGTCCTGAGCTAGAGCCTTATTTAAAGTATGTGATTTCATATGCATATATTGTTTAATCAAGTTTTGAATATTATTTGCATTGCTTAGCTGAAAATAAATCATTTTATTTTTAACAGCGAACACAAAAACACATTGCATAATCCTACTGGAGAAGTCATAACTCAAATCCAACGACAAGAGTTTCCCAAGTCGTTTAGAGAACGTGTAAGACATTTGAAATTTAATCACACTAATAAATTTAAACATTTAAATTTATTCGTCATTGCTTATTACTAATAGGATATCATTTGTTGTATGTCATTATAGATGAATAGATTGAAAGTTAACGAGTCATCAGAAGCTACTAAACAGTTATGGTCATTAGCAAATGGTCCTAAGCCATATGTGAAGGAGTACACTGTTTGTATGGTCAATGGTGTAAAGTTCCATACAAGGGACCTAGACAATCATCGTGTAACCCAAAACAGTGGTGTATGTACCGAAGGGGATCATGAAGGAGAAATGCACGACTTCTATGGTCATGTGTGTAAAATTTGGGAATTAGAGTATATGTTTCGCCATAAAGTTGTTTTGTTCCAGTGTGAATGGTATAATACTAGTACCAATGGTCGAAGGAGAACGATAAGAACTGATGCACACTGCACGAGCATTGATGTTACAAGTCGATGGTATCAAAATGACCCTTTTATACTTCCTAGTCAAGCGAAACAAGTTTTCTACCTTCAAGATACGAAATTGCATGACCCATGGAAAATTGTGCAATGCATCCAACATAGGGGAATGTTTGATGTCCCAGAAGTCGGGGGCGGAGAATCCAATGATAATACAGAAGATAGTGACGCATTCCAACAAGAAGCAATTGTTGATATTGTCCCTATCAATGTTGAAGACAATATTATTGAGTATTATATGGGTGATGTTGAAACTGAGGTTATTCTTGAAGGTGAAACTTCAAGAGACGCTAATCAAAATGAAGAGCATGACATACCTGATGTTGATCTTGATATGGATTATGATATGTAGAGTTCATAACAATTGTCGTAAATGTTATGTGATTGTCTTAAAGTTTTATGCCTGTCTACATAGCAATTGTTATTGAAATGTTTTGTGCTTATCTTAAACTTGATATGGATATTGATATGGTCATTTGTTGTGTTGAGTTAGTAGCAATTGTGTTCAAATTTAGTACTTGTGAATTGCTTGATATAGATAATGATATGGACTATAATATGTAAAGTTAGTAGTAATTGTTATTGAGATGTTTTGTGTTTATCGTGAACTTGATATGGATATTAATGTGGTCATTTGTTGTGTTGAGTTAGTAGCAATTGTATTCAAATTTTGCACTTATAAATTGCTTGATATGGATAATAGTGTGGATTATAATGTTAAGTTAGTAGCAATTGTACTTATCTTTCATGTCAATACATAGTTTCAAAAAATGCCCAAAAAGGCCAAATACACTCATAATATACCGAGGTATGAGATGACAAGATTGGATAGAATGAGGCAAAACCAAGAGATAATTGATGCTTTGGGATTGAAGCACATCTCAACTTCTCTAAAGGATTCTGCTCAGTCCAATTGTGCAAAAGGGAAAAGAAGTAGAGCTAGTGTTGTGGTAGATGATGATTATATACCACCTATTGGTGACGATGAGAATGATGTTGAGTCATCTAACTCTTTAATCCATAAGGTACAATAGATGTTCCATAGGGTGCAATAGATAATAACTTTGGTTCTATTATTTGTAATGACTTTGTTGTTCTATTATATATATGTTTCTAGTTACAGATGGCACCAGGACGACTTACACGCTCACGAGGTGAGGCATCTATCCCGGTGGTCCAATCTACGGTCCAATCTACGGTTCAATCTATAGAAACACCTCTTGAAGCAAATCCTCTCGCCCAAAGTTCTTCAAGTGCGGAGGCTACCGATGCATTAACTAGCACGACTGGTAATTACATAGAACATACTTATTTGCAACTGCATCTTGTCTTTACTATTGAGATTATACTTAATGTACATAGAATGTATAATTTTATAACATTGATAATTTTTAAATAGGATCTGCTAGCAGAAATACCCGTGGATCAACACGTGGTATAGCAGTACGTGCACTTGTTGAAAAAAGTGGTAAACTACCAGTACGTATAGCTGCAGAGTATGATGCTCCTGTTGGGAAGAATGCGTGCAAGCTTGTCAATCAAATTGGGGTACAAGTGCGAAGTAATTTGTCCAGTTACAATGTAAAAAATTGGAAAAGTGTTGATGCTGCTACTAGAGATGTGGTGCTTCAAAATATCGTGGTAAATTTATATTAATAACGTTTAACTCGTCTTTGTTGTCACTAAGTATATTAATTCATATAATAATATTTTTATAATACATATATACTTCATTTTACAGGATCAGTTTGAGCTTGAAGGAGATTCCAACTTAGTAACGAAAACAGTAAATACAAAATGTGGAAGATTATTGAGTAGCGGCTCTAACAAGTTGTATCAGACTTATAAGAAGCTTGTACAATCTCATGATGAAGACTATGCAAAAATCCACCCGCCAAAGAATGTCACACTTGAGCAATGGATTGGACTTATTGAAGGGAGATGGACCAATAAGGACTGGCTGGTAAATTATTTATGCGTATGTTATTATTATCCAATATTTACTATATTATGTTGTCAAATGATGAAGTAAATTTATATTGTTTTATTAATGATTTAATAAATATCTTAAATGTTCTTTATTAGGAAAAATCAAGAATTAATTCTGAAAATAGAAGCAAAACTTCAGGCAAACATAGATGCGGGACAAAGGCACTTGCTGTTAGGGTTGATAAGGAGGTGCGTGTTTTTTCATTTTCTTAAATCTTAGTATATTACATGTGATTAATTAACTATAAATAACTAACACTCGAATGTTAATTAATTAGACAAATAATAATGGCGGTCAAGTTCCTGAATTGGCAAAAGTCTACAAAGATGTTCATTTTAATCCAAACACAAATAAGTGGATACACCATGATGATGAAGCGACAAATGTATGTGTATCATTCCATCCCTATTATTCCATTCTTATCATGTTTGTAAAGTTATTACATATGTAGTATTAATGTTGTGATTGTTGTTTGTTTTTTTTTTTTTCCTCTCTCAAATGGTAGGAAACTATTCTCAAAGTGCAAGAGGATCATTGTCAAGATCCTAATGCAATTCCCCTTACACAAGAGGAAATCTCAAACTTGGTTTTTAAGAAAAAATCTGGTATTGTAAAAGGACTTGGCATGAGACCTTCTTCTTCTCTAGTAACCACTGCCTCATCTAGTGCCTCGGTAGAGTACATTCATAGGTTAGAAAATGAGATACTTGAACTCAAAGAGGCAAGAGTTAGGGACGAAGAGGAGCGAGCTAAGGAGCAAGAGGCGCGAGCTAAGGAGCAAGAGGCGCGAGCTAAGCAAGATGAGATCCAAAAGAATATTCTTAATTTTTTGAGGAGTAAGGGTTATGATGACGGTTTTAACTATGGGGGTGGTTCATCTTCAAGTTAAATCACTTATAGGTAACACTTCATTTTTTATGTATCATTTGAAACTAATTGTTAGAAATTTTTTTATGACATAGTTAATGTTTTTACTTTACGATTTTAATGTAATAGTATTTTTATATTTGTGCAGATTTCTTATTGGTGGCTTTAAGGGATTACTTTTGGCATTATTTGAAGACATATGAGGACATCTTTTGGCTCTAGGGGGTTTTAATTATATTATGCTACATTTCTTGTATTGTTATAAAACATTTTAAGTTATTGTATGTGTTGCAAACAATTATTGTATGGAAGGAGTTTGAATTTGATACTTGTTTTAATTTTAACTTGTGGAATGTATGGATCGATTTTTTATAAATGTGTTGTTGAAATAATTGTGTTAATCAAATTTGAGATTTGAATAATGTAATGATAGGTTACAGGTTAGTATCAACGTCATGAAAATAATAAAAATAGAAAATATGTTTTAGTGACGAATTTTTTCGTCACAAAAATGGCAACAAAAAATTGTTTTAGTGACGAAATATTCCGTCACTAAATACAGTGGAATTTTATAAGAAATGGTTTTAGTGACGAACATTTTCGTCACTATATATGCATGGATTTTTTTAAAATAGTTTTAGTGACGAATATTTTCGTCACTATATGTACCCGAAAATAGTTTTAGTGACGAAATTTTTCGTCACTAAATATGATTTAATAAACTGAAATGGTTTTAGTGACGAAATATTTTCATCACTAAATACTGTTTTTAGCGAGGAAAACATTTAGCGACGAAACGTTTTCGTCGCTAAAAGTTTTTTTTTTTTATTACCAAATTGGACTTTTAGTGACGAAATTTTTCGTCGCTAAAAATCGCCGGGACTTTTAGTGACGGGGCTACAGCGACGAAACGAATTTCGTCACTAAAAGTCCAATTTCGTCACTAAAGGTTCTTAGTGACGAAAAACTGAATTTTTAGTGACGAAAATTTTCGTCACTAAAAATACATTTTCTTGTAGTGAATATGTGAAAGGGATTTTAGTCCTATAAACTATTAGTAAATCTATAAATTTACTATTCTAACTCCTGTTTCAGAACAACAGAAAACTCTTATTAAATTAAATCAATTGTTTATACTGACTTAGAATTTTCACTTAAAAAAAACCCATTCTTATCTATGTTTAACAAAATACCAAAGCAAATTTTCACCTAGAATATTGCATAAGAATATCTGCACGTCAGCAAATTACCAATCCATTAAGCTACAAACTTTGAAAACACAAATACACATAAATTTCAATTAACTAAAAACTTACCTCTTTCGCTTGTTGTACTGTTTATTATCAGACTTGGTTGCTTAAAGGTTTTGCCTTTCCACCTACAGAAGAAAAGAAAAAGAAAAACCCTTTTTTACACAAGCGTGGGATTCTTTAGGAAAAGTGTGGAATTAAGAAGAGAGACAAATATAATTGCTGCAAAAAATAAATGATCTCTAATTCTTTGAGAAAGTTTAATCCCATAATTACTTCTCTACTAATTGATGGTTGTAAAAGTAATTTAGAATTACATAATTATTTTATACTTGAAATAAATCAAGTGGAGAGCAAAGAAGAAACTTGGTCTCAGTTGCAAACAGATCTTCTACATGTCTACAGATGGTTATGGATGGCCTGCAATGTGTTGATAACTTGACTTTGACTATGGTTTGCAAATACTGGCAGTCTGCATATGAAAGTTATTCAGATAAAGAATGCCTGATTGGTAATAGATTTCCATGGCTAATGGAGAAAAGATAAAAGATAAAGAAATAATGCACACAAATTCAAAAGAATAAACCCATGGGAAAAAGATAAAGAAAAAGAGATTTAAAAACACGTGAGATTAGTAAAAAATTATGAAACCAAAATACACAAACTAATAAATTAATAATTTCAACAATGTCAAAGGAAACAAATCTTTTTGAAATTGGAGATTGTGATGAAATGACTAGGCCTGTTCAGATTCTGCTTGCAGTCAACAAAACCGGTCTACATCAGTCTAAACCGCACCCATTTGAGCTTCGCTGGAGGTGTATGGCATGGTGGTTGGAGATGATTTGCAAGTATCGACAACAGCCGATGCAATGAGCGGTTGTGGGTTTTGCATTCCGATGTGTAACCAAACCGACCGCCATGTATATGTATGTATATATATGTGTGTGTGTGTGCGTGTGTGTGTGTAGACACATACACATATATGTATATGTAATCATGTTTTAGTTTTAAAATAAAAGAAATTTATGGAGAGAGAAAGTACCAGTGCAGTAGAGAAGAAAGGCATGAAAGTGAGAAAGGAGAAGGAAGGAAGAAAAGAAAAGAATAAAATAGGATTAAGTTTAGTGATTTAAAATTACGTCATTCCATTTAATTTAATTTTTTTTTATTTGATATAAAACGACGTCATTTTGGAACTAATATTAATTTTAATAAGAGATTAAATTCTATAAGGACGTGGTGTAAAACTCATGTTTTACTCCTCTAATCACAACATGCCACATCATCTTATCACATATTTAAGAATAAGCACAATCATACTCAATCAATTCTGATACCCATATATAAATCTAACCAAATTGGGAATTTATTGAGATATTATTAGGTGTGGTAGGATGTATTGAATTTTAAGTAAAATACTGACGTGGCAATCACTTATTAGATGGTGTAAAACATGAGTTTTACATCCCATCCTTATAGAATTTAATCTCTTTTAGTAATAGGTTAAAACATGAGTTTTAGTTAGAACTTAGGTTAAATTTCTGAATCTCTCTTAAATTTTTTCTTCTCTTATCTCTCGTCCGCCTCTCCACCTTTCCCTCCTCTCTCTCTATCATTACTCAGCCCCTACATTCACCACCAGGCCCACCACTGTCGTCCACTAGATGCCACGGTTTCCAAGGTTTCCCCTCTCATCTCTCCTCTTTATCATAATTATTATCTAGAAATTTCAAGAGAATGTTTTGATGCTTAATACCTAGCTACTATGGTTTTCCTCTCTATGCTTTTCTTCCAGGTATGAAAATTTATATAATGCTCAATATATACTTGCTTCTCCTTGCAATGCTTTTTAGAAAGATGGAGAATTTATTTGAAAATTTTGTGAAAGATTTTGAACATGTTTGTCTATTTGTTTTTTTTGAATATTTGGGTTGTTTGATATTTCTATGTGGGTTGCTTGATGAATTTTTTTTTTTTTTTTTATAATTATTTGTTTGTTTTATTTTTGTACCAAATTAACCACACCGCCTCGCTATGGTCAACCAAACTTGGTGTAGACCAGTTCTTACCCTTCACATGTGAGGTGCGGTCAAGCATGAGGGGAAACCGCACCCTATAGGTGTGGTGTAAAATCCCCACACCCCCCCCCCCCCCCCAAAAAAAACTGGTTGCACACACTGTGTACAGGCCTATAAGTGACCAAGAAATCGAGGCAATATAAAAGTCTATGCAAACTGCAAAGAAATCAAAAAAGAGATGTGTGAGCTTTTTTAAATAGAGATAGTGTGTGCTTACTTTTAGGAAAAAGATGCATCAAAAGTATGTAAAATGAGATAATGTGTGCTAATTTTTAGGTAAAAAAAGATGTGTTTTTGAAAAAATATTTTTAAAGTAGTCTGCTAATGGTGCATTTTTTAGATGGTAAAAAAAAAAAAAAAAAAAAAAAAACAAAAACACTAGTGGTGCTAAAAGGTAAAAAGTAAAAACTTGCGGCCATTTGTTTTGGAAATTAGAAAAAAAATAATAATAATAAAAAAAGAACGTAAATTTGAAAAGGGAGACTCTAAAAAAAAAAGAAAAAAGAAAAAAAGACGCGAGGAAGAAATGTGGTTATTTTTAAGTATATATATTTTTAATTTAGGTAAAATTTAGGAGCATGAGCAGTTTTATCCCTTCATGTTAGAAGAAAAAAAAAAAAAAGGAGGGAGAAACGTGCAAACTGTTTTTTATTTTTTATTTTTTATTTTTAAATTTTGGAGTTTTTTAATTAGTAATTTTACATATTTAACTTTATTATTTAAACTTTTTAAACAATGACTTTGAGAGTATTTTAGGAATCTAAATTGAGAATCTCAATCAGGAAAAACTTTTTAAATAGTAGTATAGACAATACATTTTTGAGTAGCATTAAGGGAAAATATCTATACAACTATACACTAAAAAAAAAAAAAAAAAAAAGCAAGATTTGTTCAATACATTATGGTACTAGAAATTTGTATCTTTTTAATTGATAGAGATGAACAATACATTAAATGATAATTCCTCAAAAATTTTAATTTTCTAAACAAAATCAACATTTTAGGATGGAAAGAGTAAGTATTTTAATTAGTTTTGTTTTTGAAGCCTTAAATATCAATCATTATACTTCATTAATCCATGAAAATTTTAAAAGTTATAAATCTCATGTTTTATAGATTTATTTGAAAGACTAAGATAAATTAATAACTTTGATCACCTTCGTAAATAAAATAAAATAAAATACAACTTTAATTTTTATGAATGGGAAATGTTGTGTTCCTATCAACTTTGACGAGGGCTTGTATAACAAAAAAAAAAAAAAAAACTTTGACGAGGACTTCGTATCAAAAAAAAAAAAAAAAACTTTTATGAGGACTGTACTTGATTTTTATGCATAGAAAATGTTGCGTTCCTATCAACTTTGATGGGGACTATATTATAATTTCCTCCTTTAGGTTTTCAGTCACCATCATACGGTCAACTTTGGAATAGTTCACAAAACAAGGAGAAAATTCAGCAGGTTTCGAAAACATGCATTCTCCTCTCACAAGCAATGGACCCCACACATGTGGGGTCCAAAAAAGGCTTTGACGAGAACTTCGTAAAAAAAAAAAAAAGGCTTTTGTTACCGTGTGCCCTAAGCCAACGACAGGGGTGGCCTATGCAGGCCTTTTGCATAGGAACTTGAAAAAAGCTGTACCAGGAGTACTTGTTTGAGTTAGCAAAACAAAATGACAAATATAACCTCCAATTTTTTTAACAAGTCAGATTTGTCCTCAATTTTTTTAACAAGCCGGACCTGTCCTCAAGCCGGATCTGTCCTAATTTTTTTAACAAAACAAAAATGCTCTTTTTGCATTACTTTACTAATACTTACTTTCCCTCCATTTTCTATTTCATCTTTCCCCAATATTTACTTTACCAATATTTGCCTTTTCTTCTCCTCCACTTTACCAATATCATAGAAAAAACTTAAAGAAGAGTTATGTTCAACAAAAAGATAAGAAAGAAAGAAGAGTTCAATGAATGATCAAAGAATGTCTTCAAAAAAATAGTGTTCAAGAAATTATAAATAAGGTACATATATTTATTTTGTTCTTAATTTATTTTTCAAATATATTGAAATATGATGTTAATATTTATTTATCATTTTTGTTAAATTATTGTAGACTTAATGGATGAAAATTTTGTTGAGAAAAGTTCAATGAATGATCAAAGAATGTCTACAAGAATATAATGTTCAAGAAATTATAAATAAGGTACATATATTTCTTTTGTTCTTAATTTATTTTTCAAATATATTGAAATGTGACATTAATATTTATTTATCAATTTTTGTTAAATTATTGTTGTAGGGACTCAAATTGGATTGGACCTAGGATATGTATGGGTTCTTAGCCCAACAAGCCCAAACAATAAATTTTTAGAAAGTGGGTGAAAGAACTAGTTCTATTCTGTAAAAAAGGTCATGATCATTGTGCAGTAATGGATGTTTCAGGTTGACTGTTAGATAAAAATTCTCCTCGGCTAGGTTTCAAGGGATATTCTTCTGGGTTCTATTGGTTTCCTCTCTCTTTGTTCTTCTTCCTTTTTCTGGTCCCCAGTTCTCTCTAATTTCACCTACTTTCCGGTTATATACTATGTTCATCACCTTCTTTTCACCGTACACGTGTAGACTCTATCATTAGGACTCCTTTCTGTCCCATCCAGCACATCCCGGAACCTTCACTCAGTGGCCATAAGGCTGCTCGATTACTGTTCAGGTATCACCTCCACATTAATGCGGCTAGAGAGTTAGCTAGGAAGCATTTAATGTGGAGGTAGCAGCTGCAGAAGATATTTGTTATCCTTCCCGGTTCTTCTTTTGTTCCACGTTCACTTTCCAGATTTAATGCAACTTTGTGAAATGCCCTGAATAGTCAAGTAATTATACTCACCTTGGACCGGAGTATCCGAGGAGAGTTTTATCCTCGGATGCGTTCTGGGCCACTGGGCCTCAAGCCCATTATGATTCCTATATCTTTTTAGATAACGAGCCCCACAATTGTAGAATCAATAGATGAGAATTTTGTTGCAAGTCAGATTCATCAATTAGTTCCAATGAGTTGTTTTGACTTAAATGAATTATCTCAAAAAGGTATACTATTTTATTCTATTTTATTTTATTTATAGTTTATATTTCATTTATAATTGAATATGATGTTGTTTTTTTTTTTTTTTTTTTTTTTACAACATAGAACAAATGAATGATATTGTAATTGCAAGTGAGATTTATCAAAGTATTTCAAGGAATTGTGTTGACTTAAATGAGCTTCCAAATGATGGAGAAAATAATGACATTTGTGGGGAGGAATTAGTGGTTTGGAATGAATATCCAAAAGTATAAATGCATTTATCAAACGGTTTGTTAGTTCCCACATAAACTTGACGCAATTTATTGAACAAGTAAGTCATTATTTATCCTTGCTTTCTTTTGTTGTAGAATTTGATTTATTTGTTAATATTTGTAATCTTTATGTGTCTTTAAATTATTTACAATTTGTAATTTTAGGTTGACCTTGCCATTGAAGATATTGAGCAAACACAATCACATGATACAATGTTGGAGAAATATAGAGGTTCTTCTTTAAGAACATTGTCATCGATAGAAGAACAAGCACATAGTGTGTTGACACCCTATGCTTTCAAAAATTTTCAAGAGGAGTTTGGAAGAGCCACACAATATTTGGTGCTTCAAGAAAATGGTATTGAATTTGTGTTGCAATATTATGAAGAAAAAACAAGTCAAAAGCACTTAGTCTTATGGGATGGTGAGATGATTAGTTGTAGTTGCAAGAATTTTGAATTTTGGGGTATACTTTGTCGTCACATACTTAGTGTATTCATTCACAAAGATTGTTTCCGGATTACATCTTTGTATCTTCCATCACGTTGGTGTTGCGAAACATCATTAGGTGGAAAAGAATTGATAGTGTTGAGTGATGAAAATTTAGTGGACAAGGAAAATATGGTTGATGCTAATGCTATTGATGGAGAATGTTTTGTTCGTTGTCCTCCACTCTCAAAGATGAAAGGTCACCCAAAGCAAAAAAGAATGAAAGGTGGAAAAGAATTGGAAAAGCAAAAGAGAACTTGTGGGTTTTGTAAGCATGTTGGCCAAAACATCTCTACATGTCCGGAGAAGGAGAAGGAGAAGGAAAACTCAACTTTCTCAAATGGTGCAAAGAAAATGAAAAATTGTACTTCAATAGATATGGGATTGAACCCAATATTTTATTTGAAATGTTAGGTCTTTTGCTTAAAAAATCACCAATTTGATGTTTGTTAACTCTTTATTTTTGTCGGTGTTATATTATCATTTTGACAATATTGTGCCAATGAATATCATGCTTTCTTGAAAAAATATAAAATTTTGCCATAGAAATAATAGTGTTTCACTAAAATTGAAATCTAATGTCCCATATCATATCATGTATCATGACACTTTTTCAATCCAAAGCAAACCGGTCTTCTCACGACATTTGAAA
The DNA here is from genome assembly GCA_030445155.1 of Quercus variabilis. NCBI lineage: Eukaryota > Viridiplantae > Streptophyta > Magnoliopsida > Fagales > Fagaceae > Quercus > Quercus variabilis. Next base: position 5,229,634 of record CP129453.1, on the reverse strand, counting down.
CACAAAATAGCGAGGTACTATTTTTAAACTTAAAATAATTTTTAAAATTACTATTTATGTTTTATTGTCTTAGGACACTAAATCTCTAACACCTCTAACCCACTACTAATCAATAAAATATTTTTATTTCTTTCATTTTGGATTTTATTATTATTACTATTTAAATAAAATAAATGTCAACTCCATGTAAAACCCTAAATCTATGGGGAAATATAGCAGGTTTGTCCCAACATTTCTCCTCCTCCTCCTTGAAAGTTCAAACACCGTTACACAACTCAAACTCTTAACCGAAACCTACACTCTACCACCAAACAAACTCTTAAAAAAATTCTCATTAAAAAAAAAATCCTCTTACAAAAATTACAACTCATACAAATTTCAGATGTTACTGGAACAAACCCAGAACATATAATCTTTATAAAAAAAAAACCCAGAACATATAATCAATTAAAAAAAAATTATGACTTAAATATTTTTTTAAAAGAAATCGATTAAAAAAAAATCCTCTTACAAAAATTACAACTCATACAAATTTCAGATGTTACTACAACAAACCCAGAACAACTAGTTGTGAATCTCGGCGCCGGAACCGTTCAAAGTTGAACAACTATTTGTTGCCGACGACAGGAGGGGCCTTGAAATGGGTTTGTCGGCTAGGCGTGGTTCATGATCGAGTGTTCCTTGAAGCCATCCCCATTTCGTGCTTGATTTCTCTTTGATTTCAGTGGTCTCTGTCTGTTGAGGGAATGAAAGAAAGAAAGAAAACATACACAGAAAGAGATGGGATCTGAGAGAAAATGAAGGAAAGAAATAAAAAAAAAAATGTTGGGAAACTGAAAGAGAAGTAACAGTAACTATTGAAGACCAAGACCTGCCGTGTAGCAGTTGAAAGGAAGACAAGAGCCACATATTGTCCTCATGTGAATACGTGGTAAACAAAGAGCCACACAACATTATTATTATTATTATTATTTTTCGGTAAAGGCCTACACTACACAGTGAATAAACTTTTTGACTGGATTGTTGGCTCTTGCTACAAACCATTATCTAAGTTTAATGATTAGATAATGTTAATTATAATGAAATTTATTGTGAAATTTATTATAAGTATTTGTGAAAAATTAAATTTATTGTGAAATTTATTATAAGTATCTTTTTTTTTTTTTTTGAAGCAAAATTTATTATAAGTATAAATTGTGTCTATTATTTACATCATTTTTATTTTGTCACGTGACATTATTTTATTGGACAAACTAAACATGTGTAATATTATTTTGTGACACTCAATAGAAACGTTAAATGAAGAGGCTACTGATATAAACAATATACATCTTCAAGAGGTAAAATCAAAATTTTAAAACTCTAGGAAAAATAAAGATCACATCAATAAAATATTTTAATTTCAAGTTTTTATTGAGTGTGAATTTTGACAAATACACATTCGCACTAAATTTTCTTCTTATAACCTTTATGCTTGTAACATTTCAAGATGGTATGAGGTCAATAAGTATCATGACAATAAAATCTTGTTTCTTGCAACAATGACTAATTCCTTTTGGGAAAAATTTGCCAAACAGTATAATATTGGGAAAATTTTAGGTGGATGACGTGCGTTCAAAGTTTATTAGTTAGTTGGACTGTTTTTTGGAAATTGAGTACAGCAAAATCGACTTCTAGCCAAAATCGAGTTTACTATACTCCACTTCCTTTTTTATCCATCTCAAAGCTAATTTGCAGTAGGAAGTCGAGTATATTAAACTCGATTTTGGCTGGAAGTCGATTTTGCTATACTTGATTTCCAAAAAACAATCCAACTAACTAATAAACTTTGAACACATGCCATCCGCCTAAATTTTTTCAGAATCATACTGTTTGGCAAATTTTGCCATTCCTTTTGAGTCTGCAATTTCTATTTGTATATGTGATGACACGAGCTTAAGTCATTGTAATTTTTTTTTTCTGGTCCTGTACCACTAGCCTTATCAGAGTAAGTATGTGAGAGGCCCCACCCTCATTCCACCAACTTTTTGTTGGGACAAACCTGCTATATTTCCCCATAGATTTAGGGTTTTACATGGAGTTGACATTTATTTTATGTAAATAGTAGTAATAATAAAATCCAAAATGAAAGAAATAAAAATATTTTATTGATTAGTAGTGGGTTAGAGGTGTTAGAGATTTAGTGTCCTAAGACAATAAAACATAAATAGTAATTTTTAAAATTATTTTAAGTTTAAAAATAGTACCTCGCTATTTTGTGTTTCAAATGTCATGAGAAGACCGGTTTGCTTTGGATTGAAAAAGTGTCATGATACATGATATGATATGGGACATTAGATTTCAATTTTAGTGAAACACTATTATTTCTATGGCAAAATTTTATATTTTTTCAAGAAAGCATGATATTCATTGGCATAATATTGTCAAAATGATAATATAACACCGACAAAAATAAAGAGTTAACAAACATCATATTGGTGATTTTTTAAGCAAAAGACCTAACATTTCAAATAAAATATTGGGTTCAATCCCATATCTATTGAAGTACAATTTTTCATTTTCTTTGCACCATTTGAGGAAGTTGAGTTTTCCTTCTCCTTCTCCTTCTCTGGACATGTTGAGATGTTTTGGCCAACATGCTTACAAAACCCACAAGTTCTCTTTTGCTCTTCCAATTCTTTTCCACCTTTCATTCTTTTTTGCTTTGGGTGACCTTTCATCTTTGAGAGCGGAGGACAACGAACAAAACATTCTCCATCAATAGCATTAGCATCAACCATATTTTCCTTGTCCACTAAATTTTCATCACTCAACACTATCAATTCTTTTCCACCTAATGATGTTTCGCAACACCAACGTGATGGAAGATACAAAGATGGAATCTGGAAACAATCTTTGTGAATGAATACACTAAGTATGTGACGACAAAGTATACCCCAAAATTCAAAATTCTTGCAACTACAACTAATCATCTCACCATCCCATAAGACTAAGTGCTTTTGACTTGTTTTTTCTTCATAATATTGCAACACAAATTCAATACCATTTTCTCGAAGCACCAAATATTGTGTGGCTCTTCCAAACTCCTCTTGAAAATGTTTGAAAGCATAGGGTGTCAACACACTATGTGCTTGTTCTTCTATCGGTGACAATGTTCTTAAAGAAGAACCTCTATATTTCTCCAACATTGTATCATGTGATTGTGTTTGCTCAATATCTTCAATGGCAAGGTCAACCTAAAATTACAAATTGTAAATAAGTTAAAGACACATAAAGATTACAAATACTAACAAATAAATCAAATTCTACAACAAAAGAAAGCAAGGATAAATAATGACTTACTTGTTCAATAAATTGCGTCAAGTTTATGTGGGAACTAACAAACCGTTTGATAAATGCATTTATACTTTCGGATATTCATTCCAAACCACTAATTCCTCCCCACAAATGTCATTATTTTCTCCATCATTTGGAAGCTCATTTAAGTCAACACAATTCCTTGAAATACTTTGATAAATCTCACTTGCAATTACAATATCATTCATTTGTTCTATGTTGTAAAAAAAAAAAAAAAATCAACATCATATTCAATTATAAATGAAATATAAACTATAAATAAAATAAAATAGAATAAAATAGTATACCCTTTTGAGGTAATTCATTTAAGTCAAAACAACTCATTGGAACTAATTGATGAATCTGACTTGCAACAAAATTCTCATCCATTGATTCTACAATTGTGGGGCTTGTTATCTAAAAAGATATAGGAATCATAATGGGCTTGAGGCCCAGTGGCCCAGAACGCATCCGAGGATAAAACTCTCCTCGGATACTCCGGTCCAAGGTGAGTATAATTACTTGACTATTCAGGGCATTTCACAAAGTTGCATTAAATCTGGAAAGTGAACGTGGAACAAAAGAAGAACCGGGAAGGATAACAAATATCTTCTGCAGCTGCTACCTCCACATTAAATGCTTCCTAGCTAACTCTCTAGCCGTATTAATGTGGAGGTGATACCTGAACAGTAATCGAGCAACCTTATGGCCACTCAGTGAAGGTTCCAGGATGTGCTGGATGCGACAGAAAGGAGTCCTAATGATAGAGTCTACACGTGTACGGTGAAAAGAAGGCGATGAACATAGTATATAACCGGAAAGTAGGTGACATTAGAGAGAACTGGGGACCAGAAAAAGGAAGAAGAACAAAGAGAGAGGAAACCAATAGAACCCAGAAGAATATCCCTTGAAACCTAGCCGAGGAGAATTTTTATCTAACAGTCAACCTGAAACATCCATTACTGCACAATGATCATGACCTTTTTTACAGAATAGAACTAGTTCTTTCACCCACTTTCTAAAAATTTATTGTCTGGGCTTGTTAGGCTAAGAACCTATACATATCCTAGGTCCAATCCAATTTGAGTCCCTACAACAATAATTTAACAAAAATTGATAAATAAATATTAACGTCACATTTCAATATATTTGAAAAATAAATTAAGAACAAAAGAAATATATGTACCTTATTTATAATTTCTTGAACATTATATTCTTGTAGACATTCTTTGATCATTCATTGAACTTTTCTCAACAAAATTCTCATCCATTGAGTCTACAATAATTTAACAAAAATGATAAATAAATATTAACATCATATTTCAATATATTTGAAAAATAAATTAAGAACAAAATAAATATATGTACCTTATTTATAATTTCTTGAACACTATTTTTTTGAAGACATTCTTTGATCATTCATTGAACTCTTCTTTCTGTCTTATCTTTTTGTTGAACATAACTCTTCTTAAAGTTTTTTCTATGATATTGGTAAAGTGGAGGAGAAGAAAAGGTAAATATTGGTAAAGTAAATATTGGGGAAAGATGAAATAGAAAATGGAGGGAAAGTAAGTATTAGTAAAGTAATGCAAAAAGAGCATTTTTGTTTTGTTAAAAAAATTAGGACAGATCCGGCTTGAGGACAGGTCTGGCTTGTTAAAAAAATTGAGGACAAATCTGACTTGTTAAAAAAATTGGAGGTCATATTTGTCATTTTGTTTTGCTAACTCAAACAAGTACTCCTGGTGCAGCTTTTTTCAAGTTCCTATGCAAAAGGCTTGCATAGGCCACCCCTGTCATTGGCTTTACCGTGTGCCCTAAGGGCACACGGTAACAAAAGCCATTATAATTTCCTTCTTTAGGTTTTCAGTCACCATCACACGGTCAATTTTGGAATAGTTCACAAAACAAGGAGAAAATTCAGCAGGTTTCGAAAACATGCATTCTCCGGACGAAATGGGTAACTAAACATAAAATCCTAACAATATAATTAGTTGTCAACATTTTTAAACTATATTTTTTTTTAGCACCTCGAGTTTCAAAAACTCGATTTTGGCACATAACTCGAGTCTTTGAGACTCGATTTTTATGGCCTAATCATATCTGATGTAGCATATTTTTCCACGTGGTGATCACATGGAAATCGAGTTTCTTAGACTCGATTTCCAAATAAATATAAGTAAATAAGAGAGGAACCATAACAAAGAACAACCTGGAGAAAAAAAAAAAAAAAAAAAAACACAGAATGAGAAGAACCCAAAGAAAAAAGAAAAAAAAAAAAAAAAAAACCCAGAAGGAGAGATCAGATCGGACCACCGCGCGCAACCCAAAGGCCCAGGCCGCGCGCGAGCCCGAGGCCGCGCGCGAGCCCGAGGCCGCGCGGAGGCCCAGGCCACGCACGAGCCCAGCCGCGCGCCGCCCAGCGCCTGTCCCGGCCGCGCCTAGCTGGTAAGGATTTCTCTCCCTCTGAGCTCTTTCTCTTTCTCTCCCTCTGATTTGAGTTCTGGTGAGGCTTTCTCTCCCTCTGAGCTCTTTCTCTGTCTCTCCCTCTGAGCTCTTTCTCTTTCTCTCCCTCTGATCTGAGTTTGGATTGAGATTGATGCGTTTGAAATTTTTGAAATTTGTTTTTAGGTATTTCAGTGCATAGACTTAGAATATTTTTTATTTTTTTATTTTTGTGTTAGAAATCGAGTCTAAGAAACTTGATTTCCATGTGGTCACCACGTGGAAAAATATGCCACATCAAATATGATTAGGCCATAAAAATCGAGTCTCAAATACTCGAGTTATGTGCCAAAATCGAGTTTTTGAAACTCGAGGTGCTAAAAAAAAATATAGTTTGAAAACGTTGACAACTAATTATATTGTTAGGATTTTATGTTTAGTTACCCATTTCGTCCTGCATTCTCCTCTCACAAGGAATGGACTCCACACGTGTGAGTTCCAAAAAAGGCTTTGACGAGGACTTCGTATAAAAATAAAAAAAAAAACTTTTATGAGAACTGTACTTGATTTTTATGCATTGAAAATGTTGCGTTCCTATCAACTTTGATGGGGACTATATTATAATTTCTTCCTTTAGGTGTTCAGTCACCATCACAGGGCCAACTTTGGAATAGTGTACAAAAACATATTTCGGAAACATGCCTCCCCCCTCCTCCCCTCGCAAGAGTATGGGACCCACTACCACCCTTCTTGGTTCTTGCTCCTTGCCGACAGTTACACGTAGGTGAGACTTTTTGGTTTGGATAAAAAAAGTTTTAGAAAACAATGGAGAAATCTACAATATTTTTATAATATTTTTACAACAAATCTTAAGTGACAGGTTGTTATTGGTTGTTATTATTAGGGTAAAAAAGTAATATTAGTATTAGTTTTAAATTTGAACCAATAACAACTAACTAATTGTGATTTGTTGTAAAATTGTTGTAAAATTGTTGTAGATACAACATCTCTCAAAACAATGGGGAAAGTGCGGGGTTAAAAGAGAGAGAAAAGTAAATGGATAAATACAATTACTACTAGACTCAGGATTTGTAAATGTTGAAAATTTAAAGTTATGTTTGGTAGCATTCTTTTTTTTTTAACTTGTTTTTGAAAAAAATAAAGAAAAAATAATTTTTTTATATTTTTGAAATAAAAAACATATTTATTTAATTGAAATTAAAAAAATAATTTTAAAAAAATAGAAAATACTAAAATATTTTGTTATTAAGATTTGTACTCTAATACTAACTCATTAAATGAGATAGATTTATTAAATTAAATGCGTATTTTCATTAACTTTTAAAAATTAGAAATTAAAAATAACTATTTACATGTTTTCAATTTCCTTCACAAATTGAATTTTAAAAACATATTTTGTTTTTTGTCCATTTTGGGTTGCCAAACAAATTTTTTAATCTCAAAAATAGAAAATTATTTTGAAAACAAAAAATAAAGAAAAAACAGTTACCAAACATACCTTATGTTTTTAACACATTGAATAAATTTTTTACCAATAGCACTTTTTTATCTTGTTTTCTTTAGTTTTAATTTTTAAAAAATTTTTTTATGTATCTAAAAAAAAAGGTGAAATGGAGGAAAGAGACATAAATAAAAAAAGAACACAAATATATATATTTACTTTCATTTTTAACGGAAAATTACATAGGATAAAGGGACAAATTTTAAATTAAGATATTATTAAAATAGATCTTACTATAGATGAATCTAGTCATTGTGAAAGTCAAGGTCTACCCATGCTCCCATCCACTTGATAAAGATGTAAAATAAACACAAATCCACCGTAAACATTCACTTCAAATCTAGCGTTGTAGACGGGCCTTATCTTTTCGCCTGCTTTTAAATAGTCCAGCATCTCTATGAAGTTTCTATTCACCAAAACATCAATCTTCTGGGAAAATAGTGGGGCTATGGGTTTCCATGGGATGCTCATGCAAGTCATCTGGGTTGGTGTGATATTATCCGCAACAATGGCAGCCGCAGCAATAGCGTTTCCAATAGCCCTGCCTAATTGCTCCGACAGATGTGGAAATGTTACAATTCCATATCCATATGGCACAACTAAAGGCTGTTATCTCAATGATACTGCTATTTTTGGGTATTATTTTATCAATTGTACTACTACCAACGAGTACAGCCAACCTCAACCAAAAATTGGAAGCATTAACGTTTCAAGCATTTCCATGGAAGAAGGTGAGATTGAGATCCAGATATTTAACTCCCTTGACTGTTACGACAAGTCAGGTGTGTCTCTGAAAAGCTACAATGAAACACTCACCCTTCCCACTTTCACAGTTTCCGCCACAAAAAACAAGTTCGTGGCAGTTGGCTGTGACACTTACGCATACCTTAGTGGTGATCTGAACGGTCAAAACTTCTCCTTCGGCTGCCTGTCCAAATGTCTAAACATAAACAATGTAGTCAATGGGACGTGTTCTGGAATTGGGTGTTGCGAGGTGCAAATTCCTGAAGGAATGAAAAGCCTTGATTTTAAAGCATATAGCTTTAAGGATAACCACACAAAAGTCTGGGATTTCAATCCATGCAGCTACGCCTTTATTGTCCGAGCAGACGAGTTCAACTTCTCCTCAAACTATCTTATTAGTCTAGAATACAAAAGAGCCTTTCACATGGTTCTTGATTGGGCAATTGGTAATGAGACGTGTGAAGTTGCTCAGAACAAAGCGAATTACCTATGTGGAGCGAATACCACATGTTCTAATCTCAAAAAGCAGGTTGGGTATCGTTGCAAGTGCAAGGACGGTTACGAAGGGAACCCATACCTCAGTTGCCAAGGTATGTATATATTCAATTTACTTACGAATCTCTCCGACAAAAATTATGGAAATAAACACAACAAAACATCTTTTTAACGATTTTTTTTTAACATATATATATATATATATATATATCATGTGGCCATGGATTTCACATTTCATTTTCGTTTTAATAGTTTGTCGTTGCTTTTGATTGTAGACGTAGTACTTGTTTTTTGATACTTAAAAACTGTACTTTTTTTTGTTTATTTATTATTTTACAATAACAGACATTAACGAGTGTGATGCTAAAGAGCTTAATAACTGCACAAGTGATCGATATTGTGTAAATGAACTCGGAAGTTATCATTGTTCGTGCATGGAAGGGTACCGTTCGTATGGGAAGGCATGTGTCCCTGAGCAATTTGCTTCTAAGAAATCATCACTAGCAATTAAACTCACAGTTGGTAAGTATATTTATTTGAAAGTCATGATTATAACACACTCGTCATTGCATACTCATTATGTGCATAATGCAATGTGAAATAAAATCAAGTTATCAAAACATAATTTTAGTTAAAATTGTGAAATCTTGTTTTTATGAAATCTTTTTTTTTTTTTAAGTGTGTACGGAGTGTGCAATAATAAGTATATAACAAGATTTTCCCTAAAAATCTTTCTATAGTCTCCACTGTCTTCTCCAATCATGTCAAATAGGCATTCCACAAATTCTTATCCATCCAAAAAACAGTATCACTAGAATTGACTAAAATACTGATTATTACTAATTTGCCTTTTGTTTTATGAAGAATGTGTTTGGATAAGTGGAGTCAATACCATATTGTACCAATCGGTATGGCTGGAATTTTTCACACCGGCACCTTGGCTGGTATAGAAACACGGCTATTTCATACTGCTTTTTGTACTAGAGTTTATTGGGTTGTACTGGCAAAACTGGAAAAAAAAAAAAAAATCAAATACCGGCCGGTAAAAGAAAAACAAGAAAAATGAAAATTAAGTGATTAATGGTAAAAGAAAATTAAATACCATGTAACCCATAATACCGTCGTCGCTAGCACTGTTTCGAAAGTGACTAGCCATTCTTCTTCTTCTTCATGCTCACACCCATCCCTCCATCCGTCTGCCTCTCTTAATGGGCTATTTGGCATATGAGTTTAACAACATGTTTTCAATTTTTAAACAACATTACACGTATTTTTACATATTTTTTCACCTACACGTATTTTTAAAAAATACAAATAACGTGACTAGAATAACGTTACCAAACGACCCCTAGTTTTTAAGATTTTATTTCTTAAGGCTTTAGTAGTTTGTTTTGTTGTGACTTTTAATAGTCAAAAACTAAAAGTAAAGGAGGTTTGCTTTTTGTTTGTAACTTGTGGCAATGTGCCCTCCTGCTTTTTGTTTGAATTTTTGACACACCCAAAGAAGTTTCAAATGGCATTTTAAAATTTAATAAGTGAAAACAGTTTTTGTACTTATCTGTCAAACTTTACTAACTATGATATTATTATTATTATTATTATTAAAGAAGTAGGAACATCAATTCCCTATTATTATTAATATTACCTAGTTGAAATTTTAACTAGAGATTAACATATTAAATTAGATAAAGATTTATAAATTCAAACTTTTTAATAAATGATATGAATTTTGGTTAGTTATTGAAAGCTCGAAAATGTGTGAAAACACAAGAGCTATACCCTCAAATTAAAGATACGGCTCGATTGATTTTACTCTAACTTAATACTAAGTGCGGAATAGAGTAAATGCGAGCGGATAAACAAACAAGCTACTCTAACCCAGAATCATTATAACATAGTAGTAAAATTAAAGGTAAAAGAGTAGGGGAGAAGAATGCAAACACAAGATAACACATCAATGTGTTATTGAAGAGGAAATCAAAGAACTTGGCGAAAAACCTCTCTGTCGCCCTCCAAGCGGTAATCGATCCACTAGACAATCAGTTGGGATACATGGGTTAGCAAGAGACCCTCCAAGCTTAATCTACCCGATACACCTAAGCCATTCAAGCTCCTATTCCGACAAGGCTTCTCGGAATCGTGTCTTGTCTAGCTCTCTTGATCCCGCAATACGCCCGATTGCATCCGCCAAAGCCTGACTTCTTCCAATGCTTTCCAGCAGCACTAAAACCTCACTTGACACTCTGAAAGGGTGTGGTAAGTGTTTAGGCTATCAACTTTTCAATGGTATGGAAATGGAAAGGTAAGAGTTGAGGAAAGTCCACAAGCAATTGTGTAGAGAAATGTGGGTATAACAATCTCTAATTCTTAAGGTTTGTGGCTAGGGTTTTTTCTCAAAAGCACTCCTCAACATATGTGGATAATGTGGGTATATATAGTGTAGGTATAGAAAGTGTGTATCAGAAATGACAATCTGGCAAAACAGAATGTTTCGCAAGTATCTCGCGGGAAGGCCTTACTCGCGAGACACTCGTGAAAACCAGCTGTCTCCATCCGTCCTGACTCTTCGCATTCCAGTCATGTGCAGGGCACATGCTTCACTTCGCGGAAAGCTTAGTCATGAGCTACCCGCGAAAACAACTTTAGTCTTCATGCCTTGAGTCTTCACACACTCTCTCTCTCTCTCTCACAACCCTTACAATGAAATCTCACAAATAATACAGGGTATAAAAGATTGAACATAACTACAATCAAATTTGGCACAGAATAAAAGCCAACAAAACACATAGTTGTAAATTACAACTTTACAATCTTCCCCTTTGGCTATTTCATGACAAAACCCCTAAAACAGACTCTAGACTTAGATGTGAGTTTGGGAATAGTGGCAAAACTCACTCACACCTAATCTAGAAGCTATGAAGCACTTGAAAGTATGTACCTGTAACCTGAAACACTCGTACACAAACAAAACTTTCATTTAACTTATGACAAGTTGAATACATGGTACTTATCTATGCAAGTAAAGTGCGATCAAGTTAATATAAAGCATGTAAGCATATCTTGATCAAACAAGGACAGTCATTAAAGAATGACTATAATGAACATTTAGCTAGTAAATACTCATCCGAACACGCAATGCAATTAAGACCAATCACAATGATCAATTGCATGTCCAACACACAACCAATGCAAAATACACTAAGTATTTGCATCTAGGATACAAGATCCTACTAGGGTACAAGTGTGTGGTACTTAAGATAGTTTTGCAGCATCTAAAAGTACTAAAACATTGCTACAAAAGCAATGAGATAAACGCAATTACTGAATATTAAACCAAAATATAAAAACATAGTATTTAAGCTTTAAAAGAAAGCAATAAAAACAATTATCCAAGAGTATAAACACTAAAACAGTTTAAACCAAACATAAATAATGCTAAACCACCTAAATGAACCAATTTATCTAAGTCTAAACTCTGTCTATGCTATGCTCCCCCTCAAATGTGCGAGCTCCCCCTCAAATGTGCAAGCTCGCCCTTAAAATTTTCTCCTCCTTTTTGATCGGAATGGTGAAAGAGGCTAGAATTGGTCGAACTCTGAATCAGATCCCTGCACCATGGATAAATCCTCAATCTATGAAAATAATGCAGTGATCTGAACCTGAACGTATGCAAACTGGTCCGCGGTGTGCTACACATGGGAGTCTAGCATAGTATACATTTGCTCTACTCTAGCAATGAGGTGATCAAGTCTGTCAGGTCCTCGTGCTAGTGCTGAAGATGATGGCTGAGTTGAAGTCTCTGGTACAGAAGCGAATCTATCAATCTCCTCCTTTGTATCTCCTCCCTCTTCCTCAACATAATACCTTGGTATTTGAGACACACCAGTTTTGGATCCTTGAATGTGAGCTGTGCTTCGAGTCACCATGTGTGCACCAATGGGGTAATCTTTATGCACAATAGTGAGACCGCTCGGAAGTTTGAGCTTTGCCTTTGCAATGAGGCCCATAATGAGAGAGGGAAATGGCATGACTGTTCTAGAGTTCCACTTCTCAATGCTCTTGGTTAAGAGGTGGAAGATGTGTCCACAAATATCAATTTCCTTTTGAGTAAAGAGATTGTATAAGAAGATTGTCCTTGGAGCAGACAATGTCGTCAGGTTGGTGACCAAATACAAGTTGTGGATCATCACATAAGCAAGAGCCCTCATCTCCAGACTAAATGGAATTGTGTTCATGGACTTCTTGGTTGGTGTACCACCAAGAATCTTTATCATTTCCTCAATGGATTCCAAACAATCATCGTATTGCACGGTAATTGGCTGAGAAGGAGGACGAACTTCAAGGAAGTCTTGGATTGAATCTCTTGTAATCACAAATTCCTTGTGTCTCACCTAGCAGTTAATGTGGTCTCTGTCCACACTAGCATTTGAAAAGAACTCTTTAATGATTTCCAAGTACACATTTCCACTCAGATTTAACAGCTTCGTCCATGTTCTCTCCTTGAACACATCAGGAATAAAAGTGTCTCCAAGGGTATCCAATTGGACAACTCTTTCCATAATTATTGTGGCTTGCTTGTAGCAGTCATTGTAAGCTATATCTGCCTCAGCAGACTTGAAGTTGTCAGAATCCATTCGAGCATGCTTGGAGGATTTCTTGGATGCTGAATGTTTGGTAGGAGACATCTGCACATGTACACAGAAAACAAAGAAAGGAAACAGGTGCAAAAATACAAAAATAGAACACAAAACTTGATTAGATTCAAGTTAGTCCAAAACAAAAGTAAAAATACCTAAAATAGAACACAACAATCTTAAAACATGATGCTATAAGAGCTAAGACATGTGAACATTAGCAAAATGCAGGTAAGTAGCAACTGTGCATATGTGTGCATGAGGTGATGCATGGTGTGTGCCTAGTGGGTGCCTAGGTGATGCATGGCATGGCATTGAGGCACAAATTGGGAAAAATGTGTAAAACACACACCCATTGACCAAAACATGTCAAGCATGATCAATCACGAGTAAACCCAAACATTGGAACTCATTTGAGTCCAATTCAACACAAAAATGTCACTTGAACATTTTATCAAACACTCAGCATGCAACACTGTATAACATGAATGGACAATGCATAAACACATGTAAAAATGCCTTAATACATGATTAAAATGCCACAAGGGGCCAACACAGATACACACAAAACCAAATGGGACTCAGCCCAATCAAAATTTTGAAAAAAATTTCCCAAAATATAAAGATCCCAACCCTTTTTCGAAAAATACCCAATTTTGAAAACCTAAGTTAATTTCTGCATAATCTATGACAAAAATGAAAAGAATGTTTTAGAAAACATACCTTGATGTTGATTTTGTAGAAAACACTCTTGAAAATGATGGGTTTTTGAGTGAAAATTAGTTTTGGGTTGAGATAGGTTTAAGAGAGGCAAGGCGAGGGAATAAAGAGTGTTTAAACAAATTGTCACATTAGTCTTATAAAACTGAAAACACGCATTTTTCACAGCTTAGGCAGTCGCAAAATTAGTCGCAAAAAACACCACTGAGGCACAACAGCTTTCGCGAGAAGCTTTTAGTCGCAAAACAGTCACGATAACCTCTGTATGAAACTTGTGTTTTTCCAGTTTTTGCCTAAAACTCATTTCGCGAGAAGGGTTTGGTAACAAAATACTCATGAGACAATCAAGAGACTCTCTATATGAAATTGAAATTTTTTTATTTCCCTTAAACACTTTTCACGGGAAGCTCTAAGTCGCGAGCTTTTCATGAAACTACATTCGGACTAGTTTTTGAAGAATAACACAAAAATGCATTTTGAACAATAACTAAAAGCACGAAAGTATAAAATCACTTTCAAAAATATATAAAATACTCAAAAATATTTTTGGGTTTGATCGGTAAGCAATTGAGCATACACATCACATTTGAACATGTACAATCACACAAATGAAAAAGCATTAATTGAACTAAATCTTGTGTGTTGTGGGTGAGTATCAAATGTGGAATAGTCCTTAGACCAGAGTAAAGCTTCAATGATCAATTCAATTAAGTCATACACAATTGGTATTAAGTCAAGTGGTCTATCTCAATTATAAAAATAAATATATATGACCTCCCATAAGAAAATGATTACAAATCTTAGAAGCTTTTCATTTAGCTTCTGCACAAATCATAACATTTGATTTTTTTTGAACAATACATCTCATTTTGAGATCGGTGCTTAAAATTTTTGATATTTCAACATTGAGAGTTAGCCTTTGGCTTTTTGAGCACCATACATTTCAATTTAAAATGTCGCTTTCCCTTTTTCCTAGTCAAATACTAGTATGTGCAACAACTTTTACAGCTCATTATCTCTTTTCATTTGGAAATTTACATTTGTTGAGTTCTTTAAGCAAAAACATAAAAATAAAAGTGGGAAGAGATATAGGCACAAGTCTGTGCATGTATCAAGACCATCAAGACTATTGACCAATCATTCATGACAAACTTAAAGATCTATTTACAACAGTCACACATAGTTTTCAAGATTTCTCCCACAAAGATATATATGTAGGAACAAGATATCTCTAACAAGCATATAGCCAGATATTCATTCCAATTTCATTCCAAAGATCTTTCAATCCACTTTCAATCCAGGTGGAGGATATGTTGTGTACGAGTCAAGACTACATCAACGCAATACTTGAATTGAAGACTTTTCCTAGAAGATCAAATTAGAAAATTAATATTGTATTAGAATCCAAATATGGAGAATTGTACCCACAAATTTATCAATACAAAAATACATTTGTGAAACAATTTCAATTGTTTTATTTCCAAACATGAGATTTTGTGTTCACATTTGGGTTAAACGATTGACCCTGGGTAATTAATTCAATTATCCAAGTTGATTAATTATCCAAATTACATGTAATAACGTGGAAGCGCAAACAATTCACCAATCTAACCTAGAATGCGGCGAAAATTAAATTGACGCAGTGATTTGTTGACTAATGGAAAAACCTTCACAAGAAAAAACCTCATCGGGTGAATTTCAGGTCACCATTTCTAAGAATCCACTAATTGAGGCAAAGTGGTTACAGGTATAAGGAATCTTACTACTACCCAACCTATCCCAAAATATTAAAATATAGTTGAACCCTTATGCTAATCTCCAATTAGACTTGGTCTTGTAGGGACTTCTTTAATGCACAAATCTCTACTTCATGTCTAACTTCATAGCAACTTGATCATTGTTGTTAGATGCAAAATTCTTCAATCCATGCTTGTAGACTTGAAAGCAACTTGGTTACGAAACCCTATGGTGCACAAGAACGTAGTAGCTTCACAAAAGCATGTATTTCAATATGAGTTTTTCTGTGAGTGTCTCTATGTGATGATGACTATAAAATATTGCTTTTATATTCTCTGGAAACCTAGAGCACGAAACCCTAGAAAAGTCTTGTCATCATGGGCTGGGTATAGATCTGCATACCTCGATAGATCGGAGGTATATGTGATGATGACTATAAAATATTGCTTTTATGTCCTCTGGAAACCTATCGCACGGAACCCTAGAAAAGTCTTATCATCATGGGCTGGATATAGATTTGCATACCTCGATAGATCGGAGGTATTGAGGTAGGTATCAAGATTCATTAAAGTTTGATAGATTAGAGGAGTTAAGCTAGGTATCAAGACAACCTGTTTTGCTTTTCTTGTATTGCTTCTTAAGTAATCTTCATGTCTTAAATAAAACCACTTGTCATGATAATCTTGAACCCATTTAGATCTACCAATTACAAGTAAAATGCGTTTTGTCATAGGATATGCTAATTACATAAAAATATGATCCTAACAATCTCTCCCCTTGGCAATCTTTGAGAAAACCAGAAGAGTACAATGAATGTCCTAGAATACATTCTACTCAAGATTACACAAAAAATAAATCTACTCTAATACTTGAACTCTTGAAAAACTTTGTAAGAAGAGAGATCAATGTATGAATATGACTTTGCAACCTATCTTTTAACTGAAACACTAAACAAGATACATCAAGGCATCATCTGTGGAATATAAGATAAGTTATATAAAAGAATCAACACATGTAATAGATAAGAAAAGAAAAGCACATGTGATATAAGAAAAAAGCATACAACATAGTATATATCAAATAAGCATAAATGTATGTGAAAGGTTTACAAAAACCATAAGTACATGAGATAGCTCCTATACTGTACAATAATCCTCACTACATACCTTAAAATAAGCACTCTCCCTCTAACAACTAGCCTACCTACTCTATAACTACTCCCTTTTGCTATGATGAACAAAGGTGGAACACTGTGAATTAGTCATCTCAAGTAGAAGCAAAAGCATCATCATCATCTCCACTGGCAAAAGTGGTTAACAAGAGAGTCACGCTGTAGAGAAGGAGCAAAACCACCAACCAGGAGCTTGTAATGTGTCCTATCCAAGTGTTCATATGAGACATCTCATTAGTAATATGTGCTAGATGATCATAATGAGAAGACTGAGGCTTCTGGATCGTAGCAATGTCATCTCGCAAGAGAAGCACCTAATCAAGAATGGCAGCAAGAGTCACCGAACACATGAAGATGAAGGTCAGGATGCATAAGCAGTGTCCTCAGTATCTCAAAACTTAGTTTCCTCCCACTGTGTTGGAGTCTAATCATCTCTAGGCCGCTTGGCCTTGGTCGTCAACTGAGAATTGCTCCTAGATAAAGTCACCTTTAATAAGGCACCCATAACATAGAGGGGAGAAGAAGGTAAAAAGACATGAAAATGAGTGAAAATCTGAGTGATAGAAGAGGGGACAATGAACTTCAAATGATTTGTAGTATCACGATACATATTCAAAGTGGATGGTATAAACTATGACGGAAAGTATATGGATAGACCCTCCAATAAAAGAAATGAAACTAAGCACGACTCTCTATGATAGTGTTATAATGAAAAGAGGATTGAGTATGAACGTCATAATCATGTTCAAAATCCAAGGATTTTGTGAAAAATCACTAGTTACCATATTGAAGATCGAACCCCAAGTAGATGGGAATTCACAAAAATGAGAGGCCAATGCATCGAGAGAGAGAGAGAGAGAGAGAGAGAGAGAGAGGAGAGTACTAGTGGTCCAGGGTAATTAGGGTTAACTACCATGGAACATGGAATACTTTAGAGATAAGCTTTGTACTAACAATGATACTTGTACCTCGAACATGTGTTGTGAACTTAGGTACAGAGGTATCGAAAGTGTGCAAGTTAGATTAAAACTCCTATTTATATACACTAGGGTAGGTAACTGGTTGTTCACATAGGAACTCCCATCCACAAAACCTAAACGTCTCAGGTACCATAGTGTTTGTACGATCAAACAAAATGACCTAACGTTCTTCATGAATAGAAAATGGAGAAAAGTTCTCATTTAAATTTCGTACAGCATTTTGAGTTATAGAACCATATAGCAGTAAGGATAGAAGAAGAAGCAAAAGAAGAATGTGAAATCAAGTTATGTTTTGGAATACTCTTTTTGGGTGTCATTAGGAAGATTAACTCTAAAGGGAGAGATAGATAAAGGGAGAACAAGTCATATGAAGAAAAAAGTGAAGAACAATGCATGGGAATGCAATAGTATGTGACATGAAATCAAATCTTCCATAAAGGGCACAAAACCCATTCCAAACTACAACACTCAAGCACAATTATGCACACAGTTCTAGAAAATGCTTTAGCATACTCCAAAATGCTAAGGGAATGCAATGCATGGCAATACTATTATTAACCAACAAAGCCCAAAGCCCAAAAGATTTCAAAATTAATACAATAAAACCCCAAAATCCCCACAAATTTGAAAACCTAGGTCTAAAATGCATGAGAATGTGAAAATGCATGATGAGAGAGAGAGAGAGAGATTAGGGACCCTTACCAAGAACATTAAGGATTGAGAGGCCGAAATCAAGGTTGGAAGCTTGATTTTGGTGGTTTGAGTTGAAAGAGATCAAGAGGGATCAAAGAAATTTCAAAGAGAAAGAGTTTGAAATGAACCGGCCTGAACCTTAAATATATATAGAACCCGTGTTCTCAATAGATCAAAGAGTTATTAAGAGGTATCGAGTTTTAAAACTCGATGGATCGAAAGGTATTGGGTAGGCGTCAACAGTAAAAATGTCTTGATAGATAGACCAAGTATTGAGGAGGTATCGACTAGATAGAGTGTTGTGAAGATTGGCCCGATCAATTGAAGAGGTATCGAGAAAAACTCAGATTTTGTCTTTGAAGTCTAATGGATCGGCTAGGTAATGAGGAAGAACTCATTGTATCGACAAGGTATTGAGAAGCTATCGAGAATCATTAAAATGTGAATTTTCAAGTTGAAACAAGCATAAAGTATATGCAAACATGACAAACGATACCAAGCACTTGCCATAAGCAATCAATCCATGATAAAATTTCAAAACATCACTCTTGATCAAGAATTACACTCTCAATTATAAAAGCACCAAACAGTTTGTCCAATTTTTATTCAAAAATCAAATCAAGACAATTTAGTATGCTTTTACTAACACTTGTGCATGCTCTAATACCACTTGTTATGTTAAACAATTGATACTGGTTAATTAATTAAAATACCAAAGTAGATTAATTATTCAAATTGCATGCAATAATGTGGAGGCACAAACAAATAACCAATCTAAATAAGAGTGCAACAAAAATTAAATTGAAGTAATGATTTGTTGACTAATAGGGAAAACCTTTGTTGGCAAATACCGTCCTGACAGTGTGGGTGCAAGCACCCGCGACGAGTGGTTTCCTCATGGGAAGTACACCTCAGCCTAGAGTGGAATGAAAGGATGGTGAAAATGGGGTCGACACTTGGTTTAGGTCTAGGAACCAAATTTGGCATTTTGGGCCACTTACTTACATCCATAGATCTACATACCAGATTATGGGTCTGGAGTTTTAGTATGACTTGGGAAAGGTGTTAGGCACTCAAGACTACCTGGCTTGTGGGCTGGCCTCCATTGTGTGTTAATAAGCCATATTTAATCAAAGAATTTATTAAGAGAGCTCTAATCATTAACTTAAATATACATCATCACTTAATAAAATAACACACAACATGTTAAAAATAACTTTTGGCGACGAAAATATTTTTATCGCTAAAAAATTAGGTGCCAAATAAAAAAATGAGGCACAAAATTTATTTGTTCTAAGGTGAAAAAAATTTTGTTGCTAAAAATATAAAATTTTGGTGATGAATATTTTCGTCACTATAATTTGGCTTGGAATATATTTGGTGACGAAATTGAGTTTGTCGTGAAAGATGTCCTTTGTGACAATATAATTCGTTGCTAAAGCCTATTTTTACACACTAAAGCTTACTTTTGTTACTTTAATATAGCATTTTGTAGTACACTCAACATCACATGTTCTAATTTCATGTCCTAATAATTTATTATTCATTTCTCTCTCTTCCTCCCTGCCAGTCTCTCACTCTCTCTAATCTGAAGCTCTCTTTACTCTCTCTTCCTCCACACTAATTCTCTCTCTCTCTCTCTCTCTCTCTCTCTCTCTCTCTCTCTCTCTCTCTCTCTCTCTCTCTCTCTCTCTCCACCTTCGAAAAAAAAAAAGCCAAAACACCATCATCATCACCACCTCAAACCCATGATCACCATAACAAATCACAATCACATTCTTTATGTTTGAAACCCACCACCATTGGAGAAAGAAAGAAAAAAGTAAAAAGAAAAAAGAAAAAAATAGAACATCTCAACCCACCACCACCAAAGCCAACTCTATCATCCATAATCACATGCAATCCACCACCACCCACAATCACAGGTGATCCATAAAAAAAATAAAAATAAAATAAAAATAAAAAAAGGCCCAAACTCTATCACATGTGATCTCCACCAGCCAATCTCAATGGCAAGGGCTAAGAGAAGTGGTCTGCAGCGAGGAGAGAGAGAGGGACAAGAGAGAGACAATGTTGATCTCAACCACAAAAACAAACCCAGCCACCATTGATGTCAACCCCACCATTGCTACAATAGCTGAATCAAAAAAAAAAAAAAAAAAAAAAAAAAGAACCCACAGTGAGATAGGGACAAGAGAGAAGGGAGATGTTTGAGAGGGAGAAGAGAGAAGAGAAGAAAGAGAAAAGAGAGGTTTGAGGTTTGTGTGAGAGAGGAAAAAGAAAAAAATAAGTTAAGAGAGAGAGAGAGAGAGAGAGAGCAGAGAGAGCAGAGAGAAGAGAGAATAAAAAATAGTTTTTTATTTTTATTTTTTCAACACACTACAATACCCTTTCTGTTAGTAGAATGGTATTGTAGCATGCTGTAAAACAAAATTGGGTTTACTATGGTTTTCAATGTTTGGTATGTCAAATACTAAAATTTTAGCATTTGGCATACCTGATGCCAATGCTCTAAGGAAAGAATGTATCTCCTGCAAGGAGATAACTCAAGTCTACCACCTATCCTGAAAGGAAGGTTATTTCACCAAATCAAACGTGATTAATGGCAATCTCTACAATTATAAGATTTCCAAGGCCATAGCCACTCCAACCTCGTATATAAGGGATCCGGCCATAACCTTAATATGAGAATAAACCCTAATATCTACTTAAAAAGTTGCAATCCCTGACTTAAGCATCATAATAACCTTTAGTTAGCACTACACTAGTGTTACTAAGGTTTTCTGTTCTCTCTTTTCCAGCACAGCACCAAAGTGAGTTCGCCCATATCTCCTTGACCCTGCAACAACTAATCCATCACTCTTAAAATTCATGCATCTCTAGACAAAATTATAGCCTTGTGTGACTTACTAGGTCACACACTTTGTAGAGTTTAAAAATACTTTCGTATTTACAAGTACCCCGAAGGAAGCGACAATCTTTCCCTTTTATAATGAATCTTGAGATGAGTGGTTGCCAAGGATCCACTCTCACTGGATTGCAAAGGAACCAAATGTTTCGAGGGAAAGATTCTTGTCATTCAAATGGGATGTATTCACCCAACATGTTGCTCAGAAAAATTGCGAACTCTGGATCATGGTGTTCTAACCGTAGGTCATGGATTTGTACCCATAGTGTGATCCTGCTAAGTGAGAATCTACTCAAAACCATGTTTTGGGTCCAACACTCCACTACCAACATATCTCTATCCACTTATCACCAGCCTTCGCATTGTTTGTGTTCAAGATCACAAAGGTTCTCAACTTGGAAGACGTAAAATCTTTGTTGTTTTCATACCGCTCTCACTATTTCTAATAGCTGCCAAGTTCCTGAATGAAGCTTTGCATGCGGCAAACTAAGAAATTGTATGCATCTGATAGAAATCACACTAGGAAATTTCTTGAGTGAGGACCTATTACACTTTATGGCTTCCTTTCCCAATTGAACAACTTGTCCTCATTGAAGGGTGGTGTTTGTTAATGCCTATGAAGCAGGGGTGCGTTTCCAGATTCAGGTGCAGGTGCGAGACTCGGCAATTTTTAAAAAAGTAAGGTGCGGGTGCGGCAATTAAAAAATTATTAAAAATATTTTTATTTATATTTTTTATATATTGCTAAGCATACTTTTTCACATTATATAAGCATATACCGAATTTAAGAGCAATAGTAGATAGTAACTAAAACATGATGTTCATAAATTAAATACAACCCACAAGTTTGAAACTAAAACATTCCATGATGTTCAGAAATTAGAATACAACCTAGAAGTTTCAAACTAAAACAAAATAAAAGATAATCATCAAGACAATCAAATACAACTCTCATCATCATAGTCAAGATCAATAGCTTCACTTCGAACTTCACTTTCACTAATAGTAACACTAGTGCTAACATTCCCAATAACCATGGTCTCCAACTTTGGCTCATCAAGAGTAAGGGTAGCATTCTCAAGAATTCCAACTCCTCCATGTATGTCATTGTCATTCCAAGGGTCTCTTGCAATATCCCACATCTTTGTTGCTGCATTTACGTACTCGTCATTGTGCGTTGACAAGAGTCAAAGATTAGAATGCACATATACCAAATCCTCAGCACATACATGAGACATTTTGTTTCTTTTTAATGAATGAATGAATTTGTATGTGCTCCAATTCCTCTCAACACATGAGGATGAACAAGATTATCCAAGAAGTTTAAGGGCAAGGGTTTGAAGTGTTGGTAATGAGGAGCCACGGTATTGCCACCAAACCAAAGGTTGTAAGGCCCACCTATCTGTCAAGACATCTGGTGAAGGAAAACTCCCTCCTGAAAATGCAGCTAACTTAACTTTCACCACCCTTAATTCATTCTCATCTTCAAAGTATCACTCCAAACACTTGCTCCTTTTCATAGAAATTTCATGATCCTGATGTGGAGCGGTGCGTTTTGGATTCTCCAAAAGCCATTCAATGGAGTAATACCTAATTAAAGATAAAAAATATATATATAGATGAGGAAACATGTGTTTTACTAGAAGGGAGAACTAAGGAAAATAGAAAATGAAAGTACTTACTTAGGATTTAAGGAATGAGCCAAGCAATGTAGTGGTGTACAATTTTTAGTCCATCGATCATTGAGTATATCATACACCACATTAAAAAATGAGCCACACTCATCATCTTCCAAGCCTTCATGCTGATATATTATTTCCTTCACATTTTCTATCATTGAATCCCATATTTCATATATAAGATGAAGACAAGGCCTATCTGTGTCAGCTACTCGTAGCATATCATAAATAGGTATTGTGAATTTAGGGATATAATCAACAACATCCCACCAATGATCACTTAGAATCATATCTTTCACCTTTTGAGCTTTTCCAACGTCATCCTCCCTATAAGAAGCCCATTGGTCACTAATAGCCATAGCTTGAAGGCATCTTTTTATCAACTTCAACCTTTTCAGCATTACGACAACCAAAGCAAATCTAGTATCAGCAACTTGGAGCAGTTTTAATGGACAAAAGTCATTAAACATTACCAACCTCATTGAATGGTTCATGATAAAAACATGTATGAAGATGCATCATCAGCAATACGTGTAATCCAAGCACATTCCTCATATGTAACTTCATTCTTTTCAGTGTTTTTTGTTGCACAAATATTCTTCAAAGCTAGATTGAGAGTGTGGACAACACATAGAGTCCAAAATATTTTGGGATACTCACATTCAATAAGAGCTCCAGTAGACTTCATTACATTAGCATTTTCAGTGATGACTTGGACAACTTTTTCATGTCTAATCTCTTTTATAGCATCCTTCAACACCCCAACAATAAAATGATTGTCTTTGAACTCACCTGACCCATCAATTGCCTTTATAAACACTGGACCCCCATCTGGTGCAACCATAATATTAATAAGAGGCCTCCTTTATGGATTTGACCATCCATAAGAAACTATACTTACACCATTTGCAAGCCAAGAGTCCTTAATTGGTTTCAAAAGTCTTTCAACATTAACTCTTTCTTTTTACAAAAGTGTTGTTCTCAAGGCATTGTATCCAGGAGGAACATAACTCAAAATGTTATGGTTAGCAGCATATATAGGAACTACTATAATTTGGGTTCCTTGCAAAGTGAAACATAAGCCCACCATTATAAAACATCCTAGCAATTCTACTATCTAATTTGTGACTAGCATTATTCTGGAATGCTTTCTCCAAATGAGAATTCATAGTCACCTTCCTCCTCTTACCATCAACCGGATCTGTACTACCACTCCCTTCTCGTCTCCGGAATGAGGGAATTAGCCCACGGCCTGGGAGAGGTGGGGGTTAAGGGAATTTGACTTCTGCATTCTCTCTTTAACTTATCATTCTCAACCTGATCACGCATTCTCTGCATTTCCAATCTATGGCTCAGTGTTAGTTTAATGCATGCTCTAATACCTTTATTACTAATTTTTAATAAATAATCCCTAACCCTAGAATAGGATCCCAAAAAAATTCCACCATGAGTAATAGAGCATATGAAAGTCTAATGGAGGGTGAGAAACTGAGAATGAAAGCTTTGATACCTGAGTTAAGAGTTGGGTTAGTGAGCTTGAGAGTTGAAACCGAGTGAAGGTGGAGATTTGAGACTGAGAGATGCAAAAAATAGACTAGAGTTGGAGACAGTGAGTGGCAGAGGCTGTGTGACTGTGAGATTGTGGCTTAAGGAGTGAGTCTGTGAGAGAGGGGAGACAGAGAGCAGAGAAGGGAGATGAAGAGCGAAGAGTGAGAAAAAGAATGAATGAGAGAGTTTAGGGTTTTTTATTTAAAGTTTAAGTTCAAACGGTGTGAAAGTTCAAATAGCGTTGAAAACACTGTGAACATTTAGACCCCCAAACAACAATTTACCAATTCAAGCTTTATATCAAACAATGTATGTGTGGAAAATGATAACAAGCTTATAAAAAAATTAATAAACAATCTAAACCAATTAAAATCACATCCACAATAGAAATTAAATGGTAAAAATTAAAGGAAAAGAGATGAAAATACAAGGACAACATAACGATGTGTTATCGAAGAGGAAATCGAAGCCCTCGGCATAAAACCTCTCCGCTGCCCTCCAACCAGTTAATAATCCACTAGAAAATGAAGTTGGGATACATGAACAGCAATAGACCCTCTAAGCCTAATCTAACCAGGTACCTAAGCCCTCCAAGCTTTTTGCTCCAACGAGATTACGCTGAATCTTTGTCTTTTCTAGCTTGCCAGATTCCGCTATCAACCATAGCATTAACCAATAACCATTGGTCCCTTCCATACTACTTCCCTTAGCACCAAAAGACCTTCTCATAGACGTGGGTATGGTGAGAAAAGGATTTGGTTAAGAACCTCTCAAGGATGTATCAATGGAGAGGGTGAGAGTAGAGGAATTTGAAGAGTCTCTATGTGAAGATTGTGGATGAATCAATCTTGTTTTTCTCTAGGGTTTCTCTCTCAAGATTCTCTCTGGAAGCTCTCTACATTTCGTGGGTATGAGGGATATTTATACTAGGGTGAGATAGGAATGTGAAGAGTCAAGTTTTTCAAAACAGAGCTGGTTGGCGGCTTGGCCTCGTGACTTGGCTGAGTTGCAAGTTCAACCCGCGAGATAACAAAACGGCCAGGCTGGACTTTTTGTCTTGTAGTGCTCCAGCTGGTGCGACTATTCATCTTCTTGCACGCTTCACTCGTGTGCTGAATTTGGTGGCTTGCTAGTCGCGAGTCCTAGCCGCGAAGCCCTACATCCTTGCACAATCTTGACCATTTCTTCACACTCTCTCACTCACTACCCTTACATGAATCCCACCTAAATATGGGGTTTCTAAGTACTAAAATACAAGCAAATTGGCACAGAATAAAGCCAACAAGATGGTTGATAAAATTCAACCTTACACGATGCGTTTTCACTTTTTTTTACTTGAATTTTAGCCTAAATTGGCTGGTATTGGCACTAGTACGACTTGAATCAGTTTGTTTCGGCTTGAATTTGTTTGTTTCGGCAATTTCTGCTGAAATGACCCGATTCAGCCCGAATTAGCATGAATCCAAAAAAAAAAAAAAAGATCGACACGGCACCGACACGCGAGCAGTGGCATTGCCTGCCACACCCCACGTCGGACACCAGTGCGGCACCCCTGTAGCCACATTGGTGCTTTCTAGGTTAATACATTATCACTATATAGGCCCAATGCTCAACCATGTCCTCATCAACATCCCAAGCCTTCGACTCAGTCCCATCACTTCAACCTCTCTCTTTTCTATTAGAGCTAGGCTGGGTGCAAATTATGGGGTTATAGATGTCAATTTGTGTCAAGTTATAGGAGACACCAACACTAATTGTAAAAGGAAAAGGAGAGGGATAGAAAAGTGGTTTTGGGTGGAAAAAGGTGGGGGGTGGGGGGGGGGGGGATAGAAAAGTGATTTTGGTTGGTAACGAGGTGAAGAAGAGTTGGTTGTTAAGTTTAACAAAATTTTAAGAAGAAAAGTTTCATGCAAAGAAGGTTTTAAGAAGAAACTCTAAACAGTTAATTCATGCTTTAGAAGGATGAAGGTGACAATACTCAGAAAGTGTTGTCACAAGAGAGGTATTTTGTTAATTGGAACACAATTGGACATTGCACATATGTACTAATTACTTGAAAATTTAAGCTAAAAAAATCCTTTACATTTGTTATATAAATTAATTGGAAGTTAACACTTATATAGACTTTAGGAAAGTGTGGGATTGTGGGAACATAATTTGGAAAAATTGGTAACTTCTACAAAAAATTATGGTATTTCTTATCGAACTCTATTTTACACATTCATAATTTATATAAAAAAAAAACATTGATATTTCATATTTATTTTTTTTTACTTATGCAGGTATTGGTGCAATCCTAGGAGTATTATTTGTAATATCTATTACACTGGTTTTATGCAAAGTGATAAAGAAGAGAAGTGAAATCAAGCTTAAGAAAAAATTCTTTGAAAAGAATGGTGGTTTATTGTTAGAAAGGCAATTATCTTCAAATGAAAACAATGTTCAAAATACAAATTTGTTCAAATCAAAGGAGTTAGAAAAGGCAACAGACAATTTTAGCAAAAGTAGAATACTTGGTAAGGGTGGCTATGGTACAGTTTTCAAAGGAATGTTAAGTGATGGAAGAATTGTCGCAATTAAAAAGTGCAACACGGTGCACAGGGGAAATCTCGAACAATTCATTAATGAGATTGTCATTCTTTCACAAATTATCCATAGAAATGTGGTTAAGCTAATTGGGTGTTGTTTGGAGATAGAAATTCCTTTGTTGGTTTATGAATTCATCCCTAATGGGACACTTTTCGAATATCTCCATGAAGAAAATGAAGATTTTCCATTAACATGGGATATGCGCTTAAAGATTGCCACAGAAATTGCAGGAGCTCTTTTCTACTTACACTCAGCAGCTGCCTTGCCAATTTATCACCGAGACATAAAGTCCACCAACATACTCTTAGACGAAAAGTATAGAGCAAAAGTAGCGGACTTTGGGACATCAAAATCGGTAACAATTGACCAAACTCATGTAACCACCCTAGTTCAGGGAACTTTTGGGTATTTGGATCCAGAATATTTCCAAACAAGCCAATTCACAGAAAAGAGTGATGTGTATAGTTTTGGAGTAGTCCTTGTTGAGCTCTTAACTGGAGAAAAACCTGTTTCTTCGACAAGGTCAGAAGAAGGTAGAAGTCTCTCTGCATATTTCATTCTCTCAATGAAGGAGAACCATCTATTTGATATTCTTGATGATCGAGTAAAGAAGGAATGTGATAAAGAAGAGGTTATCGTAGTTGCTAATCTTGCAAAAAGATGTTTGCACTTAAATGGAAAGAAACGTCCTACAATGAGGGAGGTTGTAATTGAGTTGCAAGGAATTCGAAAAACTTCTGAAGATCAACAAAATTATGAAGAACTTCAATATGCTAGACGTGAAGAAATTGAGGCTTCAGGTGTTAGTTTTACATCAACACAATCATGTGTTGAAATTGCTTCATCTTCATCATCGATCGTCCTACCATAATTATCTTTCCCATCACTATGATTAATAAATTGTTTGTTTTGAGTAATTTGGTTTCATTCCATGCAGTGACCTATCATAGATTCTCTTAATATGTACGGAATAAAATTTAAGAATCGTTCATGAATATTTGTGTAGCGATGGCTTGCATACATAACAATAAACCTATATTTACAAGTATAATGTATCATTTTTATCCATGATTTTAAAAATAAAATAGGAATGATAGAGCTAATACATTTTTAACAAGCAATGAAAAACTATAAAATCCCATCATTGTAAGTGGTGATGTAGCATGCATCATATTTTGTTTCGGTAAAATCTTTAAAGGTCGGTTTTGAAAATAATGACAGAGGACTCTAATTATCCTATGAGAAGAACTCTTGCTAGTTAGTTTTCTCAAAAGAAGCATTTAACAATGAATCCCTCAGAGTTATCAATTAGAATTCTAAGAACATATTTTTGCAAGGAAGAATATTTTGGAGGTGGCTTCAGCATTTTGGCCTTAAAACCTCATAGATCTCATAAGACATTAAGAATTATTAGGTCAATCTTTTGGAAAGTTAAAAGTTTTAAATCACAATATTAAAGTTAAAACCTTAAAAAAATATAATAATAAAAATAAAAATTAAAAAAACCCCAACCTTGGTACTTAGATTAATTGCACCAGTCTCTATAAAATACAAGAAATGGTGAATTTTCCACATTTTGGCTAAAAAACTACCCACATCAGTGGGTCTATAACATTGTACCTATGCAAAAATGCTATAGTAACCGTGAATATTTACATGGTGACTGTAGTTTTGTATTTGTTGATACAGTATTTTGTTCGCCCTCGATTTGCGTGCCAGATCTCGAAAAATCCAGAATGACATGGCGCAACCCAGAATGACACGGCGCAACCCATTCGGACATTAGAGCACCCGAATTGCCTTTTTCAGCTAAAATGACTAAAATGCCCCTAGTCAACCCTAGGATTGATCGAAGGTCAAACGAGGTCAAAACCCTTACAAAATAACATTTTTCATATTTTTACATCAAACCTAAGCTTCTCAGAGATTTTTAACAATTTTGACCAAGTTTGACCTAGAGTTGACCCTAGGGGGCCCAAAAACACTAATTTTGATCCAGCCGTTAGAACAGGTTGAAACCAATGCCATTGTGAATATTATCAAATTCTCTTTCCAACGACTATTCATGGGTCGAAATTGGAGTTAGAATGGCCGAGATATCACGAAAACCGGGATAATGCACCACTAACTTTCGAGAGCCATAACTTTCGATCCGACCGTTGGATTTTCAAGATCCATACCTTTTCAGAAACAAGAAGTCAAAATCTTTTGAGGGGTGTCAAGGTTAATCCAATCCATGGCCTTTTGAAGGTGGCATCCCTTGGGCTATAAAAGGCCTCAAACACCCTTTTAACAAAAAAAAAAAAAAAAAAAAAAGATGTCTCCCTTGGTTTTGCTCTCTGCCTAAACGTTTTCTAAAGATTTTTCCTCTCTTCCAAACACAAAAAACGCACAAAAAACACATCAAATCCTCTTGATTCTTCTCTTCACCAAAAACACAAGGTATTGTTCTTATACCCAATCTTTTTCTCCTTGGTTCTACATTTTGGGATTTGGGGTTTAAGGGTGTGGATGTAGCTTTTAGCTACTATCCACACCCCTAACCTTCTAAATCGTTTTCTATCATTTATTTTGCTTTTATGCTTTAATAATATGATTTATTGCTTTCCTAACATGTTGCTTGCTTTATTTGTGTTTCTAGCCTAAATCTCTATGTTTTTTTAATGCTTTTTGCCATGTTTCATGCTTAGATCTACATCCTTACATGCTTATATGTTTAGATCTACATGCTTTATACCCTATGCCATGTTTTCCTATGCTTTGTTCCTCTTTTTGTTCTACTTTGATGTTAGGGTTACATGCTTACATGTTCATATGATGTTGTTGGCTATGCCTTGCTTGGATTTATGTGTTTATGTGTTTACTTCCATGCTATATGGTTAGATCCGTGTCTTCACATGCTTATATGCTTGGATTCATGTTCTTCCATGTCTATGTGCTAAGTTTCTACATGTTTACATGTATGTTTCTATGCCTATAGGTCTAGATCTATGTTTTCACATGCTTGTGTGCTTGGATCTATGTTCTCCACATGCTTTATGCCATCATCTATGTGTTTGCGTGCTCTATGCCATATTTGTGTGCCTAGACCTAGGCCTTGTTCGTCATGCCATGTGCTATTGTAGCCTTTTTTATCGCTTTATCTTTCTTCCTTGTATTTTGGCCTAATAGTTAGGACTTGATCTAGACTCTATGGTCTTTGTCATCGTCCTTACACCAACCCCCATATCAAAGGGTTTGAATCATCACTATTTTGCATGTCTATGCTTGCTTGCCTCTATGCTTTATGTTCGCATTAGCCTCTCTAGTTCTAGGCTTTGCCACGCTTGACACCCTTAGTGGGTTTATGGTTATGTAGTTACATCCGGCGCCCATGTGGCCTTTCTTTCTTAGATGGTTTGTATTAGGTATATCATGCCATGTACCATTTGCCCTCATCTTTAGAGTATGGCAACCTTTGTTGACTTTCCTACACCAATATTTTGTGCCATGCTCAAGGGATGTAGGCATTTACTTTCCTGCTCTGTGTGCTTGCATTGTGCATGATGTATGTATATATATACTTGCTCACCCCTCCGCTGTGATTGTCACAGTCCTTGTCACCAAAGACCAAGCGATGCCTAATTTCCACTGCGAAAGTAAGGCGACATGTTGCCAGATTTTTGCAGTCGTAATTTGGCACTAAGCTTAAAAGTCTTAGGAAAGCATAGATTGGGACCACACCAATTTAAAAGCCAAACCTCAAAGCCCCCATGCATGCAAAGCCCTGAAATCCAATGCCAAAATCATGTTTTTATTGCCTATCTCCGAAAATTAAGGTTTTATCAAAACAAAGGACTGTCCTTGGACAGGCATTGTAGGGTGCCTAACACTTTCCCCACACGTAACCAAACTTTCGGACTCAAGAATCAAGATTTTTTGCCATCCACATTAGATTAGGAAAAGTAACATTTTTCTTAGCCTAGGATTTGTAATAAAATCAACTAGAAATAGGTGACCAATCACACCTTAGAAAACCCAATCATTGGTGGTGACTCCACTTACCTTTGGTAATCCCTTAAAATATGGCTTAGATTCCTGCCACAATGCCAAAGGTAAATCTACCTTCCTCCACTAAGAGAGAGAGAGAGCATCCAAAGCTCTGCGTGAACCACGCCACACATTGTTACAGATGTGCACACCCATCATTCAACACCGGCCTCAAAACGGAGTGGAAAACTGCCACCGCCATGGGCCTTTGTTCCACCACCTGCCATGGCGACACTCCCGTGCATGCGGGGGGCTCGTTGGAGGCTCCTCTCGAATGATGGATGTGCGCGTGTGTAATCGTGTGTGGCGTGGTTCGTGCGGGGTTTCGAGTGCACTCTCTCTTGGTAGAGGATGGTAGGTTTACCTTTGGTGTTATGGTAAGAATCTGGGCCAAATTTTAAGAGATTACCAAAGGTAACTGGAATCGCCACCAATCATTGGGTTTTTTTAAGGTGTGATTGGTCACCTGTTTCTAGTTGATTTTATTACCAATCCTAGGCCAAGAAAAAAGGGCATTTTTCCTAATCTAATGTGAATGGAAAAAAAAAATCTTGATTCTTGAGTCCGAAAGTTTGGTTACGTGTGGGGAAGGTGTTAGGCACCCCACAATGTCTATCCAAGGACAGTCCTTTGTTTTGATAAAACCCTAATTTTTTGAAATTGGCAGCAAAAAAACATATTTTGGCATTAGCTTTTGGAGCTTTGCATGCGTAAAGGCTTTGAGGTTTGGCTTTTGAATGAGTGTGGTCCCAATTTATGCTTTCTTAAGACATTCGGGCAAAGTACCAAATTTCCACAGTGAAAATCTGGCGACATGTCACCTTACTTTTACAGTGGAAATTAGGCATTGCTTTGCCTTAAGTGACATAGACTGTGACAATCACATCGAAAGGGTGAACATGTATATATATACATACATCATGCACAATGCAAGCACACAGAGCAGGAAAGTAAATGCCTACATTCCTGCATGACCCAAAATATAGGTGCAATAAAGTAAATAGGGGTCCCATACTCTAAAGATGAGGACGAATGGTACACAACATGATATACCTAATACAACCCATCTAAGAGAGAAAGGGAGGAGAAAGAAAGGGGTTTAAAAGAGTACATAACCAATAGGGAAAGGCTAGACCCCTAAACCTAACTGAACATAGCCACTTGGCTCATATCTACATGTTTGCATTCTCACCCTTTTTGCTTGCGCCTGGGAGACCGTGCCCTAGCTCCATGCATCATCGCTCCATGTGTATACATGCAAAGGCAAAGACAAGAAACCAGCAGATAAGCAATGGAAGGCAAAGATGCAAAGAGCATATGAAGAGGCATAAAGTAGATAAGCATGATGGGCATAGCAAGCAAAAGAAGCAAGAAAGCAGGCAAGCAAGCCAAAAGCAAACAAAAGGTGGTGTCCTTGAGGGACAAATGTAGGTTTGGCTCGAATGTCCATAACTTCATTGTGTTGAAGTGTGGACGACACACTAGCAAGCAAGACTTATGCATGGACATATAAGCAAGCATGTAAAGTTGTATAGAAAGCCAACAGGTGGCACAAACAAGCATGGTAAGCACATCATCACAAGGAGCGAAAAAGGGGAAAGGTATGCACAAAACAACTAGCATCATGGACAAGCATCCTGAATGGCTACATCCAAACAAGGCCACATGGGCACCGGATGTAACCATACAACCACAAACCCGCTAAGGGTGTCAAGTGTGGCAAAGCCTAGAACTAGAGAGGCTAATGCGAACATAAAGCATAGAGGCAAGCAAGCATAGACATGTAAAATAGAGATGATCCAAACCCTTTGATATGGGCCTTGGTGTATGGATGATGAAAAAGACCATAGGGTCTAGATCAGGTCCTAACCATTAGGCCAAAACACAAGGCGGAAAGATAAAGCAATGACAAAAGCTACAATAGCACATGGCATGATAAACAAGGCCTAGGTCTAGGCACATAAACATGGCATGGAGCACACAAGCACATAGATGATGGCATAAAGCATGTACAGAACATAGATCATAGCACACAAGCATGTGAAAACATAGATCTAGACCTATAGGCATAGAAACATATGTGTAAACATGTAGAAACTTAGCACATAGACATGGAAGAACATGAATCCAAGCATATAAGCATGTGAAGACACGGATCTAACCATGTAGCATGGAAGTAAACACATAAACACATAGATCCAAGGAAGGCATAGCCAACAACATCATACAAACATGTGAGCATGTAACCCTAACATCAACCTAGAACAAAAAGAGGAACAAAGCATAGGAAAACATAGCATAGGGTATAAAGCATGTAGATCTAAACATATAAGCATGTAAGGATATAGATCTAAGCATGAAACATGGTAAAAAGAATAAATAGCATAGAGATTTAGGCTAGAAACACAAATAAAGCAAGCAACATGCTAGGAAAGCAATAAATCATGTTATTAAAGCATAAAAGCAAAATAAATGCAAGAAAAAGATTTAGAAGGTTAGGGGTGTGGATAGTAGCTAAAAAGCTACATCCACACCCCAAACCCCAAATCCCAAAGTGTAGAACCAAGGAGAAGAAGATTGGGTATAAGAACAATACCTTGTGTTTTTCGTGAAAAGAAAAATCAAGAGGCTTTGATGTGTTTTTTGTGTTTGGAAGAGAGAAAAAACGTGTAGAAGACGTTCAAGCAAAGAGCAGAACCAAGGGAGACTTCCTTTTTTTTTTTCTTTTTTTTTTTTTTTTATAGGTCTAAAGGGTGCTTGGGGCCTTTTATAACCCTGCCACACTTTTGGAGGCGACAACCCTTCAAGAGCCACCCCTACAAAAGGCCATGGATTGGGTTGATCTTGACACCCATGGAAAGATTTTGACTTCCTCTTTCTAAAAAGGTATGGATCTTGAAAATCCAACAGTCTAATCAAAAGTTATGGCTCTCGGAAGTTAGTGGTGCATCGATCAGTGCGTTATCTTGGTTTTCATGATATCTCGGCTGTTATAACTCCGATTTTGACCCATGAATAGTTGTTAGAACGAGAATTTGATAATCTTCACAATGGTGTTGGTTTCAACCCGTTTTGACGGTTGGATCAAAATTAGGGTTTTTGGGCCCACCAAGATTAACTTTGGGTCAAACTTGGTCAAAGTTGTTAAAAATATTTGAGAAGCTCGGGTTTGATGTAAAACTATGAAAAATATTATTTTGTGAGGGTTTTTAACCTCGTTTGACCTTTGCTCAAACCTATGGTTAACTAGGGGCATTTTGGTCATTTGAGCTAAAAAAAGGCACTTTGGGTGCTCTGATGTCTAAACGGGTTATGCCACATTATTCTGGATGTTCTTGCAGCCCCACAGAGGGAAAATAATATTTGTTTTTGGGGTCTGGCACGCAAATCAAGGGCAAACAAAATACGATATCAACAATATATGATTTTTTTTTCTCTCTCTTCACTCAGCCTTGTTAGATCTCTTCTCTCTTTCATTCCATGACTATATTCTATGCCCAAAGAAAGAAGAACAAAGAAGAGGAAAAAGGAAGGCCAAATCATCAACACCGTAGCCTTGCAGCACCGCAACCTAGCACCACCCACTACCCATTACAACAAATCAGCGTAATTTAAATAAAAAATAACCCAAAATCAATGGAAATAAAATCAAAATAAACTCAAACCTATCCCAAACCAAACTCAAAATCAACCAAAAACATAATCAACTCAAAACAAAACCCAACGAAAAACCCAAATCAACCCAAACCCTAAGCCGTCGCCTCTACCGTGAAAGCTCACCATTGTCATTACTACTGCCATAAGAGAAAGCGACAATGAGGCTTTGGTGGAGAGAAACTCTTTAGATTTGAAAAACCCAAAACCTAGCCAGTGCTGACGTCGCCTCTGCTGTGGAGACTTGCCCCTACTATCATCACTGCCATGGGAAGGATGAGGCTCGGATGGAGAGAGTTTTCAGATTGATGATTTGAGATGTGGAGGTCAGTTGTAGAGAGAGAGTTTTAAGAAAGAAACCATTAGATAGGGTTCAGAAAAGAGGGAGAGAGTGTTTTAACATGGGTTAATAAAATAATAGAAAAAGAATAAAAAATATTATTTAAAGAAAAAATAATGTATAATAGATAGACAGATATGAGTGTTTTTGTAAAGTGTCTATGTAAAATAAAAAAAGTAGGTTCTAATGCTAAAATAGACAAAGTAGGTTCTAATACTAAAATAGATAGAAAATTTTAGAAAGACTAATGCTAATGCTATTAGAGCCTTAGAGTTAGGTTTGTTAGGACATATGTGAATCATGTTAAGAACATATGCCATTTAGAATTAGCTAATTCTTTGACAAAATGCACTTTACTTGTAATTGGGTAGATCTAGAATGGGTTTAATACTTCAAGAAACATGTTGTTCAAGCCAAGTATTAAAGCCATGAAGATTGGACCAAGAAACAAGTGAAAAAAAAAAAGCTATTCATTAAAGCTGGACAGATTCTCGACAGCTGCTCGATAGATATATCTATCGAGGTTTAATGAATCTCGATAGATAGCTTAACAGATATATCTATCCAGGACTCGACAGATAGCTCAATAGTTGTATCTATCGAGAATTACGAAATCAAAATTTTCAAATCTAATTTTTTGCCCATGCTAACATGTATGTGTGGGGTTTCTTTTCTCACAACCCTAAACATATATAAGGCTTATTTTAAAGATCATTACATAAAAGAATACAAGGAGAACACATGCAAAAAGTGACCGAGTGCCTTATTCTCTCTGATAGAAGCTACTGTGTCTTTACGCCTTAGGGTTTTGTAACCAAGTATTTCTTGATCTTCATTGTTGATGAAGTGAAGAACTTTGCAGCCAACATCTTCTTCAAGTTGGTGAGTTAGTCACGTACTGGGAGCCGTGCATCATTGGTTAGTCACGTACTAGGATCCATGCAAAAGGGTGACATTCATATATTTAAGAGTTCAGAAGTTCTGAAGTGGTAGAAGGTTTCTACTGTAAATTCATCTACAGGAATTGTAGAATTTAGGGACAAAGGTTTTGTACTAGATCTAAAAATTCTCTTTATTATAATGGATTGCTTTTCGGGAAGGTTTCCCTCCAGGTTTTTTATTGTGAAACTAGTTTGTTTCATTGGTTTTCCTAGATCATCATATCTTGTCTTATTTTCTACTCTACTGTGCATGATATTGACATGATATTGATATTATTTTTTTTAATAAGGTTTATTTATAATAAATCTAATTAACAACTCGGGTTTAAAACTTGTTAATTCTATCAACCAGGGTCTAAATTTCCCAACAAGGTTGCTAGGCTTTATCTTAAATTATTCTAGATTGGAGTGATGATGTGTGCATGACCATTATTATTATTATTATTATTATTATTATTTTTTGAGAAACAGGCCAAGATGCCACTTTATTCAACATTTGAAAAATCCAATGAATAACAATTATAAAGATCTGGTGGAACAAACTCCATCTAGACCAACAATGGAAAGAAAACTTTGCTCTCTTGGCAAAGGCATCAACTAAAGCATTACCTTGCCTACAAATGTCAGAGAAAGAAAACTCTGAAGAGAGCTAGAAAACAGCAGAATGTCTTTTATAATATGACCACAAGATGAATGTAATAATTTTCCATTACTAATAGCATTAATTGAAGACGCAGAGTAACCCTCAAAGATGGAATTATGAAGGCCAAGTTCTTGAACAAATTGAACTACTTGCCTAGCTGCCAAAGTTTCAAGGGTCAAAATGGAATTTGGAATAGGAATTTTTTTAGCCAAAGCAGCAATCACATGGCCATGCCCATCTCGAATCACCACCCCAATACCTGCAGCATGTAAATCCTCAAAGATTGCTCCATCAAAATTTGTCTTAACATAGCCCACATTTGGAGGTTTCCATCGTGGTCTCCTTGGGTGCACCTTCTTTGTTGGACATTGCCTGGCCCACTTATATTCCTGGAGATATTGACATGCCACACCTGCAACCTTGTTCAATGGCCAAACCTCCTTACCAATCCGAACCTTATTTCGTCTATTCCAAATAGCCTAGGGTTTAGAATTTAAATGAGAGTTGAAAACTAAATCAACCAGGTCAAGAAATGAAGTTACTCTAGAAAACTCAGAAGGTTGCAAGGCGAAACAAGCATCCCAGGCCAGTCTGATATTATTACTGACCATTAAGCATGAATAGTTAACTCCTCTTTTTCATTATAGAGGTTGCAAATTAATGATGAAGCAACCTTATGCTTATGTAAATTCTGCATAGTTAGAATGGAGTTTGTGCAATCTCTCCAAAGAAAAGATTTAAACTCATTTGGAACAATCAATTTCCAAAGGCTAGACCAGAATTTTTTTTCTCCGACTGCATCTGAAGATGAAGCTAACTCACTGCTACTCAATTAACATAAAAAATTATAACCTAACCTTACTTGATACAAACTAGTCTGTGAGTAGAAAATAAAATCTTCCTAAGCAGAATAACACATAGGTATGGACTTAATCAAGTAAGCATCAAATGGTAAAAAAATTGAATCTATAAGACTCGTATTCCACCACCTTGATTCACTATCTAGCAGCTGATCCACTATGGCCTCTTCAGAGAGCATTGAAATTGGAGAAAGAATCCGGTCAAAATTACTACCAAGGAGCCAAGAATCCATGAAAATTTTTACAGAGGTCCCATCACCTATCCTCCATCTAGTTCTCAATAAAATCACCTTTCGAGCTTTGAGAATACTCTTCCAAACATATGACCCCGATTTGGCCTTAGCATCAAAGATGGACCTCGTGGGAAAATATTTGGCCTTAAAAACTCTATAAAAAAAAAAAAAGAATCAGTATCATGAACCTATTAGGGGTTGTGCCCAAAAATCCAATTTATTGGCATGTTATAAATAATTAAATTGTTTAATTATATGAGACTATTTATAAATGAACTAATTGGACATTATCATAGTCCTTGAGATGCATTGTATGTGATTTAGTTACAGAAGATATAAATCACAAGTTTCTTGTAAACTCAAAATATAGTTCGTAGTTGGTGATGAAATTGGGCATTTCATCTGTAAAGACTATAATGCATCAACTAAGATAGTTTGCCTTAATTATGGAAGTGAAGACTTCTAGTTTATGTGTTGATATGTTTTAAGTGTGTAAGACATATTGAACTGTACCGTTGTGAAATTAATTATTCAATTAACAACTGTCATATGAATAATTAATCTCATAACTTCTAATTTCATAGACTCTCAACCCTGAGAGGATAGTGAACTCAATCATGAAATGTAGGTTACTTTGATATATTAGGAGTGTGACCTATTTTAACGATCAAAACCTCGGTATGTTAGGTAACCACAAGTAGTGTTGAGGGAACACATATTCTCAAGATAGAATCCATAATTTCTTTCTATAGAGACACGAAATATCCATTTGAGATAAGTTTAATGGAACTGGTTATTCAAGGCCAGCCATTTTAATAAAGAGTTAGTAAAGTTCATATTTTATGAAATTAGATTTCATAAATATGAATAATTAAAAGATCAAACTAGGTACTTAAGGAATAAAATAGTTATTTATAAAGTGACAGTTTATTATGACTTTGTTCACTATGGATATTCCATAGAGGGGTCAAATGATATCATATTAGAGTCTTGGGGAATAATTTATTAATAAGGTCTAGAGTGCAATTATATTTCCATAGTGGTACTTGTTATATAATTAATGGTAACTTTGGACTTGTCAAGAGTTGACAAATAAGTTTAAGTCCCATTGGAGTTAGAGCCTTATTAGTTCCTTTGGTCCCATCCCAAGCCACACACTTAAGCCCAATTGGGCTAGCCCAAAAGGCTAACCAAATTAGATAACCAATTATTAATTTAATAAAAGTTATTAAATAAAGTAACTGCTAAGACAGTTATTATGTACATATGATTAAATGAAGAGAAAATAGTTTTTCTCTATAGTATCTTGAAAATATATTTTTCAAGAGGAAAATTAACATACACAAGAATTGATTGAGAAACCACTTATCTTGGGCACCATGTGGAATTGGGATGAAGATTGAAGGTATTCTCAAGTTTTGTTTTTGAATTTCACCGCATCAAGGTATGCGTTCTCTTCTTTGTTCTAGAATACAAGGTTATATGTTATCTCTCATGAATGAAGTAGATCCTTGTGTTGCTTCCGCTGTGGGTATTGTATGAGATGCAAAACCAGTTTTTCTAACAAATGGTATTAGAGCCAGGTTCAATATCATGCTTGTATAACATGTGATTGAGTTTTAAAATTAAAGAATACCATTTTCTTAATGTTTCAAAATTTTGAAGTAATTTTTTTGTATAATATTGTTTTAGAATTATTGTCCAATAGACCTATATGTTGAGATTGATATACGTGATATATTAATCAAATTTTCTGATACTGTGACTTGGCGCAAGCGCGCGCGCGCGCACACACACACACACACACACACACACACATATATATATATATATATATATTTATATATTGGTATGAACTTGATTTGTAAAAGCCATGGTCAAAGATGCACACTGCCTTTTTTTTAAGGTTATTGAAATACGATATAACTGCTATGTTTCATCATATATATATATATATATATATTGTTGGGAAATTTAGACATCAGTTGATAGAATTAATAAGTTTTAAACCCAAATTGTTAATTAGATTTATTATGAATAAACCTTGTTAAAATAAACAAACATCAATATCATGTCAATATCATGCACAGTGGAATAGTAAATAAGACAAGATATGATGACCTAGGAAAACTAATGAAACAAACTAGTTTCACAGTAAAAAACCTGGAGGAAAACCTTCCTGAAAAGAAATTCACTATAGTAAAGAGAAGTTTTAGAT
This sequence comes from Quercus variabilis, assembly GCA_030445155.1. NCBI lineage: Eukaryota > Viridiplantae > Streptophyta > Magnoliopsida > Fagales > Fagaceae > Quercus > Quercus variabilis. The sequence goes on along the minus strand of CP129453.1, from coordinate 5,189,515 downwards.
CTTGTACAAAACCTTTGTCCCTAGACTCTACAATCCTCGTAGATGAACTTACAGCAGAAATCTTCTATCGCTTCAAAACCTCTAAACTCTTCAATATATGAACGCCAACCTTTTGCATGAATCCTAGTACATGACTAACTCCAGCAACTTGAAGATATTTTTGGCTACAAAGTTCTTCACTTTATCAACAATGAAGATCGAGAAGTACTTGGTTACAAAACCCTAAGGTACAAAAGACATAGTAACTTCTTGCAAAGAGAATAAGGCACTAGATCACTTTCTGCATGTGTTCTCCATTATATAACAACCTTTAAAATAAGCCTTATATATGTCTAGGGTTTGAGAAAAGAAACCCTACACATACATGTCAACATAAGTTGAAAATCAGCTTCTATCGAGCTTCGTTCTTAAGTCTCGATAGGTACTATTTTTGTCAAGGTATCTATCGAGCTTTAATGAATAGTTTTTCTTCACTTGTTTCCTAGTCCAATCTTCATAGCTTTAATACTTGGTTTGAGCAACATGTTTCTTGAACTACTAAACTCATCCTAGATCTACCCAATTACAAGTAAAGTGCATTTTGTCAAAGGATTAGCCAATTATGTATAATATGTCCTTAACAATCTCCCCCTTTGGCAATCCGCTACTAAACCACAACAAAACAACTAATCATGAGAGAAGTCTTAAATTACTTAACTTATAACCACTTGTTGTATTACAAAATAAATCTAACCCTACTACAAACTCTTGAAAAACTTTGCACGAAGAGAGTTCATGTCATGGTAGACTTTCATAACCTATCTTTCTGAAACACTTAAACAAAACTCATCAAGGTATCATGTGTGAAACAGAAATAAAGATTGCGTACATAAAGAAACATGCGTGTAAAGATAGAGAAGAACCAACATATGTAAAGATTGGTGAAGAAGACATACATCATGTATATATATATATATATCAAAGATAAGCACAATGTATGTAAAAATGGTCACAAGACCGGTGTACAAGAAGCTAAAAGAAGCTCCAAAAACAACAAGGAGGTAAATACTCCCCCTAACAAGATGAAACACAACTCCCCCTTACAAAGGCATGTATTTCTCCCCCTAACATGTAGAATTATAAAAAGAAATCACATTTTCTCTCCCTTTTTGTCACAATTGACAAAGGGTACAAGAAGTTATAAAGCTTTACCCAAGAAACATAAAGACGATCTAAGCTGATCAAGGGACACAAGGAATCCATATAAATGCATGAATGTAATGAAACAAGATACTATGGATGACAAGATAATAGAACAATGCAAAACATGTGAAAAACAATGCATGTAAGAAGGTCTCGACAGATCGAGAAGTAGTCGAGCTACTATCAGGCTGGCAGAGAGTACATAAAATATCGAGATATGTGTTGAGAATCTATCGAGAAGCTACCCAGAAATCTCGATGGATCAATAATTTGTTGAGAATGTATCGAGTAGACAAAGAGCATAGAGATTTGGCTCGATGGATCGACCTTGTTATTGAGAAGCTATTGAGGTCAAATTCAGAAATCTCGATAGAAGAAACTTGTGTCAAATTGCTATCAAGATGCTATCGAGAAGGTATCGAGTAGCTGTCGAGAATACAGAAGAAAGGTTTTCCAAGGGAGGAAAAACACACAAGATGAATGCAACAAGATAGCTACTTAAACAAGCATCCAAGTAGCATGTTAAGTACTCAAACACAGCTCAAATCTAGATGTAAAGCATTTCTAGATCAAAAGACACACATACATACTAAATAAGTCTAACCAATTTTATTTTTCAAAAACAAGTTAAAATAGTTTAGCAAGCATATATTAACACATGTATCATTTCTGAAGGTCAAATCACATTGTACCTACACACGTACAAAGAGTAGCAAAGAATTTGTGTGTTGTGTGTAAAACAAAGCAAGAGTGCATAAGTGTCTCATATTATGAAGATTTGAGACATGGAAAAATCAAATACACTCACACACAATCATTAACTGTTTGATGGGGACTATTACCTTTGCTGTGTATCATATAACTTCCACATCTCCTAGAAACACGCTTACAATCATTTTAAAAGGATTTTGATTCTTTTTGCTTTTATATTCTTTGCATATTTTCTTTTTGAACATATCATGCATGGGTATATAAGAGAGAAAAGAAATACCCAATTATGTAAACCAAAACATCACAATTTTGCTATGCCAAAGCACAAAGATGTTATACATGATTGGCGGGCTTTAGTGGTGAGATGGTTATTTATGCCTTTCTCTTAGGATTTTCTAGTCATTCCCATCAAAAAGAGTGATATGAGTATTAAGTATAAAAGATTACTTAATCATACTCATCACCAACACGAGCCTCAAAGCTCACTTGCTTAGTTGTGCATTAAAATGCTCATCTAAGCTACAAGAGATACAAAGTTTAGAAACTTTGTTTCAATGGCCATGCAAGGTACATAAGTACCAATATACACAAACACACACTGTTTTCGTATTTTTCTGATTTTTTCCTTTTTCCTTTTTTATTTTGAAAACAAAACAAAATAAAAACTAAACAACCAAACAAAAACAGACGAACAACATGAAAGTGTGAAGATAGATGCAAAAGCATGAAAGCATAATTCCAAAAACAGATAAGAAATTAAGCAAGAAAGTCCTACTTTAGATAGAAAAAATTAAAGTAGAGGACAAATAGAAAAGACAATTAAGTCTTAGGCACCTTTCTCACCGACACAGCATAAGTCATTGGCCGTGAAGATGAAAAGGCACGTGTCCTAGTATGTCTACTAAAAGACATAGAAGAATTAGAATTCTTCTGAAATTAAGTTAAAAAGCTCAAAGTTTTTAATAACTCTCCATGTTAGGACATATGTGATTCACATGTTAGAAACATATGTCACTACTTTATGTAATTGGCTAATCCTTTGATAGAACGCACTTTGCTTGTATTTGAGTAGATTTAGGATGTGTTTAATACTTCTAGAAACTGTGTTTCAAGTTCAAGTGTTAAAGTCATGTAAGTCTGTCTAAGAATCAAGTGAGGAAGTGTTGATTTTTAAAGCTCGATAGCTACTTGACACCTCTCAACAGCTAGGCTATCTATCAAGATCTTCAGTTGATTGTTATTGCAATCTCAACACCTCTCGATAGCTAGGTCAATTGATCGAGTAATTTTCTCTCCCCTCGACACCTCTTTAACACCTCCTCGATCGATCAAGAATTATTGAGCCTTTCGAAATTCAGTTTTTTAGATCTGATTTTTGGGCCATGCTGACATGTATGTGTAGGGTTTCTTTTCTCACAACCCTAGACCTATATAAGGCTTATTTTAGAGGCCGTCACATAAGAGAATACAAAGGAGAGCATATGCAATTTACACCTCATGATCAAGTCCATTATTCTCTCAAGATTAAGAGTTCATGTAAATAGAAGTTGTGAGATTTATTATTCATTTGACAATCATTAGGAGAATAATAAATCTCACAGTAGTCTAGTTCAATATGTCTTAACTCTTAAACCATATCAACATACCAACTAGAAGTCTCCACTTCCATAATCAAGACAAATCATCTTAGTTGATATGTTATAGTCTTCATAAATGAAACACTCAAATTCATCACCGACTACGAACTACGTTTTGAGTTTACAGGGAACTTGTGATTTATATCTTCAGTGACTAAATCACATACAATGCATCTCATGGACTATGATAATGTCTTATTAGTTCATTTATAGATAATCTCATATAATTAAACAATTTAATTATTTATGACATGCCAATAAATTGGATTTTAAGGCATAAACCCCAACAATCTCCTACTTGCCCTCGAAGACAATTTATCATATATTCGACACTTATTTCCCTTTAGAGTAATTCATAGTCACCCCAAGGCAAGGTTTGGAAACAAGTTTCAGCCAGATTTATTGCATAAATTATCTTTTCTACTACTACATCTCACGTACTCATATGTCTCTAATGAGATAATATTTATGCTTAATGTGTATCTTCACCACTTAGGATGAACACATAACTTGAAGTTCAACTTCTTGAATCACAATCAAATTACAAATCAGTATTTGTACAACCAGTAATCATCAAATCTTCACTTTGGTGGACAGGCATATAATCCCTCCGATTCAATTGATATTTGCTTACCATGCCCACCGCAAAATAGATATTTAACCTAGTATATAGCATAGCACAAAGACTTCCTATTGATATGGCATAAGGAACCATCTTAATATGCTCTTCCTTTTATATGTCTTAGGACTATAGTCCTATATAAAGGAACTTCAAACTTAAAAGGAAGAACCATTTCTTGAAGTACTACATGCTATACTTGGCTAGAATCTAATCTATTTAAGCAGTTTGAGATAGACCTAACATCCTAATTTCTGAATTGAAAATTTTTTAATTCTTAGGATGTGACTAGTCTTTCTCAAGTACTTTAAATCAAACTAGACTAGACAACCCAAAACTCCTTTGATGACAACTCTACATCATTCTAAATTATTAGAATGTCATCAACATACATTAAGAAATTTATTATTCTATATATAACTTTTACACACATAAGGCATTTTAAATACTTAATCAAAATCAAACAATTTGATTGCTTGATCAAATATGATATTTTAAGATTTAGATGCTTGCTTTTGTCCATAAATGGACTTTAAGCAAATTTCATAGTAAACATTACTGGTTCTTTGCTATGAACAAGTCTAGTTACATCATACAGATGTCTTCCTCGAGATTGCTACTAAAAGAAGCTTTCTTGATATCCATTACCATATTTCATCCAAAATGAAATATAATGAATAAGAGAATCTAGATAGAGTCAAACTTAACTAGTGGCGAAAAAATCTTTTCATAGTTGAACAATTTCTTTCTGAATAAATCTTTTCGCCACTAGTCTTAACTTTGAAGGTTTGCACCTTCAAATCTATCAATCTCATTTTCTTGTAGACCTATTTGAAAACAATAGGCTTAATGCCATTAGGCACTTTTACAAGTTCTAGACTTTAAATAGAATCTAATTCTATTCACATAACTTTGATCTAGTAATCTGTATTCATATCATCTATTGCCTCTACGTAGGACTGAGGATCAAATTCATATCATTGTGGAATGACTTCAAAATTTTATCCCAAAAATATGAATTTATTTCGTAATTGATAATCCTCTCACTACGATATTGTACCGATGTACTAGCTATATATTTAGAATAATGTCTTGTGGTGTATTTCATACAACCATCTCATTTCTAAATGTATTTTATAGATGTCCTACAACAAATTCTGACATTTGTCTTCTAGAACAATCTACCTTTAAAAGAGCTCTATTCCTACTTTATGTATGCACTGACTTAAAGAAGTCATTGGAACTTCATTTCTTTACAAAAAGGAGCCCTAGATCTTATTATCCTCTAAATAGAATTCATAGACTGGGAATATAATAAAATAATGGTTCCAAAATCCCATCTTTCACCAATCTTGAATATCATTTAGATTAATAAGATCTAGACATAAGTGCCAAAACATACAATACCAAAGGATAGAAACTGTCTCTTTAAAAGGTAAAACATGTAAATTTCCATCTAGAAAACAATCATAGACCATGCTTACCTTTACCAAAACAGAAACACTTTCCTTTTGGTCATACTTTTGAGTCTAATTTCTTTTTGGCAACTACTAGGGCAACTCACTTGTCCAACTGTTTAGTATTATAATTCCTCTTCTTACCACCCTTACCTTTCAATTCAGGCTAAGAATTCGAATTAAATCATTTTGATCTCAACCTTAGCTTTTATAATGTCTTCTGTTGCATAGAACTCACTCATCAATTCAGATAATATAAAAAGAATTTATTTTCAAAATAATCTGACTTGGTCAAATGATTCTAACAAGGACTTGTGGATCATATCCATTTGAGATTAACAATTAATCTCTACATCCAAGAATTCCAATTCATTTTAAAATTAAAACATTTTCATAAAATGATATAGAATTGGAACTCATTAAGCCTTTCTTAGCACTCAATATGATTTATATCAAACATCTTATTTAAACTTAATATATGGTCTAAGCCTAGTATTAACTCTTGCATCTCATGCTCTAGCACAATTGAGAAAGAAGCCAATGTAGCATATTAGCATTTCAATGGAGACTATGATCATATCATAAGCTATCTTCCATCAATGCATCATGCATAGGAAATTATGACAATGTTGAGTTGAAACATATTTATGTACTTCAGCTCCTTTAAGCAACATGTCTAAAATTGTTTCTTAGTTAATGTGATTCAATTAAAATAGTAGTTAGAGAACAAAAATTTATGACAACTTTATTTTGAGACTATGAACTAAATTACAGGAATATTATATTTTGCATCTATAACCATATAATATGGAACCCATAAAACCATACTATACTAGGCACAACAACAACCTAATCCCGCAATTAGTATTTCTCGGTAGCGAGTTTATACCAGTCACTATGATCAGGAGAGAATTATTCTCAATATTAATGCTATCATGGTAACTCTTACCAAACAAAAGTAATTTCCCGCTTTTCCTTTAGCCTCTAAGTAATAAAGACATAGCTCATTTAGGAGGTTAACATTACACTTAGTCTAGTGTACACCATTATCTAGAATCATGTCTAGCCACATTTCATTCCCTTTTTATTGTTTAAACTTGTAGTACCATAAAACAAAACACCCTCCTTTGGGATCACAAGGCATATACGCCAAGACAAGGTGCTTGTTCACACTACTTTAAATGGGTAAGTTCAATCTTGTAGTACCATGAAATAAACACCCTCCTTTGGGATTGCGAGGCATATACGCCAAGACGAGGTGCTTACCCCACACCACTATGAACTGATAATGGAGGCTGTGAGATCCAACCCTTGTATCTCTCTCCCACTAGAAATTTTAAAACAAGTGGATTGTCTTGAAATCATTGTGATCTTATCACAATTTTAACCCTACACATCAAATGTGTTTAATTGTTTAAATTCGATGTGATATTGCTAAGTCACGTCACAATAGCGTAACGAATATTCGCGCAATCACAAAGAAGTTTAATCTTGTAATCTGTGAAGTAAATACCCTCCGCTTGGAATGCAAGACTCGAAGTCAAGACAAGGTATCTATTCGCATTACAATAAACTTAACAAAGGGGTTATTCCAGCACTCCCACTCGTTATTTAGGCTTTTCTTAAATAATTGTGATCTCATCACAACTAATAACCTTGCACTTAATAAAGACTCTAATCTCATTAGAATCAGTAACTAAAATGGAATTCCTAAACTATTTAGGATTCCTTAAACACTAATGAATAAAAAATTAGTTATATAGAACTCTATCCTTAATTTACTAGATAAAGTATTCTAATCTCATTAAAAAGTATATAACTTTAATTAGAATTTTAATCTCATTAAAAAACTCTAATTAAAATAAATTAAGGACTTTTAATCATAAAACAATTTAGGACTAAGAGTTCTATTTAACTAACATCTTTGATCTCATTTGGTCTTTTAGTTAGATAATGATTAATAAATGTCCTTAACTTTTAAGGACTATAAAATTAATCACATAGCTTCGCTTTTTATCAAAGTTTTAACACTTAGTCAAAAACAAGTGAAAATTCAAAATTCAGTGCCTTTCATCAGTCAAACCTTTTACTTGATCGATCGAATTGATTCTCGAATCCTGTTCGATTAATCAAAAAGTACATTCGATCGGTCGAAAAGAATTCTCGATCGATCGAAACTCGCATAACTGAATTTTTCAGAATTTTCCAAGAACCGTTTTTGACATCTTCATTGCGTTCTTCCATCAAAAACACCTTTTGATTTTATCAATGAAGATTTATAGATCAAACATTAAGGTTTTTAAGATCAAGAACCATAATAATGCTAGAAACCTTGAAAACATATACCCTTTGACCAAAACATGTTACACATGTTCAATCAAGGGTAAACCCAAGCATTGGAACTCAGTTGAGTCCAATTCAACACAAAAGTGTCACTAGGACATTCTGTCAAACACCAAACATGCAACAATACACTACAACTATGAACAGTGCATGAACATGGTGAAAACTGCCACAATACACGCTTAATTTGCCACATAGGGCCAACACAGATACAAACACAGTAAATGGGACTTAGCCCAATCAAAATTTTGGATTTTTTTTTTTTACAAAATTACAAGTTCCAACCCATTTTTGAAAAAATCCCCAAATTTAGAACCCTAACTTAAATTTCTACATAATCTTAGAAAAACATGAAGAAAACGTTTTAGAAAACATACCTTAAAGTTGGAAATGCAGAAAATAGGCTTGCGAGAGATGGGGTTTGAGAGAAAAGATGTTTTGGGTTGGACAAGGTTTGAGAGAGGCAATGCGAGGGAAGTTAAAATTATTTGAAAACATGTCACATCTGCTACATAAAAACTGAAAACACGCGTTTTTCATGGGTTAGGTAGTAGTGTGACAGTCACGAGACAGTCGTGAGAATGGCCACTGAAGCTCAAAAGCTTTTGCGAGAAGCTTTAAGTCGCGAATAAGTCGCGAGACAGTCACGAGAGCCTCTGTATGAATTGAAAATTTTTCAGTGTTTGCCTAAAAACATTTTGCGAGAAGTGTTTAGTCGCAAAATACTTGTGAGGCAATAGCGAGACTCTCTGTATGAAAATGTGACTTTTTAATTTCCCTTAAGCACATTTCGTGGGAGGCTCCAAGTCGCGAGCTTCTCGTGAAACAACCTCTGAACCAGTTTTTGGAGAAAAACACAAAAATGCATTTTGATAAAAAAATTAAAGACAAGAAAGTATAAAATCACTTTAAAAAACATATAAAACACTTAAAAATCTTTTTAGGTTTGATCGACAAGTAATTGAGCATACACATCACATTTGAATATGTACAATCACACAAATGAGATAAGCATTATTTGAACACAGTCTTGTGTATTGTGCGTGAGTATCAAATGTGGAATAGTCCTTAAATCAGAGTGAAGTTTCAATGATCAATTCAATCAAGTCATATATAACTAGTACTAAGTCAAGTGGACTATCTCAATTATAGAAATGATTATATATGAACTCCCACAAGAGAATGATTACAAGACATAGAACTTTTCATTTGGCTTTTGCATAAATCATAACATTTGATCCTTTTTGGATAATACATCTCCTTTTGAGATCAGTGCTTGAAATTTTTGATATTTCAACATTGAGAGTTAGCCTTTAGCTTTTTGAGCACCATACATTTAATTAGAAAAGTCGCTTTCCCTTTTTCCTAGTCAAATACTAGCATGTGAGACAGGCTTTTGCAGCTTAATATCTCTTTTCATTTGGAGATTTACATTTGATGAGCCTATTGCAAAAACATAAAAGTAAAGGTGGGAAGATATATAGGCACAAGTCTATACAAGTATCAAGACCATCAAAACTATTGATTAATCATTCATGACAAGCTTGAAGATCTATTTACAACAATCACACACAATTTTCAAGATTTCTCCCACACAGATATATATGCATACAGAACATGCTAAGTTAAAAAATGCACTATGCCATCAGTACGAAGTTACTAGGCCAAACTCACATGTGATACACACAACACAAGCGATCAAACTTTTAGAAGATTTTTCAATTTTTATGGGTTTTTGAATTTTTTGAACACACTAAAAAATAGAACAAGTAAAGTAAGATTGGAAGGTGATTACGCATGAACCTATAATCCTAAACATTAGAAGGTGATCATGCATGAGTACCCTTCTTCACCCACACGTTACGTGCGTTTGGGGTGATATCCCTATAGGATTGGGAACGAGTGTTATGGCCTTCAAACCTTCTAGAGAAACTTGCCAAACAGGTGGTGAATGCATCAATCATTTTCATCACATCCATCACTCCGGAATCACCATCTCAACCTCTTGATTGCTCAATAGCCTAATTCCTTTTGTCATTTCTTTGTCCTCTTGACCTTTGATCACTTGCATTCTTCAATGCCCTCAGCTTATGACAATTTGGTCTGGTGTGTCCTTGAAGTCCATAATGATGGCAGAAGTGGTTTGTTCTCGAACCTCTTTGTGACTTTGGGAGTGATTTCCCTTGAACCTTAGGCTTGACCACTGATTGGTTAGGAGGCTTATTCAATACCCTGTTGGTAAATCTGGTTTTGTATCTCATACAAAACACACAGTGAAAGCAACAACCATGGATCTACTTCAATCATGAAAGATAACATGTAACCATGAATTCTAGAATAAAGAACAAAAAGCATACCTTGATGAAGTGAATTTCAAAACCATGACTTGAGAATACCTTAAATCTTCATCTCAATTCCACATGATGCCCAAGATGTGTAGTTTCTCAATCAGTCTTTTGTACATAGATTCTCAAAGAAAAAACCTTCTTTTTCTCCTTATGGAGAAAAAATTATTTCTTTTCTTTTCATCCTGCCTATGTTAAAACTACCTTAGTAGTTTCTTTATTTAATAACTCTTATTAAATAATGACTGATTATCTAATTGGGTTAGCCTTTTGGGCCTACCTGTTAGGACATATATGTTTTAACTTGATTAAGAACATATGTCACTTAGTTATGTAAATTGGCTAATCCTTTGACAAAACGCACTCTACTTGTAATTGGGTAGTTCTAGGTGTTTTTAATACTTCAAGAAACAATGTTTCAAGGTCAAGTGTTGAAGTCATCAAGTCTATCCAAGAGAAAGCAAGCTGAAGTGCAAGGTTTTTAAAGCTCAACACCTGCTCGATAGCTACCTCGACACCTGCTATCTGTCGAGATTTAAAAATTCAAATTTCCAATCTGATTTTCTTGTGATCCGTGAATATGTTTTTGGGCCTTCTCTTCTTCTAACCCTAAACATATAAAAGGATCATTTTAAGAGCCGTCAAGGGTGACACAAGTGGTTTTAGCATTGAGCAATCTCTGTTCAAGCAAATTGTGATCAACAGACAAAGTTCTTGACCTAGTTCATCTTCCATCAAGAAGTTGTTGTGTATTTGCACCATAGGGTTTTGTAACCAAGCATCTTCCTGCTATTCATCGTAAAGGATGAACTGAAGAACTTTGCAGCCAACCATTCTTCCTCAGTTGGTGTTCTGAAGTCGCGTACTTGGATCCGCACATTGGTTAGTCACGTACTTGGGAGCCGTGCATCAAAGGTGGAGACTGTTACTACAGATCAAGTCCAATTGGGTATTGGGGTAAGATTTCAACTGTAGGTTGGTAAGGTACTTGGGATTCCTTTACTTGTAACCGCTTGATTTGATAATAGTGGAGTTTTGGGAGTGGTGACCTGAAAATCACCCGGTGGAGTTTTTGCCATTAAGGTTTTCCCCATTCGTAAACAAATCACCGTGTTATTTATTTTCTGCTGCATATTTAGTTGTTGGTGATTTGTTTGTGCTTTCATAAAATTGCATGATTAATTGATTAATTAATTACTTGGCTAAATTAATTAATTAGGGTTAATCACAAGGGGTCATTAAGATTATGACCTATCACTACCCAATTGGGCTTTAGTTTGTGGCTTGAGATGGGACCAAAGGGAACAAATAAGACTCTAACTCTAATAGGCCTTGGGCTTTTCTGTTAACTCTTGACAAGTCCAAAGTTACCATTAATTATATTCAATACCACTATAAGAATATAATTACCCTCTAGGCCTTATTAATAAATTATATCCCAAGACTTTATTATACATACAACCCCTTAATTAAAATATTCGTAGTAATACAAAGTCATGAATGTTGACTGCCACTTTGAGGATTACTAGATCTTAATCCTTGAGTACCCGGTTTAATCATTTATGTTATTCATCATATATTTATGAAATCCAATTTCATAAATATATACTTTAGTAACTCCTTACTAAAGTGGTTAGGCCCAACGCTCTGAATAATCAAACCCATTAAACTTGTCTCAAAAGAATATTTTATATTTCTATTAAGAGATTATGAATTCTATCTTGAAAATATATGTTCCATCAACATTAAATGCGGCTGCCCAACATACTGAGGTTTTGACCATAACTTATAGATCTCACATCCTAATTTCTATGCTATTTAAGCAGTTTGAGATAGACCCAACATCCTAATTTTTGAATTTTAACAAAGTTTAATTCTTAGGATGTGACCAATCTTTCCCATGTACTTTATATCAAACTGGGCTAGACAAAAAAAAAATTTCATTGATGACAATAACTCTACATCATTCTAAATGATTAGAATGTCATCAACATACATTAAGAGATTTATTATTCTATATAACTTTTACACACATAAGGCCTTTAAATACTTGATCAAAATCAAACAATTTGATTGCTTGATCAAATATGATATTTTATGATTTAGATGCTTGCTTTAGTCCATAAATGGACTTTAAGCAACTTGCACACTAAACACTACTGGTTATTTGTTATGTACAATTCTAGTTACATCATATAGATGTCTTCCTCAAGATTGCTATTAAAAGAAGCTTTCTTGATATTTGGAATAAGAGAATCTAGATAGAGTCAAACTTGACTATTGGTGAAAAAATCCATTTCTTTTTTAATAAATCTTTTCACCACTAGCCTTGACTTTGAAGGTTTGTACCTTCAAAAATATCAATCTCATTTCCTTGTAGACCTATTTAAGAACAATAGGCTTAATGCCATTAGGCGCATTTACAAGTTCTAGACTTTAAATAGAATCTAATTCTATTCACATAACCTTGATTCAGTAATCCATATTCATATCATCTATTGCCTCTACGTAGGAATGAAGATCAAATTCATGTCCTTATCAAATAACTTCAAAAGTTTATTCCAAACTTATGAATCTATTTGATAATCCTCCCACTATGATATTATACCGGTGTTACACTCTATAAGCTCGGCTATTTGTGGAGTAACCTAGGAATATTCCTTTATCACTCTTAGCATCAAATTTTCCCGAATTTTTCCTGTCATTTAGAATGTAGCATGTGCTCCCAAATACTCTGAAATACTTCACCTTGGGTTTCTTTTCTCTCCATATTTCATATGACGTCTTCTTTGTCCCTACTCAAAAATAGATTCTGTTACAAATGTGACAAGATTTGTTCACAGCTTCAGCCCAGAACCTTTAAGGTTTGTTTTTATTGAGTAGCATGACTCTTGCCATTTCTTGGATCACCCAGTTCTTTCTTTCAACCACCCCATTTTGTTGTGGAGTCTTTAGAGCTGAAAATTCCTTCTTGATACCATGCTCTTCACAAAACTCTTCAAATTTAGCATTCTCGAATTCCTTCCCATGATCACTTCTGATTTTGACTATGGGAACTCCTTTTTCATTCTGCAGTCTCTTGCATAATCTTTGCATTTTATCACATGCTTCGGACTTTTCTCTAAGGAATTCCACCCAAGAGTACCTTAAGAAATCATCAACTACCACCATAATGTATCTCTTTTCTCCTAAGCTTTCAGTTCTTGTAGGCCCCATTAGATCAACGTGAAGAAGCTCTAGACATCGTGAGGTAGCAATCACATTCACCTTATGATGGTTTGCTTTTGTTTGTTTTCCCATTTGGCATGCTCCACATATAGTCTTCCCCACATTTCCAAACTTTGGAAGTCCCTCAACTGCCTCAAGTTTAAAGACTTTACATACTTGTTTGAAGTTTGCATGTCCAAAACTATGATGCCAAAGTTTTAGCATATCTATACGAGCACTTCTACACAAAATAGGTGTCATAGGAACTACTCCATAGCAATTATCAGTAGTCCTATTTCCCTCCAAGACTTGAATCCCTTTTTCATCAATGATTATGCACCCCTTCTTTAAGAATTGGATAAGAAAGTATTCATCACATATTTGAGTGATACTTAAGAGATTTGCCTTCAATCCTTTGATGTATAGCACTTCTTTCAGTAGAGGTAATCCCGGTATTTCAACCATCGCTTTCCCGAGAACTTGAGCATGACTCCCATCACCAAAAGTCACATAATCACATGCTTTTTCTTTAAGAGTCTTAAACAGTGATTTATCTCCTGTCATATGACGAGAATATCCACTGTCAATGTACCATAAGCACGAGTTAAATACCTTCAATGAGGTGTGCACAAACATACAAGCACGAGACAAGCATTCTTGACCATCAAACAGAAATTCATCTTTATTTTCCATGCTTTTTCCAAATTGAATTTTCTTTCTCAGATTATCAACATTTTCACACAATATTCTATTTCTTCTTTTGTATTTCTCAATCAAAGAGTTAGACTCACATAGACTATTATGCAGAATGTGGTTCTTATTTTCAAAGTATTTCAGCATGTGAATGAACATCCTAGCATGTTTCCTAGATTGAATTAACTCTAAGAGTTCATTTTTAGAATACCCTTCAAACATACTCATAGAGTTATTATCACAAACACCTAAACCACAATTTAGCATGACCCTTTTTACAACTGCATCCATAGCCAGGGGGTCTAGGATCGCACTCAAGTAATCAAACCACAAAGAGTGCACCCACTCTAATACCAATTGAAAGTTCAAAAAGTGTGTAAACCAGCTTTGAATGTTTAGACCCCCAATTACAAAATTACCAATTCAAGCTTTATATCAAACAATGTATGTGCGGAAAATGATAAAAAGCTAATAACAGAATTGATAAACAATCTAAACCATAAATAATCACAATCATAGCAGTAATTAAATGGTAAAGATAAAGGGAAGAGAGATGCAAACACAAAGACAACACGCGATGTGTTATCGAAGAGGAAACCGAAGCCCTCGGCGTAAAACTTCTCCGCCGCCCCCCAAGCGATCAATAATCCACTAGAAAATGTAGTTCGGATACATGAACAGCAATTGACTCTCCAAGCCTAATCTACCCAGGTATCTAAACCCTCTAAGCTTCCTGCTTCAACAAGGTTACGCCGAACCTTTTTTCTTTTCTAGCTTACCGAATTCTACTATAGCCCATAGCATCAACCAATCACCATTGGTTCCTTCCCAAACTGCTTCCCTTAGCACCAAATAAACCTTCTCACAGACGTGGGTGTGGTGAGAAAAGGATTTGGTCAATAACCTCTCAAGGGTATGACAATGGAGAGGAAGAGAGTAGAGGAATTTGTAGAGTCTCTAAGGTAAAGATTGTGGATGAATCAATCTTGTATTTCTCTAGGGTTTCTCTCACAAAATTCTCTCTAGAAGCTCTCTCAATTTAGTAGGTATAAGGGTCTATATATAGTGCTATGTGTTTGGAATACGAAGAGACAGTTTTTTGCCAAACAGGGTAAGTTGGCGGCTTGGCCTCGCGGTTTGTCCAAGTCACGAGTTCAAGTCGCGAGATAACAACCTAGCCAGCCTGGGACTTTTGTCCTGTAGTGCGACAGCTGGCGTGACCCTTCATCTTCCCACATGCTTCTTACGTGCATAGCATTTGGCAGCTTACAAGCCGCGAGTCAGTCGCGAGTCCTACCCGCGAGTCTGTCGTAAGTCCTAGCCGCGAGTCTCTACTTCTTTACACAAAGATGAGCAATTCTTCACACTCTCTTCACACACTACCCTTACATGAATCCCACCTAAATACAGGGTTACTAAGTGCTAAATTACAAGCAAATTGGCACGAAATAAAGCCAACAAGATGGTTGATAAATTTCAACCTTACACTTTCAAGCAGTGTGTCTTTTTGTGCGCTCTTGTTACTGATGCTCTCTTTAGTTTTCCTCACTTGTTTCTTCATTCTTTGAATGAAGTTTATAGGAATTCATCTTCCTCTCATGCTCTTGTCCATCTTATTTTTATTCATAGGATTTTGTTATATCTTGATCTCAATAATTTCCCTTCTTCTGAGCCCGTACATGTTATTACTCCCATTGGTGCGTCTTTTCTTAGACAGAGGGCTATTCATCTTCGAACTTACTCTAAACACCCTAGGTCTAAGCCTTCTGGTACCACACCTCCTCCTTCTTCTTCTACAGGTCCTATTGGTGAGGATGTTGCTGATCCTGTTGGTGATGTTGTTGTTCCTAATGTTCCTCCACCTCCTTCGGATGACTTTGATATACGTCGTACCTTGGAGATTGTCATGACCATTCAAGCGGCTCATGGTCAGATTTTGTTGGACTTGCTCGATGAGATACGTGCTTTGCGAGCCGACTTAAAACATCTTCGTTCCCTCTCACCACCTCCTTTTGATGATGGCACGTGATTGTCCTTTGGCATTCCGTCACAAAAAGGGGGAGTCGAGTTTTGACACTTGTAGAGGAGTTTTTGTAGTTAGGGGGAGTATTTTTTTGTTTTGCGGAGCTAGTGGAGATATTAGATTGTATCTAGGTGCTTCACTTTGTATATCATTTTTGGGGTTATTCATGTTAGGGGGAGATACATTTATTTTGATATATATGATTCTTGTTTCTTGTGTTCACTACTTATTGATTTATATTTATGAGTTATTCATTGATATATGTCTTTATTATGTGTTGTGTGAAACATACAAGAATGTTTTATTTTTTTGTTGTATCTAACTTAAGGGGAGAGTTAGTTTACATATTTGTTGATTTACTGTTTTTCTGTCACACATGTGTTTATGCATTTGTTGAGTGTTTCAAGAATATACAGGTTAGTTCAATTGAGCTGCTGTCTACACTTGCAACTGATGGATAAGAGTTAGGATTGAATTTGTGTTTATGAGCATTATTTTTGTAAAGTGCTTTTATTTGTAAACTTTGAGCTTTTATTTGTAAACTTTGTACACTTACTAGTTGCACACATTTCACGCAAGTTTATGCTAAACTCAATACATATTGATTGTGTGTTAACTAATATGGCCTTTTGAAATTACTCATTATGTGATGTTTAATACATTTTCTTTGGGTTGGGTAAAAGTTGAAGAGAAAATAAAATAAAATAAAATAAAAAACTTGAATGGAATATGTTTTTGAAAACTTATGAATTCATTTGTATGCATTTCACATCATGAAAAGTGGTTTTCAATTGGTTTTCTGCAAAAATTTCCAAGTTTTTCAAAATTCCTATTTTTCAAGTTTTCGATCGATCGAACCTGTTTCTCAACCAATCGAAAAAAAATCCAGTTTTTAGGCTAAAACTCTCTGCCTCTTTTGATTCCTGTTCGATTCCTACTCAATCAGTCGAAATCTGTTTAACTGTCCCTTAGATTGCTGCTCAATTCCTCCTAACCGATCAAAATTCAAAATTTTCAAATTCTTAAGGGTTTGACAGTTTAGTTTTGTCCTTTTTTTACTTTTCTCTTTGATTGCTCTCAATCCCTCTTCTTAGATTTTTTTTTTCCCTAGGTCAAAAGCTTCAAAGGTTTTCTCTCTCATATCAAGTAAGACTCTTTTACCCTTTCTTTTCATTCAGATTACATTCATTCATGCATTAATCTGTCATTTTCTTCAAAAATTTCAAGTTCTAAGAATTTGGGGATTTTGATGATTTTTGGTGTTTTGATTTGAAATTGCTAATGGTTTTTTGTGTATGGATATTGTTCACATGATTTCTACGCTTTGATTTAAAAATTTTCCTGATTTGTCAAAAAATTTAAATTAGGGTTCATGTGTTCTTGAGGAAATTGGGGATTTTGTTCAATTGGGTAAAATTAACCATTGTTTTTGATTGATTGATTGTTTATAACTTGTTTTACACTTTTTATGATAATCAATTTGTCAATTTGTGTGTTTTTGAAAAATTAGGGTTTTTGTTCTTCAAAATTTGGGAATTTTTCATAAAACTTGATTTTCTGGGTTAATTTTCAAAATTGTGAAAAAAATTGAACAAGTGCATTAGTTTGTGCATCATTTGTGTCTATGCATCATGTAGATTTTGAAGATTGCTTATACATTGTGCTTAATTTCTCTTTAATGCAGTCTGCTCTTGGTTTTATGTTGTTTTTGTGTTTCCTCTCTCTCTAGATCCTAGTCATGGCTCCTAAGATTGCTAAGAAATTTAAAACCAAAGCCAAAAGAGTCTCAGGGGCCTCATCTGAACCAATAGTTGAGTTTGATCACACTAGGTTTCACACTCTTCAAAATGAAAAAAAAAAAAAAAAATTGAAACCCTAATTAAGTATAGATCTATTTGGTGAGAAAGACAAGTCAATCTAGCTAAGTTAGATCATTCTATTTGTAGAAATCTAAAGTCTAATAAATGGTTGTCTCTTTGTTCTGATTTTGAACCCCCTCCTGGTACTTTGATTAGAGAATTCTAATTGAATCTCTCTACTCATTCTAATGATTCTAGTGGTCATTACTTAACTACTTGGATTTGAGATGAAGAGTTTAGGATTACTAAAGCTCTTCGTGTGCCTCTTGTATGTAGACCTACCTATCCATACTTTTAGCCTCCTCCTATTGATGGTGTCATGACACTTCTTTGTGGAAGATCCATCACTTGGGGAATTGAACCAAGACTTAACTCTCATGAGTTAATTGAGTTCAATTACATGTTGTTTAGGATAGCATGTCACAATATCTTTCCTATCTCTCATGTGCATAGTATTCCTATTGATAGATGTGTGTTTGTGTATGCTCTTCGTACTGATGGTTCCATCTTTTTTCCATCTATTTTTATTCAAACCATCCTTGTAGTACATAGGAATAAGTCTAGAAAGCATCGTCTCTTCCTCCCTATTTTCATTAGTTGAATCCTAGCTTATCTAGAGCTTTAGGATTTTCCTGCCTCTGATTCTATTCATCTCACTACACCCATAGGATCTTCTTTTCTTAGATAGCGGCAAGCACAAAAGAAGACGGTTGAATCAAGTGTTGGTTCTTCCAAGAGACCACGAGTAGAGTCTACTATTGAAGATATGCCTGCTAAGGAGATTCCTTGTGATCCTACAGCTATTGTTGCTAAGGATGATGCTGATGAGGTAAATGTTGAGACAGGTGATGTTGAGCCTACTATTCCTCCTCCTCTATCTCTTTGTGCTATGATGAAGTCATTTATGATGACTCAAGCAGCACATAGACAACTTTTGGATGAGCTCATTCCTTAGGTTGCTGCTTTGAGAGCGGATTTTACTGAGTATAAAAGTGCTTTTCCACCTCCACCTTCTAATTTTTGATGGTTTCCTTTGTCAATGCGTAACAAAAAGGGGGAGTAGATAATGAGTAGCTCTTGTACTTAGGGGGAGAGCTTTTTATTGATGTAGCTTTTATAGCTAAGGGGAGATATATATTTTTTTATGTATTTAGATATTTTTTGTTGATAGTTGATATCTTTTGTTGATAATTTTTGTTGAGCTTTTTGTTGATGTAGCTTTAATAGCTAGCGGGAGATATATATTTTTATGTATTTAGATTTTTTTTTTGTTGATAGTTGATATCTTTTGTTCTTATTTCACAAACATGGTTTGATGTTTTGATACTTTGTTGATGATATTGATGATGTTTTCATTTGATATTTGTCTCGTAATTATGTTTTATGAATTCAATTTCAGTTTTTTAGATTTTAATTTACACTGTATCTTCCACACATGCGTTTATGGTTTGTTTTCAGTGTTTCAGGAATTTACATCCTAATTCTTTCTACAACTACTGACTTATTTTAGCAATGGATAGATAGTAGATTGTGATAGAATTGTATTAAGGAAATACTTTGTAATTGGGTTAGTCTTAAGTTGAGCAATTCATGTTTATGCGTGTTTTGTCACAGATTTCCAAAATGGGGGATTGTTAGGTTCTAAATGTTTAGGATTAAATATTTAGATTTCTATTTATATGCATATTGGTAAACCGAGATCAAAACATGTTTAGATTAAGTGTTAAACATTGCTTAAAATTGTACAATTCAAGAACATTCAAGCTACAAAAAGGAGAGTTCAAGTTTAGTGAAGCTCAATCGATTGAAAATTAGACTCAACCGATCAAAAATCGCAAATAAGTCAATTTTGTAGAATTTAAATTAGGTCAAAGCCCGCGAACACATTTAGGGTTTCAATTCAGCACTATAAGGTATAAAAGGAAAACCCTAATTACGTTTTAGAAGCCCTTGGAAGTCTTGTAAGTTACTCCTGTAAGATTTGAGAGGTTCTGCACCTTCTAACTCAACAAGCATCTGTTGGATCAAGAGATCTACAATCAAGAATTGGTAGCAACAAGTTGCTGCATAAAGATCTACTACTGACGGTGATCTGAAACCTTTGAGTGGGATCTCAAAGTCACAAACAGGGAGTTTGTGTTCAGCACATCTAAGATAGAAGAGTTTGTGGATTTGAAGCTGCACGTGGTCGTGTTAGTAAGTTCAACATGAGGTAACTTTATATTTAGGGTTTAAATCTATTGTAATCTTCCATTTTATCACAGTGGATTTGTTTACCTTGAGGACAGCTAGGTTAAATCCTCTCTAGGTTTTTTTACCTTGAAATGGTTGGTTTCATTGGTTTTCTTAGGTCATCATATTGCTGTCTTCTTTATATTTCCGCACTAAGTAATATGGATGCATGAGTTTAACCTAGACCTGAATAATTAACCTAAGTAACTACTTGGCTAATTCATTAGATTAAATTAATCTATTTTTAAGAGGTCTAAACAAACAAACAATATCTAATTTGAAATTTCAATTTCAATTTTATATTTGATATATCATTTTGGCATGCTCTTTCATTAGTAATGGAGAAATTGTGAGCCATCTCTCTCTTCTTCTTTTTTGTACCTTTTTTCCCCCTTGCCCTGCTCTCTTTGTTTTGTGTTAGCCAAAGTTAGCCCATATTTATTTAATAATCTCTTATAGTTTCTTAAACAATTTTAGCTTCTTATGGAGATTTGGGCTGCGTAATGTGTAATGGATTTGAGTGATGGAGTTAGTAAAATTCTGTATCAAGAATTTTGCATTTTATTTTGTGGGAAATGCTAATGGATGCCCTTAGAAATTTTTTAACAATCCATTTAAAGAAATTTTTTATGGGAAAAGAAAAAAAAAATAATAATGTTTTGACAGTTTTTTTCATTTTCCATAAAAGTGGTATCAAAACTTTCCTAAAATAAATTGTTAACAATTTTCCTAAGAGCACTTATTAGCATAACTCTTGTTTTGTTTATGTATCGAGATCGTACATTATGTGTTGAACTCTGCATTTTGGTAAATTAGTAAGATGAGAATCATATAATGCTTAACACAAAATCTTCGGAGTGTTTCTCTTACAATATGCAAACACTTTGTTATAAGTAATTACAAATATTATTGTGAGACAGTCAATATATTAGATTAGAATTATGAAAGTTAACATCATATTAGAATTATAAAGTTATATAACTATGCTCATTATTTTAGTTATTTCTCCTCAAATAAATTACATATTCTATAGTTTCCTAACCTAATTTCATAATCAAAATCATGCAAATTTTACATCTTGTTCAAGATTTAAAGTAAAATTTATGAACATATATTATCTTGAATAATATTTAAAATTTTATTTTTAAAAAAAGTCAACGGAATATACAACATTGAATCAAATGAAATTATCCATTATCTTATCTATTACCAAGACTTGGAATAATGGATTGGTCCTTTGATTATTTATTATAATTTATGTTTTAATTTAGTAAAATTTACAAATTACACATTGTTTTTATCTTAGGTAATTTAATGTGTAATTAATATTTTATTAAAACAATAAAAACTCAAAAAGTTTACACGATTTAATTAACAAACATAAATTCACAAAGATTTATATAATTGATCATTCATATAATTATTATTTATCAAACAAAATTTGTATGTTATATGTTTATGACTAAAACTATGCAATGCACTAGGTTTTAACTAGTGTTAATAAAATAAAATATAAAAGAACTGCCCCATTATTGTATTATTATATTTATTATAGCAAGTATACAGTCCAATATTGGACTGCTCCCCTCATTGTCATATCAAATGCTAAAATTCACATCCGAACAAATAGTTGGTTTGTGGCTGGATATTTGCTGGGTTCGTGGTGGGTTTAGTGTCATGGTGACTGCTGTGTGGTGGTGACTAGGTTGCTGTGTGGAGGTGGTGTGGTTGAGAGGGTGGTTGCTGTGTGGATGGGTGGTTGAGAGAGTGACAGAGAGATAAAAATTAGTATGGAGTGATAGATAATTTTATATTATTTTATTGTGTAATTTATATTATTTTGATGTGTTGAATGGTAAAATAAAAATTGAGATGTTGAGTGTATTATAAAATGGTATGGTATACATGATAAAGTAGCTTTTAAAATGGTAAAATAAAATTCTTTGTAAAAAAAGGAAGTGAATTCTCTAAAGGAGAGGAAATAAAAGAGATGGAAGAGCGTGATAAGAGAGAACTTACAGATTTTGGAAAATTGCAGCAGTGTCCGTGAAGCAGACAAAATAAATGGGCACCTTTCTACGCCTCAGACTCAAGTCTATCTTCTTCTTCTATTTACAATTAAAGTCATTTTCACTGTCTCTCAATCAAGTCAATAACTCTTTTTTTTTCCTACCAAAAAAAAAAATTAAATGAATAACTCCTTTTTTTTATTTTAAAAAAAAAAAAAAAAAAACACTTATCTAACTTAATTTTTTAAGGAATAGGTGCGCAACTGGCCTTTTCTTTTTCATATCTTGGTTGGAATAGAATTAACCTCTGAGTACGCACGTGAGGCTCTTCAATTTTTGTGAGGAAAAAATTAAAAATTTGCATCTATTATAATTTGAGATTATAACATCTTTAATCACAAAATACGTAGAGTGATGAAAAAACTATTTCACCCACAAACCTATAATACTCATCATACCTCTAGGTATTTTCTGATTTGAAAATGTAGTAATCCAAATCATAATGAATGCAAATTATTAACTTTTTTTCCAAAAAAAGAGAGGAGCCTCTGAGCACGTGCGTGCTCAGAGGCTAGTATGACTTTGTGTGGATAGATTTTTGAATTTGAAATCTAATATTTATCAATGATAAAATTAATGAAATTAAAAGCTCAGGATATAAATAAGCACCATCGTAAGGTGTGTTTTTTTTTTTTTTTGGGTGTAGAAAACTATACTTAAAATATATATATATATATATATATATATTTATATTTATAGTATAAAAAAAATATTTAAAAGCACTTATCTCTTTTTTTTTCTTTTGGAGTCACTATCCTACGGTTTAATGGTATTTGAAAAAACAAAAACAAAAAAAAAAAATACGTTCTTTGATTATGTACTTTACTTTATTACCATCCAAATCCTCATAATTATAGATATAAAAAAAGGAAGAAAAATAATAATAATAATCCTCTTTCTATTCTTCATTTTCCCGATTGGTTGGATGAAAATTTAAATTACAACATTTTATCAAACTAATAAAGGGCCAAGATAGCATTCTTTTCATGTTCCTCAACTTGAGATACAATCATACACATACACCCAAAAAACAAAAAACAAAATGTTAACAAAACAAAAACATTAAAGTTATTTTTGATGATGTTTATCCGAAGTGCAAGATAATGGATAACGAAATCAAACTCACTTTCAATCATCACTCTCCAATAAATAGTTATCCAATTCCTTTATGTGGTTTTCCTCATTTTTCCTTGAGATTTGTAATTGTTTCATGTTTGACTCTTCCACAATTTTCACCAAATTCTAATAGGTCCAGCCACAGGCGCTCCAAGAACCATAACATCTTCAAGTGCAACCATTGCCTCACACCCCAAGTACTAAGACTTGAAAACAAATGTATTAGTTCATGGGAAGAAAAATTCATCTAACCCGATTACCCGAGACTAAGTAAAATAATTAAATAAAAAAAATGATTGAGAATCACATCGATCAAGACGCAATACATCAATAATTAACCAGGATTATTTATCCAAAAAAACAATTGTCGTTAAAAACAAAAATACCCAAAAAAAAAAAAAAAAAAACATGAAATTGGAGAAATAAGTAGAGTATCCCTCTTACCTAGTAGTGAAATTCCGTAGAACCACAAAAACAGATTTAAGAGTTGTAAAAGGCAAAATCATCATGGTTTTAAGTCTGGAATATGGAGTGAAACCGTTGGTTAGTGGATAAGATTTGAGTTTAGGTAACTGCTTAGGAGTGTATTTGAATTTTGAAGTGGGATTCGAATTTTACTTGGGAGTGTTTTTTTTTTTTTTAAGAATTAAAAATAAAAAAAGAAAAAGGAAGTGGACGGATGGGGATTTTTTTTAATTTTTTTTATAGTTAAACCTTTGTAATTGATGTGATTATTCATAATTTCTCACGCGTACTGAAGGTGCGGGATCCACGTTGCTTCCTGCAAAGCTGAATATCATGCAAATGTAATCAAAATGAAACTGAAATGAGAGGTATTATTAGCATAAAAGCAAAATTTGAGTGCAATAAGATGAGTTCCAATGTTTCATATTAGAAATAATAAAGATTTAATTGCAAATAATTACAATTTTAATGTTTTGAGAAATTTTAATTTTGTCCCCTGGAATTCAAAGGCAGCTACAAGTTGAAGGCATAGTACAGTGGTCAAAAGACCACCCTGACCCAGAAAAATATTATTATTATATATAAATTTTAAATTTTTTATGATTTTTTTACCCTAAAAAAAATTTGCGACTACCTTAAATTTTTTTAGGCCCAACTACATAAGTAAACTTTGGACAAAATTTGGCTATAAAATTGTTTGTAAATTAAGACTACAACTCCACTCAATATTTTTTTTATAGGATTGGATTAGTTTTCCTTCTTATATTCTCTATGCTTGCAAAATTTCAAAAAAAAAAAAAATAAAGATCAATAGCTATGTTATCAATCAAATGTTTAAATTTGGAGTTTTTGAAGTCTAAAATTATACATAAAAAATAAGTTATGGATCAAATGATAAATAACATCTTATTTGCAAGAAATTTGACATATGTTTAAGAACATAAAGAATATGCAATTCAATGGTTATATTTTCAAAATATGTAACCATGTTAATTTGTTTAGTAAGAGTTGTAGTTGTAGACTATAATTAAGTTTGTAGCCAAATAACATCTTATTTGCATGAAATTTGACATATGCTAGGCTCTTACAAACAAAAAGAAAATGCCCAATTTTTTTTTTTTAATTGAACTAAAATTTTGAAAAAGATGCAACTTACAGCATTGATAATGAAACTATCATATAACGATTTAAAAATAAAATAACTCGTAGAAAGAAATTATAAGACTTATGTATTTGTGTGTGTATATGTTTTTTTTTTCTTTTGGTCAATAAATGAAATTCTATTTTTATTAAATTTTGTATAATTTAAGTTTCTTTATGACTGCCCTAAAAATAAAATGACACCATTCTAACTATGCCTCAGACTCAGTCAAGTTCCCTTTTCAGTCTTTCTTCTTCTTTTTTTTTTTTTTTCTTTTATTCATAATTATATTCATTTGCACTATTTTTCAGTCAAGTCAATAACTCCTTTTTATTTTCTACCAATAAATAAATAACTCATTTTTTTAACTTATCTAACTTAATTTTTGAAAGAGTAGGTGCGCAAATGGCCCTTTCTTTTTTATATCTAGGTTGGAATGGAATCAATTAACTAAACTTTTTTATATCTATTTATTCTAAATTACTATTTTGATTCATCTTCTCATGCAGGCAGAAGGTGAGGGATCCTCGTTGCTTCCTTTAAAGCTGAATATCATGCAAACGCAATCAAAATGAAACTAAAATGAGAGGTATTAGCATAAAAACAAAATTTGAGTGCAATAAGATGAGTTCCGATGTTTTATATTAGAAAAGATAAATATAAAATTGTAAATTACACTTTTAAAGTTTTGAAAATTTTTAATTTTGTCTCCTCGAATTTTAAAATTTTGATCCATTGAGGTGAGATTCATGATCTTTAGACACCAACCTTGAGACCCTCTTCATCGGCAAGATCAACGTCTTCAAGGTTGTCTACAACAAATTGAAACCGACCACAAGAATTTCGGCAACACATTTCATCACCTTTGATCAACAAAAAAGTGGGGGAAGAGGTGTGGGAAGAAAGAACAGTAGAGATGAGGATGTCGAGAAAATAGTGTTAATTGAGAAATAATTTTGTTTAATTTTTATTTGTTATATAATATTTTTATTTTAAAAGAATATTTTAATTTTTTTTTCTAGATTAGATAAGTGATGTAGCACAATCAAATTACATAGCATGCATTCACCGGAAAAACTGTCACATATGACAGTCATAGGTGACATTTAATAGCAACCTCTTTAACGGATAAGGACGGAAGGGAGCAAATCCAAAAGTCGTCATATGGAAAACAAAATCAAAATTGCCCCAAATTTTGAGAAAGCAATTTTCAATTTAGTCAAAACATGAAGCATGTCTCTTTACAATTTTATATATATAATTGAAGAGGTTTCTTACTTTAGATTAACCTCATAATATTTTGATACATAAACTTTGAAATCTTTCAATTTTAAACCTCATAATTCTAATATATATTTTTCTCTGATAAAATTAAATTTCATTCTATATTTAAATCTTCTATTAGAATCTTGATACATTACATTTTCTTTTAATGGTGGAATATATAGTTTAATATTAAATGATTTCCCCCAAAAAAAAAAAAATCGTTGACTTTTTTTGACCTCTTAATTTTAATACTGTGCCGCGTAAGCTTCGGAAAGCATACAATTTTCTACGTCATGATTTTAATATATATGTTAATGTACTTCAAATTCTACTAGAATTCCTACTAAAACCTTTATATTTATATCTTCCATTAAAATATTGCCACATTATATTTTCTTTAAAATGATCAAATATATAATTCTATATAAGAACACAATCATAATAAATACTATAATAATCAAATTCCATATTAAAATAAAAATGAAACAAGAAAGTGAAGATTCTGTTTTGTGAAACTTTCCGCTTGCACTGTTTAGTGACTAGTATTAGAAAATATGAAACATGATTTTAATGGCATGTTAGAAAAGATGCAACAAAAACTAAACAGTTCTTACATGCATCAAAGGAAAGCAGGCCGGCAAAGGCCCATTCATCAAATTTTAAGTAGATCCTAATAACAAATATAGGACACCACAACAATTAGACTTCCAGCAGAATCTTAACACAGCATTAACAGTTTGTTTCTTTGTGCTAATTGTGCAAGCCAAACATTTCACACAAAAGGGCTATGAAATCTATGTATCAAGGGCTGCACTTGATGCAAATGGTGGTGCTTCATCATGAACAAAGGCCTTAAGAATGAAGTAAACAAGGATCATTAACTACCACTATTCTGAAGTACAGAACACGAAATTCCCCAAAAGACAGCATGTTCTCCTGTTTTGAACAGAATTGCAGTAACTGTTACATTCAACTCTGTTCTTCACTTCCCACCTGATCATTTTGACCAATGCATCTTCAAAAGGTAGTCTTCCTTGTCAAATACTAGCATTCCACTGAAGCCAAATATGATACACAGTAGACCACAATGCCAAACTAGACACAATGGATTTCTCATCCTAGTGCATAATCTCAAGGCAACAGAACTTTGGGTTTTTTATTAGGCACCCGCTCATTATGGCTCACCATGTCCTCATGAAGAAAGAACAATCACAAAATAAGTGGTCCCTGCTTTCAATTCTCAATTTACACACGGCACAAAGAGCATCAAGATTAGCACATGACTACAATATTTGATCTTTAAGAGAATCAAGATTAGCACATGACTAAAATAGTCGATCTTTTGAGAATAATCTGTTGTGAGCCCTTAGCCAGCCTATAAAAAGATATGCTTTGGAATTACTTGGGGAATCCAGATGATGATCCTCATCATTTAACCTTCGGGAATTTCTTCCTTACACAGTTTCAAGCACCTGCACAAGAATATGTCATTGTTTTCTCAGTAATCCAAATTAGCCTATCTTCACATCCAATATCAACCAGAATAAGCTTACTCTGGAAGTTAAACAAGCAATCTTGGGACATATAACAAAGAAAGTGCCTCCAGCAATACGAAATCTGTCCAGCAAAGCTACAAGTACCATATAATTGCATCAGATTTTGTGGCAATCAGAAGCTACTATAACATACAAAGCAAATGATGTGAAAGCCTCTAACATGACCTCAAAATGCATGAACCTGCTATAACTGAATTAGAGCTTCTAATTTAAAAGAAATCATTATCTGTTTGATGATTTCTTATAGTAAATCAACATAAAATGCAGCAGGGCAGATACTCATTCTGATTCAAATTGCAGCACCACCAAATTCAAAAGCAGGAAATTTTTTTTAAGGCAATACAACCAGAGTCTTTGCAATAATCTAACTCCATTAGTCCAAGATTCCAAATTAACCCAAATTAAGCAAAGTAATTGAGCAATTAGAAAAATATAACAATCATAATTGAAATCCAACAAAACCAGAAGGGATAAGAAGATGAAAAGTCATGGCAAAAAGTCCAAATAAAATAAAAGCCAAAGAAACCCAACAAGTTTCATAGCAAAACCGAAAGCAAAAGAAAATAGGTCTTTTTCCAAATTGATTCACACCCAAGTTAAGTATCTTAAAAAAAAAAAAAAAAATTTTAAATGAAATCAACAGAGAAATCTCAAGTGAAAAGCCAAAATTCAGTAAAAACAATTTATAGTCAAAACATCTTCACAAGCACCTTGTGGGCAATTTGTCAATAATATAATTGCATGAGTTAGGCCTATCAATTCCAAATCTCACTTGCATATATTGTTAGAATTTCATAAAATTGAAGTTTTCAGAATTGAGACTAAGAAATAGAGAGAGTAGAAGTAAATGTTTTCACGGTTTAGCTTGACAGCCTACGCTCATTGGAAAGCCCTTGACTAACTACATCTTTATTTTGTTAAATTGTATTTTAGAAAGAGTCCAGCAGATGGAATAAATAGAAATGCATTAGGTTCATTATGAAAATCACGGTATTCTACAAAAACATGATCTACTCAATTCTAGATATAACCTATTGTATTCTAACATACACATCTTCATCCCATTACATCAAACAAAGAAATATGATTCTATCAAATGAGCTCATAATAATGAATTCATAAACAAACTATAATTATAAAAGGTTAATATAAATCTAATTTTTATGAGTTCATTAACGAATATCATTTTATCTAATTGTCTCAAATAATATGATTTCAACTATAACTCAATCAATAATTACTAGCATAGATTTCTAAATGTCTAAAAATATTTGTTTAGTTGTGTTTACTATAAAAGAAAAGTATAAGTTAATCAAACAACTCATAAATAAACTCAACCTTATTTGAAAAAAGAATGATTTGTTTTTTTGGGATGAATGAGCAATTCATTTCCATAGAAACATATGTACAATTAAGTCAAAAACACCACCAAAGAATACAACAGCAATACAGAAACAGCCTACACCATAAACATTACAAAGTGTAAACTCCAACATTGTTAGTTAACGGAGACAAGGACCATCAACAGCTTCTATTCTGAAGTATCAAATACCCCTGTTTTGAACAGAACTGCAATAACTGCTACATTCAACTCTGTTCTTCACTTCCCACTCCCACCCAATCATTTTGACCATAGCCTCTTCAGAAAGTAGTCTTCCTTGATGAATACTGGCATTCCTCTGAAGCCAAATATGATACACAGTAGACCACAATGACAGTATAGACACAATGGATTCCTAATCTTGGAGCATAATCTCAAGCCAATAGAACTTTGGGTTATTTTATTAGGCACCAGCTCATTATGGTTCACCATATCTTCATTAAGAAAGAACAATCACAAAATAAGTGTTCCCTACTTTCAATTCTCCTTTTACAAAGAACACACTATCAAGATTAGTACATCACTACACATTCTGTTGTGAACTGTTAATCTCACTTCCAATCTCAACCACATTAAGCTTAGTCTAGATGTGCAAAAGCTGTCAGGTAAAAGCTTGAAGTGAACCGGTGAAGGTGAAATGATGGCTTACCATAGTATCAGTTCCATAGCTTGAAGTGATTGCACATTATGCATTCATTATTCAGGCACTAAATTCTAATGCTACATAAAGAAATAATATTTTTGTGCAATATTAATTTAGTATTTGAGGAAATTATATGTATATCTCATTCAATACATGTATATTAATTTCTGAGCCAACTCTTCCTTCTTTATCGCATCATGCTTACACCTTTCAATACACCTAGTTTGAAACCAACGACCACCAATTCCTCCAACATAAATGTGCCATTGCAGAATTAACAAAGACAGCAGCTACAGCCATGAAAAAAAAAAAAAAAAAAAAAAAAAAACATTTTTTTGGAAGAATGACCAATTCATTTCAATAGAAACAGATGTACAGTTAGTTCAAAACACAACCAAACAATACAACACCAATATAGAAACAACCTACACTGCACCATAAACATTACAACATGAAATTTCCAAATCTATTAGTTAAAGGAGACAAGAACCATTGACTGCTACTATTCTGAAGTACAGAACACGAAATACCCCCAAAGACTGTATTCTCCTATTTTGAACAAAATTGCAGCAACTGTTGCATTCAACTCTGTTCTTCACTTCCCACCTGATTATTTTGACCATAGCCTCTTCAAAAGGTAGTCTTCCTTGATGAATACTAGCATTCCTCTGAAGCCAAATATAATACCCCAATGCCAGTCTAGACACAAAGGATTTCTCATCATAGAGCATAATCTCAGGCCAAAGGAACTTTGGAATTTAAAAAGCACCCAGCTATTTATGGTTCACCTTATCCTCATTGAGAAAGAACAATTACAAAATAAGTATCACAATTAGCACATTACTATAACATTCAGTCTTTTGTGGACAATCAGTTGTGAACTCTTAGCCAGCCTACAAAGAGTAAAGACATGCTTAGAAATTGCTTTGGGAAACCAGATGATGATCTTCTCCATTTAACCTTGGGGCATTTCTCCCTCATACAGTTCCATGCACCTGCACAAGAATATTTCGCTGTTCTCTCAATAATCCAAATTAGCCTATATTTACTTCCAATCTCAACCAGACTAAGCTTACTCTAGATGTTAAACAAGCAATCTTGGGACATATAACAAAGAAAGTGCCTCCAGCAATACGAAAGCTGTCCAGTAAAAGCTGCAAGTACCATCTAATTGCATCAGATTTTGTGGCAATTAAAAGCTTCTATAACATACAAGGCATTAGATTTTGTACCATCTTAGCAAATGAAAAAGAAACATGCCAAGAGACTGCTTTTTTTTTTTTAATTTTTTAATTTTAAAGCCAAAAATATATTATTTGATTATAGAGAATTACAACACCATTTAGGAAACTACAGCCTACATAAATTGGAGGACTTGTGGTTGAGGATGTTAGAGAATGGAAACTTGTTTCTATCAAAAGCCTAAACAGGTATTCTTGTCCTCCTCCAAGATCTTAAATGCATAAACCCAATATTTCTAGCTGATTTTGGGCATTATTGAGGATGCCATCATATTTGTTGGTCTTGCAACCAAAGAGAAATTGCAATGCAGCATTTATCTTTGAAAATCCGATCCATCTTTTCCTTCTTCATCGCATCATCTTTTGGGTACACCAAGTTTGAAACCAATGACCACCAATTCATCCTTAAATGTGCCATTTTAGAAATAACAAGGACTGCAGCTACAGCCATGAAAAAAAATAATAATAATGTGAAGGCCTCCACCATGCCTTCAAAATGCATGAACCTGCCATAACTGAATTAGAGCTTCTTATCCAATTCAGTACAGTTATACTTACCCAATTTATTTATTTATGTAGCTATCGGTTTAATGATTTCTTATAGTAAATAGACATAAAACGCAGCAGGGTGGTTACTCGTTCTGATCCAAATTGCAGAAGCAACTAAGTTAAAATCAGGTCTTTTTTTTTTTTAGCAATACAACCAATGTCTTCACAATCATCTAACCCATTAGTCTAAGATTCAAAACTAACCCAAATTAAGCCAAGTACTTAAGCAATTAGAAAATAAAAAATAACAATAATTGAAATCCAACAAAGCAAGAAGGGATAAGAAGATGAAAAATCATGGAGAAAAGTCCAAATAAAATAAAAGCAGAAGAAACACAACAAGTTTCATATCAAAACCAAAAGCAAAAGAAAATAGGTCTTTTTCCAAATAGATTCACACCCAACTTGAGTATGTATATATATATAAAGTGAACTCAACAGAGAAATCTCAAGTGAATAAGCCAAAATTCAGTAAAAATAATTTAAAATCAAATATCTTCACGAGCACCATGTAGGTAATCTGTCAAGAATATATTTGCATGAGTTAAGCATATCAATTCCAAATCTCAGTTACATATATTGTAAGAATACGTAAAATACAAGCTTTCAGAACTGAGACTGAGAAGAAAAGAGAGCAGAAGTAATATTTTCAAGGTTCAGCTTGACAGCCTACACTTATATTGGAAAACCCTTGACTATCTACATCTTTATTTTGTTAATCTGTACGTTAGAAAGAGTCCAACTAAGGGTATAAATAGGAATACATTAGGTCCATTATGAAAATTTTAAAATCACAGTAGCTAGTTGTATTGCAAAATCAAAGTATTCTACAACAGCATGATCTACTCAATTTTAGATATAGCCTATAACATATATGTCTTCATCTCACTGCATCAAACAAAGAAATATGATTCTATCAAATGAAATCCAAGAAAACGAAAATGGAAAACAATGATTTATTCAGGAATGAGACCAATAAAGAAAAGAGAAGGCGCACTCACCTTTCACAGACAATTGTTCTGCCACTGCTTGCAACTACATCAGGAGCTGCTGACCGTGAGTAAGATAGGGAAGAAGAAGAATCCACTGGTGAGTGCATTCTAACATATGTGTCTTCATCTCATTACCAAACACATAAATATGATTCAAATTAAATCCAAGGAAACGAAAATGGACAACAATGATTCATTTAGTTATGAGACCAAAAAAGAAAAGAAAAAGCACTCACCTTCACAGACTATTTTGCCACTGCTTGCAACTACTTCAGGAGCCGCTGCCGGTGAGTAAGAAAGGGAAGAATGAGAAACTGCTGGTAAGTGCAAATATACTCAACAGTCAACAAAGCAAAGACAATGGTTGATTTGCATTAACTTTCCACAAAAACTAATAGAAAGTTAATAAGAATTTGGTGTAAACAACAAAAACAAAATTTTAAAAAAAATTTAAATAAAACAAGCAAGTGATGTATATATGGTTGATCTGCACTAAATTTCCTTCTAACTTTTATCAAAAAAATTCAAAACTAGTTAACTAAAAATTGGGATTTATTCTTTTTAAGGAAAATTTTGTATAAGGTGGTAAAATGAAAATGGCATAGTAAGCTTCTAACACTAAAGAGGTTTAAGAAACTAGTAATGGCAATGACATTTTGAACCAAAAAAAAAAAAAAAAAAACTCATAGACTATAGATGTCCTATAAACAATGTTGTGGACAAGGAAGATTCCTTTGTATCGTGACCTACTTCTCTGAAAAGAAAAGAAAAGGAAAAAAAAAAAAAAACAAGTTTACCACAAGCCCAATATGAAGCTACAGAGTCTTTGTAAAGATGACATACCAATCCCAGGACACCTTCAATAGAATCTTTGCAAACAGAGTTAGAATGAGCCTAGGAAACCGTGGCCCATTTTTCCAGTTCAGCTTGAGAAAGCCTTCTCACCATTATGCGAAATAGCAGAAAAGAATCCTGAGCTTCAGTTGAACACTTCTAAATCTTCCCTCTGCATAAAGCCCAAACATTTCTTGTGAAAGGGCATTCCTACAACAGGTGACCAATTGATTAACGATGCTGGCAGCACAATTCACATCTTAGGTCAACTCTTAACTTTTTTCGATGGAGATTGTCTCTGGTAGGCAATATATTGGAGCATGCCCGCCATACAAATGTTTGAACCTTCAGAGGGACATTCAGCTTCCACATTCTACTCCAGGTATGCTGATCTAAAGCTGCTGAAGAATGTTTAACCCGAGTCACTTCCTTCAACTTACAAGCCACCTGATAGGCTGATTTCACTGTGAAAGTCTGGGAATTATTTTCCTTCCAAACTAGAACATCATGAGCAGAGTTGCTACCCAAGGGGATAGATAAAATATCCATCCTAGTCCCATAGGCGAACAAATCAAAGATCTTCTCCCTGTCCCACTGCATTGTGGCCTTATCAATCAACTCATTTACATACATTTGAGGCCTAGGAGTCCCCAGGAACACCAGTCTGTTTGGTAGCCATTTATGGTTTGAGACTTGTATTGAGGATCCATCCCCTACCTTCGACATAGAACCTTCCCGAATCACCTCCCTTGCAGCCAGCAAGCTTCTCCACACGTATGAAGGATTATTGCCTAAATTTGCCTTCATAAACGTGCATGTGGGGAAGTACCTAGATTTATATACCCAATAGGATAAGGAGTGGGTATTGTGGATCAATCTCCAACATTGCTGAGCAAGCATAGCTAGATTAAAAGCCTCAATGTCCCTAAACCCCATTCCACCTCTTCCTTTTAGCTTACACAACTTCTTCCAACTAATTCAGTGTATTTTCTTCTCGTCTTTTGTTTAACCCCACCAATATTTAGCTAGGGTAGAGTTTATGGAGTGGCATAGTGTTTGAGGGATCTTAAAGATGCTCAAGTATAGCTTGTGCCACTGTTTTAATCAAGATCTCTCTCCCAGCCTTTGAAATAAATTTCTCCTTTCACCCCAACACCTTTATATTTATTTTTTTCTTGTAAGGCTTTGAAAGTATTTACCTTAGATTTTCCAGCAACCATTGGTAACCCAAAGGTATGTCTCACAATCCTCCATAACCCAAGCCCCTAGCAATCCTTGTATATCAGCCTTTACTTCTGTTCTTGTATTTTTGCTGAAGAAAATTGAGGTTTTTTGCCTATTTATTGCTTGACCCGAGGCAGCCTCATAATTTCCCAATAGGTGTAGTAGATGCTGGCATTCCTCCACTGTAGCTTGGCAGAAGATAAAGCTATCATCTGCAAACAAGAAATGTGAGATACAAACACCATTTGGACATGACTGAATACCATGTAATCTCTAGGAAGCAACATTGGATCTTATCAATGATGAGAGGCCTTCCGCAGATAGGAGAAAGAGGTATGGGGAGAGAGGGTCTCCTTGTTTAATACCCCGGGATGGAGTAATAAAACCTTTTGGTTCCCCATTGATGAGCATTGAGTATGATGCTATACAAACTGTTTCCATTGCTAGCTGGACCCATTGTGAATCAAGTCCCAGTTTGAGCATAATTTTGCGTAGGAACTCCCATTCAACTCGATCATATGCTTTACTGATATCCAATTTGATGGTCATATGGCCTTTCTTCCCTCTTCTTTTATTTCTCATCCTGTGCAGAACTTCATAAGTTACAGTAGAGTTGTCAGTAATTAACTGCTGAGGAACAAAGGCACTTTGTGAGTTAGAAATCACAGTAGGCAAAATAATTTTCAAGCGATTTGCTAACACTTTTGAGACAATCCTACACACCACATTACCAAGGCTAATAGGCAAAAAATCAAATACAAGTTTTGGCTCATTTTTCTTAGGTATTAGCACAATGTGAGTGTAATTCATCTTATGCAAGAGATATCTGGAGTGTAAAATAGATAATACAGCATTAGTGACATCACTACCAACAATATGCCAATACTTTTGGAAAAAGAAATGGGACATACCATCTGGCCTAGGAGATTTGGAGGGGTGCATCTGAAACAAGGCTTGCTTGACCTCAACCGGTGTGTATGGCTATAGGAGTGTGTTGTTCATATCTAGTGTAACCACCCTATCCACCGTCTCCAATACAGACTCCATGTTGCTCAGGTTGGCTGATGAAAATAAATTTTGGAAATATGATTCAACCACCCTAGCAATCTCATTGTCTGAGGTACACCACCTTCCATTTTCATCCATAAACCCTGTAATCTAATTTTTCCTTCGTCTTTGGTTTGCCCTTTGATGAAAATATTTTGTATTTTTATCTACAGTTGGTAGCCAGATTGCCCTTGATCTTTGCCTCCAAAACAACTCATCCTGTAGTAGTAATGCATTGATCTCATCCCTCACATTATTAATCTGGCCAATATTTTCACCATTGTTCATCTCTATTAGGGACTCCAATTCCTTATACTTTTCATGAATACGTACCTTCAAGCTTCCTAAGTTGCGACTCCACCCCACCAAGGCCATGCGACAATTTTTTATTTTTTCAAATAGCCTAAACATGGGGCTGCTAATGGGGTTTATACCGTGCCAAGCTTCCATAATTATATGCTCACATTCCGGATGAGAAGCCCATTTCTTCAAATTGCTTTGGTATCTTCTTTCATCTAGTTGATTGTGAGGCCCCTTATGTTATGAGTAAAATAGGATCATGGTCCGAGTAGGCCGCATGTAAGTGAGCAACCTTGCTATGAGGGAATACTCTCTCCATTCAACTGTAGCACAGGCCCTGTCAAGTCTCTCTTAAACAAAGGCATCTCCGGGGCGGCCATTTCTCCAAGTGAACTTATTCCCACTAAAACCCAGGTCAATAAGGTCACAGTGTAATAAAGCACATCAAAAGTCCTCCATTAAGCGACCTGCCTTTGGTAGTCTCCCTTGTTTCTCATCGGACGTCAGAATTTCATTATAATCCCCTATACACACCCACGGCAATGAAGCTCTTGAATGCAGGAGACGCGAGTAACTCCATGATTCGTGCTTCTGATGGTCTTCCAATCTACCATAAAATCTTATCAGCCTCCATGGTGTAGATGGATTGTTGAGGATGTGGGCGTCAATATGGTTCAGAGAGTATGTTTGAATATCTAGTGATACCTCAGACTTCCATAGCATAGCCAAACCCCCTGCTCTCCGGACACAAGGTACTGCCAACATAGAGTCGTATCTCAAATCCTCTTGAATCTTTCTCATCTCCTCTACGATTTATTTCATCTCCATAAGGAACAAAACATGGGGAGCTTTTTCTATCACTAGATGAGAGACAACAGTGACTGCACGGAAGTTCCCAAGCCCTCGGTAGTTCCAAATTAGGACGATTATTATGCTCGGCGAGGCTGGATTTTAGCCTCCGCCGTTATGCAATCTGAAAAGGTCACCATAATTTTGTTACGCTTCGTGCTGCCACTATCAGTACACTATCCATCCACAGTACATGCTCTTTTTTTCCTTCTTCCCTTCCCATCAGTTTTTGCCTTCTTCGTTGTATCTTGCTATGCACCCTGAGCCCTTCTTTTCCATTTTCTTTCCTCTGTTTTTCCGAATTTTTGAAGGTCACGTGACATGTCATAGTCACGTGTTGGTTCTAGTATTGCACTAGGGTTTGTTTCCTCACCGCTGCTAACGTTCACATAGGAGACTGGAACGGAAATCAAGTTATCCCCATTATGTGCTCCTTTATTTTCAAGATTGGAGTCTTGAATTTTACGTTCCGTGTGCATCCTAGGAGCATTATGGTCATGACGGGGTCCTAACGTGTATGGAAAGGGGAATATATGCTCCTTAGTGCTCGTAATTAATGCCAGCTGGTTTTTCGTAACGCTTGCATCCATACCTGAAATATCGGGATCACTTAATGAGGTTTCAGTTTCAGGAGCGTGTCTCTCATGCGATGATTCCTGACCGCTTGTTATCTCTGTCATGTTCTACCGATGTGGGCTTGGCAAGCCCAGTTGAATCATATAAGCAATTGATGCAATTGTTTAAAACCCCACATAAAAAAAAGGCTCCACTTGTAAAGGAAGAAATTTATTTATATATATATATATAAAAAATATATTTATCTATGTATTTTAATTACAAAAAATATATTTTAGATACTTTTATTAGTCAATAAAATGCATTAAAAAAGACACATTGTATATTAAAATGTAGAATACTACACAATAACAATGCACACAACTTGATAAAATAAGACTGTACAATGCACATAGCACTGTGCAGTCTTATTCACAAATCCCAACACATCACAAGGCCTAAGCTAAACTGGCCCCCACACAACCCCACACTAATTAATAAGTTATCACATTTTTTTCTTAAATGCAAACTCTTACTTTATTAATTATTATAAATTATCACACCAATTAATTATTTAATGTATATTATATCACTTCATTTATATTATAGTGATACTAATATATTGAACCATGTAATAAATTAATTTTTATTTCTACAAATTTAGACTTTAAATTTTAAAAAAAAAAAATTACTTAAAATTTTTGCAGGCCCCTAAAATTGTTGAGCTGGCCTTGGGGCTCGGTGGCTGGTGGCTTCTGTAGAACTTTGGCTTCCGAGAGCCAACTCATAGCCACTCACCATATGGGCTATCCTCTCCCTACCTTCTCATCACAGCATTACACCCCTTCACTTCATTCCGCAACATCCCACAGTTGAAACATAAACCCAGGAGCGGCTCATATTGGAATGCCACCCACACCTCGTCACCCTCAAGGGTCAATACTGGAGCTCCACGCCGAATTGGTTTATCGAGTGGCAATTCCACATGTATCCGCAAGAACCTAGCTTGGTCCGACACAATCGCCTTACTGTCCACATCTAGCACTCGTCCAATAGCCCGACCAATGTCCCATCCCGCCTGTTTTGTAATGAGATCAAAGGGCAATCCCCAAACTTGCGCCCAAAAAGGAGCGTGATGGAAAGTAACTGAGAATGCCGTCAAACCCGCCTCCCACCTTCGCAAGAGCAATAGGTGATTATCAAAACTCCATGGACCATTATTCATGACCCACAGTAATTGACTTTCCAAAGAGAACTTGAACTGAAGGAGTCCGTTACCAACTTCAGTAATCTTCAAATCATTCCCCATTTTCCAAACCGATCATAGTAGGTTCTTTGCTGCCCTGACATTAATGGATTTTGAAGTGAAATAGCATCCTAGTAGACCGAGAGAACACTCTTCTAAGGTTTTTTAATGATGGTCTGAGTGGACAGTGATAATCTCTCCCTCTTCTGCCATTGCAGCAGCTCTATAAAATCAGAATCCATGTTGTTTAGACCTTAGCAAGGATAGAAAGACAAACTCTCACCCTTAAGAGCCAAAGTACGTAGAGGAAGAGAAGTAGCACTACTCACACTGCAGTAGAGGTAGCCTCCCCCTACGTGAGAAGAAGAGCTCCTAACTAGAGTAGAAAAAGTACTCGTCTGGTGTTAATGCTAAATGAATGAAAGGATTTTCAAGTTACCTTAACTATCATAGCCTTGTTTGGATATTCTAGTCTATTACTTGTATGAATGCATTTATGCTATTCCCGAATTACAACAAAAGTATCAAAGATCAAAGTTTTATCCAGTCTAATTTGTTTAAGACTAGAATAAAAGTTAGTTGATATATTCTTCATTAAAGTTGAGTTGTCATAGCAAAGAATGAAAATTTGTTCAAGGGAATCTTGAGTCAATGTGTAAATTTTGACTAAATCGTTTAAAATTCAAATGAAACCACATTGATAATTAGGAAATTAGGGAGTTTAATCATTTCAGTGTAAAAATGGTAATCACACATTTAAAAGAAGATAATAATAATAATAATAGGGTTGTATTGGAGATGAGATGAGATGAGATGAGCTTTGATATTTCAAAATTGTTTATTTAATTTTATGTAGAACATGAGCTAAGCTTGAGCTCACCACCAAATTAATTAGATTCTATGTCTAACCTTGGTTCATTTTCTTGTCGAACAAGCTTGAGTTTGTTTAAAAATATATTCCAATAATAAATTATTAAATTATAGTTGAAAATATATTATTTTAGTTTATTGAGTAGAATGATTTCATTTAAAAACTTATAAAAACTAGATTTATCAATATTTTATTGATGAAAATTATAAATTATTTGTCACAAAATGGGCTATATATTTATAATATCAATAAAATTATAAATAGTAAATTGATATCTTATGAACTTATTTAAAAAATTTCACAATCCAAACTCAAGAATATATGGGTATATTTTTAAATATGTAGACATATTAACATATGATAATATTATATCAACAAAAAAGTAAATATTTTGGCTAAATTATAAATTGCACCCTCTAACTTTTATTCAAATTTAATCTAGTCCTCTAACTTTACTTTCGTTTAATTAAGTCCTTAAAGTTTTAAGTTTATTTAATTGAGGTCTTTTAGCCACTTCTTTTAAAAGATTGTCGTTAAGTGTCCCAAAACAACATCATGCCCTAAAACAAAATGTTGTTGTTTAAAATGTCAACCCTAATAGAGCTTTTTTTATGGAGACAAAATGGAATTTTAGGTGTTGTTACCTTCCAGGTCTTGTTCTTATACTACACGAAACCCACATTTATTAATCTCCAAGGCATGCCTGAGATGCCATTGAAATCTAAGCTCCATCTGTATGAATCCATTCTCATCAATTTGACCCAATACTACTCTCTCATTCTCATTAAAATTTTGAGAGGGTATATAGGACATCCAAAGGTGACCTGATTTAATCTTAACCAATCTAGGGTAATGGCCTACATAGAAGTTTGAATCTTCATGTTCATTGATTAGAATGTCACATCTCAAAGTAGGCCCAAAATTACATAAATTGGAGCATGACGCAGCACACACAGCAATTCCAATCCACTTATTTTCATTCCGATGAGTAACTTGTGCATTAACTATATTTCCCACACTCTGATGCCTAAACCATTTCGGAATTTCACTGCCAGGGATCACAATATTATAGAAACCTTCATATTTATATTCAAATTTTATAGATTTTTTGCAGATTTCCTAAAACATACAAACAATTATATTCAAAATTGACACACACATGCCTATATATATGAGAGAGAGTATATATATGTGAGAGAGAGACCTGATGAAATGTTAATAGCATTCTCAACACGTTAAAGAACATGTCACACCGACTAGCCAATTTGAAGCAATTGTAGAGTAAAAGATTTGAAGAGGTATTATTTGGTTTTTATCCAATTAGAAATATTTCCCATGACACTACAACCCAATAAGTTATTGATGGCAATTGTGGCAATGAATGAAGTTTTTTGCAAATGCTAAAATTAATTGCTGTCAATTTAGATAGTTGCACAATACTTTCAGGAAGGCAACTAAAGTGATTTTCACTTAGATCTAAATTGATTATAGCAGATAAGTTTCCAATATCATTAGGGATAGTTTGGAGATTACAGTAACTCAGGTCCAATCTCTCTAAAGAACACATACCCAAAATGGAATGCAATAACAAGCTCACAAGATTTTTCTTCTTCTTTGCATTTTTATATCCCCCAAAAGATAGTTCTTTAAGATTTTCTAAGGTAACAGTAGAGAAAGGTAGCTCCCTTATAAAAATTCCACTAACGTCAAGTTTCTCTAGACTTTCAACATTCCACAGCTTTTCCAATAGACTATTAATCTTTGAGCATCCAGTCAAATTAATTTCTTTAAGTGACTTGAAGCTACAGGTGATACTAGGAAGACACACAAGATTCTTGTAATCTCTTAAATGCAATGAAGCAAGGTTAGTCAAATGTTTAATTGAAGAGGGAAGTTTCATAATAGTAGTGCCATCCAAGTGAAGCTTTGATAAGTGTTTTTTATCTCCCATAAATTCTGAAATTCTCTTGATTTTTGAACAACTAGAAAGAATGAGAATTTCAAGAGACGTCATTTCAAACTTGCTTGGAAGACTTCTAAGGCTTTTGCAGTCATTTAGGTCAAGAAGACTAAGCCTTTTAAGAACCGTAAGAGATTGGTGAAGCTCATGTAAATTTCTACAACTATTAAGAACCAATTTCTCAAGATTGGGAACTTCAGTGAAGTCAAAGGTTGCAATAAGGTTCAAGGAATAGTACAAGTCGATGGACTTTAACTTGTCCAAGTGCTGTTAGAAGCCAAAATATACAATAGAAGAGTTAGATTTAACAAACCTTACAATTAATTGAAAATTAAAAACAAAGTTGTACTGGAGTACTTAATAACAAT
Source organism: Quercus variabilis (assembly GCA_030445155.1). Classification (NCBI taxonomy): domain Eukaryota; kingdom Viridiplantae; phylum Streptophyta; class Magnoliopsida; order Fagales; family Fagaceae; genus Quercus; species Quercus variabilis. Next base: position 5,147,534 of record CP129453.1, on the reverse strand, counting down.
CTTACCTTTGTCCCTTTCCAAAGTCGTTCAATTTTGCAATGCCACAAGTGAAGTACAACAAGCTCATTTGGTTGACAATTTGATGGAAAAGATTTTGAAGGATAGTTACTCCAATCGATATATCTTAAGTTATTAGATAGAAGTTTGGAGCCATGCTGAAGTTGAAAACCACAAATAATAAGCAATTTAAGGTTAGGCATCTTTGAAAAGGCTTCTAGATTCCAATGTGCATTTTGTAATTCTTGTAGTTCATCCAATTGAATGACAAGTCCTTGAATTGTTTCCATTTCTTAATAATAAAGAATAATGAATGAGTTAGTTGCGTGATATATGATTACTAGAGTTGTTCAAATTTCAACTTCTTTGAATAACGTGATAAGGTACATTATCTATACAGTCTCTTCCCGTATTTTTCATGAACACATTGCAAATGTCTTTATATAGCCATAATTTGCTCCACTTTTTAGGTTCTTGAGGATAATCTCGACGGACTCTGTCTTGTCCCATTATTTGCAGTAAGTCATGCATCCAATATATATTTTTATTTTCTTTTAAAAGTGACTATTTAATGAGAACCTTTAATCCAATTTTAGGATAAAGGCCAAGACAATCTAGTATTTTTACCATATAATCTTTGTTCTTAATATTGAAGAAATATGGATATGTAGAAATATCTCCTTTTCTATATCCCGTAGTCCATTAAAACTTGTTTCAAGTATATCATTAATTTCTTTTTCAGGATATTCCTTGAGCCTCTCTAATGCATTTTCCCATTCCTCCTTACTTTTATTGTACAAAAAAGAACTCAAAACATCAATAGCTAAAGAAAGACCTTTAGCATAATGTACAAAAGACGTGGACAAGTCTAGATAATCTGCATGTGGATCATGTTCTTTGATTGCTTTCAAACTAAAAAGAAAAAGAGCCTTAATATCTTTCAATCCTTGAGCCTCATTGTTAGGTTCTAAAGATTTAGGAATTTATGTATTTAGAACTCTAATGTATAATGTTGGCAAACCATAATCAAAACAGGTTGTTTAGTCTTGTTTAGGCTTGCTCCAAGTTGTGTCTTTTATGTAAAGTTGGAATCGAGTGGCTGCAGAAGTATTTGTTACTTTCGGCCTGCTCAATCGACTGAAACTTAGACTCGATCAATCGAAAGTTGGGCAGATTGTTTTTTCTGTAGAATTTTCAACTTAGCCCTAGCTCATTAAGGATTAGGGTTTCAGATCTACTTCTCCTAGTATATAAAAGAAACCCTAAGCTCGTTTTTAAGAGACTTTTTAGAGAGAAAAGAGAGTGCCTCTTTTGTATCTAGGGTTTTGTACCCAAACCTCTCTAAGGTCTTTGTTGCTCAAATTGCTATTTGTATGAATCTCTTGTGAGATCTATGAGGAGCTTTCCTTCACACAAACTTAAAATTATCAAGAAGGAGATTCGTTCAAGAATTGATGATCATTTAGTTGCTGCCATAAGAGCTTAAAGAAACACAAGCAAGTGTACTTGTACTTGTTGGAGAATCTAAGAAAAAATGAGTCCATGGATTCGGAGCTTGCACGTGGTCATGTCAGTAAGTTCTACTAGCGGGTAGTAATAAGATAGTGGTCTAAGTCTTATTGTATGAACTTCGATTCTTTCATATAGTGGATTCAAGTTTACCTTGAGGATAGCTAGGTTAAATCCACCCCAGGTTTTTACCGGTGTGGTTTTCAGGGTCATCATATCTTTGTGTTATTTATATTTCCGCTTCTATATACATGATATGATTGTTTGATTGTGATAACCTAGATTTGCATAATTTGACTAAGTTAATCACTTGGCTAATCAACTAGACTAATCCTATTGTTGTTTAAGGGGTCTAAAAACTAACAAGTGGTATCAGAGCAGGTAGCACTTTTGTTTTAGATCTTTTGATCTAAGAGCTGATCCTTGACCCCTATTGTCATAGATAATTTGAAGTGTCTTTCTGATCATGTTTCTGATCATGTTTCTGCTCATGCTTCTATTGATTTTATTGATGCCTGTGAAACTCTTCGTAAGGAATTATTGAAATCTATGAAAATTGCTAAGAAATTCAAGGAAGAGTTAAAATTGGCTAGAAAAGGAGGAATTGGTTGTTAGATTAGATGAATCTAATAAGAAGAATGAATTTTTGAGAAATCAAATTTCCTCAAGATGAGAAGATGAAAAGCTTGGAACCAGAGTTAGTTGAATCTAAAGCTAAAATTGAAAATTTAACTAGTACCAAGCCTCCTGTTGATAACAGAAGTGTTTTTGTTTCTCTTAAGCCTAAAACTGAGAAAGTTTATATCCCTCATTTCAAGAGGAATAATAAAGAAAAGGCTTATTTTGCTAGGTTAGACAAATGTAAAAGTTCTGATGTTAACGCTAAAGTTTCTAAACTTAAGTCTAAACCTACTGTTAGAGAGTATAATAAATCTGTTTTTGTGCCTACTTACGCCTACTTGTCACCTTTGTGGTGTTGTTGGTCATATTAGACCAAATTGTTCTTTGTTGAGGCAAAAACCAAAATCTGAGACTAGATTTGCATAATTTAACTAAGTTAATCACTTGGCTACTTAACTAGGTTAATCCAATTGTGTTTTTAAAGGATCTAAAAACAAACAATTGCTGTTAGGAATACTGATGTTCCTAAATTTGTTCCTGTTTGTCACTTTTGTGGTGTCTCCCGTCACATTCGTCCTAATTGTCATAAGTTGAAATTTAAGCATTCTGTATTTCAATCTAGGATATGTGATGATGTTTCTCCTACCATAAGTCCATATAAATTGTTTCATATTCTTTTGAAAATTTTGCGTTTGTTGGCTTGTAAAAGGAATTTGCAGGATTTCAGTTTTTCTCAGAAGATTGGTGTAATTCCTCAAATACACTCTGCTTCTCATGGATTTTCACCTACAAAGCCGAAGACTCATGCTATATAGGTGAGAAAAGATTCTCCAAGGTGAGTGTTGCTGACTTGTCCCAGATTTAATTTTTTCAATTATTTGTGGACATGTTTTGTTTTTGTTTTTTGTTTTTTTTTTTTTTTTTGTTTAAAAAAAATCCAAAAATAGTGAAAATTTTCAAAAAAGACAAAAATATTTTATTTTGTGTCTAGTTTTATTTTTCTTGAGGATTACATGAATTATGATATCTCTCTCTTGATTTAGAACATGCTTGACATTGTGGAAAAACTTGAATAATATGTGCTAAGTTATTTTTGATTTTGTGTGAGTTTTGTTTGTACATGTACTTAAGGGTTAATTAAGAAATTGATATTTCTTGTTGGTGTACCGTCTATAGCTTAGTTAAGCACTATCATGCATTGCATTTGCAGTGTTCATTTAGCATAAAGCGTGCTTTTTATTTTTGGTCATAAATGTTTTAAAACCAAAAAGATTTTTGTGTTTTGTATTTCACATCTTGGATTTATAATCAAGGATTGGCCAATTTATTTTTATATAACATGTTTATGTACCTTGTTTAGCTTGAATGAGCTTATTTATTGCACTTTACTAGTTTGAGTTTTGTAGTGCATGTTGTGTGGGAAAGATGTTTATGGTTTTTGATCACTTTATCTTGATCTTGAAGTCACATATCTTTGACTGTCGGACTTGAACCTTTTGAGTACGGCATAAATAACCATCTCACCATTGTTCACTAGCCAATCATGAACACCTTAGTACATATCGTAAGATTTTGTGCTCGAGAAAGTGTAGCACATGCATAAAAAGAATATAAGGTGTAGCCTCAATTTAAATGCTTAAAATTGGTGTGTACATTATTGGACTTAAAGCTAAATCAAATAAATAAAAATTGGCGTGTACATTATCCTGGCTTTTAATAAGTTTTTGAACAATTAAAATTGGTGTGTACAGTATGAAGCAAGTCAAGAAACTTACATGATTGCAAACTTTTATTCTAGGAGATGTGGGAGTTATATGATGCAACTCTTTAGGTAATAGTCTCTCTCAAATTTATGCGATGACTTTTGTAGAAATTGTGGTTGATTTCTTTTTACATATCACCTCACATGTCTCTCAAGTTTTTGCTAGTTGCACATACTACACAAGTTACTCTTTACTAAACTTGGTACATTATATTGTGTGTGATCTTGTTGTGGCCATCTAAGATTAAAAGTTCCTTGATCTTAATGCAAAATGTGTTTAAAGTTTGAGATTTGAGGACAAATTGATTGAAAATCTTGATTTTGGGAAGATTTGGGTTAAATTCAAATGTTTTTGAAAAACTTTTATGGCATGTTTGGATGTTTAAAAAATGAGGGGGAGTAGAGTAGAGGGGGGGAGATTAATCCAATTACCTTATTTGAAAGTTTTTTAAGGAATTAGGGGGAGGAGTTTGGAAGGGTTTGGAGGGGTTTCAACTCCCTCTAACCCTTCATTTTTAATTCCCCCAAATTGGAGAGATTTGGAGGAAGAGTAGAGTAAATAAATTATTATCTAAGTAAATTTCCTAATTTACCCTTTCTAACAAATTAATCATTGACCAATGTTGCAAGTTCATTTTCAAATAGGGGTAAATTTGTCTATTTTAATCATTTCCTCTCTTCTTCATTCTAATTTTTAAAACATCCAAACAAGGAAGAAGAGCTAATTACTCCCTTCCCCCTTACTAATTTTAAAAACATCCAAATAAGGTGGAGGGGAACCATTCCCTTCTACTCTCCTCCCCACTACTCTCCTCCCCTCTACTTTCCTCTACTCTCCTCCCTCTCTAAACTTTCAAACAGGCCATTAATCTCATACTCATGCACTTTTTTCATAAAACAATATGCTTTGAGGAGTTTCTGCATTAAAATGCTCTGTTTTTCAAAATTTTGATTTTTCCCGATTTTCGATTGATGGATAATCAATGTGCACATATTTTCTTAACTCATGCAACTGTTTATGGGTCACATAGTGTCTCTATGTGTATCTCACCTTAGTTTTTAATTTTGGTCTTTGTGTCTTTATTTTCCTCACCTCCTATTTTTCCCAAAATTGTTTTTCCCAAAACTTGTTTTGTTTTTCCTATTTTTATAGGGGGTGAAGCTTGTTTTTACCCTTTGTTATTTATAAGGGGAGTTGTCTCTATTTTCTATAGAGTTGAATTGTTTTGTGTTCCCTTTGATTCTCTATTTTCTCTTATCCTCTGTCATGTATGTTTGAGTTGTCTTTGTCAATATGTGACAAAAAGGTGGAGAAATTATTGATTTATAGGAATCATGTTTGTCTTGTTTAGGGAGAGTTGAAATTATTTTTGAAAGGGGGAGAATATAAAACGTTTTTTTATGTATTTAACTTAGGGGGAGAGTTAGTTTGCATATTTGTTGTTTTACTGTTTTTCTGTCACACATGCGTTTATGTGTTCGTTGAGTGTTTCAGGAAATATACAGGTTGATTCAGTCGTGCTACTGTCTACACTTGCAACTGATGGATAATAGTTAAGATTGGATTTGTTGTAATGAGCATTTTTTTTGTAAAGGGCTTTATTTGTAAACTTTGAATTTTTAGTTTGTGTTTTGTCACAGATTGCCAAAGGGGGAGTTTGTTAGGTTCTAAAGACTTAGGAATTTATATATTTAAAACTCTAATGTGTAATGTTGGTAAACCATGATCAAAATAGATTGTTTAGTCTTATTTAGGCTTGCTCAAAGTTGTGTCTTTTATGTAAAGTTGGAATCGAGTGGCTGTAGAAGTATTTGTTACTTTTAGCCTGACTCGATCGATCGAAACTTAGACTTGATAGATCGAAAGTCGAGCAGATTGTTTTTTCTGCAAAATTTCCAACTGAGCCCTAGCTCATTAAGGATTAAGGTTTCAGATCTACTTGTCCTAGTATATAAAGGAAACTCTAAGCTCGTTTTTAAGAGACTTTTTAGAGAGAGAAGAGAGTGCCTCTTTTGTATCTAGAGTTTTGTACCCAAACCTCTCTAAGGTCTTTGTTGCTCATATTACTGTTTGTATAAATCTCTTGTGAGATCTGTGAAGAGCTTTCCTTCTCACAAACTTAGGATTATCAAGAAGGAGATTCGTTCAAGAACTTGATGATCATTCAGTTGCTACCATAAGAGCTTAAAGAAACACAAGCGAGTGTGCTTGTACTTGCTAGAGAATCCAAGAAAGAAGGAGTCCGTGGATTCAGAGCTTGCACGTGGTCATATCAATAAGTTCTACTAGTGGGTAACAATAAGATGTTAGTGGTATAAGTCTTATTGTATGAACTTCGATTCTTTCATATAGTGGATTCAAGTTTACCTTGAGGATAGCTAGGTTAAATCCTCCCCAGGTTTTTACCGGTGTGATTTCCTGGGTCATCATATCTTTGTGTTATTTAAATTTCTGCTGCTATATACATGATATGATTGTTTGATTGTGATAACCTAGATTTGCATAATTTGACTAAGTTAATCACTTGGCTAATCAACTAGGTTAATCCTGTTGTTGTTTAAGGGGTCTAAAAACTAACACTCATAAATTCCATGTACTTCATGCCTTATCAACGAATGTTCATCTCTTGTTGTTATGATGACTCTACTTCCTGGACCAAACCATTTAGAGTCCCCAGCTAACTTTTCTAGCTGATTAAGTTGATTTACATCATCAAGAACAAGAAGAATTTTTTTATGACATAACCTATTCTTGATCATACAAACTCCATCATAATCATCCCTTATATTCACAATTTCTCCCATCAAAATCTCATGAATAAGTTTTTGTTGTAATGGAAGTAACCCACATTTTTCAAATTCACCCCTAACATTAGCGATAAAACAACCACCTTCAAATTCATTGAAAACCTTGTCATAAACAACTCTAGCAAGAGTTGTCTTACCAATACCCCCCATCCCCCAAATCCCAATAATGCGAACATCACTTGATCCTATGGCTATAAATGACATCAATTTCTCCACTTGAGAATTAATTACTACTAAGCCGTTGGTATCTTTGGTAAACAAAGAACTCAATTTAAGAAACTCAATTTAAGCGATATCTCATTTATAATATCTTGGATAAATTCTTACTCAAGCCTACAAAGAAGAATGACAATTAAGCAATGCGATTTAACTCATCATTTCCCCCACTCACCCATCCACACTTATAATAAAACAAATAAAAAAAATCCAAAAATATAAGTAAATTACTATAGCAGTTGTGTGTGTGTGTGTGTGTGTATAAAATATGCTATTAAGGGTTGACAACTAATAGCTTTTGTTCAAAAAAAATTTAAAAAAAAAAAAAAAAAAAACATTTCAAGAAAGTAAACCCAACAGAGAATGCTTATATAAATAAGCAAAAATTCTTTTAAATGGATCACCTTCACAGGCACCTTGTAGGCAATCTGTCAATAACAGAATTGCCTGATTTGAGTCTACAAATTCAAACCCCCATTTACATACATTGTTAGAATTAGAATATGTTAGAATAGAATTTGTTTTTCAGAATTGAGAGAGAACAGAAGCAAGGGCCTTCATGGTTTAGTTTGGCAGCTTACATCTTTATCATGTTAGATTGGAGTCCAAATCGTCTGTTACAAAGAATCCAACGAATAGTATAAATAGGAATACATTATGCCCATTATGAAAACCTTAAAATCATGATAGCTACAAAACCATGGACCATGGTCTACTCTATTAATGATATAGCGTATTGAATTTTAACTCATATGTTCAATCGAAAGAAACCAAAAAAAAAAAAAAAACACACACACACACACACACATTCACCTTTCAAAAACAACACTACTTGCAACTGCTTCAGAGTTGCTCAGTGAGTGATAGAGCGATTAGTGAGAAACCAATGGTGCGTACAGAGCTTGAGCGACTAAGGCTGACATACTTAATAAGGAAAATAGTAGCTCAATAGAGGGATAAAAAAATGGAACATAAGAGAAGAAAAATGATCTCCTAAACTCAACTATCTTTTCTGTTGGACAATAAATTAATTTCTAGTTAATCCGTTTTCCATCCTACCAAACACAAGATTAAAGTTTTCCCTCCAAGTTTTCCATACATTCTTTTTTCTCCTCTTTGGGTGCGATATTTGAATCCTCTTCGGATGTGGTACATCGTTAGAGCTGCCTTCACCACTAGGTCCTACCCCATCATTGTTACTTTTTGTTGCCACCTTTGCACTGTCAAAATCATGTTGAGCATCTACATATACACCCTTGTAAGGATAATTAAATAAGACAAATAAAGTTTTTTTCCAAAGTAGTTTGGAGCTCTTCAAACTTCAAACTTCTCATGTGTTTCTTTTTTTGTGTGAATTTTTATAATCTTAACATGCATATAAAATTTCATTCAAATAAGATGTTATTTACTATTCGATCAACAAGCATATTTTTTATACACAATTTTAGATCACAAAAACTTAAAATTTTATCATTTATTTGATGATATAGCAGTTGATCTTTGATCTTCTTGAAATTTTGCAAGCATGAAATATATAATGAGAATATGCAATCTAACGGTTAGATTTTCAAATTTACATTCAATATAAAGATATATAAGAAATTTGTAGGATTGTTCTCCAAACTAGTTTTGTGAGAAACTTTGTTCAAATAGGACACTGGCAGGACATGTCTATTAAATAACTACTATTAAATATATTTTTATTTATATTTGTATATATTATATTATTTATTTTTTATATAATGTTAAATATATATTAAATTAAAAATAAAAATGGATAATAAAACAATGGCAAGACTTACGTACAATACTTAGGTGCAATTCCTTAAGTTCCACTCTTAACATTCTGCCGCGTGAATTTTTTCTCATGGGATATTGAAAGTGTATTTTTTAATTAAGTAACCACATGGTAGAATCTTAAGAGTAAAACTTAAAGAATAACACCTAAGGTACTTTACCTAATTTTGGTCCATAAAACAAATTCATTACTATTAAAGGATGTTCAAAAACTAGAATACAAATCAAGAATAAAGATATTTATTGATTTTCAAATGCACTACTACTATTCAAAGCATAAATTCTCACTTTGTTTTGTCAAAGGATATTCGATTCCTCTTGTTCTCATGCTTCGGTTTTGTTCTACAATTATTTTAAAAAAAAAATTGTTCAACACTGCAAGGATGAAGCCAAACTTTAGACTTGGGGGGACAAAACATACGCTAAAAAAATTTCTTGACTTGTAACTAAATGAGACTATCTTATAAAAATTAAGGTTTCCAATAGTTCCTTTTGCTATTTATTTAATTCATTTTCAGATGTTTCATCAATTTCAAACCTTATAACTCTTCTAATTGAGAATTAAAAATAATATGTTAACAAAAAGAACATAAGAAAAACCTATATATATAGAAAAATTCTTAGGCTACTAAAAAAACATATTATTATGATAAAATTTAGGTCCAAGATAATAGGCTACTAATTTTAGGCTATATATATAAGAAAAGCCTATTATTTTTGTTAACATATTATTTTTGGTTGGGTTCTAAGGGTCAATTTGTAAATTTTTGGGGAGAAGGGGTCGAGAATAATTATCTTCGACCTAAATGTTAAAAGGTTCAGAAAATACATACTATTATGATTTCTTTTTTTAAATTTTGGGAGCCTTGTCAACAGATGCTAAAATGCATAGTTATTAAACCTAGACCGGACATTGATCCGATCTATGAGCTAGGTCACTGGGTCACTCGTTCAACCAGTGGGTCATTGGTCGAATCGTAGGGTCAAATAAAAAAATTTTAAAAATTAAATATATATAAAATTAAGTTTGAGAAATCATAACTTGAATATGTAAATTTAAAAATAAAAATAAAAAATAGGCATATGCCTAAATTAAACTGAAAAGTGGATCTATTAATGTAATTTTACACAATTCACCAACCCTGCCAGGTTAATAAAACCCAACCAGGTCACATAGGTTGCTTAAAACCCACCGGGTTGCACTGGTTTTGATTGGATCACATACTTTTCCGATCCAATTGATCACCCGACCTAGTCAATGTGCCAGGTCACCGGTCCAACTGGGAGGGCCAGCCAAACTATCCTTTGCTAAACTGACTAACCGATCAAAGATAAGCTGTTTGGTGCGGCCACGGCGTCTCAAATGAAGTGTCGAATTTTCTAGATTATGAGATATAGGCATCGCATGGGAACTCAATCCCTCATAAGGAACAATGTAGCTACTCTGGCTAGATTGAGCCATCATTTCTTTAATACCTTCAATGTCTCACTCATATACCATACGAAACTCACATTTCTTACCCAGATGGAGTGATTAGAGACCAAAATCAAAGCTAACCTCCACACAAACGAATCCATTATCATCAGTTTGACTTAATTGTGCTCTCTCATCCTTAGAAAACCATTCTGGGTGAATATAGAGCAGCCAAAGGTGATCAGATTCAATTTTAACAAATTTATGATTTAGGAATCCGAAACATCTGGAAACTCCAGATTTATTGACTGAAATATAAGCACCCTTCATTATAACTTCTCCTGGATGAAAATTATGGCATGAGAAAACAGTGCACGCAAGGATTCCAATCCACTTATTATATGAATGAGAAGGCACTTGTATATTCACATTTTCTTCCAGATGAGTGACATGTGCACTCAGTTTAGTCCCACAACTCTGGTGGCTAAACCATCTTGGAATTTCACTTCTTGGAATAACAATATTAATGGCACAAGCCATAGAAAAATTATAACGTGCCTTGTAGATTCCCTGAAACATACCAACCACGATGTTAGAATTTTTAAATATATATATATATATATAGAGAGAGAGAGAGAGACCTGAGCATATCCTGACAGCATTGTAAAGAACATGTCAGTCCAGCCTTCATTCTCAGCCAATTCAAAGCAATTGAAAAGATAAAGACGTGTCTGGTGTAATATATTTGGTAATGTTTCCAATGAGGTACAACCCTCTGCAAAAACATTTGCAGTGCTTGACGGTAGTTGTGGCAATGAACAAAGCCTCTTGCAATTCCTCAAATAAATACAATTCAAATCAGATAGCTGAATTATACTTCTTGGAAGGCATTCAAAATTATTTCCACTTAGATTTAGATGTTGTAGGGAGGATAAGTAACCAGAAATGCAAGGGATTGTTAGAAGATTGCAATCACTCAAATCCAAAATAATTAAAGTATGCAAATCTGACAAGGCATGCAATAAAAAACTCATAGGTCGTAGCACTTCACATCCCCTAAGACTTAGTCTTTAAAGATTTCTTGAAAGAACAAAGGAGGAAGCCGGCTCTCGTATGGTAACTCCACTCACATCAAGCATCTCTAGAGTATTGATACTCCACAGGTTCTCTGGCAGATTTTCAAGTTTTGAGCATCCAGCCACACTTAAATCTTTAAGCAATTTGAAGTTACAAATGCTGTTAGGAAGACGCACAAGATCTTTGCAATCCCTCAGATTCAATGAAGCAAGGTTAGTCAAATTTTCAATTGAAGAGGAAAGTTTCATAATAGCAGTGCAATCTAAGTGAAGTTTCCATAAGTGCTCCATACTTGTCATAAACTCTGGAACTCTCTTGAATATTGAACAGCCAGAAAGAATAAGAATCTCAAGAGATTGCATTGCAAACTTACTTGTAAGACTACTAAGACTTTTGCAATTTGTTAGATCAAGAAGAGTAACCCTTTTATGAACTAAAATAGATGGATGAACCTCACATAAATTTATACAACCTTTAAACACCAATTCCTTGAGATTGGGAACTCCAATGATATTAGGGGTTGCAATGAGGTTCAAGGAATCATTCAATTTGATGGACTTCAACTTGCCATAGTACTGTTAAAAGCCAAAAATAATAATAATAATAAATTTTTTTTTTAATAAAAAGCTAGATTAGTTTCCACAAACCACTTAATTTATTGCTTTTTATTAAATGTATAGGAGTACTTAAATAACAATCTTACCTTTATTCCTTCCCAAAGTCGTTTAATTTTGCTGTGGCACATGCAAAGTTCAACAAGCTCATCCGATTCAAAACTTGATGGCAACAATTTTAAAGGATATTCATTCCAATAAATACACTTTAAACCATGAGGAAGATGTTTGAGACCATGCAAAATGTGAACACAATTAATTATAAGCAATTTAAGGTTAGGCATCTTTGAAAAAGTTTCAAAGTTCCAATGTGCCTTTTTGGATTGTTGTAGTTCTTCAACTTTAGGCAACCTAGGAATCTCTATGACTAGGCCTTGAATTGCTTCTGTTCCCTGATTGTCAATAAAAAGATATTGGGTGAGTTCTAAGATACATGATGGCTAGAATTTTTCAACTTTTCACTGTGTGGGATAACATTATAAGGTATATGCTCAAGTTCTATAAATGATCTCTTACCGAATTTTTCATTAACACATTATGAATATCCTTATATAGCCATAATCTGCTCCACCTGCCAGGGTCTTGAGGACAATCTCTACGAACTATGTCTTGACCCATTTTTTGTAGTAGGTCATGCATCCAAAAGCGATCATCAAGATCTTTTAAAAGAGACTTTTCAATGAGAACCCTTAGCCCAATTTTTGGGTAAAGGCCAAGACAATCTAGTATTTCTTCCACATAATATTTCTTCTTCATATTAAAAAAACATGCAATATGTAGAAATATTTCCTTATCTGTTTCATGAAGTCCATCAAAACTTCTTTGAAATATATTGATAATTTCTTTCTTTGGAAATTCTTACTTTCCCATTCCTCTTCTCCTCTACCGATCAAAAAAGAACCCAAAACCTCAATAGCTAGAGGAAGGCCTTTAGCATAATTTACAAACTGATTAGACAACATTAGATAATCTTTGGCAGGATGATCTCCAACAAAAGCTTTCAACCTAAAAAGATGAAGAGCATCATCACCATCAATTCTTTAACCTCATATATTTGAAATACATTATATCCTACCAACAAATGCTTATCTCTTGTTGTGATAATAACTCTACTACCTGAACCAAACCAATTAAGCTTCCCAGCTAACCTTTCTTGATCATAAAGAACAAGAAGAATCCTTTTACATCATCATCCCGTATATTCATATTTTTATGACTTAACCTATTCTTGATCATAAGAACTCCATCATCAACATCCCGTATATTCATATTTTTCTCCCTCAGAATTTCACAAAGAAGTTTTTGTTGTAATGGAAGTAAACCGTGTTTTTTAGATTCTTCCCCAATATTATTGACAAAACTACCACCTTCAAAATATTTAAAAATCATATGATAAACAACTCTAGCAGGAGTTGTCTTACCAATTCCTCCCATCCCACAAACCCCTATAATGCGAACATCGTTTGATCCTATAGCCAAGAGCGACATCAATTCCTCCACTTTAGAATCTATTCCTACTAAATCAGCAATATCTCTTGGGAATGCGTAACTTAATTTGTGCAATATCTCTTCCACAATATCTTGGATAAATTCTGACTCATGCCTACAAAAAAGAGAGACAATCAAGAAATGCAATTGAATCACCCATAATTACCCTCGACCTCCCCAAAAAAAGCATATATTTAGTGTTAAGTTTCAATGTAAATTACCCTCAAATTCTTGCAAATCTCACACTAAGAAGAAGAGAACTAAGTAAATGCAATAACTCATACACAAGAATAGAAATTCCAAAATCCAAATCGTTGAGGTTAGAGTAATGAGTTACTGTTGGAGCAATTATATATAAACAATTCTATTGAGAGGTGGAGTCAAGATTATAGTTTCGGCAGAAAGAATAAAAGACATAGTTTGACATAATATTGATTCAAAAAATGATAATTAATATAAGTGTTAGAATAAATTAAAATCTTAATATCTTAATTATCAAAAATAAATAAATATAAACATAAACAAAAAATTAATTTTCACATAAAAGATAACTTAATCATAAAATGTAATTTCTACTTAAAGCATAGTATTAATTAAGATATAATAGCAAAAATCAATATCTATTCATCAACATAATAACTTATATAAAGAGAAATCTGAATATAAGAAATGTAAACAAATAATTTAACTACTTAAGAATACCTATAAATCTTCAAGAAATTCTATATGCGGTTTTAATTATTTTAAGAATGTGTACAATAATTAATCTTTCTCTTCTCTCGTTTAAGTCCCTAACTTTCATTTACAACTATTGCAATTATGTGTTGGAAACTCCTAAACAAGGTTCTGCAGTATTACAATTTTTTTAATAAACAAAAAAAAAAGATAACTTTTATTTTTATCTTTATAATTGACAGTTCTCTCCACAGTACATACCACATCAGTTTTTTCTTTCTTTTATTAATGAAATGGATGTCAAATTATGATTATTGAAGTGCTTTAAAAAATTATGAAAGAGATATACCAATGCAAAATAGTTTTTTTTTTTTTTCCAAATGTGAGTTGAATCCTAAAATAAATATTTAGAACAACTTTTTAGGCTTGGCTAAGATAGAGGAGTAATTTTTAAATCCACTACAAATTGGTGGAAGAGGATTCTCTTCTTTGTAGAACTTTTGAGTCAACAAGTGGAAATTTGTTGTTTATCGTTTTAAATTCAAATGAATTCCACATTGAAAAGTGGAAAAATAAGGAGATACAATTTCCTGTGTAAAAATGGTAATCTAACATCCAAAAGAAGATAGTAATGAGCTACAACTAAAGACTTAAGTTATACATGTCAAGATAATTTTACATCTAAAAGAACTATCCTTGTATTTAGCAAAATAATAATAATAATAATAATAATAAAACCTACCCTTATAGTGTTAGATTGTAATAATTTATACGGTATACCGAGTATACATGTCAAAGGGACTAGTACTCAACCAAAAGAAGAGATCGTTGTTGCCATGTCAAATGCATTAGAATACAACAAAATATAAAATAAATCTCGTGTGTCAATAAAGACGATTAATTAGTAATATATATAAATAGAAATAATGACATTAGCACGTATTACCTATCTTGTAAAGAAAATCCGGAGAGATTGGCTACTTCTTTCAAAGTAAGTCTCCACGTGTGAACTTTATCTATATTCTCTTTGAAACGTTTTTCATGTTCGTCAAAAGCTTGTGCATAAGTTCCTGTCTGTTTTTGCACCTTAGATGGACCCACATCATAAAAAATGGGCAAGATTGTTTGCCCCATCTTTTTTTTGCATTCCATGATCTTTACAAGTTCATCCAAACACCATGTTGAGAATGCATAGTTTTTTGAGAGAATAACAATAGCAAACATTGATTCTTCTATCGCTTTTAAAAGCTCAGGTGAAATAGGTTCTCCTCGCTTAAGATTTTCATCATCCTTGAAGGTGAAGACTCCTTTCTGTTTCAAGGTAGAGTATAAATGGTCTGTAAAACTCTTGCGAGTATCCTCACCTCTAAAACTTAAAAAGACATCATATTTCCACTCATGACTAGAAGAAGAGGAAGAAGATGGGCTTGTTTTATCCATGAAAGCCAATTTAAGCTTACAAGTAAACCTTGAATCACATTATAAAATTATAGATACTCATCAAAATTTCATTCAATTAGATTTTAAGTAAAAATAAATAATCAAACAAGCGGTAAAAAGAAACCATATAGAAATAAAAGAGTAAAACTAATGAGAGGAAATAATAGAGAAAAATGCATGTAACAAACAAGTGAGAACTTACAAATACTCATAAAAATAAAAAGGGTGAGAACTTACAGATTTTGGAGAATAGCAGATTAGCAGTATTGTACTATCGGTGAAGCTACTATATTGACTAATTGATGGTTTAAAACAGGGACAGACCTAGTGTCCCGTCCCAAACCCAATACATAGATTTGTGACCATGACCGGCATGCTAATATCAAGCTTAAACCTGATATTAACAAGAACCAACTAAACTTTTTACAAAAGCTTCCCTCTTTCTTTTAATTCTTGTTTCTTTATTTTTTTTATATAACTTTTCACTTGATATTCAAAGTATTTACATTATACTTCAAGGGATTACATAATCCACCAGTCCTTCAAATTCTAAATTTCACATAATACATCTCTTAATACTTTAAGGTACACAACTTACATTAGATCCTAAAACATGCAATATTTCAAAACTATTCATCAAATTGCCAAGTTTGGGTCTATACTTTTAAAAGTAAACTAGTTTCTCCCAAAACTCGACTAAGGCTCCCTCTGCTCTAAAATAAAACTTGTTGACTGAAAGAGTGGAAGAGGTGAACTACATAGCTCAATAAGTTATATGAGAATTTAATAAGAATGCATGTAAATTACAACACTTCATTTTATGGATATTTAGATAGGAGAACTTATTTTCATGCATAGTACTTTGTACTATTCATAATAATAACTTATACACTTTTCATAGGAAAATAATTATTCTTTTTCTTATCAGAATAATACTACAAAATCTTTCAAATTGAATTTCTTTCATTTCTTACAAAGTCATCAATCTTAATATTAACTCTTTAAAATCATATATATATATATATATATATATATATATTCTTATTACAAAATAATCATTTCCTTCATAGCCCCAAAACTTGACAATTTCATAAACTACTGAAATCAGATAATTTGTAAGTTTGACTTAAATCAAAATGTCATCTTTATAGAATAGCAAAGCTTTTCTTCATAAACTTCTTCTCATAAAATATTATAACTTTCATAGTCACAAAACTTAACATTTTGTAAAGAACGGATATCTGATATCGTTTTAACATAAACTTATACTTCCATCATAGACTTTTATTTTTAAAGAATAACAAAACTTTAAAAACTTTTATCTTTAAAGAATAGCTTTTCTTTTCATTAGAAACTTCTTTTCATGAGAGCTTTTAACTTTTCATAATGCTCATAATGCATTTCAACATAATTATTCTCTCATGATCATAAAATAACATAGCTGTTCATAATTAACATATAAGTCTATGCAGAATTGTGGTGCATGTGCACGATACTGTCCGCTCTAGGACGTCACAAAGATCAGAGTTACGGGCACCCCCATTGTTAGGTTCTAAGACTTTAGGGACTAATGTATTAGAATTTCAATTTGTATATGTTGGCAAACCATGATCAAAACATTTAATCTAGGTTTAGACTTGCTCAAAGTTTGGTTTAATGTAAGTTTGGAATCGAGTAATTGCAGGAAATTACTATTTTATTTCTGCAATGCTCGATCAATTGAAAATTAGACTCGATTGATCAAGAATCGTGGATCAGGAATTTTCTGCAGAATCTTCAAACTAGCCCAAGCCTATATGACATGTAGGGTTAAGTGTTTCACTCCAAGTATAAAAGGAAAAACCCTAGCTACGTTTTAGAAGTCTTTGGTGAGTTGTGTGTTAAAAATTTTGTGAGATCTGAGAGGTGTTTACCTTCAAACACACACATAGAGCTATCAAAATCAAGATTCACATCAAGAACTTGATGGTTGTTTCAGTTGCTGCATAAAGAACTTCAAGAAGATCTAAAACCTTTGAGTGGAGTCTCAAAGTCACAAATAGGAGAACTTGTGGTTACTGCAGATCAAGGAAAAAAGTAGTCTGTAGACTCGGAGCTATCACGTGGTTGTGGTAGTAAGTTTTCTCCACGAGGTAGCAATAGGATGTTAGTGGTTTAAGTCTTATTATACAAACTTCAATTCTTTCATAGTTGATCTATTTTTACCTTGAGGATAGCTAGGTTAAATCCTTCTCAGGTTTTTTACAGGTTTGGTTTTCCTGAGTCATCAGATCTATGTGCTCTTTACTTTCCGCATTATATTTGTTTTACACATATTTGTTTAACCTAAATTTAATTAAAAACTTGTTAATCAACTTGGCTTAATATTAGGTTAAACATACTGTGTCAAAGGGTCTAAAACCTAATATTAGTTTGCATAACATTTCATAATAATAGCATTTCCATTCTTTTCTTTAAACATCATATTTGTGGAATTAGTAATAGCATCAATATGCTTAAATCATATAAATAAGGTTTCGAAAGCTCACAAACATGTCTTTGTCTGAAACATGATTATATGCCATATCTTTAATCAAAAACCTTTTAATACATCATATAAGACAACATACTCAAATCTATCCCAACAGAATTTCAATTAATTTACAAATTGCACTATTATTTTTTTATTGATCCAAATTCTGTGAGACCAATTCAATAACAAATACAAGTGTCTTAACTTTCATAGGAACTATCCCAAGCATCCAAATTCACAGTATACAATTTATTGAATAATTTATCATGTTTGAACACAGAATCTATCAAAGTGACAGCTTTGCAACATTTTCTTATAAAATCATAAAATGATTGCAAATAGTCTTATTATCATATGAAGATTTTTATACACTCATTAGACATGCTAGAAAATACTTATATACAGTCATTTAACCATTTATAGCAAAATTAAATACAGCAAAAATCCCAACAGTAACATCAATTGTACTCACCCTAACTTTTTCTTACTTCCTTAATCATATAAAATCATTAATTAGTAAAAACTTTAATCTACCTTCAACAAATCACCAACACAATTTCAAAGCTTCTTATATATATATATATATATATATATGTAGAGACTTACAAGTTCACAATTTCCTAATTTTACAAACCACAAATACCATTACTAAAAATTTCATGAGGAAATCATGGATTCTAAGGTGAGAGTAGCTAGAACCCTTACCTAGCTTTTGGGTCTTGAGGAGAAATAGAAATAGAATCACTCTTGCATGAAATAGTGGTTGAAAACTTGTAAGGAAATAAAAGAATTTCCCTTTTCCAGTTGCTGGAGCTGAAAGTATGAGAGGCAGAAAGCTTGAGAGTTAAGATGGAGCTTTTTTTTCTTTTCTTTTCTTTTGATGTGTAGACCCCGTTGGGCTTGAGAAAAGGGACTTGAGAGCTTCTATCTCTTTCCTTAAGTGAAATGAGAGCAAAGTGAGGTGAGAATTCTGACTTGTTTGGACCAGTGGGAATAGAGAGGAGAGAGCTTTTTGGTTGTTCTAGTTGTTTTGAGAAAGTCAAAGAAGAGATAAGGTGGAGCTTGGTCTTTGGGATTTAAGAGCATGACATGTGTCAACATGCATGACACTTTGGCTTTACATGTGTTGAATTTCACTTGGTTGCATGTGTAGGTGGAATTACCACTATATCTGTCACGCCCCAAACTTGATACCCAGATTTGTGACCATGACTGGCATGCTAATATCAAGCCTAAAACCTAATATTAACAAGAACCAACTTAACTCTTACAAAACTTTTACCAAAAGCTTCCCTCTTTCTTTTCTTTCTTGTTTCTCTACTTAAATAATATAACTTTTCACTTGACATTCAGAGCATCTATGTTGTACTCAAAGAATAACATAATCCACCAATTTTTCAAATTCCATACTTTCACATAATACATCTCTTAATACCTTAAGGTACAACTTTCATTAGATCCTAAAATACACAATACCACAAAACTAAACATCAAATACTAATTTAGGATCTATACATATAAAACTTGTTAGGTTCTAAAGATTTAGGATTTTATGTATTTAGAACTCTAATATGTATTGTTGGCAAACCATGATCAAAACAATGTGTTTAGTCTTGTTTAAGCTTGCTCTAAGTTGATAAAATATTGTAAAGTTGGAATTGAGTGACTGTAGATGCATTGGGGCATTTCAGTCTGGCTCGATCGATCGAAGGAAAGGCTCGATCGATCGAATCACGGACCAAATGCGTTTTCTGCAATTTTTCCAACTTAGCCCTAACTCATTAAACGTTTTGGGTTTTCTGTTTTTACCCTAGGTATATAAAGAAAAACCCTAGCCACGTTTTTAGAGTTGCTCCAGTTGTATTGTTGCCCATACATTGCTATTTTGTGTAAATCTCTTGTGAGATCTAAAGGAGCTTTCCTTTACACAAAGTTTAGGGTTTTCAAGGTAGAGATAGTATCAACATCTTGATGATCAACTCGGTTGCTACCATTGAAACTTAAAGAATATCAAGTGTGGGTGCTTGTAGCTGATTGAAGAATCCAAGAAATAAGGAGTCCGTGGATTCGGAGCTTGCACGTGGTCGTGTCAGTAAGTTCTACTGGTGGATAGCATTAGGAAGTCAAGTGGGGAGCTTGTAGTCCTTTTGTATGAACTTCGATTCTTTCATAGTGGATTCAGGTTTGCCTTGAGGATCGGTGGGTCAAATCCTCCCCAGGTTTTTACCGTGTGGTTTCCTGGGTGATTATATCATTGTGTCTTTTATTATTCCGCTGTTTTATATTTTTGATATAATTATTTGATTGCTTTAACTTAGAATTGCATAATTTGACTAAGTAACAACTTGGCTAATTAATCTAGACTAACCAATCTGGTTATTTTTAAGGGGTCTAAAACTGTTCAAGTGGTATTAGAGCACATAGCTCTCTTGTTAGAGATTTTTTATCTCTGAGCTGATCTTTGACCCCTGTTGTCATGGAGCATGGCCACTCTCTCGTTGTTCCTCCTCACTTTGATGGGAATAACTATGCTTATTGGAAAATAAGGATGAAAACATTCCTGAAATCAATTGATGAGAGGGTTTGGAATTCCGTTGCATTGGCAGAAGCCCACTACTCCTGTGAGTAAGTGGCAAACTTCTGAGAAAGAAGCAGCAGGTTTCAATAGCAAAGCTATGAATGCCATCTTCAATGCTGTTTCTATGGAGGAATTTAAAAGGATCTCAAATGTTGAGGTTGCTCATACTGCTTGGAAAATCCTCCAAACTGTGCATGAATGCACAAAGGCAGTTAAGATCAATAAACTGTAGCAATTGACTTCTAGATTTGAAAGCATTAGAATGTCTGAGGATGAAACTTTTGATGAATTCTATGCTAAATTGAATGACATTATTAATTCTGCTTTTAATTTGGGTGAAATCTATTATCAACCTAAAATTGTTAAGAAGATTTTTAGATCTTTAACTGAAGACTTTAGATCCAAAGTGACTGCCATTACTGAAAGCAAGGATGTGGGCTCCATCCCTGTTGATGAGCTTGTAGGATCTCTTCAGTCCTATGAGTCTGACCTACCCAAAGTGAACAAATCCAAATCAATGGCTCTTAAGTCAGTTAATGATGTTGATGATGGTAGATTTGATGATGAGCTCTCTACTACAGAGATTGCATATCTTGCCAAAAACTTTAAAAACTTTCTTAGGAATACCAATAGAAATGCAAGAGGTACAAACAATGCTGAACCTAGAAATTTTAGGAAGAATGATCCCACTAAAGTGAATAACTTTGAAAAACTTAGAGAAAAAGTTGGTCAATCTTCAAATAATTCTTTGGGTCCACAGTGTTTTGGCTGTCAAGGGTATGATCATGTGAAATCTGAATGTCCTACATTCTTAAGGACTAAGGGTAAAGCTATAACTGTAACCCTTAGCGATAATGAGGCTTCTGATGATGAGTCCGGATGTGATGAGGATGGAAACTTCATTGCTTTCACTACTACAACTGTAGTCAATGAAAGTGTATCTGTTGAAGAGAACCCTTCTGATGGGGAACTCTTTGAGGATGCAAATTTTCAAGAGGCCTACAATAAACTTTGTAAAATTGCTACAAGGGATGCTATGAATGTTGAACTTGGCCTGAAGAAAATTGAATCTCTTGAGTTTGAAAAGAAAAATTTGCTTGTTAAACTGTTTGATGCTAATGATCTTTTGAACAATGTTAAATCTGAGAACATGCTTTTGCTTGATAAAGTTAAAACTTTGGAACATGATTTATCTATTACTAGATCTGCTAGTTCTAAACTTGAACACATGCTGAATGTTCAAAAGTATCCTTCTGATAAATTTGGGTTAAGATATGTTGAAAGCATCTTTGATTCTGCACCACTTTCCACGAATTTTGTTCGTTCTTCTTCTTTTGAACCTTTTGTGAGTGAGGTTGTGAGTGAAACTATCATACCCCCTGTGAGTGAGGTTGTCAAACTTGTAGAAGTTTCACCTTTTAGGAAGATTAGGGTTGATGTGAGAGATTCTAAACCTAAGGATTCTACTCTTTCTAAGGACAAGATGCATGATAAACCTGCTTGAGTTTGTCATTATTGTGAAAAATCTGGACACATTCGTCCAAAATGTTACAAGCTTCAAGCTGCTAAGAGAGCAAACAAACCAAAGGTGCCTGTGCCTCAAGCACAAGATCCTATGGCACTTATTGGTGAATTGGTAAAGGTATTGAACCTTTATTCCAATCCTAGAGTTGGAAATCACTCGAATGTGAATAAGAACTCCAATGCTCATTGTGCATCTAAAAGGTTTTGAATGCAAAAGACTCGTCCTAATTGAGTCTTTCTAACATGGTCCTTGTGCTTCACTGCTCTATCCTCTGTGACCATTATTTTTTGGTTTTTGTGTTTTTGTGTTTTTTTTTAGGATTTGCATTGCATTACATTCATGCATTTCATTCTAGGATTTATTTGTTTTCTCTTTTTATATATAAAAAAAATAAAAAATAAAAAAGAGGGAGAAAAGGAGAAAACAAAAATATGTTTGACATTATGTTTCTTGGTTTTTGAAAACAAGGTTGGTCAATTTATTTACACATAACATGTCTTATGTACTTTGTTTAGTTTTGATGAGCTTATTTATAGCACTTTACTAGTTGAAAGTTTTGTAGTGCATGTTGTGTGGGAAAGATGTTTATGGTGTTTATCACTTTATCTTAATCTTGAAGTCACATGTTATTTAACTGTCGGACTTGATCCTTTTGAGAAAGGCATAAATAACCATCTCATTACTGTTCACTAGCCAATCATGAACACCTTAGTGCATATCATAAGATTTTGTGCTCGAGAAAGTGTAGCACATACACAAAAAGAACATAAGGTGTAGCCTCTGTTAAATGCTTAATACTTAAAACTGGTGTGTACTATTAAGTTTGATGCCATTTCACATAATTTAAACTGGTGTGTACCATTAGGCTTGATGCCAAATTTTACCTAATAATGGGGCAAAATTCAAGAAACTTACATGATTGCAAGCTTATGTTCTAAGAGATGTGGGAGTTATAGGATATAACTCTTTAGGTGATAGTCTCTTTTAAATTCTATGTGATGAATTTTTTAGACTTTGTGACTGATTGCTATTCACATATCACCTCACATGTATCTCAAGCTTTTTGCTAGTTGCACACACTACACAAGTTATTCTTTGCTAAACTTTGTACATGTTATTGTGTGTGTTTTTGGCTAACCAACCAAGTTTGAAAATACTTTGAGAATTATGCAAAACATTTTTTTTGCTTGAGAATTTAAAGGAAGAATGGCTGAAATTTTCTTTAAAGAAACTGGGATTAAAACTTGGGTTTTTAAAAAAGCATTCCATCTCATACTCATGCATTTTGTTTCAATAAGTTTAATGCTTTGAGGAGTTGTTTTCAAAATATGGTTTGTGATTTTCAAAACTGTGATTTTTCTCAAAAATTTTGTGAGCCTCTGCCCAGTTCGATCGATCCATTCTAATTTTCGATCGATTAAAAAAGTGCTTTAATTTGTTTAAAAATGACTGTTTGCTTCGATCGATTGAATGTCATTTTCGATCAATCGAGAGTCGTGAATCAAGTGTTAAAACACTGCTCTTTGACTGATTCCAAACACTTTTTCAAAAAAAAAAAAAATTAAGCTTTCTTTCTCTCTTCGACGGGGCAAGGCTCCACAGTCAAATTTTTGTCATTTTCCTCCGAAATTTTTGCAAAATTTCTCTTTCCTCAAGCCGGTAAGTCTGTTTTGTCCTTCCTTTTTGAGTTTATTTACATATTTCATGCATTTTTGCTCAAAATTTCGGAACTTTTTCTTTTTGGGATTTGTGTTGATTCAAACCTAATTTTGTGAAATTGATCATTGGGTTTTTGTGGGGACATGCTATAAACATGATCTTGATAGTTTAATTTGATCAATTTTGGGTTTTGTGAAAAATTTCAAATTCTAGGGCTTGTAATTGATCTGAATTGGGGATTTTGTTCAATTAAGGTTTAATTGATGAAATTGGCTTGTTGTATTGATGAAATTGGTTATTCTAATTTGTTTTCAACCTTGTGTAATGATCAATTCATCAATTTGTTGCAAAATTTTTCAATCGGTTTTCAAATTTTTAGGGTTTTTGTTAGAAACTCTATGTTCGAGCCAATTGTGTGTAATTGAACTTAATTTGAACTTGTTTACTGCATTAGTTCATGCATCACAACATTGTTATTGTTCATGCATCATATAGATTTTTGTTTTATATTTTTTTTGTGCTAACTTGCAATCTGCCCTTGGTTTTGTTTTCTTATGTTCTTTTGGTTTTCACTTTGTGTCTCTGCCCTTTCCTTAGCACTATGCCTAGGAAGACTAGAGCCCGTAGGAATGTTTCCTCACCTTCTCCACCCCCTCCTTCCTTTGATCGTGAGAAGTTTCCGAGTGAGAAAAACCAAGAGATTTATGAGAAGCTAAACATTAGGAGAAAAATTTGGGCTGAGCGTTCTGTTCTCTTAGATGAACTTGATCCTGCCATTAGGGCAAACTTTGAGCATAGGGGCTGGTTACCCTTAGTGGATATTTCTGATCCTCCTCCACCTTCTGCCTTGATTAGAGAGTTCTTTTCGAACATCTCTATCTTCATCTATGATTCCAACACTTTAGTAAAGAGTTGGATACGAGGCGTAGAGTACACCATTACTCTCAAGGTGGCTGATGCTCTAAGGGTACCTTTGGTCCAGAATCCTATCTTTCCTTATGATGTGTCTCCCGAGTTGAGTGATGTCTTGTCTTACATCACTGGGACTTCTGTCCAGTGGGGTTCTAATCCTAGGATCACCTCTGCTGAGCTTTCTAGGTTGCACTATCTTTTCTTTAGGATAGCTTGTCATTCTATCTGACCCATATCTCATGTTCACACCATTCATCTAGAGAGGTGTGTATTTTTGTACGCTCTGATCACTGATGCTCCCATTAGTTTTCCCCATCTTTTTCTTCATTCTTTGAACGATGTTTATAGGAGTTCATCTTCTACTCATGCTTTTGTACATCCTATTTTCATTCATAGGATTCTCCTTTATCTTGATCTTGGTGACTTCTCTTCCTCTGAGCCTGTTCATGTTATTGCTCCTATAGGTGCGTCTTTTCTTAGACAAATGGCTGCTCATCTTCGAGCTGGCTCTAAACACTCTAGGTCTGAGCCTTCTGGGTTTGCACCTCGTCCCTCTTCTTCTATAGGTCCTGCTGGTGAGGCTGTTCCTGATCCTAATGCTGCTACTGCTGCTGTTCCTCCACCTCTTTCGACCAACTTTGATATCCATCGTACTTTGGAGACTGTCATGACCATTCAGGCGGCTCATGGTCAGCTTTTGGTGGACTTATTTGACAAGATCCGTGCTTTGCGTGCTGATCTGGCGCATCTACGTTCGCCCTCGCCACCTCCTTTTAATGATGAATTGTGATTGTCCTTTGGCATTCCGTCACAAAAAAGGGGACTAGAGTTTTGACTTGTAGAGAGGTTTTTGTAGTTAGGAGGAGATTTTTTTTGTTTTGAGGAACTTGTGGAGTTTTATAGATTGTATCTAAGTGCTTCACTTTGTATATCATTTTTTTTGGGATATTCATGTTAGGGGGAGTAACATTGATTGATATACATGTTTTTTTATTTGATTCTTGTTTCCTTGGATTCACTGTTTATTGATTTATATTCTATGAGTTATTCATTAATATATGTCTTTATTATGTGTTGTGTGAATCTTACAAGAATGTTATACCTATTTATATACTATTTTCTGTCACACATGCGTTTATGTGTTTGTTGAATATTTCAGGAATATACAGGTTGATTCAATTGAGCTGCTGTCTACACTTGCAACTGATGGATAGTAGTTAGGATTGAATTTTAGTCTTTATGAGCATTATTTTGTAAAGGGCTGTTTAATTGTAAACTTTGAGCTTTTAGTTTGTGTTTTGTCACGAATTGGCAAAGAGGGAGTTTGTAAGGCTCTAAAAATTTAGGATTTTATGTATTTAGAACTCTAACTTGTATTGTTGGCAAACCATGATCAAAACAATGTGTTTAGTCTTATTTAGGCTTGCTCAAAGTTGATAAAATATTGTAAAGTTGGAATCGAGTGACTGTAGATGCATTGGGACATTTCGATCTGGTTCGATCAATCGAAGGAAATGCTCGATCGATCGAATCACGGACCAGATGCATTTTCTGCAGTTTTTCCAACTCAACCCTAACTCATTAAACGTTTTGAGTTTTCTATTTTTACACTAGGTATATAAAGAAAAACCCTAGCCATGTTTTTAGAGTTGCCCCAGTTGTATTGTTGCTTATACATTCCTATTTTGTGTAAATCTCCTGTGAGATCTAGATGAGCTTTCCTTTACACAAAGCTTAGGGTTTTCAAGGTAAAGATAGTATCAACATCTTAATGATCAACTCGGTTGCTACCATTGAAGTTTAAAGAATATCAAGCGTGGGTGCTTGTAGCTGATTGAAGAATCCAAGAAAGAAGAAGTCTGTGGATTCGGAGCTTGCACGTGATCGTGTTAGTAAGTTCTACTGGTGGGTAGCATTAGGAAGTCAAGCGGGGAGCTTATAGTCCTTTTGTATGAACTTTGATTCTTTCATAGTGGATTCAGGTTTGCCTTGAGGATCGGTGGGTCAAATCCTCCCCAGGTTTTTACTGTGTGGTTTCCTAGGTGATCATATCATTGTGTCTTTTATTATTCCACTGCTTTATATTTTTGATATGATTATTTGATTGCTTTAACATAGAATTGCATAATTTAACTAAGTAACAACTTGGCTAATTAATCTAGGCTAACCAATCTGGTTGTATTTAAGGGGTCTAAAACTGTTCAAAACTAAAACCAACTCCTTCCAAAACTCGACTAAGGCTTCCTCTGCTCTAAAATAAAACCTGCTAACTGAAAGAGTGGAAGGGGTGAGCTACGTAGCATAGTAAAGGTAAGGTAAATCAATTCATTTCATTTTATAAATATTCGGATAGGAGAACATCTTTTCATGCATAGTATTTTATACTAAGTATAATAATAACTTATACGCTCTTCGTAGGAAAATAATTGTTCTCCCTTTTCTTATCAGATAATTTTACCAAAACCTTCCAAATTGAATTTCTTTCATTTCTTACAAAGTCACCTTATAAATTTTCATTACAAAATAATCATTTTAACTTAAATCAGATAATCGGTAACCTTGTCTTAAACTAGAAACATCTTAAAGAATAATAAAACTTTTCTTCATAAACTTCTTCTCGTAAAATATTATAACTTTCATAATCATAAAACTTAATGTTTCATAAAAAAAAAATAGAAATCTGATAACTTCTTAACATAAAGTTGTACTTTCCTCAGAAGCTTTATCTTTATAGCAAAACAAAACTTCAGAAACTTTTATCTTTAATAAACAACTTTCTTTTCATCAAAAACTTTTTCTTTTCATGAGAGCTTTTAACTTTTCATAATGCATTTAAACAAAATCATTCTCTCATGATTGATAACATAATATAGTTGTTCATAAATAACTTATTGGTTAGTCCATATTTGATAAATCTGTACTTATTTAGGAGGCTTCTAGCACCACGGTGCTAGGCATCCAGCATTCTCCACAATGCCAGGTATTACCGAGATCACATCATAATACATATTTTCAACTATAAGGGTCAGTTGACTTCCTCCACAAGTTGGTCGTAACCAACAAAGGCAGGTATAGCAAAGCCAGTCCCACTTTAATGGCCAATCAAATAACATTTTTCATGGAAAGCTAGTAATTAACCCCTATTGACAGAGTTCAAATCACCAAAGAATATAACCCGAAAGCATTTCATACTTATACATCATACTGAAATTCATAGTTTGCATTACCTTTCACAATAATAGCATTTTCATTGTTTTCTTTAAAAATCATGTTCGTGGAATTAGAAATAACATCAATATGCTTAAATCATATACATAAGGTTTCGAAAGTCACGAACATATCTTTGTCTGAAACATGCTTACATGTCATATCTCTAATCAAAAACCTTTTAATACATAATACATTTTAAAATAACCTCATGACTTACCAAATGCTCATATAACTTATCCCTTACTTGAAAGCAGAGGAACCAAAAGCCTACAGTCGAAGGAGCTTAGACCTGGCAACTGGTAACACCTAAACCAAAATCAAAGCTTATTATTATCAATTACTCCTTATCATAACTTACACATTCATCTCAAAGCCTATTTCTTATGATCAAGGAAATCCTAATCCCACCTCAACGAGGTTCCGCAAACACAAAATACATTCATCAAACAACATGACGTACCAAATCATAGAGAAATCATTGTTTTAATGTTCATATTCTGATCATGTAAATCAGCTTTGCAATCAATTCAAAATGCGTTTGAGATTGGAAGCAATGATGCATGCATAAACTTACACAAGGCAACATACAAAATTTATCCATGATCTAGACATACCAAAAGATAAGCATAGTAAATTATAGCTCAAAACATTCACCCTAACTTTAGAATTAAATCCTCAAAGTCAGAGTTATCATTTACTGTTTACTTCTCATTTCAGCAGCACATGCCTCATTTGTAAAATTCAAATGGGCTATCTAAATACATCCAAACTTCATGAAATTTTACTGAGATGGATGTCTAGTAAAAACCATATCAATTTTGGAGTCAAATCATGAAACCATGATTTACTAAAAATCATACAAGACAATGTGCTCAAATCTGTCCTGATAGAATTTCATGCAACTTGGAAATTAAACCATTATTTTTATATTGATCCAATGGCTGTGAGACCACTTCCATAACAACCACATATGTCTTAAATTTCATAGGACGTATCCCTAGCATCCAAATTCACTATATACAATTTAATTCATAATTTACCATGCATAAACACAGAATCTGTCACAGAGGCAGCTTTGAAACATTTTCTTGTAAATTCATAAACAATAATCAAATGATGGTATTTTCATATGGGGATTTTTATAAACTCATTAGACATGTTAGAAAACACTTATATAGAGTCATTTAACCATTTATAGCAAAATTAAATACAACAAAAATCCCAGTAGTAACATCAAAAGTACTCATCCTAAATTTTTCTTACTTCCTTAATCATATACAATCATTAATTAGTAAAAACTCTAATCTACCTTCAACAAAACACCAACACAATTTCAAAGCTTCTCAAAACACTATATACATATATATATATATATATTTACAAGTTCATGGTTTCCAAATTTCACAAACCACAAATACTATTAGTAAAGATTCCATGAAGAAATTATGGATTCTAATGTGAGAGTGGCTAGACCCTTACCAAGTTTATGGTTCTCGAAGGGAAATAGACATAGAATCACTCTTGCATGAAAGGATTTCCCTTTCCTAATGGCTGGACCCAAAAGTATGAGAGGTAGAGAGCTTGAGAGAGTATTTGAGTCTTCTAGTTTCTTGAGAGAGTATGAAGAAGAAATGAGATGGAGCTTTATCTTTCTTTTGGTGTGTGAACCCGCGGACTTGAGAGAAGACTTGAGAGTTTCTAGCACTTTCCTTAAGAGAAAAGAGAGTAAAGTGAGTGAGAAATTCTGATTTGTGTGTGGACCCGTGGAAAATGAGAGCAAGAGAGTTTCTTGGAAGTTATAGTTGTTTTGAAAAGTCAAAGAAGAATTGAGATGAAGATTTTTTTGTTGCATGGCTGGCCAAGTGTTGGAATTTGGGGCTTAAGAAGTCAACATGCATGATGCTTTGGCCTTACATGTGTTGAATTTCAATTGGTTGCATGTGTGGGTGGAAGTACAACTATAACATCCCATGCATCATACTTAATTAAAACACCACCAACCATGCATCTAGTAACTTAAACCACTTAATATAGTTTTGTACATACTTAGTATATATTTATAATACAAATAGTCATTCAATTATTTATAATCTTTACAATCTTATTCAAAGGTATTATAAAATAATATGTTTACTAAATACTCTTCTATTAATTATAAAAAGAAAGTGGCTTAAAATAGTAATTAACCACTTAAACACATAATTTAATTATAAAGTTGGATCAGGGTGTTACAATATCCTTCCTTGACTACCTATTTAAAACCTTAACCACTTAATTAAGTAGTATATATTACTTTGTACATACTTAGTATATATTCATAATACAAATAGCTATTCAATTAACCACTTATTCCATGACATTATAAAATAATATGTTTATTAAATACTCTTCTATTAATTATAGAAAATAAGTAGCTCAAAATAATAATTAACCACTCAAACACATAGGTTAACTATAAAGTTGGGTTGAGATGTTACACCGAGGTTTAAATCTCTAGAAGTAAGTTTCACACATATATACACTTAGGTAAAATCGACGTCTTCAAGGTTGTCTACAAATTGAAACCGACAACAAGAATATTGACAACCACAATTCTTCACCTTTGATTAAAAAAAAAAAAATGTTGAGGATGTCAATAAAATAGTTTTAAGAAATTATTTTGTTTTATTTTTATTTAATTGTTATATAAAATTTTATTTTAAAATAATATTTTTATTTTGTTTCTAGACTATATAAGTGACGTGGCACAATCTTTTTTTTTTTTTTTAGAAAGAGTGACGTGGCACAATCTAATTACGTGGCATGTTTTCATTGGACCAACTGTCACATATGATAGTCATAAGGGGACATTTAATAGCAACCTCTTTGACATGTGTGGACAAAATGGAGCAAATACAAAAGCAATCATAAACAAATTCAAAATTGCGAAAAGAAATTTTCAATTTAATCAAAAGATAAACATGTCTCTTTACAATTATATGTATAATCAAAGATATTTTTTACCTTTGATTAACCTCATATGAACGGTTTTAGACCCCTTAAAACACAACCAGATTAGTTAGCCTAGATTAATTAGCCAAGTTGTTACTTAGTCAAATTATGCAATTCTAGGTTAAAGCAATCAAATAATCATATCAAAATAATAAAACAGCGGAAAATAAATGAACACAAGATATGATGACCCAGGAAACCACACGGTAAAAACCTGGGGAGGATTTGACCTAGCTATCCTCAAGGTAAAAAGCATATCCACTAGAAAGAATCGAAGTTCAAACAAAAGGACTACAAGCTCCCCGCTCGACTTCCTAATGCTACCCACCAGTAGAACTTACTGACAGGACCACGTGCCAGCTCCGAATCCATGGACTCCTTCTTTCTTTGGCCTTTGCAAAACACAAACACCCACGTCTGTGACTTTGAGATCCCACTCAAAGGTTTATCAACACAAACTCTCCTGTTTGTGACTTCAAGATCGCCCTTGAAGGTTTAGATCATCAACACCTTTGATGACTAAAGAAGGCAACAACTTCTACAACACCGAATCTTGAGATTCTTCAAGGAATAGCACCGGTAGAAAACATAAGAGAGCTTTTGGGTACAAAACCCTAAAAATTCAAAGAGGCACAAGAGGCACTCTAATCTCTCTAAAAAGCTCTAAAAACTCTACCTAGGGTTAGCTTATGATGTCCTTTAAATACTGGAAAAAAGGGCTCGCGATTTGGGCTTCAAACGAATAAGTTATGGCCTTTTTACGTTTGCTGATTTTCCTGATACGCGATTTTCGATTGATCAAAAATTAGATTGGATCGATCGAACCAACCAGCTTGTAACTCATTTGTTTTTATCCTGAACTTGAAGTTTTTGTCTTGGGCTTCAATGTAGACCATTCTAAACTAATGAGACTTAGTTTTTGTCATGTTTTGTCATGGTTTGCCAACATTACAAACTCAAAACCTAACATCATAATATTTTGATATATAAACTTTTGAAGTCTCACAATAGTCTTACAATTTTAAACGTCATTATTTATATATATATATATATATATTTATAAATATATATATATATATATATAATTTCATTCTGTATTTAAATCTTCCGTTAGAATCTTTTTTTTTTTTTTTTTTTTTGAAAAACTGGACAGAGCGTATTATTAAGGTAGGGTGGTTAAATCAGCCTGTACCACAGAATAATATCTGGTAGAACTCGTCCATCCAGATTGATAAGGGTGGAAAGGAGTGCCCTTCTCACAAGAGAGTGGGCAACCCTATTACAATGCCTATGAACGTGTGAGAAATTTTAAAACGAAAAATGCAAGGCAAGGAAGTGAATATTAGAGACAATATGTCCACACGCAGCCAAGGACATGTCACCACTCTTCAGAATCTTTATTAAAATATCCGAGTCGCCTTCCAAAATCACCTTATCAAAACCCAGTTCTAGTGCGAGTTCAAGTGCCCGTCTAGCTGCCAAAGTTTCTACCTCCAAAACTGAGAGGGGCAGAGGTATCAGCCGAGATAAAGACGCCATGACAAACCCCTCACTATTATGTATCACTACCCCCAGACCAGCCTGATCTACATCAACAAAAATGGCTCCATCAAAATTTATTTTGCAGCAAGAAAAATCTAGTGGTGTACAGGAAGCTACAGTTCTTCGTTTTTAAGGTACCGGTAGTCTCACCAATGCTGTGACTCATTCCATCTATCTTGATTTTACTTGTTGCAGAATCTGATCGATGGGAACTGATTGTTTGCCCATTCTAAGATTGTTACGACGATTCCAAACCGCCCAAATTAATGAAGCGAAGAGCTCGGGGTCCCTGTTCTCAGCAAAGATAAATTCAATAATGTCGATGAAGTTCACACTTTGGCTAAGGAACCCATGGTTCCACAAAGGTATCGAATTCTAGAGGCTATACGACTGTGGGCAACGGTACAAGGTGTGAGCCACATCTTCTTGTTGTAGCTTACAAGTTCACATACATCTCCAGTGATCACTTTACACCTAACCAGATTAGACTTAGTTGGCAAGGAATTTTGGCAAGCACGCCAAGTTAAATTCTTCACCTTAACTGGAACATTCAAACCCAAATTTTATTCCACAAAGGTTTCAAACTGTCTCGCAAGGAAGGACCTGGTTGTTGAACTTGAAGTTCATTTTGTAAAAATTGATAACCAGATTTAGCTAAATACTCTCCACCAGGTTTCCAGGGCCATATAAGTACATCCTCTTGTATAGAACGGCACAGGAATTTTTTTGATTAGTGTCGCCTCAAATTCATAAAAGAACTAATCTAGTAAATTCTCCCTTCAAACCCAATGAACAGCGTCAATAAGATTACTAACCTTGGCAATTGGTAGACCCACTAATGGTGGGGAAATAATCATAGGATTATTCTTGGATGAAATCCAACTATCCATCCAAATGTCAATCGAAGCTCCTGACCCTATCATCCATGATGCTCCCTGCTTGATGACCTCTCTACCCTTGAGGATGCTCTTCTGTTAGGGTCATATTTTTTGTAATTGGCTAATCCTTTGACAAAATAAACTTTACTTGTAATTAGATAGATCTAAGGTGGGTTTAATACTTCAAGAAATATGTTGTTCAAGTTAGATATTAAAGACATAAAGATTGACCCAAGAAACAAGTGAAGAAAAGCTGCTCATTAATTCTCAATAGATTGCTTGACAGATAGCTGCTATCAAGACTTAATTCGAAGCTCGATAAATAGCTCGACACCAACTCGATCTATCGGGAATTAAGATTTCAGAATTTCCATATCAAGACTGTAGGGTTTCTTTCTTCACAACTCTAGACATATATAAGGCTTATTTTAAAAGCCATCATATACGAATACAGTGACCAAGTGCTTAATTTCTCTATAAGAAACTACTGCATTTGTATACCACTGAGTTTTGTAACCAAGTGCTTCTTAATCTTCATTATTGATAAAGTGAAGAACTTTGTAGCCAACAACAACCATTCAAGTTGCTAGAGTTAGTTACGTACTAGAATCCGTGTAAAGGAGTTAGTCACACACTAAGATCCGTGTAAAGGAGTTAGTCACAAATTAGAGGTTTGTGCATCAAGGGAAAGAAGGCTACTACAAGATCAAGTCCAATTGGATATTGGAGCGAAGGTTCAACTATAGGTTGGTATTTTGAGATAGGCTAAAGTAGTTGATAAGACTCCTTATACTTATAATTGCTTGATTTTTTTTTAATGGATTCTTGGGAGTGGTGACCTTAAAATCACCCAGTGGAGTTTTTGCCTTGCGAGGTTTTTCCCATTTGTCAATAAATCACCGTGTCAAATTTATTTTCCACTGCATTTAGTATTTTTGGTGATTTGTTGGTGCCTCCACAATTTGTATGCAATTGAACCTAATTAATCAACTTGGGTAATTAAATTAATTAACCAGTGCCAAGCTATCTTAACCCAACATCTTCCAAGCCCAAGAAGCATTGCTTGGGGACTTAGCTTCCATGATTGAATAGTGAGGAAAAAACTTTGCTTTGAAGACTCTAATGATGAGAAAAATTAGCAGATGAGATCCTTATCTTTGTGGATGGACAATCCTGTGATTGGTCGTATCTCCTATGCAAACCTACAAGAAAGCTTTGGAAAGAAATGGAACACACCGGTGTGGTGTTTGCCAAAAACACTCTGATGCTTAAGTCAAAAAGGGAGGAAGTTTGTTTAGAGAGAAAATGACTTAGAGTGATTTTTGAATGAGTATTTTTTGTGTACCTTTGGAATTTTCTGCTCCTTTCGTTTATACTTGTTCTTTGCCTTAATGGACAATGAATGTCTGTATTTATGTTCAACGGCTAGTATGTTATTAATGAGAGCTCTGAAATGCACAACTCACTTGTTACTGTTGCTCCGTCCATTACGTTTTATCATCAATGTGTGTAATAAATGTGTAACACCTGCTTTAATCGTCATTAATAGGAGTGACGATCCCAATTTATTTTCTAACTCATCAGCTGCCCCCCTGTTCATATCCTCATCTATGGGATGGGATAAGAACATAACCGTTTGTTGCTTTATGTTCCATGTTCAAAGCATTTATTGCAAATTGATGTTTTGTCTGCCGCAAGCCACGTGTACGGTCAGGATGTTTTCTTCGTGTAAGTTCATCTCGATTTTCCCATGCACATCCTTCTATTTATTTCATTTTTTCCCTCCTTTTCTTTTATTTTCACTTTCATTTCATTCCCTTCTCTTTATGGCATTTCATCAGCTCATAGTTCTCCTTCCTCACTTGAGTCTTTCTCCCTTCGTTTTTCTGGTAAGTTCTTTGTGCTTCTTATCTTGCATTCTTGTTATCATGGTAGATTATTCCTTGGTTAGGTCAAATTGTCCTTCAATTTCTTTTTTCTTTCCTCGCTTGTGTGGTCTACTCGAGACCGTAGGTAGGAGACACCCCAAAGTTGGGCTTTTCGTAGGTAGAAACTGTCCTTTTAGGTTTGTCTTACACTTCATTTTTCCTTTAGTCCATCGTTCTATAGGGATTGCTCAAACACTGGCTGTGTTTGGAAAGGATGAGGTTAGGTCTAGCGAACTTGAAACAGGTTTGTCCTCGTCTGAGGACCATGGGGTTCTTGAAGTTTCTTCCCTGTCAGCTCTCTACAAAGCTTGGCATATTTGTTGTGCTTTGAAAAGGAAATACGAGGAGAGAAGTAGGAATAGGTTTCAATTCCCTTTGTCAGTCAAGTTTAGGGTTCCCGATGGCAATGATAGAGCTTGCCATTCTTACACTAATGACATGCGCTTCTCCGAGGCTGACTTCGTCAGTGGTCTTCGTTTCCCCATCCATCCCTTTCTTAGGGAGCTCTTTAGTCATTTGCTACTTGCTCCTACTCAACTAGTCCCTAATTCGTGGAGGATAGTTATTTGTTGCATAGTGGTGTAGATGTCAGCTAATGACAAAGACACTATTAGGGTAGACGAATTTTTACATCTTTACCATCTAAGGTGTTCCAAAGATCCTGGTTACTGGGAATTCAAGCCTTGGAGTAAGAGCTCAAGGCTGGTTCTTGACTCCCCTTCTTCTCTTCGAAACTGGAAGACGAGTTTTTTCTTTGTCTCTGGTGAAGATTGAGAAATCGTTCCTAGTGAGGATCTGAGTGAAGCTCCCAAGTTGCTTCACAGTTAGGGGACTCTTGTGTCTAGTGCATCCTTTATTTGTGCATGTACTTACATATTTCTATGCTTGCATATTTTTTTTATTGTATTCTGAATTCGTTGTTTACTCTTTGTGTAGATAAAGTCTGTCCTCGACTGAAAAGGCAATATCACGCTCGTCTAGAGAAGGTTAAGGAGTATTTGAAGACAATCAAGGATTTTGACGAGCTCATTTCTCCCCAATTTCTATTTCTTCACTTCCTTGGTCCAGAACCTTTCAACAAAGTTCAAAAGAACATCAAGATTGTCAAGAAGAGTCTGTATGCTCACTTATTTTTTGCAAGGAAGTTTAGATTGCTAGAAATCATCATCTTTCTCTTTTCTTTTTCAGGAATGACAACTAGGTTCAGCAAGGCAAAACTTGCCAAGTTTAAAAAAAGAAAGCCAAAGCCGGCTTGACGGGTGGGCTTCTGTCAAGGAAACGTCAGAAGGGGAACAAGCCACCCAAGGACGATCCCATGGTGACTTCTGCTATTGCCAAGTCTCAAGACCAGTGCCCAACTTTGCCTACTTCTTCCGTAGAGCTAATCGTCTCTCCTGATGGTGGATCTAAGGCTAAGGCCATGGGTCAGGCCTCGATTTCCTCTTTCTGGAAAGATGCGGGTACAGTGGTGCAAAAGGCTCATGATGCGATCTCTGTGGAGGACTTAGAACTGTTGATGGGGAAGTCTCCTCACGAACTAATGTCGTCACGCGTTCATAAGCTCATGTAGGTATGTGTCCTCATCTCTCAACCTTATGCTTCTCCTTCTTCTTTTTTTAAACTCCCATTCACTTATTTTTGCAGGTGCTAGGAGAGTCTTTGTATATCTCAGGGAAATACTTAGACTTTGGCTGAAAGTTGGCTGAGGCTCAATCCAAGACCACTTCTCTTTCAGCTGAGAATGAGTCGCTAAAGAGCTAGATTTCTGCCCTCAGTGATGAAGCCAAGAAGGACAAGGATCATCTAAAGGCTCTAAAGAAGAGCATTGATACTGAGAAGGCTTTCTCCAAGCTAAAAGACAAGTAGATAGACGAGGCTCTTTCAAAGGTCAAGAAGGCAGGCTCGGAGGTAGTGGAGAAGTTTAAATTTTCCAACGAGTACTCGGACAAATTATGCGACTACTACGTGGAGGGTTTTGAACTCTTCAGAAAATATTTGGCCAAGCATTATCCTAGCTTGGACTTTTCAAAGCTTAACATGGAAGCTATTGAGAAGGAGATCCTAGTGGATCATTAGTCTGCTGAGGGAGTTGGAGAAGGTGGAGATCTTGTTGCCCCTGACGAGGCTGCTAGTGTTGTTCCGCCATTGTCTTCTCTACCTTAGAAAATCAATGTGTTTTTTTTTTTTTTTTTTTTTTTTTTTTGCAAAACAAAAACTCTGTTCTTTTGGGCTCGTTGTTTTGAGCATATTTATCTTCTTTTTCTTCTCTGAACAACTTCTCAGGCTTGTTTGTTTTGAGCATACAACTTACTTCAAGTATTTTCTAAGTATTTTTATATTTCATTAATCCTTGAGCATGTCTAATAATTGTTTTGTGCCATGTATGAATGATGACACTGTTGCGTGTTGATGAAGTTTTCACGTCATGTATGAAAGACGGTTTAGTTACATGTTGACAACTCCAACTTATTCTAAGTCATATATAAATGAGGATATGGTTATAACTTCTTTTTAAGTCATGTACAACTGACGGTGTGGTTCTGTGCTAATAACCTCATTTTAACACGATGTTAACACCTCTTTTTTTTTTTTAGTCGTGTATGAATGACAATGTTGTTATGTATTAAAAACTTTGTTAAGTTAAGTATGAATAACGATTTGGTTATGTATTTATAACTTTAAAGTTACGACGACATCAATAATTTTTCTAAGTCGTGTATGCATAACAATATTGTTATGTATTAATAACTTTTCTAAGTCATGTATGAATGACGATGTTGTTATATATTAATAATGTTAGGACATATATGATTCAATGTTAGGAACATATGTCAACATTTTATGTAATTGGCTAATTCTTTGACAAAATGCACTTTACTTGTAATTGAATAGATCTAGGATGTGTTTAATGCTTCAAGAAACAAGGTTTCAAGTTCAAGTGTTAAAGCCATGCAAGTTTGTCCAAGAATCAAGTGAAGAAGTGTTGTTCATTAAATCTCGACAGCTAGTATCTATTAAGGTTTAAAGAGAGCTGTTTCAGCCCAAGGCTCGACAGCTGCTCGACAAATAGGGTATTCGTCGAGATTTATGAAGTTCAGTTTTTCAGAGCTGATTTTCATCCAATCTGTGAATATGTGTTTAGGCTTTCTTTTCTCACAACCCTAAACATATATAAGGATTGTTTTAAGGGCTGTCAAAGGTTGCTCATGTGTGTGGCAAAGTTTGTTCATGCAAATTAGGACCGGAGACAGAGTTTGCCCTAGTTCTTCTTTCTCTTGAAGAAGTTGCTATGTTTGTACACCATAGGGTTTTGTGACCAAGCAACTTCATGATCTTCATCATGTGATGAACAAAAGAACTTTGCAGCTAACATCTTCTTCAAGTTGGTGAGTTAGTCATATACTAAGAGCCATGCATATTTGATTAGTCACATATAAGGATCTGTACAAAAGGGTGGCGTTTATATATTGAAGAGTTCAGAAGTTCTAGAGCAGTAGAAGGTTTCTGCTGTAAGTTCATCTACAAGTATCATAGAGTCTAGGGACAAAGGTTTTGTACTAGATGTGAAACTTCTTTTTACTATAGTGAATTGCTTTTCAAGAAGGTTTCCCTCCAAGTTTTTTTTACTGTGAAACTAGTTTGTTTCATTGGTTTTCCTGAGTCATCATATCTTGTCTTATTTATTTTTTCCGCTACATGATATTGATGTTTGTTTGTTTTACCAAGTTTTATTCATAATAAATCTAATTAACAATTTGAGTTTAAAACTTGTTAATTCTATCAACTAGGGTCTAAATTTTCCCAACAAATAACTTCTTTTTAAGTCATGTATAAATGACAATGTTATTATGTATTAACAACTTTTCTTAAGTCATGTATAAATGACAATATTGTTATGTATTAATAACTTTTCTTAATTCATGCATGAATGATGACGTTATTATGTATTGATAACTTTTTTTTAAGTCATGTATCAATGACAACTTGGCCAATAGTTCGAAATGGAAAAATCTATGAAAATAATTTATGAATAGTACTTCTACTCATACTTTATTGATAGAGAGACAAAATATTCCTTCATCTATGGGTGGTAAACAATAATAAAGAAGAAAATGTTGAGGTTTATGCCCTAAAATCCAATTTATTGGCATGTCATAAATAATTAAATTGTTTAATTATATGAGACTATTTATATATGAACTAACAGGACATTATCATAGTCCTTAAAATGCATTGTATGTGATTTACGTAATTTAGTTACAGAAAATATAAATCACAAGTTCCTTGTAAACTTAAAATATAGTTCGTAGTCGGTGATAAAATTGGACGTTTCATCTGTGAAGACTATAACACATCAACTAAGATGGTTTGTCTTGATCATGGAAGTGGAGACTTCTAGTTAATGTGTTGATGTGTTCTAAGTGTTAAGACTTATTGAACTGGATTGCTGTGAGGTTAATTATTCAATCAACAGCTGTCACCTGAATGATTAATCTTACGAATTCTAATTTCATAGACTCTCAATTCTAAGAGGATAGTGAACCCGATCATCAAATGTAGGTTACTTTGATATATCAGGAGTGAGATCTAATATTGACGGTCAAAACCTCAGTATGTTGGGTAACCACACATAGTGTTGAGGGAAGACATATTCTTAAAATGGAATCCATAATCTCTTTTTATAGAGACATGAAATATCTCCTTGAGATAAGTTTAATGGGAACTGGTTATTTAGGGCACCCACTTTAGTAAGCAGTTAATAAAGTTTATATTTATTGAAATCAAATTTCAATAAATATGAATAACTAAAAGATTAAACTAGATACTTAAGGATTAAATAGTTTTTTACAAAGTGACAGTTCATTATGACTTTGTTCACTATGGATATTTCATGGAAGGGTCAAATGATATCATTAGAGTCTTAGAATATAATTTATTAATAAGGCCTAGAGTGCAATTATATTTATATAGTGGTATTAAATATAATTATTGATAACTTTGGACTTATCAAGAGTTGATAGATAAGCCCAAGGCTCATTGGAGCTAGAGTCTTATTTGTTCCCTTTGGTCCAATCTCAAGCCACGAACTAAAGCCTAATTGGGTAGGCCCAAAAGGCTAATCCAATTAGATAATCAGTTTTTATTTAATAGGAGTTATTAAATAAAGTAACTATGAAGGATAGTTAGAATGTACAAATGATAAAAATAAAAGAAAACAGTTTTTTCTCAATAATGAGAAGAAGAAATATGATATCTTTTAAAAAGAACTTTTATTTGAGAATCAATGTACATAAAGACTAATTGAGAGACCACTCTTCTCGGGCACCATGTGGAATTGGGATGTTTATTAGAGGTATTCTCAAGTCTTGTTTTTGAATTTCACTGCATCAAGGTATGCTTTCTATTTTTTGTTCTAGAATCCAAGGTTACATGTTATCTCTCATGAATGAAGTAGATTTTTGTTGCTTCCACTGTGTGTTTTCTATGACATGCAAAACCAGTTTTCCCAACAGAAAATACATCTAAATAAAAGTAAGCATTTTGGAATACTTGGGGATTCTTACTGATAGTATCTCTTTAGGTGTTCTACATTCCATGGATGAGGCAGTTCTTAGCCGTCCAGGGTCTTCAAGTAGTATGATCCTTCTCTAGAATGACGAATTACTACGTAGGGTCCCTCCCATGCTAGCCTAATTTCCCTAGGGATGGGTCATTTGTTGCTTATGAGACTTTTCTATGGACGAGGTCGCCTATGTCAAATATTCTCACCTTCACCTTCTTGTTGTAGTATCTGGCTATTGCTCCCTTGTACTTTGCCATTTGCTTCATAGCTTCATCTCTTACCACGTCGATCAAATCTAGATTGTTGTTAGGTTCCTCTGCTCTTCATAAGTTTTGATCCGGATGCTTGTCAACCCTACTTCCACTGGTATAATGGCTTCAATTCCAAACATCAGTCTAAATGGTGTTTCCCCCATTGACACTCTTGTGGTTGTCCTGTACTCCCATAAAAATTTTGGCAATTCTTCAGGCCATGTACCCTTTGCCCCCTTAAGCAGAGTTTTGATAATTTTTAGCAAACTTCTATTCCTCACTTCTATTTGACCATTAGCTTAAAGGTGTCTTGGGGA
This sequence comes from Quercus variabilis, assembly GCA_030445155.1. Taxonomy (NCBI): domain Eukaryota; kingdom Viridiplantae; phylum Streptophyta; class Magnoliopsida; order Fagales; family Fagaceae; genus Quercus; species Quercus variabilis. Next base: position 5,106,250 of record CP129453.1, on the reverse strand, counting down.
GGAGTAGTGGTACTTATTGCCTAAGTCTTTGCAAAATTTTTAAAACTTGGTATTGTCAAACTAACTCCCATTGTCTGATATGATTACGTTAGGAATCTTAAATCTGCAGACTATGTTCTTCCATACAAAACTGGTGATCTTGGCTTCTGTGATCGTCGATGTTTGCTCAGCTTCCACCCACTTTGTGAAGTAATCAATTGCAATGAAGAGGAACTTGAATTGCTTCTTTCCTATAGGGAGTGGTCCAATTATGCCAATCCCCCATTAAGCAAAAGGCTAGGGTGCAATTATCAACGTTATTGGCTCCCCTAATCGTGTTTAGACATTCGCAAGGCGTTGGCACTAGTCGCATGCCTTGACGAGGTTATGTGCATCCTTCTATAGTGTTGGCTAGTAATAACCTACCCTAAGTGCTTTTCTTGTCAAACACCTTGCTCCCACGTGGTTATCGCAAATTCCTTCGTGTATGTCTTGCAGCACATAGTCGACCACTTCCTTGTTAGCACATCGGATATAAGGGAGGGAGTGTCCTCCTCTGTATAAGACATTGTTAATAATGAGGAAGCGACTAACTCTGATATGTACCTTTCTGGGAGTCGTCCTTCTTTCAAGTAATGAATAATGGGAGTCATCCATTCGTCATGTGCCTGTACCTTCATCACCTACTCTCCTTCCGTGCTAGGTTGTTGTAGACACTGCATTTTATACCGCCATTCCCCAATAATGCTCAAACTTTGAGGCCCAAGGCCAGTTTAAAGAGGAGTGCTAAAATGGAAAATATAACTTTTAAACAAGCCAAAATCTATTTTTTGAAATAAAATGACTAAAAAGGCCCTCGACCTATGTACGTGGGCAGCAACCTGCGTACGCGAACCAAAGCATACATATGCAAGCTTATACTTGCGTACGCATCTAGTGTTTTAGAAGCATAAAAATGCAAGTTTTCTACAATAATGGCTGAAGTTTGGAATGAATCCCACATTATCTAGGAGCCGTTCCAAAACCCATTTTTTTCCATTATAAAAAGTCTTAGGTGGTACATTTTCAAAACACATTCAGAAATCCCATGGGAAAAATACAAGATTCACTAGAAAATAGTGAATCAAAAAGGAGTTTTTCACAAAACACCCTCAAGTCAATTTTATTTGATTAGGACCTTTTTTGGCCCCAATCCTTTGAGTTTAAGATTATTAATTGCTTATTTAATGACTTGTGATAGATTTGACTAAGGAGAACAGTCAAAATCAAGCTTATAAAGCTTCTCATTTAAGGTATTGAGTCCAACCTTTTCTTTTTTACTTCTTTTTGTTTTCTGCTTTTCTTTCTGCATTTTAATCTTATTTTTTGCATAGCTTATGTTTGTGTATGCCTGTTTAGGTTAGTTTCATAGTTCTTTTCATGTTTTATGCATGTTAGGTTTTGTTTTAAAGTTTTGATCTGCTTTTGTATTTTTAGCTTTTCACGGCAAGAGACTACATACGCATAATCTTGCCTGCACATGTAGGCTTGATTATGCATATGCAGACATGTTCTTGCGTGCACAAGCCGCAACCTAAAAACCCAAATTTTATTTTTTTGTTGCTTTTGTTTTCACATGTTTGTGTTGTTTAAGCCTCTTTTCATATGTTTTATGCTCCATAAATTTCTGTTTACTTTGTTCATATGCTTGTTCATCTTTAACATGCCTAGATTAGGGTTTTATGCTTGTTTCTGGCTTTGATGCCATCAACATGCATTCACATGCCCATTCATGATGCCATAGGAGCTGAGGTGCTGCAAGGTAATTAAGGTAAGTCATGCATTCATCTGAACATGTGTTTGGTTGATTTAATCTTTTCTTGATGAATATACCATGCTCTTATTTAATAATGTGATGTTGCTTGCTGCCATGATTGGTTGCTATGCATGATAGGGTTTCACATGTTAGATGTATGCTAGGGTTTATTTATTTGGGTGTGGGTTCAGCTCCTTATTGCTTTATGGATAGATATGTTATGTTATTTTGGGATGATGATGTCATGTTGTATGCTTAGATGTATGCTAGTGTATGTGTGTGTGTGAGTATAGATACAAATATTGAAAATGTTTTTAATGAGGTTAAAACGTAAGACACAATGATGGGAGGCTAACCTTAGGGTTGGGCGATCTTGGGTGTCTAACACCTTCCCAAGAGCATACCTAAACTCCGAACTCATATCTCTGGTAGTAAGACCAAAAAGTCCTTCCTCAAGAGGACACTATATATATATATATATATATAGTTCCTAGATCATTGCAAAAACTAGGTGGTGAATCCAAAAACCCCTTATGCCCATAGTTGTCCCCTTGTTTCCATGCATAATTCAAGAGATAGGCCATGGTCGTCTGACAAGGCTAATCGTGCAAAGAAATCCACTTCAACATTCTTTGCTTAAGGCATTTGCTTCAAATACTTCTGCATTCTTTCTTCCTTTGCTTCATAATCTCACCTTACTAGGTCAACTACAAGTTGAGAGTCGGCTTGGACGAGGATGGTCTTGGCTCTTGGTACTCTTGCAAAACTCAACCGTATTAGAAATGCTTCATACACAGCTTCATTGTTTGTTGCTGGAAACTACAATCTGACCGCGTACTTCAGGATTTCTCCCTTTGGTGATATGAAGACTACACCTACTCCTCTAGCTTTCTTGGTGGCAGACCCATCTGTTTGAACCGTCCATGTCTTCTTTTGGGGTTCTTCTTCTTGAGGGTAAGTGAACTCTGCAATAAAATCGGCGAGGTCCTAGGCTTTAATTGCGACCCAGGGCCGATATTCTATATTGAACTAGCCAAGCTTTATGGCCCATTAGACAAGGCACCCTGCTGCATCTATCTTGTTCATCGTTTTCCTTATCAGCTGGTCTGTCATGACGATGATGAAATGTGCCTGAAAGTTGTGGCGAAGTATTCTAGAGGCAACTAGGGCAAAAGCAATCTTCTTTAGCCTTGGGTAATTCACTTCAACTCCTTGGAATTCTTGGCTAGTATTGGACACCGGTCTCTGCACATCCTTCTCTTCCCTGATCAATGTTAAGCTTATCGTTGTGATAGATACTGCTAGATAAAGATGTAGCTTCTCTCTTGTTATTGAAGGGCTTAACAATGGCGGCTGTGTCAAGTACTCCTTTAGATTCATCAAGGCTTCTTCAATTTCATCTACTTTACATTGGAGAAAATCATTATCTTTAAAAAAAAAAAAAAAAAAAATCGTTTGACCTGAAACTTAATAATAATTTGACCCGAAACAGAGTTAGGGTGTGTATGAGTGATGTGTCATATGCAAAACAAGACAACAAACTCGTGTGTTTTTTAAAGCAACTTGTAAAGCCCAAATTTTCACTTCATGAAATGGGCTCAAAAACCCCAACTATTCTTCTTCGCTTCATAGAATTGGCTCAATAGCCCAGATCTTCTCCACTTCATGAATTGTACTTGAAAGTTGAAACCTGTGATTCTTGGCCGAATTTGAAATCATGAAGATTATTGGGCAAATACCTTGCAATAACTTCTTCATCAAATTGTAACACAAATTAAAGTCATACAAATGCAAATTATACAATGGTGTAGTTTCTTTAATTTTTTATAAAATTATTTTAATTTACCTCACAAATAGATAAGCTCTATGCATAGCACAAGTTAACGACTAGTTTCTTTAATTTTCCTTCTTCATTTTTAGTCGAGACAAGAAATCTTGTTTTTCTAAACAGAAGAACTCAAGTCAAGTCAGTCAAGAACTCATTTAACATGACTTGACTCACTTTATTGAAGTGTAGGTCCAAAGTGTGCCCCTACTTTTTAAAGAATCTTTAGACTTTAGACTTTAGACTTTAGACTTAGGTATGGTATGGACTATGGAGTGTTTCCCTCGGGAGATTCTCACGCGGACTGAAGGTGGAATCCACAGGTTGGTCCCTGCTTCTAAAGACAAAGCTAAATAAATTGCAAGTGCGAGCAAAATGAAGGCGAAATGAGATAATACTATTTGCTATAGTTTTTTTTTTTTATTTACTTATATAATTCAAACAAATATATATGCTTTATTTTTTAAAAGAATTTATAATTTTTTTTGTACATAAAATAAATAAATTGAGTTCAGTAATTTATTTTGTGGGTAAATGGGGATTCAAACTCAAAATTAAGAATGTCTCTTCTTCATGGTATGCGTGTATTTTCTGTGAAGTTTTTTCAAAACATGTTGGAAATTCATCTTTAGATTGCTTATTTTTCTTTCATCATTTTATAGCCTAAAAATTAAAATTAAGGAGAAAAAAAAAACCAAATAAACAAATAAAAACTAAAACTAAACCGATCTCACATGTACCATCACAAAAAAGCTGGCCCATAAAGGCCCATTCATCAAATTATGAGCTACTCCTAATAACTACTAGAGTAATAGAGGACACTACAACAGGCCCGAAAGGTAAGCCCGTCCAACAACTAAACTTCCAGCTGAACTTTTCGGACTGCGTTACCCTAAGCCTTGCGAAAGCCCAACAGGTCACACAAAAGGGCTACGAAATCTATGAATCAAGGGCTGCCCTTGACGCAAATGGTGGTTCTATCACGTACAAGGGCCTTAAGAATGGAGTAAACAAAGCTGATGATACATCCTTGAGTAATGAATGCTAATCAGCATAACATAGTTCTGCTAGGGCATGGCTAGGCAGTGTTTATAAATGTTCAAGCCAGGATATTGAGACTTGACCCACATGACAAATCAATAATGGAATACATATATGGTACACCAATGACCAAGCATGCTCAATGTCACGACCCAAATCCATGGAATTCAAATTTAGATGCATGACTAATATGCTGATCTTGCATATCTCAATAAACGTAATTAATTTAAAAATTAAGAAAACTCCAAATAAACAATCTCTTAATAAACCTCTTACAATATCTAAACTCCACAATTTAAAAAATAATCTCCAAATACTGTAAAATCTTAAGCGAAAAAATAACTAAAAATCCTATAAGGCTTCAAGCATTATTGAAGTCGCCTAAAAAATCCCACGCTCTACCTTGCTCCTTACGAAGCGATCCAAAGGTTTTGTTTCCCAACTAAACTTTAATTTGAAAATTGTAATTAATGGGGTGAGCCACACATCTAATAAGCAATTATGCACAATACACAACAAAATAGAGTCAAGCAAAGTATGAGTATTTAGATTTCACAAATTCACTCAAAGATATCGAATATAGTTTTCCAAACATATAATGAGCCACTTAATACAAATGTAATCAAATCTAAAAATCATTAGAAAACACATACAAATAATTGATCAGAGTATAGTGTCACATATACACATATCACATATTCTTACATATAATTCTGTGAGCGGATAACAACATCTAACCCTTGCTGGTGAGGGATCAACACTTATTCTCATGTACAACCCTATGAGCGGGCTTATACATATATTTGATCAATTTTAAAACATTTAATGAGTCACAAATCACAAAAGCAAAGTTTATACAAAGTAGAATCATTTATTTAATAGTAACAATCATTCCAAGTATAAAGGCTTATTGAAGATCACAATATTGAATTGAAAATAAATCAAAGGATGCTTGACTCTCATGGGAAATGAGTAGGAATTGAGGAGTTTATACAAGTTTTTTACACTTCTTGAGTAAATCTGAAAATTTAATTTGATAAAAAAAACGTTTTAAATACCATTTGAAAAATAGGAATATGACTTTGAAATCACTTGGTTTTAAACCAATTTAAAGAGCAAGAACCTTTTTAGAAAACTTACATTAAAGCTGAATTCTTTTCTAAAAATAGTTTAGTTTAGAAATCATCTTTTAAATGAGATTCAAACATTCAAAACATTATTTAAAAATTTGGAGTTTCTCTTTCAATGAAGTAAAAATTCTTTTGATAAACTTTAGAAAACGTAAGGTTAAAAACATAACTTTTGAAAACTTTTGACTTTTAAGAACCTAATAAACAAAACTTATGCATATTATGCATAATTACTTACCACTCTTGCTAATATATCTGAACACAGCTAAACACTTTAATCTTCCGTAAGCTCTAAACAAAAGAATTCTTTAATTAGTAAGCCTGAAATCTAATTGTTAGAAACCTTTTCTTTCCTACTGTCCTACAAAAATCAAGTATGAAAACTACTTTCGTATATACCATTGAATTAAGCAAATTAATATTCCTTATCAAAGTCCCACTGCAACAATATTTCCCAAAACTAATATGTACCACTAGAGTTCAAAAAAATTTCTATAACCACAATTGATATTCTAGGCCACCGTGAAATATCCTATCACATCCAAATATGTATATATAGCATCCACAGAAAGTCTGTACCCCTAGGACTTGGCAACCTATAGCATGTATTGACTAAATTTTTTGAAACTTGAAACAATATTATAGATAACAATAAGGGTCAAGAATTTAGCACTACTCCAAAGTTGCGTTAACTCTAGGAACAAAACTTCTAAAAGCTTATCACCTATTCATGCGTTCATAAAGAATAATCATGTAAACCTATTAAAATTCATTAGGATGGTAGGTCATTCCCATATATCTTTGAGAGAGAGAGATATACCTAACCATACGACCACACAGATGTAGAACTTCGTTTCTTGTATTTTCGCAGTCTTTCTCTACCTTTCACCCAAGAAACCCTATGACTACTCTTTACCCGTTAAATATGCTTCCTACTTGGACTAGAGTTTAAGACCCACTAAAACTGATTTCTTTAGTCTCTAAGAAGCTCATAAAACTTAAATATACTTCCAAAACTTTAATTCTCAATTAACCTCAAATTAAGGTTTATTTGTTTAGATAAGCCAAAATTCCAAAGTATTCCAATAACTTCTAAACTTCTAATCCAAATAGGTTTTAATTCTCTAATCATTTTCCTTAATTGGTAAGGAGATCAAAAGTTTTATAAGAATAACCCACAAAGTAAAACTCCCCCATTACATCTTTCTCTTTTATTTATTTATTATTTTAATTGCCGTACTAAATTGTATGCACTAAAATTTTAATTTTTTTCACTTATTTTATAGCACTACAAAATTGTCTATTCTCATCTAACTATGTATACATGTATAGTACCTTAACTCTAAATAATAATGACGATGACGGTGATGATCATAAAATAAATTCGGGGTATTACACTCAATATCTAACAAGTATGTAAACACGGCAATACATGTTCCATATCTTAGAGGTAATCAATTGCAGGAAAAAAAAAATCCATTAGCAATCAGTGAAACCCAACTAATATCTACCCCAAATATAATCTATGGTGAACCACTCAAACAAAGATGCTAAACTTTCAACATCTTGTTGTATATTCTTTTTCTGGCATGCTTTGATGATTTTCCCTTCCAACCAGCATGCTAAATAAAAACGAAATTGTTAGCTTTCTTGCTACCATAGGTGAAAATGCATAAATGCTCTTTACATGGAAAAGAGTTATCCATATCAAGTTGACATTGGCGTTATGTATATATCTTTGCATATCCTTCTCTTTCTATAACTCAAAGTCCTTTAATTTTGTCATGCATTTTTACCTATAGCTGCTTTTGCCTTTTGTGGATTCATCACTAGATTTTAGTATGATCTTAACCTACTCTGCAATCATCTCTTATCTATGTCATACTAATTAATTACAAAAACAGATATGTGATCAACATTGATTAGTTTCTTACAAATCCAAAAGCATTCAAAATTTTGAGATAAGACTTAATCATTGACATTGTATGCCTTTTCTACCCACCATGTAAAAACTCCTCTCTTTAGATTTCCTTTCTCAGTTTCTGACCATGCAAACCTAAAAAAATGGTCTTGTCAGTCCAATGATCCAAGTTTTCACAAAGCGCAAAACATCATAATGCCCCCATACTCAAAGCCAGAATTTCACGTATTCTACTGTTCCTAAAATGTCAGAACTGCACCAACATTTTTGAACTTAGAATCATTAAAAGTTACAAAAACTAAACCAGAACCCACAATTATTTCACCTGTACACACCCCTCCAAAACTTTTCTTCAAGAAAAAAAAAGCCCATTTCACATTAGTATTCATTCGTCATTACACAAAATTAACTAAAAAGATAAAAATTAAACCCAAAAAAAAAATAATAATAATAATAATAATAACATAAAGAGTCAAATATTTATTAGTTAATTAATCACTTAGACTCATGATCCAATAGGTTGTTGTTCTTCTTGTTGTTGTGGTGGTTCCGAAGGTGAGTCATCGGGCCCTGACTCTCTACGGCGGTGAGCATTCTTGTTATTGTGCATCCACACTTTGAGCACATTGCGTTTGACACCAATTTCCGAACAGAACTGGTTGAGCGCCACGTCATCGTGCCTCTGTATCCTCCACCCAATCCCCTCAGCGAACTCTAGCATTTTCTCCCTCTGCTCCTGCGTGAACTTAGTCCTAAACCTCTTCGCACTAGTAGTATTATTAGTACTACCACTCCTCGTGATCGTCACGGGTCCCACTACTCTCTCCGGCGTCTCTGACCGTCCACGATCGTGATGATCACCACCGTGATGTTGATGATACTGATGATGATGATGATGGTGATGAGGGTGTCCACGTGGCACAGTAGCGGGGCCACCGTTGTACAACGCAAACATTGGTGGCGGAGAGTGCAGGTGCACGGGATGGTGATGCGGCGGCTCACCACCGAATACTTCCCTCCTGTGAAAATTGCGGTGACAGCCACATGCGGCGCACGTGAGCGAGTCCTCATGCTGCTGATCTTTAACAACGTTGTTGTTGTTGGTGGTGGTGGTGACACGTGGCATGAACTCGCCGCAGCCGTCGTTGGCGTGACCACCTAGAGAGGCCGCGTGGTTCCGCATGCACTCCTTGTACACAACGGTAATAACGGTATTATTAACGGTCTTACTCGACGGGTTCATAACTACCGGTTCACGATCAGCTACATCATTGTTGTTGTTGTTGTTATGGTGGTGGTTGCTGTTGTTGTTCTTCTTAACGTCGTCGTTTCCGTTCTCGGACTTGGGGGTGTGGTTGTTGTAAGGTACAACGGTTAAGTCCATGAAAGTAAAAGAGGGTTGAGTTGGGTTTGGTTTGGTTTGGGTGTCTTGGTTTTTTTAAGGTAAAATGGGATTAGATTTAGAGGAAAAAGAAAAGAGTAGGGAGTTGAGACAAAAAGTTAAGGTAGAAGAATGGGGTTTTGTGGGTTTGGTTTTGTTTTTAAGAATGGAGGAATTGTGATTCCAAAGCTGAGGTTGTCGTAGTCATCATGACGATAATAATCGTTAGGTAATTCAGTGAAGATGAGGCGTGAAATGCATTTAAGACAAGCGTCGCTAGGGAAGAACAAAGATGGAATAGAATAGGTTATAGGTCCGTTAACTTACACCTGTCGGTTTTTTTTTTTTTTTTTTTCTCTCCTACTTTGTTTACATTTTTCTTGTAGAATCTAATTATGTTTTAGTCCATGCTTATTGCTGTTTATTCTAGACTTTCTGGTGTGAGCACAGTTCGAATTAATGTCTCTTATTTCATGACTTTATTGGTTGAAAAGAGATTAAGAGACTTTGTTCATATTATGATAGGTCCTCATTTATTTTGGAAAAGTTTTTATGAAAAATTAAAAAGGTTGCCAAAACAACTAATTACTTTTTTATTTTTTCATAAAAAATTTCTTAAAATAATTTACTAATATGTGCTCTAAAAGTACACGTTAGTAAATTCCTATTATAATTTATAATTTTCAAAGATTAAGAATGTATCTAGTGTTGTGTTATTATAAATTTAGTTACACCAAATAAGAAACAAGGCTTTTTTTTTCTTTAAGTATAGTGGGGGAGAGAAAATTGAACCTTAGATATTTTCTTTAAAAATACCAAGAGGTGTTAACAACTTAACCTAGTGAGCTACAACCTATTGACAAATAAAAAATAATAAATGATTTTGCATGACATGGGCATTACATATACCCTTAAATCCATAATAATTAAATTTTGATCATAAAATGGAATATCCTGTTTTCATAAACATATAGAGAAGATTATTTTGCTGAGTAAAATTGCAAAAGATGGTAATTTGGAAACTTTGGAATGAAAGCTGAAACAAATTCTTGTTAATAGAATCTCTTTTTCTTTTTTTCCTTAAAGTATTAAATTAGTTAGTCTAGATAATTTTTGTTGTAAAGTTGAGATGTAAAAGCTTTGTTTAAAATGGATAAAATCAGTTGATTGATATGAGTTGTTTGTTAGATACTTAACCATGTTGTTTCAACTTTAATTGAATTTTATCAATTTCCCAATAATTTATTTAATCTTTCAGAGGTGATTAATCCTTGGGAATTTGGGACATTGTTATAATAAATCTTGAATTAAAATATCGAATATATAAAAAAGCCATTAAATTGGAATGCATTTCCAACTTGAATTTCTGATGGTGTCCTTGGCCAAAGTTTTCCTAGCTATTCCTATTTCCTAAGTTGAATTAAGATTTCATTGTAGAAAAAGAAAACTAAAAAGAAAGAACCCAAAATTCATAAAATCTTTACCAGTCTTCAAAACCATGATTGTTTTAAAACTGTTTTCAAATAGGACAATACCATATCTGCTCAAAAGGCTGAGATATGTCTAAAACCATGATTGTGTTACAACTTATATGCACACATTCAAGACATCATCAAGTGGTACAAACATTAAAACCGTGCACAAAATGAAAAAATATATATATTCGAGAAAAAAAATGCATAAAATTACAAGAACTTTATATATACAACTTTATAAATTATTGATAAGTGTATTGTTAACTCACGCTATTATTTATTTATTTATTTCATTTATTTATTTGGATGTGAGATTTATAAGTTGTGAGAGAAAGATATAAGTTTTGCATACATTAAGAATTTTTTTTTTTTTTTTAAAGTTTTAACCTTAGCATCCAATGATTGCGTTTTACCATCAACTTTTTTTTTTTTTTTTTTTTTGTAAGTAAGAATCAAACTGTAAATTTCTTATTTTACTATAAGAAATTTTAACAACTGTGTTACGTCTGATAATTACTTTTTATCATTTTTTTTTTTTAAGAAAGTTTCAATTTACAACATCTGCTCTTGATAATATCTTTTTATTATTAAACTAAAACATCAATCAATTTTTAATGTAGGTAGGATTAAATCTCAAATCTCTTATTTAATTATCAGAGACTTTACCAGTTGAATTAACTGGAATTCACTTCAAAGATAAGAAACTTTAGCCAACTCTAATCCAGATATATCCATGAAAATATGATCTGATTAATGTATCCCCTTAAAATACATATTAAGCATCCATTTTGAAAAAGCTTTTATGAAAAATTAAAGAAAAAAATTTATCAAAATAACTAATTACTTTTTTACTTTTTCATAAAGAAATTCTTAAAATAGTCTACTAATACGTGCACACATTAACAAATCTCATCAAGAAAATTAACATTCAACCGGGTGGTGTCAGTCACAGGAATTTAGAGTGACAAAGCAAAAAACGTGAATACTGATTGCCGTAAAACACACACTGTCTGTCACAAACAACCACGTAAGAATTCCATAGAACAAAACCAGAACAGCAAAGAAAAAGAAGAAAAGAAAAACACAAGAACGGAATATAGCACTGTAAATGCCACACACACACGTGTCCGTACGCGATTGGTCCAATCACAAAAACGTCCTGCCACAGAGAGCCCGTGAAAGGTCGACGTCTCATTATCAACAAAACGTGGGACCCACCACGTGGGTTTCTGCTAAAATCCGATCAGAGAGGATCGGACGGCCCAGATTGCACTTTAAGCGCTGACGAGATCTTTGCACTGTGTGGGGTACTATATAATAATATCTAATATGATATTATTTTTTATATTTCATTAATGAAGGTTTTGTTTTTTTTTTTTTTTCTTTCCTGCACGTCACGCTTTTCCCGCCATGCTGTGTGGGGTTCACAGAAAATTGTGACACAGTTTAAGAGAGAGAAAGAGAGAGATAATGAGAGTGAGAGAGAGAGCGTGGCTTCCAAGGTAACAGAAGAAAACAGAAGCCCACCACCACCGTCCAATAGGGGCTGTAGTTACTGACAACTTTCTCTGCCACACGTAATAATCCCAAGGAATCCCAAATTTCATTGTTTAATCCAAAATAATATATTATAAGGTTGATTGAATTTTGCATCTAATTTCATTACAGGATGTCTTTTGTAATCAATGAATCTAAAGTGCCGTCGAGGCTCAGAATACTTCATTCAAAAGGTTTAGCCTCATTCAAAAGGTTTAGGTTTTAGTTTTGTTGTCAACAGTCTACTTTGGTAGGCTATTTGTAAGTCCTTTACAAGACCTGTCACTTTTCTAGACCTTATTATAGGGTAGTCTTCTCTCACTTAAATTTTTATTTATAAAAAAAAAGAAAAAAAAAATTTAAAGTAACGGTGACTATTACAAGTTAAGAGTTATTGTAGCACTTTACATGATATTCGGTAGAAGTTAAATGTTTCCAGTAGTACCAATTCGGTGAATATGTTGTGTCCATGATGGTATAATTCAATCACGACCCTAATAATAGGCGTTATATTATTCATTATTACCACATGAAATGAGATTAATGAGTTAAGTGGTTCAAGACTTCAAGTAGAAATTCTTTAGTAAATACTCTACTATAATAGTTTGATATGAGGTTAATGAGTCTATACTAAAAAAATCTCTCTTTTATTCAACAAAAATACAAAAGTAAAGGTGCATATAAACAATAGTGCACATCTACCGTATTATAAAAATGGATAAAATGAAATGAGTGCATTCCTAATATTATTGTTTTTAAATACTAGAGTAGTGTTTTTTTTTTTTTTTTTTGGAATTATTTGATTATGGAAAAGCTAGCTTATTAGTTCTGACGGGGTTGTTGTTCTTGTTAAATGTTCATACTTGCTTGCCAGCTCAATGCTCCCAAGTCCCAAAAAAAAGAAGGTTCATACTTGCTGATCATGGCTGTTGATACTTGATTGTGTTTGACTTTTTACTGCCATCAAATTCAGATCCTCGAGTGCTAAAGAGATGAAACTAATTTTAAAATGTTTGTAGCTCGAAGATTCATGCGAAAAAAATATATATAATGGAATGACATGCATTATTACTTATAGTTGGACAGTACGCTAGGGCTAATTTGATATTTTTTTTTTCATAATTTAATAAACGTGATTTAAAATATTAAAAAAAAATTATTGTTAATAGTAAGTGTATACACACATAATAAAAATTTGTTTATTTCAAATATTTATCTTCCAAAAACTTTATAATAGAAAAAATATTTCAAGAATCAAATATACATATCATCAATTTCTTACATGACTATGAGACCTACACTATAAGAAAGAATAAAGCATTTAGAAAATGAATAATATAATTATTACCACGGTTGACATTTAGGCATTTTTTTTCACACCCAAAATTCTCATAATCTTAAAAGGAGAATGTGGACTGTTTTAATATGTTTTTAGTTCAAGGATGTATCTAAAGGATAGCCGTTTTTTTTTCAAATAAAAATAAAAATTGTTTGGTTGCTCAATATGCTAAAAGAATTCCTTCCAAATAAAATAGTAGTAAAAGAATATTCTTGGAATGAGAAAAATACTAATATAAAGACATGTAGTTGTTAAGCATACCCAAAATCTCTCAAAAAATATTACATACACAACAAATTTTATAATTTTTTGAGTTGGTATAAATTATGCTTAATACATCATTTTCACAAAATAGTAATATTATTTTTATTATACACCAATTATAAGATGTCATTAACAATGATAAAAGAATTATAAAATTTATAATATTATTATATTTATTGCTCAAAATATAAGAAAACTCATGAAAACTGCCGGGATAGTCCATTTGGACCTATACCGGTGGTTTTTGGTGCTGTAGCCGCAGTTTAAAAATGCTACTATAGCCTTTTGTAGTGTTCCTCACAAGTCGGTCGACCCTTAAGTCCTGTGAAAAAGGAAAATTTGGCTCCTACTCCTGCATCCAATATAGGTAGGCATTAGGGGGAATGAAATTCGGAAATTGTATTGATGAATAAATGAGGAAAACTTGTGCATTTTGTCTTCGTACAAAAGTAAAAGCGAGTAAAATGGAGAACATATTTATTAGCTTTATAGCATACAGAAGACAAAGCTGAAAAGCTCTGTGGTGTTGATAGCATAGCAGTAGGGTTTAGCATTATTTAAGAATCAACCATGCAGGATTCCAAGTAAGGGTTTCAGGAGTAGCTATAGGTTGTTGCCTGTTAGTTAATACAGAACAGATACACACCTAACCCTAACCTGTGTTTGGATTTAATATATAGGTATAATTGTGGAAAATTCTGTGTTCTTAGACTTATTGTTAATAAACTTATCTTAAAAAAAAAAAAAAAAAAATTGTTATCCCTACTTTTATACACTAATCAAAACAAACCATCTTAACAATTGTGAAAAAATAATTATAAATTTTTTTGTATCTCTAAGCATATTGAAAATTTTATGTCACAAAATCTAACAAATAATTATTCTAAGTTGATCATTAATTAATCAACTGAAAAATCCATTCATTCCATGTGATTTTATTTTATTTATTTATTCTTAGCCAAAATGCACATTAATTTTCCTATATTGCACTCATTTTGGGGTTTATTGAAGCCCAAAAATTAAGTAAAAAGTCTCGTAGAAAGAAGAATTCTTCCCTCTTGGAATCATAGTAGCTAATATCTATATTTTGCTAAGAATTTTATAACTCAATGATATAGCCTAGTTTTTTTAACAAAGATATCCAAAACTCGAATCCCTTTTTAACCGCATAAAATGTGTGTGTATATATAGAAAAATGTGTTTTTTTTTTTTTTTGTATTTTTATATGTATGATTTTAAATTAGGGGTTGAATTTGAAAAGCTAACACTATACTATATAATATGTGCGTATGTACTTTTTTTTATTGGAGCCTAAGAAGCTACAAGAATTTTGTGCTGTAAAATATTGCTCCGACAAGCTTTGCATCTAGTTGAATTTGCACGCATCCCATATTTATCTGGATTAATATCAACTTTATTGATTTTATTATTATTATTAGGACATAAATTCCATTCTTAACTTTGTAATTGGCTTATTTAAGCTACTTAGACTTGTGCTTAAAACAAAAGCAAGCGTATTTAATAAACAGATTTGCAAGAAATCAATTGGCGGAAAAGATTTTGCAAGAAAGCTCCCATGGTATCTACCACAACTATAAATCAATTTAGGGGACCACACTTTTGTCACTACTAATTTGTTTCAATGAAAGCTTTTTGGTTCTATGCCACAATATTTCAACTTATGAGTTATGACATCTATTCCATGAAAATTACTCGTAATCATTAAACAAAGACATAAATTAGTTTTTTTTGTGTGTATGCAATGTTTAAATGCTAGATCTTTTATTTGATGACAAATAACTTTACAGTTAATTGAAACTCACGTCTTTACTAAAAATATCATAACGGGTATTTGTGTGATTCACTTAGAAGCAATGTGCGAATTGCAAAATATCAAAAAAAAAAAAGAAAAAGAAATGGGGTTTATCCCCAATTCAAAACTTAGTGACCTTACAAAGTACTTTATTTGTCTCTTTTCGAAAATAAAGCTCATCTTACACCCAACCAGCCACCCCAAAATGCTCTTATTGTTGGGAACTTGGAAATGTTGTTACAACTTACAAAAACTTTAGTTTGATTGTACTATACATAAATTAAATGTCAACAACACGCATGTTTGATAAAATATTCACCGTAAAATTAGTTATCATTCATTGGTATTGAAATGAACATAATTTTGACCCTTTAAAATCACAATGTCAGTCAATTATTACTGTCAGATTTTAAGCAATACGTATAGCTAACACTTGGACCACATCATCCATCCAGTTTGGCCAATCTTTTCACCACGTCACCAGCTCAAATCGACCACAAACTCATGAGAGAGATAGCTAAGATTGGGAAAGTCCAGAAGAAATGAGCGTGATCTCACCTTAGCTCAACCAAAAACTGGTTAACTTCAACAATCAAAGATTCAAGAAAGCAAATAACCATAAAGCACAATAAAAACTCTCTATATACGAAAATCAAATCATTCATTTAAGTTATCAAAATCCGCTTATATTAAAAATTAATTGTTGTCTTGTCTAATAATAAAGAGAAATTATCATAAACCGAATAATATCATAACTTAAAATTTTATCATACTTATAAAAAACAAAGTTATCAAAAATTAAAATAACATATTGCTTTTAAAAAAAAATATCCACTAACTAAAATATTAGAGGGTTTGTGACCGGTACCATACCAATGTCTTTCTAATATATATATATATATATATATATATATATTTTTTTTTTTTTTTTTTGTGGACAGATTTTAATTGTTTACTCACTCATTCAGTCAACTAATTTATCGATTTGATATGGCCAAGAAAAAGTCCGTAATTACAATAACAATTTGGGCTAACTAATCTTATTTTTAATTTTGGTTAATAATCACTTGTTGATTACACAATAGTATAGTTTGAAACTTTGACATCTCTTCCTCCATCACAAATTCACTCATAGTCTATAAAGCCGGTTATCAATTAGTAAACAGGATCTAAGCACAGGAGGCAAATTATTATAGTTTGACGTATATAGTTAGTGGTCATTCGCAAAAATCTCCTGCATTATTGGCTTTTTTATAATATAATTTTCAAAGATGAATCATTACAAACGTAGTCCATAATTCATTGAAACAGTGGTCTTGTTGACATCTTTAAATTACTGTGTTATTGTGAAATGATTGCCAAAGGAAATCTTCTTCTATTTTCATCTTTTATTCTTGATTTACAGTTTGCAATTTTCCTAAGAAAGGTGAAAGTGCTTCTATGACGTTAATCCACAATCAATATCATCAGAGCCCAATTATGTGAACCACGTTGAGTTAATTGACAATGATCAATTTAGCACAAAAAAAAATTACTAACTAAAGTGATAATTAATATAATTTTTTTCACTTCAATAACATAATAAATAAATATCTCTTTTATTTTTTATTTTTTTGTTTTCAAAGAGTTTCTATTATTTTTTTAATAATTAATGATGTATCAACTTGTAAGATTTATATAATAAAATCTATAATATCTTTAACATCATGTTTTTCATATACATGATAAATATATGAATATGAAATCATCACTTAAATGAGAGAGGGCATAATGAAAAATGAGTCTTAAATAGTTAACACCTATTATGTAAGAAAATTTGAGGTGTTACAAAGCAAACATCTTTAATAACCTTGTTTTACTTACGAGATAAAATTAGTTGGGAAAATAATCAAAAACGGAACTAGATTATAAATTAGATGTCAATTAGTAAACAAATGATAACATAAGTAACCATGACATCTTCGAAAACCAATAATCTTATAATTAAGTTAAGTAATACTTTTTTTTACTGTAAAAAATATAGAGTTTTTTTTTTTTTTTTTTTTTGAGATAACAGATTTGGGTTTTAAATATTTATAAATACTGATTTTTGTGATCAAAGCTATTCTATATATTTTATATATAAAAATAAATAAATAAATAAAAACATGTAAAAACAAGTTACATCTCAATCAAGAATCAAATTAAGATTTGATATAGATACTATCATTCTTATCAAAAAAGATATAGATACTGTATATGATTCATACCTAGCATGTGAAAAGTGAAAAACATATATCCCATAGCAATTACAAAACAAGGGGAAAAGAAATATGAAAAGCTATGAAGAACAATCTTGATTCTTTAATAATAATAATATCCAGTGGTCCTCAAAGCATGTCAGCCTACCCCGCCTGTCGGTGCAGAAGCAAGGACCCACTGGAATGGTTTAGTTTTTTTTTTTTTTTTTTTTTTTTTTTTTTTTTTTTTTTTTTTTTTATGAGAATGAGAATGGTTTAGTTTAAATGCAGTGACCTAGACCTAAATTGATTGATTCTAGTAGAATGCTTAATTGCCCAAAGTTAGCTTCTAAAGCAATCTATATTTTTGGCTATGTTGGGAGATATAGGCTTTTTCTTTTAGAGGTCTCTAGGTATGTTGACTTGACATAACATTATCATTATCATTAGTTCTTAGTTACGTCAAATTGGTGGAGACATAAGTCTTTGTCTTTGCTTCCAGAACTTGACTTAATATAACACATTTGAATTTAGAATACAATGTGAAAAGGAAGGTTTCCCATGTAACATTTACATTTTGGAAAATTTAGTACTTAACATTTAATAATATGGTGCTACTCAAATAGTGGAGCCAAGCTATGAAATACATTAACTATAAATTAAAACTTTATTAGTTCATACAATATTAAAAATGCGTAATTTTGAGATTCAAGTAATAGTCTGGTGTTTACTATTAAAAAAAAATGATTATCTAATGTTAATAAAATCATTTATAGTACTTTATGTATTTGATTTAAGCTCTGCTCTTCCTATCCCACATTCTACCTATCTCAAAAAAGAGAAATGTAATATTTTTGAGTGACAATATATTGTTTCTTCCACTTCAATATGACAATTCGATTGATTTTTAGTTGTATTGATGATTTGGTTTATATTTTTCAATGGAGAAAACAAAAAACTAAATATAAAATTGTAATTTGATTTCTTTTCAACCTTAAATTTAACACAGATTTTTGAACAATTGTTTGCATCAATTTGTATCACACATATTGTCTGCATCAATTTGTATTCAGAAATTAGACACTTCAAATAGAGAAGAATTATGGTAAAACTGAAGAAGCATGTAACAAACCAATTCCAACTATTCTATAAGGGAAGCAATTTTTTTTTCTTTTTTTTTGGTGTGTGTGGATAATTTGAAGATAAAGCATTATGTTAAGGCAATTTTATTTTAACTTCATGGTAGAATAAATAATGTCCAAAGTCTGGAATTCCAAAATTCCATGACAAAGTATTCAAAGTTTTTAAAATGTTTTTGACCATTCATATTAACAACTATTATGTAGTGAATTCAAAACTCTATCTATATCAAAAACCAATTAATCTTGACCATATATGAAACCTAGCTAAAAGCACTTGGACCCTGAAGGCGTAAATGCAGAAATAAAGAGAATCATACGGGCAAACTTTTGTGAATCACACATCAGGGGGATCAGATTAGCAATGGCCCATTTTGTGTTTTAAAATCATTACTGACAGTGACGAACCATAGAAGGATAGCAATGAATAATACTGAGAATAGATTCAAATAATGCATATTCATCGGCTTCCTTTAGCAACAAACTAAGGAAACATCCAACTAACATAAATTAGATTATCGAAACAGTAAATCTAGACCACATAATATGCTGATGATCCAACAAGAACTCCATGTGGACCAAGTACATGTTGAAAAACGTTTGGCACAACTACCATTGCAGGGTTGTCTCACACAACAAGACATGCAGACCAAGAGTTAAAGGTCTAGAACCTCGTCTCTGAATCACTACCTGAGTTGGAAAACGACTTATCTTTATGACCCTTTGTGCTAGTTGCTACTGACAGTAGGACATGCCACACTATCTTGGTCCACTAGGACAATCCTGCCTGATCCTCCTTTCAGCGAGACATTCATCACAATCCCCCACAAGGGGTGTGGTGCTTTCTTCCAAAGTCTTGCTGAGGACTTCTCGATCTAGGCTAAGCTGTTACTCTTTCTTTGCCGAAATAGCACTTCTTATTGCTAAACAGCACGCTTCTTATCGGTAAGCAACACACATTTAGTGTCTTAAACCCACAACCTCACCCTCCATCTATTATTATTATTATTATTATTACTATTATTATTGTTATTATTATTATTTTGACACAAAAAAACTTTGCTCAAATTAGTTACAAGTCACAAAGCATACTAAACAATTGACCTCATTGTTACTTAATCAAACACGGACAACTTACCATAATCAAACTAAGCAGATAATCCTCGTCTATTATGAGAGTGCGCTGTAGCTCATTGTCAATCTTCACATGCATGCCAAAGGAAACATCTATTTAATGAAAACCAAAAACCATGACACTAATGGCAGCAAATCCACCTGCACTGGTTCTTTCTTAGCTCTTTACTTTTCCAGCAGAGCAACTAGGGAAAAGGAAAAAGAAAAACACATCTTCAAATTTTCTTTGCTGGGCCATATGCAATTATGCACTGTTATTCAAACATGGGCTCCATTAATTTTCCAGCCTCAGATTTAAAGCTACACAATTTTTTATTGAGTCCATTCATAGTCTTGCAAATAATTCTGTTTGCTAAAACACTTTCAATAGAGCAGAAACTTCTTCTGCTACATTTATATTTCATTAACAAGTGTAATACACTGATAAGGGAACCCATAAAGAATAAAATTTACTTCTAACAATTGAGGAACAGACCTAGATTGTAAATGGCTGCTAATAACCTATATATACATATCATCCTTCTAAAGACCCAAACTTCTATATATTTAAAGTGGGAGACCCCATTCATATCGTGTGAAACTATAGGCTATGATTTACAGCTCGTTGCCAGTCCTCTGTGAGTGCAACCAACCAAGGTAGTCAGACTCTTCATCTGATTGACTTGGTGGACTTGGTGGAGTAATCCTCTTCCGGATCAGCATTTCTACGGTTGGGCACTTTCTCTTCCGGCCACCCCTAATCCTGGATTGAAATTGATTGTCCGACTCTTCAAAATCACCCTGAACCCAAAGCAGTATGATCTCAGTCATGAATTTCATTTTCTAACTTTGTCATTAAAGGATGTCTACCCAGATGAATACCAAAGATAGTGTCAGATGATCCAAGCATAAAATACTTACGAATGTATGAACATGGCACCCTGTCTTCTCATGCTTGTCTCTCACATGCTTGTGTGCAAATCTCATGCCACAACCAGAAAAGCTACAGGTAAAAGGTTTAAGTTCAAGGTGCACAGCCTTGATATGCTGATGGAGATTTGATTTCTGAAAACATATAACCAAGTGAGCAAACATCACCCAAAAAGGCAAATAAATTTGTTTTGACATAAGTAATATACTAATTCAAACATTTAGCAAAGCAAGTGAAAAAAAGTAAACTCCTAAAAAAGTGCAGTATCTTACAGTTGAAAATGTGTGAAGACAACCGTCATAGTGGCATTTGACTCTCTCCAATGAAACTGTGTCTTCATGTATTTGTAGATGCCGCTTAATGTTCCTTCTCAGTTGCTTGGTGCCGCATATCTCACAAGTAATATGTTGGTGGCAGGACTGGATGTGAGACTTAAGGCATTCCTCGTTAGAAAAATATTTCATACAGCCAGGTTCACAGCAGAGTGCCTCCACTGAGTCTAATTTAACTGCATCAGTAATTGCATTTGTCAGAGTATGCAACAGATAAAATTTCCAAAATTTACTAAGAATACTTTTTTTCTCATTTCAAGAACAAGGTTACTAGATATTCTACAACACCAACTAAAGAACTATGTTACTTGATCATCTACAATACAAACTAAAGAAGACAAACAAATGTCCAAAAACAAAATTAAAAGTAGTTGGAAAGCAGAGAAACTTGCCATGGGATTCCTCATGCTTTCGCAATTTTGATGCAAATTTGAAAACCTTTCCACACCCTATTTCCTGGCAGACAAATTGCTTCTGGGGTTCAGCATTAATTGGAGGGCAATCCTTGCTATGGAATTCTTTCACATGCCGTGTCATGTTGCCTTGGTAAGAAAATTCATGGCCACAGTTCTCAATTGGACACTTAAAGAGTTTTCCTTGGTGCTGAAGCAGATGCCGAGTCAAGTGGTCCTTTCTTCTATAGCTGGAATGGCAATCATCAACCGGACAAGTGTACAGCCTCTGCAACAAAGTCAAAAGTATCAAACATATGTACACTGGAAAATATTATTAACAACTATATGTACATATACACAAACAAGAAGCCTTCAAACCTCAACTTGGAACATCGCGTGATTGAGGCTCACTTGATGGAGCTTCTCAGGAGGTCTCCCCACCTGATACTAGTCCATTCAAGTCAGAAGATGCAGCCTCATGCATTTTGGAGTTCTTTTGTATGGGATCCAATGCTTCACACTTTCAAATTTCAACATCCATGAGATTTTTTTTTCTCAAATAATTAACAATCCCTGCAAAATAATTCACCTTCAATTGACACCAAAACTAAATAAATGTCAAAGACGCAAACAGCCATAGACACAATTAGCAATTAGGAAATAAAGCAGAAGCATTTGAGCAATGTCTTCAAACATGCACACCCACCACTTGTAAACCCCACATTTGCTAGGAGGTAACTGGCAGCTTACAATTCAAATGTACCACTCATGAATTCAAACTATGTATGTTCTACAAAAATTTAAATTCTCAGCTAAAAGTGCAAATAAGTTTCCAGAACAAAATCCACCACATAAGGTTATACTTTAAAACAGAACAACCATTTATATATCAGCTACATTTTGTACATGAAGCAACTCACAGTCTGTCATTTGAACTTGTGGACCAACATAGTTACACAGAAATCTTGTGCCCAAATCAAAATAGCTCATAAGCATCAAACACCAACACATAATCTTGTCAAATAAGCCACGTAAAAGAAAGATACCTCAACCGAATGACTTAGCATGTGTTGCTTCAAATATGCGGGTTTTGTGAATGTCGCACCACATTCTTGACATGTATTTGACTTTTTCCCTTCTTTCTCCTCTTCCCCATTAACCCGATTCTTTTCCATCTCCTCCTGAACAAAAGGAAAACGCTAAAAACTAAGTACAAAATTCAATAAAACAGATTTACAATCACATATCTTCCTCTAAAGGTTGTCACATAAAAAAATCCCACATTTTACATGTCATCATACTAAGATCTATTTTTTTTTTTTTTAATTTGGTTTTTAGAGTTACAAACAGTGCTATGATAAAACTATCAAACACCAACAAATTTGTGATTAATTAAAATTGGGTTTAATCTTCTCTAAACAAATTATAATTCAATTAAGGCTTGTTCTTTTCTATGATTCTCTAATTTGAAATGTTATTTATTAATACGCACTGATCATATATGCACCTCATAAAACAATTAATCAAAATTCACTACTATAAAGAGAGATGCAGACCTTGTGGTGAGTGAGCATATGAGAAGTAATAAGAGACTTCTTGGACCTGCAAATGCCACAGTACTCACAGTAATAACGTCTTATGTCTCTGAATATTGGCTTCTCAATCTCATCCATCTCTGCCATTCAAACGTGAACATATTAAATATATTAACTTTATCCCTTTTTTTCTTTTTGCAATAAAGTAAAAACCAAAAAAAAAAAAAAAAAACTCAACCCAGCTGAGCTTGTAAATTTTAAGCTGAACCCAATTGTTTTTAAGCTCAAATGGGTCGTTGAGTACGTGAACATGCTACAAATCTGTACTTTTGTTCTTATTATTATTTATTTTTTTGCAGTAATGAAATAACAAGTACATAAATTTAAATTAAAAAAAAAAAAAAAAAAAAAAAAGCGAACTCAACCCAATTGAGATTAAGAAATTTTAAGCGGAACCCATTTGATTTTAAGCTCAGATGGATTAAGTTTCGTCTTTTTAGTTCCCACTTTCTGATAAAAATATGTGCTTTTTATGTTTGTGTGTGTGTTTAGAGGGAGATACAAACAGAGAGAGAGAGAGAGAGAGAGAGAGAGTACCTGATAACAGATCGGACATAGTTGGAGTGCCAAAGCGAAGCTGAATTTTGTGAGCGGTGTTGGTTGTTGTGGTTATAGATTGAGGGTTTGAGATATTGGTGGTGGTGCCAAATGTGAGAGGCGGCGAGTCAACGAGAGATCTGGTGTTATGTTGAGCAAACAGAAAAATCACAACCCTAGATAGAAAGCATACTGCTTTGCTTGGGCTTTGTGGGCTTTTCTTCCGGGCCTTTTGCTTTCGGACTCCAAACTTAGAATTAGGGGGTTTTTTTTTTTTTTTTTTTTTTTTTTTTTTTTTTGGGTGGGGGAACGGGTCTTTTGGCTAAATATTGCCAAAACTTAAACATTTTGATATTATAGGTACTGTTTAAAGTTTATTGGCAAAATGAGGAGAGAGGTTGAATTTCGGCAACAGCGTTGCCGAAATTCAACAAAAGTAAGAGAGAGAATTAGGAAAGAGAAAAAGTAAACAGTGACTTTGAATTTCGGCAACACTGTTGCCAAAATTCATCTACCCATTTTTTCCGCGCTGCCCGTAAGTGTGAGTGTGTGAGAAATGGAATAAGGAGTGCCCGGAAAAAAAAAAAAAAAAAAGTAATTTCGGCATTGGTATCACCGAAAACAGTAGAAAAAAAAAAGGGTGAATGCCAAAATTTAAAGAAAAATATAATGTGCTATGTACACAATATTTTTACAATATTTTCTTTGGCTATCACAATTTAAATTTGACATTGAGATTACTATTTTAATTTAACAATAATAACAAGTAACAACTTAATACTTAGAATTTGTTGTAAAAATATTGTAAAAATTATGTGCGCCTATTATTTCTTAAAAAAAAATATAATGAATTTGCCGAAAATTTTGTGGCAATTGTGACTTGCCGAAAATGGGAGATCTGGGTTTGTGGCAATTTCTGGGAAAAAAAATTAAAGAATTTTTTTTTTTTCAATTGTCGAAATTAGTTATAAAAAAAAAATAAAAAAAAGAAAAACCCAACCAATTTCGGAAATACCATTGCCGAAATTGTGTGAAAAATTTTCCCACAATTTCGGCAATGGCATTGCCACAATTGGGGAAATTTTTGTTTTTTTTTTTTTTTTTTTCAATTGTGGGGTTTTTTTTTTTTTTTCAATTGTGGCAATCGCATTGTCGAAATTGTTTCAATTGTCACAATTGAAAAAAAAAATAAAAAAGTTTATCTCCACTATTTTGGCAATGACATTGTTTCAATGGTGAAATTGTAAAATTTTCTCCACTATTTTGGCAATGACATGGCCACAATTGGAAAAAAAAAAAAAAAAAGTTTTTCTCCTAATTGTGGCAATGCCGAAATAGTGGGGAAATTTTTTCCCCCTATTTCGGTAATGCCATTGCCGAAATAGGGGGGGAAATTTTTTTCCCACTATTTCGGCAATGCCATTGCCACAATTTGGGAAAAACTTTTTTTTTTTTTCAATTGTGGCAATGTCCTTGCCGAAATTGTGGGGAAAATTTTCACAATTTCGGCAATGCCGTTGCCACAATTAAAAAAAAAAAAAGTTTTCTCCTAATTGTGGCAATGCCATTGCCGAAATAGTGTTTTTTCCCCACTATTTCGGCAATGACATTGCCACAATTAGGGAAAAACTTTTTTTTTTTTTTCAATTGTGGCAATGTCATTGCCGAAATTATGGAGAAAAATTTTCCTACTTTTTTCCAATTGTGGCAATGGTATTGCCGAAATTGTGGGAAAAATTTTTTTTCCCACAATTTCGGCAATGCTGTTGCCACAATTAGAAAAATAAAAAATAAAAACTTTTTTCCCCAATTGTAAAAGTAATACAAAGTACTAGAAACATAATCTTTCACCTGTCACACTATCTATCCATTTGTCAGAAACATATCTTTGAAGAAATCCAATCTTGCACACAGCCCCCCTACACAGCATGCCACTTGTTGCCAAGCTTCACTTCTTCAAAGTCATATAAAAACAAAAAGATGGCAGATTCTTATCTCCCATAAGATTCTTCAAAAGGTAGACCCTACTCTTGTGATGGACACATTTATTTTTTTCCCCACTATTTCGGCAATGCCATTGCCACAATGGGGAAAAACTTTTTTTTCCCCAATTGCGGCAATGCCATTGCTGAAATAGTGGGGAAAAATTTTCCTCACAATTTCGGCAATGTCATTGCCACAATTGGTAAAAAAATAATAATAAATAAAGACTTTTTTTCCCCAATTGTGGCAATGGTATTGCTGAAATTGAGCGGAAAATTTTTTTCACACAATTTCGGCAATGTCGTTGCCACAATTAGAAAAAAAATTAAAATAAAATTTTTTTTTTTTAATTGTGGCCATGGTATTGCCGAAATTGTGGGGAAAAATTTTCCCGCAGTTTGCAATGCCATTGCCACGATTGAGAAAAAATAAAAAATAAAAAATAAAACTTTTTTCCCAATTGTGGCCTTGGTATTGCCGAAAATGAGAAAAAAAAAAGTTTCAATGAGTTTGTGAGTTGAATCTTGAAAAAAAATGATTGACGTGCACATTATCAATAAAAAAAAAAAGTAAACAAAGTACATAGATTTTTATAATATAAAAGAAAAAAATGATTGATGTGCAAGCTATAAACAAAAAGAAACTAAAGAAAGTACATAGATTTTTATGTGCACGTTGTAAACAAAAAAACAAAGTTTCAATCAACGAATCACCTCAACTTCTCATCTCATCTGATTCTTATTCTCTGCATCGAATATATTTTACCTATTCATAACTCCCAGAGGGATTCATTTTTGTCATCTCATCTGCTTCGTATTGAATATATTTTACCTATTCATAACTCTCAGAGGGAATCATTTTTGTCTTCCTCACTATTGTAATCTCTCTGAGAGATTTTTTTTGTTTTCTTCACTTTTGTAATCCATCATAATCTATTCTTTTTTGTTTTCTTCTTAATTGTCCTCTCTCTGAGAGGTAGTTTTTTTTGTCCTCTTCTTGTGTAATAAAAGACTTCTTCTTCTTCAATGAAGTCATAAAAAAGGCAAGGCAACTCAAGTGCTAAGTGCAAGAGTCGTTTTTATTTCTCCTCCTTCACTGAAGAATTGTATCTCCTCACATAGAAGGTCATCTGATTATTCAGTTAGTCTTTTACTTTGCTTTAGGTGAACAACTAAGAATTGTAAGTTTTTTGTTAATGTATGTTTCTTTTCTTTGTAAATATTAAAAGCTAATACATTGTAAAATAGTATGTATTGTTGTAGTTGTAGTTAATATTAGTTGTATGCCTATGATTATGATTGTTGTTGTTGTTATTCAAATTTTAGATTATTGAATTATTTTTTATGGTTATCTGATTGTGTTTTTTTCTTTTTTTTTTGGCAAGTATCACTCTATAATTCTCACTCTTTCAATTGGTATCACAGTTGTGGTAAGCATCTCAACTCTTTAATTAAATTTGTATTTGTTATTTTTGAAATTATTTAATATTATTTATTGTTATTATTAGTACATGACCACAAAAATTGTAATAAATTGTATTATTGTGAGTATCAATATGTGTTTTGTTATTCTCAATTATTACATCTATTACTTGGGAAAAATATATTGCATAATATGTTTGTTGGTTTATAATAAATATATGTATGTGTATTATTATTATTATTATTATTATTATTATTATTATTATTATTATTTACTACAAATGGAAGTTGCATGGTTTAACTCATTGTAGCATTTAATGTAGGATATATTTGAAATGGAGCGACAACAATATCACATCTCCAATAATGCAATGGAAGGCAATGTACGTTGCGTGATCCATATTTATTAATGTCCTAATAATATCTACAATTATTCAATTTACATGAAAATAATTTCAACGTTAGTAATATAACATTGTACATTTAAAAAAAAATCAGGTTTCCACGTTACGGGTGCAACCCCAACCGTTTGCACCTCCCCCGCTATTAGGCAAGGGTATTATCCCATATTTGCGGCAATGTAGACTCTACCGTGTTACTTGCCTCCCATATATAGATATTGACTGGAGTCTTATCACTTCTTTAGTGGAGCGGTGGCACTCTGATACCCATACATTTCACCTACGTACTTGTGAAATGTCAATTACTCTACAAGATATAGCAATCCTTACAGGATTGCCTATTGATGGCAAAGCAGTGTGTGGGCCCACTAATTTGAACTAGAAAGAGGTTTGTAGAAGTTTACTTGGGGAGGAACCATCTGCAACAGCATTGAAATTTGGTGGCCTTAAAATAACACGGGTAAGGAATACATTCTTAAACTTACCAGAGGGTGCCAATGCTATAACAATCCAACGGTATGCTAGGGCATACATGTTCCAAGTTTTGGCTTTACTATTTGGAAATAAGAGCCAAAGTATATTGCATTGCCGTTTTCTCAACCTGTTAGCCGACTTTGGAAAAGCTGCGGAATATAGTTGGGGTAGTGCTACACTTGCTTTCCTTTATAAAGAGTTGTGTATTGCTGCTATTCAAAAAAGTACGGAGATTGCAGGCCCTATTTTCATATTACAATTATGGGCGTGGGAGCATCTTCCATATTTGACCCCAATTCCAATAAATCCAATAAATTTAAATGGCGACGAACCATACGGTTGCAGGTATAATATTTACTTTCTATTTCTATACAATATTGTATACTGTAGCATTTATCCTTGATACTTCCAAATCCTAAAATCAGTGGCAATCATTAATTGTGTATAGGTGGGATGCTAGGAGAACGTTTACGCACACACCAACGCATGTTTTGGGGGCGTACCGTTCTAATCACAACACACAATATAATGAACAGGTAATATATTACAATGCATCAATGGTTAATTTACTAGTTATATTATTAATTTTATTAATTATAACATAGTTATTGTAATTGGAATTGCAGGTTGTTTGGACACCATATGATAATTATTTGCATCTATGGTGTCTTGCAGAAAGACATATATGGACTACAAAAGCACCATTGCTATGCTTCCAAATTGTCGAGTATTACCATCCAGAAAGAGTCATGCGACAGTTTGGATTGTTGCAAAGATGTCCAAAATGGCCTACTGACAATTTGAATAATTCTGTGCATTGTGTAAAGATGACAGGGAAGTCCACTGTCAATTGGCTTACACTACATGCACAATACTACGAACTTTGGGACGCGCGCAATGAACTTGTAGTTGGGGATGAGCATTTTGAGTTAGGTGTCGACTACGCAACGTGGTACCAACAAAATGGTCACCTATTCACGACACCAGAGGCGGCTGCCCATGCATACCAGGTAATTATTTTAGCTTTTTCAAAAATATTGCACTAATATTAGAACAAATTATTTACACAAACAGAATGCTGCACTACTTGATAACAAATTATTGTGTTATCTTTTTCAATAATACTGCACTAATAAATATTTTTTTTAAATTTTTTTGTGGCAGCAAACTGAGATCAACAATATGTTAAATTTAGCTATTACAAACCAACAAAGAAATGATCTCACTACAGAGGAAGTCCTTACACCAATAGTAAAGGACCTTACTCTAGTGAAGTTATCAATGGAACAAAATATTTCCTCCGTCCCTGCTCAGAGGGTGACACACTTCGGGCGACAACAAAGGCAACAAAGAAGACGGCCGCAAACCCAAACTGAAACCGGACCGTCCACCTCTACATAACATGGAAATGATGAAGCTGAACCATCCACCTTTACAGAACAGAATATGTACAGCTCTACCCAAGCTGGGCTTTCAACATCTGCTGGTAATGACCCAACCACCTTTAGTGAGTATAATCCAATTAATGTCAGCAACTACTACCCGAATTTAAATGAACAGATTGGATTACCCACTTCCATAGGACAAGGATTTGAGGGCTTGTTTAACTATGACCATTATCCTCAACCTAGTTCAACATCTTCCTCCTATCACCCATCACCACCTCCATCCAATGATGGGCAATACAATTATGGGCAAGATAGCCAGTACAACTATGATTTCTGCATACCACAACCTTCCCAACCAGCCCCTCGTGTTGGTGATTTCTGCACGCCACCAAATACATGGGCACGTGCTCCAAACAGTGAGGAAGAGGCCTCCGTAACAGACTCTGAGGAAGATACAGAAGATATGGAGGTGTCTTCAAATAATGAAAGTAACGAAGGTGGTTATTATCAAACAGAAGTTGACATTAGAACGCAGCCAAGGCGCATGGGGAAAAGTCCTTTGCCAGCACAAAGGTATCCACAACGAGTAAATAGGCATCCTCCATGTTGTGGAACACAACAAAAACTTCGTGTACCCCATCAGCGCAATGACTAATCAGTGTAAAATGACTATTTGACAATAAATATATTAAAGTAATATTGTTGTTTATGCATCATTGTAGCAAAAAAAAATATTATGCCTAGATAATATACATAGCACATTATACTACTAACCGTAAGACCTTTGCAAAAATAAGAAACGTGTACACATTTTTTGGCATTTGAATTTAGCGCCCAATTAATCTAATCATACATCTATTTACTATGGTGTACATTTCTATTTTAATTCTCCATGGCCTCTCTTCCAAATCCTCGAAAAGTGTCAAAGAAAAATAAAACTTTCACCATCTAATTTTCGTCCAAATTTACTGCAGCAACTTGTGAGCTAATTTCGGCCAACAAATTTTGTGAATTTAAAACAACTCAAAACATAAAAGTTGTAGATATTTAAGTTACGGTTCCATCCCATCTAGCCTTGAGTCAATTGGATTTTTGAAGAGAGAGATACATCTAAAATACTGATCAGTGCTCATATCTAATTTTTCCTCTTCAGATTGTGGCCATTTGATTTCTTTCCTTATTTGATTTTTCCTCTTCAAATTGTGCTACTTACAATTTTTTAAAATAAAAATTAACATTGAGATTAATTGTTGGGAGGAATTAAATTATTGGGTGGAATTAAAAAAAAAAAAGTGATACTTACACAATATTTTTACAACATTTTTACAAAAAATCACATGTGATTAATTTTTATTAGTTCAAATCTAAATTTAACACTAAAATTACTTTTTGAATCCAACAAAAACAACTAATAACAACTTCCCATTTAGAATTTATTGTAAAAATGTTGTAAAAATTACAAAATTCGAAAATGGGAGGAAAAAAAAAGTTGCAATTGATTTGTGGCAATGACATTGTCGAAATAGAGGAGAAAGATAGAAGAAAGTACACATATTCTTATTCTTCAGTGTTCACCTCAACTCACATTTTTTGTCATATTCACCTCAACTCTCCAGAGTAATTTTTTTGTCATATTGACTTCAACTCCTCAAAGTACCTTTTTTGTCTTTTTATTCTTCAGTATTTTTTTGACTGAAGCAGTTTGGTTTTTGTGTATGTCCTGTTCTTTCCTTTCGTATTGTAAAAGAACCCTTTGAAACAAATATGGATAGATTCAAGTACAAAGCAACTTGATTCTTATTCTAAAAAAAGTACAGAGACAATACGAAATGGAAGAAAAAAAATAATTGATGTGCACGTTGTAAATAAAAACAAAAGAAAGTACATAGATTCTTAATGAAGAAAAAAATGATTGATGTGCACATTATAAACAAAAAAAAAAACAAAAAAAGTACATAAATTTTTACAATACAGAAGAAAAAAATGATTGATGTGCACGCTGTAAACAAAAAAAAAAAAAGCAAAAAAAGTACGTAGATTCTTATGTGCACGCTGTAAACAAAAAAAGCAAAAAAAGTAAACAAAAAACAAAGCTTCAATCAATCAATCAACTAAATTCCTCATCTCATCTGATTCTTATTCTCTGCATGCTTTGAATATATTCCCCTCAACTCCTCAGAGTACCTTTTTTGTCTTTTTATTCTTCAGTATTTTTTTGACTGAAGCAGTTTGGTTTTTGTGTACGTCCTGTTCTTTCCTTTCGTATTGGAAAAGTACCCTATGAAACAAATAGGGATAGATTCAAGTACAAAGCAACTTGATTCTTATTCTAAAAAAAGTACATAGACAATACAAAATGAAAAAAAAAAAAAATTGATGTGCACATTGTAAATAAAAACAAAAAAAGTACATAGATTCTTAATGAAGGAAAAAATGATTGATGTGCACACTGTAAACCAAAAAAAGCAAAAAAAGTACATAAATTTTTACAATACGGAAGAAAAAAAATGATTGATGTGCACGCTGTAAACCAAAAAAAAGCAAAAGAAGTACATAGATTCTTATGTACACGCTGTAAACAAAAAAAGGAAAAAAAGTAAACAAAAAACAAAGCTTCAATCAATCAATCAACTAAACTCCTCATCTCATCTGATTCTTGTTCTCTGCATGCATCGAATATATTCCCCACAACTCCTCAGAGTACCTTTTTTGTCTTTCTATTCTTCAGTAATTTTTTGACCAACGCAGTTTGGTTTGTGTTTCTTATCCCATCAACCTTCTTCTCCATTCTTATTCCCCTCATAATTCTACCAACAATTTTCAATTCATGTGTGCCATACATTCTACAAACAATTATAAGTAACAATACTTGCAAATATCTATCCGTCATTTATCTCTTAGAAGGTGAGTTACATCTCTTAAATAGTTATTTTTCTTTTTATAATATTTCATGTTTATATGTTTTTGGGCATAACTAAGCATGAAAATCTTGTTTTTGCATTATGTGTTTTGCAACATGAACTGATTTGTATGATATGTTTTAAATTAGTTGTCCATGAATTCTTGCCGAAAATAAGAATTCATGGACAACTTAATAAAAAATATTGTAATATTATTATTATCAGTGAAATAATCCTCTTTAACAGAATTCTCTCAACTCTAGCTATTTAAACATTGAATATTTTTAATAGATTACCTTCTTGTATTGCATTGTTAATGGTTGTGTAATGTTAATATATTAATACTATTATTATGTTTTAGTGTAGATGGCAAAAAAGTTGTTCATTTTTCTCTTCCATTCCGGCGGAATAATTAAACATGGAGAAAATGGGGTTTATTACGAAGGGCCACCTCCTTCTATGCTTCCATTAAGCCAGGGTGTTACATTTGAAGATCTATGTGATAGAGTAGCATCCACGCTTCATATAAATAGAGAAGATTCGAAACTGACGATTTGGTATAGATTTCCTTTTCAATGTCATCCACATCCTGTGACTTACCAGCAAGTTTTGGTAGAAGATGATCATGGTGTCAATGCAATATTCAATATGTTAAACTGCCAATATGGATTTGTAGGTGCAGAGTTATATGTGGGTGTAGAGCCCATAAGAAGCCACCGAGATGTTTTTCCCATTCGATATGCCAACGAAGGACCGATTGCATCATTTACTTATTCACATGGCGGGCAATTCCATGATCCATATGCCACTCATATTGGTCTTTATTCTGAAGATGCGGCTCATTCCCCAATTAACATTGGTGGTGCTGACTACCATGCTTCATATACTCATGGCGCAAGTGAGGACCATCATGTTCCTTATCGATCAATGAACACCAGTGATGCTGACTATGATAATCCAACTGAGCATGTCTCACAAGAGACTACTAATGATCCCAATGATACACATCGCATAGCTGCTACTACTGAAAATGCGGTCCACACATTATTCGAAAGGATGCGAGCCATGAATAATGATGACGAACTTGATGACAACGAGGTCCTTGATGATGATGAGGTCCTTGATGATGTTGGAGATGAACAGGAGCTTCTAAATGAAGGTAATCATGAAAGTAGTCCAGCTATGGCATTCCATCAACCTTCATCACTAAGTTTTTCAAAAAACACGTGGGATAATATGATTGATCCAACCCCACCATTTGAAAAGCCCACTCAGAGTATTTGGGACCCTACCCAAGAGTTTTATGTGGGCTTGCTTTTTGCTGATAAGGATGACTTACAAGCTGCTGTTAAACGCTATCACATCAAGAGGAACCAAACATTTTATGTAAGAGAGTCAAATCTAGCATGTTGGTCTGTAAGGTGCGAACATTGTTCTTGGCGTCTTCGAGCATGCTTTCGGGCTACACATGGGTTGTTTGAGGTTAGGAAATACAATGGTCCACACACATGTACAGAGTCCACGTTCACACAAGATCACGAGCAATTAGACACCCATGTTATTGAGAAAGAGTTGAGGGATGTTGTCAAAAATGATCCAACCATAAAGATTTCTTCACTTCAACAGACTCTTTACAATAAGTACCAATACCGGCCTTCTTATTCTAAGGTGTGGGAGGCGAAAGAAAAAGCAATTGGTAGAGCGTTTGGCGATTGGGACAAATCGTACCAATTATTGCCAAAATGGTTGAAAGCTTTGACTGATTCAAACCCGCGCAGCAGGGTTATTTGGAGAACAGTACCTACTACTATGCCAGGCTGTGCAATATTTGAGAGAGTGTTCTGGGCTTTTGGTCCATCTATTGAAGGTTTTCAACATTGTAGGCCAGTGATTAGTATAGATGGAACTTTCCTATATAGTAAGTACAAAGGTACGTTACTAATTGCATCAACGTGGGATGGTGAGAACAGACTTTTTCCACTTGCCTTTGCCATTGTGGAGAATGAAAATGATGATAGCTAGTATTGGTTTTTGCGTTGTATTCAGATTAATGTCACTAATCGGGAAGGGTTATGTGTCACATCTGATCGTCACCCTGGTATAATGACAGCAATACGAACTATATGTCAATCGACACGTTGGTATCATCGTTTTTGCCTTCGCCATGTGGCTACCAATTTCAATAAAAAAATTGGGAATAAAAACTTGAAGGCTATGGTAATGTGGGTAGGCATGGAGAATCAGTTACGAAAGTATCAAATAACCAGGGATAGAATTACTCAATTAAGTGCAGATGGTGAGCAATATTTGAGGGAAATACCGGTGGACAAGTGGACATTAGCACACGATGGTGGACATCGTTATGGGGCAATGACGACAAACTTGTCTGAAAGCTTCAATGGAATTCTAAAGAGTGCTAGAAATCTGCCCATAACTGCGTTAGTTGAACTTATATACTACCGTTGTGTAGCCTACTTTGCCGATCGGTATACTAAGGCACGCGCAGAGGTTACTGCCGGTGAACTCATTACGGCCTATGCAAAGAATAAATTCAATAAATGGGAAAAAAAGGCACCAAAGCATTCAGTTACTGTGTTTAGTCATGAAGATGGGTT
This sequence comes from Quercus variabilis, assembly GCA_030445155.1. Lineage (NCBI taxonomy): Eukaryota > Viridiplantae > Streptophyta > Magnoliopsida > Fagales > Fagaceae > Quercus > Quercus variabilis. The sequence goes on along the minus strand of CP129453.1, from coordinate 5,071,308 downwards.
GTTTGAAGTCAGAACACCAATAAACCCTAACTCTGCATATAGGGGTAATCATCGTCATGAGGTAAATTTGAGGCAGAACAATTTGAGGCAGAACACTTGAAATTCACAAAATTTTTTGGCCGAAATTAACTCAAAAGTTGCTACTATAAATTTGGACAAAAATTACCACAAAAATTTTTTCCCCACAATTTTGACAATACCATTGCCACAATTAACAAAAAAAGGTTTTTATTTTTATTTTTTTTAATTGTGGCAACGGCATTGCCGAAATTGTGGACAAAAAAATTTCCCCACTATTTCGGCAATGGCATTGCCACAATTAGGGAAAAACTTTTTTTTTTTTTTTTCAATTGTGGCAATGCCATTGCCGGGGAATTTTTCCCCACAATTTCGTCAATGACATTGCCACAATTGAAAAAAAAAAAAAAAAGTTTTTCCCTAATTGTGGCAATGCCATTGCCGAAATAGTGGGAAAAATTCTTTTCCCCACTATTTCGGCGATAGCATTGCCACAATTAGGAGAAATTTTTTTTTTTTTTCAATTGTGGCAATGTAATTGTCGAAATAATAGAGAAAATTTTACAATTTCGGCAATGCCATTGCCACAATTGAGAAAAAAAAATTTAAATTTTTAATTCCCCACAAATTTGGCAATGGTATAGCCGAAATTGGGGCAAAATTTTGGGTTTTTTTTTTTTTTTTTTTTAAACTAATTGTGGCAATAGCGTTGCCAAATTTCGGCAATAGGAAAAAATAAGTTTTTCTTTTGGCAATGTCATTGCCCCATTTGAAAAAAAAAAAAAAAATTCCCTAATAACGTTTGGAAAAAAAAAATTTTATTTTTTTTTCAATTGTGGCAATTGAAACAATTTTGGCAATGCGGTTGCCGCAATTGAAAAAAAAAAACCCACAAATGGTAAAAAAAAAAAAAAAAAAAACAAAAATTTCCCCAATTGTGGCAATACCATTGTCGAAATTGTGGGAAAATTTTTCCCACAATTTCGGCAATGGTATTTTTGAAATTGGTTGGTTATTTATTTATTTTTTTTATTTACTAATTGTGGCAGTGGCGTTGCGGAAATTCGGCAATAGGAAAAAAATAAGTTTTTCTTTTGGAAAAAAAATAATTTTTCCCACAATTTCGGCAATACCATTGCCACAATTGGAAAAAAGTAGGAAAATTTTTCCCCACAATTTCGGCAATGACATTGCCACAATTGAAAAAAAAAAGTTTTTCCCTAATTGTGGCAATGTTATTGCCGAAATAGTGGGGGAAAAAACACTATTTCGGCAATGGCATTGCCACAATTAGGAGAAAACTTTTTTTTTTTTTAATTGAGGCAACGGCATTGCCGAAATTGTAAAAATTTTCCCCACAATTTCGGCAAGGACATTGCCACAATTGAAAAAAAAAAAAGTTTTTCCCAAATTGTGGCAATGGCATTGCCGAAATAGTGGGGAAAAAATTTTCCCCCCTATTTCGGCAATGGCATTGCCACAATTAGGAGAAAAACTTTTTTTTTTTTTTTCAGTTGTGGCCATGTCATTGCCGAAATAGTGAAGAAAATTTTACAATTTCACCATTGTCACAATTGAGAAAAAAAAAAGTTTTTATTTTTAATTTTTTCTAATTGTGGCCCGAGATTGTGGGAAAAGAAATTTCTCCACAATTTCAGCAATACTATTGCCACAATTGGGAAAATTTCTCCATTTTTTTTTAACTAATTGTGGCAATGGCGTTGTCGAATTTCGGCAATAAGAAAAAATAAGTTTTTCTTTTGGCAATGTCATTGCCTCATTTGAAAAAAAAAAAAAAATTCCCTAATAACGTTTGGAAAAAAAAAATTATTTTTTTTTTTTTTTTCAATTGTGGTAATTGAAACAATTTCGGCAATGCGATTACCGCAATTGGAAAAAAAAAAAAAAAAAAAAAACACACACACACACACACACACACACACACACTCACACACACACAAATTTCCCCAATTGTGGCAATACCATTGCCGACATTGTGGGAAAATTTTTCCCACAATTTCGGCAATGGTATTTCCGAAATTGGTTGGGTTTTTTTTTTTTTTTTTAATTTTTTTTATTTACTAATTGTGACAATGGCGTTGCGGAATTTTGACAATAGGAAAAAATAAGTTTTTCTTTTGGCAATTGTGGCAATGTCATTGCCATAATTGGGGAAAAAAAAGTCTTTATTTATTATTATTTTTTTTTACCAATTGTGGCAATGGCATTGCCGAAATTGTGAGGAAAATTTTTCCCCACTATTTCGGCAATGGCATTGCCACAATTGGGGAAAAAAAAGTTTTTCCCCATTGTGGCAATGCCATTGCAGAAATAGTGGGGAAAAAAATACATGTGTCCATCACAAGAGTAGGGTCTACCTTTTGAAGAATCTTATGGGAGATAAGAATCTGCCATCTTCTTGTTTTTATATGACTCTGAAGAAGTGAAGCTTGGCAACAAGTGGCATGCTGCGTAGGGGGACTGTGTGCAAGATTGGATTTCTTCAAAGATATGTTTCTGACAAATGGATAGATAGTGTGACAGGTGAAAGATTATGTTTCTAGTACTTTGTATTACTTTTACAATTGGGGAAAAAAGTTTTTATTTTTTATTTTTCTAATTGTGGCAACAGCATTGCCGAAATTGGAAAAAAGTAGGAAAATTTTTCCCCACAATTTCGGCAATGACATTGCCACAATTGAAAAAAAAAAAAAGTTTTTCCCTAATTGTGGCAATGTCATTGCCGAAATAGTGGGGAAAAAACACTATTTCGGCAATGACATTGCCACAATTAGGAGAAAACTTTTTTTTTTTTAATTGTGGCAACGGCATTGCCGAAATTGTGAAAATTTTCCCCACAATTTCGGCAAGGACATTGCCACAATTGAAAAAAAAAAAAAAAAAATTCCCAAATTGTGGCAATGGCATTGCCGAAATAGTGGGGAAAAAATTTTCCCCCCTATTTCGGCAATGGCATTACCGAAATAGGGGGAAAAAATTTCCCCACTATTTCGGCATTGCCACAATTAGGAGAAAAACTTTTTTTTTTTTTTCCAATTGTGGCCATGTCATTGCCGAAATAGTGGAGAAAATTTTACAATTTCACCATTGAAACAATGTCATTGCCGAAATAGTGGAGATAAACTTTTTTATTTTTTTTTCAATTGTGACAATTGAAACAATTTCGACAATGCGATTGCCACAATTGAAAAAAAAAAAAAAAAACAAAAATTTCCCCAATTGTGGCAATGCCATTGCCGAAATTGTGGGAAAATTTTTCACTCAATTTCGGCAATGGTATTTCCGAAATTGGTTGGGTTTTTTTTTTTTTTTTTTTTTTTTTTTTTTTTAATAACTAATTTTGACAATTGAAAAAAAAAAAAAAAAAGTCTTTAATTTTTTTCCCAGAAATTGCCACAAACCCAGATCTCCCATTTTCGGCAAGTCACAATTGCCATAAAATTTTCGGCAAATTCATTATATTTTTTTTTAAGAAATAATAGGTGCACATAATTTTTACAATATTTTTACAACAAATTATAAGTATTAAGTTGTTACTTGTTATTATTGTTAAATTAAAATAGTAATCTCAATGTCAAATTTAAATTGTGATAGCCAAAGAAAATATTGTGTACATAGCACATTATATTTTTCTTTAAATTTTGGCATTCACCTTTTTTTTTTTTTTTTCTACTGTTTTCGGTGATACCAATGCCGAAATTACTTTTTTTTTTTTTTTTTTTTTTTCCGGGCACTCCTTATTCTATTTCTCACACACTCACACTTACGGGCAGCGTGGAAAAAATGGGCAAATGAATTTCGGCAACAGTGTTGCCGAAATTCAAAGTCATTGTTTACTTTTTCTCTTTCCTAATTCTCTCTCTTACTTTTGTTGAATTTCGGCAACGCTGTTGCCGAAATTCAACCTCTCTCCTCATTTTGCCAATAAACTTTAAACAGTACCTATAATGTCAAAATGTTTAAGTTTTGGCAATATTTAGCCAAAAGACTCTGGGGGAACTAACAAAATTTTCCATTTTTTTTTTCTCTGAGTTAAAAAAAAAAACAAATGTATCCGCTGTGATTCATTAATCCCACGTCATGTTACGGTAAAAATAATGCCATGAATACCACTAGAGCTTTGATGGGGGGTTTACACGTAAGTCATGTAAAAAAATATTATAATTTATATAAATGTTTATGCATATAGAATTAATCTAATTTAAGAATGTTATAAATTGTTGTATCAAAAAAATATATATATGTTATAAATTGTCACCATATCCCTAACTTTATTTCTTGGTTTATTATACATTAATAGTAGAAGTGAAGGAATTTGAATTTTAGATTTTTCTTTTTCCATTGAAAATATCATTAAGCTACAAGCTCTTAAGTATATCTAACTTTATTGATGATTGCAATTGTGAGTTGCAATAAAGGTATTCTAGCTTTGTTTGTGACCCATCATGTATGCTTATCCCTTAATTCAATTTTTTTTTTTTTAAGTAGATAGCTAAAGGGTTTATATATATATATAGGAAAAAGGTGGGGGATAAGACGAGGGTTGAAACCATATACACAAAACATCATAAAAGATATCAATAGTATGGACTATCACTTTAATCTCATAAATGTCACCAACAAAATCAAATTATTATGAGATTAAAGTGAAAAATGTTATGATATAATACGCATGGGTCCACAAGCTTTTCAAGGTTTGTGTGACATTTTGCAGAGATATGGTGATCTTCAAGACACATAACGTACCCCAGTTGAAGAGCAAGTTGGCAAGTTTCTTTAAATGCTAGCACATAATCAGACACATTGTACAATGTCCTTTTTTTGTCGTTCTCGTGACTCGTGAGACTATTAGTCGCCATTTTCATAACATGTTAAGATCAATAATTATGTTAGAGGTTCAATTCCTTCGACAACTTGATGGAACCCAAGTGCCACTTGAGATACTACAAAGTAGTAGGCTCAACCCATATTTTAAGGTAAATATATCATGCATATAATTTATATTTAATAGTAGTTTAGTACAAATATATTTTAAGGTAAATGTTTTTGAGAGATAATGTTAATCTCAAGATTGTATTGGGGCACTTGATGGAACACATGTTCATGTCAAAGTGTCTAATGAGGATGCATTAAGATATCAAAGTAAGAAGGGTTACACAACACAAAATGTGTTGGCGGCATGCTTATTTGATTTAAAATTCACATATGTATTACCAGGTTGGGAAGGAATTGCTTTAGATTCAAGAATAATAAAGAGTGTTTTAACTAGAAACGATAACTTGAAAATCCCACAGGGTAAATTTAATTCAAATACGTATTAGGATGTATTCTTTATAATTAAAAAATTTGTAGTATATAATTAATGGTTGTAATTGTTTATTAGGTAAATATTATCATGTTGATGTGGGATACATGAATAGAAGTCGTCTAATTGCACCTTATAGGGGAGTGCGTTATCATTTAAAAGAGTACTCTGATCATCCTCCTGAGAATGCTAAAGAATTGTTTAATTTGCAACATACGTCATTGCGCACTACTATTGAAAGAGCATTTGGTGTACTTAAAAAGAAATTTCCTATTATAGCAAGTAGTACAGAGACTAATTATTGTGTTGACACACAAAATGAAATCATTTTAGCATGTTGCATACTTCATAATTATTTAATGGGTGCCGATCCTGGTAAAAGTCTTATTGCTAAAGTCAACGAAAAGGTTTTGCATTCTCATCGTGAACATGTGGCCCCTACTCCAAGAGAAGATGATGAGGATGCTAAGCAAGAAGATATTATAAGAAATTCTATAACATCAACCATGTGGCAAAACTATGTCCAAATGTAATAACTTTTGGGTTTATTGTTGTCTTGTCATTTATGACTATGCTATGTTTCAATTACTTTGACATAAATGTTATGCAAATTTCTCTTTTCATTTTGATATTACTCTCTATCTTTTGATAATTAATATTAATATTTACACAATATTTTATATGTGTTTTTCGTTCTATTAATTATAGCATATGTAAGATATCAAAGAAGAATGGTGGAGATCTAAGCAAATAAGTACAATGGAGTAGTGTTATGGATGATGCTTTAGTGGATGCTTTTTTACATCAGGTGATCATAAGCGGTAGAGTTAATGGAACTTTTACCTCTAAGACATATGATGATATAGTGAAAGAGTTGGTTGAAAAATTTCACATGGAGATTAACAAGGATAAGGTGAAAAATTGACAAAAGACACTGAAGAAGAATTTTCATGAATGCTATGACATCTTTAAAGATGGATTGACTAGTTTTAGATGGAATGATTCTTTAAATATGTGGACAGCTGAACCAGAAATTTGGGAGCCATTTATAGCGATAAATTACCATTTTTTGTGAGTTTAATTTTGTATTACATAATTATATCTGTAATTATATCTGTTGTTTAACCATTTGTCTTGATTTGTAATACTCTAAACCTGCAGCCAAGAAGTGGATGACAACACCTATACCCAACTACTCTAAGATGGCATAACTTTGGGCTAAAGATAAAGCAAAAGGTGATCATGCTGAAACTGCAAAGAAGAAATGTGCTAGGTATGCTGCATCGACCACTATTGATGATATTGATAATTTGATATTTCAAAATGAAGTTTCTTTGGAGAATTTTGAAATGGAAGATGATCAGAGGTCACCTGAAATTAATGTTGCACGTTCTCGAGTGTCATCACAAGATGCAATGTCTTCTAAAAGCAAGAAAAGACGACTAGCAGAAGATGATGAACTCGAGAACGTAATTTCCTAGTCATTTGATAATGTATCAAAGGCAATTGATAGGGCAATTGAGGTTATGGCAAAGTACTTTTCAAAGTCATATAGAGCAGAAGTTCATGCAGCTTTGGGCATATTGGACTTTGATCCAATATCAAAGACTGAGGCCTACATATTTTTGATGGAAAATCCAACATATAAAGAGATGTTCTTTGGTTGCCCAGATCATGAGCACAAATGTGTCTTATTGACACTGATGTCTAGGCCTAAAAATTAAAAAAATGTGAGATTTTTTGGCCAACCTTAGTTTTGGAATGGATTATGTTATTTTGTTTTGTTTTGGCAAGACTCATTATCGAAGTTTTTTTTTTTTTAAAAAGAAATTTGTTTGCATTTTTAGACAATATTTATTTTGTTGAGAATAAATATGTAATACATGAATTGCTTTACAACATAGAAATATATATAACTTGTTTTTTAGCTACAATAAAATTTTCTTTTTTCCTTAAACTAGAATTATTTTAGTTTTATATCAGGAAATTGGTATGTTAATAGTTCTATCACCTCTGGTCTTAGCGTGATGCAATCTATTCACCTTGAAAAACTATATTGTAATTCAATAATCTAACATAGACTCAATTGTGGCTAACTAGTTTCACATCATCCACTAAATACTAAACATTTCAAAGCAATTATAAGTTCTCATTGATTATTTTTTATGTTCTTTAAAATGAGGGGTATAATAGCAATGTTATTATAAAATGATTTCATTTCATTCATTCCAATGTCACTTCCAAACGGTGTTACTTACTTTCCATTCCTTTATTTTATAACATCCAAACAAGATTTTTAAATTCCATTCCATTCCATTCTTTTTCCTACTAAATCCATTCCATTCCTTTATAAACTCCCAAGCAGAGCCTAGAGTTTATTCATCCATTCTCTTTTCTGACTAGGAAGAGGAAAAAGTTAGCAATTATAAACAAATGACGTCTCCCATTAAGGATTAAAAAAAAAGAAAAAGGAGTTAATTTTTGTTTTTTGACCATGTCATATTTGTTCACTTAAAACTTACGTGCTAAACATTTTAAGTATTGCATAGAAAAAAAGAAAAGACGAGCAAAAAAAAAAGTGAGTTATAATTAGTTTAACTAATAAAATTTTTTGTCACAGTACAACTAACACATTCAAATTCTACCTACACTAATTAGATTGAATAGAGCAATTATTATGAAGAAAATCGTGTATATTTCAAACCCTATTATATCTATAAAAAAATATGTGAAAACAAAAAAATCCCAGGACCTCACTAAAAAGTACACTATTATTTAACAAAAGGCCAAATTAAAAAAAAAAAAAAAAAAAGTAGGGAAAAAAAAAAGTGAGTTGAAGCTAAAAGACAAGCATTGTAGTTATTACAGTTGAAAGGAGCCCAATCTTTATCTGATGAAGATTTTCTTGATCTCCCACTTGCATATATGGCTTTGCCAATTTGCAGCTCACCGACTCTCAGTGAAGCCACAAATGGCCATTTCTGATTTCTCCCAGCCTGGTGTCTCTGTCCAAAACTCAAAGGAGTGGTAAGTATTGGACATAAGAAGTACACAACAACACAATCTCTTATATATTCTCTCTCTCTCTCTCTCAGTCAATCTAAAGCCATGAGTTCAGTCAATGGGTCCAGCTTTGACATTAAAATCATAGCTGGTTCTAGATCATGTGTGATGTGTCACAACATTGGATGAAAAAGTTTTGTCGGTTGTGTGCTTGCAATATTATTATAAATAGATAATAGATTTTATAAACTCTGTTATCAAATTATTTTAATAATTTGGAAGGATTCTAAGAGCATTTGTAGCAAGTACGTCATATACCAAATTTTTGTCATTTGGCACATCAAACCCTAAAATATGAGCCTCATGAGGTGTTTCACATCTTAAATTTTTTTGCAACATGCTACAGTGCAATCTCAAATTTGAGAGCGCACTATTCACAAATCTTATAACTTATATTATTTTTTTTCTTTATGATGGGTCTACTTTCTTTTCTTCTTACCTTTTTCTTTCTTCCTTCTGTCTTCTCATTTCTTTGTCCGACCAATTTCTGCTCTCTCTCATTTCCTTGTTCAACCATTTTTCTGCTCTCTCTCCCTCTACTTCACGTCACTACCTCCCTCTTTGACGAAACCCAAGCTGGAGTATTAAGCCAGGTTGACTCTATGGCAGTGGTTTCTTCTTCTTCTTCTTCTTCTTCTTTTTTTTTTTTTTTTTTTTTGCTTTTGTTGTGATTTGATGGTGGATTTGGTAGCGAGTGGTTGTGGGTTGATTTTCATGGGTTGTGATGGACTAATGTTGGTGGGTGGTGGTGGTTATGGGTTGATTTTGGGTTTTGGTTATGGTTGACATTGGTGGTGGATTGTGGTGGTTGTAGTCATCATCGATCTCACTCAGCCAAGCTCGATCTCGCCAATCTCACTCACGGTCTCACCCTCTCCAGTCATGGCTGATCTCACCCCAAGGCTGCCGTTAATCCCTCTTCCCTCTCCTCTCTATTCGCCTTTCATTCTACCTCTTTCTAGTTTTAGGTTTTTTATTTTATTATTATTATTATTTTTTATATATAAGGTGGTGTTGGTGGATGTGGGTTTGTGCTAGTGGTGACTATCGATGTTGTTGTGGCAGTGGTTGTTGGTGGTCGTTGTTTCAGCAATGGTGGTTGTGCCGTTGTTGTTGTTGTTGTTGATGATGATGGGGAGGAGTTAGTATATTATTTTAATGTAAAGAATTGAAGAATAAAACATGTGATGAATGAGATATTATAAAATGATGTGGTAAAATAATAAAGTTGGCTTTTGGTGTGTCAAAATGGCATTTTTTTTTTTTAGAAGAGCTTATGGTAATGCTTTAATAAGTTAACATTAGAATTTAGATTAGGAAGTTCTATTATATTCATATTCCATACTTCATATGCCACCACCTTGAATAATTAATGAACAAGAGTTTTGTGTGGGGAGTGGATTCAATTCTAGGTCGAGGCCCAAAAAGCTTGAAAGCTCATATTAGAAAGGACGGGCTAGGCCCATCTCTATGAATCATAAAGGGAAGTGTCCCCCCAGATAATTCTTGAGGAGGTCTAGATATGCCACCAACATTGAAACTTTCATCCTAGGTAATAAACACGGGTGATCTTAGAGAATACAAGGGAGTGATCCTGAAGAACCAATTTCATTTTCTTAAACCGAGGTGTCATTCTCATTATATATACCTCAGGAAATTCCCTGAGAGGATAAGGATCCTAGAGACTGTCACCTTCGCATTAATGAAAGGTTCTCCATCTAATTTCTGCCACATTAAATACGTATAGGACTACTTGAACAGTACAAACACCCCCCAAAAGTCCTGTTTCAAGATAAGAATAGAGGGGAAACCATTAGAAGAGAGAAAAATATCCCAAAAAGATCCAGCTAGGGGTAAGCCAACTGGAGGGATAAGGAAAGGAGAATGCCTATAAAAAAGGGGGGATGGCAACAAAGAGGGGGGGCATGAGAAAAAAGAGACTAAGGAAGAGAGAACAAAAATAGGAGATGAGATATTCATTTATCTTTGAATCTCAGTACCACGGGAAAAGTATGTAATGGTTATTGCTAGTAATATTAATATAATCTTGCTTCCTTAAATTAGTTGTTTGAGCTTCCCACTGTAGAGTTTTCACTTTGTTTAGATAAATAAATTGTGCTAATCTGTTACCTAGGTATGAATTTCTCTTAAAGGTTTATAGAATCTTTTTGAGAATTACTGTACCCCACAAGTTTAATATTTAATCTTTATCTAATTATTTTTTAAATTTAAATAGACACTTTTTTTTTGGCAATCTTTTCTTCCTCATCCCTTATGTTTTATTTATTTATTTAAACAGACACATTCTTTTCTTTTTTTCTTGCTTCTTTTACGTTTCTTTTTCTTTTTAAATAGGAAAATCTCTAGGCAAAAAACTAAAAAGCTTCATCGCCTGCGGTAGTATATTATAAGTGTCTTTTTGGTGTGATTTAAATTTTGTGACATATTTAGTTTATTTTTAAATTGTGGGATTTGTTATAAATTGGTGAAAATTTGAACAATATAATCCACTTTAAAAGGTTATTATTAATAACCACAACGCACCTTTGGTGCAGTTGTTATTTCATAAGTATAAGTGTTTGTGGAGTATGAAAGGTAAAGGTCGGAATTCAAGTTTCTAGGAGGGAGTTTCACAAATATATACACTTAAATTGAGGTAGAATAGAATTTGTATATTATATAAAAAAATGTGATAATTAATAAATTAAATAAACCAACTTTTTAACAAAACTGATCATTAAATAAACCAGCTTTAGAAGTAATCAAGTGGACGCTATTATTAAATAAAGAAAAAAATATCCCAAGTCCCCACCTAAAGCTAAAAGTCTAAAATTTCTTTTTGAAAAAGCCAAAACCGGCAATCACTGCACAACCATTGTTGTTGTAAAATGAAAAAGGAACTTAATTAATGTTTTACATAATTCCGATCGGAAGACTATTTCTTGATGCTCCCGACACTTTTACACTCACTCTAACCCATAAACACACAAACATTAATGTTACATATGGATATATATATATATATATATTTTAAAGGAAGATACATAGATAGTTATTGATTAAATTATATTCTATATTTAAAATTTTAATTAAATAATTTAAATTTTTATGAGTAAAGAAGTTAAAAGTTTGTTATGTTATATTTATTTTAATTATATAAAATAACTAGTCGCTAACCCGTGTGATGTACGAGAAAACTATTGATTATGAAAAAAAAATCCAATAATGAATGAAGAATTTAAGCTATTACTTAAAAAAAAAAAATGAATGAAGAGTTTAAGCTATCACCTATGCAATTTTTTTTGTGCATTTCAATTAGACTTTAGACAATAATAATATGATTATTACTTCTACTATTTTTGGGTTGAAATAAGTTTTTTTTTTCCTAAATTGAAATAAAGTTATTTGTTTACTATTTTTTTATGTTAGAATTTATTTACTGTTATTGTTAAGCTAAAATATTTAAAAATGATTATCTGATTATTTATTTAAAAGAAATATTTTTATAAAATAATGTAATGACAGTTTTGTGAATAAAAAGGCATGTGATGGCATTGTAAAGCAAGCACCTTCCTAAAAACTTCCTTTCAACCCCTCCCAATTGTCATAAATGTCATCTCTTTTTATTTTTTATTTTTATTTTTTAGCTCTTTCCATTCATGTTATTGTTTCAATTATATATATATATATATATATATATAGACTAGTCGCTAACCCATGCTATGTACGAGAATTTACCTATTTGTGAGGTAAACTAAAATAATTTTATAAAATCTTAAATTGATTAAGAAACTACAACATTGCATGATTTACTCTTGTATGACTTCAAATTGTGTTATAATTTAATGAAGAAACCATTGCTTGAATGTGCAATGGCCTATTCAAATTTTCAAATATTAAAACTTCTGATGAAAGACCAAAAAAATTAAAGAATCAAATGATAAACTGCTTAGAAATTATTGAAACAAAATATATATGACAAAACAATAGAGAAAGATAAGTTACATTCAAAAGAATAATCTATGGCTATAACTATTGAAAGGAATCAAAAGATTCAAAACCTACAAATTATAGATAATCTATATATGTGTGTGTGTGTGACTACACAACAAAGAAATATAAGAGAAAGATGTGTTATCATCAAAAGAATAATTCAAATGTTAAAACTTTTGAAAGACTAAAATATATTAAAAAATCATAAGATTTACTCCCTATAAATTTTTGAAACAAAACCAAATGTTTTACACAATAGAGAAATATAGAAGAAAAAGTGATTACCTTCAAAAGAATAATACATGGTATAGTCATTGAAATTAGCTAAACATGTTTAAATATTGCAAAAACTAACACAAATTCATATATTAAAACTTCCAAAATGCCAAAAAAATATAATTAAAGAATAAATTATTGAAACAATTCAAAAAATATATGACTATTTAAAAGAGAAATATAAGAAAAAGAAAAAAAGTACATGAACCCATAAAACAAAAATTTTTAAATTTTAACGGATCTAAACTTTAAACGATAAAAACAATCATCAATTCTATAATTATTTAAACAATAAAATTGTAATCTTAAAAGAAAAAAAAAAAGCAAATTACAATAATAACTATTACGCTTCATGCGGTCCTTTTTATTTTAATTTTTTTTCAACCCTATTTAGTTGGCCGGCTCAATATTTTTCAAATTATTCAAATTAAATAAAAACCAAAAAGTCAAAAACAATAAAAGTATTGGAAAAGGAAATACTCTACGTGGCCAAGAAGCACACTGCCTTTCTGCTTGTGTACATAGTTTATTCATCGGAAAAGAGGAAGACAAAACTCCTACCCTTGATAAGAACTCTATTTTGATTCTGTGCTGACTCCACCATAACATACTTTTTTTTTTTTTAACAAAGTAGATGAGAAGAAATAACATAAGAAGAGCTCATACCTCTACTCGGCTTTAAAAAAAATATATTAAGGTTTGCTTTGCTTTTAATAGTGTTCATGATTAATCTCGCAAATTTGGAGATAAATTATCAATGTTTGAGTTTAAGTTTAAGTTGGACTTGTTAAAGAGATAGAGTTTCACTTCTTATTAAGTTTGGATTAAACAAAAATAATTTTGTTTTAAAAAAAAAATGATAATGATGAGTTTGAGTTTAAGTTGGACTTGTTAGAAAGATAGAGTTTCATTTTTTGTTAAGTTTAGACTAAACAAAAATAATTTTATTTAAATAACATATTGACGTGGAAAATTGTGGGAGCTCTAGAGACTTCAGTTATATATATATATATATAGATTAATTATATATTTAAGGATAATACAAAGTGAGAAAAATTAATTATGCTTATTAATACTGAATTAATTATTTGATGTTGTTATTATCATAATAAATTCTCACTAAAACAATCTTATAAAATATGATATTTTTCTCTCAATATTTTATTTTTTGTTGAAATTTGATAATTATGGTTGATATTAATAGATATTTATTTTATTGTTGTGTTATGTGGAGCTTGATATTCTAGCAATAGCTATTTATTAGTTAATAACTCATGCCAGGCAAAATGTACTTGAGGGTTTAGGGTTCAACATAACTTGTTTTATTCTTCCTTTAAAAAAAAAAAATTTATAATTATGGTAATTATTAATATAATATATAATAATAAAGACAAAATATATTATTACAAAACTTTTGACACCATCACAAATATAAGTTCGATTAACTGGAATACTACTCTTTTAAAAAATATAAAAATTTATCAAAAAATTAATTTTTTTCTTTTACTATAAAAAATTGTAAAATCTCAAAACAAAAACAAAAAACATTATACTTTCTCATCCATTAACTTTCCGTTTTTGAAAATACTTTCTCATCCATTAATTTTCCCTTTCTAAAAATACTTCCTCATCCATTTAATAACTTGATCTCGTTCTCACCTTATCACTTGCTTAAAAAGTAGAGAAAAACTTCCACGCCACTCCTATCAAAAAAAAAAAAAAAAAAACTTCCACGCCACTATAAAGTGCATAAACTAAAAACACTTGCCTTCAAAACAGAGTAAAGATTTTACTCCACTTCACTGCAAATTCCAACACTGTTCAGTACACAGAAAAACAAAACTACACATGTCACATATATATTATCTATCACACATGACACAACCCCACCCCTTCTCTCTCTCTCTCTCTCTCTCTAAAACGACAGACCGTACCACGTGATCTTCTTCATTCCACAGTTACTCTGCCTCACCAACCTCTCTTTCTCTCTCTCTCTCACTCTGTTTCACCAATTTATTGAACTCATTTCTCAGTTCTCACTCACTCTCTGTTTAATCCTTTTCAAGAGAAAACCTTTTCCTTTTCCCGAGAATCTCAAATTCAAAGCTCAAACCTTTTCCAACTGTAAAGCAATTTTTAAAGTTTTCAATCTATAAATTATAATCACACTTTAAACTTCAAACTCTCACTTTAAAAATGCGGAATTGTGCTTAGCTCAATTTTCAAATTCCGAAACCCTAGCTTTTTCTTTTTATTCAAATGCACGGCTACAGTAGACTCGGCTCTTCGGCGAGGACTTCCTCCTCGTCGTCGCCGCCGTCGTCTCCGCGGTTCCGGCACGGCCGTAACAAGCTATCCGGAGGCTGCGCCGGCGGCCGGAGCTCGAAGCAGTCGAGCGCGGTGGAGAGAGTGGTGTACGTGTTTGTGTCGGCGGTGTTCCGGAGGCGAGGCGTGCTGCTTTTCGCGCCGGTGCTGTACATTTCGCTGATGCTGCTGTACATGGGGTCGGTGGGATTTGATGTGGTGAATTTGAAGCACAGTGTGGTTGGAGTAGTTGTGCACAGTAGCAAGCATCGGACGGCAATGGCGCCCGGTTCGGTTTATCGGAGCCCTCAGGTTTTTGAGAAGTTGTGGCCGTTAATGGAGGCTGAGAGTAATGGGAGTAGAGTCAATGCGGTACCCTTTTTTTTTGGCTGCTCTCTTTGAAATTAAGCTTATTTGTGGAAAAAGAATGAATTTTTAGTTGTTTTTTTATTTATTTATTTATTTATTTATTTATTAATGTTACTTATTATGCTTTGTGTGAATTTTTGTGGGTTTGGAAATATGTAATTGTTGTGTTTTAAGGGAGGTCATGATTTTTAGTTCCAATGAAATTGTTGTGTTTTTACGGTTTGGTTTATGAAAACTCGATGAGAACGGTTGGAAAATTAGTGTTGGAGTTCAACAAGCTTTGGAAAAGAGTAGTGGGTTCAAGTTAGCTCAATTGGTAGAGTCTTTTGTTGTGTATGAATCCCGCCTAGAGTAAAAAGAATCTAATTTGGTGTCTTTGTCAATGGTAAAGAACAATCAATTGGAGAACACAACTCAGTTCAAATCATATGGTATCTATAAATGCTTTAGAAAGGAGTGTATACATTAAGAAAGGGTTTAATTTATGGACGTCAATGTACTTTTGAATTTGCTCTTCCCTCTTCCCTTCGTGTCGAAACTAACTTATAGAAGAAAATTAAGGGTTTATGGACCTTTTTTTATATGGTTGGAGTGTATGTAGATGTAAGGTTTTATTGGTTGTTAGAATGTGAAAATTGTTGGATTGATGAATGACTTTGAAGCCATGTTGCACTTGATTTGGAATAAAGATTTTATGCTAAGTTGCATTGTTGTTGTAGATTAAGATTATTAGACATGTTTTGATGAGTTAAACCGTGGGTTAGAAATATCACATGATAAGTTTGGGTGCACACACGTGTTCATTTTGGTTGATGAGAAGATTCAAATTTTAATGAGCCTAGCAGGTTAAAGGTAGAGTTGCTACTACTCAAAAGGAAAGTTGAGGGGTTTATATGGACTTATGAGGACCTACTATCGTTGTCAAGAGGGAGTTTTACTTGTGAGCCAAAAGTTGAGTTTGGATTGCACTGAAAAGGAGCGACGTTTGCATTTGGCGTTTTTTCCCTAGATCTCGTGCACTGTTCACGGGATCTGCAAGTATGGAAAAACACAAATTTTGCTTTAAAACTAAGTCTCACGGCACTATTCACACATTTAAAAATCATTTTTCTATAGTGTTTTCAGCAATAAGTTTTCAGTTTTCAGCAATAAGTGATATCCAAACAGACCCAAAAAATTTACAAATTTAAGAGGGAGGCCGGAGGCCAAAAAGGATACGTGGAAGACTTAATGATTAATAACACCCTACCTCATTGAAGTGTTCCTTCGAGCATGCACATTTGTTTTTCATTGAAGAAATACTCTGTTCATGTCCAACTGTTTCAAGTTCTGTCCAAGATTTTACATTTTTCAGGCAATCCACAATGACGTCCACATCTAGTTCCTCTCATTTGTACACTATCAACAATGTACTTTACCTTCTGTGATGACATAAGGTCTTTACTAAAACATATAACTACAGTGTTAATGGTTTTCTTTTTTACTCCAAATTTTGTTATTATTATTATTTTGTGCTATAAATTCATTGGTGAACCCTATCAGAAATGTGTTTGGCATGCTTTGGCTCCATTTGTTGACATGTTGTTTAGTTATTTCCATAGGTCATGCATCTTTTACTTTTACCTCTTCTTTCTTTCTTTTATTTTTTAAATGATATATATTTTTTTTTAATATTTTGTGCTGCTTCAGGAATTAATCTTCAATTGTTATGCCTTATTTTCTTTTTCTTTTTTTAAAAATGTTATTTACACCCTATGTGTACTTATATGACTAAAAATATAATGCAATGGAAATCATGCAGTTGATGACGGCATGGAATTCAACTGGGCGTCAAGGTTGGAAGCCTTGTGTTGACAAGAGTATTTCAACAACAGGTTTGGGTTTTCTATAGAGTTTTACTTAACATGACTACTGTTTATTTTTATGGATTGCCTGCTGTAGTCTATGATTGTTATTTTTTTTTTGTTAGTTACGCATACACCCATGAGATCTTAAACCACTGCTACACTTTTCACCCCATTCTTATGGGAGAGGAAGTGCTATTCAGGTTAGAGCTCATGGGCTCTAATTGCTAAATTTGGGGTTGGGTGTAGTGATCCTTCTTTGCATATGGTTCTTCCTAATGCAATATCCTCTCATGCATCATTAATGATGAGATCCATTCTTACTGCTGCTACTCACACCGACAATAGCACATGTATGGATCTTCCTTTCATTTGATCAAACCATCTCAAGTGACTTTCTCTCCTCGTCTTGTTAAATGGTGCCTGGCCAAAGCTACTTATGCTAAATTTTCTTTTCAGCATCATGCATATGTTGAATGACTGGAAGTATGCTGCATAATACGTATACCATTTTTTTTAAAAACGTGTAATGCTATGTTTGATTTAATTGGCCCTACGCTTAACTTAGGAGTGAAATATTTATAGGAAATTCTAATAGCAGAGGATAAATGCCTCATCATATTACTATGTGTTTCCTAATATTTCATTTTTGTTGTATTTAGAATTACATTTTGTGTGTCAAGGAATTATGAGTAGCTGAGTGCTGTCTTTTATGCTTTAAGGTTTCTCAGAATTGCCAAAGTCAAATGGTTTCCTAATTATTGAAGCAAATGGTGGGTTGAACCAACAGCGCTTATCGGTATGTTTTGTTTCTTCAAATGTTATTTCTCTTTGTTTTCCTAGAAAGATTGGTTGAATATGGTAATACTGCCTTAGATCATAGATGGAAATGAATTTTGTGGGTTAGACATGATGATTTGGTGACCTTGATGTCTTTTGGTCTTTGGCTGATGGTAAATCTGTTCCAATTCAGATTTTGTTGGAAGACATTAGAGCATTTTGCTGAAATATATCTCTGATCAGTCAGATATTGAATGATGATGGGATGAATGTAATAAATTTGTCAAGTATATCTTACACTCCACATTAAAATTTATTTGGTAATTTTTCCATCCTTTCTACACAGATATGCGATGCAGTTGCGGTGGCTGGATTACTGAATGCAACTCTTGTCATTCCAATTTTTCATTTAAATAGTGTTTGGCGAGATTCCAGGTATGTTGCAGCTATTGTTGGTGTTTCAATGATCATCATCTTTATCCACACATTTAGCGGTTCTTTTGTTATTATTGAATTTTTATTAAATAGCTTTGCCTAGTGTTACTTAAGATACTTGGAGGCAATTAGGTATTAGGATGGGGCCAGTGTTGTTATTGGACAAATGCTCCTTCAACTTGATTCTTCTGGTCAACCGGGCAGATCCAGCCGCTTTGACAGCTGGAAAATCCTTCTTTACTGGAGGATCTTCATGTTGACCACCGTATCCTTCCTATTATTCTAAGTTTTGCACAGTTATGAGGGCAAAAAAGCTCTCATCTGTCACAGTGTCACCTTCACAATATAGGCATAAATTAACTCAAGACTCCCATATGCCAACTTCTTCCCGTGATTACATAGATCATATTACACCATCCTACTAGATCTAGGGCCATGGGTTTGCAGATTAGTTCCAAATATCTGTAGGCAAGCTTTTAAGGTGAAAATCTGCAACCTTTTTTTTTACAAATTCAGTTTTGAAGGGAACGGACAAATTATTTTCATGTTCTGTTCTTAAGTTCTCAAAACATTATCACTGTTTTCTGTCTTCCAGCCCCTAACTTAGCAAGCGTGATGTGGACAATGAGATGTTTTTGCAGAATGGGAGCTCTTCCTTCTTAAACATCCTTTCAAGGTCTTTAATTAAGGCAAGCAAGGTGGAAGGAGTGTCCATATGTGGAAAATATATTTTGATTGAATGTCTAACCTTTTTAGTTAGTAACCATTCTGTTCATGTGGGTGATGCCTTGTTTGAGGAGGCATGGGTGATTAATTTTTTAGGTGGGTTTTAAACCCACGACTTCACCTGCCACCTTGCTCATATAAGGGAGGAAGTTGCATTGTGTGGTATTAATTGTTAAGTTAGGGATGCTTCTTTGTTGATACATTATGCATGGTTGGAGTTGAAAGATTTATTTTGTTGTTCTAAGGGTTTTAAGTTGATTAAAGTTTAATTTTGTTATGAAGGTAAAGAAAGGGAAAATTTATTAAGTAATCATATTTGTGAATCGTGGCTATGATATATAGAACATGTGACACCTATTAGAGATTAAGCAGCTACCTATTTTTGCATTAAGATGTACTTTAAATTTGATATATGGGATAAGTGAACCTTGATTTGTTTTAAATCAGTGAATGGGTTTGAGTAAATTGGCATGCTTTTGTAGTGGGATCTATAGTTTGGAAATTGACAGTTTAAAGACTGTTGCGGATTAACAAAGGTTATTATGACCATAGCAAAAACAAGGCATACCCAAAACATCTATTTGCCTAACATTTTCTTGTTAGTTTTATTTTTTAGTTTTTACATTCAAAAGAGCCTTGAATCTTGATTGAATTGACTACAATATGATTTTCTCATCTTTTTTTTTTTTTTTGCTGGAATTGCAGCAAGTTTGGGGACATTTTTGATGAAGATTTCTTCATATATGCACTCAAAAATCACGTTAATGTGGTCAGAGAGCTCCCAGAAGATATACTTCAGCAGTTTGACAATAATATAAGTAAGATTGTGAATTTGAGAGTAAAAGGTTGGTCAAGTCCAACCTACTATCTTCAAAAGGTCCTACCGAAGCTGGTGCAAATGGGGTATGAGATTTTTTTCTCTTTCAATTCTGAGTATGTGAACAAATTCACAACGGTAATTGTTATAAATTAGCCATAAAAATAAATAAAAAATAACCTTAATACCTTTTTGTTTACACCGTGGTTTTTGCATAATCTCATGGTATTATGTCTGTTACTTTCACATAATGGACAAGTATAGACAATGCTTTGTTAGGTTGATTTACGGTTATTCTGTAAATTATAATCGACTTCTTGTCCAATGATGCAAAGAACATTTGCCAACTTTTGGTAAAGTGGATTCTTTCACATAATTGAGGATGAAGATGACAAAAATTTTGTTTTAAATACTTAAAAAGGAAAAAATAAAAATTTTCAACTGAAAATTGATGATGTGTGGATAGAACTCCTAAAAATGTTCTGCTTGTTCTATTTAGGGATGTGATTAAATTTTGCCATCTATCATTAGCATTGGGCTATAATTATCAAAGACATGAATATATAGAAGCTTGTTTTATGCAATATTTGGGGACAAATTATTACATAGATACTTTTCTACTGCAATCAATTATTTAAATTGCCTTCAGGTTCCCTATAGTTACCTATGCAAACCTTTGATCTCTTTTCTATTGATGGGCTTGTAACATGTCTTTGACAAATTATATGTTTTCCACATTTCTTGGTGCAGGGCTGTACGCATTGCACCCTTCTCAAATAGGTTGGCCCTGGAAGTTCCTTCAAATGTCCAATGGCTTAGATGCTTAGCCAATTACGAAGCACTAAGGTTTTCAGGATCTATAAGTAGGCTTGCAGAGAACATGGTTGATCGGATGGTTAAGAATAGCTCCCAGAGTGGGGGTAAATACGTTTCAGTGCATCTTCGTTTTGAGGAGGTGTTATTTTTGTCCCTGCATTCTTTTGTCATGTATGATTTATGAAAGTAGCCATGTCCTAGATCATTTCTAAGTGCCAATTTTCCTCTTTCAAAGGACATGGTAGCATTTTCATGCTGTGAGTATGATGGTGGGGAGGAAGAGAAACGTGAAATGGATATTGCACGTGAAAGAAGTTGGAGAGGAAAATTCAGAAGAAGGGGTAGAGTAATAAGGCCCGGTGCAAATCGGGTAGATGGAAAATGCCCTCTAACTCCATTGGAGGTATACATATGCATTAACTTATTCTTCTTTTTGGTAATTTCCCTATTTTTCCCCCGTTTCTTGTAATATACTCTTTTAGCTTTATATAAATCTTAGTATTCAAAGCTCTGAAAATATCTGTCATCTGGGTTCTTTGAGTCTTTAACAGTATCTAAGAGTTCCAATTTCTACTATTAAAAGCTCTAATCCCTCACAATATATGAGTGGGCCTCTTAAAAACATAAACATGCATATTTCAGGTCTCCTGTCAATTATTATTTATTACTTGTGAAATGCATCTGAGCACAGTTTCTTACATCTAGACCTGATGGTACACTCAGCTTGATTCAAAAACTAAGGCATTACTGTTGCAGCTGTGACTAGTTCATGTCCTTGGATTCTGATTCATGTCTGCTGATCTGTTCACTTCCTTTTGGTACTATAGGTTGGAATGATGCTTAGGGGCATGGGTTTCAATAATAACACTTCAGTATATGTTGCAGCTGGAAAAATCTATAAAGCGGAAAAGTACATGGCTCCGCTTAAACAGATGTTTCCACGTTTAGAGACAAAAGATACTTTAGCCACTCCTGAAGAACTTGCTCCATTTAAGGTATCATACAAGCCATGGTGCATGCCTTTTTTACAACTAGTAACCAGAAAATCATCTAGTAGAAAAGAAGATAAAGCTAGGAATAAGTCAGTCTTTTTAATACTGAAGTTTCTGATGTAGGGCCATTCATCTAGGTTGGCTGCTCTTGATTATACGGTGTGTCTTCACAGTGAGGTGTTTGTCACAACTCAGGGTGGAAATTTTCCCCACTTCTTGATGGGTCACAGGCGCTATTTTTATGGAGGACATGCTAAGACAATCAAACCTGATAAGAGGAAACTAGCATTATTATTTGATAGGCCTGATATCAGGTATAATGCAGTTAAACTCTTTCATTTTTCAGTTTTAATTTCTGAATTTTATAAGTGGCACTTCTCAAACTATGCAATCAAAGAATATGGTACTGAAGAAAAATGTGCTAATACTCTACATCCCGTATTATCTCATCAGTCTTAATGCTAAACTTTTATTCAGCTAAACAGAATTGATCATCAATAGTTACCGGTAATCCAGAAAATCAAATCAGTTGATGTACAGTCAATCTCCCTCACTTTGCTTCTTGTTTGTGTACCAAGAACAAAAGAGCTTGAATGATTTATACATTTTATTTTTCTTTTGTTCAGTTTGAATTAGATTATATGGCCCATTGGACGATGAAAATAATTAAAGAACTACATGTTTTGAAACTTGTCATTATCTATAAAGCGCTATGCTATAGATCCACAGCAGATGGTTCCTAAGCACTTAGAACATTTAAAATTATGCTTGAAATATGTAGGATGTGTCCAAAATGGTCTTTTAGCTATGTTCAAAAAAGTATGAGATGTAGATGAATGTCCTGAGAAATATCCTTGATTTGGAAGTATCCCAGCATGCAAATATTGTATCAGGCTATGTGCACCTTCACTTCAGAAGTGGCTTCTGGTGCTACCTCGTAAGAGTTTTGGCTCCTTGCATAATAATTTCTAGTTTCCCATGTTTTAAATAAGCATGTACTTTGTAATGAATGTTATCGGTCCTCAAATATCACTCCCCCCACACCCAAAAAAAAAAATCATTATTGCTTCTATTCTCAATAATAGCCATAATAAGCACAGAATTTTATCATTTGATTCATTGCTTTTTTTATTTGACTTCTCTAGATGGGAAGACTTTAGTCGACCAATGCAAGACATGCTTCGCCACAGTGATCATAAGGGATTTGAATTGAAGAAGCCTAGCGGGTCACTCTACACCTTTCCTATGCCAGATTGCATGTGTAAACTAGCAGAAGCAAGAAGTGAAAGCAGTAACACAACAAGGCTTGCTTGAAACTTTGAATGTACAAATACGTAGGGTCACAAATTTTCCACACCTGTATTTTATAGTGTATTATTCAATTGAATTCTTAAATAATTCTTTCATTCAAGTTGAGAGGAGAGTTTTTGGGGGGTTTTGATTCTTTGAGGTTAATTGACTCAGTAAGATTGGTAGTTTTGTACTCAAAATTCAATGTACATGACGCTGTAACTTGTAATGATTTACTAAAGTAATCTAGCATTAAATTATATGTAGCATTCTTTGCTTTGGTGACTAAACTTCTGATTTGGTGACATGCTTCAATCTTCCCCTGTAGATTTGTGGTCCATTAATATTGCTTAATCACTACTTATCAAAAAATATTGCATAATTTCTGGTTTCTAATTTAGGTAATGTAAAACGACTATTTGATTGTTTTTTGTTTGCATATACTTTAAACTTAAATGTTGACTAAAGTATACTTATAACTTGTAAAGTTTGGAATCGTTTTTATTTTGATCCCTTTACGTTTGAAAATTTTTGGCCCTTCATTTTTTATTCGTTTCCATATTGGTCTCTTATCTGTCCAATTTCATTTTATTAAAGGATTAAAATGATGGGACAAAATAAAAATTTTGAAACGTGAAGGGTTAAACAAAAAAGCTTAATCAAACATGAAGGTTTAAAATGAAAATTTTAAAATGTAATGGATCAATATAAAAATAGAATTAATCAAGCATGAAGTGTCAAGATTAAAATTTTGATATAGAATTATAGAAATGACCAAAATGAAAATAATCCTGAGCTTTGAAGTGTCAAAATTAAAATTTTGATGTAGAGTTATAGAAAGGACCAAAATGAAAATAATCCTGAGTTTAAAGAACTAGAAGTGTATTTCAATTTTAAATGTTCTATTAGATGTTCTTATTGTAGAGTGCATTGGTATCAACTGTGTGAATTCCCTAGAAATGCATTGTAAGTTACAACTTCAACTCAGAAGTGCACCATGCATGCTTGGCATATTTGTTATCATATGGAGGTGGGGATAGCACTAGTGTTACTCTTGCCTCCACCTGTTATTGTTTTTTTTAACGTTTTAATGCTAAGAGGCGTGGTGTATGCTTCTTTTCTTTAAATGAAGAAACCTAAAATCTACCAAGAAACAAAGCAAGAAAACAAAAATCGGCCTACATTTTCTATAACAATCCTTCCAATCCTTCCTTGAAAAGTTCCATTCTTAACTTGCTTTTCAATAGAGGAATGGAGTGTTGCGTACTTGGTTGAGCAACTTGACTATTTTAGCTACATATGTGAATGACATTAACTTGGAAACTCTACTGTTCACTACTTTGTCTAAAAGTACCTGGAGCAATTAACAAGAAACCTGGTTGGTGGCCAAATATGACCAATTTTTGGAAAATTAATTTTTTTTCAACCATTCATCTATTGTTTTGATTTTTTTCTCGCTAATGGAAACGAACGAAAGGAATATGTTAATGGATGTTCGATTGCATTTGTTAAGAAGGAATTGAACGAATCTCACTGCATTAGAAATTAGCAAACAATAATAATCAAATACCCTTTTAACTAAAAGTTGCTCGCACGATTCATTATAAGAAGTTGACAAATCAATTTTAATTTAAGCACTTCTGACACTCATTGACAAGACTATTTTGCAAAATTGTTGCATAGTAAAACCAGGATAGCATTGCTGGGTTTGGTTGGCATTGACTATGGGGGTATTAAGTATTACCAACACTGGCATGTG